>CM060677.1:131507095-132835429 GCA_030686995.1 Artemisia argyi
CGTTTGAGATGCATCGACTTGATTTAGATGCATCTCTATTCATTTAGATGCATCCCAATTAGTTTCGAAAGTGATTTTGAAGTGAAAACGATGCAAAGTTGTACTAACAACAAATTTGACCCGCAAAGGACGAAAAATGTATATGATTCGTCTAACTTGATGAAATGCATCTAATATATGTATATGCATCTAATTTTTTGATAAAAAATATATTATGGTGCATCTAAGAGACTAGTGATGCATTTAATTCAAGTTGATGCATCTCAAATATGTAGTTATAATTATTTCTCATCCTTCTCATTTTAAGTTTTCTTCTCATTTGATCCTTAGTCTTAGAATGATTAAAACATTTTTCTTTATTACCAAAAGTGTTTTTCAAAAATATATAATAAGTTTATATATTAAAATAAACTTTGTAATAGTATCCCTTTGATCTTATAATGCATTAAATACTATGTTTATTCATACCTTAAGTGATTAGATGGTGAAAGTGATTATTTACTACTAAATACTTGTTTACGTCATGATCTTTGGTTTGATGTGTTTTCGTTTTGTGATTATCAAAACATAGAGATATCGAAAGATATAAATAACGTTTTTAGTCATTTATTTATATCAACAATCTCCCCCTTTTTGATGATTACAAAACCTAAACTCATTAAATCCAAAAATTAATTTTTGACAAGTATTTAGTGAGTTTATATTCACTTCTCCCCCTTTTTGTAGAATCAAAAAGGTTTAAGTCAATAAGATGAAAGCTCCCCCTTGATGTATGCTCCCCCTCGTTTGAGGGCACCAAGGGTTCGAGTATTGGAATTCTTGCAAGAAAAATATTAGAAGCACAAGCATGGCACAAGCAAACACATATAGCATAATACTAACTAATAATAAGCATGGCAAAAGATAATTAGAAGCACATATTAAATCATTCATTAATAGAAAATGATTATGTCAACCCATAATCATTGTTACATAGGCCATAAAAATATAATACTAAACTAAGTAGAGCATCCTAATGTGCCAACAAGGAGTGTCACCAAACTTTCTTGAATCCCAAAATGGTTGAGGAGTTTTATTTGAAAATGAGAAACATAAGCATATAAAATGCTTGGTGGTTTAGTGGAGATAAACTTTTGGTTGCATGGATGTTGGTGAGTTTGGAGATGTGGAGCTTGTAGGTGGTGGATTTGAAGTTGGGTTTGTTGATTGAGGGTTTTGATGTTGTTCAAGTGATGGTGTTTGTTGAGATCTAGTAAGAAGATACTCAATCCAAGTAAAGTGCTCATTCAATGCAATGGTTTGTTGTTGGAGGAAGATGCAACAAGGACAATTGTTAACATGCTTCTCAATTTGGTTGATGTTGTGTGGTGATGAAGGTGAGCTTGATTGAGGTGGATCCAAATTGCGTTGAGCAAGATGTAATGCTAAAAGAGCACTAAGCTCATGAGCCTCTTTTAGCTCCTCAACGAACTTCAAGTGTTCGGAGGAAGGTGATTTTGGTGGAACATGATAGTTGTCTTGGGTGAAGGTTTGAACATGCAACAAAGGAATGGCATGTGAGGTTGTAGGATGTGGTGGTGGTACTCTTGGTGGTGGAGACATGGTTGAGCTTGGGTAGTCATGAAAACATGAAATGGGTGGAAGAGGTTCTTCATGAGTGGGTGGTGTTTTTGTTGAATGAGCAACATGTGAAGTATTGATTGAGAGATTGGGATTGTTGTTTTGGGATTGAGCATGCTCATCATAAGAAGAAGCATTAATGAGGGAATGAGTGGATGATAGGTTGTGAGATGAGTCATTAGCGTGGGTTTGAGGTTTAGTTGTTGGTTGACTTGGAACAACATCACTTGAGTTATGACAAGAATCAAGTTTCCTCCTCCAAACGGGTTTGACGGAGATCCTTGCGGTTCTTGAAATCTTTGGTTTTTGGTTGTTGGGAGATGACATGTTTGGGTGTGATGGCATTAATGAAGGGAAGAGGGTATTTATAGTGTATGAGAAATGTGGTTTAGGAAGGTAAATTTTGAGGGATAGTATGGGACAAAATATGTTTGTGAATATTGGGAAGTATAGGGTGAAATGGGTCAAAAAGTGATAAAGAAAATAGTATCCCCGACTATCAGATGGCCGGTCCCCTTAATTAGGGGCTGGTCCCATTAAAATTAAGGGGGCCGCCTTATATAATTAAGGGGGCCGCCCATCTGGTGAATCCTAGAATGCCAGAAATGGGTTTTTGGCAGAAAATTTTCAAAAAGGTTGTGTTTTTGGATTTGGATTCAAGTAAGTTCAACTCTTTGAGGCAATATAGGGCATACTATTCATAAATGTAGAGAGTGTTATAAAAAAAATAAAGTAGGCAATTAATTTCTAATAATCATGCAATCTACTAATTGATCAATTAAGATAGGCAGCCAAGGAACCAAGTATGCAACTATATGAAAATGATAATATGTAGGCTAGTGGAAACATGAGTGCTTACAAGTAACAAGTAGGAAGATATGATTATATGGACTTCAAGTCTTGTTACAAACAAGATTCATATGGGCAAACCATGATTCTCATGAAATGATTTGATGAAATTGTGAATGTCATTTCCATAAAAGTGTATGATACATGTGAGGTAATCAAATAAGTTTTAAATAAAACGTTTTTAGTTTTATTCAACAATGCTTCGAAATAAATTCAAGTGTGCATTAGAATAGAGTAAATTGAGTTTTGCTTCATAACATGTTAAAAAGAAATTTAATCTTGATTTTGATTAAAATAAAGTTATGGTAGCTTATAGTTAAACATGTTGTTTGAATAAGAGTGATATAGATATTTGAAAGATTGTTATTCAAAGAGAGAGGTTTTAGACAATATGTTTTAATTTTGATGACAAGTAATTGCAAGTGAAGGTTTTGAAATAACAACTTATCATACTCAAGAGAATCAATTAAGCCCATGGTCACATATGATCATCTCTAATGGCAACTAAGGATATGGAGGAGTGATGGTGGATTCTAATGATCTTAATGCAATATAATTGAGAGGATAAAGTAAATCATCTAAAGATACTAGATTAACACATGTGTATATATATATATATATATATATATATATATATATATATATATATATTTATATATATACTAAACTCATCATAATACTAGAAGCTAACTAATCTTAGTAATAGCTCATATATGAATGCAACTAGAATAGTCATTTAGTATAATTAGTAAGCATTCTACAATAGATCATAGATGATATTCAATATAAATGAAAAATAAGAAGATTGGTAAAAATCTAATCAACAAGAGGGTTAACTAATCTAGAATCACATATACATATATTAGTATTAATTATCTAAAAGCATGGCAACCTATAAATTTAATCATATTAATATACTAATTAAAGCATACTTTAGTATAATGTGATATTGATAAGTTTTTGAAAGGAAAACTTACCTAAGGTACAGCTTTTCTTCAAGAGTGGGCATGAAAGTGTTAGAAGACATCTTAAGAGATTGCCCAAAGCGTGTCGAAGTAGCAAAGTAAAATTCCAACGCAATAGAAATCAAGGGAGCTTGATCCGAAATGCTTAATCGATCACACCAATCATCACAAGTCGTGAAGACTAAGAATAGTTGTGCTTTGAAACCTTCGTCTTGAAATAGTAACGGACACACCGTAAAACCAATACTCCAAAAGTGAAGAACAAAATGCCGAGACAATAAATGACCGCAACAACGACATAGGCAAATCATGTGCAGAATGTTAAACAAAGTGATAGGAACCAATAGTCGTCAAAAGTAAGAGAGCAAGGTGAGCAATCCAAAACATAATAGTTACTTCGTTCGTTAATTACCTACACATGATAAAGAGCTTGGTACCCAGATTCTCATGGGTCCGAGTTGGTTTGTTGAGAACATCCATTGCATTTAAATGCACATGATGAGGATGTCGTCGAGAAGTACAAGAATTCATCAATAGTTTGTTTTAATCAACAAACAATGACTTTCTTGACTAGAGTAATAAATAATGGGTGTAAATAATATTAGTTCTAAATTTCTCCACTAGGTTTAACAAATTTTATTTGTTTTGATACATTTGTTGAAGGATCATTTGCGGTAAATCCTAAGCCGGTTTTATCATAAAATGACTTTTGAATGTTAAGTATATATTTTAAAGATCTAGAGCTATTTTCAAATTTTGCTAATATTTTTTCTTTTTCATTTTCCATTTTAATTTCATGTTTATAGTCTTGACAATATTTACATTTAAGATCAATTTCAATATTGCTTTCAAGTCTAGACATTTTATCTTCTAAAATTATTTCCTTTTCAAAATTGTTTTCAATGAATATTGAAGATTTATTTTTAGGAATCATTTTTGAGTCAATGTTGCAAAAATGTTTGAAGTTGTTTTCAAATTTTGAAAATTCTAATATAAATTGATCATAGCAAAAATGTTCGGTTTCGGATTGTACCTTATTAGTAGTTGTATAATCTTCACATGCTATATGTTGATCAATTCCATCGTCCATGTCGCTCCATGTTTTATTTGTAGTTTCGCTTAGATCTAGAATCATGTAGTTCTTGCCATCAATACTTGTATTCACATTTGTTTGAATATTCTCACAAGCCGTATTATCATCATCTTCATCGTACTTGTTGCACCATGATTTATTAACACTCTTTCTTCGGATTTGGCTCATGTATTCTTCGTTATTGATACCTTCAATGATCACATTTGAACTAGTAGTACATGTGTTTATTTCAACTAAATATTTATCTATTAAATTTTCTAGAGTAACTATTTCTTGTGAAATATCAAGTTTATCATCTTTGGTTTTACATTTCTCTTGGTGAAACTTTAAAAGACATTTCCAAATATCATTTGCCGTTTTACAAAGAAATAATCTTTCATATTCAACTCTTGGTAGAGTTTTGAAAATAAGTAATTTGGCTTTAGTATTTTTATCAATCTTGGTTTGAAGATTATTATATTGATTTTCAAAATCCATTTTGTTTGGTTTAAGACCACCAATTGAAATGATATGCCAAAGATCAAGATCTATTGATTTCACATAATTTTCAAATTTATTTTTCCATTCAAGAAAATGATCATTTTCAAATAATGGTGGTTTTTGCGTAAATTCCCCTTCTAGATATTTTTCAAATTCCATAGATCGTTACAAGTTTTAAAATACAATATATTTTAAAAATCTTGCTAGACGTGGCTCTTGATACCAATTGTGGAAAACTAGAAGGGGGGGTTGACTAGTTTTACATCTTTTTCGTTTTATTTTTTTTTGTAAAAGTTAGCTTCTAAAGATTAGACAAAAATTTCAAAACTCTTTAATGCAAAAATATAGATACTAGTTTATTTACGATTCTGTATAAACACTACTTATGTATAATGTACAATTTCAAAACTCTTTAATGCAAAGGTATAGATACTAGTTTATTTACGATTTTGTATAAACACTATTTATGTATAATGTTGGGAAAGAATTTACAATTTCATATATCATATATATAAGCATATATATATATGTATAAGTGTTTTAATATAAGTTTATGTACATTGTTTGTTTTTGTAAGATTAATGTTATGAATGAATTTTAGTTTGATCTTTATGTGAAATCAATATATGCACAACACAAGCAATTATAATTATGTATGAAATGCTAATAAGTAAGTAATCAAAAAGTGAGAGATGGAAATATCAAACCGAGAGACAAAGGATTTATAGTGGTTCGGCTACAAGGACACCTTCCTTGCCCTACTCCACTCCCCGAGCCACCTACTCGAGAGTTTTCTTCACTAGATCAAAAACCTCCCTTATGGCGGAGAAAACCTTACACACCAAATTACACACCACGACTTTGTCACAACACAATCACAACTTCTACACAACTACTTCACACCAATCTACTTCACACCAATTCTTACTCACACCTTTCTACTTCACCCCTAGCTTCCTCATAACTTTCTATTTCGCTCCTAGCTTCTTCACAACCTACTACTTCGCTCCTAGTTTCTTCACAACCTACTACTTCCTAACTCTTTTTCTTCATGCCACTTGTTTCTTCACACCTTCACTACTAAATCCTAACCACTACTCCAAGATATATACTACTTCACAACTTCTAGGCTTCAAGGTCTTCTCAACTTCAAAGCTTCAACTTCTTTGTCTTCACAACTATCTCCACTTCAATATACTACCACTACTTATTTCTTCTATCACTAATCCTATCCACCTCTACTTTTTCACTTCTAGTACTACTTCACACCTTCAATAAATCTAGATCCTATATCTAAATGTAACTAACCAATGTATACACTATATTCACCAAAAAATGAATGATATACAAGATGAAATGGTCAAACAACTTAGATAGCAAGATGATACTAAGTGTACTCCTAGTCTTGATACATAGAAGTATTCTTCTCTTTGCACTTGAATGAATGAGGCTTTGGATCACTTGGAAACAAAGGCTTATGAATTATAAGATCAAAGGATTTTTGAGATTGAAATGAAGGTTTGAATCAGAAAGTTTTTAGTGCAAAAAGGTGAGAAAAATTCCAGATTTAAGGTGGTATTTATAGGCAACAAAATCTGACAGAGGAGCGTGGCCGGTCCCCTTAAATCAAGGCCGGCCCCCTTAAAATTAAGGGGACCGCCCTTTATAATTAAGGGGGCCAGATTTTTTGTTTTTTAGTTTTTTGTTTTTTAGTGGGGAAAGTTTATTAGTGGGGAAAGTTTATTTGGTGAAAGTTTATTTGGTGAAAAACTAACTGATTTTGGTTAAAAATTTGAAATCATATATTTAGAATGATTAAAACATTTTTCTTTATTACCAAAAGTGTTTTTCAAAAATATATAATAAGTTTATATATTAAAATAAACTTTGTAATAGTATCCCTTTGATCTTATAATGCATTAAACACTATGATTATTCATACCTTAAGTTATTAGATGGTGAAAGTGACTATTTACTACTAAATACTTCTTTACGTCATGATCTTTGGTTTGATGTGTTTTCGTTTTGTGATTATCAAAACATAGAGATATCGAAAGATATAAATAACGTTTTTAGTCATTTATTTATATCAACAAAGGAGTAAGCCCTTCGGGGTATTCTTCAGTAAGCATAAGACGGAACAAGGACAAGACCAAGTCTTACCCACGTCCCCCGTCTTACCCATGTTCCCTCTTCTTCCTTAACTCACCCATTAATCCAGGAAGAGTAGGGCATTAAGCCCTAGCGGTTAACCACAAAATCATGGGACGCCCCCATGATCTCTTAAAAATGTGCAAGCACTCTCCAAGCTATTTTCCTCCCCTATAAATAGTCTTGGACGAGTCACAAGTCTGGTATGCAATCTTGATAACGCTCAAAGTAAACATGTTTTTATAAGCGTTATTAGTGTTTTTGTGTATGTTATTTGGTTGTTTTTATATGCTTTTGCCACTAAATCGTATCAAAATATGTTTTTGTAGCATATGTTGCCAAATGTAGGGAAAATAGAAAAAAAAGTGAAGAAAATGAAGTATATGCGATTACACGAAGATTCCCAAGTTCAAAAGTCCAATCTGTGAAGCATTTCATAAGGAGAACCTAAGTTTTGTCATCTCAAAGTTCCAAGTTCAGAGTTCATCAAGTTTGGATAGTGCATAAAGAACTGCATAAGGAAAAGTCAAAGTCCAAAGCAACCAGAATCTACCATCCGATCGGTTGGAGTATATCTGATCGGTTGGAGTATAACCGATCGGATAGCCATAATGACCACATCCATCCGATCGGTATCAACCCGCAACCGATCGGATGGTTATTTCTGCCTGTTTATACCAACTTTTGTGCACGAATCTTGGTCTTTTGTCCCATTGTTCTAGGCCATTCTTAGTATCTTATTGTCCAAGCTCCAACATTTATGTCCCTATTCATTACTAGGAGTATTTGACAAGCCAAAAAGGACCTTAAGAGTACACAATTTAAGACACAATTGAAGAGACCAATTACTCTCATTACTACTCTCAATTATTATCATCATCTAGCTCTCAAAGAAGGAAAATTCGTTCAGAAAGAACCAGGAACTTTGGAGGACCAAGGAAGCAACATTTGGAGGCCAAAATCTCAAGAAATCATCACCAACACTTAGGTTATCAATACCTTGTCATTTATTATCAATTCCAAAGCATTGTAAGACTTAAAACCATGGATTCTAATGTTGAATATTCTGAGTTTATTTGCATGTTTGCTATGAGTGGCTAGTTGCTCTTTTTACACTTGTTTTGATGATGTTTTATGCTTAGTGATAGCTATGATTGTGATAACATGTTTTAATTCAATTTCAAGTCAATCCTAAGAACCAATTGTACCTTAAGTTTCATCGTGACATTTGTTTAGCCAAGGTTAACTAATTGATAATAGTTTCAAGGGTCGAAAGATTTGTTATTATTCAACTAGTTATAATCATTTGTCTATGAATGATTGTTTTTCACCATAATTATTCTTGACTAATCAAAGAAACAAGAAGTATGATTGTAATGATAATGCTTTTATAACATCAAATCAGATTGTTTGTAAACCTTTAGTTGGACGACAGTTTAAATGTTTATAAACAATTGTAACCTTTTTGTCTATGAATGGGTTACCTTTTGTAATGACCATTTCCTAAGAGTATTTGATTTGTAATAAGAGTTTGTTCTTGTGTTTAAGATATTCACCATACCTTATGAACCTTGGATGGATCTTGAATTGATTGGTTTAAACCTAAAGCTTGTTTTTATGAACTACAATCTTGACGAAGGTTTAACTTGTAGAAACAATAGATTAGACCACCATCTAATTATCACAACCAACATGTTATCAAAAGTTATCACAATCATGTGTGTCATTAAGTAGAAAACTAGTCTAAACAAGTGTAGTTTTTAAATTATTGAATTTGTTTATTATCTTATTTGCGTACATTAGAGATTACTTTTATACTTATATTTCGATTCACCCACAAATCCCTGCGAACGATCCCGACTTACCATCATATCTTGCTATAACGGACGAGTACACTTGCTCGTATGTGTTGTTTCTAGATTTGGTAATTCACCCTTATAAATTTAAAACTTGCATAATAAAACGCACATCAAGTTTTTGGCGCCGCTGCCGGAGATTTTGATTGTGTTTCTTTTAAGTTTTAAAAGTCCGTTTCTTTTCGTGTTCGTTTTCTAAATATATATATATATATGTATATATATATATATGTATATATATATATGTATATATATATATGTATATATGTATATATATATATATATATATATATATATATATATGTATATATATATATATATGTATATATATATATATGTATATATATATATATATGTGTATATATATATATGTGTATATATATATATATATATATATATATATATATATATATATATATATATATATATATATATATATATATATATATATATATTTTCAGTGTCATCCAACCGATCGGATAGACTTCCAGCCGATCGGTTTCCTAGTTTTTTCCAAGTTTTCTAATTTTACCGTAGCATCCATCCGATCGGTTTGGTATCCAACCGATTCGGATAGACTTTTCTGTTTTCGAAAATTTTATTTTCTCGTTCTTTTGTTTAGGTAATTAACTCGATTCTCTTGGTAGTTGCATGAACACTCGTTCTACTACTGAAAAGCTTAGTACACCTTTATCCGATCCTGAAAGTTTGTTTCGTAAGAAGAGATCTTCATCTATTTCTTAATTGGTTTGATAATATTTTCGAAGAACATCCGATTTCCGATCTTTTTAAACCAATACCCATGGCTGACGATCAACCCATGTGGGCCGCCAATCGAACCGTAGCACCTACACCTGGAGATGCTATTGTTGTCGCCGACCTTGGTGAAAACTTTACCGTTAAAGGTCACCATCTTTCAATGATCAAAGACCGTCAATTTGATGGCCGTTCGCGGACCGATCCGCATAAACACATTGCCGAATTTATTGAAATTTGTGGCATGTTTCGTTATGGAAATACCAATGTCGATGCTATCAAGCTCAAACTTTTTCCATCATCACTCGCCGGAGATGCCAAAGTATGGTGTAACGAATTAACCCCAGGAACTATCAATACTTGGGAGGAGATGAGGCAAGATTTTGTAAGCCAATTCTTTCCACCTGCCATGTATGATAGACTAATGGGAGAAATCCGTGCTTTTTCACAAAATCCTAATGAATCTCTTGTTGAAGCTTGGCTTCGCATGAAAGATTTGCTTCGAAGTTGTCATGGTCATAATTTAGGACGAGGAACAATAATCCAAATCTTTTATCATGGTCTTGATGAAGCATCCCAAGCAATCCTTGATGCCGGAGGTATTTTTCTTTACAAAACACCTAACGAGGCATATCAACTTCTCAAAGATCGAGTACTCCTTAAACTCGATTGGTCAAAAGATTCCAAAACCAAACCCCTATGGAAAACCGTTGCTTTTGCCGAAAGTTCAGATAATTCGAAACTCATGGACAAAATAGAAGCCTTGTCTTCTAAAATCGACTCGCAATACAAAGATATTAAAGGAGAAATGAAAGAAATGCGAGATGGCTGTAATAATTGTGGAGGAAATCACACATCATCCGAGTGTGATGACCCAACGAAGGGGAAGCCAATTATGTCCAAGGAGGATATCGTGGAGGAGGTTTTCGTGGTAATTATTACGGAAGAAGTTCTGGAAATTGGCAAGACCGCCAACAAAGAGATAACAACCGTGATTTTCAACCCTGAATAGGCAATCCAAACCCACCAAATTCTGATAAAAAGGAAGAATCTGATTTTGAAAAAATGATGCGAGATTTCGTAACTGCTAAAAGAACTACAAATGAGTACAAATGAGTTTGTAAAAACTCAATTTTTCAATCTCAAAACCAAAGTTGAGCAAGGTCAGAAAAATCATCAAGCTTCTATCCAGGATCTTGAACAAAAATTTGGTAGACTTTCTGATCAATTTTCTTCTCAAATTCCTGGTACATTACCAAGTAACACCTAATCCAATCCAAAACCGTCTGGATCAAATGATAAGAATTATCGTCCACCACAAAACAGAAATGAGCATATCAATGTTGTATTCACTCGAAGTGGTCTCTCATATGATCCACCACCCGTTCCTACAGATAATACTATTATTCAAGATGAGGAGGAGGAAGAAGCTGAAGAAGAAGCAGCTGAAGAAGAACCAACCCAAACACCAACCAAAGAAAATACCGTTCCACCAATAAAACCTTATACACCGAAAATACCATATCCACAAGCCCTAAGAAAAGAGAAAAGAGAGGAGCGAAATAAGAAGTTTATAGAGATGATCAAAGAAGTTAGAATTAACATACCCCTCGTTGATGTTCTAGCTGGAATGCCCAATTACGGGAAATTTTTGAAAGAACTTCTTAATAATCGAAACAAGTTGGAACAAATTTCCGCAACCGTTCTCAATGAAGAATACTCTGCTATCATTCAAAACAAAATTCCACCAAAACTAAGAGATCCCGGAAGTTTTCTTATACCATGTACATTAGGAAACAACATCACATGCGATACTTTAACCGATTTAGGTGCAAGTATCAATTTGATGCCCTATTCGTTGTATTCTAAACTTTCCATAAATACATTGAAACCTACTAAGATGAGTATAAGATTAGCCAACCATACATACCAATATCCTGTTGGGGTTGCTGAAAATATGCTTGTTCAAGTTGGTAAATTTGTTTTTCTTGTGGATTTGGTTATCTTAGAAATGGAAGAAGATAGTCGAGTAACCCTTAATCTTAGGAAGACCTTTCTTAAACACTGCTGACGCCATGATCAAAGTCAAAGGCAGAGAACTCAAACTTGGAGTAAGAGAAGACCAAATCACATTCTTAATCGATAAAGCAATGAAATATCCAAGTTCCAGTGATGACACATGCTATAACATCGATGTCATTGATGAAGTCACTGAAGAAGAATTGGATGCATTACTTGACGATTCGAAACCATTCATGACTACTTCAGAAAAGATCAGTGAAACATATTCTGATAAAGAATTTGAGGAATTCATGGAAGTAAAATTAGAAGAAGAGGAAGAAGAGAAATTTGAAGATATCACTGAAAAAGATAAAATGAAAATCAAATCATCTCTAGAAGAACCACCCACTGATTTGGAACTCAAACCCCTTCCCAATAATCTCGAATACGCCTACTTAGAAGAAAATTCACTTCTTCCAGTAGTCATATCTTCGTTGCTCAAAACAAATCAAAAATAAAGACTCGTTTCTGTTCTTAAGAAGCATAAACGCGCTTTTGCGTGGAAAACTTCTGATATTCCAGGAATTAGTCCAGATTTTTGCAAACACAAAATCAATTGTGAAGAAGGTACTAACCCATTGTTGAAAGAAAATGTCGACTCAGCTCCAATATGAAAGAAGTTGTTAAGAAGGAAATCATCAAACTTTTTGACGCAGGAATTATTTATTCTATCGAGGATAGCCCATGGGTGAGTCCAGTTCATTGTGTTCTGAAAAAAGGAGGAATGACTGTAGTGACCAACGAAAGGAATGAATTAGTTCCTACTAGAACTGTCACTGGATGGCGAGTATGTATTGATTACAGAAAACTTAACAAAGCCACCAGGAAAGATCATTTTCCTCTACCGTTCATGGATCAGATGCTCGAAAGATTAGCAGGAAACAAATACTTTTGCTTCCTCGATGGTTTTTCGGGATATTTCCAAAATTTCTATCGATCCAGCCGATCAAGAGAAAACCACATTTACATGTCCTTTTGGAACCTACGGTTACCGGCGTATGCCTTTTGGTCTATGTAATGCACCTGCAACTTTTCAAAGGTGTATGATCGCAATATTTCAAGACATGCTTGAGACATATATGGAAGTTTTCATGGATGACTTTTCAGTTTTTGGTGATTCTTTTGAAACTTGTCTTTCCAATCTCGATAAAATGCTTGAGAGATGTGAAGCTGCACATCTAGTTCTTAATTGGGAGAAATGTCATTTCATGGTAACTGAAGGAATTGTGTTAGGACACAAGATATCAAGTTCATGAATGGAAGTAGACAAAGCTAAAATATATGTTATCACCAAATTACCACCACCAACTAACGTTAAAGCCATTAGAAGTTTTCTAGGACATACCGGTTTTTACCGCCGATTTATCAAAGATTTTTCAAAAATATCACGTCCTATGACTAAACTTTTAGAAAAGGATTCTGTATTTGATTTCAATGCTGACTGCATTAAAGCTTTCGAAACATTGAAAAGTCAATTGACTAGTACCCCAATTATGGTTGCACCTAATTGGTCACTACCATTTGAACTCATGTGTGATGCAAGCGATTTCGCTGTTGGAGCTGTTTTAGGACAACGTGAAGGAAAACATTTTCGTCCTATATACTTTGCTAGTAAAACACTCAACAATGCTCAACAAAACTATACGGTTACGGAAAAGGAATTATTAGCCGTAGTTTTTGCATTTGACAAATTCAGATCTTATCTCGTGCTTTCAAAAACGATAGTTTTTACAGATCATTCCGCACTCAAATATCTGTTTACCAAACAAGATGCAAAACCGTGTCTTATCAGATGGATTTTACTACTGCAAGAATTCGATATCAAAATAAAAGACAAGAAAGGAGCAGAAAATCTTGCAGCAGATCATTTGTCACGTCTCGAGAATCCGAATTTGGAAGAATTAAAAGAAAATGAAATTAACGATTATTTTCCAGATGAAACTCTCATGACGATAGTTAAAGATGATGATGAGGAAGTACCATGGTTTGCAGATTACGCAAATTATCTTGCAGGAGATATTCTTAAAAAAGGGATGAGTTACTACGAACGTAGTAAGTTCTTTTTGGAACTAAAACACTATTATTGGGAGAAACCTTACCTTTTTAAAATGTGCAAGGATGGAATGATACGAAGATGTGTTTCGGGTGCCGAAACAAGAAAAATTCTTGATGAATGTCATCATGGCCCAACTGGGGGACATTATGGTCCTTCCACTACAACTAGAAAAGTTTTTGATGCTGGATTCTATTGGCCTACAATTTTCAAAGAAGCGTATACTCTCGTTCAAAACTGTAATGCGTGCCAAAAATCCAGTAACCTTTCTCGAAGAGACGAAATGCCTCAAAAGAGCATTCAAGTCTGTGAAATATTCGACATTTGGGGAATTGATTTTATGGGACCCTTCCCTAAATCACACAAATACGAATATATCCTCGTTGCAATCGATTATGTTTCCAAATGGGTTGAAGCTGAAGCTCTTCCTACTAACGATGCACGAGTTGTTGTCAACTTTCTCAAAAAGCTTTTTGCTCGCTATGGAATTCCTAAAGCTTTAATAAGTGATAGAGGATCCCATTTCTGTAATAAACAAATGGAGAAAGTAATGAAACGATATGGAGTTCATCATCGTTTTGCTACAGCTTATCATCCACAAACTAGTGGTCAAGTCGAAAATACCAATAGAGCTATAAAAAGAATACTTGAAAAAACTGTTAAGGACAATCCTTCCGTTTGGTCAAGGAAATTAGACGACGCTCTATGGGCATTTCGTACGGCATATAAAACACCAATTGGTACAACACCATACAGACTATTGTATGGGAAAACATGTCATCTACCGTTCGAACTTGAACACGGTGCTTACTAGGCGCTAAGAAGCTATAATCCTGATCTAAAAATAGCTGGAGAAAAGAGATTTTTGCAATTGCATGAACTCGATGAGTTAAGACTTCAAGCTTATGAGAACTCCAAGCTATACAAAGCAAGAACCAAAGCATACCACGATAGAAAGCTAAGAATTCGAAAACAATTCAAAGCTGGAGATAAAGTTCTGCTCTTCAATATGAAATACAAGTTTAAAGCTCCGAAACTCAAGCCAAAATGGTTTGGACCATATGTAGTGAAACATGGATTTCCATCAGGTTATGTTGAACTTGATGACAAACATGGTGGAAGTTTCATTGTAATTGGGCACCGAATTAAACTCTATTATGATAAAGAGCAATTAAACGTAATTTCTAATGAAGAAATTTCATCCGAATTTGAATATGAAGCTATCACATTCATGGCTCCACACAAGGGAATGGTCCCTTGGGCACACAATAACGGTTTTATCTATGATGCTCTTCCTAGAGCATGGGAAAAAGTTACATTGGAAAACATAGATGAAACAGGGGAGGGAACTATGATAGGAAATGTGTTGTATATCGCTAAAAGGAAAAGTAACACTACAACTACATAATCTATTTGAAGTTTGAGTCCGGCTGAGGACTCGTTAATAAAACAAGCGCTTCTCGGGAGGCAACCCGTGTGTTTATTTTTGATTTATTTTTCAATGTCTACACCCCAAAGTTTTACCACTTGGTCAAACTTAAGTGTGGGGGTGTGCCACTAATTTGAATAAAATTGCAATGCTTTTTGTTTGTTTGTTTTTGTTTCTAATAATTCAGGTGTTGATTGCAAGAAACAGAAGATTGGATAGGAACATAACACCGGATATCATGGTTTATTTTCTCATTTTCCCTACTTTCATGCTTTTAAGTTCGTTTATCACATTGAGGACTGTAGGACCTTAGATCTAGCTTTATCACTTAAGAATATGATGTTAGAGAGAGATGGAAGAGCTAGAGAGAGAAAGTAGAGAGAGAGAGAGAGAGGTGGAGAGCACTATGTGAAAATAAACTTTTGATTAGCATGAACTCACACCCTTCCTAACAAGCTTAGGAGGGTATTTATACTTTTTACATTAGCCTCCATGGGCTTTCTCTTGGGCCTTCTTTTGGGCCAAGCCATTAAGGCTTTTACATGACCTTAATAAACTAGCATTTTACTAACTATTAACTAACTATTTTACTCAATAATGATCGTCACTTTTAATCCTAACAATCTCCAACTAAGGGACGATCATTGAGATCTCTCTTTGATTACATAAATGATCAACACTTCTAATGCTAACAATCTCCCCCAAAGGGTGATCATTGAGATCTCTCTTTTGTGACCTTGATCTTTGATCTTTGAAGCTTGTTCTCTTTGACCTTTGAGTCTTGTTGTGTAATAGTTTTGCTAGTTTCTTTGTTCCAATCATGCTATGTGATCTTTCTTTCCTTTGATCAACATTTTCACTCTGTTGTTTTTACGTCTTTTCCAACATGCTCATACTTTGTTTGACATTGAATCTTTCTGAAGTTCTCTTTTCTTTGACTTTAATCTTTGTTTCTTTAGTTTGTAGATTCTTTGACTTTGACTTAGAAACGTTCTGAGCTTCGCATTGCTTTGATCTTTGAAGAGAGCTTTGCAGGGTATGAGCATGTGGATTGTGGAAAACTAGAAGGGGGGGGGGTTGAATAGTTTTACGTCTTTTTAATTTGTTATAAAAGATTGTTTGAAAGTTTTCTTTGTTTTCAAAAAATATAGATTCGATGCTATATGAAATCAAGTCATGCACAATATGAACAACACTAAATGAGTATGATAAATCAATAATAATGTAAGTAAAGAAATAGATGAGAGTTGGAAAGATCGAACCGAGAGACAAGAGATTTATAGTGGTTCGGCTACAAGGTCACCTTCCTTGCCCTACTCCACTCCCCGAGCACCTAACTCGAGAGTTTTCT
This sequence comes from Artemisia argyi, assembly GCA_030686995.1. Lineage (NCBI taxonomy): Eukaryota > Viridiplantae > Streptophyta > Magnoliopsida > Asterales > Asteraceae > Artemisia > Artemisia argyi. The sequence goes on from CM060677.1 coordinate 131,523,760, forward strand.
TCACTAAGTCAACAAGCTCCCTTATGGCAGAGAAAACCTTACACACCAATTTACACACCACAACTACGTCACAACTTATTCACACCTTCTACACAACTATTTCACACCTATTCATTACTTGATCACACCACTTCTTCACACCTGTCTCCTACACACCAATTTTCTTCACACATATCTTCTACACACCAATCTTCTTCACAACTATCTTCTACACACCAATCTTCTTCCTAACTTTTCTTCTTCACAACTAACTCCTAACCAATCACACTATATATATCTAACTAAACTATCTTCTAACAAATATTCACAACTAATCACACAATGAGATGAATATAATGATGATGCTCAAACAACTTAGATGTGGAGATCACAACAAGTTGTAATACTTCTTGTCTTGAGGGATAGAAGTATTCTTCTCTTGCACTTGATAGGATGATCTTTGGATCACTTAGAAACAAAGATTTAAGAATGTATGATCAAAGGATTTAGAGATTGGAATTTGAGATCTAGAACAGAAAGTTTAGGAGTGCAAAAGGTAAGAAAAATTCCAGGTTTAAGGTGGTATTTATAGGCAACAGATTCTGACAGAGGAGCGTGGCCGGTCCCCTTAAATCAAGGCCGGCCCCCTTAAAATTAAGGGGACCGCCTCTTATAATTAAGGGGGCCGCCCAGCTGTAACGGCTAGAAATTTTGTTTTCTAGTGGGGAAAGTTTATTTGGTGAAAAACTAACTAATTTTGGTTAAAAATTTGAATTCATATATTTAGTATGAATAAAACATTTTTCTTTATTACCAAAAGTGTTTTTCAAAAATATATAATATGTTTATATAATTAAATAAACTTTGTAATACTTAATTAAATTTCCCTTTGATCATAAATTGCACTAAACACTTTGTTTATTCATACCTTAAGTGATTTGGATGTAAAGAGAAAATGTTAATCACTAAAACTTGTGACTAAATCACTAAATACTTGTTTAAGTCACAAGTTTTAGTTGTATGAGTTTATATTTTGTAATAGTCAAAACATAGAGATATTGATAATATGTTAATAATGTTTTTAGGCATTATTTATGTCAACAATCTCCCCCTTTTTGATTATTACAAAACCTTAAACTCAATAACTCTAAAATTTGTTTCTAGGACAAGTATTATAGAGTTTACATTTCTCTTCTCCCCCTTTTTGTAAAATCAAAAAGGTTAAGCCGAGCAAGCTTCGTGAAAGAAGTTTAAACGGGTAGAAAGCTCCCCCTTGATGTATGTTCCCCTTCATTTGAGGGCACTAAGGGAATGAGCTATGGAAAACTTGGCTACACAAAATATTTGAAGAGAACAAGACACACACACACACATATATATATATATATATATATATATATATATATATATATATATATATATATATATATATATATATATATGCAAAGCAATAATTATGCAAATAAAAATAGATGCATTCAAGCATCATAGAAATGATTAGCATTACAATATTCAATATGCTTAAAGCATATTGATTACAATAAAACAAAAGAAAAGACTGATATGTGGGAATCACACCAGGCTTTACCTCTCAAGGGATCTCGAGAAGCTTACAACCCCCACCAGGCAGTGTACCTGATCGATGTAGTATAGTATAATGACAAGTACCGGGGGATTGATCGTTCAGCTAGGAATAGTGTCGCTAGGATTAGAAAACCTAAAGATTAGATCTAGAGATGAGGGATGATTCTTTTTTGTATTTTTATATTTTTTAGAAAGCAAATTAAAATTTCGGATTTGAATGATTTGGGCGGAATTAGTTGCTAGTCAACTAACCCAATACTAAAGATGCAATGAAAATAAAATACTAGAAATGAAAATAAACTATATTAAACTAGAGTTGTGAGCAATAAGTGGGAGAAATGTGTTTACTTAGATTTCACTACTCCCTAGATATCTTTTACACGTTAATTACTTGTTATAGTTGCGTGGATGACGGATTGTATTCCTTAATACCATTCATGGGGTGGCGTACTTACTTCCCCAATCCTATGAGTGCCTACTTCACTCCTATGTCGAGCCGGCTAAGAAGCTCCTAACATGGGATCATTAGAATTTTCTCATGCATTAAATACAACCAATAAAACCTAGTACACATCGGTTCATGTTTCCTAAGACGTTCAAGCATGTTACCCAATGGAGATCTGCCAGTTTTCTTAAGCCTAACATTGAAATCATTTATCCAATACAACCACAAACAAGTAATCAACACATAATTAACATCTAGGTTTCATTAGATCTAAGCAAACACAATATAAATCTAGCCTAGCATGTTGAAATCAAGACAAGCACAAGATATAGACAACCAACACATAGACATATTGATTGAATTAAGAGAAGACTTATCTCAATAGCACATGTAAGGATTCAAGGGCTGAAAACCCTTGAAAAAGCTGTAAAATACGTACAAGGTTCGGCCCTAGGGTTTCTCCACACAAGTTTCATCTAATGAATGAAAATTAGAAAACTATATACATATTTTAGAAGGTGACGGCGTCAAGAACAAATGTCTGACGCCGTCATCTCGCCGCCCAATAATTCCTCGGACTGCCTAGATCTGGATCTGACGTCGTCATGTAGTCCCCTTTTGCTAGTCGTCACACAATTAACTCTTGACGCTCTTCTTGTGACGCCTTCAGGTTGCTTCTGGGTCGTCATGGATTTTACTCTTGACGCCGTCAGGAATGTCCTCTTGACGCCGTCATACACTGTTCTCAGCATGGAAAATTAAGTCTTTGGCGTTTTCTTCACTTTTATGCTCCAAAAACGTCCGAATTACTTCCTTTTCCAGATTTCACTCCCAAGGTACCTAAAATCACAAAATGAAAGATTTAGGGCAATATTTGATCAAATAAATTCAATTCCGGGCTTAAATGACCCCTAAAAGTTGTTCATTTTTTGCCTCATCATATATCCTTACACTTGAGATTTGCTTGTCCTCAAGCAAATGCGCTTTTATTCTAGTCAAAATACAAGTTAGGGGTCATTTAACACTAATATAAAAGTAATTACAACAAATAATCGTTCCACTAAAGACCAAAGACAAGCACGTAGGTCATACACTAGCACCTCACAAATAGTGTTTAGATACTCACATCTCTCGGGTGTAATAAAGTATAAATTACAATATGGAAACGGAAGATATCTCTCACTACCCCGTCTTACCCATGTTCCCTCTTCTTCCTTAACTCACCCATTAATCCAGGAAGAGTAGGGCATCAAGCCCTAGCGGTTAACCACAAAATCATGGGACGCCCCCATGATCTCCTAAAAATGTGCAAGCACTCTCCAAGCTATTTTCCTCCCCTATAAATAGTCTTGGACGAGTCACAAGTCTGGTATGCAATCTTGATAGCGCTCAAAGTAAACATGTTTTTATAAGCGTTATTAGTGTTTTTGTGTATGTTATTTGGTTGTTTTTATATGCTTTTGCCACTAAATCGTATCAAAATATGTTTTTGTAGCATATGTTGCCAAATGTAGGAAAAATGGAAAAAAAAAGTGAAGAAAATGAAGTATATGCGATTACACGAAGATTCCCAAGTTCAAAAGTCCAATCTGTGAAGCATTTCATAAGGAGAACCTAAGTTTTGTCATCTCAAAGTTCCAAGTTCAGAGTTCATCAAGTTTGGATAGTGCATAAAGAACTGCATAAGGAAAAGTCAAAGTCCAAAGCAACCAGAATCTACCATCCGATCGGTTGGAGTATATCTGATCGGTTGGAGTATAACCGATCGGATAGCCATATTGACCACATCCATCCGATCGGTATCAACCCGCAATCGATCAGATGGTTATTTCTGCCTGTTTATACCAACTTTTGTGCACGAATCTTGGTCTTTTGTCCCATTGTTCTAGGCCATTCTTAGTATCTTATTGTCCAAGCTCCAACATTTATGTCCCTATTCATTACTAGGAGTATTTGACAAGCCAAAAAGGACCTTAAGAGTACACAATTTAAGACACTATTGAAGAGACCAATTACTCTCATTACTACTCTCAATTATTATCATCATCTAGCTCTCAAAGAAGGAAAATTCGTTCAGAAAGAACCAGGAACTTTGGAGGACCAAGGAAGCAACATTTGGAGGCCAAAATCTCAAGAAATCATCACCAACACTTAGGTTATCAATACCTTGTCATTTGTTATCAATTCCAAAGCATTGTAAGACTTAAAACCATGGATTCTAATGTTGAATATTCTGAGTTTATTTGCATGTTTGCTATGAGTGGCTAGTTGCTCTTTTTACACTTGTTTTGATGATGTTTTATGCTTAGTGATAGCTATGATTGTGATAACATGTTTTAATTCAATTTCAAGTCAATCCTAAGAACCAATTGTACCTTAAGTTTCATCGTGATATTTGTTTAGCCAAGGTTAACTAATTGATAATAGTTTCAAGGGTCGAAAGATTTGTTATTATTCAACTAGTTAGAATCATTTGTCTATGAATGATTGTTTTTCACCATAATTATTCTTGACTAATCAAAGAAACAAGAAGTATGATTGTAATGATAATGCTTTTATAACATCAAATCAGATTGTTTGTAAACCTTTAGTTGGACGAAAGTTTAAATGTTTATAAACAATTGTAACCTTTTTGTCTATGAATGGGTTACCTTTTGTAATGACCATTTCCTAAGAGTATTTGATTTGTAATAAGAGTTTATTCTTGTGTTTAAGATATTCACCATACCTTATGAACCTTGGATGGATCTTGAATTGATTGGTTTAAACCTAAAGCTTGTTTTTATGAACTACAATCTTGACGAAGGTTTAACTTGTAGAAACAATAGATTAGACCACCATCTAATTATCACAACCAACATGTTATCAAAAGTTATCACAATCATGTGTGTCATTAAGTAGAAAACTAGTCTAAACAAGTGTAGTTTTTAAATTATTGAATTTGTTTATTATCTTATTTACGTACATTAGAGATTACTTTTATACTTATATTTCGATTCACCCACAAATCCCTGCGAACGATCCCGACTTACCATCATATCTTGCTATAACGGACGAGTACACTTGCTCGTATGTGTTGTTTCTAGATTTGGTAATTCACCCTTATAAATTTAAAACTTGCATAATAAAACGCACATCAAGTTTTTGGCGCCGCTGCCGGGGATTTTGATTGTGTTTCTTTTAAGTTTTAAAAGTCCGTTTCTTTTCGTGTTCGTTTTCTAAATATATATATATATATATATATATATATATGTATATATATATATATATGTATATATATATATATATGTATATATATATATATATATATATGTATATATATATATATATACATATATATATATATATCTATATACATATATATATATATATATATATATATATATATATATATATATATATATATATATATATATATATATATATATATATATATATTTTCAGTGTCATCCAACCGATCGGATAGACTTCCAGCCGATCGGTTTCCTAGTTTTTTCCAAGTTTTCTAATTTTACCGTAGCATCCATCCGATCGGTTTGGTATCCAACCGATTCGGATAGACTTTTCTGTTTTCGAAAATTTTATTTTCTCGTTCTTTTGTTTAGGTAATTAACTCGATTCTCTTGGTAGTTGCATGAACACTCGTTCTACTACTGAAAAGCTTAGTACACCTTTATCCGATCCTGAAAGTTTGTTTCGTAAGAAGAGATCTTCATCTATTCTTAATTGGTTTGATAATCTTTTCGAAGAACATCCGATTTCCGATCTTTTTAAACCAATACCCATGGCTGACGATCAACCCATGTGGGCCGCCAATCGAACCGTAGCACCTACACCTGGAGCTGCTATTGTTGTCGCCGACCTTGGTGAAAACTTTACCGTTAAAGGTCACCATCTTTCAATGATCAAAGACCGTCAATTTGATGGCCGTTCGCGGACCGATCCGCATAAACACATTGCCGAATTTATTGAAATTTGTGGCATGTTTCGTTATGGAAATACCAATGTCGATGCTATCAAGCTCAAACTTTTTCCATCATCACTCGCCGGAGATGCCAAAGTATGGTGTAACGAATTAACCCCAGGAACTATCAATACTTGGGAGGAGATGAGGCAAGATTTTGTAAGCCAATTCTTTCCACCTGCCATGTATGATAGACTAATGGGAGAAATCCGTGCTTTTTCACAAAATCCTAATGAATCTCTTGTTGAAGCTTGGCTTCGCATGAAAGATTTGCTTCGAAGTTGTCATGGTCATAATTTAGGACGAGGAACAATAATCCAAATCTTTTATCATGGTCTTGATGAAGCATCCCAAGCAATCCTTGATGCTGGAGGTATTTTTCTTTACAAAACACCTAACGAGGCATATCAACTTCTCAAAGATCGAGTACTCCTTAAACTCGATTAGTCAAAAGATTCCAAAACCAAACCCCTATGGAAAACCGTTGCTTTTGCCGAAAGTTCAGATAATTCGAAACTCATGGACAAAATAGAAGCCTTGTCTTCTAAAATCGACTCGCAATACAAAGATATTAAAGGAGAAATGAAAGAAATGCGAGATGGCTGTAATAATTGTGGAGGAAATCACACATCATCCGAGTGTGATGACCCAACGAAGGGGAAGCCAATTATGTCCAAGGAGGATATCGTGGAGGAGGTTTTCGTGGTAATTATTACGGAAGAAGTTCTGGAAATTGGCAAGACCGCCAACAAAGAGATAACAACCGTGATTTTCAACCCCGAATAGGCAATCCAAACCCACCAAATTCTGATAAAAAGGAAGAATCTGATTTCGAAAAAATGATGCGAGATTTCGTAACTGCTAAAAGAACTACAAATGAGTACAAATGAGTTTGTAAAAACTCAATTTTTCAATCTCAAAACCAAAGTTGAGCAAGGTCAGAAAAATCATCAAGCTTCTATCCAGGATCTTGAACAAAAATTTGGTAGACTTTCTGATCAATTTTCTTCTCAAATTCCTGGTACATTACCAAGTAACACCTAATCTAATCCAAAACCGTCTGGATCAAATGATAAGAATTATCGTCCACCACAAAACAGAAATGAGCATATCAATGTTGTATTCACTCGAAGTGGTCTCTCATATGATCCACCACCCGTTCCTACAGATAATACTATTATTCAAGATGAGGAGGAGGAAGAAGCTGAAGAAGAAGCAGCTGAAGAAGAACCAACCCAAACACCAACCAAAGAAAATACCGTTCCACCAATAAAACCTTATACACCGAAAATACCATATCCACAAGCCCTAAAAAAAGAGAAAAGAGAGGAGCGAAATAAGAAGTTTATAGAGATGATCAAAGAAGTTAGAATTAACATACCCCTCGTTGATGTTCTAGCTGGAATGCCCAATTACGGGAAATTTTTGAAAGAACTTCTTAATAATCGAAACAAGTTGGAACAAATTTCCGCAACCGTTCTCAATGAAGAATGCTCTGCTATCATTCAAAACAAAATTCCACCAAAACTAAGAGATCCCGGAAGTTTTCTTATACCATGTACATTAGGAAACAACATCACATGCGATGCTTTAACCGATTTAGGTGCAAGTATCAATTTGATGCCCTATTCGTTGTATTCTAAACTTTCCATAAATACATTGAAACCTACTAAGATGAGTATAAGATTAGCCAACCATACATACCAATATCCTGTTGGGGTTGCTGAAAATATGCTTGTTCAAGTTGGTAAATTTGTTTTTCTTGTGGATTTGGTTATCTTAGAAATGGAAGAAGATAGTCGAGTAACCCTTAATCTTAGGAAGACCTTTCTTAAACACTGCTGACGCCATGATCAAAGTCAAAGGCAGAGAACTCAAACTTGGAGTAGGAGAAGACCAACTCACATTCTTAATCGATAAAGCAATGAAATATCCAAATTCCAGTGATGACACATGCTATAACATCGATGTAACAATTCACATTTTCAGGTTAATTACTATTCCCGGAAAATTCACTATTCACTTTTACTATTCATTTTACTATTCATTTTTACTATTCATTTTTCCCGAAACTTTCCCGAAAGTTGATTTTTATTTGATATTATCAAGTGATAAATCATTTCCATGGAAAATTAAAAGTTTGACATTCATAAGCTCATTTTCGTGAAAGTTATTAAGGAATTACAGGGAATTACACGTTTTAGGGTAAAACGACATTCAAAAATTCTACGCACAACGAAATTCGACCGCGTTAAGTGACCCCGCATCAGAAAAATGTTTGACACACTCATGATTTATTTGAGAATTAATCGTGACTGAGAAAAACATGACCAAAGACTTCCCGGCAGGTCACCCAAGCCTGTACTACTCTCGCATGAGCACGCTTAACCGTATGGGCGATTAACCGTTAGACCACAAAACGCGTTTCTAAGAAGAATTGAGTTTTCAACTTATTAGAAAAAGTCAACATATTTTTCCCTCCTCCATTGACCAAAAATCATCCCTTGATGTTATAAGTCATTCCTTGATTTTTAGGCTTACGGTTTGATGTCTAAAAGACATTTAATACCAACCGACACTAGACTGAGCCCAGTCTAGACATTATAAGTCATTTTAAATCATTTTTATCACATTAGAAAAGTAACATTTTACGTTTCTCAATTTTACGCAATATTCGTACGTTTTACGTATTACGCGTTTTAGACCCGTGTTTCCAGTTTTTAGCAGGGTTTTACCACCCAAATGGAACCTACCACTCATTTTATATTTTATTATGGGACATATGGACATGTCTAACAATACTTTAAAGTTCCATAATTTTACGACACCCGGTTTTACGTTTTGAGGCCTAATCATTTACGGTTGTCATTTCCCGGAGTCAAAACTCTTCCTAATACTTAGGATAATACCAAGCAAAGTCCACACCTTGTCCCCCAAGTTTAGGAACCGACCTAGGGGGGGGGGAATTCAGCCTTGTGTGTCTTAATCTCATGCTAGGAGCCTTAAGATGTGAACATGTGTTCAACTTGGCCTCCAAGTGTTGACTAGTCAACAATGTAACCTCCTCATTTGCATATAATGCCTCTCCTTCCACTCCTTGACCATATGAACGACCCACACACACAACACACTTCATTTTACTAGTTTACTTCAAGTTCCATCCAAGAAATCAAGTGCAATATCCATACATAAACCCTAGTTTAGTTTTGATTCATCAAAACTACTTCAAATCCTTAGAAACTTTGGTGATTTCTCTTGAGTTTGAATCCACTCAAGTCACCTCAATTTTCATCATCTCTCTTTCAAGATTACAAGAGTAGAAAGATTGCATGAAGTGAAGTGGGTTGAAGCAAGTCTATCAAAGTCCTATCCTTACATGTTAACTTCCTTTCATCTTTGAAAGCCAAAAGTTGTGAGCCAAACCCTAACTTGATTCTTGTTAAATAATCATGTTCATGTTATTTACATGTTATTCTTGCTATATTATATCTTGTAGTTATGTCCATGATGTATAAAAATGATTAAAACAAGTTATTGTTATTGATTGTTACAACAAGTTACTAAAACAAGTAAACTAGTGACTTTCTTGGTAAGACCTGATCAAAATGGTAAAAATATGATGTTGGATCATTACATATTACAGTATAGGACTTAACAAGGAAACCATAGCAATTTGAACCACCCAAAACGAGTATACGAGTCAAAAGTTACGCCCATTTGAAGTTACCAAAACTTTTCGGCAAACTGCCAAATACCATTCTGATCAAATTTGGGTTTTGAAAGTCCCACTTCTGGTCCGATTCATCAAAAAGTTAAAACACGAAAGTTGTCCGGAACGACGTTTTCGTTCAGGAACAAAGAAGCTCGAGCCCTGAAAACGCTTTTTGAGTGATAAATTCTTCAAAATCTTAACAGCCCATTTTTAGGCGAAAGTCACTAGATTATGGTTATACTTTGAAAGGAACAAGAGGTCTTATGACCTATAATCAAGACCACAACCATGGCTAGAGCCAAGGTTGAGTCTCATGACCTTGGAACAAGGACCAAAGGTCATGGCTAGGCCATGACGAAATGACCATACCAACTTTCATAGGCGTAAACATGAAACAAAGTGTTGACGAGAACTTGAACAAACAATTTGGATCTACTTCACTTAAAAGGGAACCATGAGATATTACCAAGAGAAAATGGTCATACAAAACTTATGAAACATACCCTAATAACAATCTTCATGTACTAATAAACTTTCCTAAGTTTATTCAAATATCGGACATGTAACCTTTCGGATCAAAATTTATATCTATATATTTCATCAACTACTACAATAGTAGGGAGCCTCATGTGAGGAGTTCATTATGTAAGCCGTCGAGTTGAGTTGTGGATTTATGAGTTAAAGTGTCCTGGCTCCTCGAACGCTTACTAACATGACTTCTGAATTATGTCGGCCCGAACGGTAGTAAACGATATACAAAACATACATGTTTCATGAATCTTTTCTTTCAAGGACTTACAATATACATCATACCACATCATGGACTATAATGCAAGATATATATATAGGCACTACTTCATATTCTGTACTCAAATCCTAAGTCGCAACATTCTATTATAGGTTGCTCGTAGAAACCTTCACGATTCAACCGTTACATTCATTACTTGCTATCTTACTTAAGGTGAGTTCATAGCCCCACTTTCCATTACTTAATTGTTTTACAAACCCTTGGGGGGAATACATGCTATTTTTAACCGAGCACAATGTTTTTAAATTGTATGCTTGCCTGATTGTTTTATTATCATTAAGTACCAACCTTGCTAAACCGAGATCCCTTATTATGAACCATTTAATCACTAGCAATAGTGAGCGCAAATATTGTGAATAGGCCTATTGGGATTGACGAATCCCATTTGTAGTGAATACATTCATACAAATGCATTAATATTTGAGACCTGGGTATGCCAGCAACATACCTACTGGGATAAAACCGCCGATCGATATTGGTACACGTTAACGTTATGGTGTCATAAGCTTAGTGTATAATACATTTTATGGGCGTATAACAACATAGTCTACCTATTTTGCTTTCCAAACATTGGTGTGAGCCTATAACTCACACTACCAACATATTGTGTTCAAACATTAAACAAACTCTATGAATATCACTCAACCTTTGTGTTGACCTCTCAAGCATGTATTTCAGGTTCATGACGATCAAGGATGGCACGGAAGGGCACAGATACTCAAGAGGGCTATAAATTTTATTATCATTCAAAACTCATTTATTATACATTGTAAACATGAAACCAATTGGGACCTCATTTTGTAATCTCTGATATTTATATAATTTGAATGATAAACCTTTTCAAAACGACTCAATTGGAGTTCGTTTTCTATCATTGTGACTATTGTGCCGTCGAGTAACACCCAGTTTGAATTCCGCTGCAAACATGAATTGGGGGTGTTACAGATTGGTACCAGAGCCATGGTTATAGAGAAACGGGTCTAATTGAGACCTAAACTATAACTACAACTACAAGCAAAACCATTTTTATAGCCTTCCGCTCTCCGTGTCTTCCATCCTCCAGACGATTATGGACTTAGTAAGCATGTTATGCTACACAAATATATTAGTATATTCATATATATACCCCTTTTGAGCATTTCCTCGTAGATATTTTATGCTACACAAACATAATTGCATATTAATATATGTACCCTAAACATAATTGAGCATTTCCCCGTAGGCATTTTATGCTACATGAACACATATAAGTATATTGATATATACACACTAAGCATTTTGTGCTACATGAACACATATAAGTATATTGATATATACACACTAGGCATTTTATGCTACATGAACACATATAAGTATATTGATATATACACACTAGGCATTTTATGCTACATGAACATATTAGTATATTGATATATAAACTCGGTTTATTTTCAATCATTTATCTAAACAATGGACTAAACATATCTGTGTATGCCTATTCTAAGGCATTTCGGCACAGCCACACTCTCCCAATCATGTTCCTACTCCAACATTATATGTCCAAGACATTGTAACTAATTACAATGGTCTCATTCATTTTCCAAGACATTGTGAGATACAATGGTCTCATTCATTTTGCAAGACATTGTGGGATACAATGGTCTTATTCATTTTGCAAGACATTGTGAGATACAATGGTCTCATTCATTTTCCAAGACATTGTGAGATACAATGGTCTCATTCATTTTCCAAGACATTGTATGATACAATGGTCTTAATCATTTCTCAAATGTTTTGAGTCACACAACGGTTTAACCTACTTCCCAGACATTGTGAATTGCACAATGGTCTAACCTACTTCCCAGACATTGTGAATTACACAATGGTCTAACCTACTTTCGAGACATTGTGTTTTGTGCAAATGGTCTCTAGAATTATTCCATCACATCATCAATATCATTTCTTATGATATCAAAAACCCGTCACAATCTATCGATTTCAAAACAAGAAATATGAGATTTCTAAAGGACAAACTAATCCATCATCGACAAAAGCTGAACTTTCTCTACATTCATCAAAGTTTTCTTATGAAACCTTCATTATTAAAAGTTCGTGATCCTGGCCAAGTATGTTCTATTTTAGAACTACTTAAAACTTCCTTTCCATACGTATCTACCCTTACTACCTTCAATGCAATGGAATATGAAAACATACGTTACAAGTCTTGTATGGACGGGACTTGCAACTTAAGGATTTGACATCGCCTTTGTTTAGTGGACAGTTTCCCGAAAGCAACGGACATATCAAAAGTATACCTAGTTTAGGTATTTGAAAATTTTATCGAACCTTGGCTAAATATAGACTAGTCACCTATATTTAACCTAGGGACAGTGGAATATAGTCTGACTAACTATATTCGACTTAGAATTTTCAAATACTGAGAGTAGTTGTACTAGGGTTATGTTTAGGTTGATTTCCTACATGAACTCGATAAACCACCAAAATACATTAAAACAATCTAGAGACACGATAATGTCTTACCACTCAGCGAAATCTTAACACCTTATTTGTGTTACCTATTTTCATTCTTGAAATTTTTCATTTATGAGATAATCCGAACTACTATCTTGGGATAGTTACCAATTATTCTCTTCATCCTGTAGAAGTACTATCCTGTTTAGGTCCTAAGGATACCATTCCATCATAAACCTTTAAAGTCTCTTAAGATTTTTAAAGCAAACTCAACATCTATACCTAAGAGTATTAATGTTAAGCATACACTACACATTTTTTGTTCATCAACATATCACAGCATTATCTTCACAACCGTTACAAACACAAGCTCATTAACAGATCTTGATGCACTTTTAAAGCTCAAATCATCCTTAGTTACACCACAAGTACCCTCATCAGCTTTACAAGTTTGAATATTCATCTTGTACTTTTGGAACACCAGTATCATCTCGTAATACACTACCTTGTAACTCACCGGCTAAGTATGAATGTTGTGTCGGGAATTCTTGAGTAGGATGATTTATAATATCCTTATTTGAATGGATTGGGATGTCTTTTCATTTAAATAAAGAAATTATAAATCATCGAACCATACGTTTATATTCCTTTAGTTACATTGTTTGGGATGCCTCTCTATGTAAATAAAGAATTATAAACAAGTGGGCTTATTTATATCCGAAATAACATAAGTATGAAGTCAATAAACACTAGATACAACAACAGATTACCTACTAGGCTATGATTGCAACGACTATCCCAATTTCCATTAGTACGAGGTTTACATTTTGGTTTTCATAATGATAGTGCAATAACAAACAAACTCATTACGGGGCCATGTAACCATACGCATGTGCAGTCGTACCAAACTCATTGCGAGGCCATGTAACCATATGCATGGGCAGCCGTACAATTCAAACAGGACTTGGTCCAACCACATGTTTAACGCTTATTCCATGATTCGATTCTTATATCAATTGCTATTGATACTTGACAACTATATCGAGTTCTAATTGATATTCAACTACTATATCAATTTCCATTTATTGGATTCCTATGTAAATTGCTATTGTTGTTCAACTGTTATATCAATTGCTATTGATACTTGACAACTATATCAATTTCCATTTTTGATATTTAACTATATCAATTTCTGTACAACTACTATATCAATTTCTATTAATAATCGACTGCTATATCAATTTTCTTTGATATTCGACTATTATATGGATCTCTACTGATATTCAACCATGTTATCAATCTCTATTGACACACCATATTCTAAGACAAATCAAACTACATCACTAGTAAATTCCAGACTTTGGTCCTCATAAGTAACCACACATCTTTATCGACACCACTCCAACATATGACACACAAAGAACTTCGGGACGAAGTTCCCCGTAAGGGGTAGAGACTGTAACAATTCACATTTTCAGGTTAATTACTATTCCCGGAAAATTCACTATTCACTTTTACTATTCATTTTACTATTCATTTTACCCGAAACTTTCCCGAAAGTTGATTTTTATTTGATATTATCAAGTGATAAATCATTTCCATGGCAAATTAAAAGTTTGACATTCATAAGCTCATTTTCGTGAAAGTTATTAAGGAATTACAGGGAATTACACGTTTTAGGGTAAAACGACATTCAGAAATTCTACGCACAACGAAATTCGACCGCGTTAAGTGACCCCGCATCAGAAAAATATTTGACACACTCATGATTTATTTGAGAATTAATCGTGACTGAGAAAAACATGACCAAAGACTTCCCGGCAGGTCACCCAAGCCTGTACTACTCTCGCATGAGCACGCTTAACCGTATGGGCGATTAACCGTTAGACCACAAAACGCGTTTCTAAGAAGAATTGAGTTTTCAACTTATTAGAAAAAGTCAACATATTTTTCCCTCCTCCATTGACCAAAAATCATCCCTTGATGTTATAAGTCATTCCTTGATTTTTAGGCTTACGGTTTGATGTCTAAAAGACATTTAATACCAACCGACACTAGACTGAGCCCAGTCTAGACATTATAAGTCATTTTAAATCATTTTTATCACATTAGAAAAGTAACATTTTACTTTTCTCAATTTTACGCAATATTCGTACATTTTACGTAGTACGCGTTTTAGACCCGTGTTTCCAGTTTTTAGCAGGGTTTTACCACCCAAATGGAACCTACCACTCATTTTATATTTTATTATGGGACATATGGACATGTCTAACAATACTTTAAAGTTCCATAATTTTACGACACCCGGTTTTACGTTTTGAGGCCTAATCATTTACGGTTGTCATTTTCCGGAGTCAAAACTCTTCCTAATACTTAGGATAATACCAAGCAAAGTCCACACCTTGTCCCCCAAGTTTAGGAACCGACCTGGGGGGGGGGGGGAATTCAGCCTTGTGTGTCTTAATCTCATGCTAGGAGCCTTAAGATGTGAACATGTGTTCAACTTGGCCTCCAAGTGTTGACTAGTCAACAATGTAACCTCCTCATTTGCATATAAATGCCTCTCCTTCCACTCCTTGACCATATGAACGACCCACACACACAACACACTTCATTTTACTAGTTTACTTCAAGTTCCATCCAAGAAATCAAGTGCAATATCCATACATAAACCCTAGTTTAGTTTTGATTCATCAAAACTACTTCAAATCCTTAGAAACTTTGGTGATTTCTCTTGAGTTTGAATCCACTCAAGTCACCTCAATTTTCATCATCTCTCTTTCAAGATTACAAGAGTAGAAAGATTGCATGAAGTGAAGTGGGTTGAAGCAAGTCTATCAAAGTCCTATCCTTACATGTTAACTTCCTTTCATCTTTGAAAGCCAAAAGTTGTGAGCCAAACCCTAACTTGATTCTTGTTAAATAATCATGTTCATGTTATTTACATGTTATTCTTGCTATATTATGTCTTGTAGTTATGTCCATGATGTATAAAAATGATTAAAACAAGTTATTGTTATTGATTGTTACAACAAGTTACTAAAACAAGTAAACTAGTGACTTTCTTGGTAAGACCTGATAAAAATGGTAAAAATATGATGTTGGATCATTACATATTACAGTAGAGGACTTAACAAGGAAACCATAGCAATTTGAACCACCTAAAACGAGTATACGAGTCAAAAGTTACGCCCATTTGAAGTTACCAAAACTTTTCGGCAAACTGCCAAATACCATTCTGATCAAATTTGGGTTTTGAAAGTCCCACTTCTGGTCCGATTCATCAAAAAGTTAAAACACGAAAGTTGTCCGGAACGACGTTTTCGTTTAGGAACAAAGAAGCTCGAGCCCTGAAAACGCTTTTTGAGTGATAAATTCTTCAAAATCTTAACAGCCCATTTTTAGGCGAAAGTCACTAGATTATGGTTATACTTTGAAAGGAACAAGAGGTCTTATGACCTATAATCAAGACCACAACCATGGCTAGAGCCAAGGTTGAGTCTCATGACCTTGGAACAAGGACCAAAGGTCATGGCTAGGCCATGACGAAATGACCATACCAACTTTCATAGGCGTAAACATGAAACAAAGAGTTGACGAGAACTTGAACAAACAATTTGGATCTACTTCACTTAAAAGGGAACCATGAGATATTACCAAGAGAAAATGGTCATACAAAACTTATGAAACATACCCTAATAACAATCTTCATGTACTAATAAACTTTCCTAAGTTTATTCAAATATCGGACATGTAACCTTTCGGATCAAAATTTATATCTATATATTTCATCAACTACTACAATAGTAGGGAGCCTCATGTGAGGAGTTCATTATGTAAGCCGTCGAGTTGAGTTGTGGATTTATGAGTTAAAGTGTCCTGGCTCCTCGAACGCTTACTAACATGACTTCTGAATTATGTCGGCCCGAACGGTAGTAAACGATATACAAAACATACATGTTTCATGAATCTTTTCTTTCAAGGACTTACAATATACATCATACCACATCATGGACTATAATGCAAGATATATATATAGGCACTACTTCATATTCTGTACTCAAATCCTAAGTCGCAACATTCTATTATAGGTTGCTCGTAGAAACCTTCACGATTCAACCGTTACATTCATTACTTGCTATCTTACTTAAGGTGAGTTCATAGCCCCACTTTCCATTACTTAATTGTTTTACAAACCCTTGGGGGGAATACATGCTATTTTTAACCGAGCACAATGTTTTTAAATTGTATCACTAAGTACCAACCTTGCTAAACCGAGATCCCTTATTATGAACCATTTAATCACTAGCAATAGTGAGCGCAAATATTGTGAATAGGCCTATTGGGATTGACGAATCCCATTTGTAGTGAATACATTCATACAAATGCATTAATATTTGAGACCTGGGTA
Source organism: Artemisia argyi (assembly GCA_030686995.1). Taxonomy (NCBI): domain Eukaryota; kingdom Viridiplantae; phylum Streptophyta; class Magnoliopsida; order Asterales; family Asteraceae; genus Artemisia; species Artemisia argyi. The sequence continues at coordinate 131,541,114 of CM060677.1, forward strand.
TGCTAGCAACATACCTACCGGGATAAAACCGCCGATCGATATTGGTACACGTTAACGTTCTGGTGTCATAAGCTTAGTGTATAATACATTTTATGGGCGTATAACAACATAGCCTACCTATTTTGCTTTCCAAACATTGGTGTGAGCCTATAACTCACACTACCAACATATTGTGTTCAAACATTAAACAAACTCTATGAATATCACTCAACCTTTGTGTTAACCTCTCAAGCATGTATTTCAGGTTCATGACGATGAAGGATGGCACGGAAGGGCACGGATACTCAAGAGGGCTATAAATTTTATTATCATTCAAAACTCATTTATTATACATTGTAAACATGGAACCAATTGAGACCTCATTTTGTAATCTCTGATATTTATATAATTTGAATGATAAACCTTTTCAAAACGACTCAATTGGAGTTCGTTTTCTATCATTGTGACTATTGTGCCGTCGTGGTAATTATTACGGAAGAAGTTCTGGAAATTGGCAAGACCGCCAACAAAGAGATAACAACCGTGATTTTCAACCCCGAATAGGCAATCCAAACCCACCAAATTCTGATAAAAAGGAAGAATCTGATTTCGAAAAAATGATGCGAGATTTCGTAACTGCTAAAAGAACTACAAATGAGTTTGTAAAAACTCAATTTTTCAATCTCAAAACCAAAGTTGAGCAAGGTCAGAAAAATCATCAAGCTTCTATCCAGGATCTTGAACAAAAATTTGGTAGACTTTCTGATCAATTTTCTTCTCAAATTCCTGGTACATTACCAAGTAACACCTAATCCAATCCAAAACTGTCTGGATCAAATGATAAGAATTATCGTCCACCACAAAACAGAAATGAGCATATCAATGTTGTATTCACTCGAAGTGGTCTCTCATATGATCCACCACCCGTTCCTACAGATAATACTATTATTCAAGATGAGGAGGAGGAAGAAGCTGAAGAAGAAGCAGCTGAAGAAGAACCAACCCAAACACCAACCAAAGAAAATACCGTTCCACCAATAAAACCTTATACACCGAAAATACCATATCCACAAGCCCTAAGAAAAGAGAAAAGAGAGGAGCGAAATAAGAAGTTTATAGAGATGATCAAAGAAGTTAGAATTAACATACCCCTCGTTGATGTTCTAGCTGGAATGCCCAATTACGGGAAATTTTTGAAAGAACTTCTTAATAATCGAAACAAGTTGGAACAAATTTCCGCAACCGTTCTCAATGAAGAATGCTCTGCTATCATTCAAAACAAAATTCCACCAAAACTAAGAGATCCCGGAAGTTTTCTTATACCATGTACATTAGGAAACAACATCACATGCGATGCTTTAACCGATTTAGGTGCAAGTATCAATTTGATGCCCTATTCGTTGTATTCTAAACTTTCCATAAATACATTGAAACCTACTAAGATGAGTATAAGATTAGCCAACCATACATACCAATATCCTGTTGGGGTTGCTGAAAATATGCTTGTTCAAGTTGGTAAATTTGTTTTTCTTGTGGATTTGGTTATCTTAGAAATGGAAGAAGATAGTCGAGTAACCCTTAATCTTAGGAAGACCTTTCTTAAACACTGCTGACGCCATGATCAAAGTCAAAGGCAGAGAACTCAAACTTGGAGTAGGAGAAGACCAAATCACATTCTTAATCGATAAAGCAATGAAATATCCAAATTTCAGTGATGACACATGCTATAACATCGATGTCATTGATGAAGTCACTGAAGAAGAATTGGATGCATTACTTGACGATTCGAAACCATTCATGACTACTTCAGAAAAGATCAGTGAAACATATTCTGATAAAGAATTTGAGGAATTCATGGAAGTAAAATTAGAAGAAGAGGAAGAAGAGAAATTTGAAGATATCACTGAAAAAGATCAAATGAAAATCAAATCATCTCTAGAAGAACCACCCACTGATTTGGAACTCAAACCCCTTCCCAATAATCTCGAATACGCTTACTTAGAAGAAAATTCACTTCTTCCAGTAGTCATATCTTCGTTGCTCAAAACAAATCAAAAATAAAGACTCGTTTCTGTTCTTAAGAAGCATAAACGCGCTTTTGCGTGGAAAACTTCTGATATTCCAGGAATTAGTCCAGATTTTTGCAAACACAAAATCAATTGTGAAGAAGGTACTAACCCGTTGTAGAAAGAAAACGTCGACTCAGCTCCAATATGAAAGAAGTTGTTAAGAAGGAAATCATCAAACTTTTTGACGCAGGAATTATTTATTCTATCGAGGATAGCCCATGGGTGAGTCCAGTTCATTGTGTTCCGAAAAAAGGAGGAATGACTGTAGTGACCAACGAAAGGAATGAATTAGTTCCTACTAGAACTGTCACTGGATGGCGAGTATGTATTGATTACAGAAAACTTAACAAAGCCACCAGGAAAGATCATTTTCCTCTACCGTTCATGGATCAGATGCTCGAAAGATTAGCAGGAAACAAATACTTTTGCTTCCTCGATGATTTTTCAGGATATTTCCAAAATTCCTATCGATCCAGCCGATCAAGAGAAAACCACATTTACATGTCCTTTTGGAACCTACGGTTACCGGCGTATGCCTTTTGGTCTATGTAATGCACCTGCAACTTTTCAAAGGTGTATGATCGCAATATTTCAAGACATGCTTGAGACATCTATGGAAGTTTTCATGGATGACTTTTCAGTTTTTGGTGATTCTTTTGAAACTTGTCACACCCCCAAGATCGGGTCCAGCGGAAGCATACAAGTAGCTGGGGTGTAACTCAATTGGTATTACAACACAAGTTCAAAAACGGTTTTCGCTTGACTCATTTAGAATAAAATAGCTTAATCAAAAATGTTGAATTTACATTTTTAAAAGTAGTGCGGAAGTAGGCCCTTTAAATAGTTTTAAAACGGTCCCCGTAAGAATATCAGAGTCTTCTATGACCATGCCATGCCCTGCCAAAACCTCCAGTAGCGTGCCATTGCTTAGAACCTGAAAATACATGCTAAAACGTCAACACGAGGTTGGTGAGTTCATAGATTTTAGTAATAAGTATTTTTCCCGAAATCAAGTATTTCCAGTAAACAAGTATTTTCCAGCAAAGGCATCGTAAATCCACTGTCAAATATAGTATGAGTAAGACATGTGTGCTTAAAAGAATGTTTCCACAGCAAAACGCATAAATAGTTTAACAAACAAAGTTTCATAGCACCAGTTTAGGAAAGAATATTGATTGCACTAAGTTCAAGGCACCGAAAAGGTTTTCTAGCTATATGCAGGAGGTTACGCTCCCAAGAGCTTCTAGGTAATCAAACATACCTAGGATATGGTAGGTAATCAAACATACCCAAGAACTTCTAGGTAATCAAACATACCTAGGATATTGTAGGTAATCAAACATACCCAAGAACTTCTAGGTAATCAAACATACCTAGGATATTGTAGGTAATCAAACATACCCAAGAACTTCTAGGTAATCAAACATACCTAGGATATTGTAGGTAATCAAACATACCCAAGAACTTCTAGGTAATCAAACATACCTAGGATATTGTAGGTAATCAAACATACCCAAGAACTTCTAGGTAATCAAACATACCTAGGATATTGTAGGTACCGGTCTTTAACTTAGGCAATATTTGGCAATCAGTAAATAGTTTAAATTTATGCACTCATGTCCATGAGTAAATAGCAAGTAGGTAGCAAGTGAATAATATTGTACTCGGATAATCAACAAGTATTTAGATAAAGCTGAAAATATTTGAGTAATCAACTATGTTAAGCGAGTAATGCGTTTTAGTAAAACGAGCATTGAATTCAAATAGTAAGGAGCATGTATCTTCCCCCAAAACAGTTGTAAAACAAGTAAAAGTAGAGGTTATGAACTCACCTGGTGCAATAGCAATCCAAAAATAGAGTTATGAAATCAATAGAATAGGTCCAACAATCACTAGTCGCGACCTAATTATGCATATGTCTTAGTTACCGAAATCAAGTCAAGCATGCAAGTCATACACTACATTATCACTTGTACATGTCGTCATAGTATTCGTCGTCAAAAATGTATTTGATCAAAGTGATCTCGAGTTTAAGTCATCCACTTATTTTAGAAAAACGTAATTTGTAAATCTCGTGACTAAATATTAGTCGTCTCGAAAATATATATTTTGAAAATCTCTAACGTACCCCATAAGTATACGTAAAGTTCTACCACTTTTATTTACGTCGTTTTAGCCAAAACACACCTTAAAGTGTCCAAATTTCATGTTGAACATTTCCATCAGCTTTTAAAAACTGTCAATATATATATGGTTTTGTCCAACTTCCTAAGGCCATAACTTTCGCGTCGTAGTTCCGTTTTTCAAGTTCTTTATATCCCCGCGAAGATATTCACGTGTACTCTAGTATTTTCAAGGTCTCGGCTAGTTTAGAAATCATTAAACCTCAGTTTTCCTAGGTAGAAAATCGAGACAGATTCACTGTTTTCCGGAAAAATATAGTTTTCGTCGTAAATATTGAAAATAGCATATCTTTTTCGTTATAAGTCCGTTTTAATCCGTTCAAGCGGCCACGTTCTCGTTATTAAGTCTATTTTCTATATTTCTAGTCTAATATGGCCACCAAGATACTGAGTTTCTACAGGAGGTCGAAAAGGGCAGATTTTCCATAAATAATGTCAAACTATATTTTTCTAGTGTTTACTTGCTACAACCTTTTGTCAACAACTCCAACTATGGTCCTAGGTCATCCATCAACTAGAAAAATAGTGATCTAACATAACCTAACAATCTTTAAAGTCCTTGATCAAGATCATCCAAGTTTTCAAAGCTAACATATATATATATGTAAAGTTTATTTTTATTTTCTTGTAGAGATTTATTAACACTTTTCTTGAGATCAAAACTTATACAAAAATGTATTTTCTTGGCAAAATATTAAAGTGGATGTAAGATGTTTAGACATGTACCAAGTGATAATCATGTGTAGCTACTTATCAAGCATAAAAATCATGAACTCATGAAGTATTAGTAGTGTAAGACTTACAAAGTGATAAATGAGATGAGATTAGTAAACACTTGTGTAACCCCAAGATTAGTACTCCAAATCCTTTGTTAAACTATCCTAAGTATTCTTGAAAGTGCCAAACAAGCTCTCCTTCTTCCTTGCTCCTTAGGGTGGATCGAATGGGATGTAAGAGTGGGAGGTGATTAGGTTTTCTTTGTAGCTAAAATGAAGAACTAGTCTTTGGTGTACATATATATAGCCCTATGGTCAAAGGTGGTCAAAAATATCTTTGCATGGTCCTTGTGGTCTTGCCGAATTTTAAGGAAAAAGGAGGGGGCAATTGGGTTGCTCTAGCCACCAAAATTAATTGCATGTCTCACCTAGTAACAAGTTTGAAATTTTGGTAGATTTGTAGTGGTAATTTTATACATAATAGGGGGGGGGGCGGCTCATAGGATTAGAATAGAAAGAAAATGGTTTTTATTTGTATAAAATGTATATATTGAATGTATTGGGTAGTAAAAATATGTATTGGGTATTAGTTTGGTAGTTAACGGAAGTTATACGTAATTAAACGTAAGGTGTAAAGAATTTAATTTGGCCATTGGAAAATATTTGTGGAACTTTTGTAATAAATTTTGGGAGTATAAAAATACCTTAAAAATAATTGTTGAGAAGGTCGGGTATGCCGAGTACCACATTCTTGAATAAAAATTAATGTTCGTTGAATTTAAAACCGTAAGCGTTTAAAGAACAACAATTTATTTTCTAATAATAAGTTGTGAAATGGGGAAAGAGCAAGGTACCGGAGCGTTGTGGACTAAAAGTAGTCTAAGTCTTAATATAACCAGAATTTATTCAAAAATTTAAGTCGACTCAAGTAAAAATATATGCACATAGTTTGGAAATTAAGTGTCAAGAATTTAAATTCAAGTTTAGAAAATAGTATTGACCTCAAAACGAGGAATAGTAAAATGATGAATAGTAAATGTGAAAGTTCGGGAAAATGACCAGAATTTACGAGTTGTGACAGTCTCACCCCCTTAAAAGGAACTTCGTCCCGAAGTTCAGTTTGTGTTGGTCTCTAGAGTGATATTGGTTAAAAGATGATGATATAATCGTGTAAGCTACTGAGCTCTTACAAGGTTCAAGTCTGACGGCCACTAGGCCTACTCTGTCAGAAATCGTAAATGGTTCAGTGTATATCGGGTTTAACTTTATGAAGTTTTCTGAATGGTATTATGCCTTTCCTAGGCAGAACTTTCAGCATGGCTCTACCACGAAGTTGAAATTTTTAAGGGTTTACAACTTATCGAATTTGTAACTGATTCTTGATTTGCAGGAAATTCCTGGTTATTCCATGAATGCTTTCTGGACTAGTGAGTTGGGTTTTTCAAAATTTTGATCCATCAATGGATGTTGGCACTTCGACCATAGAGTGCTTCGAATGGTGTAGTCTCTAAGCTCGTGCGATAACTATGGTTGCAACTGAATTTGATTTATGGCAAATGGTTAATCCAACCATTTCTAGTGTTATTCACACCCGATTTGGGCATATCTCCCTAGGTTTGAATCAATCTCAATTTCTGACCATTGGTCTACAGATGATAGGTGGTGTGGTTCCAAAGAGATCTTAATGAAATCGTTAGGAGTTGAGGTGAATCAAATTCCTTTATTAGGAATAATTGAAATGAGTATCATGAATCTTGTTTTGAAAGACTTACAGGGTTAAATCCGTAAAAGGGTGTTGTTGAAAATAATAGATTAGGATAAGGTTGTGATCCTCCGCAGGATGTCATGAATTGAGTCTTTCTCCACCTACGATGCTTAGTCTCCATTACTAAGGTTTTCCCCAAGTTATAGGTCATCAACTCACAATTCCTAAAGGTAAAAGTGAGGTAATATAGTGATTGATTTTCAAAGTTTGTTTTGAGATTGTGTTTTGTTCATAAACCTTTCCTGAATAAATGAATCTACAAGTTTAAGCAAACAGCTTTTTAGGTAACATCCTTCTTGATGTTTCAAAATTTAGTAGTTATGCAATATAGGAAAATTTTCAACATAAGGTGGATAATATGGTTTACCAAAGATCGATGTTTGAAATTTTGTAATATTCAATAGTTTTGTAAAAGATTAGCCAAAAGGAATTTGCTTGTCAAAATAAGTGCATCAGAAAAGTATTTCTTACAAGATATATGTTTTGTATAACGGTAGTTTGGAGAAAAATCCATTTTAAAGTGAAAGTATTAAGAGGATAAAATAGCCAGGTAGGTATGTCTGCACAAATGCATAGGTGTCTAACATGTTCGAATAAAGTCTATTGGTGAGGACATGTTCAATTTATAGTCTTGGTTAAAAGGTTGGATTTATCTCTATGGTGTGGCTTAGTGAGCACTCGTATCGAAACAAATCCTGTAATTCAGTCAAACCAATACTTTCTAGATGGTAGAATTTTTGGTGATCAGGCCAGTGATAGTGGTTCGAATGGTTTTGTGATATCTTGCGGTTTCTATTGAGTTTTGAATGGTCTTACTGTACCGAGGTATCCTCCTCATAGAAGGTATGGAAAGTCTTTCCTAGGGAGGTCATTGATAATATCCATTTATCAATATAGGGAGTAGTGAGGGATGAGTGACATCGGAATCTATAGAGTGTCACCTAATTCTTTGTATATACGGGGGTGGGGAAAAGAAATGATAGTGATGGTGAGAAGGGAAGAGACTGTGACAACTGCAACAAAATGAGATTGTGACAAAAGAAAATACTGTGATATGAGTGTATTGTGCATAAATATGAAAGTTCATGAAATAAAATGACTAGCTGACATGCTTCCAATCGGTGGTTTACGAAGTGATGAAAAGTATGAAGGTTCCAATAACGAGAGTATACACACACATGAATGAAACATTTGGAAATGAGTTGAGAATTCAATCCAGACATAATCTTATTATAACCATTCTCAGTGTTGCAAAATTCACTTCTGAGTCAGACATAGGTGGTCAGCCTATACCTCACTATCCCGGGTCGAATATAGATGACCAGTCTATATTCCACCGAGGTTCCATGAATTTTAAAATACTCAGCTCAGTTATACTAATACCATGTCCTTCACAAGTACCAAGACGTTCTGAAAGACAAAAGCAGGTGACCAAACTCGAGGTCAAATGATGAAACTATGCAAGGAAAAACATAACGCGGTGAAATATATGATACATGAACATGCTTATATGAAAGATAGTTATAGTAATCAACTATGATAAATGAATATAGTATATCAGATAATGAGACACAAATCTCATCACCTAAGTCAGCAACAAACTACAAATGAGGCATCATCTTGGCAGGCAGGCACGTGACGGTCATAGGGTTAAGTTTTCGTAAAAGTAGCTATAGTCTAGGTTTTAAAAACACTTAGTTCGCTATAGCCAAAGCTCTGATACCAATCTGTCACACCCCCAAGATCGGGTCCAGCGGAAGCATACAAGTAGCTGGGGTGTAACTCAATTGGTATTACAACACAAGTTCAAAAACGGTTTTCGCTTGACTCATTTAGAATAAAATAGCTTAATCAAAAATGTTGAATTTACATTTTTAAAAGTAGTGCGGAAGTAGGCCCTTTAAATAGTTTTAAAACGGTCCCCGTAAGAATATCAGAGTCTTCTATGACCATGCCATGCCCTGCCAAAACCTCCAGTAGCGTGCCATTGCTTAGAACCTGAAAATACATGCTAAAACGTCAACACGAGGTTGGTGAGTTCATAGATTTTAGTAATAAGTATTTTTCCCGAAATCAAGTATTTCCAGTAAACAAGTATTTTCCAGCAAAGGCATCGTAAATCCACTGTCAAATATAGTATGAGTAAGACATGTGTGCTTAAAAGAATGTTTCCACAGCAAAACGCATAAATAGTTTAACAAACAAAGTTTCATAGCACCAGTTTAGGAAAGAATATTGATTGCACTAAGTTCAAGGCACCGAAAAGGTTTTCTAGCTATATGCAGGAGGTTACGCTCCCAAGAGCTTCTAGGTAATCAAACATACCTAGGATATGGTAGGTAATCAAACATACCCAAGAACTTCTAGGTAATCAAACATACCTAGGATATTGTAGGTAATCAAACATACCCAAGAACTTCTAGGTAATCAAACATACCTAGGATATTGTAGGTAATCAAACATACCCAAGAACTTCTAGGTAATCAAACATACCTAGGATATTGTAGGTAATCAAACATACCCAAGAACTTCTAGGTAATCAAACATACCTAGGATATTGTAGGTAATCAAACATACCCAAGAACTTCTAGGTAATCAAACATACCTAGGATATTGTAGGTACCGGTCTTTAACTTAGGCAATATTTGGCAATCAGTAAATAGTTTAAATTTATGCACTCATGTCCATGAGTAAATAGCAAGTAGGTAGCAAGTGAATAATATTGTACTCGGATAATCAACAAGTATTTAGATAAAGCTGAAAATATTTGAGTAATCAACTATGTTAAGCGAGTAATGCGTTTTAGTAAAACGAGCATTGAATTCAAATAGTAAGGAGCATGTATCTTCCCCCAAAACAGTTGTAAAACAAGTAAAAGTAGAGGTTATGAACTCACCTGGTGCAATAGCAATCCAAAAATAGAGTTATGAAATCAATAGAATAGGTCCAACAATCACTAGTCGCGACCTAATTATGCATATGTCTTAGTTACCGAAATCAAGTCAAGCATGCAAGTCATACACTACATTATCACTTGTACATGTCGTCATAGTATTCGTCGTCAAAAATGTATTTGATCAAAGTGATCTCGAGTTTAAGTCATCCACTTATTTTAGAAAAACGTAATTTGTAAATCTCGTGACTAAATATTAGTCGTCTCGAAAATATATATTTTGAAAATCTCTAACGTACCCCATAAGTATACGTAAAGTTCTACCACTTTTATTTACGTCGTTTTAGCCAAAACACACCTTAAAGTGTCCAAATTTCATGTTGAACATTTCCATCAGCTTTTAAAAACTGTCAATATATATATGGTTTTGTCCAACTTCCTAAGGCCATAACTTTCGCGTCGTAGTTCCGTTTTTCAAGTTCTTTATATCCCCGCGAAGATATTCACGTGTACTCTAGTATTTTCAAGGTCTCGGCTAGTTTAGAAATCATTAAACCTCAGTTTTCCTAGGTAGAAAATCGAGACAGATTCACTGTTTTCCGGAAAAATATAGTTTTCGTCGTAAATATTGAAAATAGCATATCTTTTTCGTTATAAGTCCGTTTTAATCCGTTCAAGCGGCCACGTTCTCGTTATTAAGTCTATTTTCTATATTTCTAGTCTAATATGGCCACCAAGATACTGAGTTTCTACAGGAGGTCGAAAAGGGCAGATTTTCCATAAATAATGTCAAACTATATTTTTCTAGTGTTTACTTGCTACAACCTTTTGTCAACAACTCCAACTATGGTCCTAGGTCATCCATCAACTAGAAAAATAGTGATCTAACATAACCTAACAATCTTTAAAGTCCTTGATCAAGATCATCCAAGTTTTCAAAGCTAACATATATATATATGTAAAGTTTATTTTTATTTTCTTGTAGAGATTTATTAACACTTTTCTTGAGATCAAAACTTATACAAAAATGTATTTTCTTGGCAAAATATTAAAGTGGATGTAAGATGTTTAGACATGTACCAAGTGATAATCATGTGTAGCTACTTATCAAGCATAAAAATCATGAACTCATGAAGTATTAGTAGTGTAAGACTTACAAAGTGATAAATGAGATGAGATTAGTAAACACTTGTGTAACCCCAAGATTAGTACTCCAAATCCTTTGTTAAACTATCCTAAGTATTCTTGAAAGTGCCAAACAAGCTCTCCTTCTTCCTTGCTCCTTAGGGTGGATCGAATGGGATGTAAGAGTGGGAGGTGATTAGGTTTTCTTTGTAGCTAAAATGAAGAACTAGTCTTTGGTGTACATATATATAGCCCTATGGTCAAAGGTGGTCAAAAATATCTTTGCATGGTCCTTGTGGTCTTGCCGAATTTTAAGGAAAAAGGAGGGGGCAATTGGGTTGCTCTAGCCACCAAAATTAATTGCATGTCTCACCTAGTAACAAGTTTGAAATTTTGGTAGATTTGTAGTGGTAATTTTATACATAATAGGGGGGGGGGGCGGCTCATAGGATTAGAATAGAAAGAAAATGGTTTTTATTTGTATAAAATGTATATATTGAATGTATTGGGTAGTAAAAATATGTATTGGGTATTAGTTTGGTAGTTAACGGAAGTTATACGTAATTAAACGTAAGGTGTAAAGAATTTAATTTGGCCATTGGAAAATATTTGTGGAACTTTTGTAATAAATTTTGGGAGTATAAAAATACCTTAAAAATAATTGTTGAGAAGGTCGGGTATGCCGAGTACCACATTCTTGAATAAAAATTAATGTTCGTTGAATTTAAAACCGTAAGCGTTTAAAGAACAACAATTTATTTTCTAATAATAAGTTGTGAAATGGGGAAAGAGCAAGGTACCGGAGCGTTGTGGACTAAAAGTAGTCTAAGTCTTAATATAACCAGAATTTATTCAAAAATTTAAGTCGACTCAAGTAAAAATATATGCACATAGTTTGGAAATTAAGTGTCAAGAATTTAAATTCAAGTTTAGAAAATAGTATTGACCTCAAAACGAGGAATAGTAAAATGATGAATAGTAAATGTGAAAGTTCGGGAAAATGACCAGAATTTACGAGTTGTGACAAAACTTGTCTTTCCAATCTCGATAAAATGCTTGAGAGATGTGAAGCTGCACATCTAGTTCTTAATTGGGAGAAATGTCATTTCATGGTAACTGAAGGAATTGTGTTAGGACACAAGATATCAAGTTTAGGAATGGAAGTAGACAAAGCTAAAATATATGTTATCACCAAATTACCACCACCAACTAACGTTAAAGCCGTTAGAAGTTTTCTAGGACATGCCGGTTTTTACCGCCGATTTATCAAAGATTTTTCAAAAATATCACGTCCTATGACTAAACTTTTAGAAAAGGATTCTGTATTTGATTTCAATGCTGACTGCATTAAAGCTTTCGAAACATTGAAAAGTCAATTGACTAGTGCCCCAATTATGGTTGCACCTAATTGGTCACTACCATTTGAACTCATGTGTGATGCAAGCGATTTCGCTGTTGGAGCTGTTTTAGGACAACGTGAAGGAAAACATTTTCGTCCTATATACTTTGCTAGTAAAACACTCAACAATGCTCAACAAAACTATACGGTTACGGAAAAGGAATTATTAGCCGTAGTTTTTGCATTTGACAAATTCAGATCTTATCTCGTGCTTTCAAAAATGATAGTTTTTACAGATCATTCCGCACTCAAATATCTGTTTACCAAACAAGATGCAAAACCGTGTCTTATCAGATGGATTTTACTACTGCAAGAATTCGATATCAAAATAAAAGACAAGAAAGGAGCAGAAAATCTTGCAGCAGATCATTTGTCACGTCTCGAGAATCCGAATTTGGAAGAATTAAAAGAAAATGAAATTAACGATTATTTTCCAGATGAAACTCTCATGACGATAGTTAAAGATGATGATGAGGAAGTACCATGGTTTGCAGATTACGCAAATTATCTTGCAGGAGATATTCTTAAAAAAGGGATGAGTTACTACGAACGTAGTAAGTTCTTTTTGGAACTAAAACACTATTATTGGGAGAAACCTTACCTTTTTAAAATGTGCAAGGATGGAATGATACGAAGATGTGTTTCGGGTGCCGAAACAAGAAAAATTCTTGATGAATGTCATCATGGCCCAACTGGGGGACATTATGGTCCTTCCACTACAACTAGAAAAGTTTTTGATGCTGGATTCTATTGGCCTACAATTTTCAAAGAAGCGTATACTCTCGTTCAAAACTGTAATGCGTGCCAAAAATCCGGTAACCTTTCTCGAAGAGACGAAATGCCTCAAATGAGCATTCAAGTCTGTGAAATATTCGACATTTGGGGAATTGATTTTATGGGACCCTTCCCTAAATCACACAAATACGAATATATCCTCGTTGCAATCGATTATGTTTCCAAATGGGTTGAAGCTGAAGCTCTTCCTACTAACGATGCACGAGTTGTTGTCAACTTTCTCAAAAAGCTTTTTGCTCGCTATGGAATTCCTAAAGCTTTAATAAGTGATAGAGGATCCCATTTCTGTAATAAACAAATGGAGAAAGTAATGAAACAATATGGAGTTCATCATCGTTTTGCTACCGCTTATCATCCACAAACTAGTGGTCAAGTCGAAAATACCAATAGAGCTATAAAAAGAATACTTGAAAAAACTATTAAGGACAATCCTTCCGTTTGGTCAAGGAAATTAGACGACGCTCTATGGGCATTTCGTACGGCATATAAAACACCAATTGGTACAACACCATACAGACTATTGTATGGGAAAACATGTCATCTACCGTTCGAACTTGAACACCGTGCTTACTAGGCGCTAAGAAGCTGTAATCTTGATCTAAAAATAGCTGGAGAAAAGAGATATTTGCAATTGCATGAACTCGATGAGTTAAGACTTCAAGCTTATGAGAACTCCAAGCTATACAAAGCAAGAACCAAAGCATACCACAATAGAAAGCTAAGAATTCGAAAACAATTCAAAGCTGGAGATAAAGTTCTGCTCTTCAATATGAAATACAAGTTTAAAGCTCCGAAACTCAAGCCAAAATGGTTTGGACCATATGTAGTGAAACATGGATTTCCATCAGGTTATGTTGAACTTGATGACAAACATGGTGGAAGTTTCATTGTAATTGGGCACCGAATTAAACTCTATTATGATAAAGAGCAATTAAACGTAATTTCTAATGAAGAAATTTCATCCGAATTTGAATATGAAGCTATCACATTCATGGCTCCACACAAGGGAATGGTCCCTTGGGCACACAATAATGGTTTTATCTATGATGCTCTTCCTAGAGCATGGGAAAAAGTTACATTGGAAAACATAGATGAAACAGGGGAGGGAACTGTGATAGGAAATGTGTTGTATATCGCTAAAAGGAAAAGTAACACTACAACTACATAATCTATTTGAAGTTTGAGTCCGGCTGAGGACTCGTTAATAAAACAAGCGCTTCTCGGGAGGCAACCCATGTGTTTATTTTTGATTTATTTTTCAATGTCTACACCCCAAAGTTTTACCACTTGGTCAAACTTAAGTGTGGGGGTGTGCCACTAATTTGAATAAAATTGCAATGCTTTTTGTTTGTTTGTTTTTGTTTCTAATAATTCAGGTGTTGATTGCAAGAAACAGAAGATTGGATAGGAACATAACACCGGATATCATGGTTTATTTTCTAATTTTCCCTACTTTCATACTTTTAAGTTCGTTTATCACATTGAGGACTGTAGGACCTTAGATCTAGCTTTATCACTTAAGAATATGATGTTAGAGAGAGATGGAAGAGCTAGAGAGAGAAAGTAGAGAGAGAGAGAGGTGGAGAGCACTATGTGAAAATAAACTTTTGATTAGCATGAACTCACACCCTTCCTAACAAGCTTAGGAGGGTATTTATACTTTTTACATTAGCCTCCATGGGCTTTCTCTTGGGCCTTCTTTTGGGCCAAGCCATTAAGGCTTTTACATGACCTTAATAAACTAGCATTTTACTAACTATTACATTAATATATTTAACTAACTATTTTACTCAATAATGATCGTCACTTTTAATCCTAACAATCTCCAACTAAGGGACGATCATTGAGATCTCTCTTTGATTACATAAATGATCAACACTTCTAATGCTAACAATCTCCCCCAAAGGGTGATCATTGAGATCTCTCTTTTGTGACCTTGATCTTTGATCTTTGAAGCTTGTTCTCTTTGACCTTTGAGTCTTGTTGTGTAATAGTTTTGCTAGTTTCTTTGTTCCAATCATGCTATGTGATCTTTCTTTCCTTTGATCAACATTTTCACTCTGTTGTTTTTACGTCTTTTCCAACATGCTCATACTTTGTTTGACATTGAATCTTTTTGAAGTTCTCTTTTCTTTGACTTTAATCTTTGTTTCTTTAGTTTGTAGATTCTTTGACTTTGACTTAGAAACGTTCTGAGCTTCGCATTGCTTTGATCTTTGAAGAGAGCTTTGCAGGGTATGAGCATGTGGATTGTGGAAAACTAGAAGGGGGGGGGGGGGTTGAATAGTTTTACGTCTTTTTAATTTGTTATAAAAGATTGTTTGAAAGTTTTCTTTGTTTTCAAAAAATATAGATTCGATGCTATATGAAATCAAGTCATGCACAATATGAACAACACTAAATGAGTATGATAAATCAATAATAATGTAAGTTAAGAAATAGATGAGAGTTGGAAAGATCGAACCGAGAGACAAGAGATTTATAGTGGTTCGGCTACAAGGTCACCTTCCTTGCCCTACTCCACTCCCCGAGCACCTAACTCGAGAGTTTTCTTCACTAAGTCAACAAGCTCCCTTATGGCAGAGAAAACCTTACACACCAATTTACACACCACAACTACGTCACAACTTATTCACACCTTCTACACAACTATTTCACACCTATTCATTACTTGATCACACCACTTCTTCACACCTGTCTCCTACACACCAATTTTCTTCACACATATCTTCTACACACCAATCTTCTTCACAACTATCTTCTACACACCAATCTTCTTCCTAACTTTTCTTCTTCACAACTAACTCCTAACCAATCACACTATACATATCTAACTAAACTATCTTCTAACAAATATTCACAACTAATCACACAATGAGATGAATATAATGATGATGCTCAAACAACTTAGATGTGGAGATCACAACAAGTTGTAATACTTCTTGTCTTGAGGGATAGAAGTATTCTTCTCTTGCACTTGATAGGATGATCTTTGGATCACTTAGAAACAAAGATTTAAGAATGTATGATCAAAGGATTTAGAGATTGGAATTTGAGATCTAGAACAGAAAGTTTAGGAGTGCAAAAGGTAAGAAAAATTCCAGGTTTAAGGTGGTATTTATAGGCAACAGATTCTGACAGAGGAGCGTGGCCGGTCCCCTTAAATCAAGGCCGGCCCCCTTAAAATTAAGGGGACCGCCTCTTATAATTAAGGGGGCCGCCCAGCTGTAACGGCTAGAAATTTTGTTTTCTAGTGGGGAAAGTTTATTTGGTGAAAAACTAACTAATTTTGGTTAAAAATTTGAATTCATATATTTAGTATGAATAAAACATTTTTCTTTATTACCAAAAGTGTTTTTCAAAAATATATAATATGTTTATATAATTAAATAAACTTTGTAATACTTAATTAAATTTCCCTTTGATCATAAATTGCACTAAACACTTTGTTTATTCATACCTTAAGTGATTTGGATGTAAAGAGAAAATGTTAATCACTAAAACTTGTGACTAAATCACTAAATACTTGTTTAAGTCACAAGTTTTAGTTTATGAGTTTATATTTTGTAATAGTCAAAACATAGAGATATTGCTAATATGTTAATAATGTTTTTAGGCATTATTTATGTCAACAATCTCCCCCTTTTTGATTATTACAAAACCTTAAACTCAATAACTCTAAAATTTGTTTCTAGGACAAGTATTATAGAGTTTACATTTCTCTTCTCCCCCTTTTTGTAAAATCAAAAAGGTTAAGCCGAGCAAGCTTCGTGAAAGAAGTTTAAACGGGTAGAAAGCTCCCCCTTGATGTATGTTCCCCTTCATTTGAGGGCACTAAGGGAATGAGCTATGGAAAACTTGGCTACACAAAATATTTGAAGAGAACAAGACACACACACATATATATATATATATATATATATATATATATATATATATATATATATATATATATATATATATATATATATATATATATATATATATATATATATATATATATATATGCAAAGCAATAATTATGCAAATAAAAATAGATTCATTCAAGCATCATAGAAATGATTAGCATTACAATATTCAATATGCTTAAAGCATATTGATTACAATAAAACAAAAGAAAAGACTGATACGTGGGAATCACACCAGGCTTTACCTCTCAAGGGATCTCGAGAAGCTTACAACCCCCACCAGGCAGTGTACCTGATCGATGTAGTATAGGATAATGACAAGTACCGGGGGATTGATCGTTCAGCTAGGAATAGTGTCGCTAGGATTAGAAAACCTAAAGATTAGATCTAGAGATGAGGGATGATTCTTTTTTGTATTTTTATATTTTTTAGAAAGCAAATTAAAATTTCGGATTTGAATGATTTGGGCGGAATTAGTTGCTAGTCAACTAACCCAATACTAAAGATGCAATCAAAATAAAATACTAGAAATGAAAATAAACTATATTAAACTAGAGTTGTGAGCAATAAGTGGGAGAAATGTGTTTACTTAGATTTCACTACTCCCTAGATATCTTTTACACGTTAATTACTTGTTATAGTTGTGTGGATGACGGATTGTATTCCTTAATACCATTCATGGGGTGGCGTACTTACTTCCCCAATCCTATGAGTGCCTACTTCACTCCTATGTCGAGCCGGCTAAGAAGCTCCTAACATGGGATCATTAGAATTTTCTCATGCATTAAATACAACCAATAAAACCTAGTACACATCGGTTCATGTTTCCTAAGACGTTCAAGCATGTTACCCAATGGAGATCTGCCAGTTTTCTTAAGCCTAACATTGAAATCATTCATCCAATACAACCATAAACAAGTAATCAACACATAATTAACATCTAGGTTTCATTAGATCTAAGCAAACACAAGATAAATCTAGCCTAGCATGTTGAAATCACGACAAGCACAAGATATAGACAACCAACACATAGACATATTGATTGAATTAAGAGAAGACTTATCTCAATAGCACATGTAAGGATTCAAGGGCTGAAAACCCTTGAAAAAGCTGTAAAATACGTACAAGGTTCGGCCCTAGGGTTTCTCCACACAAGTTTCTTTTAATGAATGAAAATTAGAAAACTATATACATATTTTAGAAGGTGACGGCGTCAAGAACAAATGTCTGACGCCGTCATCTCGCCGCCCAATAATTCTTCGGACTGCCTAGATCTGGATCTGACATCGTCATGTAGTCCCCTTTTGCTAGTCGTCACACAATTAACTCTTGACGCTCTTCTTGTGACGCCTTCAGGTTTCTTCTGGGTCGTCATGGATTTTACTCTTGACGCCGTCAGGAATGTCCTCTTGACGCCGTCATACACTGTTCTCAGCATGGAAAATTAAGTCTTTGGCGTTTTCTTCACTTTTATGCTCCAAAAACGTCCGAATTGCTTCCTTTTCCAGATTTCACTCCCAAAGTACCTAAAATCACAAAATGAAAGATTTAGGGCAATATTTGATCAAATAAATTCAATTCCGGGCTTAAATGACCCCTAAAAGTGGTTCATTTTTTGCCTCATCATATACCCTTACACTTGAGATTTGCTTGTCCTCAAGCAAATGCGCTTTTATTCTAGTCAAAATACAAGTTAGGGGTCATTTAACACTAATATAAAAGTAATTACAACAAATAATCGTTCCACTAAAGACCAAAGACAAGCACGTAGGTCATACACTAGCACCTCACAAATAGTGTTTAGATACTCACATCTCTCGGGTGTAATAAAGTATAAATTACAATATGGAAACGGAAGATATCTCTCACTACCTGTCATAGCAAAATAGATTACCATAGGCTTGGGAAAGGATCAAACCTCCACCAGATGGCGTAAGCACCTAGGATAAACTATCAAAGAGGTCTTTTAAAGGGTTGTAACGTTAGGTGTAGGGATATGAAATACACGGTTTTGTTGGATATAGGCAGTCTTTAGTGGTGGCGAGTTAACAATCTTGGTTAATTACATGTACAATATGGCGTTGCTAAGCCAAGACTAGACTCGACTTAAGCTAATAAATCAAAAATAGCCAAAACATAAAATAAACATAGAATGAAAAAGGATGGTAGTCCGTATGTTTTTTATCTATTCTTTGTCTATTTTTTTTTCTTTTCTTTCTCTTGTTTTTTCGATTTTTTTTTTTTTTTTTTTTTTTTTTTTTTTTTTGCATACACTCTTACCCTACCATCCAAAATAATAAATCATAGGGAATGAACATTCTCCTTACACTTGAATTTTTACATACTTTACAATAAACTAATCTATTGACTCGAATTAAGAAAATCAAAACACTTGGAGTACTTTTAAGATTAACGTACATATGGGGGGTAATAATATGATGTTCTTCCCCATTACTCCATAACATAAGTACTTTACCCATGAGTCCCAATCGTCCCAAAACAATATGTACAAGGATATGACTCGACTTAGCAACCATGTAATCAATTAGATAATTAACTTAGGGTTTAACAAATAACAATAATGCACTAAAGATGAGTGCATACACGGAAGGCTAAGGCGATTTGGGTGTACATTTAAGTGGGGTGTAACAAATTCTTCCTTTAAGTAAAATTCTTAAAGTTAGAAACGAAAAGATAGGCTCGGAGGGGTGTACTAGGGGTTTTGTGTACTAAAAATGAGTACAACGCTAAGGTATGGGAAAAATTAGTTGACTTAACTAGCCAAGTAATATGACTTAAATGGTCAAGTAATTATGATACGGGTTTAACACAAGGGTGTTCCTAATGCCTCTTATCATGTATTAAATCCTACCACACGAATGTAGTCTCACTAGCGGTCTCGGGATGCATCACTAACGCAAGTTCTAGAATCTAAATGCTACCGGTACACTCATAAGCACTAATAGTAAATGCTTTTCTTATCAAATCTAAAGGCGAACCTCACATATTTGGGTGGAAAATTTTTCTGAATAGTACGGTTTTGTGCTAGTCATACAATCTCCTATCCATGAGACGCTTGCTATGGCTAAAGTTTCACTCCTAAATGTTGTAAAAAATTTTAAATTTGGTGCTAAAATTGCACTAACAAGTATTTCTCATAGTTTTATTACACATCTACTATTAAACAAACAAACTCAAGCGAAAGTGTATTTGTAAGGTATCATCATTTTACCCTCCCCTTACACTTAAGATGAACATTGTCCCCAATGTTCAAGTAAAGAATGTAAAAGTGAAAAAGTAAAAAGAATGAAATCAAATACTCCCCTGATTCGCTCGGTATGGATAATAAGGTGGCCAGGTTAGATCTTCCTCCAAGAAAAAGAGATTCTAACCTAGACAATAACTATTCCCTAGGCTGCGGCGCCAAAAACTTGATACGTGGAAATCGCACCAGGCTTTACCTCTCATGGGATCTCGAGAAGCTTACAACCCCCACCAGGCAGTGTACCTGATCGATGTAGTATAGTATAATGACAAGTACCGAGGGATTGATCGTTCAGCTAGGAATAGTGTCGCTAGGATTAGAAAACCTAAAGATTAGATCTAGAGATGAGGGATGATTCTTTTTTGTATTTTTATATTTTTTAGAAAGCAAATTAAAATTTCGGATTTGAATGATTTGGGCGGAATTAGTTGCTAGTCAACTAACCAAATACTAAAGATGCAATCAAAATAAAATACTAGAAATGAAAATAAACTATATTAAACTAGAGTTGTGAGCAATAAGTGGGAGAAATGTGTTTACTTAGATTTCACTACTCCCTAGATATCTTTTACACGTTAATTACTTGTTATAGTTGCGTGGATGACGGATTGTATTCCTTAATACCATTCATGGGGTGGCGTACTTACTTCCCCAATCCTATGAGTGCCTACTTCACTCCTATGTTGAGCCGGCTAAGCAGCTCCTAACATGGGATTATTAGAATTTACTCATGCATTAAATACAACCAATAAAACCTAGTACACATCGGTTCATGTTTCCTAAGACGTTCAATCATGTTACACAATGGAGATCTGCCAGTTTTCTTAAGCCTAACATTGAAATCATTCATCCAATACAACCATAAACAAGTAATCAACACATAATTAACATCTAGGTTTCGTTAGATCTAAGCAAACACAAGATAAATCTAGCCTAGCATGTTGAAATCAAGACAAGCACAAGATATAGACAACCAACACATAGACATATTGATTGAATTAAGAGAAGACTTATCTCAATAGCACATGTAAGGATTCAAGGGCTGAAAACCCTTGAAAAAGCTGTAAAATACGTACAAGGTTCGGCCCTAGGGTTTCTCCACACAAGTTTCTTCTAATGAAGGAAAATTAGAAAACTATATATAGATTTTAGAAGGTGACGGCGTCAAGAACAAATGTCTGACGCCGTCATCTCGCCGCCTAATAATTCCTCGGACTGCATAGATCTGGATCTGACGCCGTCATGTAGTCCCCTTTTGCAGGCCGCTACACAATTAACTCTTGACGCTCTTCTTGTGACGCCTTCAAGTTTCTTCTGGGTCGTCATGGATTTTACTCTTGACGCCGTCAGGAGTGTCCTCTTGACGCCGTCATACACTGTTCTCAGCATGGAAAATTAAGTCTTTGGCGTTTTCTTCACTTTTATGCTCCAAAAATGTTCGAATTGCTTCCTTTTCCAGATTTCACTCCCAAAGTACCTAAAATCACAAAAGGAACGATTTAGGGCAATATTTGATCAAATAAATTCAATTCCGGGCTTAAATGACCCCCTAAAAGTGGTTCATTTTTCGCCTCATCAAAGACATAGTCCTATATTGCCTAAGAGAGCACTTGGACTTGCTTGCAATCCATGGTTGATTGTTTTATTAGCTTGAAGGAGAACATAAGCATAAAGCATAGTTGTTAGATGGAGAGGGATATGGAGTTGGGTATGGAGCGGAAGAGGTGGATCTTACGATGTTGTATCGTGTTAAGGGTGGTATGGGATGAGGACGAGTGAGGAGATATTCAATCCAAGAAATATCTTCACTAAAGTATAGGATTTCTTTTGAAGGAAGATGCAACAAGGGCAATAGTGAGTGTGGTTTGTAACTTGATCCAAGTTGAGAGAGTGAGGTAGGCAATTGTTGTAGGGTGATGATGGAGGTTGCCCTTTGTTGCGTTGTGCAAGATGCATGGCATTGAGATCACTAAGATCATGGATTTGGGATATTTCATCACGAAACTTTTGCTTTTCCGTGGCAATGCGGAGAGAGTCATTGTGTTGATATGGATGAATTGGGTTTATGTAGTTGGAATTGTAGTTGGATGGTTGATCAAATTTGTATGGATCATTATAAATGGTTGGAGGATGAGATGAGTGGTTTGACATGAAGGAAGATGTTTGGCCAATGTTGTATGGTTTGTAAAGAGGATCAAATGAATGTCCTTGTGAATTTGGTGTAAAGTTTGGGAAGTAAGTAGCTGGAGGTGTTGAGTGATTTCCAACTTCATTGGTTATGATGGATTTGTTTCGAGGGCTTTTTCTTCGCCAAACGGGTTTTTCCGTCATTCTTGCAAGCCTTGAGGCTTTTGGTTTTGGTTTGTTTGGAGAAGTCATGAAGGGATGAATGGAGAGTGTGGAAGATTTGGGATATTTATAGTGTAAGATTTGTGTGTTTATGGATGGATAAAGTTTGTTTGGGAGATTAGGACAAAATGTATTGGTGAAAAATGGAAAATGTAGGTTGAAATGGGCTAAAAAGCAGAAAAGATTCTGTAAATCCGTCCAGCAGATGGCCGGTCCCCTTAATTAGGGGGCGGTCCCCTTAAAATTAAGGGGGCCGCCTTACATAACTAAGGGGGCCGCCCATCTGATGGTTCCCAGATTGCTAGAAAAGGGTTTTTGGCAGAAAATTTGCAGAAAGATTGTGTTTTTGGATTTGGATTCAAGCAAGTTCAATTCCTTTAGGCAATATAGCATCTAATCTAATCAAGATATAGCAGGAATGCAAAAACACTTAAGCAAAAGAGCAAATAAGCAACACATATTAAGCTAAAAGAGACAAATGAAGGCAAGAGCACTTAAGCTTCCTAACGCAACTATCCTAGATCAAAGGCAAAGGCAACTAGCGAGTCAAAAATCTAGTGATGAAACAAGATGAAAATGTTATGAGTGATTTTGTCCTAGTGTGTGCCTACATGCAACAAATGTGGAGTTGTGATTGTGTCGACTTCTAAACAAAAAAAAAATTCTTAAGAAATGATCCAAAATCTCCTTGATTCGATTTTTCCTCGATCATTAATGTCAAAGATATATATTAGATTATATACCTTGACAATTTATGTGAGATTTTATGCATGATTTTGGAAGAAAATGTTTTTAGCATTAGTCAACAATGCAAGGAAAATGATGTCTATGTGATTCCTAGATGTGAGAATAATTTTAAAGAAAATTGATTGGGTTTTACAAAAGAGTTTATGCAAAGAAAATAAAATTTCCCAATCTTTAATTTTGTGCGAAATAGATTCCTAGACTCAGAAGTGGAGAAGTGAAGAAAGAAAAAAAAATCTTATGCAAGAAAAACAAAGAAATTGTCTAAATACAATAAAATTTAGTCAACTTGTTCCATTAATCCTAAACGCAAGTGGTTGAATAGTTCACGCTTAAGGGGTTTAGTGAATATGTCTGCAATGTTATCTTCCGATGCAACCTTTTCTATAGATATGTTCCCTTTTTGTACATTATCCCTAAGAAAATGGTGGCGTATTTCTATATGTTTAGTCCTAGAGTGTTGCACCGGATTTTTACTTAAATCTATCGCACCTTTGTTATCGCACATAATGGGAACGTTTTCTAACCTAATACCATAGTCTATAAGAGCTTGTCTCATCCATAGTACTTGTTGACATGCCTTTCCAGCGCTTACATATTCGGCTTCGGTGGTAGAGATAGGAAAAGCGGTTTGCTTCTTCGAAAACCAAGATGTTAGACAACATCCCATAAACGTGCAAATACCGCTATTGCTTTTTCTATCTACGTAGTCTCCCGCATGATCTGAATCCGCATAGACGATGGTTTCTATGCCGGATCCCTTAGGATACCATAATCCTAAGTGTATAGTGCCTTTAATGTATCGGAAGATACGCTTAACCGCTTCTAGGTGAGAGGTTTTGGGATCCTCTTGAAAACGGGCACAAAGGCAGACACTAAACATGATATCGGGTCTACTTGCCGTCAAGTATAGTAAACTACCTATCATTCCTCTATACTTGGTGTTATCTACGGACTCACCTTCATCATCCTTTGTGAGCTTTACTTCCATATACATGGGAGTTTTCATGGATTTTGAGTCTTCTAGGCCAAATTTCTTAAGCATTTCCTTAATGTACTTAGATTGGTTAAAGAATATTCCATCTTCTAATTGTTTTATTTGTAATCCTAGGAATAAGTTAAGTTCACCCATCATACTCATCTCAAACTCATCATGCATGATTTTGGCAAATTCGTCACACATGTCTTGACAAGTTGATCCAAATATAATGTCATCAACATATATTTGAACAATGATGAGATTTGGGTCTTTCCTTTTAGTGAAAAGAGTGTTATTTACCATTCCCATGGAATAATCATGTTTGATAAGGAAAGCTTTTAATCGATCATACCAAGCTTTGGGAGCTTGTTTGAGTCCATACAAAGCTTTCTTTAACTTATAAACATAATCAGGTTTTGCGAAGTCAATGAATCCTGGAGGTTGTGCCACATATACCTCCTCATTGATTAAACCGTTAAGGAATGCACTTTTCACGTCCATTTGGAATAACTTAAAATCTAGGGCGCATGCATAGTCAAGTAGTATCCTAATTGATTCTAATCTAGCTACGGGGGCATAAGTTTCGTCATAATCAATTCCTTCTTGTTGATTATAACCTTGGGCAACTAACCTAGCTTTATTCCTAGTAACTACTCCATTTCATCTAATTTATTCCTATATACCCATTTAGTTCCTATGATGGTCATATTCATTGGATTTGGGACTAATTCCCAAACATCATTTGCCTTAAATTGATTTAATTCTTCTTGCATAGCTATAACCCAACTTTCATCTTTTAAAGCCTCATTAATATTCTTAGGTTCTATTGCTGAGAGGAAATGAAAGAAATTATTTTTATCTTGAGCTTGTGACCTAAGGGTTCTTTGGTTAAGATGTCCTATTATATTATCTAGTGGATGTGACCTAGATTCTTTAACATTTACAATTTCGTTATTTCCTAAGTTAATGTCTTCATTATCATTTCCTATGGGTTTTGTTTTACTAACCTCAATGGCTTCTTCTTCAACTAAGTCATCATCTTCTAAAGGTAAAGTTTTAGGAGGTGGAGGTGTTTCATCAAATGTTACATTTAGTGATTCTTCTACTTTCATGGAGTGTTTGTTAAGTATTATATATGCTTTACTATTTTGTGAGTATCCTAAAAATATACCTTCATATGATTTTGGATCAAACCTAGTGAGGTAATCCTTAGTGTTTAGAATATAGCATTTACTTCCAAAAACCCTAAAGTAGCTTAAGTTTGGTTTTCTACCTCTTAGTAACTCATAAGGAGTTTTTCCTAGAATTCTCCTAATTGATACCCTATTAATAATATATGTTGAAGTATCTACGGCGTGACACCAAAATTTTTGTGGGATGGATTGTTCATTTAACATTGTTCTACTCATTTCTTGTAGTGACCTATTTTTTCTTTCTACTATGCCATTTGATTGCGGAGTACGAGGAGTGGAGAAATTGTGAGATATTCCATTTAAATCACAATATTTTCCGAATTGTACTTCATTGTCAAATTCCCTACCATGGTCCGTCCTAATGGCTACTATTGTGCATCCTAATTTATTTTGAATCATTTTACTAAATATTTCGAATTTTTCAAAGGCTTGGGTCTTGTCACTTAAAAACCTAGTCCACGTGTATCGTGAGTAGTCATCTACTATTACTAAGGTATATTTGTTTCCTCCATAGCTCCGCACAGCGGATGGACCAAAAAGATCCATATGTAATAATTCTAGGCACCTAGTAGTGGATACTATATTCTTAGCTTTGTGACTAGCATGAACTTGTTTTCCAATTTTACATGCATCACAAAAATGCTTGTCATATTTTAGATTAGGCAAATTTCTAACTAATTCCTTAGAGGCCAAAGATTGTATTTGTTGCATGTTAGCATGTCCTAATCTCCTATACCACAATGTGGAGTTTTCATCTAGGGTCGTTAAGCATATTCTATCCTCAGGCTTGTTTCCTAGTTTCATAACATATATGCCTCCTTTCCTAATTCCTCTACCTATAATTTTTCCATTCTTAACTATTTCGCTATCCTCTTCGGTAAAGGTGACTCTACATTTATTATCACATATTTGTCCTATACTAAGCAAGTTATCTGTTAAATTATCTACATGCTCTACATTTTCAATAGTAAGTGAGTCTTGAGAAATCGTACCTTTGCCACTGATTTTTCCAAGTAAGTCACTACCGAAAATAACGTTACCTCCATTATATGCCTTGTATGTAGAGAATAGCTTGCGGTTCCCCGTCATGTGCCTCGAACATCCGCTATCCTTGATCCACTCGTCAGGCTCCAAGTCAATTCCCAAACATATTTCGTCGGTTCCTTTTGCCATAAGACACTTTTCATCTCTTGGCTTTTCTACTTCTCCTTTGTCACTATCACTCCATGTTTCTCTAACAAATGCGCCTTGATTTTCATAACCCGGCGGCTTTAGACATTCGCCAATGAGATGATTTGGACTTCCACATCTAAAGCACTTTCTTTTCCCGTAGTTATCGCTTCTATTTCTTTGGAACGGTTTTCTTTCGTCTCGTGATGATCTAGTGAATCTTCCTCGTCTCTTGAAGAATTTTTTGAATTCTCTTACGGCCATTGCATATTCTTCGTCTTCACTTTCGTCACTTGAATCATCATTATCACTAGGTTCCTTTTTGGCTTTTAGAGCAATGGATTTGGTTTGTTCTTTCTTGACTTTGACCGTTTCCGAATCTCTTCTTATAATTTCTTCATGGACCTTCAAGTTGCCAATAAGTTCATCTAGTGATAACGTCATCAAGTTCTTTGATTCTTCAATTGCCGTGACTGTAGCTCGCCATTTCGGATGCAATGCCCTAAGAAATTTCCTAACACAATCTTTACTAGAAAATGTCTCATCAAGTGCTTTTAAACTTGTGATAATAGTGTTAAATTTAGCAAAAGCATTATCAATTGATTCCTCTTCTAGAATCATAAATTGTTTATATTGTTGTACAAGAAGATCTATTTTTTTTGTCTTTAACTTGACTATTACCTTGGTGAGTAATTAGTAAAGAATCCCAAATTTCTTTTGCGGTTTTACACATAAAAATTCTTTCATATTCTTTGCGTGGTAACGCATTATAAATGATCATTTTAGCTTCATTATTTTTTGCTAGGTTCTTTTTTAAATCATCATTTTGTTTTTCAAAAGATACAATTTCATCCATTTTAGTTTCAACATTATATTGAATAGGGGGGAAATCACCAAAGGTAATAATATGCCAAAGATCAAGATCTTTTGATTTCACATAAGTTTCGAATCTATTTTTCCAATATAAAAATCCATCCCTTTCAAATAGTGGTGGTCTTTGCATAGATTGCCCTTCTAAATATTTTAAAGATTTCATAGATCGTTACAAGTTTTAAAATACAATATATTTTAAAAAATCTTGCTAGACGTGGCTCTTGATACCAATTGTGGAAAACTAGAAGGGGGTTGAATAGTTTTACGTCTTTTTAATTTGTTATAAAAGATTGTTTGAAAGTTTTCTTTATTTTCAAAAAATATAGATTCGATGCTATATGAAATCAAGTCATGCACAATATGAACAACACTAAATGAGTATGATAAATCAATAATAATGTAAGTAAAGAAATAGATGAGAGTTGGAAATATCGAACCGAGAGACAAGAGATTTATAGTGGTTCGGCTACAAGGTCACCTTCCTTGCCCTACTCCACTCCCCGAGCACCTAACTCGAGAGTTTTCTTCACTATGTCAACAAGCTCCCTTATGGCGGAGAAAACCTTACACACCAATTTACACACCACAACTACGTCACAACTTATTCACACCTTCTACACAACTATTTCACACCTATTCACTACTTGATCACACCACTTCTTCACACCTATCTCCTACACTCCAATTTTCTTCACACCTATCTTCTACACACCAATCTTCTTCACAACTATCTTCTACACACCAATCTTCTTCCTAACTTTTCTTTTTCACTAACAACTAACCAATCACACTATATATATCTAGCTAAACTATCTTCTAACAAATATTCACAACTAATCACACAATGAGATGAATATAATGATTATGCTCAAACAACTTAGATGTGGAGATCACAACAAGTTGTAATACTTCTTGTCTTGAGGGATAGAAGTATTCTTCTCTTGCACTTGATAGGATGATCTTTGGATCACTTAGAAACAAAGATTTAAGAATGTATGATCAAAGGATTTAGAGATTGGAATTTGAGATCTAGAACAGAAAGTTTAGGAGTGCAAAAGGTAAGAAAAATTACAGGTTTAAGGTGGTATTTATAGGCAATAGATTCTGAGAGAGGAGCGTGGCTGGTCCCCTTAAATCAAGGCCGGCCCCCTTAAAATTAAGGGGACCGCCCCTTATAATTAAGGGGGCCGCCCAGCTGTAACGGCCAGAAATTTTGTTTTCTAGTGGGGAAAGTTTATTTGGTGAAAAACTTACTGATTTTGGTTAAAATTTTGAATTCATATATTTAGTATGAATAAAACATTTTTCTTTATTACCAAAAGTGTTTTTCAAAAATATATAATATGTTTATATAATTAAATAAACTTTGTAATACTTAATTAAATCTCCCTTTGATCATAAATTTCACTAAACACTTTGTTTATTCATACCTTAAGTGATTTGGATGTAAAGAGAAAATGTTAATCACTAAATACTTGTTTAAGTCACAAGTTTTAGTTTTATGAGTTTATATTTTGTAATAGTCAAAACATAGAGATATTGATAATATGTTAATAAAGTTTTTAGGCATTATTTATGTCAACATGGATCTTTGAGTGATGGTAACGGTCTTTCTCCATGGAACATTCATGAGTACCTGCATAAAACAGTTAGCAATAAAGTATCTAGTACTTACAGGTTCAGAATTAGAGATCGTCAACATCATAGTGTGAAGACTCCTTCTAACCCTTACCAAGGCCATTCCTGAATCAGATATCCCTGAAAGGGCTTACTAGATCCACCAAAGTACATCAATGATTCAGGTGAGTTGCTGGAGATCACCCCACAACTGTAGACCGTTTGAGACATAGTAACCATCATGATAGATAAGGCAAGATCCGTAGATCTCATAAAGACTCTTACAACTTTTGTCCTTTTTGACGAACACAAGTGTATTCATAGGAAGTGTATCCTAAGAAATCTTTTAATGAATCTCATGGCTCTAGACTCGATAAGTGCATAATTTGGTTTTCCTATGCGGAGACTAGGGAGGGGTCTCCTGCTTCAATATCAACCATCTCTAAGAGATAAGTTGATAGATTATACTGGTTCCCCGTGAGAATGAAACAAGCTCTTTTGAGAGCACTTGAGTGGCTAGAAGGTTAAGTGTAGTGTGTCACTGGGTCCATGACGTCTTGTCTTCAATATCGGTGTCACCTTAGTAACAATCGATAGCATATGAATTGAACCCGGTTTCTGCCCTAAGGTTGAATCATTTGGAGGGCTATTTCTTTTTACCCTTTTTCATAACTTTTCTTTTTAATTCTTCAACCCCTTCTTTCTCCTTTCATTCTTTTCTCCTTTTTTCAAATCATACCTAAGGACTTCTAATTCTAATCTATTGGAATTTTCCTTGGGTAGATCCCTCCGGCTCTGGCGGATCATAGGACGATTTTTCCTAACCTTAGTCACCTTATAACTCCATGACTATCCTATAATTGCCATAAAACCATTCATTTGAAAATCTCTCAAAGTGTTTATGATAATAAAACACATACTTTGTTAACACTTCGAGAGTTTTGCATTTCATGAAGGACTCCCCCTTCACATGTGCTCATGTAATTTTTTAAGAAATTCGCACATGCGAGAGGAGTTTGCACTTTTTGAATTGATTGATTTTCAATGAACACGACCGATTCGAGACACGCTTACATCACTAGTTAGACTAGCTTGAAGTTATTACCCGTCCTGGTCAAGTCCAAAGAAAGTCTCTCGAAACGGTACATTTCTACTAAGATAAATCCTTTTCAAGACACGCTTACGTGGCTAGTTAAAGAGTTCCATTGTCAGCTTTTTGGTGACAACTAGTTCTAGTAACTAACTTGATGTTATTACCCGTCGAGGATAAATCTTTTCGATTACTAACTTTTGTTTTTTCGTCAATTCTTGGGTCATTTCTGAGTCGAGCTCTTTTGAGATTCAAGACGATCACATTTTAATCACGTCTTCTCCCTCACAAAAATAGCATATCCATGGTATTTTTGATACCAAATGATTAAACCCTTTCTTTTTGGATAACTTATGGGAGAAACGGATGTTTGTTAATTCCGTATTCGATTCCTTTAAGCATGATCTTTTTGGAACAACTTTATATTACTCCCCCTCAAAAATAGAACATTTTGATTAAATATTTGCTTTGAAGGATTTGAGGGAGTAATAGCTTGAGCTACATCATGAAAAGTTTTGAAAACCTTTTGAAACATTTTTCAACATTTTGCTCAAAAAATTAAGAAGACTTTGATAACCTTTTCGGTGAGAAGTCTTCTTATCTTTTAGGATTGTCGCACAAAAATGTACAACAGGGTCCTTTCTTTGAAAATCGCGGGTTATACACTGTTATGTGTGCATAAGCCATCATGTTTTTAGGATAAGTGCACGGAAAATATTTAAACCTTTGATTGATTAAGCACTTTCCTTTATTTGAAGAACGAGTCCTTAGCAGAAGTACTAAGAAGTCATTATGTTGAAGTTCGAGTCCTTAGCAGAAGTACTAAGAAGTCATTATGTTTTTGGATTAGACAACAACTTTTGGAACCCATTTAAGCACGGCGCCAACGGGTTTACCATATTTTGAAATCCATTTGAAAGTTGTGTCAATCCGAGACAAAGAAGTTGAATTCCAACGAGGACTGAAAACCGGTGCTTCATTTTGAAATAAAGGTTGTGGAATCAATGGTGATTTAAAACTCTTTTGCTTTTGAAAGATGTTTGAGAAACTCGGTGTCTCTCTTGGAGTTTTAAAACTTGAAGAAGAAGTTTTCCATCCATTGTTGAAACTCGGCGTTTCATTTCGAAAATTTGTTTTTGAGATGAATGGAAACCTTCCAGAATTAGGATTTTTCAAAGCATAGCCATTCTTTTGTTGTAGCGGAAGCATTTCAGAGTATGAATATTTCAAATGTTTTGAACGACATTGCTTTGGTTTCCACACAGGCTTTACCGGAGTAAAACGAGAGTATGGAGTTTGAAAACCTTGATTCTTTTCTTTATGAGCACTTGCATTTGAAACCTTTTGAGGAGTAAATATTTCAGAAAAATTTGGTCTCTTTGAAAACTTCCTTCCTTTTTCCAAAGAATAGGTAGTAAACTGAGAAACCCTTTTTGAAAATGGTTTTGAAGATTCACCCGTGTAAACCTTTTCAGAAACACTTACTTGTGCTTTAGACTCGTTTGAAACTTGAGATTTTCCTTTTGACCGGTTAAGAACATCAAACTTTGCTTTTAAGGCATTGTATGACGTTCTCAAATCATTGTATTCTTTTTGAAGAGAAAGATGATCTGATGATGCCAATTTTTCTTGCAAAGAAGCATTTTGATTTTCAAGATGTGAAAAATATTTTTCATGTTTGTCGGTTTCTATTGAAAAATCATTTTTGGCATCACCAAAATGCTTGGTTTGTTGTGCAATCGTTTTTTCCAATTCAATAATTTTCTTTTGAAGCACAGACTTTTATTTTTCAAAAAGATGATTTGGTGTGATCTGAGAGTCAGATTTGTTTGAAGTTTGATTCTGAACTCTTGACCACTTGATAGAATCAAACAAGTTTTTGTAAGTCTGTTTCAAATGCTCATTTTCTTTTTGTAATGATGCCACAACATGTTCCAATTCAAGATTTTTTGTATCAAGTTCGTCAAAATCAAACTTGATATTGGTATCATCACAATTTTCTTCAAAAATCTTTTCTTTTTCTTTAAGCACTGATGTCAAGGAGTTTTTAGAAGACATTTTCTCATTCTGCTGTTGCAGTTTTAGTTGGAAAGAGATACTTTGTGCTTCGAGTTTTGCAAGATGTTTCTCAAACTGAGCAGTTCTTTTTGACAATTCATGTTTGTCATCAGCTGCTTCTTTTGAAAGCTCAGTGATTTTCTTTTTGAGACAAAGATTTTCATATTTCAAAGAAGATGTTTGTTCAAAATGCACATTCTCATACACATGGCTGACAGATACTGACTTGAACGACTCTATTTGATTTGTGAAAAATTCTTTTTGAATGTCCAGAATTAAGCATTTTTTATCAAATTCATCTTCAAGAGAGTGAACGTACTTTAGATCTTCTCTCATTTCAGTTACAAGATGTTTTTCAAAATACTCAAAACATAAGTTGATATCTTTCACACGAGGTTCAATCTCATCTTTCAAAATCTTTTGGACTTCTAACTTAAGGTGTACATCTGATGAAAGAGGATTAGAGAAAACGTTGTATTCGATGTTTTCTTGCTTAAACCAAATGACCTTTAACGTTTGCTTAGTATGCTGTTTAAGATCACAAAATTGTTTCCTTGCTCTATTTTGCCATAACTTAGCATCATAAGTAGCAAGTTGAGCTTCTTTGAAAAATCTTTTCACATTTGTGTCTTTTCTTTTGAAAGGTTCTTTTGGTATATCTGTCAATTGTAGACAACCATACACAAAGCCATGGTACGAGAGTGGGTTTTTTGTTTGTTTTACTTTCAAACGTTTTTCCCCTTCAGATTTTAAAATATCTTGAGACTCAAACAAAAGATCATCTGACAATTCTTTTCCCATATCATTAGCGTTATACAAAATAGGTGTCAACTTTTGCACTTTGTTTAAATAACAAGGTTTTTCAATTTCCACTTTAGCATTATTCACAAAACCAATCCCAGATGTTTGTTTATCAACCTCCTCATCTTTAGTAGGCAGCATGTTGATAGTCTGAGAAGTCTGTCCCAATTTTCGAAGTTTGTTTTCAAGATCATTTGTTAGTTTCAAAAACTCTTGATTTTCATTCTCAAGTTTTGTTTTTACAATCTCAAAATTTGATGTGGTTTTCTGAAGCTTTGAATTTTCACTTTTTAAATCATTGTTCTCTTTTAAAAGCGCTGGAACCTTTCTGTTGTTAACAACCATTTGAGCATCCAGATTTTGAATGGAACGTTTTTCACGAAGAACAGCTTCTCTATAACCAACTTCAAGTTCTTCATTTCTTTTTAAAAGTGGTTTGACAGATTCTCCATACATTTCAAACATTTGAGCTTGAGATTTAAGGTTTGAGTTTTCAAATTCAAGTTCAGCTTTTCTTTTTGTTACATTTTGAAAACCTTTTTCCATTTATTTAAATCTCTCAAGCTCTTTTGTCAATAAGACATTCGTTTGCTTAACTTTACGATTGTCCTCTTTGCACTTTTCAAGTTCATGTTTGAAATTATTGATTAATGAAGCAAATAAGGCACGATCTTGTTCATAAGAAGATCCATCCTGGGCAGGCTCACCTCTATTAGGATCCATATCTGGAGTAGCAAAAGTGACATTACTATCATTTTGTTCCACCTCATATGTGTCACTAATAGACTCAGGATGCTCAGAATGTGTCTGATCATGAGCAAACACATTATCAAAGATATTACCATTATCATGAGCATGTGAATGTTGTACCATAGCCAAAATCTCTGTGTATGATGAAGGTCTGATGTGATCATCCTCGGTATCCCAAACAGCTTCATTCCTTTGTGTACCATCAGCATCTGAATCATAGCTAGGACTGCTGCTTTCAACCTGCTGTTCTGATGATGAATCACTTCCCGTGAAAACCAAACTATCATCTGATGCATCACCCTCATTGATCGTTTCCTCTTCTGTTTGAAAATCTTTCTCTGTCTCTTTTTCAATCACCTCTGTTTCCTTAAACTGCATCTCTCTTTCAATTAGCTCTCTTTCTTTTAACTGCATATCTTTTTCAATCTGTTCTCTTTCCCGTTTTAGCTTCTCAATTTCATTTAACTCAGCTTCCTCAGCATCAAGTATCTTTTCGAGTTCACCCATGTCATTTATGCATTGAGTTCTGAATGTCGAATAGCTTACCCTAAATTTTTGGTAAAATGCATCGATAAACTCTGACTGGTTCATTATCCAGGTGTTAAAGATACTCTGAAATTGAGTTTGGATCACTATAAGAGCTTCCCTGCAGTCACATGTATGAAGTTCTTCTTCATTGAGTAGTTTTTCAAGTTGATTCAGGTTTTGATTGAGTTTTTCTTTGAAATAATGAAATCGGTCTCTGACGTAGTATTCAAATGCTTGATCGAACCTTGACTCATATCCAAATATGTTTATAACCTTCTCAACTTGTGACTTGAATGTTTTAAACTTTTTCTTAAAATCTCTCTCTTGGATTTGCACTTTCATTTCCATTGTGTAAATGATGTGTGATAAAGTTGATCTACTTGTAGGACCTTAGATCTAGCTTTATCACTTAAGAATATGATGTTAGAGAGAGATGGAAGAGCTAGAGAGAGAAAGTAGAGAGAGGTGGAGAGCACTATGTGAAAATAAACCTTTGATTAGCATGAATTCCCACACTTCCTAACAAGCTTAGGAGGGTATTTATACTTTTTACATTACCCTCCATGGGCTTTCTCTTGGGCCTTCTTTTGGGCCAAGCCATTAAGGCTTTTACATGACCTTAATAAACTAGCATTTTACTAACTATTACATTAATATATTTAACTAACTATTTTACTCAATAATGATCGTCACTTTTAATCCTAACAATCTCCCCCTAAGGGACGATCATTGAGATCTCTCTTTGATTACATAAATGATCAACACTTCTAATGCTAACAAGGAAAATGCTTAACTTAAGTGTGTGGGGGGGGGGGGGTGAGTAGGTAAAATAAGAAATTAAGTCTAATATCGATTTAATTTTTAAATTTTGTTTGTCCTTATAATCTAGTTGTTTTCACACTTTTAGGAGTAATTTATTAGAATAACTGGATCTATCCGCTGGAAAAATCAGTAATTTTGAAAGAATTGAGATGTGTCCCGATTAATATTGCAATCCACTTTTGGATCGATAACATTTGCTAGCACACATTATAACCCTTTCCACTAAATTGTGAGGATTTTAGCCTGATCATATCTAGCATACATCTTATATGCTCGAATCTTTTGTTATGAGTGTGCCGGTGATTTTATTTATTCTAGAACTTGTACTTGTAAATCATTACAAGACCGTTGTGAGATTACATTTTTGTAATATAAGTATACATACGTGATAAGATGCAACCTTAGGATTTTAACCAAATAGCCTTCCTTATTGATTTCTAGCTAGTCACATTGATTAGTTAATTTCCAATTTTTAACCCTTCTGTTAGCGTTCATCTTTAACGCTAGATACCCATAGTTACACCCTCCGAGCCATCCTTTTCATTTTGTTACATCCAGAAAAATACAAAAAGATTTTACACTTTAAACCTTAGCTTAACCCTTGTCGAAGTCTAAACGGTGGGTTGCTAGTTGCTTAGTATGTTGGATTGTTTCTGATGATTATTAGTTGGCCACACTTCACCAAACTTGTGTGTGCCATTCCGACAAAGACGGAGACTGCAGCTTCTTATTTGTATTTTTTGTGGTGAAGCTTATGCGAAGTGTGGGGGGAGATTCTGAGTTTTGCAAAAAATAAAAATAAAAATAAATAAGTCGTCGCAACTATAAGGTGACAATTATAGCAAATGTGCTATATGTGAAGATGAAGTTATGTGATATGTTGTTAGCCGATGTGCTATGTATGAAGAATATTTTTATGGTGAATCGATGTATCGACATGTGAAAGTTCGAAGAGGAGAAAGATTGTAACTATAATCATTTACGGATTTGCGATTTGTTTGGTGACTAGCAACAATGGACTTAGACTTGAAATTATTTTTCTTTTAAAACCAATTTCATAAATATTCCCATGCCATATCCCTACCCTTACCAAATTACTTTATCTCTACGAATATTGTAATGGCTTTGTGAGAATATCAAGTGCAAGAATATGGTAGTGACCATCCGGTTTTTGAGTAATCAAGAATTCGCGCCAGTAATCTATTATGTTTTTGTATGAGATGTTTGAACGTAAGCCTGGTACAACTCTGAAGCCTTACATTACAACCCGAATAAAAGACCTCTTTGATATGTAGACTTGGTGCTTACGCCATTGCGGTGTAGTTTTGTTTCTTGTACAAGCCTATGGTAATAAACAAATCATGACTGAGCAATGAGTGTGATTTCTCTTATACATACTACACTACCTAAATAAATGAGTAATAGAGTGAATTATACTTTGTTTCTTTTTCGTGAGGTGTTTAGAAATGTTGATCAAGCAAGAAAATCATTGGGAATTGTCAAACATCTCGGTTTTTCACCACTAAAGCTTAAAAATGATGAATCTTATCTTGTACTTGTACTTGGTGGATTTGCATCACATTTTTTCTAATCATTCTCGGTTACCATGTGGATATTTAGTTTTCTTCTAGATTTGCTTGAGGACAAGCAAAGTTTAAGTGTGGGGGATTTGATAACGCTCAAAGTTAACATGTTTTTATAAGCGTTATTAGTGTTTTTGTGTATGTTATTTGGTTGTTTTTATATGCTTTTGCCACTAAATCGTATCAAAGTATGTTTTTGTAGCATATGTTGCCAAATGTAGGAAAAATGGAGAAAAAGTGAAGAAAATGAAGTATATGCGATTACACGAAGATTCTCAAGTTCAAAAGTCCAATCTGTGAAGCATTTCATAAGGAGAACCTAAGTTTTGTCATCTCAAAGTTCCAAGTTCAGAGTTAATCAAGTTTGGATAGTGCATAAGGAAAAGTCAAAGTCCAAAGCAACCAGAATCTACCATCCGATCGGTTGGAGTATAACCGATCGGATAGCCATAATGACCACATCCATCCGATCGGTATCAACCCGCAACCGATCGGATGGTCATTTCTGCATGTTTATACCAACTTTTGTGCACGAATCTTGATCTTTTGTCCCATTGTTCTAAGCCATTCTTAGTATCTTATTGTCCAAGCTCCAGCATTTATGTCCCTATTCATTACTAGGAATATTTGACAAGCCAAAAAGGACCTTAAGAGTACACAATTTAAGACACAATTGAAGAGACCAATTACTCTCATTACTACTCTCAATTATTATCATCATCTAGCTCTCAAAGAAGGAAAATTAGTGCAGAAAGAACCAGGAACTTTGGAGGACCAAGGAAGCAACATTTGGAGGCCAAAATCTCAAGAAATCATCACCAACACTTAGGTTATCAATACCTTGTCATTTTTTATCAATTTCAAAGCATTGTAAGACTTAAAACCATGGATTCTAATGTTGAATATTCTGAGTTTATTTGCATGTTTGCTATAAGTGGCTAGTAGCTCTTTTTACACTTGTTTTGATGATGTTTTATGCTTAGTGATAGTTATGATTGTGATAACATGTTTTAATTCAATTTCAAGTCAATCCTAAGAATCAATTGTACCTTAAATTTCATCGTGACATTTGTTTAGCCAAGGTTAACTAATTGATAATAGTTTCAAGGGTCGAAAGATTTGTTATTATTCAACTAGTTATAATCATTTGTCTATGAATGATTGTTTTTCACCATAATTATTCTTGACTAATCAAAGAAACAAGAAGTATGATTGTAATGAGAATGCTTTTATAACATCAAATCGGATTGTTTGTAAACCTTTAGTTGAACGAAAGTTTAATGGTTTATAAACAATTGTAACCTTTTTGTCTATGAATGGGTTACCTTTTGTAATGACCATTTCCTAAGAGTATTTAATTTGCAATAAGAGTTTGTTCTTGTGTTTAAGATATTCACCATACCTTATGAACCTTGGATGGATCTTGAATTGATTGGTTTACACCTAAAGCTTGTTTTTATGAACTAATATCTTGACGAAGGTTTAACTTATAGAAACAATAGATTAGACCACCATCTAATTATCACAACCAACATGTTATCAAAAGTTATCACAATCATGTGTGTCATTAAGTAGAAAACTAGTCTAAACAAGTGTAGTTTTTAAATTATTGAATTTGTTTATTATCTTATTTGCGTACATTAGAGATTTACTTTTATACTTATATTTCAATTCACTCACAAATCCCTGCGAACGATCCTGACTTACCATCATATCTTGCTATAACGGACGGGTACACTTGCTCGTATGTGTTGTTTCTAGATTTGGTAATTCACCCTTATAAATTTAAAACTTGCATAATAAAATGCACATCAAATCTCCGTTATCCTACTTTACTACATTTTCACTAAACTTTTCATACCAAGTACTTATTCACACGCCGGAGGTGGTTCGCAGGGCCCAACCCATGCGCAATCACTTAACGTAGTGTCTTCGTATTTCTTATTTCAAGTTAAACATAAGCTTGGCGCAACTAAAACATCCCCTATATCCTTTGATCACCATCGAAGGCCTGGTCGTGCAATTTATTGTACGATCAGTAATATACATACGTCATCAAGCCCTCTAGTCTAGTATTATACAAGTGAGATGATGCTGGAATTTCAAATAACTGAGTCCCCCTAGTCCTATGCCAGACAACTAGGGTCCGCGTGTCAGCATTCGCTTTTTCAGGCTGACTCATAAGTTTTCTTGTAATGATGACTTAGGTTGTAAGTCATGTTCCCAAGTGACGTATGGGGTGTACGGGTACCTTCGTTTCATCTCACAGGTGAGGATGATGAGAAGGGTTTAATATGCCTTGAAAATGTTCCATTTTTGTTAATGGCTTTCGTGTAGTCTAGCAATCACAAGCTAGGACTGGTTGATATGTACACATGTGGTAAGTCCCCCAGTCTAGGCGCAGTATAATGCTTAGATTATGGTGTGCTAGACTAATGTTTGTTGTGTAGCTTATAGCTAATCACTGACGTATGAGCCTGAAGGGTGTTTGAGCCTGAAAGGGGCAAAGCTTAAGGGGACATAGCCTAGGGGGTCAGAGCCTAAATAGATAGAGCCTAACGGGTAAGAGCCTAAGGGCGTCAGAGCCTGAATGACGCCTGAGCTTGAATAACGTTAGAGCTTGAATGACTTGTGAGCCCATTGACGTTTAAGCCGGTTGGCATCAGAGTCAATTGGCATTTGAGTTTGATGTAAGGCACTTGGGTCCGAGATTAAGCTGTTTGAGGCTGATGTAAGGCACTTGGGATCGATGTTAAGCCGTTTGAGGCTTATGTGAGGTCGCATTTAAGCCGTATCAGGCCGTATTAGGTCATGTTTAAGCCGTACCAGGCCGCGTTTAAGTAGTACCAGGCTAAATCAGGTCGCTTTTAAGTCGTACCAGGCCATGTCGGGCCATACCAGGCCATGTTCAGGCGATTTCAGGTCGTACTAGGCCACGTTCAGGTCGTGTCGATCATGCTGTACCATGCCATGTTCAGGTCGTGTCATGCCGTACCAGACCACTTTCAAACCGTGTCAGGTCGCGTTCAGGCCATGTTCAGGCCGTTTCCATGCAGATCAGGTCGTTCCAAGCCATATTCAGGCCATGTTCAGGCTATGTCAGGCCGTGAAGTTAGGTCATGAAACAAGGCTAGAAGGTGAGGGTGGGGATCAAGACTAGAAAGCTAGGACATGTTCCCTGACTATGAAGTTAGGTCATGAAGCAAGGTCATGAAGCAAGGGGAGATAGTAAGAGTGGGAAGCAAGGCTAGAAAGTTAGGCCATGTTCTCAGGTCCTATTTAACAAACCTTTTTTGTTTTATCTAGGACATGATTTGTTGTAATAGATCTATTATTACCATTAACTGATGACAAGATATTCTAATAGCAAGAAGTATAGTCATGACTGAATAATAAAACTATTTGGATACCCATTTTTTTTTAAAACGAGTTCATAAAACCACAAAAAAAAGAGATTTTAGAACTTGGAAAAAGTGAAGTATCACCATTAATAGATCGAGACGAGGAAGAGCGAAATGAGCTTGTTTGTGCTATGTCCCACAGATGGCTGATGAGACGAAAAGTGTACCGCTTTTAGGGGTCACTTAAGCCCAAAGTCGAGATTATTTGATCAAATATTGCCCTAAATCGTTCCTTTTGTCATTTTAAGTACTTTTAAAAGGAAATCTGGAAAAGGAAGCATTTTGGACGTTTTTGGAGCGAAAAAGTGAAGAAAACGACAAAGTTTCAAATTCATGCTGGAAAATGTACCTGACGGCTTCAGGATATGCTTATGACGCCGTCACCCGTTGACAAAGAGGTGGATAAATCAAGTTACACGTGACGCGCCAGAGAGTTTTTGGAGGAATTATACATGACGGCGTCACCAAGGCCGTCAAGAGCAAATTACATGTGACGGCCAAGATGGAGTTTACACATGACGACGTCAGAAGTGGATCTAGGCAATACGATGATAATTATGGCGGCGAGTTGACGGCGTCAGAACTTACTCTTGACGCCGTCAGACCTTATAATCTATATATAGTTTTTTATTTTTCATTCATTGTGTGCAACTTTGAGAGGAGAAAACCCTAGACGAATTTTACAGTATTTTTAAGGGTTTCAGACCCTTGTTTCATCCATGCTTAATTGAAGATAAGTTTTCCAATAATCATTCAATATGTCTATGTGTTGTTTGATTCTATCTTATGCTTGTCTTCTCTTTAACATGCTAGGCTAGGTTTTCTTTGTGTTTGCTTAGATGTAATGAAACTTATCTATTGATTATTGGTTGGTTGTTTGTTTATAATTGTTGTGGATGAATGATTTTGATGTTAGGCTTAAGAAAACTGGCAGACTTCCAATTGATAACTTGCTTGAACGTCTTAAGAAACATGATCGGATGTGTACTACGATAAATTGGTTATATTTAATGCATATGTAACTACTAATGAGACCATGCTAGGAGCTAGTAGTCGGCTCGACACAGGAAGAGGTAGAAGCTTATAGAGTTAGGGAAGATCGTACACGGCCCTACGAATGGTATTAAGGAATATAACCCGTCATCCATGCAATTGTAACAAACTAATCAACCGGTAAAAGATAGCTAGGGAGTAGTGAAATCTAAGTAAACACATTTTCTCTTATTATTGTTTTCGCCAAATTTACTTTAGTTTCATTTTAGTTTTTTTGTTTGCATTTTTAGTAATTTGGGTTAGTTGACTAGCAACTAATTCCGCCCATCCTTCCAAAACCCGAGATTTTTACTTGCTTTCCATAAAATACAAAAATACAAAAAGAAGCATCCCTCACCTCTAGACCTAGTTTAATTGAGTTTTAACCCTAACGAACATTATTCTTTGAGTTGAACGAACATTATCCATGTGATAGAGAAGCCTATGGAGGCTGCCAAGTGTAACTGTGTATATTTGTTCCAGCTTGTGTGACTTACCTTAATTTCCTATACCATCTAGTATATTTAGGGGAAAGTTATGGTGAGAGATTGGGGCCCTTGAGCCTGTCCATGATATGGGTCATTATATGAATAATTGGCTTGTTAAGCCTAGGGACTTTATTTATATATTGTAATATAGTACGTGATCAATGCCTTTTAATAATAATTTTAGTCGTATTTAATTTTTGAAATTCGTGTACCCGCGAGTTAATTTTATAAAAAGAAATAACTTGAGTCGTTATTGAAAGCCATTAGTAAAAAAATTAAAGATAATGCTAATTCTTTTGCGGATCTCCTTACTTAGTTTAATTAAAATGAATAACATGAATCGTTATGTACAATCTCGTTTTGATATTTATAACTATGTGCATATGCAATAATTTAAATTAAAATGATTATATTATTTTCTTAATAACAACAACGTACATGGATTTTTAAATATAAAATCTAGGGCTATTTATTAAGTTTATAAAGATATTTAAAAAAAATATATGAAAACTAACAAGTTAACTTAAATCTTTTTTTGAAAAAAAAGAAAAAAAGTTAACATCTTTAGTTGACAAAATTACACGGATGGTCTATGTGGTTTTCTCGGATTGCAAGTTTAGTCCCTAAGTCATTTTAACTACACTAGAGATACCTATTTTTTGAAACTTGTCACACAGTTAGTCCCTAATTTGGATGGGCGTTAGTTTATCTGTTAAGTTATTTGCACCGTTAGTCCTTCGTTAATATTTTTTGCACTGTTAGTCCTCATTTTCTAAAAAAGTCCTCATTTTTTGCACCGTTAGTCCATTTGTTAATATTTTGCACCGTTATCAATCTTTTTACGTTTTCGTCCATTTTTTAACGCTCTCGTTAAAAAAACGGACGAGAACGTTAAAAATGGAAGAAAACGTAAAAAGATTGATAACGGTGCAAAATATTAACAGATGGACTAACGGTGCAAAAAATGAGGACTAACGGTGCAAAAAATATTAACGAAGGACTAACAGTGCAAATAACTTAATGGATAAACTAACGCCCATCCAAATTAGGGACTAAATGTGTGACAAGTTTCAAAAAATAGGTATCTCTGGTGTACTTAAAATGACTTAGGGACTAAACTTGCAATCCGAGTAAACCACAAGGACCATCCGTGTAATTTTGTCTCTATAATTTTATTAAGTACCCCGGCCATTATTAGGTTTTTTTTATGAAATCGACACATGAGTATTTACAAACATTTGTTTTGCAAGATGAAATTCAAACGAGTTTGATCAAAACGAAATAAGTTTTAACTTTTATTGGTCAATAAGAAAGAAGACTCGATTTTATCTTATTCATAAATAAAAGATTATATTTTCTAGATTTGTATATTA
This sequence comes from Artemisia argyi, assembly GCA_030686995.1. Classification (NCBI taxonomy): domain Eukaryota; kingdom Viridiplantae; phylum Streptophyta; class Magnoliopsida; order Asterales; family Asteraceae; genus Artemisia; species Artemisia argyi. The sequence continues at coordinate 131,584,062 of CM060677.1, forward strand.
TTTTTTCTGATTATATAAGAGATGATCTCACCTCTTTTTAATAGACATTACAGTCGCCAAAACAAGCGGGCTAAACATCGAACTCGGCCGAATATTGTGGGTTAAGAGCATATTGTTAAGTTAATTCAAGAAATGGGCTAAAGAAATATGTTGACCAAGGTGCTTTTCATGAAATAACCACTACGGTGTATAACGAAATATGCATAATGGCGACAAATATATTCGATGGCACACCATAACTCCATGCACTCACAAGCACATGATCAAAACAAAGCATTCATAAAAAAAAATATTTACGAAACACACCCTAAACTTCTTAATATTTATAACTTTTTTATATAGCAAACTTTATTTACCAAATATCTAATAAATCTCTAGCGGTTTCTTAAGTAAAAAAATTACTATCAAATAGGTCTCTCGATAACGAACAAAACAAGCTAAATATTGATATGCTTTTGACCTACGTACAGTTTTATAAAAAAAATTGAATATATGTATAGTTTTTAAATAAAAGAACTTTCAAAATGCACCCTTAACATATATCAAAATAACTTTAAAAACTAGCCTAAACTTTTTTAAATTATAAAGCCCAAAGACATGCAGATGTATAAAATTTATATAGAATTCTTTTGTTTATACAACAAAGTTTATTTACCAAACATATAACAAATATCTAACGATTTACATTGTAGAAACGCCTCAGCATTAAAAAAAACATGTCTAATATTAATATACTCTTGACATACTTGCGCTTTTATAAAAAAAATTGAAATTCAGGATATATTTCTTTTACAAAAAAATAGAGATATCTAGCAATTTTCTAATAATAAACATATAAACAAACATGCCACTGACATATCGAGGTTAAAAAAATTGTGAAATTTGGTATAAAACCCCGCCGCAATGCGGCGGGCGCTTTCTACTTGTTAGCATGATAACCGTGTAAAGCAGCTAGTGCAACGACGAATATTATTTAGTAACTGATTTTATGTCTTTTTTGGTGAACGACGTTTCCTATAGTGGATTATAGTGAATATCGTGAAGAGTTAATATGCCGTATTATTATAGATGCAAATTGAAAATTTATTATTTTTAGCAATAAACATATTAAAAATTCATTATAGTAGTTATATTATACTTATTGTACGAATAATGTCATGATTTACTATGCATTTAGATTTAGTGTACCTTTGAGTTTTAGTTTAAGAGTTACTAATAATAGTAAGATGGGTAAACTTAAAAATTTAAAATTTATAAATGACTGAGATTATAAACGCATTATAGACAGGGGTGGATCCATGTAGGGGGTGGGGGGCTGCCCCCCATGGGTTCTTCAATAATCATAGTTTTTAAGGATAATTTCTGAACTTTAATAGTGGCGCCTTCACCTAAAATCTGAGAATACCCCCAACCCAAAAGATGGTTGAAAAAGGTGAAGAAAGAACTGGTTTTATAAAAGGTTTATGCATTTTTGGTGAAGATTTTTTAAGAGTAAAATACATCTTTCGTCCATAAACTTGTCCAAAACATCATGTTGGGTCGTAGTTGCAGTTTTTTCCCACCAGAGGTCCCTGTTCCATGTTTTGTGATCATGGTGAATTCATTTGACTGTGATTAAACAGTCAATGCCCATTATCGGTTTTAGTGTGAAGCCATAATAGACAATTCTACTTTTGTTAATTATTTTGATGGTACTACTAGTACAACCTTAGGGACAAACTGTGTATTTACTATAATAGTTAACACTATCACCTTACTTACCCACATTACCATTACCTCCTTTCTCTACATCTCCACTCACCACCCACCACCCTATAGGTGATGTTGAATAAAATGAACATAAAATAAACATTCAAATGCAGCGGAAAAACATCACCAACAAGGATCCATAGAGTCATATGATCAATCAAAGTAAACAAACAAGTTTATACATTTGTAACGTGATCGGTTGAATCGAATGGAGACTTTCACCAAAGCACACGAATTCACCAATGAAACCCAAGTGATCAAAGTAGATCACCTCTATGTGTTGTCCACACTACACCTCACCGTATACCCCTTGGATGCTAGTCCTTAACCTTGTAACCTTGGAATGACCTTTAATTAAACAAGAATCAAAGGAAGAGATCAAGAAAATAAAAACCCTAGATGGGGGTGTTTATTTTGCCGTACAATAGAGGGGGGGAGGAGGGAGAGAATTTTGGTAATTAGTTATGGGAATAAGGAGAAGATCACTCCCATATATTTGACCAAAAATTCAAACCAAACCCTTCCCCTACAAGCCTTCTATGGCCGGCCACCAATGGGCCCATATGGGCTTCCCACATGTTTTTCTAGTCCAATGGACTAAGTATTTTACTTAGTCATTAGAAGCCCTGTTAGGAATATGAATATTCACGTGAAAGACTCGGTCACCCTGAGCATTGTTTAATATTAAGTAGCTCGTAGTATCTATCTTAATAGTATAATAGTAGGTTAATATGTAATTAGTATTCGTGGAGTGGGTCGGATCTTTACACACTGTCAGCTCACTCCACAGCCCGTTTCATGGGGCAATATTATATGTAACTATATATACCCTCCCCCATCCAAGGGGAGGGTTGGACCTTTCACTCTAATCTAATATTCATCTAGTTTCTCTCTCTAGAAAAGGCTCCCACTTCTCTCTACTTCATCTCTCTAAACTTCTTATACTAATTCGAACCATAACCACATTTCCATACGTGTTTATAATTATGAGTATTCTACAATTGGTATCAGAGCCATGGTTTCATCCTAGGATTGTTGGTGCTCGAATTCGTAGCTTGGTTTTGTGTTTTTCTTTGTGGTTCGAATGGTTTCTCATGAAAACTCAATTGTTTGATCTTATTTAGTGGTTTGTGTCGTGTTATTGATGTACTTTCATGAATAGAAGTGTCTTAGGTATTTAGTTTAGCTCGTGGATAAGCTACTTCATCAATTTTGTGGATGTTTGATACATTTCGTGTTGATATTCATACTAGCGAGTTGCTTCTCGGTAAAAATTTCTTCATAGCGAGTTGACATTTGGTGGTAGCGAGTTGTTAGCTTTCTGACCAGCGAGTTGGCTGATTACTATTTTGGGTACGTTTTGTCCACTGTGCTAGCGAGTTGTCAGGTTTTTGGACTTTTGTGATTTTAGCGAGTTGAGATCTAGCGAGTTGCTCTATTAAAATTCTAACGAGTTGCTCTGTTATAATTCTAGCGAGTTGTTCTATTGTAATCCTAGCGAGTTGCTCAGTTTTAGATCAGCGAGTTGTCAACATTAGCGAGTTGATATTTCTAGCGAGTTGGTGAATTCAGAGAATTGTGTTTAGCGAGTTGGTGTTCAGCGAGTTGGCATTCAGCGAGTTGGTCATTCAGCGAGTTGACCAAAGTTGACTTTTTACGTCAAAACTTCAAACGGCCATAACTTTTGAATCGTAACTCTGTTTTTAGCGAAATACCTGTCAAAACAACCGTGAGACCGAGGAGAATGACACGTTGAATTGATGATTCAGGCGAAGTTTTGAGGCCCAAAATCGCTCCAGAGTGAAGTTATTGAGGTTTTAAGTTTTCAGACCATAATTTCACAATAGTAACTTGCATCAACCGAACCAAATCACACTGCTGGTTGATAACTCCCTGCTAGTTGATCAAGTTGTTGTGAGTTGATTATACACTGCGAGTTGAATAGTTCTGTTATTTGAGAATTGTTGCGATTTGAGTCGTTGCAACCTGTCCAATTACAATCTGACGTTGCGAGTTAATTCCTGCAATTTGACTAATTGTTATCTGACTTGGTGTGATTTAACTCGTTGTAACTTGACTTAGATAACCTACTGTACCTTGCAAAGTTTATCATCTCACACTCAATTAGTTAAGTACTCAGCATCTTTTCACGGTTTCTTCTTAATTTTGTAAAATCCCGAGAAAGAATATATTTCTCGGTTTAAATCATAGGATTGTAAAATCCCGTGCTCGTTCATTTCACAGTTTTGGTTACATCATGTCCATCATTTCTGACTCTGTGAGATCTGATAGTGAACTTCATCACCCACAAAAATTGCCCGTTAATGCAAAGGAAAGCAGCATAGAATGCTTTCGATTACTTTACTCCCATATCAAAAGTCTCTTTGAACAATCAGGTTACTCGGGAGGATACAGACGCGCATTTGAGACACTTTTTGGTCCAGACGTTGAGTCATTCACTGTCACAACGACCCTGTACTTGGATCAGTTGCAACAACAAATGGACAAAGCAGATTTCTCTGAAAGCTGCTGCACTGCAGCATACGGTGTGATTCTCAAACAACTCCAAGCATTCATTGACTCAAGATTCACAATGGAGTATGATTATGACAGTCAAATGACGAGTAAACGGTTTGCCGATCATACTGGATTCGAAGTGGGTGCTTTTAGAGTCACTTTACTCCAGCTTACTGGGAATGTCAAGGAGTTTATTGAGGCACATGCACATCTCCAGCTATCAAGTGACACTGTCGTTGTAGAAAGGATTACTAATGATTCGTCTGAAAGGCTTTCTACACCTGTCTTGGATACTGCTCATCAACAAGATAAGGAACAACTCTCATCTCTAGAGAGCTAGGTTAAGGAGTACAGTGAGGAAAGAGTACAAAACAAACTTAAGTTTGAAGACAAGGTAAAGGCATGTCGGGTGCAATCAAGTGATGGTATTGTGGATTCGGGTAAAACGTTAGATGTTGGGTGAATGGTCACCAAAGGCAGAGGATTAGAGACTGATAAGCTTGACATCACCAACAGTTCAATGACTCTTGTTACACATGACGTGGAAGCATATATCAGACCGGCAATTGAACAGGTGTCATGTGCTAAGGTACTCGAAGTGTATGACATGGTTGATGAACAAAAGATTCCTAAAAAAGTTCAACTGACAAATGATGTCGATTCAGATGTTGTGGACATGGGAAATAGCAATGTTGATCCATGTGAACAACATGTGAATCACAACGAAGTGTCTGTTGAACCTTGTTGTGCATCTTCTGTTCTGAATGATGATTATGTGTTGCATGAGAACACTGCCTTTATCCCTGATGACTCATTGACCACTAGACTTAATACCCTTAAAGATCAGGTGACCATATATGAACAACGTGCAAAGTTTGAGCTAACCGAACGAGAGCAGAAAATGGATTGGCAGATGCGTGCATATGTATCGGAACGTAAAAAAAGGAAGAAGCATTGAAAAAGGAGTTACAATCTTTGCAAAAACAATTGGATCAAATTGCTAAACAAAAACTTGGAGATTCAAAAGGGGTTAACCACACTCAAACACGATTTCAAAGATAAAGAAACAAAACTCCTAAATGATTTTTCTAATCTTAAAATGTTGAAAAATAAACTGGAAGAAAAGTTGTACACGCAAGGCCAAACCATTCAAACTGCTCAAATGATGCAAAAACATAGGAAGTTAAGTGATGAGCATAGTGAAAAGGACATAGATAAACATAATACCAATTCCTTAGAAGCGGCATAGGTGCTCAGCCTGCGTTATATGATGCAGACATTATGCTTGAGCCTGATCATGCCCCTCCTAATGTGAGATCCGATAGTGAGACTAAGGAGATTGAAGATAGAACTAGGGAAAAACTTGCTGAGCAATTAAAGGATCCCCTGTACATTGCTAATAATATTGTATTTCACTATGACTACACTGATGATAATCATTCAGCCATCTTTGTTCCTTAAAAGAAAATTTTCCCTGATAAAGTTTTTTGGAATATTGACTTAGAGAAAATGAAAGCTGAAAGACTTGTGGGTAACACTCGTACAATTTTTAAGATAGCTGACCCAACTCTTTATCCTTTTCACACACCCAAGCACCTTGTACCATTAACTCTTCCCACACAGTGTAATACTCTAATTGGATTATATGTTCTATGTCAACTGTTTAATGATTTTGAGAAAACGTGTAAGAAGAGAATTACACCAACAAGGATTACTGAAGGGGAAAGGGGATTTGAACAAACAAAACGGTGTTAGTTAACTGAGGTCATGCCATTTTTCAATCTTCTCAAAGAACATTTTGAGGGTCTTCAAAAAACAATTAATAATGATGTGACTAAAATGAAAAAGGTGTTCAACAATGTGGAAAATGAGGGAAAACAATTGGCAATTGATCTTACATATAGTGAAATTGACAAGAAAAACATTCTCATTATGAATGAAAACTTGATTGCTAATTGCATTGCACAAGATGTATTCTACACTGTCACCGACTCTGCATTATCTGCTTGTCAATTTCATGAGATGTCGGTTACACTAAACGTTTTCCAGAATCGTGTTGTTGAGCTTGAGGGGGAGAATTTAAAATTGCGTGAGAAAATTCAAAACGATGACCATGATAACATGGTCAGGCATTTGTCAAAACTAGAGGTTGATAATCTTAATTTTCAATTAAAGTGTCAACATTTAGAAGAAAGAATTAAAATCTCAAATGCCAAGACATCTTCGGATGCACCTGAATTTGATGCATATTTTGAATTAGCCATACGTGATGAAAAGATTCAAGCTCACACTAACACGATTCGGAAACTGAGGGTTCAAATTGCCCAATTGAAGTCAAACAAGAGTGATGTGATTGGCACCCAAAAACCACAGTCTATAGATTCTCAGAATTTTCAATTTCAAAATACCATCAATAAATTGCAACATGAAAATGATTGGTTTCGTGCTGAAAATTCGAAAGTTAAACAACATTACAAAGAGTTATATGATTCAATTAAGATCACACGTGATATAAACAATGAAAAGATAACTTATTTGCTTAAAGAGATTGAGAATCTTAAGACTCAGGTGAAAGGGAAAATGCCAATCATCACTTGTGATAATGTTGTTCAAAAGGTTTCTGCTTGTAAGAAGTATGCAATTGATGCTGTGAATATTCCACTTCCTCTTAGGAACAACAGGTCGGCTCACTATGCTTATCTCTCGTACCTTAAGGATACCCTTGACTTGCTTCGTGAAACCATTGAAGAGGATAGGATAGCAAAACCACTTGATGATGCTATTGTAGGTGCCTGCTTTGTCACTAATAGATCTCAGGAACTCTTAGAATATGCCATTTGCACATGTCCTAAGATTGACAACAATCAAGATAGGCTCACTGCATCATCCTCAATGATTAAGAACAAGCATGTAACCTTTGAGGCACCCTTGGAAACTTCAGATCCCAACACATCAAAACATGTTCAGCAACTAGAAGTAAAAAAGACTAAGGTTCCCATCAGTCCTTCTACAGGAGTTAATATTGACACTAAGGCTAGAAAGTCAAAACCTATGAGAAACACAAAGAATGATAAGACTTCACCAGCTAAAAGTGTTCCTAAAAATAAAGTAGAAGACCAATGAGGAACAATAAGTCGGACTTGAGCAAAAAGGATCATAATTCAAAACCCAATTCACTTTGCAAAACATGTAATGAATGTTTAATTTTGAGTAATCATGATAAATGTGTTGAGAAATTTCTGAAGTCGTTTAACAAACCCCCAATTAAGAAAGTTTGGAGAGCTAAACAAATTAAGCAAATTTGGAAATCAACTGGAAAAGTGTTTGCCAATCAACTGGAAAAGTGTTTGCCAATGTTGGTTATCAATGGAAGCCCACTAGAAGGAAATTCACTTTAGGAGAACAGTGCCCTTTAACTAGGATAACTAATTCTAAAGTAGTGCCTACTAAGGAATGGAAGCCAACTGGTAGAACTTTCTGTGGAAAACTAGAAGGGGGGGGGGGTTGAATAGTTTTACATCTTTTTAATTTGTTATAAAAGATTGTTTGAAAGTTTTCTTTGTTTTCAAAAATATAGATTCGATGCTATATGAAATCAAGTCATGCACAATATGAACAACACTAAATATGTACGATAAAGCAATAATAATGTAAGTAAGGAAATAGATGAAAGTTGGAAAGATCGAACCGCGAGACAAGAGATTTATAGTGGTTCGGCTACAAGGTCACCTTCCTTGCCCTACTCCACTCCCCGAGCACCTAACTCGAGAGTTTTCTTCACTATGTCAACAAGCTCCCTTATGGCGGAGAAAACCTTACACACCAATTTACACACCACAACTACTTCACAACTTATTCACACCTTCTACACAACTATTTCACACTTATTCACTACTTAATTACAACACTTCTTCACACCTATCTCCTACACACCAATCTTCTTCACGCCTATCTTATACACACGAATCTTCTTCACAACTATCTTCTACGCACCAATCTTCTTTCTAACTCTTCTTCTTCACAACTAACTACTAACCAATCACACTATATAAATATATCTAACTAAACTATCTTCTAACAAATATTCACAACTAATCACACAATGAGATAAATACAATGATGATGCTCTACCAACTTAGATGTGGAGATCACAACAAGTTGTAATACTTCTTGTCTTGAGGGATAGAAGTATTCTTCTCTTGCACTTGATGGGATGAAGTTTGGATCACTTTGAAACAAAGGTTTAAGAATGTATGATCAAAGATTTAGAGATTGGAAATGGAGATCTAGGTAGAGGTGCAAAAGGTGAGAAAAATTCCAGATTTGAGGTGGTATTTATAGGCAACAAATTATGACAGAGGAGCGTGGCCGGTCCCCCTTAAATCAAGGCCGACCCCCTTAAAATTAACGGCCAGATTTTTTGTTTTTTAGTGGGGAAAGTTTATTTGGTGAAAAACTAACTGATTTTGGTTAAAAATTTGAATTCATATATTTAGTATGAATAAAACATTTTCTTTTATTACCAAAAGTGTTTTTCAAAAATATATAATATGTTTATATAATTAAATAAACTTTGTAATACTTAATTAAATTTTCCTTTGATCATAAATTGCATTAAACACTTTGTTTATTCATACCTTAAGTGATTTGGATGTAAAGAGAATGTTAATCAATTAATACTTGTTTATGTCACAAGTTTTAGTTATATGAGTTTATATTTTGTAATAATCAAAACATAGAGATATTGATAATATGTTAATAATGTTTTTAGGCATTATTTATGTCAACAATCTTCCCCTTTTTGATTATTACAAAACCTTAAACTCAATATATCTAAAATTTGTTTTTAGACAAGTATTATAGAGTTTACATTTCTCTTCTCCCCCTTTTTGTAAAATCAAAAAAAGGTTAATGTAACACCCCCAAAATACCGCAGCGGAAGACTGTGTCACTGGGGTGCTACTTCATAATACAAAGTACAAGTTATAGAAAACAACCTCAAAATGAGACGTTTTGAAAAGTTACCATTCGATTAAAGAATTCAAAGTTACAAACATGATATTCCAAAGTATGATACATAAATGTATACAAAATGTTTTGAATGGTAAATGATAAAAAAGCGTAAGTCTTCAGAATATGTAGCTTGACTCTAAGTTCCACGTACTAGCTATCGCCTTACTAACGTGAGATAAACATGCTAAAGTGTCAACACAATGGTTGGTGAGTTCATAGAGTTTGTCTAACAAATAAAGCCTATAAAAATGATCACACAGCAAAGGCATCGTGAATCCACTCAGTTGCAAGTCCCGCCATAAGAGACTTGTAACCTGTGTGTTCACAACCCACTGCTAATATATATTATGGTTAAGACATATGAGTATACGATATGTGTACATGCCAATGCTCAAAGATTAAAGACTACTGGGTGCCATTTCCCAAAGTTATGAGATTACTGGGTGCCATTTCCCAAAGTTAAGAGATTACTGGGTGCCATTTCCCAAAGTATAAAAGATTACTGGGTGCCATTTCCCAAAGTATAAAAGATTATTACTAGCCACTAAATGAATAACGCAATTAAGTATAATGCAGTCAGGAATAACACAAATAAATTTATCATAATCATGTATGTCTACAATCAAGTATAAATGTTTTGAGTATTTGTACAAGTAAGCAAGTAGTTAAGCATGTATCTCCCCCAAAGAGTTAAAACAAGTATAAAAAGAGTAGGGGCTATGACTCACCTTAAGTCTATGTAATGAGAAATGAAAGTGGTAATCGAATCGCGAAAGTCTCTAAGAGCAGCCTATAATAGAACGTTGCGACATAGGTTGGGAGTAACGTCTAAGAATACGAAGAATTGCCTATATATGTCTTGCATATAGTTCATGATGTAGTACTTAGTATATAGTGTAAGTCGTTGAATATAAGTGGTCTATGAAACATGTATAGTTTGTATATCTCTTACTACCATTCAGGCCGACATAATTCAGAAGTCATGTAGTAAACGTTCGAGGAGCCAGGACATTTTAATTCGTAAATCCACAGCTCATCTCGACGGCTTACTTAATGAACTCCTCACATGAGGCTCCCTACTATTGTAGTATTTGATAACATATATATAAGTTTTTGATCTTTAAAAGTTATATGGTCTTTAGCCGTGGCTTTGCCGTGACCTTGGTCATTGTTACCATGGTCTTGAGACTCAACCTTGGCTTTAGCCATGGTTGTGGTCTTGGCTTTAGGTCATTAGACCTCTTAGTCTCATCTAATTATAACCATTATATAGTTACTTGAATATTTCAAAATAGCTGTTAAGAAAATGAAGAAAATATATTTCATTATTGGTTTTCTGGCCTCGTGCTCCTGAGTTTTTGAAGAAAACGTGATTCCGGACAACTTTCATGCTTTAACTTTTTCATGAAACGGACCAGAAGGGCCTCTTTTTGCGTGTTTTATGTTCTGTCACAGAAAGTATTTGGCAGTTTTGCCGTAAAGTTTTGGTAATTTCAAATGGTCATAACTTTTGACTCGGGTACTCGTTTTGGGTGATTCAAATTGCTATGTTTTCCTTGTTAAGTCCTCTTTAACAGTAGGTAAGTTTCAAATATCATAGTTATACTATTTTGGTCGTGTTTCTCCATAAAAGTCACTAGTTTCCTTGATTACTTAACATAAGTTAATATATAGTTTCCATAACTTGTTTTATTAGTTTTTATACATCATTAACATAATACAAAGACCATATATAGCATGAAAGAAACATAATAAGCATGAAAAAGATATTGAGCAAGAAAGTGTATTAGGGTTTCTTACAACTTTTGGCTTTCAAAAGAAAGGAAGTCAAGTATGAACTAGGACACTAAACCTATGCTTGCAAACCCTTCAGCACAACTCTTGCAAACCCTTGATATAACCCTTGTGAAAACTATTTAACCTCAGTCTCTAACACCTTGTGTAGCTCCTAATTCAACCATGGAATCACCAAACAAACTCTTGATTCATGTAGAGACTAACTATGCCTTCAACTTTGGTATGTAACTTATAACTTAGAAATCAAAGGATCATGGTTTATGGATTTGTTGTTGGGTGTTTGGAATGAAGAGAAAGGAAGGGATTAGCCTTGTATTTATACAATGAAGAGGAGGTTAGGAAGGTGCCTAGGAAGGTACCTTAAGGAGGTGCAAGACTTAGGATATTTTCCTAAACTTGGTGACCAAGTTTACACATGTTATGATCTAATGGATCAATGGTCAAGATCAAGCCACACAAGTGATGAATCCCCCCCCCCCGCCCTATGGCGGTTTGAAAAAGGATAGGATGATGACTTGGTTAGTTGGTGATATTATCCTACTTATGGAGCTAGTTTTGACTCCGTAAATTGCTAACCGTAAGTTGTTAAGTCACGAAACGTAAAACCGGGTATCCTAAAAATATGAAACTTGAAAGAATGACTAAACTTGTCAATATACTCCATAATAAAATATAAAATGAGTGGTAGGTTCTATTGGGTGCTCAAACCCTGCTAAAACTGGAAACATGGGTCTAAAACGCGTAATACGTAAAACGTACGAAAGTTGCGTAAAATTGAGAAAAGTAAAATGTAACTTTTCTAATAGGATAATAATGACTTAAAATGACCTATAATGTCTAGGCTGGGCTCAATCTAGTGTCAGTTGGTATTTAATGTCTTTAAACTTAAAACCGTAAGCCTAAAAATCAAGGAATGATTTTTGGTCAAAGGAGGAGGGAAAAATATGTTGACTTATTCCAAAAATGTGAAAACTCAAATTGTCTTAGAAACGCGGTGCAGGTATAGGCTAATAAGGTTACGGCTAAGTAAAAATGCTTAAAAACGAAAATTCCTGTTTCTCAAGGCCGAGGTTTATTTGGTCATATTTTTCTTAGTCATGATAAATTCTCAAATAAATCATATGTCTATCAAACATTTTTCTGATGCGGGAAAAATTAACGCGGTCGAGTTTCGTTGTGCGTAGGATTTTTAAATGACGTTTTAACCTAAACGTGTATTTCCTTAATAACTTTCGCGAAAATGATCTGATGAGTGTCAAACTTTTATTTTGCCATGTAAATGATTTATCATACGAGAATATGAAATAAAAATCAAATTTTGGAAAAGTAAATAGTAATAATGAATAGTAAAAGTGAATAGTAAAAATGAATAGTGAAATTTTCGGGAATAGAAGTTAACCTGAAAATGCGAATTGTTACAGTTAAGCCGAGTAAGCTTCGTGAAAGAAGATTAAACGGGTAGAATGCTCCCCCTTGATGTATGCTCCCCCTCATTTGAGAGCACCAAGGGAATGAGCTATGGAAGTCTTGGCTACAAAAATATTTGAAGAGAACAAGACACATATACATGCAAAACAACAATTATGCAAATAGATTCATTCAAGCATCATAGAAATGATTAGCATTACAACATTCAATATGTTTGAAGCATATTGATTACAATAAAACAAAAGAAGAGACATAGTCCTATATTGCCTAAGAGAGCACTTGGACTTGCTTGCAACCCATGGTTGATTGTTTTATTTTGCTTGAAGGGGAACATAAGCATAAGGCTTAGTTGTTAGATGGAGAGGGATATGGAGTGGGGTATGGAGCGGAAGAGGTGGATCTTACGATGTTGTATTGTGTTAAGGGTGGTATCGGATGAGGATGAGTGAGGAGATATTCAATCCAAGAAATATCTTCACTCAAGTATAGGATTTGTTTTTGAAGGAAGATGAAATAAGGGCAATAGTGAGTGTGGTTTGTAACTTGATCCAAGTTGAGAGAGTGGGGTGGGCAATTGTTGTAGGGTGATGATGGAAGTTGCCCTTTGTTGCGTTGTGCAAGATGCATGGCATTGAGATCACTAAGATCATGGATTTGGGATATTTCATCACGGAACTTTTGCTTTTCCGTGGCAATGCAGAGAGAGTCATTGTGTTGATATGGATGAATTGGGTTTGTGTAGTTGGAATTGTAGTTGGATGGTTGATCAAACTTGTATGGATCATTATAAATGGTTGGAGGATGAGATGAGTGGTTTGGCATGAAGGAAGATGTTTGGCCAATGTTGTATGGTTTGTAAAGAGGATCAAATGAATGTCCTTGTGAATTTGGTGTAAAGTTTGAGAAGTAAGTGGTTGGAGGTGTTGAGTGATTTCCAACTTCATTGGTTATGATGGATTTATTTCGAGGGCTTTTTCTTCGCCAAACGGGTTTTTCCATCATCCTTGCAAGCCTTGAGGCTTTTGGTTTTGGTTTGTTTGGAGAAGTCATGAAGGGATGAATGGAGAGTGTGGAAGATTGGGGATATTTATAGTGTAAGATTTGTGTGTTTATGGATGGATGAATTTTGTTTGGGAGATTAGGACAAAATGTGTTGGTGAAAAATGGAAAATGTAGGTTGAAATGGGCTAAAGAGCAGAAAAGATTCTGTAAACCCTTCCAGCAGATGGCCAGTCCCCTTAATTAGGGGGCGGTGCCCTTAAAAATAAGGGGGCCGCCTTACATAATTAAGGGGGCCGCCCATCTTATGGTTCCCAGATTGCCAGAAAAGGGTTTTTGGCAGAAAATTTGCAGAAAGGTTGTGTTTTTGGATTTGGATTCAAGCAAGTTCAATTCCTTTAGGCAATATAGCATATAATCTAATCAAGATATAGCATGCATGCAAAAACACTTAAGCAAAAGAGCAAATAAGCAACACATAATAAGCTAAAAGAGACAAATAAAGGCAAGAGCACTTAAACTTCCTAAGGCAACTATCTTAGATCAAAGGCAAAGGCAACTAGTGAGTCAAAAATCTAGTGATGAAACAAGATGACAATGTTATGAGTGATTTTGTCCTAGTGTGTGCCTATATGCAACAAATGCGGAGTTGTGATTGTTTCGACTTCTAAATGCAAAAAAAAAAAAAAAAAAAAAAAAAAAAAAAAAAAAAAAAAAAAAAATTCTTAAGAAACAATCCAAAATCTCCTTGATTCGATTTTTGCTCGATCATGAATGTCAAAGATATATATTAGATTATATACCTTGACGATTTATGTGAGAGTTTATGCATGATTTTGGAAGAAAAATGTTTTTAGCATTAGTCAACAATGCAAGGAAAATGATGTTCATGTAATTCCTAGATGTGAGAATAATTTAAAAAAAATTGATTGGGTTTTACAAAAGAGTATATGCAAAGAAAATAGTATTTCCCAATCTTCAATTTTGTGCGAAATAGATTCCTAGACTCAGAAATGGAGAAGTGGAAGAAAAGTAAATCTTATGCAAAACTTAAAAGAAAATTTTTTCTAAATGCAATAGAATTTAGTCAACTTATTCCATCATTCCTAATCCTAGACGCAAGTGATTGAATAATTCACGCTTAAGGGGTTTAGTGAATATATCCGCAATGTTATCTTCCGATACAACTTTTTCTATAGATATGTTCCCTTTTTGTACATTATCCCTAAGAAAGTGGTGGCGTATTTCTATATGTTTAGTCCTAGAGTGTTGCACCGGATTTTTACTTAAATCTATCACACCTTTGTTATCGCACATAATGGGAACGTTTTCTAACCTAATGTCATAGTGTATAAGAGCTTGTTTCATCCATAGTGCTTGTTGACATGCCTTTCCAGCGCTTACATATTCGGCTTCGGTGGTAGAAATAGCAAGAGCGGTTTGCTTCTTCGAAAACCAAGATGTTAGACAACATCCCATAAACGTGCAAATGCCGCTAGTGCTTTTTCTATCTACGTAGTCTCCCGCATGATCCGAATCCGCATAGACGATGGTTTCTATGCCGGATCCCTTACGATACCATAATCCTAAGTGTATAGTGCCTTTAATGTATCGGAAGATATGCTTAACCGCTTCTAGGTGAGAGGTTTTGGGATCCTCTTGAAAACGGGCACAAAGGCAGACACTAAACATGATATCGGGTCTACTTGTCGTCAAGTACAGTAAACTACCTATCATTCCTCTATACTTGGTGTTATCTACGGACTCACCTTCATCATCCTTTGTGAGTTTTACTTCCGTAGACATGGGAGTTTTCATAGGTTTTGAGTCTTCTAGGCCAAATTTCTTAAGCATTTCCTTAATGTACTTAGATTGGTTAAAGAATATTCCATCTTCTAATTGTTTTATTTGTAATCCTAGGAAGAAGTTAAGTTCACCCATCATACTCATCTCAAACTCATCATGCATGATTTTGGCAAATTCATCACACATGTCTTGACAAGTCTATCCAAATATAATTTCATCAACATATATTTGAACAATGATGAGATTTGGGTCTTTCCTTTTAGTGAAAAGAGTGTTATCTACCATTCCCATGGAATAACCATGTTTAATAAGGAAAGCTTTTAATCGATCATACCAAGCTTTGGGAGCTTGTTTGAGTCCATACAAAGCTTTCTTTAACTTATAAACATAATCAGGTTTTGCGAAGTCAATGAATCCTGGAGGTTGTGCCACATATACCTCCTCATTGATAAAACCATTAAGGAATGCACTTTTCACGTCCATTTGGAATAACTTAAAATCTAGGGCGCATGCGTAGGCAAGTAGTATCCTAATAGATTCTAGTCTAGCTACGGGGGCATAAGTTTCGTCATAATCAATTCCTTCTTGTTGATTATAACCTTGGGCAACTAACCTAGCTTTATTCCTAGTAACTACTCCATTTTCATCTAATTTATTCCTATATACCCATTTAGTTCCTATGATGGTCATATTCATTGGATTTGGGACTAATTCCCAAACATCATTTGCCTTAAATTGATTTAATTCTTCTTGCATAGCTATAACCCAACTTTCATCTTTTAAAGCCTCATTAATATTCTTAGGTTCTATTGCTGAGAGGAAACAAAAGAAATTATTTTTATCTTGAGCTTATGACCTAAGGGTTCTTTGGTTAATATGTCCTATTATATTATCTAGTGGATGTGATCTAGATACTTTAACATTTACAATTTCGTTATTTCCTAAGTTAATGTCTTCGTTATCATTTCCTATGGGTTTTGTTTTACTAACCTAAATAGCTTCTTCTTCGACTAAGTCATCATCTTCTAAAGGTAAAGTTTTAGGAGGTGGTGGTGTTTCATCAAATGTTACATTTAGTGTTTCTTCTACTTTCATGGAGTGTTTGTTAAGTATTATATATGCTTTACTATTTTGTGAGTATCCTAAAAATATTCCTTCATACGATTTTGGATCAAACTTAGTGAGGTAGTCCTTAGTGTTTAGAATATAACATTTACTTCCAAATACCCTAAAGTAGCTTAAGTTTGGTTTTCTACCTCTTAGTAACTCATAAGGAGTTTTTCCTAGAATTCTCCTAATTGATACCCTATTAATAATATATGTTGAAGTATCTATGGCGTGACACCAAAATTTTTGTGGGATGGATTGTTCATTTAACATTTTTCTACTCAGTTCTTGTAGTGACCTATTTTTTCTTTCTACTACGCTATTTGATTGAGGAGCACGAGGAGCGGAGAAATTGTGAGATATTCCATTTAAATCACAATATTTTCCGAATTGTACTTCATTGTCAAATTCCCTACCATGGTCCGTCCTAATGGCTACTATTATGCATCCTAACTTATTTTGAATCATTTTACTAAATATTTCGAATTTTTCAAAGGCTTGGGTCTTGTCACTTAAAAACCTAGTCCACGTGTATCGTGAGTAGTCATCTACTATTACTAAGGTATATTTGTTTCCTCCATAGCTCCGCACAACGGATGGACCAAAAAGATCCATATGTAATAATTCTAGGCACCTAGTAGTGGATACTATATTCTTAGCTTTGTGACTAGCATGAACTTGTTTTCCAATTTTACATGCATCACAAAAATGCTTGTCATATTTTAGATTAGGCAAATTTCTAACTAGTTCCTTAGAGGCCAAAGATTGTATTTGTTGCATGTTAGCATGTCCTAATCTCCTATGCCACAATGTGGAGTTTTCATCTAGGGTCGATAGGCATATCCTATCCTCAGGCTTGTTTCCTAGTTTCATAACATATATGCCTCATTTCCTAATTCCTCTACCTATAATTTTTCCATTCTTAACTATTTCGCTATCCTCTTCAGTAAAAGTGACTCTACATTTTTTATCACATATTTGTCCTATACTAAGCAAGTTATATGTTAAATTATCTACATGCTCTACATTTTCAATAGTAAGTGAGTCTTGAGAAATCGTACCTTTGCCACTGATTTTTCCACGTAAGTCACTACCGAAAATAACGTTACCTCCATTGTATGCCTTGTATGTAGAGAATAGCTTGCGGTTCCCCGTCATGTGCCTCGAACATCCGCTATCCTTGATCTATTCGTCAGGCTCCAAGTCAATTCCTAAACATATTTCGTCGGTTCCTTTTGCCATAAAACACTTTTCGTCTCTTGGCTTTTCCACTTCTTCTTTGTCACTATCACTCCATGTTCCACTAACAAATGTGCCTTGATTTTCATAACCCGGTGGCTTTAGACATTCGCTAATGAGATGATTTGGACTTCCACATCTAAAGCACTTTCTTTTCCCGTAGTTGTCACTTCTATTTCTTTGGATCGGTTTTCTTTCGTCTCGTGATGATCTAGTGAATCTTCCTCGTCTCTTGAAGAATTTCTTGAATTCTCTTACGGCCATTGCATATTCTTCGTCTTCACTTCCGTCACTTGAATCATCATCATTACTAGGTTCCTTTTTGGCTTTTAGAGCAATGGATTTGGTTTGTTCTTTCTTGACTTTGACCGTTTCCGAATCTCTTCTTATAATTTCTTCATGGACCTTCAAGTTGCCAATAAGTTCATCTAGTGATAGCGTCATCAAGTTCTTTGATTCTTCAATTGCCGTAACCTTAGCTCGCCATTTCGGATGCAATGCCCTAAGATATTTCCTAACACAATTTTTACTAGAAAATGTCTCATCAAGTGCTTTTAAACTTGTGATAATAGTGTTAAATTTAGCAAAAGCATTATCAATTGATTCCTCTTCCGGAATCGTAAATTGTTCATATTGTTGTACAAGAAGATCTATTTTGTTATCTTTAACTTGACTATTACCTTGGTGAGTAATTAGTAAAGAATCCCAAATTTCTTTTGCGGTTTTACACATAAAAATTCTTTCATATTCTTTGAGTGGTAAAGCATTATAAATGACCAAAGGTAATAATATGCCAAAGATCAAGATCTTTTGATTTCACATAAGTTTCGAATCTATTTATCCAATATAAAAATCCATCACTTTCAAATAGTGGAGGTCTTTGCATAGATTGCCCTTCTAAATATTTTAAAGATTCCATAGATCGTTACAAGTGTTGGGATCATACTTTTGTATTTAGTCAAGTCTCGGTCATTACATTCTGTAATAGGTTGCTTTGGTATTTATTTCATTATGTTTAATGTTAAATGGCTTATGTGTTAAAGCCCTATGGGCCTTAAAGCCCACGAATTAGAGAGATAAGGGAGGAAGGGAGTGTTGCCCTAACTCCTCCCTTATAAATAGAAAGCTTATGTAAACATTATGCTTGTTGGTTATTTGAATATCTTAGTGAAACTCTTGCATTTACTCTTCTCTCATTTCTTATAATCAACCATCTCTCATTCTCATCTTATTTCTTTCATAATCATACTTGTGTTTACATAAATGGTGACCTAACAAGTGGTATCATTCGCCAAATAGAGATTGAAGTGTGTTTCTTGGTTCTAACGTGGGGTTTGAATGCTTATTCTTCATCTTTTTGCATTTTTCTTGGTTTCTTTCACTCAAATCTTGAAGCTTGGATAAGTTTCAAGGTTGATATAGTGATTTGAAGCTTAGTTTTTGCATAAAGTTGGGATTTTTAAGGTTTTTTTTAAGGTTTTATAGCTTCTTTGATATTGGAAAACTAGTTTTTGGTAGCAAAATCTTCTATAGTTAGTGTTTTCTAAGTATTGGTGAAGTTATTTGATCAAAAGTACCTTATTTCTAAGCATTTTTATTCAAAAATTTGAGTTTTTTCAAGTTTCTGACCAGTTTACGCGTAACTTAAGTGAATAGTACGACTCAAAAGCTGTGAACAGTACCTTTTGTCCTTTCTACGCGTAATTCTTGGCCTAAAACCCTTTTCTTACGCGTATCTAAGGTCAAACCCTTTTCTTACGAGTAAATTTGGTTTCCTACGCATAAAACCTACGAGTAAGTCTATTCCTACGCGTAAGTTGTGAGTCCTACGCAGAAGACAGATTCTACACATTAACTTTACGCATAAGTCAATCTTACGCGTAAGGTTCAGTTTCTACGCATAACTTTCATCAAAGGTCTTCTCCTTGTGTTACGGTGACTCAGTACTTCCCTAGCTTGGATAAGTTAGTGGAATACTTCAACTTCGGATATCTTTCAAGCTTGGATAAGTTTGGAAGATTTGTTTGGTTGGTTAAACCTTACGCATAAGTCTAAACTTACGCATAAGCCTAAACTTACGCGTAAAGAGGAAACTTACGCCTAAACTCTTTTGTTTACGCCTAAAACTACTCTTTACGCATAACCTAAAAGTTTACGCGTAAGCTTATAGTTACGCGTAAGAATTGAACTTACCCCAGGGATTTTTGGACTTAATCAAAGGAACGTGCATTTCAATCTTCTACAAAGATCCATTTCTACACAAGTGTTTAAAGATGTCTCAACCACCTAATTACTAATTCCCTCATCAACAACAACATCAGCAGTATCAGCAACAACAATACCATCAGCAACAACCGTATCAACAACCTTCACAATTACAAGTTCAAAAACAACCGTTTAATCCTCTACATCATTATCTCATGATGCAACAACATCAAATCATTCCTAAACAACAATCATATCAGATGTCACAACAGAACACTCAGTTCTCCTCCAAACAACCTCACTGGTTTGATAGAATGTGTGAAGTTATTACAACTCAACAATCCCGACATGAGGCAGGATCACTTGAAACACCTCCAATGCTCACACCTGGGAACTATGTTCAATGGTCAAGTCGATTCTTACGATTTCTTGAACTAAAGAAACCTCATGGGAAATTCTTGAAGCAAGTGATACTTGAAGGACCATTTGAGTGGCCAACAAGATTTGAAGCTGGTGATCCAACTGCTGATCCTCCACGTCCTCCTGGTGATAGACCTCTTCCAGAAATTGCACTCACTGAAGAACAGAAACTACATCGTGAAGCTGATGAGTATGCAATGGCTTATATACTTCAAGGAATACCTAATCCAATTTATCGAAGTGTCGATGCTCAGAAAACAGCCAAAGCTATGTGGGAACATGTTCATCTCCTTATGGAAGGCACTCAATTGAACAAAGATGATATGGAATCCAAATTTTACATGGAATACACAGACATCACAATTGAACCAGGAGAGCCACTTGAATCCTACTATCATCGTTTCACAAATGTGGTCAATGATCTGGAACGTCACAAAATCACAGTACCAAGGATAGCAGTGAACTCCAAATTCGTCGGTAGTCTTGGTCCAGATTGGCATAAATATGTGACATTTGTACGTCAAACCAAAAATCTTCATGATGCTCCATATGGTTTGTTGTATGATTTTCTGAAACACCATGAACCTGAAGTGGAAAAAGATAGAGCTCTACGAGGAGGATACACACCAACACCAACACCAAATTCTTTGGCTCTCGTAGCTCAATCTCCCTATGTTCCACCACCAATGTCAAATCATGCATATGTTCAAGAGCAGAACTACTTCAGTTATCCACAATCTTCCACCTCGAACCAAATGGTCCCTTATGATTCATCTCCACAGAATGCTTCTACTCAACTTGTTCCATTAAACAACAATGATGCAGTGTATTACTCAAATTCCAATGACGATGACGATGATGACTTTAACACGTTGAATCAGGGACTTGCTCTTATTGCTCGTGCCTTTAGCAAATTCTCCAACAAGACAAACAACCGTCAACGTTCATCTTCTAACACAAGGAATCAAGCTGTTGTCAATGATGGACGAGTGGAAATTCAGAATCGTAGCTACGGTCGACCTGGTTCAGGAAGCTCTTCAGGAAATTTTGGGAATGGTCAGAGGTTTAGTAACAATGCAGGGTTTAGGAACAACTCAGGGTCTTCTCAACAAAGGTCTGAACCAGTTGCAACAAGGAACTCCAACTCAGCTAATGCAGCTATGATGCTTATGGCCAACATGCAGGAACTTCAGTTTAATGATTCAGGTCCAGTGTATGACACTGACGGCTTGTCTTAGGTACATGACCAAAAAGCATGCCTCATACATGAAATAGCCTCACCCTCTGCTTCTGAATCAGATATGGCGCAAGTTGTTCCATCTAAATCATCTTCATCTTCTCAATCAGATGAACAAATAAGCACAGTTGTCATATTTGATGATGACACGGATGTATCATTTGATGATCCTATTGAGAATGATAAACATGATCATTTCGAACAACATGAACCATCATTTGATCCAGACCCTGACCTCATAATGTTATCTAAACAACTGAATGATCAACAAGTGCTAATTGCAAAATGCAATGAGAAAAACAAAGTTTTAAAAGAAAGAAATGCGGCACTTGCAAGAGATATTGAGTGTTATAAAATACAACTTTCAAGTCAGCAAGAAAAGATTAAACATACAAAAAGTTTTGAAAAAGCTTTTCAAGAATCTTACAACAAAGAGCAAGATCTTCAGCACAAGATGCAAGATCTAATTCAGACAAACGGAAAGTTGATTTCTAAACTTGAAAGTGAAAAATGTGAACTGAAAATGCAAGTTGAACGTCTTCAAAGAGACCTTTCAAAAACAGAAACAGAATTGTCAAGTTGTAAAAAGGAGTTTTGTGAACACAAAATACGAAAAAGGAAGTATATAGATGATTTACTCGGTGATATTGTTGATCTTGAAAAACAACTCAAAGAATTTTGTAACATTGTTTACAAACACGGGAACTCAGTCACAACAATTCAGAAATTTACTTTAAAACTGAGACCCGATAAAGGTTTTGCACTTGGTGATTACAATTCAATGTTTCTTCACACGGCTTTCAAAGAAATTCCTAAAATTTACAGTATGGACCATTTGCTTGATCATAAGATTGTGCGTGCTGTTGTTTTTGATACTGAGGAAGAAGAAGAACTTGAAGACGAGAGTCGATCAAAAATGAGTTATGTTCAAAATTGGACACCATATGATTATTCAAAAGCTCCTCCTATTTCCAAATCTTTTGTTACTCAAAAAGAATTACTGAGAAATCATGGTATGTCACTGAGTCATATGTTTCATCCTCCAATGCGGCCCCTGTCCAAACTGTAGCACAAATAAATGGTCCTTTACCATCATCCGGTGAACTTACACCTTTACCGAAAAAATGTTGTGTCTTAAATTATTTCAAAACTTTTATGGAAGACATTGAAATTTTGGAGGAAACAATTGAACGCAATTCTGTAATAAAAGTTGAAACTTTTCAATCCGCTTATGAGCGAGAAAAGAGAGATATTTTTCAAAAACAAATGCTGCCAATTGTCAAACACCTCCATCTTTGTGCTACACGTTGGGATCAGGAACTTCAAAACGAGGTGAAAAATATGATAAACGTTTTCAACTCTACTGAAAATGAGATTTTGGTTCAAAAGCAAAGAAATAGAGTTTTAACAAATGATGCTGATCGATTTTTGGAACAAGTTCTCAATGCTGATATTTTGTCTGTTATCATGAATGATCTTTATAAATCTGGTACTTCTATGCTTAAGAATGATCATTGTGTTGATAATAATCTGTTAAATGAGGAAATTAAGACACTCAAAGTGAAAAATGATAAGCTGAGAATTTCAAATGATGATGTGACTAAACAATTTTCAAAAGAAATTTGTCAACTCAAACAAAGGCTTGAATGGTGTCAAGCTAAGAGTATTGAAAGAGAATTGAAGTTTCAAAGTCAAAATGTTTCAAACTCTTGTCAGATTTGCAAAAACAACGAGTCTTTAAAAAGTCTGTGTCTTCGATACGAGAAAGAACTTGCGGATTTAAAAATTGAAAACGCCGAATGGCAACAAAACCGCGATGACATAAAATATTGCAATGGTTTACTTGAGTCTGAAATCCAAGATAAAAATCACATCATCATTGATTTGAAAGAGAAAATTAAGCTAATTCAAAAGGGAAAGATGGTTGACACCACGGTGATAGCACCAGGAATGTATCAATTAAACAAAACTGCTAAAGAAAATGTCAATCAAACCACTAATGTTGATACCTCCACTTCTACAGGACTAGTCTCCACTAATAGCGTTAACAGACCCAAGCGAAAAAGTAAAAAGAAGAATAGGATCTTGCAACGTAAGACAGGACAACTAGAAGCTCAAGAAGTAGAAGATCAACTTAGGAATTTGAATAACACTCATGTTGCATCAGATTTAGATTCTAATCTGGCAAATTGTAATCAAAATCTAAATGTAACGAATGATGAACCTTTGAAAGTTTTGAATATTAATGCATCTTGTGTGTTTTGTCGTAAAAGCGTATCATCTGGTGATCATACAAAATGTTTAGCTAATTCTCTTCTCAATCGTCATAAGAAACGTAGGACACGCATTCCTTCTAGGCCCACTACTGCCTCTAAGTCTAACTTAGGAAAGCCGTCTTCTATGGTTTCTAAAGAAGTTGAAGTTACCCCCATAGATGCCGAGAACAACTCTAGGAATCCGCCACCTACTAGTGCATTTAACATTAAGAAAGCAAGAACTAGTTGGAATTGGCAACGTTGGTTACAACACAAACCAGACTTTAAATGGATTCCCAAATTGTTGAATACATGTGCTTCTAACCAACAGGAACCCGCACATTCTTTGGGTTCCACCCTTACTTCTGTTCCATCTGTGTCTTCTTCTTATGATGCAGGTGGTACAGATTGTTCTCTGGATTGTTGATAGCGGATGCACCCGACATATGACAGGCAATCTCAAACTGCTACACAACTTTGTCTCAAAGTTCATTGGTACTGTCAGATTCGGGAATGATCATTACGCTTTAATCATGGGATATGGTGACTATATCAGTGGGAACATTGAAATCAGTCGTGTTTATTATGTGGAAGGCCTTGGACACAACCTTTTCTCAGTCGGTCAATTTTGTGATGGAGATCTAGAAGTTGCATTTCGTGATAAAACCTGTTTCGTTCGTGACTTACAAGGAAACGATCTAATGTCTGGCTCACATGGTTCTAATCTTTATACAATATCAATGTCAGATATGATTGCTACATCTCCGATATGTCTTCTCTCCAAAGCAGAATCGACTAAATCTTGGTTATGGCACAAACGCCTTTCGCACTTGAATTTCAAAACAATGACTGACCTTGCTCGTCACAAACTTGTTGATGGATTTCCAAGATTCCGCTTTACCAAAGATCACTTATGCCCAGCCTATGAACAAGGAAAAAGTACTCGAGCTCATTTTCCTTCAAAACCTGAGCAAAGTACGAATCATGTTTTACAACTGCTTCATATGGATTTGTGTGGACCGATGCGCGTTCAAAGTATCAACGGTAAACGCTACATACTAGTAATTGTAGATGACTTCTCCAGATGGACTTGGGTTTATTTCTTACGAAGTAAAGATCAGGCTCCTTCAATGATCATCACCTTTCTCACTAAAATTCAAGTCCAGCTACGCAATACGGTACGAATAGTCAGAACTGACAATGGAACTGAATTTAAGAATCAGACACTTCGGTCATATTTTGAGAAAGTGGGAATTGAACATCAAACATCTATTCCTAGAAGCCCAGAACAGAATGGAGTTGTTGAAAGACGCAACAGGACGTTAGTGGAAGCTGCTAGAACTATGTTGATTAATGCTCAATTACCAGATTACTTATGGGCGGAAGCTGTTTCAACCGCATGTTATACCCAAAACCGTTCCATGATAACAAGACGCCATCGCAAAACACCTTATCAAATTGTTCACAAAAGAAAACCGAATATCGATTACTTTCATGTATTTGGAGCACTTTGTTATCCGAAAAATGATCGTGATGATTTAGGTAAACTTAAAGCAAAGGCTGACATAGGAGTGTTCGTTGGATACTGTGAAAATTCTAAAGGTTTTCGAATCTAGAATCGTCGAACAAGAGAAATTCAAGAAACCATTCACGCTAATTTTGATGAACTCACACAAATGGCTTCTGAGCAACACAGCTTAGGACCCGAATTCAACCGTCTTAACTCTCCGGAATCTTCGGCTGAACCGTTGCCACTCAACCGCAAAGAATTAGAAACCTTGTTTGCTCCACTATTTGATGATACAATTGTCTACCGTTCTACTAAGGTCTCACCTAATTCCGCTGCTCAACCTGAAAACATTCCAGTACCAGACTCACCTCAACAAACTACTACAAGTGTTGAGAGAAACGGTCCTCCAATTGCATCACCATCTACAGTAGAACAAACTGTTTCTAACTCCCACCATTCAGCTAAAGATCCCACACCACAATCAGTTCCACAACCCGCAGAGCATGATCCTGATGCGTTCTTTAACCCGTTTGCACCGGCTCCTACAGTTCCTGATATAGCTGAGTCGTCAACACGCAATTTGGATCCTGCTAACATGCGAGATACCTATCAACTACACCCTTCCACACACAAATGGACTCGAGACCATCCACTAGTTCATATTATTGGCCATCCAGATGCACCTGTTATGACAAGACAACGACTTCACACGGATGGAGAAACTTGTATCTATGCACTCACAGTTTGTCACGAAGAACCTAAGAACATTAAAGATGCAATGACTTATGACAACTGGATTGAATCTATGCAAGAGGAATTTCAGCAATTCATAAGATTAGAAGTCTGGGAATTAGTTGAAAGACCTGACGGAGTCTTTGTCATCGGGTTAAAATGGATTTGGAAGAATAAGCTTGATGCTGAAGGAACTGTCATACGTAACAAATCACGCCTGGTAGCGAAAGGATACTCTCAAATGGAAGGACTTGATTTTGCTGAATCCTTTGCTCCAGTGGCTAGACATGAAGCTGTTCGGATTTTTTGGCCTATGCTGCACACAGGAACATGGTTGTTTACCAAATGGATGTGAAAACCGCATTTCTTAATGGAGAACTCCGTGAAGAAGTGTATGTGAGCCAACCAGACGGCTTCGTTGATCCTGAGCGTCCTAATCACGTTTACCGACTCAAAAAGGCACTCTACGGACTAAAGCAAGCCCCTCGGGCGTGGTATGACAAACTGTCCACTTTCTTACTGGCCAATAAATTTTCAAAAGGATCAGTGGATCCAACACTATTTACAAAAACCTACGGGGAGGATTTACTTGTTGTTCAAATATATGTCGATGACATTATTTTTGCCTCAACAAAAAGAAGTTACTCTAATGATTTTGCAAAATTAATGAAAGATAATTTTGAAATGTCCATGATGGGTGAACTTTCGTTCTTTCTAGGACTACAAGTTCATCAATCACCCCGTGGAATTTTTATAAATCAGTCCAAATATGCTCTTGAAATTTTAAAGAAACATGGAATGATGACCAGTGATACTTATAATACACCAATGGGCTATACCACAAAACTAGATGCTGATTTACATGGGACTCCTGTTGACCCTACCAAATACCGAAGTATGATTGGGTCACTCATGTATCTCACAGCTAGTAGACCTGATATAGTATTTGCTGTCTACATGTGCTCTCGCTATCAGTCCAAACCAACTGATAAACACCTCAGTGAGGTCAAAAGAATCCTTCGATACATAAAGAGAACCATTAACTTGGGAATCTGGTATCCGAAGGATTCTGGTTTTGAACTAATTGCTTTTTCAGATGCTGACCATGCAGGATGTTTAGACACACACAAAAGTACATCTGGTGGATTACAATTTCTCGGAGACAAACTTGTGTCATGGCAATCAAAGAAGCAGGACTGCACATCACTGTCGTCAACAGAATCTGAATATGTAGCAATGTCAGCTTGTTGTGCTCAAGTCATTTGGATGAGATCACAACTTAAGGATTATGGCTACCTATTCAACAAGATTCCCATCTACTGTGATTCCAAAAGTGCAATTGCTATCTCCTGCAACACAGTACATCATTGCAAATCAAAACACATCGATCTCCGATATCACTTCATCAAAGAGCATGTGGAAAAGGGTACCGTTGAACTTTATTTTGTTGGGACTGAGTACCAATTGGCGGACTTACTTACCAAATCCTTAGCACCATCAAGGTTTGCTAGTCTAGTTCACCAAATTGGTATGCGATGTTTGACACCAGAAGATCTGGAAAAGTTTTTAAAATACAATTGATCGTCAAACATCAAAACTATCTTTGTAAATATTCTTTAAAAAAAAATGCAAGTATAAACCATCTCGTTCAACACTATTTTTTATAAAATGTCTTCAATTATTTAAAAACAAGTGTTGAGGGGGAGGAAAAGTAATATTTTCAAATTTCTCAAAAATATATTAACTTTTATACTTGCATTTTACCAAAAATAATACGTTTTTTTTTATAAAAAGTGTTGATTCAATAAGTGTTTCGGGTTACTCTCCTTGTCCAATATTACAAATATTTCAGTATTTTTTACTACGGTCTAAGGTCAAGGGGGAGTACCACAAGTTGTTCTTTTCATATCTTGGTATAATTAACGAAAGTTACATGAGTTAAGGTGTTTAGGCATTAGGTGTGAATGCAAGATAAGGTTAAGGGGTCATTTGTGTCAAAATATGAAAATACTTTTAACTCTTGGTCAAAACACCTTTGACCCACACCATTTACTGCACCTGCAAACATTTACTACCCTCACCTACACAATCAACGATCCACAATCACTTGTTTAATCTGATCAACCATCTTCAAATCCGTAAGTGTTAACATGTTTTGATCATTATTTCAAACAATGGTTTTTAATTTCATAACAATCCAACGGTTAAATCTATCATAATCAATTAAATTGTTCTTAGGGTTGTGCATAGAAATTAAACCCAGAAATTGGTTGTGTTTTGGTTGAATTGGTTAATGGGTAATGATCTTAGGATGTATATAAACATGTTCCTTAACTCTAATCGTACCCAGAAACACTAGATCATTCGATTTGAATTTAGGGTTCATATGATGGAAATAGGGGTTCTTGATTTTAGACGTTAGGATTGTAATTGGTGATGGGGATAATGTTCTTGTAGGCCTAGGATCATGTTGTTATGGTTTAATTGCTTCAAGAACATCTCTTGATCATGTATGAATGATTTAGGGTTCGAATGACACTAGCAGTTATGATATCTTGATTTTATGGTCAAAAGTTGTTATAAGATGGACCATATGATCCTTAGGTTGTTAGATACATTTGCCCTTTGCCTAATCTTACCCAGATTCATGTTTGATTGTGTTCGTAATTGTGTGTTCATACGGGTTTACGCGTAACTCACATTTATGCATGTTTACACATAAAAATGGGTATTAAAGTGTGTTATAAAGTTTATTGATCAGTGGTTGTGTGTTACACTTTCAGGAATCAAACCACTCGAATTACGAAAGGTGATTTTTCTGGAAAAAGGCATGTTTACGCACAACTTGTTCATCCTACGCGTAAGATTGAATCTTACGCGTAAGATTCGACACGTGGACAAACTTTGTCTTGGATAAGACAAAGTTTACGCTTAAATGTAATTCTTACGCATAAGTTCTGACCTTACGCATAAGTCTGGAACTTACGCATAAGTCATTACCTACGCATAAGTTATACTTTACGCTTAAGGGTAATCCTACGCATAATATCAATTCCTACGCCTAAGATTTATCTTACGCATAAAATTGACCTTACGCATAATATTCTAACTTACTCGTAGCTTTTGCTCTTACGCATAATTTCTACTCTTACGCTTAAGTCAGGTTACGCGTAAAATTACCCACTTACGCGTAAACTTGTCAAAATCTAAATTTTTCTAAGTGTTGAGAAATTTCCAAAGAGTAACTTCTTGTAATGATAAACTTATGTTGTAACTGAATTGTTATAAGTTTCTACCATGTAATATAACTCAAGTTTGTCATATAACAAAAGTTTTCACACACACAAACCCCCACTGATCAATGTATAACATGCAAATCTATAAATGTACATCATTATTGAATGTCTTTGCTAACACAGTCAACAATTGCCATGTTTGTATTTGTTTGTGATCAATTCAGATGGCAGAAAACAATGACGTTCCATACGGACCAGAACCCGAACCTAAGCTTTCATGGGAAGAGACATTCCCAGAAGATTACACCAGGAAGATCGGAAAGAACAACCTCCGTATCAACTTCAACAAAATGACTTGCAACGAGTCCTCATGTATTGTTGCAGTTGATGCTCTTCTATATCACCCCAACAAATTGTTGTTCACCAAGTCTGCCTCAGTTTCCTGCTTCTACATCCACCAGTTTTGGCATACACTTCAGCTAGATCCTGGGGAGGCTTCCTTCACCTGTATGCTTCATAACCGTCAAGTCACTGTGGACATTGATATGCTCAGGAATGTACTCGGGTTACCAGACCTCGGCCCTAATGAAGTATATGATGAAGTTCCCACCGAAGAAGATCTGATTATGTGGTTAAGGGATATTGGGTATGACGAATCAGAAGAAGTTATTACAAGACATTCTAGGGTCAACATTAGGTATCTTCCACAACCATGGAGAACCTTATACATTCTGATTACCAAGTCCTTGTCTGGGAGAGACACTGGCCACGAACACCCGAAGCTCCAACACCTCAAACTCTTCTGGGCAGTGGCTAATGTGAAGAAAGCTGATTATGCCAGTATCATTTGGGAAGACCTTGTGTGGCACATTCAACACAAGACAACCAACATTCCATTTGTCCGCTTCACAAAACTACTCATCGAAAGCTTCCTTCGTGAGTATGATGATATCCCACAGAGACTTGATGACACAGATAAGAACACATTCAGAAATGAAGATACTCTCAGGGTCATCAAGAGAATGGAAACCAGCACACGCAAGCAGGGAAAGAAACTTCCCGATTGTCTTTTGAATGCCAAAGTTAAGGCTTGCAAGAATTACAAGTATTACGAATAAGCTCTTGAAGCAGAAAAAGTTGGTTTCCTAGACGAAGTTGTTCTACCTTCGTTCATGCAAAAGAAGGGTAAGAAAGGCAGTAAGACTGGAAGCTCCAGCAGTTCTACTCAGTCTAAGAAGAAGAAGGGTACTCTCAAGAGAAGGACTCCTGCCAAGAAGCCTGAATCCACTCCTCCTGAACCCACACCACCATCTGACTCTGAACAAACCGAATCCGACGAAGGTCCAGTGTATAGACAAGCTTATGCTAACATTGATAAGGATGTGAATCTTGATGAAATTGACGATAAGGATTTGACGTTCGAAGATTGGGAGACTAACATTGATGAGTTTGTTGATAATGCTGTTTACCCAGCATATCTTAATCAGAGACCGTTCACTGAAGCACAGACAATCCTGGAAGAAGAAAGGATAAGGAGAGAAAAGATGAAGGAACCTATTACTACCAAACAAGAGTCTGCTCAAACTAATGTAGGCCTTTCAGAAGAAGAGGAAAACGAAAGGGCTCTCAACCTAGGTCTCCTCCACAGCCGAATTGATGCATTCAATGCTGATCTACCTCCTCCACCTCCAGTATTCTCTCAAACTACCGAAGCTGGCGGATCAAGCAGTATTCCTGAGTCTGCCACCGGGATCAACACTGATTTAGTCGCCTACGACAATCCTTCAGTATCTCCCACAGATATTGAAATGACTAATGCTTCAACAACGGGAGAAGAAGAAGAGGAAGATCCCATGGATACTGATGCTCCACGATTAATGACTGTAGAAGAAATGGAGCTTAGGGAAAGGGCTCAGGAAAAGGAATTGAAGAGAAAACAGGAAGCTGAAGAAGCTAGGCTTGAGCAGCTTGCACAAGCCAAACTGGAGGAAACTATACGAATGGAAGAAAGTAGGAAGGTTGAAGAGGCAGCCAAGCTGGCTGAAGAAAAGTTGAAAAGAGAAGAAGATGCTAAGCTTGCTGAAGAACTAAGGCTTAAAGCCGAGGCTGAAAGACAGGCTGAAGAACAAAGGTTGGAAGAAGAAGCAGCCAAAGCTAAGAAAGTTGATCAACCCGAACCACAGAAAGGTGATGACAAAGACATTACCACCAATCTTGAATCCTCACAATCATCACCTCCAGCATCCGAATCAACACATGACAAATCTATCAAGAAACCAAGCACCAAAGCCTCTGCTGCATCTAAGTTGCTTAAGTTAGCATTCAGAAGAGTACATGATAAGAAGAGAAGCAGACTGGAAGATCAGGTTGCAACACTAGCAACCCAAGTTGCTGAATTGACGAAGCTGAACTCTAACGTCCAAGAGTTGCAAGACAAAGTTGACACTTTCTTAGCTAAAGACGTACATGAGAACTTGGAAGCCACATTAGCAGCTCAAGCACAAGAGTACATGGCACAACACTTAGTTGCTGAGTTGAAAGATCTGCTGGCACCCATGAGAGACGAACTCACCAAGTTCGCAGAGCAAGCAGTCAAGAAAGTAATCCGATCAACCACATTCACTCTTCGAGCTGACAAGTCTACTGTTCCACTACCAGGGCTATCTCTGGATGAATTGGAAGCTCAACTCTTAGAAAAGCTGGAAAACAAGTTCACCTTGACTCCTGAAGAAGCCAAAGTTCTGGAAGCATTAAAAGACAAGATGAACAAAGACACTTGCAGCACAGAGGCAGATAAACTGAAACGTCAAAGAGACGATGAAGACAGGAATCCGAATTCTCAGGCAAAGAAACAGAAACAAGCCGAAGGACCCGCATCTCAATCTAAAACACCGGTTATCCCTCCAACAACAACAACTTCCACACAACAACCGAAGGCATCAGGTTCTGCTCCCAAGGCACACGACCACTTTGAATACACCGGTGGTGACGAGATTCCTCAACCAGATGAAGTTCTAGAACCGTCCCTTAAGAAGAAGAAGAAAGATAGGAAAGGAAAGCACCATCAATCCAAACCAGACACCTCACCAAAAGGCACAGAACCAAAGAAACCAAAAACCGTCCTTAAATGGCTAGACCATGATGATAGTGCCGAATACTCCTGGTTTGAGAAAATGATTAATTCGCAACCACCCCTTGAAGACAATCATGAACCTCAAGATGGTCGAACGGTGGAATACGCTCAACTGATTCAGCAAAAGTTTAAGATGAAAAAGATGAATAAGAAAGAGCTGCGAAGAATCAAGAATGATGCTTTCAATCTTCTGAAAGACCGGTCTGCTAACTCAATCGAACTTGAGTATCATCTGGAAAATATTGCTCGAGCTATGTCAAGCAATATTGACTGGATCAATCCTGAATCTTATGTCGATCCGGTCACAAGAAAAACCGCACCCTACATCACTGACTGGTCCAAACCACTACCAATGATTGGGAAGCCTAAGGAACCGAAGATCCCATACAAGTTCTTCTTCAACACAGACTTGGAATATCTGACACTTGGCAGCAAGATTGAGAAGAAGTACGTTACATCACTCGCCTTTCTCCCTGCAGCTCTTTATCTCAACAATGCAATCGAAGAAGAAGCTTCAGCATTATTCGTTGATAAAATTGTTGAATATGACCGGAACGCACTCTACGGCATACACCATTGGCCAGACAACCGGGCACAGTATTATCGAAGCAGCAGACTTAATCAGACGATGGGCGATGTAGCAAGTGATCTGAAGATAGTCTCCATTCAATTCATCTCGACTGTCACTCACTTTGGGTACCCCTTCATCAGCAAAATCACGCTGAAAAGACTTGACGAAAAGGAGTACGATATTTCCGAGTCTGACTTTCCACGACTACTTCTTAATGACATCGAAGACATGTACCTGCTCAAAGTTCAAGGAAAACTCTGTGGCTTGCCTAAAGAGATGCAGCTTGCCTTTATCCAAGCTCTTCTAATCTTCATCAGGCAGATTGTCATTAGAGAAAGAGTTGAAGATCTTCAATTGGGAGTAGAAAGTTATCAGAAGAAGCTGAATCTCACCAAGCCTAACATGTTCGACATCCCCGACCTTCAACATCTACCTCAATACACCTTGATCAGGCAACCATTCGGGTTCACTTACCGTAGTGTCAACGGTCGAAACTGCTTTATGGGCTACAAAGAATTACATAAGTTCTGTGATGAAACTTTGAAGTTCGTCAGAGACGGAATCAAAAGCAGAATCAACGACATTGCTCTAGGGAAATCCAAAAGATGGAACACCGATGAGACCAAGGATGCACGCAGATTCATTACAAGGATAGAGAACCGGTTAAAGCGCAGGGATCAGTTCAGGTGATTGGAAAGCTATGTTGGAGGAAGAACAAAATTTCCGGTGTTGACATTTCAGAGACCTGATTGGTAGTAAAATTGTAAGAATTTGATTTGATTTGTCAATAATTTACTTCATAATGGTTTGTGTACGCATTACAGTGCACAACCCGAACTTGTAAAGAAAGGACCCTGAGGTACGCATCAGTGCCTCAATCCTAATATATAAGGAGCGAAGGCTTCTTACTTTTGAGTAGAATTAATCAAATGTGTTATGATTTTCATAATTCTGCTCAAAAGGACAAGTATTTCACCTCAATAAGACCTAATCACTTGTTAAGGGGGAGCACTTGTCAAAACAAAATACTCTGTTCAAAATCAAAAGTTCTTGGTGAATCTCCCCATAAGACTCAAAAAGCATATTTTAATCAAAAGTTTAACAAAAACAACATCTCATATGCTATTTTTGAGGGGGAGAAAATGATAAAGTGATTAAAATATACGAAGTCTAAACTTAAAAGTTGTATCATGTGCGAGCTAGACTCAGATTCACCCAGGAATTGACGAGACAATTAAAGTTAGTAAAATCGAAAAGACTCATCCTCGACGGGTAATAACATCAAGTTAGTTACTAGAGCTAGTTGTCACCTAAAAGCTGACAATGTATCTCTTTAACTAACCACGTAAGCGTGTCTCGAAAAGGATTAGTCTTAGTAGAAATGTACCGTCTCGAGAAACTTTCTGTGGACTTGACCAGGCCGGGTAATAACTTCAAGCTAGTTTAACTAGTGATGTAAGCGTGTCTCGAATCGGTCTTGCTCACTGAAAGTAGATCAATTCAAAATGCTTGCTCCTCCCGCATGTGCAAATTTATTAAATACTTATGAGCACATGTGCAGGGGGAGCCTTTCAAAAGTGTACACAAACTCTCAAAGTGTTAACCAAAAGTTTGATTATCACAAACACTTTGAGAGATTTTCAATCAAAGGTTTCTTGGCTACTGTCGGAGTTATAAGGTGATTAAGATAGGAATATCCGTCCTATGATCCGCCAGAGCCGGAGGGATCTACCCAAGGACATCTCCCATAGTTAGAATTAGAAGTCCTTAGGTATGATACGAAAAAAGGAGAAAAGAATGAAAGGGAAAGAAGGAGTTGAAGAATTAAAAAGAAAAAGTAAAGTAAAGGGTGAAAAGAAATAGCCCTCCATATGATTCAACCTTAAGGCAGACACTGGGTTCAATACGTATACTACTGGCTGTTGCAAAAGACAACACCGGTATTGAAGATTAAGTCGTCATGGACCCAGTGACGCAATGCACTAAACCTTCTTAACCACTCAAGTTCTCTTAAAAGAGCTTGTTTCATTCTCACGGGGAACCAGTGTAATCTATCGACCTATCTCTTAGAGACTGTTGATATTGAAGCAGGAGACCCCTCCCTAGTCTCCGCATAGGAAACCTAAGTGTGCACTTATAGAGTCTAGAGCCTTGAGATACATCAAAGATCTCTTAGGAACACTTAGTATTTCTACAATTGGTGTTCTACATCAATGGACACCAGTTGTAAACTATCGAGTCCTTCGCAGATCATAGCAATCTGCCGAGAACGTTTATGAGAGGATTACTTATGTATTTCTCAATGATTGAACAGAAATCCTGCCAGGGTCAACATCAAACAGCCCTGACAGCAGGTCACTTCGGTAACCCCACAAGGGTTACGCTTAGTGTTTGCGGTGGTTCCATAACGATCTACAGTCGTGGAGTGATCCCCAGCGACTCACCCAGTCATTGAGCTACTTAGTAGGTCTCGTAAGCTCCTTCGGGAGTATCTAATATGGGAACGGCCTGGATAAGGATTAGAAGGAGTCTTCACAATATGCTGTTGATGAGCTCTAATTCCTTATCTGTAAGTACCGGTTGTTTTATTGCTAACTGTTTACTCGCAGGTACCTCACTTCCATGATGGTAGATTCCAACATGCTCAGACACACATCTTGAAGCAAATGATAGCTCCCCCATAGATCTTAACAACACAAAGTTCAAAGAAAGATTCTACATCAATAAGAAGAATCTACAAAGTATAAAGACTAAAGATCTTAGTGTATGCAAAGGAACTTCTTGTATGTGAAAGTCTAAGTCCAAAGATGTATGAGTATGTTGGAATGGCAGACAACCACCACAGACGCAGGAGTGACGAACGGCAGACAACTTCATTACACAATCACTACATCATCACCAAAGAACAAAGACACAGAGCAAAGTATATTCATTATCATTCAACCATTTTTGAAGACGTCTAGAGTTTTACATGTCACAAGTCAACGACAAAGATGAAGACGTCAAGCAACCGTGATGACCGACCCTTAGGGGGAGATTGTTGGGATCATACTTTTGTATTTAGTCAAGTCTCGGTCATTACATTCTGTAATAGGTTGCTTTGGTATTTATTTCATTATGTTTAATGTTAAATGGCTTATGTGTTAAAGCCCTATGGGCCTTAAAGCCCACGAATTAGAGAGATAAGGGAGGAAGGGAGTGTTGCCCTAACTCCTCCCTTATAAATAGAAAGCTTATGTAAACATTATGCTTGTTGGTTATTTGAATATCTTAGTGAAACTCTTGCATTTACTCTTCTCTCATTTCTTATAATCAACCATCTCTCATTCTCATCTTATTTCTTTCATAATCATACTTATGTTTACATAAATGGTGACCTAACAACAAGTTTTAAAATACAATATATTTTAAAAAATCTTGTTAGACCTGGCTCTCCGATACCAATTGTGGAAAACTAGAAGGGGGGGTTGAATAGTTTTACGTCTTTTTAATTTGTTATAAAATATTGTTTGAAAGTTTTTTTTGTTTTCAAAAATATAGATTCGATGCTATATGAAATCAAGTCATGCACAATATGAACAACACTAAATATGTACGATAAAGCAATAATAATGTAAGTAAGGAAATAGATGAGAGTTGGAAAGATCGAACCGCGAGACAAGAGATTTATAGTAGTTCGGCTACAAGGTCACCTTCCTTGCCCTACTCCACTCCCCGAGCACCTAACTCGAGAGTTTTATTCACTATGTCAACAAGCTCCCTTATGGCGGAGAAAACCTTACACACCACAACTACTTCACAACTTATTCACACCTTCTACACAACTATTTCACACCTATTCACTACTTAATCACAACACTTCTTTACACCTATCTCCTACACACCAATCTTCTTCACGCCTATCTTCTACACACCAATCTTCTTCACAACTATCTTCTACACACCAATCTTCTTCCTAACTCTTCTTCTTCACAACTAACTACTAACCAATCACACTATATAAATATATCTAACTAAACTATCTTCTAACAAATATTCACAACTAATCACACAATGAGATAAATACAATGATGATGCTCTACCAACTTAGATGTGGAGATCACAACAAGTTGTAATACTTCTTGTCTTGAGGGATAGAAGTATTCTTCTCTTGTACTTGATGGGATGATGTTTGGATCACTTTGAAACAAAGGTTTAAGAATGTATGATCAAAGGATTTAGAGATTGGAAATGGAGATCTAGAACAGAAAGTTTAGAGGTGCAAAAAGTGAGAAAAATTCCAGATTTGAGGTGGTATTTATAGGCAACAAATTTTGACAGAGGAGCATGGCCGGTCCCCTTAAATCAAGGCCGGCCCCCTTAAAATTAAGGGGACCGCCCTTTATAATTAAGGGGGCCGCCCAGCTGTAACGGCCAGATTTTTTGTTTTTTAGTGGGGAAAGTTTATTTGGTGAAAAACTAACTGATTTTGGTTAAAATTTTGAATTCATATATTTAGTATGAATAAAACATTTTCCTTTATTACCAAAAGTGTTTTTCAAAAATATATAATATGTTTATATAATTAAATAAACTTTGTAATACTTAATTAAATTTTCCTTTGATCATAAATTGCACTAAACACTTTGTTTATTCATACCTTAAGTGATTTGGATGTAAAGAGAATGTTAATCACTAAATACTTGTTTAAGTCACAAGTTTTGGTTCTATGAGTTTATATTTTGTAATAATCAAAACATAGAGATATTGATAATATGTTAATAATGTTTTTAGGCATTATTTATGTCAACACTTTCCCTTCGAAGACCCAATGTCCTTTAACTAGGCCTATTGCATCTACTAGTGAAATTTCCACCATTGAAACGAATGCACCTAAGGTCTTAGTGGCACCAGAACTTGTTTGCACTAACCAACTGGAACCCAACTCAAATTGGGGATCCGACACTCCAAATTTTCTGCTCTCGTCTGTTTCCAAATGCAGGTCGTACATTTCTTCCTTTGGTATTTGGACTCAGGCTGGTCAAAATATATGATTGGGGATCGCTCAGGGCTCGAGAATTTCGTAAATAAGGTTATCGGGACAGTTAGATTCGGGAACTACCATTTTGGGGGTAATTATGGGTTATGGAGATTATGTTTCTGGTGACAGCTAATTTCCTGGGTATACTACGTGGAAGGACTTGGGCATAATCTGTTCTCTGTTGGTCAATATTTTGATTCCGATCTTGAAGTTGCCTTCAGAAAACACACATGCTTCGTCTGAGAATTGGATGGCATTGATCTTCTTAAAGACAGTCATGGAACAAATCTATACACCTTTTCTATCGAAGTCATGATACGGTCCTCTCCTATTTGCCTTCTCTCAAAAGCCTCAAAGAACAAATCGTGGCTATGGCAAAAAAGTTTTAATCTCTTGAACTTTAGAACCATCAATGATCTTGCTCGCAATGATCTTGTATGAGGTCTACCCAGATTAAAGTTCGAAAAATAACATCTTCGTTCGGCTTGTCAACTGGGCAAAAGAAAGTAGCATACTCACAAACCTACATGGAAGTTCTTTACACCCTTCACATGGACCTAGGCAGACCAATGAGTGTGTAGAGTATAAATGGGAAGTAACATGTACTCGTTATTGTCGACGAATACTCTCGGTTTAAATGGGTAAAGTTTTTGAGAACCAAGGACGAGACTCCAGAAGTTATCATAAAACTCATGAAACAACTGCTAGTAAGACTCAACAAAACCGTCAGAATCATCCGGACAAAGAATGGAATAGAGTTTATCAACAAACAACTCGTTCAATTTTACGAAAGTACTGGCATCACCCACCTGAAAAGTGTTCCATGCACTCCTCAATAGAATGGAGTTGTTGAAAGACGAAATTGTTCTCCTGTAGAAGCTGTACGAACCATGCTAATATTCTCCAAAGCACAGATGTTCCTATGGGCGGAAGCAATTACTACAGCTTGATACACCCAAAACCGATACTTGATACATACTCTTCACAACAAAACTCCATATGAGCTGATACATGGCAAGAAACCGGATCTCTCCTTTCTGTTTGTATTTGGTGTTTTATGCTACCCTACAAAATGACAGTCAAGATCTGGGAAAGTTAAAAGCTAAAGCTGGTATTGGATTCTTCGTTGGTTATGCTCCAGATAGTAAGCGATACCGACTCTACAACAAACGAACCCGATAAATCTTGGAAACCATTCACGTCACATTCGTTGAGCTGACTGAGCATACGGCTCCTGTAGAAATCAGTGCAGGACCAACGTCTAAACTTTTGTCTCCTTAACCAATCAGTTCAGGTCTTGTACAGAATCCTACTCCTGCATGTACCTTATGTATCACCTATAAATGAGCATTTGAAGATCTTGTTTGACCCAATGTTTGAAGAATACGTTGAGACACCTACTGATGATACACCGATACCACCAGCCGCTGCTGCTCCAGTTTTGTATAACTCAAATGGTCCATCAGTGTCTACTTGAATTGATTAAGATGCTCATCTCTGTACATCTAGGTACTGCAGTCGACAATTCTCTTGAAGTGAATTCATTTGCTCCTCTTGAAGATGCTCCGTTCAAAAACCTATTTGATTCTGAATCTTCTTCTGAGACATCTTCTTCAAAGCATATAAACACGGCTTCTTCAGGTTCCTTCCCTCTACCACATGAACATCTCAGCAAATGGACCTATGATTATCCGATTGACAACATTATTGGGAATCCTTCTCGACCGGTGTTCACACGAAGGCAACTTGCCACCTATGCCTTGTGGTGCTTTTATAATTCCGTACTATCCAAAGTCGAACCCAATGTTTTCAAGACTGCTATCTCTAAAGATTGTTGGTTTAATGCGATGCAAGAAGAAAGTCACTAGTTCGATCGACTTGAAGTATGGGAATTGGTACTACCTCCAGACTGTGCAATGATTATTGCTCTTAAGTGGATCTTCAAAGTGAAACTTGATGAGCATAATGTCGTTATGAAAATAAGGAAGGCATTGTTTTTTAGGAATCTTTCACTCCGATTGTTCGTATTGAAGCTATCAGAATATTTCTCACCAATATTGCAAGTCAGAACATGATGGTCTATCTAATGGATGTGAAAATTGCATTTCTAAATGGAGAGCTGAATAAAGTTGTTTATGTCGGTCAACCTGAAGGATTTGTTGATCTTGATCGTCCTACCCATGTCTATCGTCTAAAAAGGGCTCTCTATGGTCTAAAGCAGGTGCCAAGGGCATGGTACAATACACAGTCAAAGTTTCTCCTAGCAAACGGATTCTTCAAAGGTGTGGTGGAACAAGTTGAGAAAAGTGTGGTAGAACTACACTTCTTGAGGACTGAGTATCAGTTGGCAGATATGTTTACTTCGGCGCTTCTGAGAGAACTGTTTCAATTTATTCTCCCGCGATGTGGCATAAAGAGTCTGACACATGAATCCCTCAATCGTCTTCAGGAAGAAAATGAGGAGTAATGGTTTTGCTTCACGTATCCTTGTACATATCTTATACCAAAAAGGAAAATAGAAAACCATAAAACCTTCAAAAACCATAAAAAAAAATTAGAAAATCATAAAATCCAAAAATATTCTTCTCGTGACATGTCTCTTGTGTAATCAATATTATGTACGTTTCTAGAAATGTCATTCAATAATGACACGGAAACATACATATGCTTGAGCAAGAGTTTTTCTTTTGACTTTAAATAATGTTTTTCTAAAACATGTCGTTTCTCAAAATATTCTTTCAAAATGGTTTGCTATTACTTCAGATAGCAACCCGGACTTATTATTGGGGAAAGATAGTCGCCAAAAAGACGGCTATTCCTAACAAAGGCATGAATTACTTCATATTCCTAACAAAGGCATGAAACGTTTCAGTGCATCATTTCTTGTATAAGAAGAGAAGTCTTCTTTACGTCTTGAATACTTTTCCTTCAATGATTCTTCAGGAAAGTATTTTGTCTAAACTTGGTAATACCATGATTTTTGAAAATCAATCAAACTTAAAATTTTGTATAAAATTTGCCACCCAATCGATCCTAAATGATTAATCTTTTGTGTAAAATGATAAATTGAAAATGGGTCATCGATTGAGGGGGATAATGATTTCAAAAATCCTATATCATCAAAACAAGATCTTTGTGCATAAAAACAGTGAATAAAATGTGACTGTTAGGTGTTAGTATATGAATTTTTCATGAGTTTATCGTTAAACTCTAAATCATTTATAAACTCATCATTTCTAACACATAACATGCTCCCTCAAGGATTGAGGGGGAGCAAATGCAACGTCTCATAATCAGTCATTCTTAAATATGACCACATTTTTCTCCCAAAATCTTTGAACCTATTTAAATCACTTGGGATCACAAATCTCAACTAGTTTGAAATTTTTGATCGGGGGAGAAAATGTGATTTAAATATGAAATATGATTAAAAATGTGATGTTTTGGACTTAATTGTAAGCTCTCCCATATGTGCTAAACTCTTTTGTATATCAATGCACATATTGAGGGGGAGCAAATGATTTGTGGTGAAAAAGGATTGTAGCATCTCACATGAGCGAGACTCAGACCCACACCAATGAATTGACGAAACAAGTATTGTCATCAATCGAAAGGACTAGTCCTGGACGGGTAATATCTTCAAGCTGGTCTAACCAGTGATGTAAGTGTGTCTCGAAAAGGACCTGTCTGAGTAGAGTGTACCATTTCAAGAAACCTTATGTGAACTTGATCAGGCCGGGTAATAACTTCAAGCTAGTCCAACTAGTGATGTAAGCGTGTCTCGAATGCCTGTTCATGTTCACTAAAGGTGGATCAATTCAAAAGTGCAAACTCTTCCCGACATGTGCAAATTTATAATTAAAACATCTGAGCACATGTTAAGGGGGAGCATTTGAAAATGGTAAAACTCTTAACGTGTTAACAAAACGTGTTTCTTAATAATAAACACGTTGAGAAGAATTTTCAATGATTTGGTGTATGGCAACATAGGATAGTCATGAAGTTATAAGGTGGCTAAGGTTAGG
Source organism: Artemisia argyi (assembly GCA_030686995.1). Classification (NCBI taxonomy): domain Eukaryota; kingdom Viridiplantae; phylum Streptophyta; class Magnoliopsida; order Asterales; family Asteraceae; genus Artemisia; species Artemisia argyi. The sequence continues at coordinate 131,626,061 of CM060677.1, forward strand.
AAAACCGTCCTATGATCCGCCAGAGCCGGAGGGATCTACCCATGGACAATACCCAATAGATAGTATTAGAAAGTCAGTAGGTATGATTATGAAAAAAGGAGAAATGTGAGAATGGAGAAAGAAGGGGTTGAAGAATTAAAAAGAAATGAAATGAGAAAGGGTGAAAAGAAATAGCCCTCCAAGTATTCAACCTTAGGGCAGAAACCGGGTTCAATTCATATGCTACTGGTGGTTACCAAGGTAACACCGGTATTGAAGAAAAGACATCATGGACCCAGTGACGCACTGCACTTAACCTTCTAGCCACTCAAGTTCTCTTAAAAGGACTTGTTTCATTCTCACGGGGAACCGGTGTAATCTATCAACTTATCTCTTAGAGATGGTTGAGATTGAAGCAAGAGACCTCTCCCTAGTCTCCGCATAGGAAAACCAAATTATGCACTAATAACGCTCAAAATTAACATATTTTTAGTCGCGTTATTGTTTGTTTTATGTGTGGAAATTGGTCATATTTGTATATATTTGTTACTTAATCGTGGAAAAGTGTTTATGCATGCAAATATAGCCAAAAGCAGGTAAATGATTAAAAGATGTAGAAATGAAGTGGACATGCATTTTTGGAGAATTTTAAGAAAGATCAAGGAAGAAAGAAACGTCGCATGGACGAAAGGATTTGATAAAGAAAAGTTTTCTACACGAAATTATCAAAGAAATATCAAGTTCTAATGGACAAAGTCATGCCACGAAGAAAAATAATGCATGCAACGTAAAACGACAAAGAAAAGACAAAGAAAGAATGTTCAGACAATCTCCAACCGATCGGATGCAAATCGCATCCGATTCAGCTTGAAACGTGCCAAAAGATTGACCATCCGATCGGATGGTGAGAAACCGATCGGATGGGGTTGACTGAAGTTACAAGTTTTGCATTTATGGGCGTATTTACTCCCCATAATCATGTGTGGCTAATCATTTCTGCTTATTAACTATTGAGGGACGTTTTTACTTCAAGGATAGGTGTCATTATACTATTTAATGACTACTTAGGATGTAGAATTACTTGTACCACCAATATCTAACTTAGTATTACACCAAATCTTGTTAGTTTATCTTATATTGCCTGAAAGTTTACTAAGTGTTGTAAAAACGTCCAGAACGTGTTGAGTTAGAGTCTCAAGCATTGGTTCGAGTGTGGAGTTGTTTACTTACGTTAGTGAGCAATTGGAGGAGTGTGGTTGCTAAAGTTCCACAAGTTTATTGTAATTCTCAAGACTAGGTACACCTTGATACTTATACTGAACAATTGTTACTTTGAGTTTTATGAAAGTTTTCTTATTTACTTGTGTTTTAATATGATTGCTATAGAGTAATTTGTGATATACTTGTGTTTATGATGTGATTGGTTAATGGAGTATTCTTTTATGAAAAAGGTGATGCATGAAAACATATCTATTTTATGAGTTTGTTGAAATAACATTTTTTCTTGCTTAATTTGTTGGTAAAAACAATCTCTTGAAAAATAGGTCCGAAAGGAATTTCAACTTGTTTTTATTCCAAAGTATTAATGCACCAAATTAGTATGGAATAGGATGCTTGACAACCATCTTATTTACTTGTTAAAATGGATTTGAGACGATTTGATCACGAAAAAGGATCGAAAGGATTCGTTGGAATTCATAAGAAAAGAATTGATTTTCAAAACAACCATGTGATTATAGGATTGTCATACTAATTTGATATGTCCGAAAGGTGTCATTTTGGTGATAGAATTCTTAGTGGTAGTGAAAACATGACATACATCATAGATTGTATAAGTACTCATTTTTAGTTGCGCATCATAACAAGTTTTACACCAAACTTTGTACTCAAATTGTCATAATACTCCTAATGACCAATCAAGGAATTATACATAAGTATATGTTTTGTTTTTACTTGAGTTTCCTTTAAATCTATATTTTACATAAATTTGGATTGACAACCCTTATTTAACAAACGTTTTTCTTATTACTAAAACAACCAAATCCCTTGGGACGATCTCGACTTACCCACCATTATTACACCGGACGAGTATACTTGCTCGTATGTGCTAAATAATAATTGGATAATTCGTGTTTATAAATTTTAAAACTTGTACTAATAAAACGCACATCAAGTTTTTGGCGCGTTGCCGGGGATTTGATTAGTTTTCTTAGTTTTTAGTAATAAAATTGTTTTTAACTTGTGAAATTTTAAAAGTTTTTTGAGTAAAAAAAAAAAAAAAAATTGGTTTTTGACCAACCGAATCGGATGGATGTCCATCCGATCGGTTGGTGGTCTCGGTAAATTTTCTAGGATTCTGTTTTGATTATTTAATGTTTATTTTTCTGTTTTTAGTTAATTAGTTTTAATGATTATGTAATTAATGTTAGTTATTAGTAGTTATAAGTTGTCATAATGAGTAATTTTAATGTTTTTAAGTTTTAATTCTAGTTAATGATTAAGTAGTTTTTAAGACACCTTAATTAATGTTTTTAAAATCTTTAATATCATAATTACTGTTTTATTAAATCTTAGTTTTATAAAAAAAAATATTTTAGTTCAGAAAACTCCAACCGATTCGGTTGCGGGTTCCAACCGATCGGTTGGAGGAGGTAAAATTGTGCCATCCGATCGGATGGAGTTCAAACCGATCGGATGGAGGTCTCGGTAAATTTTTAAACATTTTTAATTTTTAGATTATTTTTAATTCTTAGTGTTTTAGTTAGTTAATTTACTTGTTCTTATTTCATGTTAAGAGTTATTTGATTACAACTAACCCTCATGCTAATGATTTGGATTTTTTTTTATGGTTATGTTATAGTTAGTAATTGCTTAAGTTGAAATGGAGAGTTTGAGTCAGATTTCTGCGTATTTGAAAGATTTGGAAGATATGTTCAAGGATTCCGGTGATTCCTTGGAAAAGTTGGAGAGCATGTTGGAAAAAGCTAAGTTGGATTTAGAAGGAGAAGAGGTTGTTGGTGACAATGTGTCTTATTTGCCACATGAAATGTGTTACCCAAAGAAAGAGAAGGAAAGGAAAGTTGTTGTTTTCACTAGAGCACCACCTAAGGAATATGATGCTCCACACATGAGGTATTCTACACCTTGTGCGGTGGAAGGAGTTAAAGCGTGGGATGCGGAATTGAATATGGAATATGGAGACAATTACATTTCGGAAGAAGTGCTTGACAAGCTTGGTTTTGATAGACTTGATTATGGAAGTTATGGAAAAAAGGAAGTGAAAGGAGTTAGGGTGAATATTCATGGTCGCATCTTCAAAGTTGATTTTGTGGTGTTGGAATATGCTAATGCCGATGAACCGGAAGTTATCTTTGGTAGAGATTTTCTAGTGAATACCAAGTGTACATTGGATTTTGCACTTGGGGAGTTACGAATTAACATAAGTGATTTGGAAGAAGGAAAGAGTGTGAATGAAATGCTTGTTGATGTTTGTGAAGGAATGGAATTGATGAAGGAAGGAAGGGATGAAGTTTGTAAGATGGGAAAAGCTAACCGAAACAAAACACCATTGAACAAATTAACCCAACCCTCCACCCAAAAAGAAAACAAATCATCATCATCATCATCCAAAACACCACCAAATTCACCAAAAAGTAGCAAACCTTTAACCAAAGAGCAAAAACAAGCTGTCTTGGAGAATCTTGAAGCAAAAATTAGTGAATTGATGGAAAACAAACCGGTCATTGAGGTGTTGAAAAATTATATGGAGTATAGGAAGAAATTAGATGGAGTTATGTTGGCGAAATCGAAGTTGGAGGATAATAGTTTTGATGAAGTATAGGAGAGAAGGATAATTGAGAATGGGCTCCCAAAGAAAATGAACGATCCCCGAAATTTTGTTTTACCGGTTAAAATTAATGGGACAACTCCTTTATATGCATTAGCCGATACGGGTTCTAGTGTGAGTATTATGCCTTATCCATTGTATCATAAGTTAGGATTAACAGACCCTACACATAACAATTCTAAACTCACTATGGCGGATAATTCTAAGGCAAAAGCAATGGGGGAAGTAAGAAATTTGAGAGTTCAAATTGGTTATCAAGCATTCTTGGCAGATTTTCTTGTGTTAGATGTTGCGGTTGATAAGGAACTACCTTTGTTGTCAGGTAGACCATTTTTAAGAACTTGTGGAGCTATAATAGATATGGGAAGAGGTACCATGACAATTGATGATGGAGTTCTTAAGAATACTTACTATCCAAAGCCTAGAGGGGATAGTAATGGAGATGATAATGATGAGGACCAAGAGGAGGATTACCTTGGTTGCTTTGAAGTAGGAAGGGATGAAGATGGTAGGCCTAAGTTTGGCCCATGCACACCTAGTTTCTTTGATATTGAAGATGAAATGGAAAGAGCTCTAGCAATGGAGGCTTTCTTTAATCCATTTAAAAATATTTTTGTGTTTAACAAGTTGACAGATTTTCTTGGATCTTTACCGGTCCAATTGAAGAACTTGGAATGGGGTTCCGATGGTCATAGCATTTACAAAAGAGAAGAAGGAGATGGTGATTGGCATTGCAAATTTGATATCACATGTCCTAGCGGAAGGAATTTTGCACGAAGTTTCAAAACTCAAAAGACTACTAGGAAGTTGGCAAGCAAGTATCGTGGAGAAGACATTCTTAGAAATGAATATTTCTATGGATGAAGAAGAATGATCACAAGAATAAAGCACATCTTGTGCTAGTTTGTTTATTTCGTATTTTAATTTTTCATGCATTTTATTTTATGTTTTTAGGTTTTATGCATTTCATGTTTGAATGAGACTATCTATCTATCTATCTATTTATTTATCTATATTTATCTATTTATCTTTTGATTTATTTAGTTTAAGTTTTTAGTTTTTAGAGGTTAAATTATGTTTTAGTTTTAAGATTAGAAGTAGAAGTAGATGACCAAAATTTTTGGTAGACAAAGTGTGTTTGAAATACATACAAGATAATAAGTTTTGAGAAGAAAAAGAACTACTAGCACTTGTATCAAGTTTAGTAGTAGAAAAAACTTTGAAAAATCAATTTCATACCAAACCGAACGGATGAATTCACAACTGATCGGATGGAATTGAATATATAAACCAAAATTTTCAAAAACTCAAGAAAACCACATACACACAATCCACCAAAAATCGGGGTTAAAATTCGACCATAAGAAGTTGTTAGAAGGTTGCAGTTGATAATTAATCATCAATGGCATCAAGTCAAGTAAGTTATATCATTAATTTTGTTCAATTAGGTTTTAATTCGGATGATTGAAATTAGGTCACGGATTGGGTATTTTTGAATTAGTTTGAATTAAGATGTAATATTTTGGGGATAAGTGATTAGATGATAGGAGAAGGTATTGCAAAAAGAATTAGATCAATTGCTTAAGTTTTGAGTAAGAATTCATTGATTGAATCTTCGGATTGAATTGGGTATGATCGTTGGAGCTAGTTTATTTGTAATTGATGAATCTCAGAAGTTACATGATTGATAATTAGTGATGTTAGGTTATTGCATTGTTGATTAGAGCACTAATTGGAAGATTTTAGTAGATGATGTTCTTGGTTTTTCATAGAATCATTAGGTTGATGATTGGAAATGTTAAGAATCATTGATAGGAGAGTTTGAATGTTAGAAGTACTCAAGAATGGATGATTACAAGTCAGAAAGAAGTTCGGATTGATTGGGAAACGTTTAGGATGGATTGAGGATGAATGTAGTATACAGAAACTCCAGCTGAATCAGATTGGAGTATGCCAAAAGTTGCATCCGATCAGATGGACCTCAAACCGATCGGATGGACGCCTCGGAAAAATTTTTGACATTTTTTAAATTGTGTTTTCTAGTTTCTAAATTAATTGATATTAGTTTTTATACTTTTATAATAACATAATTTGAGATTTCTTTCAGGGAAATGTTGCAAGATTGGGACGAAATCAAAGAAATATAATTGTTAACAAATATTTGAAAAGGAACGAGAGGAAGAGGATCACTTTCAGTTTGAAACCAGAGTCTAATGATAATGTCAAGTTTTATAATGTGCAAAACAAAGATGAGAAGAATGCATATAGGGAACTTCTTTCAAAACTTCAAGAGAGGAAGATTGCTAAGCCTAGGTTGATTGATTGGGAATTGCTTGCGGAGTATGAATGTGAGGATCAATTGAGGAGCATGATGACTATGATGTATGTGTATCCTGGTGATGGGGATAGGTTTGAAGATTATTCTTGGGAAAGAGCTTTTAGTATTCGTGAGAATGTTTACAAGGAATGGTGTTTGGAGTTCTTTTCTACGTTCTACTTTGATAGAAAGGTAAATGATATTCTTGGGGATGTTTATGTTTGGTTTAGATTGTGTGGTCGCGAACATGCTTTATCTTTGCCAAATTTTGCAGTTGCCCTTGGTTTGTATGAGGAGAGTGAGGTTAATCATAGGTTGTTTGGACCACATTTTGTGAGTTTGGCTAGAGCTAATGATCAATACACGGGTGTTGATGCTTATTGGAATAGGATTGGTGATCCAACTTGTCTTAGGAGAAATTCTTCTAGGATTAGGAATCCGTTGTTGAAGGTTTTACAAAAGTTGATTTCTTGGGGATTGTTGCATAGGAGTGGAAGTCAAGACGAATGTAGTCAACCGGACCTATGGGTAATGAAGTTGTTGGAGGAAGATAAGAATGGGAATGTGGCATGGATTATTGCCGAGTATCTTTCTAAGAGAGCACCGGGGATTAAGAAACAAAGTGATGTTTGTGGAGGTCATTATGTGACCGCGTTGGCTAAAAATCTTGGGTATTTTAATGATAATGAGTTGAGGAAGTGTAGAGTGAGGTTGGAGAGTGAGATATGGGATGATTTTAGTTTTGGAAAAGCATTGGATATAAATAACAAGACTTTGGGACCTTGGACCGAACCAAGTGTGGGGGCACAATCCGGAGCCTATACGGAAGCGCCATCACAACCTCAAATGGGGAGTTTTCCGGGTAATACTCAAAGTGGTTTTGATTCAGGATGGGGTGATTGGAACCGAGAGTTAAATGCTATTGAGTGTAGGGAAGTTTGGAGAGATTCAATGCAAATGAGGAATAATTACAACTATGATTATTCCATGCCTATGATCCAACATTTGGCACAAGATGCCAATTAGGAGGTACCTCCCTACAACCCACCAAATGTTCCACCATACCCTTTACCATATTCTCCATATCCTGGACCATACCCCTACCCTTATCCTGGTTATTCATCATTTCCCGAGCCATATCCTCCATACGGTAGACTTCCCGAGTATGGTAGTTCAGGTTTTAATATGGGTGGACCAAGTTTTAATCCTGGAGGATCAAGTTATGATGTTAGAGGTTCGTCATCAAGAGCTGGAAAGAAGAAGAGACGAGTGGTGGACGAGGACGATGAAGAAGATGTTGATGAGGAAGATGAGGATGAAGAGGAAAGCGAGGAAGAGTTCATTCGTTCCGATGTGAGTTATTGATGGTGACGTTTGATCACATGGATTATGGTTGGTTTTGTTAATACAAATATTGCATAAAAACGTTATTTATATTTTATGATCTTTTCTAAGTTTTGTTAATGACGAATGTAAACTTTAGTTTCTAAGTAAAACATAATCTTAGTTTTAAAGACTTGCATAAACTAGACTTTTGCTACATTTTACATTTCATAAAACACAACACTTTTTATTTCTTAAAATAGAATTGTCACATCACATTTATGGCAAGTTTTGTCATTATACATTTATGGAAAGAAATGTGTTTGACTTACTAAGATGTTGCTTGCAAGTTTAGTGTTTAACTAGATATTATGAGATGTGACATTGTTTGGTTTGCAAAGAGTAATGAGATGTGACCTTGTTTGGTTTGCAAGATTTATTGCAAAACCAACTGCAAGCCTGGCGGTACCCTGGGGTTACACGGGCGGAACCCTTCTGAGGGGTCCGCCTGATCCGCCAGACCTGCAGAAGGTTTTGCTATAAATACCAAGCCACAAGTTGAATTTTGGCTTATCACTCTACATCATATTTTACACACACACATTTATTCTTTCATCTAACCCTTTAACATTTCATATGTGAAGTTTCTTTTTGTAGCAAAGAGATTCACGAGCTCATTAAAAGTAACAAGTATTCAACACAACGTTGCAAGACTTGTTAGCTTAGCATTGTGTAGACTTGTGTAGTTTACACTTCATTTGATTGTGTATTTTCAGTAGTGATCGGTTAGTATTTTAGTCCTCAAAATACAAAGTGTATTGGGAGTAGTTGTACCCTTGTAAAAGAACTAACGGGAGTGGTTGTACCCTTGGTAAAGAACTCGACATCTAGCTTAGTGTCGGTAAAAGTATAAGCGACGTGTAAGGTTTTCTTCGCCAGTGAAAGGAGCTTGTTGACTAGTGAAAGAAACTCTCGAGTTGGATACTCAGGGCGTGGACGTAGGGCAAGGAAAAAGAGTCCTTGTAGCCGAACCACGATAAATACTCGTGTTGTGGTTTGATCGTTTCTTTCATTTACTTGCATGTTATATATTGTGTTTGTGTATATATCTTTGATCAAACGAAAAGTTTCAAAGCTAACTTAACAAGTTAAAAAGATTTTAAACGATAAACTATTCAACCCCCCCTTCTAGTTTTCCACAATTGGAATCAAGAGCTACGTTACTCAAGCTTTTAAAATATATTGTGTTTTAAAACTTGAAACGATCCATGGATTTTGAAAATTACAAAGAAGGGCAATCTATGCAAAGACCACCACTCTTTGAAGCAAATGGTTTTATATATTGGAAAAACCGTTTTGAAACTTACGTGAAATCTAAAGATATAGATTTGTGGTATATAATTATTGATGGTGATAACGTAGTTACTAACATTAAAGATGATGATCAAAAGAAATTAATTGGTAAAAATAATGAAGCTAAAATGATGCTTTACAACGCTTTGCCTAAGAAAGAATATGAAAGAGTCTTTTTGTGTAAAACCGCCAAAGATATTTGGCAATCTTTAATTGTCACTCATCAAGGAAACTCACAAGTTAAAGATAACAAAATTGATCTTCTTGTTCAACAATATGAACAATTTGTTATTTTCAAAGATGAGATTATTGATAATGCTTTTGCTAGGTTTAATACTATTATTACTTCACTTAAAGCACTTGATGAATCTTTTTATAGTAAGAACTTTGTCAGGAAATTTCTTAGAGCACTCCATCCGAAGTGGAGAGCAAAAGTGACGGCAATTGAAGAATCCAAAAATCTTTCAAGCATGTCACTTGATGAGCTAATTGGAAACCTCAAAGTTCATGAAATGGTAATGGAAAAAGATTCGGAACTAGTTAGAGGCAAGAAAGAAAAAGTTAAGTCCATTGCCTTGAAAGCTAGAGTCCAATCAAGTGATGATGAAGAATCTACTTCGGATAGTGATGATGAGGAATATGCTATGGCCGTTAGAGACTTCAAGAAGTTCTTTTGTAGAAGAGGAAAGTTTGTAAGGCAACCTAAAGATGACAAGAAAACTTTCCGAAAAAATTGTGATGATAGGAAAAGAAAGGTTGAAAGAAAATGCTATAGGTGTGGAGACACAAGTCATCTTGTAGGAGAATGTCCAAAACCACCCAAGAGCAAACCTCAACAAGCTTTTATGGGTGGTGCTTGGAGTGACTATGAAGGAGATGACGATGAGCCAAAGAATGATGATATTGCTCTCATGGTTCACAACTCAAATGAGGTATTCTCCGACTCATATTACTCCTCTATTGATGATGACACTTTAAAAAAAGAATATAACAAACTTTGTGAATTGAGCTTAAAAATCATAAACAAAAATAAATTTTTGAAAACTAAAAAGGAGTTTTTAGAAAATGAAGTTTATGAGTTAAAAGAAAAAGCTAAGAGATTAGAAAAGAGTAAAGGTATTGACACATATTGCAAATCATGTGAAGAGCTTAAACTAGAAGTTGGGAAACTTAAAATTACTCAAAATGATCTAATAAAACAAACCACAAAGTTTAAGAAGTTCGATAAGAGAATTTCTTGTGCGGATGAAATTATGAAACTTCAAAAGTCACCCTTTGATAAAACAGGACTAGGATTTACGAAAATAGAAACTTCAAAGGGTCAAACGAAACAAGAAAAGATTGCACAAGAAACAAACAAAATTGCTACAGCAGCCTGCGGATCAGACGAACCCAATCCAGGGTTCCGCCCGTTGGACCCGAAGGTTCCGCCAGGTCTGCTGCAGCAGTAACTCCATCCACATCGGATCATTCAAAATTTGTTAAAGTTACATACAAAAATGGAACAAAACCTGTGTTTAAAACTGGAGTAGGACTTAGTAAAAATGAATTTAGAGCTAAGACTACTCAACCAAGACCTAAGACTCCAATTCCCAAACGCCCCTTTCCAAAGAGCAACTTCAACGCTTGACCAAACTACCAACATGTTTGGAACCAAAACACTTCTGGACATTACCAAACTCCAAAGTACATGCCATGGAACCCTTATGCTCTATTTTCATACTTAGAACAAATTAATGGTATGCTTAACCAAAATGGACCCATGAGAAATTGGGGACCAAATGTCTGAGTGTTTTTCATAAAATAGGTGTGCCTCAAAGTTTGTTTGGAACCGGACGAATGGATTAAAGATAGCGGTTGTTCAAGGCACATGACGGGTAACAAAAGCCTCTTCACTTCTTATCACAAATGTGACGGAGGTAATGTTATGTTTGGTAGTAATGCTAAGAGCAAAATCATTGGAAAAGGTACAATCTCTCATGACTCCCTTTTTATAGATGATGTAGCTCATGTTGATAACTTAGGTTTTAATCTTCTTAGTATTAGTCAACTTTGTCGTAATAAGTATAATGTCCTTTTTAGTGAAAATGGTAGTAAAATACTTAAAGATGGTATAACCATAGCCAAAGGTGTCCTTAAGAACAACGTATATGTCGTGAAGATGGATCCAACATCTAGAGACAGACTTTGTCTTACCTCATTAGATGAATCTTCAACTTTATGGCATAGACGTTTAGGACACGCTAACATGAGACTAATCTAAAACCTCTCCTCCAAAGACTTAGTTCGAAACCTACCTAAGTTGAAATACGACCAACACTTTTGTGATGCTTGCAAAGTCGGTAAACAAGTCCATAATAGCCATAAGGCTAAAAACTTGGTTTCTACATCTAGGTGTCTAGAACTTTTGCATATGGATTTATTTGGTCCATCCGCTATACAAAGTTATGGAGGTAACTTCTACACTTTGGTCATAGTTGATGATTACTCAAGATATACTTGGACAAAATTTTTGAAAAGTAAAAATGAAGCTTTTGATAAATTTGAAATTCTAAGTAAGAAAATTCAAAATCAAGTAGGGTCTAATATTGTGTCTATTAGAACGGATCACGGTCGTGAATTTGATAATGAATTTCAATTTGGAAACTTTTGTGATAATAATGGTATAACTCAAAACTTTTTGGCTCCACGTACTCCTCAATCTAATGGTGTAGTAGAACGTAAAAACCAGACATTGCAAGAGATGAGTAGAACAATGCTTAATGAACAAAACATTCCACAAAAGTTTTGGTGTAATGCCGTTGACACATCAACGTACATTTTAAATCGAGTCTTAATTAGACCATTTTTGAATAAAACTCCTTATGAACTATATAAAGGTAAAAAGCTTACATTAGGATACTTTAGAGTGTTTGGGAGTAAATGTTTCATTCTTAACACCAAGGATTATCTCACCAAATTTGACCCAAAGTCTAATGAAGTTGTATTTCTTGGATATTCACAAAATAGTAAAGCATACATTGTTTTGAACAAAGAAACCTTAAGAGTCGAGGAATCGTTGAACGTAACATTTGACGAGAGTCCACCTCCCTCTAAGACATCACCTTTGGTAGATGATGACTTAGTTGAAAGCCAAGCAATAGAAAATCAAGAAATTTTAAGTGATGACAAAGAAGATGAACCATTAAACAAAGAACTTGTCAATGTCAAAGAATCTAAAAGTCATCCATTAGATGGTGTCATTGGCAACATTAACGAAAGAACACTAAGGTCAAAAGTTCAAAATGAAAGCAACTACTTTTGTTTCGTGTCAACCATTGAACCTAAAAATATTAATGAGCCATTAAAGATGAGTCTTGGGTAATTGCAATGCAAGAAGAGTTAAACCAATTTGTTAGGAATGATGTATGGACATTAGTTCCTCAACCAAAGAGTCAAACTATAATTGGAACAAAATGGGTATTTCGTAATAAAATGGATGAAAATGGAATTGTGTCTAGAAACAAAGCTAGGCTAGTTGCACAAGGATATAACCAACAAGAAGGCATTGACTACGATGAAACTTTTGCTCCGGTTGCTAGGCTCGAGTCAATTAGAATCTTACTTGCATATGCATGTGCACATAATTTCAAACTCTTTCAAATGGACGTCAAAAGTGCATTTCTAAACAAAGTCATTAATGAAGAAGTGTATGTTGCTCAACCACCGGGCTTCATCGATTTTGAAAAACCAAATCATGTTTACAAACTTAAAAAGGCTCTTTAAGGACTTAAGCAAGCTCCAAAAGCATGGTATGATCGACTTAAAACCTTCCTAGTTGACCATAAGTATACCATGGGCTTAGTTGATAATTCTCTCTTCACTAAGAAGAAAGATTCACATATTATCATAGTCCAAATCTATGTTGATGACATTATATTTGGATCAACTTGTCAAGAATTATGTGTGGATTTCTCAAAAATCATGCATGACGAGTTTGAAATGAGTATGATGGGAGAACTCAACTTTTTCCTAGGACTCCAAATTAAACAACTAGAAGATGGTATCTTCTTTAACCAATCTAAATATATTAAGGACATGCTTAAGAAATTTGGATTAGAATATTCAAAACCAATCAAAACACCCATGTCCACGGAAACTAAACTCACCAAGGATGAGGAAAGTGAATTCGTAGATAGCACTAAATATAGAGGTATGATTGGTAGTCTACTTTACCTAACAGCTAGTAGACCCGACATTATGTTTAGTGTTTGTCTATGTGCTCGTTTTCAAGAAGATCCTAAGACTACCCATCTCGAAGCCGTTAAAAGGATTTTTAGGTATATTAAGGGCACTACACATTTAGGTTTATGGTATACCAAAGCAATGGGAATAGACACCATAGTGTATGCCGACTCGGATCATGCCGGTGACTATGTCGATAGAAAAAGTACAAGTGGTATTTGTACTTTTGTTGGACATTGTCTCACCTCATGGTTCTCTAAGAAGCAAACGGCTCTTGCTATCTCAACAACGGAAGCCGAGTACGTTTCGGCAGGAAAGGCATGTCAACAAGCTCTTTAGATGAAGCAAGCTCTTGTCGACTACGGAATTCAACTCAACGACATCACAATTCTTTGTGACAACAAAGGTGCCATTGATCTTAGCAAAAACCCGGTTCAACATGCTCGTACCAAACATATTGAAATCCGTCATCATTTCCTTCGTGACAACGTTCAAAAAGGAAATATCTCAATTGAGAGTTTCTTCCGAAGACAACATAGCCGACATTCTTACAAAACCCCTTAAACGTGAACCTTTTAACCTTCTTAGGCTAGGCTTAGGACTCATGGAACCTACATTATAGTTCTGGACATTAGACAAAAATCACAAAAATCAAAACAAATCCATAACTATTTTTCTCAGCAGGGTCGGCGGAACCCTCAGACATAACGGGCGGAACCCATTCCAGGGGTCCGCCGTATCCGCCGACCTGCAGAATCAAAATCTTTGTTTATATTAAACCAAACACCCATTATCTCATACCACCACTTCCAAACTGCTACTATTCACTTTACCATCCTTCCATACCTACGAATTCTTGGTCTTCCATTCATTTACATTGCAAATCAATCATCATTGTAAGTATTCTAAACTTGATTACAATCCTGATCTGAGTCTAGGAATTCTATTTTTGCACAAAAACAAAAACTTGGGGTTATGCATTAACTTGAGAAACTCATGCATAAAATTAGGTGTTTAACAAAACTAATCATGTTCCCCATAGTTAGGAATTGCATTCTTAATTAGTATAAACATGTTTGCTAAAACACCTCATGTCAAATCTTTCCAAAAATTTCTCACAAGTAGGACAAATATTTTTTCGTCTCACATTGAGAATACAAAATCAAAACGTTATGTTTAAAACCTCACTTGCATAATGTCTCTTGAATGCTAAAGAGAATACATAACCAATATGTATTTTCGGGTACATTCAAACGAAGCTACATTGAACTAGGAGCGTTTGGGTTATCTTTTGTTTTATAACAAAACTTGCATAAAACGATTTTGAAGCATCAAAATGAGTCAAGATAACCGCACCTCCACATTGTTTTCATATAGGCACACACTAGAACATCCACATTATAATAGTAGTTTACATAAACTAAAATGTGAAATTTTGTTGTTCTAGGAATCATCATGCCTCCTCTAACCCACTACGACCACAAGGACACCATTAAGTACCTACCAAAACACCACAAAACCAAAGGCCTTACCCCAAACCAAGTCAACGTTTTCAAAGCCTTAGAAAAACACTATGTCCATGAGGGTAGAACCATTGACCCGTCTTTCCTAGAAGGCACAAACCTTTACGCCGAATTTACCACAATCAACTTTGAGTATCTTTTGAATATCGACGAGCCTATTTGTCCTAGATTCATTCTAGAGTTCTATGCATCCTCCGTCCTCTCCACGGATGATTATGGTCATATGTCTATCAACTTTAGGGTTAGTGGTCATCAATACTCCTTCACTCTTGAGGAGTTTGCTCAAATCCTAGGTGTCCTAAACCGTGGTACTTGCCTCTATTCCGACTTGCACTCTCTCTCAACTCTTGACAACCTCCAAGACCGTATCCATCCTTATGACACACCCCTTGTCTCAAAAGATGTACTCCATGACCACCTCTTTGTTAGGACCACCAACACTAGGAGAACCCGTTCGGGAAATGAGGTCGATAAGGACCCATATGGAATGGAAATGAATGAACTTAAGCCCCAATTCAAGAAATGGGAGGAAGTCCGTAGAGCCAATGTCATTAGCACAATAGGAAACCGAGATCATATCAACCTTTGCCTTTGCTACATGCTCTACTCCTTGTCCGTTAGGCAACCTTTTAACCTTGCCTACTACATGGCCAAGAGAATGGCTGACATTCCCGTGCATGGCACAATGGCTATGCCGTATGGAATGCTCTTGACCCGTCTCTTTAGGTTCATCTCACCCATTCCACCAACTCCAAATGGTCTCCGTCTTGACTACTCTCTCATTCCACACACCTTTGTTCCACTTAGTGATAAGAGAGTCTACAAAGCCCAAGGAAAACGTCCTCATCCTCCTACCTCATCATCGTCTTCCTCAATGAGTGAAGATGACAATTTGCCAAACTCTAGGCTCCCACCTCTCGAATACCTATCCCAACTTCCGGATATTCCAAACGAGTCGGCGGAGTTCAAGCAAACAAAGGGGATGTTTAAGAATCTTAGAAGGTTCCTTGGAAAGCTCAAGAACAAGATTGACCGTCAATGAGAGCGGGTGTGTAGGAGTGTTTGGCATTAGGTGATATGTGAACTAATTTGGTCGTTTAAACAATATTTGTGATGTATTTGTGTGCTAGTACAATGTTTGATACAATTTGGAATATGTAGCAGGTAGACAACTCTTCGCAAGTTGTCAAATTTTCAAGCTTATGATATTTTCACTAAGTATAGTGAAATTCTAGACCTCAAGGTCAAAGTCCTTTGAAATGTGTGTTTACGTGTCTATTTTTTGCATTGTCTAACCAGAAATGCCTTATCTTTTTTATTTTAGGAGTTTTCGAAAATTTTGAAAATCGTCTCGCGGGTCAAAAACGCGGACTGCCTATTTCTGGAGCTCTGGCGGATCTGGCGGTACCCAAAATTGGGTTCCGCCAGTGCATTTTCTGGGAATCCCAGAAATGGCCCAACGGACCAGGCGGTACCCTCAAACGGGTTCCGCCAGTGTATTCTGAGGGTTCTGCCAGAATCCTGCAGAATTTTTGTTTTTGTTTTCAACATTTCAACATCCAAACACCAAAATCCAATCCTTTTAGATAGAGACCCATTTCCTGCAATGTGTTTAGCATAATAGGGTACTTCTTCTTCCATAAACTTAACCAAAACCATTTCCCGCCAAAATTCAAAAATAGCCATAACAACCTCAAGGACTGATGCGTGGGAATCGCACCTTGCTTTACCTCTCGAGGGATCTCGAGAAGCTTACAACCCCCACCAGGCAGTGTACCTGATCGTTGTAGTATAGTATAGTGACAAGTACCGGGGGATTGATCGTTCAGCTTAGGAATAGTGTCGCTAGGATTAGAAAACCTAATTAATAGTTCTAAAGGTGAGAGATGATTATTTTTGTATTTTTATATTTTTATGAAAGCAATTAAAATCTCAGTTTTTGAAGGAGTGGGCGGAATTAGTTGCTATTCAACTAACCCAAAGCTAAGATATATTCAAAATAAAATACTGAAAATGAAATTAAACTAAATTATACTAAGGTTGTGAGCAGTAATTGGAGAAATTGTGTTTACTTAGACTTCACTACTCCCTAGATATCTTTTACACGTTAATTACTTGTTATACTTGTATGGATGACGGATTGTATTCCTTAATATCATTCGTGGGGTGGCATACATAACTCCCCAACTCTATGAGCTCTTATCTCCTCCTACACCATGACCCAGCACAACTATAGGGATTGTAAGCAGTGGCTCATGCATTAAATACAACCAATAAAGACCTAGTACGCCTCGGTTCATGTTTCTTAAGACGTTCATGCATGTTACCAATTGGAGATCTGCCAGTTTTCTTAAGCCTAACATATAAATCATTCATCCAAGAACAAGAATAAACAAGTAATCAACACATAATCAACATCTAGGTTTCATTAGATCTAAGCAAACACAAGAGAGATCTAGCCTAGCATAATTGAATTGAGACAAGAACAAGAGATAAACAACCAACACATAGACATATTGATTGAATTAGAAGAACACTTATCTCAATTACAATGCAAGGTATCAAGGGTTTGGAACCCTTGAAAAACCTGTAAAAGAGGCACCAAATTCGTCTTTAGGGTTTCACCAAAACTTCTCTCTTTTAAATGAAAAAACTAGAAAACTATATATAGGAAAAGTAGGCTGACGACGTCAAGAGTTACATGTGACGCCGTCACCTCGCCGCCATATACTTCCTCGGACGGCCTTGATCTACTTATGACGGCCTATGTGACGCCGTCACCAACCACGGTATTTTATTCTTGCCACTTTGACGCCGTCATGAAGGCGTTTGACGCCATCACCACCTTCGGTATTTTAATCTTCATGTCTGACGCCGTCAAGATATTACTCTTGACGCCGTCACCTTGTATCTTCAGCATGGAAATTTGGTACTTTGCCGTTTTCTTCACTTTTATGCTCCAAAAACGTCCAAAATGGCTTCTTTTCCAGAATTCACTCTCCAAACACCTAAAATCACAAAAGGAATGATTTAGGGCAATATTTGATCAAATAAATTCGGATTCGGGCTTAAATGACCCCCTAAAAACGGATCATTTTTCGCCTCATCATATACCCTTACACTTGAGATTTGCTTGTCCTCAAGCAAATGAGCTTTTATTCTACTCGAAAGACAAGTTAGGGGTCATTTAACACTAATATAAAAGTAATTACAACAAATAATCGTTCCACTAAAGACCAATAGACAAGCACGGAGATCATACACAAGCATCTCACAAATAGTGTTTAGATACTCACATCTCTCGGGTGTAATAAAGTAATATAACATTATGGAAATGGAAGATATCTCTCACTACCTGTCATAGCAAAATAGATTACCATAGGCTTGGGAAAGGATCAAACCTCCACCACATGGCGTAAGCACCTAGGATAAACTATCAAAGAGGTCTTTTAAAGGGTTGTAACGTTAGGTATAGGGATATGAATTACACGGTTCTGTTGGATAAAGGAAGTTTTACTGGTGGCGAGTTAACAATCTTGGTTAATTACATGTACAAGATGGCGTTGCTAAGCCAAGACTAGACTCGACTTAAGCTAATAAATGAAAAATAACAAAAACATAAAATGAACATAGAATAAAAACGGGATGGTAGTCCGTATGTTTTTTTCTCTTTTATCTTTTTCTATTTTTTTTTTCTTTTTCTTGTTTTTTTTCTATTTATTTTTTCGATTTTTTTTTTTTTTTTTTTTTTTTTTTGCATACACTCTTACCCTACCATCCAAAATAATACATCATAGGGGTATAAACGTTCCCCTTACACTTGAATCTTTACATACTTTACATTTAACTAATCTAATGACTCGAATTAAGAAAATCAAAACACTTGGAGCACTTTTAAGATTAACGTACATATGGGGGTAATATATTATGTTCTTCCCCATTACTCCATAAAATAAGTACTTACCCATGAGTCCCAATCGTCCCAAAACAATATGTACAAGGATATGACTCGACTTAGCAACCATGTAATCAATTAGAAAGTTAACTTAGGGTTTAACAAATAACAATAATGCACTAAAAATGAGCTCATACACGGAAGGCTAAGGCGATTTGGGTGTACATTTAAGTGGGGTGTAACAAATTCTTCCTTTAAGTAAGATGCTTAAAGTTAGAAACGAAAAGATAGGCTCGGAGGGGTGTACTAGGGGTTTCGTGTACTAAAAATGAGTACAACGCTAAGGGTGTGGAAAAATTAGTTGACTTAACTAGCCAAGCAATATGACTTAAATGGTCAAGTAATTATAATACGGGTTTAACACAAGGGTGATCCTAATGCCTCTTATCATCTAGTAAATCCTACCACACGAATGTAGTCTCACTAGCGGTCTCGGGATGCATCACTAACGCAAGTTCTAGAATCTAAATGCTACCGGTACACTCATAAGCACTAATAGTAAATGCTTTTCCTATCAAATCTAAAGGCGAACCTCACATTTTTGGGTGGAAACTTTTTCTGAATATACGGTTATGTGCTAGTCATACAACCTCCTATCCATGAGACGCTTGCTATGGCTAAAGTTTCACTCCTAAATGTTGTAAAAAAAATTTAAATTTGGCGCTAAAATTACACTAACAAGTATTTCTCATAGTTTTATTACACATCTACTATCAGACAAAACAAACTCAAGCGAAAGTGCATATGTAAGGTATCATCTTTTTACCTTCCCCTTACACTTAAGATGAACATTGTCCCCAATGTTCAAGTAAAGAATGTAAAAGTGAAAAAGTAAAGAGAATGAAATCAAATACTCCCCTGATTCGCTCGGTATGGATTATAGGTTGGTCAGGTTAAATCTTCCTCCAAGAAAACGAACAATCAAAGCTTCCCTTCCAGAATATAAATCATCTTCTTGTCATAAATAACCGGTAAATCCTGACAACAGTAGACAAGGCAACCTCGCGTAAAATCGGCGGCATCCTATATAAGTTACTAAGTCCTAGAAAACAAAGTAAGATATAATGCTTGTGGAATGAAGTTTGCAGATTTCCTAGAGATTATAAAACTTAATGATTCACAAAAACCATAAGACTCCGTTAGAAAAACAAAACCGGTAAAATTTCCAGATTTTTGACTCCTGGCGCCGTCAAGAGTAATACTCTGACGCCGTCAGAATGGACCTACAGAAATTCTTATGTTAAGTTTCTGGAAAATTTCTGGAAAAACTACGTCCTACTTCCTGGAAAATCCTGCAAAACTTCATTATGACTCAATACAAGCATTTGACTCTAACAAATACGAATATACATGTTCATTTAATATTGTGGAGAATCATGATCGGTGAGTTTCTTGAAAACATATTTGGGGTTTCCCCTTACACTTATCTTTTGCAAAAATACCTTTAGGTTGGAGTTAAGACTAGGCCAAACAACATAATAAAGTATTTCCACATTTTAATTGAGAAACATGATCAGCCAACAATAAAAATAAAACATGCATACGGAAGCAAATAACAATCAATCAAATAAAATCACACAAAACATGGTTTGCCTCCCAAGAAGCGCTTTTCTTTATTTACGAGTCTTGTAGCTAGACTCAAAGTCATGGGTTACTACGTGATCTCATCATTGGTTCCACTCTCTAGGTCGTCTTCTAAACCAGTTTTGTATTCCGGACCTAGTTGCAAGCACTCCTTGTAGAAACCAAGCATCCTATTTCTAACATACTCTACTCCTCTACGTCTATCCTCATCATTCCTATAATAAGCCGCTTGCTTGCGTTCCTTTTCGAAATTAGAGAGAATGCGGTATTGCTCAATCTTGTAAGGCATTTGATAAGCAACCTCATCATTCTCTTCCTTGAATCTAACTATCCCTAAAGTCGGATCATAACTCATCCTAGTGGCCTCAACAAATGGTTTCCCAAATATTATTTGACTTAGGCAAGCATCTATCACCGGACGAGTGTCTTCCACTATCATAAAATCAATCTCATAGGTAAGATTCCCTATGATAACATGTAATCCCTTAACTCTCCCTACAAAATTACTTATCCAATTTTTACCGGGCATCATCCTAAAATTGAGTTGCTTCTTCATCACCCAATTGTAAAAAGTCCTAGTCATGATGTTCACGGGGGATCTAAGGTCGATGTAATCTTTCCATATATGCATGTGCCCAATATTGCATGAGATGTTAATGTTAGAGGGGTCTCCCATTTTGATAAGGGGGTCGCCAAAGATATATGTTTTCTCAGGACTATCGAATAAATCCTTATGGTATTCCCGTTCTTCCTCGGTTGGCAACTTATCAAAGTATTCCTCTATAGGTTCTACCTCCTCTAATTACTCATCCTTATTAACCTCAACTTCCCTACTCTCATCCTCACTATCGGCTTCTACTCTAACTTCATCCTTGTCACTCTCCTCTATCTCCTTATCTATTAGCTTAATGGTGACAACATTGACAAAGTGGACATGTTTGGATGATGAGGGGTCCTTAGTTTGGATTCCACTATCGGTGTCCCTAGTGTCCTTCCTAGGTGTGATCAATGTTTGGTTGTTGAGGGCTTTCAACAAGTTGTCAATCTTGTTGGTCATCTCCGTTTGTTGTTGGTTGAATTCGGTTTCGAACCTAGCTATGCGGGCTTCTTGAGATGCCATGAATTTTGACATCAATCCTTCAAGATTGTTGGTACTACCATAGTTGTTAGAAGGATTGTTGTTGAAAGTACGGTTGGATGGTGGACCGTTTGGTTGGTAACGATTAGGTGGGTTGGATGAATTGGGTTGATTTTGTTTCCACCTAAGGTTTGGGTGATTTTTCCATGAGGGGTTGTATGAATCACCATATGTGTTTGGCTCGGGCTTGAAAGTGTACCACTTATCTCCCGCTTCGTCGGTACGCGTGGATGCGTAATCCGCAAAAGCTGTTCCGGGGAGTTTCACACAATCATGAGTGTCATGGGGACCACTACATAATTCGCATGAAGAAGTGATTTTGTTCACTTGGCTTGAATGCTTCGGAGCTTCGTAAGATTTCATGAGAAACTTGACTTGGTCCTCAAGTTCCATGATCCTACGGTCGGGAGTGCTAGAATTGTTCGAAGGCAA
Organism: Artemisia argyi; assembly: GCA_030686995.1. Lineage (NCBI taxonomy): Eukaryota > Viridiplantae > Streptophyta > Magnoliopsida > Asterales > Asteraceae > Artemisia > Artemisia argyi. The sequence goes on from CM060677.1 coordinate 131,647,736, forward strand.
AGATATTGCCTTGACCGTTTTGTTCAAGTCACGGGGATCATTCCAACTTTCTTTGTCATAGAGAGCAAGATCTTCTATGAGTTCCCATGATTGTTCCGCACTAAGATCACGTAGCTTACCACCGGCCGATTGGTCAATGGTTCGCCTCGTGGAGATGTCGATATGGTCATAGAAGATTTGGACTTGGAGCCAAAGATCTATGCCATGATGAGGGACTTTTTGGAGTAAGTCCTTGAAACGAGTCCATGCTTCATAAAGAGATTCATTTTGACGTTGTTGAAACATCAAGATGTCATTCCTAAGCTTAGTAGTTCTCCCTGGTGGGAAAAATTGAGCAAGGAAACGAGTGGTGAGATCATCCCATGTGGTGATGGATCCCGCGGGTAAACGCTCAAGCCATTGACTAGCTTGATCCCGTAGAGAGAATTGGAATAGGCGTAAACGGGTAGTCTCTCTAGTTTCAACACCTAGGTCTATGGAATCTACGATTTTGAGGAAGTCCTTAAGGTGTTGGTTTGGATCTTCGGAACGAAGTCCATGGAATGCACATCCGCTTTGCACCAACCGGATGGTGTCGGATCGCAAGGGGGTCACATTGGCTCCGGTGAGCTCAATGGTGTTTCGGTAGCCTTGATGGCTAGGTCGGGAGTACTCTCCTAAGGTTCGGGGCCTAAGGGGTTCTAATGGTGGGTTTTGTTGTGGTGGGATGATGGGTTCAAAGATGTTACCACCTTCCATGATGTCGGATGGTAAAGAGTTACGAACAAAGGCACGAAGAAATTAGATAGACTAAAGAAGACCTAAAAATAAAAATAAAAATCTTACTAGAAGGGAATCTAGCAAGTAGACCTAATAAAAAGAAATCCTAACCTAGACAATAACTATTCCCCGGGCTGCGGCGCCAAAAACTTGATGCGTGGGAATCGCACCTTGCTTTACCTCTCGAGGGATCTCGAGAAGCTTACAACCCCCACCAGGCAGTGTACCTGATCGTTGTAGTATAGTATAGTGACAAGTACCGGGGGATTGATCGTTCAGCTTAGGAATAGTGTCGCTAGGATTAGAAAACCTAATTAATAGTTCTAAAGGTGAGAGGTGATTATTTTTTTATTTTTATATTTTTATGAAAGCAATTAAAATCTCGGTTTTTGAAGGAGTGGGCGGAATTAGTTGCTATTCAACTAACCCAAAGCTAAGATATATTCAAAATAAAATACTGAAAATGAAATTAAACTAAATTATACTAAGGCTGTGAGCAGTAATTGGAGAAATTGTGTTTACTTAGACTTCACTACTCCCTAGATATCTTTTACACGTTAATTACTTGTTATACTTGTATGGATGACGGATTGTATTCCTTAATATCATTCGTGGGGTGGCATACATAATTCCCCAACTCTATGAGCTCTTATCTCCTCCTACACCATGACCCAGCACAACTATAGGGATTGTAAACAGTGGCTCATGCATTAAATACAACCAATAAAAACCTAGTACGCCTCGGTTCATGTTTCTTAAGACGTTCATGCATGTTATCAATTGGAGATCTGCCAGTTTTCTTAAGCCTAACATATAAATCATTCATCCAAGAACAAGAATAAACAAGTAATCAACACATAATCAACATCTAGGTTTCATTAGATCTAAGCAAACACAAGAGAGATCTAGCCTAGCATAATTGAATTGAGACAAGAACAAGAGATAAACAACCAACACATAGACATATTGATTGAATTAGAAGAACACTTATCTTAATTACAATGCAAGGTATCAAGGGTTTGGAACCCTTGAAAAACCTGTAAAAGAGGCACCAAATTCGTCTTTAGGGTTTCACCAAAACTTCTCTCTTTTAAATGAAAAAACTAGAAAACTATATATAGGAAAAGTAGGCTGACGGCGTCAAGAGTTACATGTGACGCCGTCACCTCGCCGCCATATACTTCCTCGGACGGCCTTGATCTACTTAAGACGGCCTATGTGACGCCGTCACCAACCACGGTATTTTATTCTTGCCACTTTGACGCCGTCATGAAGGCGTTTGACGCCGTCACCACCTTCGGTATTTTAATCTTCATGTCTGATGCCGTCAAGATATTACTCTTGACGCCGTCACCTTGTATCTTCAGCATGGAAATTTGGTACTTTGCCGTTTTCTTCACTTTTATGCTCCAAAAACGTCCAAAATGGCTTCTTTTCCAGAATTCACTCTCCAAACACCTAAAATCACAAAAGGAACGATTTAGGGCAATATTTGATCAAATAAATTCTGATTCGGGCTTAAATGACCCCCTAAAAACGGATCATTTTTCGCCTCATCAAGGACCCCTCACACATAAAGGAAGGAACCCTTTTAAAGGATCCTTGAAATCCCTGAGATTTATACTCCAACAAATCCACCAAAACCACTAAGCATTTAGTGCAAAACTTGTCTTCTCACTTGACCATTTTCATTGGATTGACTTCCATGATATGACAACCCACAATTAGTTTTCCAAATCATTAGAAACCTCCATTTTTGTATGGACTAACATCAAATCCAAACACTCCTTTCCATAATCCTTCAACACTACAAATTAAGCCATCCTAAACACTATCAAATCACACCTTCTTCATCACAATTTCTGAACTTCTAAACCATTTTTCACCATGACTAAGTCAACAATCACCTCTCAACCATCACAACCCATCCGGAAAACCGCCCGGATAAGTGTTAAACCACTATGGTCTAATCAACCCATCAACCTAAGCTCCTCATCTTCGGATGAATTCACCTCACCTATAAAAAATGAACACTTTTTGAACCTTGCATCTCCATCTCCATCACCCAATGAACCAAATGAGCTCACTCCACCACCTACTAAATCACCCATTGACCTAACTCCACCAAGTGCTCCAACCCAACCATCCAAAACTTCATCACCATCACCATTACCCAAAATTGAACCTATGGAGTTATTTGGGTCTCCTCCCACATCACCACACCCTTTTGTCCAAGATCTCAATGATCTTCCACCAAGACCTTCACAACCACCACCTTTATCACCAAGGTCAATTCTTGACCAAAATGAGCTTTTTAACAACACCCAACCACCACAACAAGTATACCATCAACCCAAACCATTGTTGTTTCACCCCATCTACAATGACATCCATGGTCCTCTTTATGGAGAACCAAACTTTGAAAACCATGATCACCCAACTCCACCACATTCTCAAGCCCAAACCTTTGAATCTTTCTTTCCCTCATATGAGGATATACAAAGCATGGTTGAGAACCACCTCCATCAAGCAATGGAATTTCAAACCACCTTGCTTGACTCAATACCAAACCCATCATCCACCCAAGAACCACAAACCAACCAACCCTCAAACCAAGAAACCAAAACCAACCCATTTCCACTCACTCATCCCCATGTTTGCTCAAATTGTGAGCAAATGGGTGCAAGCATCAAAACGTTTCTTCACCAACTCCAAGATGAAACCCGGTTTGCATTCCAACACGTCATAGAACGTTTGGATGCTCTTTCTCACCCAAACAAATCCTAGACAACCTTTGGAGGCCATTTGCCCCAATATAGGAAACTAGGCTTTTATTTTTCTTTCTTGGTTATTTTTTAAGTTTTTAGAAGTAGAAGAATATTTCCCATTTCTTATCCTTTGACTTTTAAAAGTCAAAATTTTACTTGGAATGCTATTTCTTTCTACTTACTTTCGTGCATTGTTGGTTGATCATTTTTTGTGTTGTCATTGTGGTTGCAATGTGTGTGGTAACTACAAGCTTGGCTATATATATCACCAACTAACCATTTTTTTGTAGGATCAAAATCCATGTTTCCCATCTTGGCACTCCTTTTAGGGGGAGTAACAAGCAAGGGGGAGCAAGTGCCTTTTTACGCTTCGCTACTCTGCTTTTGTTTTGACAAAAAAGGGGAGAAATATATTAAACTTTCAAAACTTAATATGATTTTCATAACTTAAGTAAAACAAGTTTAATATTAATTTTTTTTAAGTCTTAAAAACCAAGATTTTGTGAGTTACTTAAAAACAAAGTTTATGTTTTGTCATCAACAAAAAGGGGGAGATTTTTAATACAAATATCACCTAAAAACGTTATTTATATTTTATGATCTTTGCTAAGTTTTGTTAATGACAAGTGTAAACTTTAGTTTCTAAGTAAAACATAATCTTAGTTTTAAAGACTTGCATAAACTAGACTTTTGCTACATTTTACATTTCATAAAACACAACACTTTTTATTTCTTAAAATAGAATTGTCACATCACATTTATGGCAAGTTTTGTCATTATACATTTATGGAAAGAAATGTGTTTGACTTACTAAGATGTTGCTTGCAAGTTTAGTGTTTGACTTGATATTATGAGATGTGACATTGTTTGGTTTACAAAGAGTAATGAGATGTGACCTTGTTTGGTTAGCAAGATTTATTGCAAAACCAACTTCAAGCCTGGCGGTACCCTGGGGTTACACGGGCGGAACCCTTCTGAGGGGTCCGCCTGATCCGCCAGACCTGCAGAAGGTTTTGCTATAAATACCAAGCCACAAGTTGAATTTTGGCTTATCACTCTACATCATATTTTACACACTGATTGACTCCAAACAGTCAACCTAAATGGACCAAAGGATGGTCAACAAGTTCAAACAGCCTAGAGTCAATACTCCACGGAATATTGTGTTTCCCCGGGTCGTTATGTCCCGACGAGGTGTGAATTGTTGTCAAACGGGTCTGCGATCGGGTGAATTTGGACAGAAAGGGGTTTGAGTTTGATTAAACTAAGGAATCTACAAGGAAATAGCTTAAATAAGCTATATGAACAAGACTGTGAATTTAGAAAAACCAGAAACATTTAAAAATTAAAACGCGTACGTTTACATTTAAATTTACGCGAACGTACGAAATAAAACGTGAAAACTGAAATCTGAAAACCCACAGGGGGTGAAATTGACTTTTTACAAACCTAAGGATAAAAGAAAATTTTTAGAAAAAGAAAATTAATTTTTACTCTATTTAATTATTTAATATTAATTAAATACTAATTAACACTAATTATTAATATTTAAAATACTTAAATAAAATATAATATTAATTTAATACTTGAAAAGTGAAAATTAAATTTTTAAAATTATAAAATAACTAAAAACAAATTTTAAAACTAAAAATATGTCTTTTTGTCTTTTTGTGGCTTTTATATTAATTAATTACTATTTATATTAATTAAACTAATTAAACTATTTTTAAATTATTAATAATACTAAAAACACTTAGAAAATTAAGAAAAATTTTACAAAACTAACTAACCATCACAGGAATCCTAAAAAAATTATAAAAATTTTGTTTTACATGTATTACTAATTATTATATTAAGTATTAATTAATTACTAATTAAACTATTTAAATTATAAAAAATAGAAAATGAACAGTAAAAATTCTAGAAAAATTCCTAAAAATATTTTATAACATATAAAAGCTAGGAAAAATATAAAAACTAGGTGTTGCTTTATAAAAAATAATTATGCTATTTAATACTTAATTATTAATTAATTATTAATAAAATTAATATTAAATCTAATAATTACTAAATTACAAAATAAAAATCTGAGAAAATTATTAAAATTACTTTAATATAAGAGGAATTTAAGAAAAATATAAAAATGCTAAGTGCTTAACAAAAATCTTAAAAGGAAAATTTAAATTTAAATTACATTAAATAGAAACTATCACTTAAAATTAAATAATTTTTTCTGGATTTTTCTTTTTGAAAACTATTTTACAACTGAAAACAAGGAACTTTTATAAAAACAACTTTTTTGGAATTCAATAATAAGCACTGTGGATGCTTTTTGGCTCAACAGTTGACTTTTGTTGACTTTTGCTAGAAATGAGCCTCTGTGGGTCCCACAGAGGTGGACAATGGTTTAAACTAGCTAAGTGAACTGTAATAAGCAAGAACAACAAGTTAGGACCTCTGAATAAGCTAATAAGCAAGGAAATAAGCACTTGAAATCTAGGCTCAACCCAGAAATGGGACAACTTTTGATGGCCAATAAATGTGGGTCCCAGTGAGCTTAAGCTTCAACCAAAGCTTGGAATGGGTAGAGGGCCAGCTTGTGAATCTAAGGAACCAATAAGCTAAGTGTGGGACCCACTGGTGAGGTCTGTGGGACCCACCAAATGTTGACAGATCAGTTGTGGCTGCTGCAGCAGGGTATGAGACAGCCCTGCAACAGTGTTTGGGAGGTCGTGGGGCCCACACAAAAATTCACAAAATTGTAGTGAAGGTGGGAATCAAGAGTTGAGGTGGTAGACTAAACCCTGTAAAAGTTTCAAGGCCTAAGTCTAAGTACAAAATTCTAAACAATTCACCCAAGATTTGGATTTTTTTAGAACTAAGCAATTTTGACTTTTTGATTTTTGAACCTACTTTGACTTTATGGAACTTTAATTGACCCTAATGAACTGTAAACATGTTTATATGCTACAAGGAGATGATCTAAAGCTATGACAACTAATTATGAAATGATATGAGTGATCTATGATTTCAAGAATCCAACAGTGAACCTGATGTGGAATTTTAAAATGGATTTTTACTTTTTAATGAACAACCACAGGTTTTTATCACTTAAGTTATCTAATTTAACCTATTGAAGCATGTAGTAACAACAAACATCAATTGAAACACCTTGTTGCTCAATGAACCCCACTGAACCAAACACACCTTTAAATCTAATCCAATGATTACGGCACGTCATAAGCCAACTAAAAAAATCTAAAAATTAGACCAAAAATAAAAGTAACTAGATAAGCTACTAAATAAGCTACATACCAAATTTCAGGTCTAACGTACTTATAACGAAGAAATGAAAAATAAAAAACTATTTCTGCAGTTAAAAACGTGTTTTTGCAGCCCAAAAATGGGTGATTTACCCTTGTAAAAAAAATCTAAAACTTAAAATAAAAATACTAGCAAGTGGATAAGCAATAAAATAAGCTACAAATCAAATTTCAGGTCAAACGGACTTATAACGAAGAAATGAAAAATCAAAAACTATTTCTGCAGTCGAAAACGTTTTGACTTTTTGATTATTTTGAGAATGGTTGACTTTGGTGAGCTTTTATCTGATCCTAATGACTAAAAATGATGTAATAAGTTAATGTAAGACTAAATTAAGCTAGCTTAACAACAATTGTACCTAAAATGATGATTATGCAACAACAAAAACTAACTGTGAATGCAAAAATTGAATTATGAGATGATTTTCACTTTTTTTCTAAAAGGACACTGGTTTTTATGACTTGACTAACCTAATAGAACCTAGTGTAACATGTCTCAACAAAAAACGACAACAAAAACCTACTAGAACAAAGAGATTACCCTTGAACCAAACACCCCTTTAAGTTATGTCTGTCTTGGTTTTTCAAAGCAAAGGTATGATTTGGCTTAGGAAATTGAGAGATTAGTAGTACTTAAGCTAAATTATGACGAAACAAGCAATTAAGATAAAAAAAAATAAGCAATATTTAATATGCTAATCCTAAATGCAATGTTAAGCTAAATTTGACAGTTAATAGAGAAATAACTAAAACACTTTGACAACTACAAAAACTAAACTAAGACATGAATAATTAGCTAATAGAAACTTGAATAAGCAGAAACAAACAAGGAATAAGCACTTAATAAGCAAAAACTACAGTAGCTATGCAAGAATTGGGAAAATGAGACTTACAAAGAAAGGCAACTATGTGGTACTCCAAATCAATTTCTAAAACATCCTATTGCTTCCCTTAAAGCTCTAAACCAAGGCTCTTCACAGCTTCTTCTTCTCTATTTCTTCTTGCATTTTTATTTTTCAAGTATTTTTTCATCTTTTATTTTTTTTATTTTTGAGATTTTGCATTAAAAAAAAGTAAACATGAAATGTAAATGTTAAAATAAGTTAACACTGGTCCAATGTAACTTATGAGACAGTAAGCAAGCTAATTTAAAAAACTTTTGGCTAATAATGAAAAATTAAGAGATTTTAAGCAAATTTGACTTAGAAAATGAAAATGGAATAGTTTGATTAAATAACCTTGAAATTACATTAAAATAACTGAGATTACAACTTGGAAATGAGTTGAACAAGAAAAGAGCTAAAATTAACTAATTACTACATTAAAGGTAAAACTAAAAATCTACACTAGCTAGCTAACTCCCTCCTTCCATCTTTTTTTCTTCACTTATATAGGTCCTGGAGTCCTTCTTTGACTTTCCCACCACTCTTTTGAGCCCTAGGATGAGTACAGCAGATCTTGTCCCTTGATTTTGTTTTTGGCGGGAATGCCAATTTGGCAGTTGGTGATAACTTGGAGTAATTTGTGGAGCAATTAATGATGTTTGGGATGTAGTACTAGTGGAGGAGACAAGGACTGGTGAGGGTGAGTTGGAGTGATGGGGGGAGGTGTAGTGTGCAGGGGTGAATAGCAGGCAAGTGGTGGGGTGAAGGATGGTCAAAGGAGGGTTGACCCATTTTTAATATCAAAGGGAGTTGGGTGGGCTTAGGTTTGGGCCTAGAGTAATAAGGGGAATGGATTTGGATTGGGTTTGTTTGTTAATTTTAAGCTTAACACCAAAAGGACCATTCATGTAATTTCTGAAACTTGTGGGCTGAATTTGCCAACCTTACAAACTTGTTCCAAGGACTAAATTTTCCATGTTTCAATAATATGAGGACAAGAATTGCAATTTTCCATTTTTGGACCCTCAAGGACTAAAACTGCCAATTTTGAAAGTTAAGGGACCAAAATTGTAATTTTCTCAAACTTTCATTCCAAAGACTAAATTTGACAACTTGTGACTTTCTAAGGACCAAAGTTGACTTTTTCTCCAAAATTGAACTCCAGGGGCCAAAACTGCCAATTGTTGAAACTTGAGGGACCAAGATGTAAATTCTCAAAACTTTTAGAATTTTTCACCAAAAGACTAAATATGACAACTTATGATTTCAAAAGGACCTTTGGTGACTTTTCTTTTAAAATATGTGCTCAGGGACTATTTTTGCCAATTTTTTAAAGTTGGGGGACTGAAACTGCCAATTTTGCAAACTTTGTACGTTTTTCATCTGTTTTTACTCATTTTGCATCTAAAACATATAAAACACAATTTTGGAATATTTTCAGTATTTTGATGCATTTTTGAGTGTTTTTGTATGTTTTACAGTTCAGATTTGACCAAAAATGATGAGTGTTTGAGCACTCATCAATCCCCCACACTAAACTATTGCTAGTCCCTAGCAATAAACTGTTTTGAAAATTTAATGGATTTTAATCTCTTTACCAAAAGTCATTACTTCTGGAGTAGCCAAATGTATCAGTTCAAGTAAGAACTATGGTCTACCAGATAACCATGTGATTTTGAGCAAACCACCAGCTGTCAACGGATTTGATTTGTCTTTACCAAAAGCCGTTTGCTTCTGGACTAACCAACTCTTGATGGAATAGTCAACATCTTGGTGAGTTGATTACCAATTATGGTTTTTCCACTGCCTTTACCACAAGCCATGATCTTGCGGGCTAGCCAACTCTTTCACTTTTTTGGATATGGCGAGTTGAGATACCATACAATTTTGGGCAAATTGCAAGCCGTCAACGGATTTGATATATCTTTACCAATAGCCATTTGCTACTGGATTAGCCAATCCTTTTGTCGTTTAGACATGGCGGACTGATAATCACAAAAATTTTGAAACTCAAGTGAATTTTTTTTTTTAATTTTTGAAATTTTGGCTAAAAGCGGGGGTACTAGATGGTAAAATGTGATCAAATTCGCTAGAATACCCCCCCCCCCCCCCACACACACTTAGAATGAATATTGTCCTCAATATTCAAAGTCCTGGCTATTATGCCGACTCTTTGAATATAAAAGGGCAACATTACAAGCTAAATGTGGAAACACCATTTTTGTTTTCACTTTATTGGTAACCACAACAGGGGTAACTCCCCCACACTTAGGGTGAAAACCCTATAAGCATTCTACTATTTTTGTTTATCGAGTCGCTAGCTTGACTCGACCCTTAATTCATTTGTTCTTGGGGAAGCATGATGTGGAAGAGACAATCTCCATCGGACTTTCATTCAAGATGTTTGGACAAACATTTGAAGCACGTGAAAATTCCACACCGATGAGATATAATCCCGGCTCAAGATAATGATAAATGAAAATTCCGGGATCAAAGATGGTATCTTCATTCCCGAAGGAGTGAAGAAGACAAGAAGTCACCTTATAGGTGAAGAAAAGGAAGAAAACCATGATGAAAATCATGATTTGATCTTCTTCCTCGAGATCAGGCTCATTAGCCTGAATTTGGATTTCAAGGGTTAAGCTCATTGGGTTTGAAAACATCCCGGGAGGGAGGGTGGGAATTTGCAAATCCTCATGATTGAGTGTATCTCCCCCCGGGCTATCATACTCCGGAGGAGTCATGATATGATGAGTGAGTTCACCGGAGAACTCCTCATGAAGAGAATCTTTCACAAGATGTAAATCTGTGAACTCATGTTCCACTGTGGACTCATCACAATCCTCATTCTGAATACCAAAGATTGGATTATCAGAAATCAAAGTGAATTCAGATTCGAATTCAAAAAGAGGATTGGTGAGAGTAGTTTTAAATGTTTCGGGAACAAGGTGATCAATATTCTCTATTGGACTGTTAGGATCAGAACTGAGTGGTGGATCATGATATAGGAGACTTTCAATTTCTCCTAGATCGGCTTCAAAGTCAATGAGATCATCATTACTTCCCGTTGGAAGTGGATTGATGTGAGTGAGTTCATCGGCGAACTCCTCAAGAAGATGATCAGCATCAGAATGTGGAATTGATGCCTCAACATACTCGATGTCTCCATAAGATGCACAATCTTCGCTACAATCGGAGAAAGTCTCAAATTGATCTTTTGGACACTCAAGAGGGGAAGGAATATCACACACATGGTCAAAAGCTCCCTGTGACTCTCTTGGGATTGGGACAAGGTTCTCAACACTAGACTTTATGAATTCGTCTGATTCCTTTCCAGGAACAGTGTCAAGATGCTCGTTCCCCGTGTTCAGAGAGTGAGTGTGAACTTCGGGTGTGATAGCAGTTGTTTGAGATGGAATCTCAACTGCTGGAATATCAACTGATGAACTTGATGAATCTTTATAGAATTGAAGGATATCAAGTGTATCTTCATCATCATCAGGAATAAAACGAAACTGAGAGCTAGATTTGGCTGCTTTTTCTTTTGCAATTGATTCCCTAATAGATTTTTCATAGGGATCTTGGGAATTTATTCTAACAGCCTGCTCTTCAGCTAGCAATTCTTCCATGGATTTTTGATGAGTGTCTTTTTGGGCAAAGTCTTTAACTAAACCCTTAAGCTCATCAAGTAATTCCAGTACATTTTGCATTTCTGGAAGAATTGCTTGATTCATTTGGTACTGTGGAGGTTGGTCATAATAAGGTGTGTCAAAATTGTCACAAGGATATGGATTTCCCGTTTGACAATCTGAGCTGAAGTGTGGACCTCCACAGTAATCACAACAGTAAAACTGTTGAGTCTGGACTGGTGAATCATATGGATATTGGTCATAACCAAAGTTCTGAGCATCACCGGAAAACTGTTCATAGACAAACGTGTTTCCGGCTTGACACTCAAATCCTTGGTGAGGACCTCCACAAAACTCACACAGATATGTCAGTATCTCATGATGTGGTGGCTGGTAGGATGAATCAAATGTGTCACGGTAAGGATAGGGAGCTTGGTTATAGACAGACCCATCTCCTGACTCTACCATGCTACAGCCGGGACAATTCCCACCATTATGAGGACCACCACACCATTGGCAACCAAAATGGTGTGGATACGACATAGGAAAGAATCAAAGGTTTATAGAGGGGTAGGGATGAAGAATCAAAGATGTGAGAGGGTAAAGGTGAATATTTTTGGATTTTTGGATAAACATTTTGTACAAATAAGAAAGAAACTGTTTTTGTGTTTTTGTGTTCGTTGAAAACTGAGTTTAAAATGTTTTCGTGAACTATTTTGTTTTTATATGATAAGAAAATATGAACAATGATGGTAAATTTACAAAGGATTGAATTCCAAAAGCACTAATCAGCAAACCGTTTTTAAGAAAAACGCGCACAACCTCCCCGGCAGCGGCGCCAAAATTTGATTGACTCCAAACAGTCAACCTAAATTGACCAAAGGATGGTCAACAAGGTCAAACAGCCTAGAGTCAATACTCCACGGAATATTGTGTTTCCCCGGGTCGTTATGTCCCGACGAGGTGTGAATTGTTATCAAACGGGTCTGCGATCGGGTGAATTTGGACAGAAAGGTGTTTGAGTTTGATTAAACTAAGGAATCTACAAGGAAATAGCTTAAATAAGCTATATGAACAAGACTGTGAATTTAGAAAAACCAGAAACGTTTAAAACTTAAAACGCGTACGTTTACATTTAAATTTACGCGAACGTACGAAATAAAACGTGAAAACTGAAATCTGAAAACCCACAGGGGGTGAAATTGACTTTTTTTCAAACCTAAGGATAAAAGAAAATTTTTAGAAAAAGAAAATTAATTTTTACACTATTTAATTATTTAATATTAATTAAATACTAATTAACACTAATTATTAATATTTAAAATACTTAAATAAAATATAATATTAATTTAATACTAGAAAAGTGAAAATTAAATTTCTAAAATTATAAAATAACTAAAAACAAATTTTAAAACTAAAAATACGTCTTTTTGTCTTTTTGTGGCTTTTATATTAATTAATTACTATTTATATTAATTAAACTAATTAAACTATTTTTAAATTATTAATAATACTAAAAAGACTTAGAAAATTAAGAAAATTTTTTCAAAACTAACTAACCATCACAGGAATCCTAAAAAATTATAAAAAGTTTGTTTTACAAGTTTTTACACTATTTTACTAATTATTATATTAAATATTAATTAATTACTAATTAAACTATTTAAATTATAAAAAATAGAAAATGAACAGTAAAAATTCTAGAAAAATTTCTAAAAATGTTTTATAACATATAAAAGCTAGGAAAAATATAAAAACTAGGTGTTGCTTTATAAAAACTAATTATGCTATTTAATACTTAATTATTAATTAATTATTAATAAAACTAATATTAAATCTAATAATTACTAAATGACAAAATAAAAATCTGAGAAAATTATTAAAATTACTTTAATATAAGAGGAATTTAATAAAAATATAAAAATGCTAATTGCTTAACAAAAATCTAAAAACGAAAATTAAAATTTAAATTACATTAAATAGAAATTATCACTTAAAATTAAATAGTTTTTTCTGGATTTTTCTTTGTGAAAACTATTTTAAAACTGAAAACAAGGAACTTTTATAAAAACAACTTTTTTGGAATTCAATAATAAGCACTGTGGATGCTTTTTGGCTCAACAGTTAACTTTTGTTGACTTTTGCTAGAAATGAGCCTCTGTGGGTCCCACAGAGGTGGACAATGGTTTAAACTAGCTAAGTGAACTGTAATAAGCAAGAACAACAAGTTAGGACCTCTGAATAAGCTAATAAGCATGAAAATAAGCACTTGAAATCTAGGCTCAACCCAGAAATGGTACAACTTTTATGGCCAATAAATGTGGGTCCCAGTGAGCTTAAGCTTCAACCAAAGCTTGGAATGGGTAGAGGGCCAGCTTGTGAATCTAAGGAACCAAGAAGCTAAGTGTGGGACCCACTGGTGAGGTCTGTGGGACCCACCAAATGTTGACAGATCAGTAGTGGCTGCTGCAGCAAGGTATGAGACAGCCCTACAACAGTGTTTGGGAGGTCGTAGGGCCCACACGAAAATTCACAAAATTATAGTGAAGGTGGGAATCAAGAGTTGAGGTGGTAGATTAAACCCTGTAAAAGTTTCAAGGCCTAAGTCTAAGTACAAAATTCTAAACAATTCACCCAAGATTTGGATTTTTTGAGAACTAAGCAATTTTGACTTTTTGATTTTTGAACCTACTTTGACTTTATGGAACTTTAATTGACCCTAATGAACTGTAAACATGTTTATAAGCTACAAGGAGATGATCTAAAGCTATGACAACTAATTATGAAATGATATGAGTGATCTATGATTTCAAGAATCCAACAGTGAACCTGATGTGGAATTTTAAAATGGATTTTTACTTTTTAATGAACAACCACTGGTTTTTATCACTTAAGTTATCTAATTTAACCTATTGAAGCATGTAGTAACAACAAACATCAATTGAAACACCTTGTTGCTCAATGAACCCCACTAAACCAAACACACCTTTAAATCTAATCCAATTATTACGGCACATCATAAGCCAAATAAAAAAATCTAAAAATTAAACCAAAAATAACAGTAACTAGATAAGCTACTAAATAAGCTACATACCAAATTTCAGGTCTAACGGACTTATAACGAAGAAATGAAAAATAAAAAACTATTTCTGCAGTTAAAAACGTGTTTTTGCAACCCAAAAATGGGTGATTTACCGTTGTAAAAAAATCTAAAAATAAAAATAAAAATACTAGCAAGTGGATAACCAATAAAATAAGTTACAAATAAAATTTCAGGTCAAACGGACTTATAACGAAGAAATGAAAAATAAAAAACTATTTCTGCAGTCGAAAACTTTTTGACTTTTTGATTATTTTGAGAATGGTTGACTTTGGTGAGCTTTCATCTGATCCTAATGACTAAAAATGATGTAATAAGTTAATGTAAGACTAAATTAAGCTAGCTTAACAACAATTGTACCTAAAATGATGATTATGCAACAACAAAAACTAAATGTGAATACAAAAATTGGATTATGAGATGATTTTCACTTTTTTTCTAAAAGGACACTGGTTTTTATGACTTGAGTAACCTAATAGAACCTAGTGTAACATGTCTCAACCAAAAACGACAAAAAAAACCTACTAGAACAAAGAGATTACCCTTGAACCAAACACCCCTTTAAGTTATGTCTGTCTTGGTTTTTCAAAGCAAAGGTCTGATTTGGCTTAGGAAATTGAGAGATTAGTAGTACTTAAGCTAAATTATGACGAAACAAGCAATTAAGATCACAAAATAAGCAATATTTAATATGCTAATCCTAAATGCAATGTTAAGCTAAATTTGACAGTTAATAGAGAAATAACTAAAACACTTTGACAACTACGAAAACTAAACTAAGACATGAATAATTAGCTAATAGAAACTTGAATAAGCATAAACAAACAAGGAATAAGCACTTAATAAGCAGAAACTACAGTAGCTGTGCAAGAATTGGGAAAATGAGACTTACAAAGAAAGGCAACTGTGTGATACTCCAAATCAATTTCTAAAACATCCTATTGCTTCCCATGAAGCTCTAAACCAAGGCACTTCATAGCTTCTTCTTCTCTATTTCTTCTTGCATTTTTATTTTTCAAGTATTTTTCCATCTTTTATTTATTTTTATTTTTTTTTGAGATTTTGCATTAAAACAAGTAAACATGAAATGTAAATGTTAAAATAAGTTAACACTGGTCCAATGTAACTTATGAGACAGTAAGCAAGCTAATTTAACAACTTTTGGCTAATAATGAAAAATTAATAGATTTTAAGCAAATTTGACTTGGAAAATGAAAATGGAATAGTTTGATTAAATAACCTTGAAATTACATTAAAATAACTGAGATTACAACTTGGAACTGAGTTGAACAAGAAAAGAGCTAAAATTAACTAATTACTACATTAAAGGTAAAAGTAAAAATCTACACTAGCTAGCTAACTCCCTCCTTCCATCTTTTTTTCTTCACTTATATAGGTCCTGGAGTCCTTCTTTGACTTTCCCACCACTCTTTTGAGCCCTAGGATGAGTACAGCAGATCTTGTCCCTTGATTTTGTTTTTGGCGGGAACTGCCAATTTGGCAGTTGGTGATAACTTGGAGTAATTTGTGGAGCAATTAATGATGTTTGGGATGTAGTACTAGTGGAGGAGACAAGGACTGGTGAGGGTGAGTTGGAGTGATGGGGGGAGGTGGAGTGTGCAGGGGTGAATAGCAGGCAAGTGGTGGGGTGAAGGAGGGAAGGATGGTCAAAGGAGGGTTGACCCGTTTTTAATATCAAAGGGAGTTGGGTGGGCTTAGGTTTGGGCCTGGAGTAATAAGGGGAATGGATTTGGATTGGGTTTGTTTGTTAATTTTAAACTTAACACCAAAAGGACCATTCATGTAATTTCTGAAATTTGTGGGCTGAATTTACCAACCTTCCAAACTTGTTCCAAGGACTAAATTTTCCGTGTTTCAATAATATGAGGACAAGAATTGCAATTTTCCATTTGGACCCTCAAGGACTAAAACAGCCAGTTTTGAAAGTTAAGGGACCAAAATTGTAATTTTCTCAAACTTTCATTCCAAAGACTAAATTTGACAACTTGTGACTTTCTAAGGACCAAAGTTGACTTTTTCTCCAAAATTGATCTCCAGGGGCCAAAACTGCCAATTGTTGAAACTTGAGGGACCAAAATGTAAATTCTCAAAACTTTTAGAATTTTTCACCAAAGGACTAAATATGACAACTTATGATTTCAAAAGGACCTTTGGTGACTTTTCTTTTAAAATATGTGCTCAGGGACTATTTTTGCCAATTTTTGAAAGTTGGGGGACTGAAACTGCCAGTTTTGCAAACTTTGTACGTTTTTCATCTGTTTTTACTCATTTTGCATCTAAAACATATAAAACACAATTTTGGAATATTTTCAGTATTTTGATGCATTTTGAGTGTTTTTGTATGTTTTGCAGTTCAGATTTGACCAAAAATGATGAGTGTTTGAGCACTCATCACACACACACACACATTCATTCTTTCATCTAACCCTTTAACATTTCATATGTAAAGTTTCTTTTTGTAGCAAAGAAATTCACGAGCTCATTAAAAGTAACAAGTATTCAACACAACGTTGCAAAACTTGTTAGCTTAGCATTGTGTAGACTTGTGTAGTTTACACTTCATTTGATTGTGTATTTTCAGTAGTGATCGGTTAGTATTTTAGTCCTCAAAATACAAAGTGTATCGGGAGTAGTTGTACCCTTGTAAAAGAACTAACGGGAGTGGTTGTACCCTTGGTAAAGAACTCGACATCTAGCTTAGTGTCGGTAAAAGTATAAGCGACGTGTAAGGTTTTCTCCGCCGGTGAAAGGAGCTTGTTGACTAGTGAAAGAAACTCTCGAGTTGGATACTCGGGGCGTGGACGTAGGGCAAGGAAAAAGAGTCCTTGTAGCCGAACCACGATAAATACTCGTGTTGTGGTTTGATCGTTTCTTTCATTTACTTGCATGTTATATATTGTGTTTGTGTATATATCTTTGATCAAACGAAAAGTTTCAAAGCTAACTTAACAAGTTAAAAAGATTTTAAACGGTAAACTATTCAACCCCCGTTCTAGTTTTCCACAGGTTTTAAAAAACAATTATGTGTCGAACAATTTCTATTTCTATTACCTTTAACTATTTCTCTTAGGATTTATAACGTAACTTAATTTTCTATTTATTGGTTTAGATTTGTTTTTGTTTTTGTTTGTTTGGCTGTTTCGTATATTTTGCAATTTTCTTGCAGGAGTTTTGTTACGGAAGCATATAGTTGATCAACGTTTGGAGTCGATATACTCATTTGCTTATTATGATCAAATATGCATGTTGCGTATTTAACTCCGGTATTTTCTAAATTTTTCCATTTCCTTTACTTTGAAGTTATTTTTATTACATTGAGGACAATGCAAAACTTAAGTGTGGGGGAAGGAAGAAAATAAAAAAATTGCATAATTTTTAAAATTTCATAGTTTTTAAATTTTAAACTTTCGTTTTTTTTAGAGTCGTGAACTTTAGTAACTAGTAGTAGGTCGACCTTCATATTTTAGTTAAAATAAGGTTGATTTCATGATAAATAATAATGATATTTTTGGAGAATAAATTCAAGTTTTAAAGAGCAATTCGTCTCGAAATTGATAACAATTGCTAGTACAATTTTATACCCTTATTACTTTAAATTGTGAGGATTAGTTTTTTTTTTGTGAATAGTGTTTCTTGTACTATTTACATATTTCATGATGAGTGTGCCGGTGGTTGTGTTAATTCTAGAACTTGTACTTGTTATCCATTACGGTTAAAATCATTTGCGAATGATAAGGATATATTCATATGATAAGAGGCAAACTTAGGAATAAAATCAAATGGCCATCTGTTTACAAAATAATTTTTGCTAACCGCGTTGGTTAGTTACCCTCGTATTTGGAACCCATTTCTTAGCGTTCATCTTTAGCGCTAGATACCCTTAGTTACACCCTTTGAGTCATCCTTTTCATTTTGTTACATCCAGAAAAGAAAAAAATATATATTTTACACTTTAAACCTTAGCCTTACCTTTTGTCACAACCCACAATTTCAGGTCATTTTTCCAAACTTTGCCATTCTACTATTCACAAATTACTATTCATCGATCACTATTCATCGTTTTACTATTCATCGTTTTTGAGGTTATTTTGACATTCCGAGACACCTTCAGAAAATTTACTATTCACTTGACACTATTCATTTCCGAGAGAAAACTACTATTCACGTGCATTATTCATGTCATCGTAAATTTAGTTTACGAGTGTTCAAATTCGCGTAACCGTATTGGTTCAGGAGCGAATTCATGCATTATTATTAGGGACATTTCATACGGACTAGAAATAGTCGACATATCATTATTAGGGCACTTGCATACTATTCCACTCGTAGGGTATTCAAATTATATTTTTAATATAATTAACAAATTACGTACGTTTATTTTAAATAAACACTAATACGCGAACTATAAATGTGACTAACACGTCCAACACTCCCGACAATGATCCTAATATATTTTTATATTCATTTTTATAATATAAAAATTATAATATTAATTTACCCGGTATTTTGGATATTTATTTTAATTATTAACTTAAGTTATTAAAACTTCGACGGTTTTCGTGGAAATTAAACTATAATTATCTAAACACTCAATAATTTTATCCAACCTATTTTTATAATTTTTATAACTTTATTATGGCCCGGTTAACTTCGTTAAAATTTATTTTTAGTTAACCCGGTACCCGGTAGAATTCAAAACTACACAAAACAACCAATAATACATTTAATTACAAAATCCTACATTCATCCCCCCCCCCTTGACTTTGCCCCCCCCCCCCCCCCCCCCTCTCCAATCTCTTACAAATTTTACTTATATACTCTTTGTTCATTAATGCTTGCTACTAACCCTTTTATATATAATATAATTTCAATAATAATAATACATATATGAACTTTACTAAATTCTTATCTCATTTGCAACATATCAAAAAGTTATTTTTCTCTCTTTCTCTTCTCATATACACGGCCAAGAGGAAGAACAAGCAAGACCAAAAGATTTTTCAAAGATCAAAGTGTTTATCTTGTGTTTATAGTATCCTTGTTTGAGTTTTGAAATAAAAACTCAAGGATTATTAGGTTTTAATCATCCTAACTTCACTAATCTTACAAGTAAGTTTACTAAACTCATTCCATAATTTTTACAAAGTTCTTACTATGTTTATACATGTTTCTTGCAAGATCTCATACATGCATTAACTTATACCACTTTATTTTTGTAACTTTTGATCATACAAGCCCTAGAAATGATTTGTGGTTAGATCCTTGTTAGATCTACTTGGTTTTGGTGATTAGGAACCCATGACACCCTAAGAAGGTGTATGGTAGGATTAGATTAGTTTTGTGGTGTTTGAAAGAGGTTTGATGAATGATGGAACTAGTTTGGAGACTTGGAAATGGTTTTTGAAACTTTTAAAATACCTACTGTCCCTATTTTAATTTCGTGGGAAAATCAGTAGATGGTGACTAATTTTTGACCAAAGATTTAGAAAATACATTCAAAAACGAAACTTTGGGCGAAAGAACGGATTAAAACGAGTTTATAACGAAGGAGTTATGATTTTTGCAAATTTAACGACGAAAACTATTTTTCAGAAAACTGCTTGCTGTTTGGCAGAATACGACGGGTAATTTGAGGCATTAAACGTAACCTAGAGGAGCCGAGTTATCTAAAATATACTAGTATATACAAAGACGAATCCGTGGACATAAAGAACAAGGAAAACGAGCCTAAAACGACCGAGTTATACCCGTTTTAACATTGTCAAAACTATATTTATATATATAGTCACAAATAAAAATAATAACGTATGTACTAAAATGGTATATTTTCTAGCAACGTAATAATGACTATTTTCTTAACGAATGAATACGTACAACTCGAGGGAATATTTATACGACATGACGACGTCATTCTAAGGTTTTGATACAAGGATTTTAACGCTAACTTTTGTACGAGTTAATATGTCGAGATTATATACTTCTCTAAATGGAATTATTTTTCCTAAGTATGGAAACCATTTTTCTACGACGATAACTAGTATTTTCAAATTACGAGTGGTATGAGTATCATGTGCATGTGCATTCACTTCATTACGGCTTGATCTAAGTTAGATCATGATTATTCATTTAGGTTGCGGCTAGTGTACTCGCACCTCATTGTTCCGACTACTTTTACCTCATTGCACCATCTTTGTACCTTCACTTCGAGGTGAGTTCTCATAGCCCCGTTTTAATTCTATATTTTGATTTCAAATCCCACGGGGGAGAATACATTGCATTACTTATTTTTGTGTACATGCCTAAGTATAAAATTCATACATTGCTTAAGTTGCCTATTTACCACGTCTTGACAAGTCCCCTTTTATTATCATGGACCATTAATTTCTAGTACTAAGCGAGAGTGAGTGGATAGATCTATCGAGGGTGACGCCTCCATTCGTGTTTGGGTTGCTCCAAATGGAACGAATGCATTTCATGTCTTTATTATTAGAGTGTCTGGTAAACACTCATTGGGGCCAAGTATCGTCTAGCTTCGGGGTCATGAGCTTAAGAGCCAATGTATATACTTTCCGGACATCCTATTTCTTGGCATTACTTATGGCATTTGTACACTTGATTTACTTATAAACCTATGATTATTCACCAACTTTATGTTGACCGTTTTTCGCAATGTATTTCTCAGGTAACTAAGGCATATCCTCATGGCATTGCATGGAGTCACTTTGTATATCAAGGATGACGCGTCACTTTTGGATTTCATGCACTTTGAACTATCGTTTGATTGTACTAAACTTGTTTCCTTAAACCTTTTCTAACTTTTGGGACCTATGTCTTTATAACTCTGAATATTTTGAATGAATCAAACGATGTATTTTCCAAACGACACTTTAGGTCGTTCAATATTTCCTTGTTTGTGTGCTATGATCCGTTACACCCTCAGGTATTCCATTCCGCTGCCATTCAGGTATTTCGGGGGTGTTACAGATTGGTACCAGAGCTAAGGTTATAGCGAACTAGGTTGCATCATAGACCCTAGACTATAACCACACCATCATAGCATATCATCATTTCATCGTAAGTGCATATTTACTTATTTTTAGGCGATGCCATTATGCGAGTTATTTATTTTTATTTCACCTTGATTATCACAGAGTCATGTCTTCGGATCCCAACACTGTTGTACTTTACTCCATATCCGACTCTGATGATGAGGGCTCTATGTCCTCTACTGCTGTTTCACCACTTGTTTCACCTACACCTGAGTTGCCACTTTTGGCATCTGATGGTGACACTGAGCCTTTCGAGGAGGAGGAGACGGCTCCTACTCCCCATGTCCATCCTACTATACCTACTGACATACCATCATCTCCTACTACTACTATCCATTCAGAGCCGAGACTTATGTTTCCTAGGGATAAGACTGTTCAGGGCCCTAGGAAGAGAGTTCGTTATGCTACATCTACTTATAGGAGTCTCCCTAGTCCTACTGTGCCTACACCACCACCACCAGCCTTACCTACTACCACTCCTATACCTACCTCACTCTTGCCGCTCAGGAAGCGTGCAAGGCTTACCACTCCAGATTCACCTACCACTGAGACTGATGACTTTTCACCACCACCAGAGTACCACATAGGTGAGAGTTCTAGAGCGGCTGCAGCTAGGGATCCTACAGCTGCTACACTAGAGGATCAGTTGGATGCTCAGCAGGAGCAAGTTGATAGCTTGGGGTATAGAGTCGATGAGATTATTACTACTAGACTTGAGACTGTTGAGGAGCAGGTTGAGGATTTGATTCAGGGCAGGGTTAGTATTGATGTGTCTTACCATGGACTCGAGGCACGACAGTTGAGGCACCAGGAGGAGATTGAGCTACTTAGGGATGAGTTACCTGAGATTCGAGATAGAGCTCAGGCGACACAGGAGACCCAGTGGGAGCAGGTAGACCAGTTGACATTGCTTCGAGAGAGGGTAGTTGTTTTGGAGCGTAGGGATGCTTCTTCTCAGTTACGACTTGAGCATCTTGAGGAGATTGTGGTGGCGATGGATCGTGAGATTCGCCGTTTGAGGGGAGAGCCTGGACCATCTAGAGCACCGGGAGGAGCCTAGACGTAGACTGGTATTATATTAGCTTGTATTATTTTCCTAGTCCCGGGATGTGGGACATAGTTCAAGAACTTGTAGCCTTTTGATTGTTGTACAAACAAAAATTATCAAGTGCGACTCTACTATGTGGAAATGTTGTGCTATATATTATATCGGCCTACATCGACCGAAATTTTCATGTATTATATTCATGTGTTGTGATTATATTTATGATGTTTCGTGGTTATTATCGCATTTACACAGGTTGTGGTTGTATATATACATGTCGTGGTTGTATTCATACCTGTTGTGCTTGTATCGACACAGGTTGTGGTTGTATATATACGTGACGTGGTTGTTGTGGTTGTATATATATACTTGTCGTTGTGATGTCTAGACAGATTGTGGTTGTACTCGTACATGTCGTGGTTGTATTTATATTTGTTGTGGTTGTATATTTATATACGTGTTGTGGGTGTATATCTTTGGTACGATGACTATTTCTATTATGATTTTTCTCATGGTTATTTCCATTATGATTTATCAGAAATATGGCACCAAGGAAGAGTAAGACTGCACCGGAAACCCCCACTATGACTCAAGCCGCTATCCGCAAGTTGGTCAGGGATAGTATTGCAGAAGCTCTGGAGGTTGAGAGAGCTGAGGTTGCTGCAAGGGCTGCTGAGACTGCTTCTAATACAGGAACAGTTGAACCAACCGCTGCTAAGCGGGAATGTACATGGAAAGATTTCAAGATTAGTGATCCTATTAAATTTAAGGGCACTGAAGGAGCGGTTGCTTTAATCCGCTGGTTTGAAAAGACTGAGAATGTATTTCTCATGTGCGGATGCCCGGATGTCAGCAAGGTGAAGTTTGCTACAGGTATGCTACTTGATGAAGCTATGTCTTGGTGGAATTCGTATGCTCAGCCGATTGGTATAGAAAATGCTCACAAGCTTACTTTGGAGGAATTCAAGAAATTGATGACAAAGAAGTTTTGCCCTCGTACCGAGGTGCAAAAGATGGAAACGGAATTTTATGAGCTTGTGACTAAAGGTGATGACATTGAGACCTACTTTAGGAGGTTTCAGGAGTTGGCTGCATTATGTCCAACTATGGTTCCCGATGATGAGAAAAAGATGGAAAACTTTGTTGGTGGATTACCCGAAAGTGTTCGAGGAGATGTGATTTCTTTTGACCCTCAATCAATGGAAGAGGCTATTCGTATAACTCAGAAACTCATGGTTCAAGTAGTCAAAGGGAAATCTGCTGTCAACAACAATAACCGATCAAACAACACCAACTACAACAACACTCGAAACAACAACAACTATAACAACAATCGGAACCGCAACTATCCCAATAACCGAAACAACAATCTAAACAACAATAACAACAACAAGAGGAGGTTTGATTACAACCAAGGTGGTAATGCTGTTCAGCCGCCACCTAAGAGGCAGGAAGTAGCAAAGGCTTATGCTGCAGGACCAAATGATAGGAAAGGTTACACTGGTAACTTACCTAAGTGCGAAAGGTGTCAGAAGCATCATAACCCAGGCCGTTGTCCAGATATTTGTGGCAATTGCAAGAAGCTTGGTCACCACATCAAAGATTGTAGACTTCCAATCGTGGGTGACAATCAGAAACCACAGGTAACGTGTTTTGGCTGTGGAGAACTTGGACACTTTAAGAATGAGTGCCCAAAGAAGAAGAATCAAGGAACAGGAAACCAAAATGGAATGGCTCGAGGAAGAGCTTATGTCATGGGAGGAGACGATATCAAAGAAGACCCGAATGTTGTTGCGGGTACGTTCCTCGTTAATAATCGTTATGCATCCATTTTATTTGATTCAGGAGCGGATAGAAGTTTTGTGTCTATTGCATTTGCACCATTGCTTAACATAGAACCAACCCCATTAGACATTTCCTATATCGTTGAATTAGCCGATGGGTCTTTAGTTAACACCAACACCATTGTCCGTGGTTGCACCATAAATTTTCTAAACCATCCATTCAATATAGACCTTATGCCTGTAGAACTTGGAAGTTTCGACGTTGTGATCGGTATGGATTGGTTATCTCGGCATCGAGCGAGAATTATTTGTGATGAGAAAGTTGTTCACCTTCCTTATAACGGTGAAACTTTGGTTGTTCGCGGAGAGCGAAGTGGAACTAGACTCAGTATTATATCGTGCATTAAAACCGAGAAGTACATAAAGAAAGGTTGTTATGCATTCTTGGCTCACATCACGGAGAAGAAGTCGGATGAGAAACGACTTGAAGATGTGCCAATTGTTAAGGAATTTCAAGAAGTTTTTCCGGAAGAATTGCCAGGACTTCCGCCTACACGCCAAGTTGAGTTTCAAATTGAATTAGTGCCAGGAGCTGCACCAATTGCACGAGCACCGTATAGACTTGCACCTTCGGAAATGCAAGAATTGTCGAATCAATTACAAGAACTTTTGGACAAAGGATTCATTAGACCGAGTTCCTCGCCTTGGGGAGCGCCGGTTTTGTTTGTGAAGAAGAAGGACGGAACTTTCAGAATGTGCATCGACTATCGTGAGCTGAACAAGTTAACGGTGAAGAACCGTTATCCACTCCCAAGAATTGACGACTTGTTCGACCAGTTACAAGGTTCTAGTTTTTATTCCAAGATTGATTTAAGATCCGGTTATCATCAACTTAAAGTTCGGGAAGAGGATATCCCGAAGACGGCATTTAGAACACGCTATGGTCATTATGAATTTCAAGTGATGCCTTTTGGATTAACCAACACACCTGCGGTATTTATGGATCTCATGAATAGGGTGTGCAAACCGTATCTTGATAAATTTGTGATCGTATTCATTGACGATATCTTGATTTATTCCAAGAGTAAGGAAGATCACGAAGAACACCTCAGAACAATCCTGGAACTGCTCAAGAAGGAGCAATTGTATGCCAAATTTTCTAAGTGTGATTTTTGGATACGAAGAGTTCAATTTCTTGGTCACGTCATTGATAGCCAAGGTTTACAAGTCGACCCAGCAAAGATCGAGGCAGTTAAGGATTGGGCTACGCCCAAGTCTCCTACGGAAATTCGTCAATTCCTAGGACTTGCCGGATATTACAGAAGGTTTATTGAAGGGTTTTCAAAGATAGCGAAGTCGTTGACGAAACTGACACAAAAGAATCAAAAGTACGAGTGGGGAGAAAAACAAGAGTCCGCATTTCAACTATTGAAACAAAAGCTTTGTAGCGCACCGATTTTGTCACTACCTGAAGGTATTGAGAACTTTGTGGTATATTGCGATGCTTCGCATCAAGGACTTGGAGCTGTGCTAATGCAAAACGAGAAGGTGATAGCTTATGCATCTAGACAGCTTAAGATACACGAGAAAAATTACACTACTCACGACTTGGAATTGGGTGCGGTAGTTTTTGCACTCAAGATTTGGAGACACTACCTTTATGGTACAAAGTGTGTAATTTTTACCGACCACAAGAGCTTACAGCATATACTCGATCAGAAGGAACTTAATATGAGACAACGTCGTTGGCTAGAGTTGTTGAGTGATTACGATTGTGAAATCCGATATCACCCAGGAAAAGCAAATGTTGTAGCAGATGCTCTTAGCCGAAAAGAACGACTCAAACCTTTGAGAGTTAGGTCATTGGGAATGACTATCATTTCGCCATTGCCATCGAAAATTCTAGAAGCTCAGATTGAGGCTCTCAAAGAAGAAAACCGACCACATGAGAAGCTTTATGGTATGCCAGAAAGCGATAATGGCTTTGTGAAGAGATCAGACGGAGTGTTATGCTTCAAGGACCGAAGTTGGATACCACTCTATGGTGGAGTGCGAGAATTGATTATGCATGAATCACACAAGTCGAAGTACTCTATTCATCCAGGTTCTGATAAGATGTATCAGGATCTCAAAAAGCTTTATTGGTGGCCGAACATGAAAGCAGAAATTGCTACTTACGTCAGCAAATGTCTTACTTGTGCTAAAGTGAAAGCCGAGCACCAGAAACCATCAGGGTTACTTCAACAGCCGGAAATTCCACAATGGAAGTGGGAACGTATTGCTATGGACTTTGTCACTAAACTTCCGAAGACGTCAGGAGGTTTTGATGCTATTTGGGTAATCATTGATCGACTTACCAAATCAGCTCATTTCATACCCATTAGAGAGACTTATTCAATGGAACAACTTGCTAGACTTTATGTCAAGGAAATAGTCTCAAGACACGGTGCACCAGTTTCTATCATTTCCGACAGAGATAGTCGTTTTACTTCGAACTTTTGGCGGTCATTACAAGATTCTTTTGGATCCAATTTAGACATGAGCACTGCTTACCATCCTCAGACCGATGGTCAGAGCGAGAGAACTATTCAAACACTTGAAGACATGCTTAGGGCGTGTGTGATTGACTTTGGAAATGGTTGGGCTAACTATTTGCCGTTGATCGAATTTTCCTATAACAACAGTTACCATTCGAGCATTAAGGCTGCACCATTTGAGGCACTTTATGGTCGTAAGTGTCGATCTCCAGTTTGTTGGGCCGAAGTCGGTGAAGTACAATGTACTGGCCCGGAGATGGTACAAGAAACAACAGAAAAGATAATTCAGATTCGAGAGAGACTCGAAACTGCAAGAAGTCGACAGAAAAGCTACGCAGATGTTCGACGCAAACCATTGGAATTTCAGGTCGGGGACAAAGTTATGTTGAAAGTCTCGCCTTGGAAGGGCGTGATACGATTTGGAAAACGCGGGAAGTTGAACCCGAGATACATTGGACCATTCAAGATCCTGGAGAGGATTGGTCCGGTTGCTTACAAGCTTGAACTTCCGTCAGAACTTAGCAACGTACATAACACGTTTCATGTTTCGAACCTCAAGAAATGTCTTTCAGACGAGTCTGCTATTATACCATTAGAAGAAATACAACTCGATGAAAAGCTTAACTTTGTGGAAGAACCAGTTGAAATCATGGATCGCGAGATCAAACAGTTGAAACAAAGTCGAATTCCGATCGTATTGGTTCAGGAGCGAATTCATGCATTATTATCAGGGACATTTCATACGGACTAGAAATAGTCGACATATCATTATTAGGGCACTTGCATACTATTCCACTCGTAGGGTATTCAAATTATATTTTTAATATAATTAACAAATTACGTACGTTTATTTTAAATAAACACTAATACGCGAACTATAAATGTGACTAACACGTCCAACACTCCCGACAATGATCCTAATATATTTTTATATTCATTTTTATAATATAAAAATTATAATATTAATTTACCCGGTATTTTGGATATTTATTTTAATTATTAACTTAAGTTATTAAAACTTCGACGGTTTTCGTGGAAATTAAACTATAATTATCTAAACACTCAATAATTTTATCCAACCTATTTTTATAATTTTTATAACTTTATTATGGCCCAGTTAACTTCGTTAAAATTTATTTTTAGTTAACCCGGTACCCGGTAGAATTCAAAACTACACAAAACAACCAATAATACATTTAATTACAAAATCCTACATTCATCCCCCCCCCCTTGACTTTGCCCCCCCCCCCCCTCTCCAATCTCTTACAAATTTTACTTATATACTCTTTGTTCATTAATGCTTGCTACTAACCCTTTTATATATAATATAATTTCAATAATAATAATACATATATGAACTTTACTAAATTCTTATCTCATTTGCAACATATCAAAAAGTTATTTTTCTCTCTTTCTCTTCTCATATACACGGCCAAGAGGAAGAACAAGCAAGACCAAAAGATTTTTCAAAGATCAAAGTGTTTATCTTGTGTTTATAGTATCCTTGTTTGAGTTTTGAAATAAAAACTCAAGGATTATTAGGTTTTAATCATCCTAACTTCACTAATCTTACAAGTAAGTTTACTAAACTCATTCCATAATTTTTACAAAGTTCTTACTATGTTTATACATGTTTCTTGCAAGATCTCATACATGCATTAACTTATACCACTTTATTTTTGTAACTTTTGATCATACAAGCCCTAGAAATGATTTGTGGTTAGATCCTTGTTAGATCTACTTGGTTTTGGTGATTAGGAACCCATGACACCCTAAGAAGGTGTATGGTAGGATTAGATTAGTTTTGTGGTGTTTGAAAGAGGTTTGATGAATGATGGAACTAGTTTGGAGACTTGGAAATGGTTTTTGAAACTTTTAAAATACCTACTGTCCCTATTTTAATTTCGTGGGAAAATCAGTAGATGGTGACTAATTTTTGACCAAAGATTTAGAAAATACATTCAAAAACGAAACTTTGGGCGAAAGAACGGATTAAAACGAGTTTATAACGAAGGAGTTATGATTTTTGCAAATTTAACGACGAAAACTATTTTTCAGAAAACTGCTTGCTGTTTGGCAGAATACGACGGGTAATTTGAGGCATTAAACGTAACCTAGAGGAGCCGAGTTATCTAAAATATACTAGTATATACAAAGACGAATCCGTGGACATAAAGAACAAGGAAAACGAGCCTAAAACGACCGAGTTATACCCGTTTTAACATTGTCAAAACTATATTTATATATATAGTCACAAATAAAAATAATAACGTATGTACTAAAATGGTATATTTTCTAGCAACGTAATAATGACTATTTTCTTAACGAACAAATACGTACAACTCGAGGGAATATTTATACGACATGACGACGTCATTCTAAGGTTTTGATACAAGGATTTTAACGCTAACTTTTGTACGAGTTAATATGTCGAGATTATATACTTCTCTAAATGGAATTATTTTTCCTAAGTATGGAAACCATTTTTCTACGACGATAACTAGTATTTTCAAATTACGAGTGGTATGAGTATCATGTGCATGTGCATTCACTTCATTACGGCTTGATCTAAGTTAGATCATGATTATTCATTTAGGTTGCGGCTAGTGTACTCGCACCTCATTGTTCCGACTACTTTTACCTCATTGCACCATCTTTGTACCTTCACTTCGAGGTGAGTTCTCATAGCCCCGTTTTAATTCTATATTTTGATTTCAAATCCCACGGGGGAGAATACATTGCATTACTTATTTTTGTGTACATGCCTAAGTATAAAATTCATACATTGCTTAAGTTGCCTATTTACCACGTCTTGACAAGTCCCCTTTTATTATCATGGACCGTTAATTTCTAGTACTAAGCGAGAGTGAGTGGATAGATCTATCGAGGGTGACGCCTCCATTCGTGTTTGGGTTGCTCCAAATGGAACGAATGCATTTCATGTCTTTATTATTAGAGTGTCTGGTAAACACTCATTGGGGCCAAGTATCGTCTAGCTTCGGGGTCATGAGCTTAAGAGCCAATGTATATACTTTCCGGACATCCTATTTCTTGGCATTACTTATGGCATTTGTACACTTGATTTACTTATAAACCTATGATTATTCACCAACTTTATGTTGACCGTTTTTCGCAATGTATTTCTCAGGTAACTAAGGCATATCCTCATGGCATTGCATGGAGTCACTTTGTATATCAAGGATGACGCGTCACTTTTGGATTTCATGCACTTTGAACTATCGTTTGATTGTACTAAACTTGTTTCCTTAAACCTTTTCTAACTTTTGGGACCTATGTCTTTATAACTCTGAATATTTTGAATGAATCAAACGATGTATTTTCCAAACGACACTTTAGGTCGTTCAATATTTCCTTGCTTGTGTGCTATGATCCGTTACACCCTCAGGTATTCCATTCCGCTGCCATTCAGGTATTTCGGGGGTGTTACACCTTTGTCAAAGTCTAAACGATGGGTTGCTAGTTGCTTGGTTGTTGGATTGTTTTTTATGATTATTAGTTAGCCACACTTCACAATTCATGTGTGTGCCATTCCAACAAAGATGAAGAGTGCACATTCTTATTTGTATTTTTTGTGGTGTATGCTTATGCAAAGTGTGGGGGAGATGTAAAAAAAAATGATGAGAATAAGTCATCGCAACTATAAGGTGACAATCATAGCCAATGTGCTATATTATTATGAATAAAGAAAGTTATGAGATGTGTTGTTAGCCAATGTGCTAAGTTTGAAGAATATTTTTATGGTGAAGCGATGTATCGACATGTGAAAGATCGAAGAGGAGAAAGATTGTAACTATTGTTATTTTTGGGTTTATGGTTTGTTTGAGATTAGCAACTATGGGACTTAGACTTTGATTTTATTTTTCTTTAAAACCAATTTCATAAATATTCTCATGCCTTATCCTTACCTTTTTGACTTAGTGTAATTATTTTGCACGTAAGTTTATTTACCTTTAGCCTAAACGTTACAACCCAAATAAAAGACCTCTTTGATGAATTATTCTAGTGTTTTGATACTTGTACAAGCCTATGGTAAGAAACATAAATCATGATTGTGCAATGAGTGATCTATTAATCAGTACACATATTAAGTGATGAGTGAATTTCAAATTATCTTCGTGAGGTGCTTAGAATTGTTATCAAGCTCTTTATTTACTTGATTGAGTTCAAATAAGATATTTGCACTATTGCCACTATTGCCATTGAATTCAATTTTCTTTTTGATTAAGACTTGCTCGAGGGCGAGCAAATCTCAAGTGTGGGGGATTTGATAACGCTCAAAATTAACATATTTTTAGTCGCGTTATTGTTTGTTTTATGTGTGGAAATTGGTTATATTTGTATATATTTGTTACTTAATCGTGGAAAAGTGTTTATGCATGCAAATATAGCCAAAAGCAGGTAAAAATGATTAAAAGATGTAGAAATGAAGTGGACATGCATTTTTGGAGAATTTTAAGAAAGATCAAGGAAGAAAGAAACGTCGCATGGACGAAAGGATTTGATAAAGACAAGTTTTCTACACGAAATTATCAAAGAAATATCAAGTTCTAATGGACATAGTCATGCCACGAAGAAAAATAATGCATGCAACGTAAAACGACAAAGAAAAGACAAAGAAAGTATGTTCAGACAATCTCCAACCGATCGGATGCAAATCGCATCCGATTCGGCTGGAAACGTGCCAAAAGATTGACCATCCGATCGGATGGTGAGAAACCGATCGGATGGGGTTGACTGAAGTTACAAGTTTTGCATTTACGGGCGTATTTACTCCCCATAATCATGTGTGGCTGATCATTTCTGCTTATTAACTATTGAAGGACGTTTTTACTTGAAGGATAAGTGTCATTATGCTATATAATGACTACTTAGGATGTATAATTACTTGTACCACCAATATCTAACTTAGTATTACACCAAATCTTGTTAGTTTATCTTATATTGCCTGAAAGTTTACTAAGTGTTGAAAAAACGTCCAGAATGTGTTGAGTTAGAGTCTCAAGCATTGGTTCGAGTGTGGAGTTGTTTACTTACGTTAGTGAGCAATTGGAGGAGTGTGGTTGCTAAAGTTTCACAAGTTTATTGTAATTCTCAAGACTAGGTACACCTTGATACTTATAATGAACAATTGTTACTTTGAGTTTTATGAAAGTTTTCTTATTTACTTGTGTTTTAATATGATTGCTATGAGTAATTTGTGATATACTTGTGTTTATGATGTGATTGGTTAATGGAGTATTCTTTTATGAAAAAGGTGATGCATGAAAACATATCTATTTTATGAGTTTGTTGAAATAACATTTTTTCTTGCTTAATTTGTTGGTAAAAACAATCTCTTGAAAAATAGGTCCGAAAGGAATTTCAACTTGTTTTTATTCCAAAATATTAATGCACCAAATTAGTATGGAATAGGATGCTTGACAACCATCTTATTTACTTGTTAAAATGGATTTAAGACGATTTCATCACGAAAAAGGACCGAAAGGATTCGTAGGAATTCATAAGAAAAGAATTGATTTTCAAAACAACCATGTGATTATAGGATTGTCATACTAATTTGATATGTCCGAAAGGAGTCATTTAGGTGATAGAATTCTTAGTGGTAGTGAAAACATGACATACATCATAGATTGTATAACTACTCATTTTTAGTTGCTCATCATAACAAGTTTTACACCAAACTTTGTACTCAAATTGTCATAATACTCCTAATGACCAATCAAGGAATTATACATAAGTATACGTTTTGTTTTTACTTGAGTTTCCTTTAAATATATATTTTACATAAATTTGGATTGACAACCCTTATTTAACAAACGTTTTTCTTATTACTAAAACAACCAAATCCCTTGGGACGATCTCGACTTACCCACCTTTATTACACCGGACGAGTATACTTGCTCGTATGTGCTAAATAATAATCGGATAATTCGTGTTTATAAATTTTAAAACTTGTACTAATAAAACGCACATCATGCACTTATCAAGTCTAGAGCCACGAGATGCATCAAAAGATCTCTTAGGAACACATGCTACTTCTACACTGGTTGTTCAACATTAAGGACACCATGTGTAATACTATGAGTCCTACGTAGATCTTAGCAATCTACCAGAACATTCATGAGAAATTACTGATGTGATTTTCAGTGATTGAATGGAAATTCCTGCCAGGGTCAACATCAAACAGCCCTGAAAGCAAGTCACTTCGGTAATTCCTTGTGGATTACGATTAGTGGTCGCGGCGGTTACCAATGGTCTATAGTCGTGGAGTGAACTCCAGCGACTCACCCAGTCGTTGATTTACTTAGGTAGATCGTGTAAATCCTCTCGGGGGTTGCCGATTGGGAACGGTCTTGGTAAGGGTTAGAAGAAGCCTTCACACTATGTTGTAGATGATCTCTAATTCCAAACCTGCAAGTACCGGATGATTTGTTGCTAACTGTTTGCTTGCAGGAATTTCTGACGGTTACAGTAGATTGCTGAAAAGATGCTGATCCATCACCCCATGCTCACACTTCGACATCTTAATCAAGAAATCATGATCATTGAATGGGCTTCATCTATGCTTCCACAACTCTGATGCTGAAGATCATGATCCTGAAAAGTGTGAGCATGCCGATACAAAGATGTCTACGTCACAGGGAGATGTTACTACACAAAGATGGCTTGGAGACATTCATTTGGATGATACACACAAAGCAAAGTCAAAGATCATCCAACACATAAAACAAGTCATCTAATGTCCACTGCTAGAAGCACAAAGATTAATGACTATGAAGAATCACTGACTACGAGCTACAAAGATTCAATTCGAAGAACAGAATGCTAGAATTCAATTTGTATTTTCTGGAGTGACCTCCCTTAGGGGGAGATTGTTAGGAATATGAATATTCACGTGAAAGACTCGGTCACCCCGAGCATTGTTTAGCATTAAGTAGCTAGTAGTATCTATCTTAATAGTATAATAGTATGTTAATATGTAATTAGTATTCTTTGAGTGGGTCGGGTCTTTACCCACTGTCAGCTCACTCCACAGCCCGTTTTGTTACACCCCGTGCCCGATTTGACCTGATGCGTAGGGATTGCACCAGGCTTTACCTCTCAAGAGATCTTGAGAAGCTTACAACCCCCACCAGGCATTGTACCTGATCGATGTAGTATAGTATAATGACAAGTATCGGGGGATTGATCATTCAGCTAGGAATAGTGTCGCTAAGATTAGAAAACCTAAAGACTAGGTCTAGAGATGAGGGATGATTCTTTTTGTATTTTTATATTTTTAGGAAAGCAATTAAAAATCTCGGGTTTGAAGGAGTTGGGCGGAATTAGTTGCTAGTCAACTAACCCAATACTAAGATGCAATCAAAATAAAATACTAGAAATTAAAATAAACTATATTAAACTAAGGTTGTGAGCAATATGTGGGAGAATTGTGTTTACTTAGATTTCACTACTCCCTAGATATCTTTTACACGTTAATTACTTGTTATAGTTGCTTGGATGACGGATTGTATTCCTTGATACCATTCATGGGGTGGCGTACTTACTTCCCCAATCCTATGAGTGCCTACTTCACTCCTATGTCGAGCCGGCTAAGAAGCTCCTAACATGGGATCATTAGAATTTACTCATGCATTAAATACAACCAATAAAACCTAGTACACATCGGTTCATGTTTCCTAAGACGTTCAAGCATGTTACACAATGGAGATCTGCCAGTTTTCTTAAGCCTAACATTGAAATCATTCATCCAATACAACCATAAACAAGTAATCAACACATAATTAACATCTAGGTTTCATTAGATCTAAGCAAACACAAGATAAATCTAGCCTAGCATGTTGAAATCAAGACAAGTAAAAGATATAATCAACCAACACATAGACATATTAATTGAATTAAGAGAAGACTTATCTCAATAGCACATGAAAGGATTCAAGGGGTGAAAACACTGTAAAATATAAGCTAGGGTTTACAAAGTTCGGCCCTAATTATCTCCACACAAGTTCCTCTCTAATGAATGAAAAATAGAAAACTATATATAGAGTTTAGAAGGTGACGGTGTCAAGAACAAAGGTCTGATAAAACGTATACTTATGCAGGCCGTCACAGATTTAACTCTTGATGCCAAATAGTTCCTCGCCGCCAAATAGTTCCTCGGACTGCCTAGATCTGGGTCTGACGCCGTCATGTGGTCTCCTTATGCAGGCCGTCACAGATTTAACTCTTGACGCCCTTGTTGTGACGCCGTCAGGTTTGCACTAGGTCGTCACCACTTTTACTCCTGACGCCATCCGGATCTTCCTCTTGACGCCGTCAGGTACTATTCTCAGCTTGGAAAATTAAGTCTTTGGCGTTTGCTTCACTTTTATGCTCCAAAAATGTCCGAATTGCTTCGTTTTCTAGAATTCACTCCGAAAGTACCTAAAATCACAAAAGGAACAATTTAGGGTAATATTTGATCAAATAAATTCAATTTCGGGCTTAAATGACCCCCTAAAAGTGGTTCATTATTCTAATCAAAATACAAGTTAGAGGTCATTTAACACTAATATAAAAGTATTTACAACAAATAATCGTTCCACTAAAGACCAAAAACAAGCACGGAGGTCATATACTAGCACCTCACAAATAGTGTTTAGATACTCACATCTCTCGGGTGTAATAAAGTAATATCACAATATGGAAATGGAAAACATCTCTCACTACCTGTCATAGCAAAATAGATTACCATAGGCTTGGGAAAGGATCAAACCTCCACCACATGGCGTAAGCACCTAGGATAAACTATCAAAGAGGTCTTTTTAGAGGGTTGTAACGTTAGGTGTAGGGATATAGAATACACGGTTTTGTTGGATATAGGCAGTCTTTACTGGTGGCGAGTTAACAATCTTAGTTAATTACATGTACAATATGGCGTTGCTAAGCCAAGACTAGACTCGACTTAAGCTAATAAATGAAAAATAACAAAAATATAATATAAACATAGAATGAAACGGGATGGTAGTCCGTATGTTTTTTCTCTTTTCTTTTTTTTCTTTTTTTTATTTTTTATTTTTTTTCTTTTTCTTTTTTTTTCGATTTTTTTTTCTTTTGCATACATTCTTACCCTACCATCCAAAATAATACATCGTAGGGAATGAACATTCCCCTTACACTTGAATTTTTATATACTTTACAATAAACTAATCTAATGACTCGAATTAAGATAATCAAAACACTTGGAGTGCTTTTAAGATTAACATACATATGGGGGTAATAAATGATGTTCTTCCCCATTACTCCATAAAATAAGTACTTTACCCATGAGTCCCAATCGTCCCAAAACAATATGTACAAGGATATGACTCGACTTAGTAACCATTTAATCAATTAGATAATTAACTAAGGGTTTAAACAAATAACAATAATGCACTAAAGATGAGTGCATACACGGAAGGCTAAGGCGATTTGGGTGTACATTTAAGTGGGGTGTAACAAATTCTTCCTTTAAGTAAGATGCTTAAAGTTAGAAGCGAAAAGATAGGCTCGGAGGAGTGTACTAGGGGTTTCGTGTACTAAAAATGAGTACAACGCTAAGGTGTGGGAAAAATTAATTGACTTAACTAGCCAAGTAATATGACTTAAATGGTCAAGTAATTATGATACGGGTTTAACACAAGGGTGATCCTAATGCCTCTTATCATGTAGTAAATCCTACTACACGAATGTAGTCTCACTAGCGGACTCGGGATGCATCACTAACGCTAGTTCTAGAATCTAAATGCTACCGGTACACTCATAAGCACTAATAGTAAATGCTTTTCCTATCAAATCTAAAGGCGAACCTCACATATTTGGGTGGAAAATTTTTCTGAATGGTACGGTTATGTGCTAGTCATACAATCTCCTATCCATGAGACGCTTGCTATGGCTAAAGTTTCACTCCTAAATGTTGTAAAAAATTTTAAATCTGGCGCTAAAATTACACTAACAAGTATTTCTCATAGTTTTATTACGCATCTACTATTAAACAAACAAACTCAAGCGAAAGTGTATCTGTAAGGTATCATCATTTTACCCTCCCCTTACACTTAGGATGAACATTGTCCCCAATGTTCAAGTGAAGAATGTAAAAGTGAAATAAGTAAAACAAATGAAGTCAAATACTCCCCTGATTCGCTCGGTATGGATAATAAGGTGGCCAGGTTAGATCTTCCTCCAAGAAAATGAACAATCAAAGCTTCCCTTCCAGAATAATAATCATCTTCTTGTCATACATAACCTGTAAAACCTGAGAAAACAGACAAGGCAACCTCGTATAAAATCGGTGGCAATCTACATATGCTAATAAATCCTAGAAAACAAGATAAGATATAATGCTTGTGGAATGATGTTTGCAGATTTCCTGGAGATTATAAAACTAATAATTCAACAAAAACTTTAAGACTCCGTTAGAAGGAAAAAAAAAAAAAAAAAAAAAAAAAAAAAAAAAAAAAAAAAAAACTGGTAAAATTTCAAGATTTTTCCACGTGACGCCGTCAAGAGTAAACTCGTGACGCCGTCAGAAGTGACCTGAAGAAATTCTTATGTTAAGTTTCCGGAAAATTTCTGGAAAAACTTGGTCCTACTTCCTGGAAAATCCTGCAAAACATCATTATGACTCGATACAAGCATTTGACTCTAACAAATACGAATATACATGTTCATTTAATATTGTGGAGAATCATGATCGGTTTTGTTTCTTAAAAACATATTTGGGGTTTCCCCTTACACTTATCTTTTGCAAAAAATACCTTTGGGTGAAGTTAAGACTAGGTCAAACAACAAAGTAAAGTATTTTCACTATTTTAGATTTGAAACATGATCTACCAACAATAAAAATAAAGCATGCATACGGAAGCAAATAACAAACAAACAAAATAAAAATCACACATAATCATGGGTTGCCTCCCAAGAAGCGCTTTTCTTTATTTACGAGTCTTGTAGCTAGACTCAAGGTCATGGGTTACTACGTGACCTCATCGTTGGTTTCACTCTCTAGGTCGTCTTCTAAGCCAGTTTTGTATTCCGGACCCAGTTGCAAGCACTCTTTGTAGAAACCAAGCATCCTATTCATCACATACTCTACTCCTCTACGTCTACCCTCATCATTCCTATAGTAAGCTGATTGTTTGTGTTCTTTTTCTATATTAGAAAGGAGGCGGTATTGCTCAATCTTGTAGGGTATTTGGTAGGCAATCTCATCATTCTCTTCCTTGAATCTAACTATCCCTAAAGTCGGATCATAACTCATCCTAGTGGTCTCAACAAATGGTTTTCCGAATATTACTTGGCTTAGGCAATCATCTATCACCGGACGAGGATCTTCTACTATCATAAAATCGACCTCATAGGTGAAATTACCTATAATCACATGCAATCCCTACACTCTTCCTACAAAATTACTTAGCAAATTCTTATTGGGCATCATCCTATAATCAAGTTGTTTCTTCATCACCCAATTGTAATAAGTCCTAGTCATGATGTTTACAGGAGATCTAGGATCAATATAAGCTTTCCATATATGCATGTGCCCGATGTTGCATGGTATGTTGATGTTAGAGGGGTCTCCCATTTTGATAAGGGGTGTGCCAAGGATATATGGTGTCTCGGGGCCATCGAATAAATCTTTATGGTATTCCTGTTCTTCCTTGGTGGGCAACTTATCAAAGTGTTTTTCTATAGTCTCTACTTCCTCTAACTCCTCTCCCCTATTAACCTCAACTTCCCTAATTTCATCCCTAGTCTCAGTCTCTATTTCAACTTCATCTTTGTCACTTTCTTCTATATTCTTATCTATTGGCTTAATGGTGACAACCTTGACAAAGTGGACATGTTTGGATGATGAGGGGTCCTTAATTTGCATTCCGTTATTGGCTTCCCTAGTGTCCTTCCTAGGCGTAGTTAACGCTTGGTTGTTGAGGGCTTTCAGCAAGTTGTCTATCTTGTTGGTCATCTCCGTTTGTTGTTGGTTGAATTCGGTTTCAAACCTAGCTATGCGAGCTTCTTGAGATGCCATAAACTTAGACATCAATCCTTCAAGATTGTTGGTACTACCATAGTTGTTAGAAGGATTGTTGTTGAAAGTATGGTTGGAGGGTGGACCGTTTGGTTGGTAACGATTAGGCGGATTGGAAGAATTGGCTTGATTTTGTTTCCACCTAAGGTTTGGGTGATTTTTCCAAGAGGGGTTGTAGGAATCACTGTAAGGGTTTGGCTCGGGTTTGAAAGTGTACCACTTGTCTCCCTCTTTGTCGGTACGCGAGGATGCGTAGTCCGCAAAAGCTGTTCCGGGGAGTTCCACACAATCACGAGTGTCATGGGGACCACTACATAATTCACATGAAGAAGTGATTTTGTTCACTTGGCTTGAAGGCTTAGGAGCTTCATAATATTTCATGAGAAACTTGACTTGGTCCTCAAGTTCCATGATCCTACGGTCGGGAGTGCTAGAGTTGTTCGAAGGCAAAGATATTGCCTTGACCATTTTGTTCAAGTCACGGGGATCATTCCAACTTTCGTTGTCATAGAGAGCAAGATCTTCTATGAGTTCCCATGATTGTTCCACACTTAGATCACGTAGCTTACCACCGGCCGATTGGTCAATGGCTCGCCTCGTGGAGAGATCGATATGGTCATAGAAAATTTGGACTTGGAGCCAAAGATCTATGCCATGATGAGGGACTTTTTGGAGTAAGTCCTTGAAACGAGTCCATGCTTCATAAAGAGTTTCATTTTGACGTTGTTGGAACATCAAGATGTCATTTCTAAGCTTGGTAGTTCTCCCCGGTGGGAAAAATTGAGCAAGGAAACGAGTGGTGAGATCATCCCATGAGGTGATGGATCTCGCGGGTAATCGCTCAAGCCATTGGCTAGCTTGATCACGTAGAGAGAATTGGAATAGGCGTAATCGGGTTGACTCTCTAGTTGTAACATCAAGGTCTATAGAATCTATGATTTTAAGGAAGTCCTTGAGATGTTGGTTTGGATCTTCGGAACGAAGTCCATGGAATGCACATCCACTTTGCACCAACCGGATGGTGTCGGATCGCAAGGGGGTCACATTGGCTCCGGTGAGCTCTATGGTGTTTCGGTAGCCTTGGTGGCTAGGTCGGGAATACTCTCCTAAGGTTCGGGGCCTAAGAGGTTCTAGTGGTGGGTTTTGTTGTGGTGGGATGACGGGTTCAAAGATGTTCCCATCGTCCATGATGTCGGGTGGTGATGAGTTACGAACAAAAACACGAAGAAATAAGATAGACTAAAGAAAACCTAAAAATAAAAATAAAATCTTACTAGAAAGGAATCTAGCAAGTAGACCTAATAAAAAGAGATTCTAACCTAGACAATAACTATTTCCCCGGCAACGGCGCCAAAAACTTGATGCGTAGGGATTGCACCAGGCTTTACCTCTCAAGGGATCTTGAGAAGCTTACAACCCCCACCAGGCAGTGTACCTGATCGATGTAGTATAGTATAATGACAAGTACCGGGGGATTGATCGTTCAGCTAGGAATAGTTTCGATAGGATTAGAAAACCTAAAGACTAGGTCTAGAGATGAGGGATGATTCTTTTTGTATTTTTATATTTTTTGGAAAGCAATTAAAAATCTCGGGTTTGAAGGAGTTGGGCGGAATTAGTTGCTAGTCAACTAACCCAATACTAAGATGCAATAAAAATAAAATACTAGAAATGAAAATAAACTATATTAAACTAAGGTTGTGAGCAATATGTGGGAGAATTGTGTTTACTTAGATTTCACTACTCCCTAGATATCTTTTACACGTTAATTACTTGTTATAGTTGCGTGGATGACGGATTGTATTCCTTAATACCATTCATGGGGTGGCGTACTTACTTCCCCAATCCTATGAGTGCCTACTTCACTCCTATGTCGAACCGGCTAAGAAGCTCCTAACATGGGATCATTTGAATTTACTCATGCATTAAATACAACCAATAAAACCTAGTACACATCGGTTCATGTTTCCTAAGACGTTCAAGCATGTTACACAATGGAGATCTGCCAGTTTTCTTAAGCCTAACATTGAAATCATTCATCCAATACAACCATAAACAAGTAATCAACACATAATTAACATCTAGGTTTCATTAGATCTAAGCAAACACAAGATAAATCTAGCCTAGCATGTTGAAATCAAGACAAGTAAAAGATATAATCAACCAACACATAGACATATTGATTGAATTAAGAGAAGATTTATCTCAATAGCACATGAAAGGATTCAAGGGGTGAAAACCCTTGAAAACACTGTAAAATATGAGCTAGGGTTTACAAAGTTCGGCCCTAATTATCTCCACACAAGTTCCTCTCTAATGAATGAAAAATAGAAAACTATATATAGAGTTTAGAAGGTGACGGCGTCAAGAACAAAGGTCTGACGCCGTCATCTCGCCGCCAAATAGTTCCTCGGACTGCCTAGATCTGGGTCTGACGCCGTCATGTAGTCTCCTTATGCAGGCCGTCACAGATTTAACTCTTGACGCCCTTGTTGTGACGCCGTCAGGTTTGCACTGGGTCGTCACCACTTTCACTCCTGACGCCGTCAGGATCTTCCTCTTGACGCCGTCAGGTACTGTTCTCAGCTTGGAAAATTAAGTCTTTGGCGTTTTCTTCACTTTTATGCTCCAAAAACGTCCGAATTGCTTCCTTTTCTAGAATTCACTCTCAAAGTACCTAAAATCACAAAAGGAACGATTTAGGGTAATATTTGATCAAATAAATTCAATTCCGGGCTTAAATGACCCCCTAAAAGTGGTTCATTTTTCGCCTCATCATGACCATAATTTTAAACTTTTACACGGAAACGACATGACCCAAACCTGACCTTCTGTTACTCTTTAAAAAACTGACAACGACCTATTACAAACCAGCCCTTAAGACTATTTTTAGATGAAACTAGACTCAATTACCTTTTAAATGATGGGTGGTACAACTTCTAACGAGTTACGGATCAAAAGATATGATTTTTCTAACATGACACATTTTCTGCACTAATTGCTGTCCCATTTTCATTCTTAACCAAAACGACTAAACATCAAATATGTACATAAACATGGTCACAACAACCCTTGAAAACATGCTTTACAAAGTGACTGGTGGAAAACACATGTTTTGACCCATTCACATACTACACTTAACCATATCACCTTTAACCATAAATTAACACTTCAAGTATGAACCAAACACTCATTTAACATTAAAAACCATGACAACTTTTATCC
Organism: Artemisia argyi; assembly: GCA_030686995.1. NCBI lineage: Eukaryota > Viridiplantae > Streptophyta > Magnoliopsida > Asterales > Asteraceae > Artemisia > Artemisia argyi. The sequence continues at coordinate 131,689,921 of CM060677.1, forward strand.
ATGACCATTGACCCGTTCACATCCCAAAATGGGTCCAATTACATGTTATGCCAAACGCCCCCTTTAACTTGATCGTAAATACTTAAAACATACTTTTTACACACCAATTGAACACTAAGGTATACACTTTTCACTTGACCATACTTTACAAAACATTAATGACTCACGGGGGTGCAAACATGACACTTGAGCTTGGTATTCTATACTAAGCTCCTAAATGCACACTACCTTTATTCTTGCATATCCAAATCCTTAATCCATATATCCAAGCCATCCACAATCACAAGAACCTGCAAAAAGGTTAGACAACTAAACCATTAGCTTTCGCTTAGTAAGTAACTAAGTTAACACATGATAATACATCAATTCACATTTATACATATGCACACTTAAACCATTCAACACATCATGCCATATTAACCATAACACATATCGATTACAAACATACCTTAGCCATTCATAATCATAGTCTTAACTTCCGGTCATCTAACTAAGTAATTCCTCTACCGACATACTTCCTAATCCATTACTTCAATCCTTATATTTCAATCATATTACATACTTGCAAATATCCATATTAACACATATTAACTATAGCTACTTACCTTAGCTTGGAGCTAAGCTATAATCATAATACCACCATCATCTTCATCATTATCACCAACATCATCACCATCATCATCCTAGTTCATAATCATCATACATAACACTTAATAACACACAACCAATAACTATAACAACCATCGTAACCTTTAATCTTTTTTAATCATCATATGACCAAATATGATCATATGATACTTACCCCATTATCAATAACTTTAACCCATTATAAACCATCTTATAATCATCATATCACCCTTACTAGCTTAAAACATCATTTACCCAATCTTTCCCACAGTAGGGTTCATGAACCCTAATCCCTCAATTAACAATAACCACTAATTACATCACATACCTTAAATAGAAATTAGGCTAGGAACTTCTCTTGCATTTCATTACTTAACCCTTCATTACCTCATCATAAGCTTCATATTTTTCCCTCTTTCTCTTCCTCCAAAACCGACACCCATCACACCCCTTATGTAAAATGGTGGAACTTAAAAGAGAATGGTAGAATTCTCTAGAAATGGGTGTTAGTTTAACCATATGCCAACTATGGTCCCCTTGGTCCTACAACAATTCATCCTTGGTACTAGAACATGTTGGTTCTAGTGCTACTTTGAGGTTTTGGCAAGAATAGCCCTTCTAGTACTATCAAAATTCAGTTTTGATACTAGAACAAGTCGGTTCTAGTACCATTTTGGGATTCTGGCAACTTAGGTCCCTCAAGTTCTTATCCCTTTTATTTATGACACATAATACTTTCTAAACCACATTACACATTCTTAATACTTATAGTTTGACTACCAGGTTAGACTAGCCAATCACGTAAAGCCTTTGAACTTATAAAAGTCGTAGGTCAAACTTACTCAAATATCATTTATCCGCTTAGTCAAACACATTATTCTTAGTCAATTTCATCTATGGTGGGGCCCATTTGTACTCGGGATACGGGTCTAACACGTTTCATGGGGCAATATTATGTGTAACTATATATACCCTCTCCCACCCAAGGGAGAGGGTTGGACCTTTCATTCTAATCTAATATTCATCTTGTTTCTCTCTATAGAAAAGGCTCCCACTTCTCTCTACTTCATCTCTCTAAACTTCTTATATTAATTCGAGCCATAACCACATTTCCATACGTGTTTATAATTATGAGTATTCTACAAGCCCAATAGCGATCCCTAGTTATGTAAGGTTATTTATATATCATAAATACAATAAACACGACATATAAAGTGGTACCTAAGTGTATATGTATGTGACCCCATAGGCTCACATATGTCTAGCCATATAATTATTTATTATGACGTGAGCATACTCCAACAACTCCCACTTGCGACGTCATAATAATCAAGTAATTATACAAGTAAAGGTTAGCATCTAGCAACACGCCAATGCCCCTAGAAATATGTGAAGATAGTTTCTTAAACTTCTCATTTAAATGGTTTATATATCATCCGTCCTTTTGTTTCAGATACTATGTTGAACACTAAACATGGATCAAAGTCATTCAATTTGTTCAACTATTATGTTTCTCGATCTAGATATTAAACAAGATTACCAAGTGAATTAAGATTCATCTTAATCTCATTTGGGTACGGCCATACAAACATCCGTTCAATTCATCGAGGGGCCCAATAGTATCTAACTCCATGACATGTGGAGGAACAAATCCTATTTTGACTACACGTGTCATTCATGTGTTTCAAATCACTCCTAAAAATAGTTTTTATAACTACCTTATTCAGGACAGCGTTTAACCATATCAAAGAATAAAATTCCACACATGCAAGACCTACTTGCATCTCAAGTATAAGGATAAGAGACATAACCATTTGCGAGATTCACTATTGATGCTGATCCATGCAGTGAATACTCGAAGGTTGGGTCAGTCCGATGTTCATTACAATGAACAACATATGAGTTTGGAAAATAAATCACCAACACGCTCACATTTTCCTTAATTTGATGATACTCCCGTATCTTCAACTGACAATGGACAATTTAGAACAATTAAATTATTCATCGATTAAACATGCAAATATAGAATACAGTTGATATAAATGAAAACGACTATAACCATTACATCAATTCATTAAAGATATAAACTGTTCAACATTCCAATTATTTAAATACTAAAAACAGATTTATATGAGACTATTAGCAGGTCGAAGCCCAATGTTCCTAGCATGCTCTACATGTTTGGTACAAGACATTGGTTTAGTAAAAGGATCAGCTAAGTTGTCATCTGTGTGAACTTTGAGGAGACGAATATCACCACTTTCGACAACTTCTCGAATATAGTGAACTTTCCGACGAAAGTGTTTGGCACCCTTAAGAACACCTGGTTCATTGGCTATGATAATAGCACCAGAATTATCACAGTACATATCCATAGGTCGTTCATTGTTGGGGACAATGCCAAGCCCAGAAATGAATTTCCGTATCCAAATCGCCTCCATTGTAGCTTCAGAAGCAGCTATATATTCAGCTTCTATAAAGGACATCGCAATAGTGCTTTGCTTGGCACTCTTCCAGTCAACAACACCTCTATTCATGACGAAAACATATCCTGTTTGGGATTTGATGTCATCACGATCTATCTCCCAGCTTGCATCAGTATAACAAGTAACACTGAGCTCACGTTCGACATCACCACCATAAACAAGAAACATATCTTTAGTATTCCGCAGATACTTCAATATGTTCTTAACAGCAGTCTAGTGACATTCTCCTGGATCTTGTTGAAATCTACTCGTTAAGTTCTGAGAGAACGCTACATCAGGTCTAGTGCACCTAACCGCATACATGATGGATCCCACAGCCGAAGCATAAGGGACTCCCTTCATTCTCTTCACCTCAGCTGGTGTAGAGGGTCCTTGAGTCTTACTCAATTCCGTATTTGGTTGCATTGGAAGACTTCCACGTTCGGAATCTTGCATCTTAAATCTCTTCAAGATTTTCTCAATGTATGCACTTTGACATAAGCCGATTACCGCTTTGATCGATCTCGGTAGATCTTGACTCCAAGTATGTATGATGCTTCTCCTAAATCTTTCATAGCAAAACACTTTCCAAGCCAGGATTTTACATCTTGTAGCATTGGAATGTTGTTTCCTATGAGTAATATGTCATCGACATATAAGATTAGGAATACGACTATACTTCCACTAGTTTTCATGTATACACATGGCTCATCGAGATTTTGAGTGAAACCAATCTTCTTGATTTCCTCATCAAATCTCTTGTTCCAGCTTCTAGATGCTTGCTTCAATCCATAAATGGATCTTTGAAGTTTGCATACTTTGCTAGGATGTTTTGGATTCACGAAGCCCTCGGGTTGCACCATATAAACGTCTTTGTTTAGGTGGCCGTTCAAGATGGTTGTCTTGACATCCATTTGCCAAATCTCATAGTCATAATACGCTGCTATGGCTAAAAGAATCCTAATTGCTTTAATGTCTGCAACAGGAGAGAAGGTTTCTTTATAGTCAATCCCGTAGGTTTGAGTGAAACATTTTGCTACAAGACGAGCTTTATAGGTATGTACATTGCTATCCATGTCGGTCTTCTTCTTGATGAGCCATTTAATCCCAATGGTCTTAGCATTAGGAGGTAGATCAACCTCGACCCAGACATCATTGTCTTTCATGGATTCCATTTCCACATTCATAACTTCGTTCCACTTATCGCGTTCAGGACTCGACATAGCTTCTCGATAGTTAGCGGGTTCACCATGATCCCTTAACTCATGTTCCTCAGCATCGATATAAAAACCATATCGTTCAGGTGCTTGAGGTATCCTTGCGGATCTACGAATGGGAGCAACATCTCGAAGAGGCTCAACATTTTCATGCTCAGTCTCATTTTGATGTTCACTAGTGTCACTAGAAGGTTGTGCATCTTCGCTTTGAAGTTCATCAAAGTCTACTTTGCTCCCACTTGCTTCTTGTGATATGAGACTGTTCTAAAAAAACTCAGCATATCGAGCAACAAATATTTTGTTCTCGGGTGGGTAGTAGAAATAGTAACCATCGTTTCCTTTGTGTATCCTATAAAGATACACTTGATAGATCTAGGCCCAAGTTTGTTTGGCGTATCTCGTTTAACGAGAGCCTCACAATCCCAGACCTTCAAGTAAGACAGATTAGGGACTTTCCCATGCCATATTTCGTATGGAGTCTTATCAACCTTCTTAGTTGGAACCATATTGAGTATGTGAGCATCAGACTCTAGAGCATAACCCCAAAAGGACATTAGCAACGTTGTTAGACTCATCATAGATCGAACCATGTCTAGCAAGGTTCGATTTCTCCTTTCAGATACACCATTGTGTTGTGGTGTATATAGAGGAGTGAATTATGAGACTATCCCACACCTTTTTAGATGATCTAAAAACTCTTGACTCATATATTCACCTCCTCGATCGGATCGAAGAGCCTTAATGGTCTTGCCAAGCTGATTTTCTACTTCACTTTGGAAGACTTTAAACGTTTCAAAGGCTTTATGTTTATGTTTAATCAGGTAAACATAACCATATCTACTGAAATCATCAGTAAAAGTGATGGAAGTAGTTAGCTCCTTCTCTAGACATTGTTCTAAATGGGCCACATACATCAGTATGAATGAGTCCAAGTAGATCTTTAGCTCTTTCTCCAACATGGGAAAAAGCCTTTCTTGCCATCTTACCAGATATGCAAGAAATGCATTTATCAAACGACACATTGTCGGTTGACTCTAAAAGCCCATCGTTTGTAGCTTCGTAATGCGTTTCTTGTTTATATGGCAAAGACGACAATGCCATAAAAAGGTGGAATCCAAATTACGTTTGGATTTCTTATTGTTAACAGTATATATAGAACTATTGTTTGAAATAGGATCGCGCATATCAATTTCAAAAATGCCATCACGTGGAATAGCATTAAAATAAAAAACATTATCCTTAGAAACGAAAATGCCAAAATCCGTAAGTATGAATGTAACCATCATCTTTCAAACGCGAAAGTGAAACAACACCTCTAGTGATAGTAGGTGCAAAATGACAATTATTTAAAACAATAACTAGTCCATATGGGAGGATAAGATCAAAGCTCCTAACTGCTTCCACAGCTACACGATTGCCATTAACAACGTACAGATGTAAAGCTCCTTGCTTCAGCTTTCGACTTCCCCTAAGCCCCTGCACATTATTACAAATGTCAGTACCACAACCAGTATCATATACCCAGGATTTGTTAGGAAAAGTATAAAGTTCTATAGTAAAGATACCTGATGTGCTAGCGACGCTAGCTTTGTTCTTCTTTAGCCCTTCCAGGTAGGCGTGACAGTTGCGCCTCCAGTGCCCTACCACTCCACAGTGGTGGCAGGGGTGTCCTTGGCCGGGTGCTCCTTCTTGGCAGGTGGGGGAATTTTTGGTTTGGGGGCATAAGCAAGCTTAGCCTTGCCTTTCCCTTGTCCCTTGCCAGGTGCCAGCGGTTTTCCCTTGTTCTTTTTCTGAATTCTGCCTTGGTTGATAGCTAGGACAAGTGGATCCTTCTTGGGCATGCCTTTCTCTGCAAGTTTCAGCATGTTATGCAGTTCGGCAATGGTTTTTCCCATGCTGTACATGTTATAGTTTTGCACAAATTGGTCATAATCCTTTGACAATGAGGTAAGTATCCCGCTCACTCCAAGGATCTGAGGCATGGGGTATCCCAATTGCTCCATCTGATCCATATAGCTTTTCATTTTCATGACATAGCTACTGACCGATTGTCCTTCTTCCTGCTTGTAGGCATGAAAAGATTTCACCGTTTAAAACAGTTCTTGCTCTGCTTGCTGCTCGAACATGGTTTTCAGTTCTCGCAGCATGTCAAATGCTGCAAAGTTCTCTAAGTTCTTTTGCAACTCAGGGATCATGCTTGACATCATGAGACAAGCCACTTCTTGTTGTTTGTTGCACCTACGAGTGTAGGCGTTATGAACAGCAGCAGTGGCATTAGCAGGAGGTGCTTTAGGTAAAGCTTCTTGCAGATGGTAAAACTTTTGTTCAGCCTTGAGGACAATCCTCAAGTTGCGGTACCAGTCCAAAAAGTTGTTACCATTCAATTTCTCTTTCTCGAGAATTGATCTGATTGACGAGTTATTCATGGTTGAAGTTGGAGTTGTCATCTACAAAATAAACAAAGTTTAATTTTAGTAATTTTTAATAATTAATCCTTTTTTTAAAATTAACTACCCAAGTTTGCAATATTAAAACAATTAATTTTACGAAAAAGGCTAAGATCCTCATTGAGGTTCCACCATCACATCAGTTGATCTGCTAGCAATGGAGGATTCAATAGGTAGGTAACGTCGACCAATTGCATTACAAGTGCAACTCTTAGATCTTTATGTGACTCATGGCACTAGTGAATAAGCAACTAGTGTCAAGCTGGCATGTTTAGTCCCATCTTTGTCTCGGGTCAAGGTCTCACCGCTTAACTCGATTAAGTCATCCAATTTGAGAACGTGTGAGAATATATCTAGGTCCCACTCATAGAGAATAGTCACCTTGGGTTACAATTCAACCTAGGTCCCAAGCATAGGCAAAAAGTAATTGCAAGTGTTTTCAAAATTGGACGACATGACTTAAATTTTGACGGGTAAAAGTTTTGATGTGGATCAAAAGGTGTACGAAAGGAGCATGCATTCATCCTTCCTAGCACAAGTTAAAAACATTTCTTAACTTAAGTCTAATCATTGTTTAAATTTATGTGTGTCAAGTTGTCCATTTTCATGACTAATATTCATCCTACGTAGATGATAAGTTTGGACAATACATAAATGGAATAACATTCATAACAAGTTTAAGTGTTATTTAATAACAATGATTTCAAGTTTCAAAAACTTTGTAAAACTAAATCAAAAGACTTAGTTTTGAAAATGGTTTGTGTTTTGTTTTAAGTTTTTAAAAAACTATTTGCAATTTACATATGAACACAAGATATATAAAAAGTAAAAACACAAACACACAACCACAATATGCAAAGCCTCAACCGATGAAAAAAACCTATTTTCAGTCTCGTGAGCCATCACGAGAACCAAGAGTCAACTAGGGACGAACCACACAACCACATGGAGGACTCCCACTTGCTTCAAGACAATCAAGAGCAAGTAGAAAGCCCATTATGCACATGAAAAGTAGTTGTTGTCCTTCCAGAATTTATGTGTTCAGAGGCCCAAATGACTTGGAAGGAGGCATCCCCGGGCTTAGCTCAAAACTAGAAAGTTGTAGACCCATGTCTTGTGTACCTACAAAAAAAAGTTTAACCTAAAAATATTTACCAATCATTGGAAAACTCCGTTTTACCAACTGGTGTTCCAACAGTCATTTTTTGGCAAAAATGTCTTTAACTCTTTCGCCTTTCACCACCAAGCCATGATTACATGATATTGAAAGTAAAATACAACTAATCTACTTTCTACCTACTGTAAAAGTGCCCAAACAATGGCTACAACCAAAAAGAATATCATTACATAAAAGCCGAAACAATGGCAAAAACCCCAAAACAAGAAATTTAAATAACAAAGTGGTCTAGGTTTTCATCGGCTTTGCATATACACATAATAGTACCATAATATTTTGATGAAAACAAGGTGTTGGCTAACTCCATGTACAAACATGCATGTATTTGCCATGGAAACAAAATAAATGATAAGAAATAAACTGTTAGCCAACGAAATCGAAGAAATAATTAACAAGAATTAAAACCCCAATTGGTACGCGTGTCAAATGGCCTTAGGTTCAAAACCCACTGATATTAGGACCTTCTTAACATCATTTTACCACAGAAAATTAAGCCATAGGGGCTGATTTGAAATCGTTTCATAAATCGATGAAAATCATGCGTTTTAGGCCATTTTACACGTACCCGATAAGTAAACCAATTAAAGTATGCATAACCAATGGCCATGGTATCAAAAAGTCCAGATCTTAAGACCACATTTGGGTCAAAATATTTTCCAAAAAATAGCCCTTGGGGCTGTTTTGAAAAAGTCCTTTTGAATCCATTAAAAACACGCGTTTTTAGCCATTTTTACGCATACTAGATGATCATATGACATCATATGATGGCTCGTGATACCACTATAGGTGATGTTGAATAAAATGAACATAAAATAAACATTCAAACCCAGCGGAAAAACGTCACCAACAAGGATCCATAGAGTCATATGATCAATCAAAGTAAACAAACAAGTTTATACCTTTGTAGCGTGATCGGTTGAATCGAATGGAGACTTTCACCAAAGCACACGAATTCACCAATGAAACCCAAGTGATCAAAGTAGATCACCTCTATGTGTTGTCCACACTACACCTCACCGTATACCCCTTGGATGCTAGTCCTTAACCTTGTAACCTTGGAATGGCCTTTAATTAAACAAGAATCAAAGAAAGAGATCAAGAAAATAAAAACCCTAGATGGGGGTGTTTATTTTGCCGTACAATAGAGGGGGAGAGGGGGGAGAGAATTTTGGTAATTAGTTATGGGAATAAGGAGAAGATCACTCCCATATATTTGACCAAAAATTCAAACCAAACCCTTCCCCTATAAGCTTTCTATGGCTGGCCACCAATGGGCCCATATGGGCTTCCAACATGTTTTTCTAGTCCAATGGATTAAGTACTTTACTTAGTCATTAGAAGCCCAATAGCGATCCCGAGTTACGTAAGGTTATTTATATATCGTAAATACAATAAACACGACATATAAAGTGGTACCTATGTGTATATGTGTGTGACCCTATAGGCTCACATATGTCTAGCCATATAATTATTTATTATGACACGAGCATACTCCAACACACCCAACACCATTACAACCATGCCCCACCACCTAACACCATTACAACCATGCACGACCTTCGCTCACCAACATCTGCTTCTCTCTCTGCCTTTTACTCCACTCTCTAAAACACTCCCATCCTTTAATAATGTTTGCACCACCCACCACCACTAACCCTTTTATCAACAATTATAATCAAAACATACAGACAGTCACTTGAATGTTTTCCTACAATGATGACTTTTCAACAAAACAATTCAAGCTTCCAATATCCAAACACAATAAATCACACATAACACACAATCAAAATACAAACACATGAGCATATTTCCATCACAAAACAACCTAATTTTTCGTCACCACAATCACCGGAACCCATCGCCGGGCGATTGTTAAGCCGCCGGAGCTAACCCACAAGACGACGAAGACATTGAAACCTCGTCACTATCTGACAAAGACATCAGATAATTAAATATGGTATACATAACAGTTATATCTTGTTTAATTAATCACCTCATTCCTGAAAATTCTTCTACTTCTTCACTGTTGCAGCCTTGTGTGCAACCAGAAAACGCCAACATATCTATTTCATATCTAAGATGAAGTACTAGAAATGGCCCGTTTTTTCTAAGGATTCTCACAAATTTTCTACCTAATTCCTCAATTTATGTGAATCTTAACCCGCTGAAATTTACTCGACAATGCAGTTTTTGAATCTCTATTATAAGCCCATTATTAGCAAGCCAAACATCGGTTCTATTTGAATGTGCCTGGTTATGATAATATGACATGTCAGACCAACTAATCGGTGCCAAAGAGTGAAATCTTCCAAGTTCCACTTTCTTTTTAATTCTTAGTGGTAGGGATAGGTACGGGGCGAGAAATATCAGGGATCATATTTACCATCCTCATCCCCGTTTCTGACTCTCATCCCCACCCCCGCTTCCACCCCCATCGGGGAATCGTTTTGCATCCCCATCCCCGTCCCCAATGGGGATCAGGGATTCGAGGTTTTTTTTTCTCTATGAATTACGCATAATAATAATAATAATAATAATAATAATAATAATAATAATAATAATAATAATAATAATAATAATAATAATAATAATTGGCATATAAAATATCTTAAAAACATACATTGTACATAGTTGGATTAATTAAAACGTCATTCAACTTTACAACATTGTATATGTTAGAACATCACATATAATATAAAAATAGAGTGCATCGAATGAGTGTATTCGGACAAAATATTGGTTTGATAATATGTAGTTAGTGCTTAACATGATTATGATCCATTAAATGTGACAAATACATACAAATATATTTCAAGTATAATAATACTAGTCAATACTTACTGACATATACTTATACAAGTACATTAAAAAGTTTGGGGTCGGGGATTTATGCTATCCCCATCCCCAATTTCATAATTCAGGAATTCCCTGTCCCCATCCACATCTCCTGGCAACTCAAGGATTCCCCCAGTTAAATCGGGTTTGGGGATCGGGTCCCCATCGTGTACGGAATGATGATTTATCCAGTTCTAGAACTACAAGGGTGACGTTTAACTACAATCATATCATATATGGGCAGTATGCTGACCCTGAGACCCGTCTGTTACTCCTTTATTGCCTAAAGGGGTAAAAGTCTTGGGTGAGACTCAATTTTAAAACCTCCCCTAGCCATACATTCCCTCCTCAAAACACCTTAAGGAACTAGTTAACCAGAATGACTAACTAGCCACTTCACCACTTTTCAACGAAAGTAGAATAGCAAGTACTTAGTGCTCCTCGCATTTAATTTAAGTCCTCCATTGCATAAAATAATTAGGTAACCATTGTTTTTATAAGCCCCTGTAGAGAACAGATTCAAATTCGATATCCATAAGACTCCCAGGGTTCGTTTGGTAGGACAAAATAAAATGTTAAATAAATAGAATGACCGATGTAATGGAATAAGTTGTGTAATGTAATGAGTCATTACCATTATTTATCATGTTTGGTTTGTTTGATAAGACGTAATTGAATCATAATAAAAAGACTTAAATGCCCATTATTGATGAGAAGTTTCATTAATGTGGTTAGTTAATGGTGGAGTTTTATGTATTTTGATTCCATTAAGGGATGTAATGAAAAACAAGGGTTCGTTTGGTAGGACGGAATGAAATGTCGAATGAATGAAATGACCGATGCAACGGAATAAACAATGTAATGTAATGATTCATTACATTTATTAATCATATTTGGATTGTATGATAAGATGTAATGGAATTATAATAAAAATACTAAAATGCTCATTATTGATAAGAAGTTTAATTAATACTGTTAGTTAATGGTGGAGTTTTATGTAATGTTGATTCCATTACGGTCGTAATGAAGAAAAAAAAGTAGGGGGTGACCTAATGGATGATTCTGGTGTAATGGATCATTCCTTGTAATGAATTATTACATTACATAAATGTAAACAAACAACATTTCTTCATTACATCGTAATAATCTTTTAAATTCCCCCTTTAATTACAACATACCAAATGCTATGAAAAAGTAGTGGCCCCCTAAGTAATGATTTTGGTGTAATATGTCATTCCTTATAATGAATTATTATATTACATAAATATGAACAAACAACATTTTCTCGTTCCATCGTAATAATCATTTCCATTCAACCTTTGATTACGGCATACCAAACGCTACGCCAATTTTCCAAAAACTTGAAACTAAACACAATTAACTAAGAACGTAAAAATTGTCAATATTATATCCAATAGAATTCATAACCAATTCACAAAAATTCGCCTCCTGCTTACATTCTTCTTAAAATCTGTAAAAACAATATTTTTAATCAAATCATAAAATAAATTACAAAGTTTCGCCTCTTTCTATAGATTCTGCTACCGCGCAAACATCTACCTTAACATCTAAAGTAAAAGCAAGATTTTAGTAAAATCACTAGTTAGCAAACAATAAGAATTACAGTAATCTACATTCAAAAGACGCAATCATGTACATTAGCACCCAGCCCGTTGTCGTAATTGCGAACTAGTATAACAAGAAGGCCACGTTTTCAACAATCTTGGACCCCAAACTTCATCGGTCAATAATTGAACAACAGAAATCCATAACAATAATGTTGTCATTCCTTTTGTCATCAACAATATCATTTTAGCATGTGACAATAACATCATTCCATTATTACCATTCTTTTCCATTTCATTATCTTTTTTTTAGCAACTCCTCTTCACCAACTATTCTATTACTAATACACATGCTTTTTTTTATAAGTGCCAGAGACTTAAATATAGTAAGATGAATTTTTTATCAACCGCACAGACCATAGTCTATGTTATTCTGAATAACATAGACCATGGTCTGTGCGGTTAATAAAAAATTTATCTTACTAGGGACAAATACAAATACCTAAATTGCCCTTCTAGCCTTTTAGTTAATTAAAAAAATCATCATCTTTTGTTTAATTACAGTTTTGACACTTTTAATCTTAACTTTTGATCAAACTTATCCAATGACCCAGATTAGTTTATATGGTTCTGTAAAGCTCTGTACAAAATAATAGTTCTTCATTGGACGCTACACTATATATATATATATATATATATATATATATATATATATATATATATATATATATATATATATATATATATATATATAGGGTAAGGATCCAGTGAGAAGAAAACTTAAAATGAGAAGAATGAGAAATAATTATAACCACATATTTGAGATGCATCGACTTGATTTAGATGCATTTCTATTCATTTAGATGCATCCCAATTAGTTTCGAAAGTGATTTTGAAGTGAAAACGATGCAAAGTAGTACTAAAAACAAATTTTACCCGCAGGGGACGAAAAATGTATTGGATTCGTCTAACTTGATGAAATGCATATAATATATGTATATACATCTAATTTTTGCTAGAAAATATATTATGGTGCATCTAAAAGACTAGAGATGCATCTAATTCAAGTCGATGTATCTCAAATGTATAGTTATAATTATTTCTCATCCTTCTCATTTTAAGTTTTCTTCTCATTTGATCCTTGGTGTATATATATATATATATATATATATATATATATATATATATATATATATATATATATAGTGTGTGTGAGGTTCTTTTCAGAACAAAATAAATTGTGAGAACTGCGAGAACCAATCTAAGCCATTAGATTATTAGATCAATGGATAAGATGATTTGTGCCATTTGTGTAACTAAAACAAAGATTCTGGAAACTTTTGTAAATGAGTGAGGGGCACTTAGGGTATTTCTTATATTTCCTTTTCTTTAACCGTCTCCTACATTTACTCCAAATAACTTATCTCCTTTGTATTTTTACCTAGCACCTCCCCTTCAAGCCCCAAAATTTTTATATCAGCCGCCAAAAAAGAAAGAGTAAAAAATTCCAGAGACGTGCGACGGTGCGAGCGATTGGTAACCCGAAATCAAAAGCTAATGATTATATGTTTGAAATTATTTATAGATCCACTTGTAAGTGAAATTTCTTATGAAACACCTACTAATGTTTATGTGTTTGGAATTATTCACAGGCACTTGCTTATCGAATTTCACTTTTAGTTTTAGCATGCCTTAATATTTTTGTTGTATTTTGATTACAGATCTACACAAAAAAATATGTGAACATGCTAATAAAGATGATGTTCATAGATTGTTATTGTCGATAATGAAATAGAATATGTGCTTTTTGACATGTAATTTTTTTTTTTTTTTTTTTTTGATAAACACATGTAATTTTTTTTTTATTTAAAACTAAGTATCTCGTTTTTTATTTGAAAAACGAAATTTAATTTTCTGTTTGAAAAAATATGGATTTGAGAAACTAAAGTCATCATTTTTGTTTAAAAAATTATTGCGTTTTGATTTGTAAAAGAAAAGCAAAAACATATCATGAGTTTGTATTTGGGGAAATACTTCGTATTGTGTTGTCAAGATCTATTGTGATAACGTATAAAAAATGATTATTTAGTCATCTTGCTTTGTCTATGTTTTGTTCTCTTCCATCATTAATATGCCATCATTTAGTCATCGTGCTTTGATATTGTTGACTTTGATTCTTGTTGATACCATGTTATACTTTGATTTGTGCGAGACCTGCTGGGGCATCAGTTGGCCGTATGCACTATATCTATTTTGTTTATTGAATGGGAAAAACCAGTTTTAAGTAATGGTGCATATGTGTTTTGAAGAATGTTTATGATAAGTAAAAGATCAAATAAAAAAGGTGCATATGTGTTTTATGGCTGAAAAGTGCGTGCATATGTGTGTTTCAAGGTTAATTTAAAAGTAGTGTAATGATGCATATTTGTTTCAAAGTTAATGTAAAATTAGTGTAATGATGCATATGTGTTTTTATTGTTGGTATAAAATTTCTAAAAGAGTGTGTATATGTGTTTTATGGTTGCAGGTTACTTGACGTTGTGGTTGTTGGCAAAGACTTGTATCAGTTAATTTGAGCGAGAGGATAACACATGTGCACAAGGATTAAAAACACATGGACAGATTTCATGGGTTCTTGAACCAAGCGAGGAATATATGTGCACGCCTAAAAGATGAATCAACTGTTAAAGACATTGTTTTAAACACATGTGCACGCTTCATATATTTGTAATAAAGTTAAATATAAGTGCAAACATAATGACGTTTGTGATAAAGCTGAATATCATATAATTAGAGATAGACAATTTGTAACTTTCGAAATTGCATAAATCTAATGATAAAGTTTTGTTGTTTGTATTTATATTTATGTAATATTTTATAAAGATACATGTGCAGATATAAAACACGTATGTATAAATGAAAAATACAATTGTCATAATGTAGTTAGCAGTTAACCTTCTTCTTTACAAAACACATGTGCACAGAATGTTTCTTTTAAACAGGTACAATGCAAAAAAAAAAAAAAAAAGAAAAAAAAAAACCTTGAATTTAGGAGCTAAAAAAACATTTTTTTTTTAAATAAAAAATGAAATACAAAAAGTAAATTACCATTATGCCCTTTTTAATTAAATGAAAAAAATTTAATATCCAAAAAAATCTGATTGGTTGATGCTAATTCTCGCAGTTCTCGCAATTTATTTGGTTTTGAAAAGAACATCACCCTATATATATATATATATATACCCAAAATTAAAAAAAATGATAAAAGTAAATACATCTATAAATGATTATCCCTCTTTAAAATGACTCGGCCTTTAACCTTAATTTTCTTCGAGCACAACTTATTGATCAGAAGTGTAACTTTCACATACCTTTTTCAATATTTTCTTTTACCAAATAACTAGCTCCAATTAAATACATTATCAACTCTTGACTATATAGTTTTTGAAAATCAACACTTAAAGCTGTTTGAATCATTGAAGACTGAACGTCATTACCCACAATGCTACAACTTCTTTGTATTCAAAAAAAAAAAGTAACTCTCAATACCGTCTTTCACGGGTTATGGGTCCCAATACCGTCTTCGACGGTGTATGGGGGAGGTTGAGATGTAGACAGCCTTACCCCTACCCAAGGTAGAGAGGCTGCTTCCGGTTTTACTTAAGGTAGAAAAGGACCTCCAGCCTTTTGTAGGGAGTGAGGATCGAACCCTTGACCTCTAGGTTGAGAGGCAAGGGGTTTTCCAACTGATACAACCCCACTTTGTTAACTTCTTTGTATTCACTGTTTTCTTAATCCCTTTGTAACATCTTCTTCTTATTTAGAAACATCTTCTACCTTAATAACACATTTTTTTGGTTAAAGGGGTAAAGAGTTTCTGATAAAAAGTATTACTCTAAAAGAACATTTAAGTACATAGAGTGAGAGTGAAATCCCTCACCTCAGCCTAATAAGACTCAAAACAAATACATCAATTATGCTTCAAACCTAAACAATCCTAAGAGAGACACGCCAATCTTATGAACTAAGCACAAAGAAGGAAAATTAGTTTCTAACATGACTATGACTACGACTACGAAGACACTCTTCTTCCTCGATTTCAGTATCTTAAACGACATCGAGTCTTATTCCACCACGTCCCACCATGTAATGTGACAAGCACGTGATTAAATGCATTCTTTAAGTAGCTTTTGTACCAACTCATTATTATTATTATTATTATTATTATTATCTTCTGTCTCCTGACTGCCAAGGTAAAATCAATATTTATTATTATTATTATTATTATTATTATTATTATTATTATTATTATTATTATTATTATTATCACTTTATAAGAAACTCAATAGGATTTATAAAAAGTTAATGGGAAACCGATATAATAATTGGGCCCCCACTACTCTAGCTATAGAAAAGCTAATCCTAATAAAGGTATGAGCAGCAGCATGTGCTCCAATGTCTTAAGTCATCGAGAACTTTCGGATTCGCTTTATTATTATTATTATTATTATTATTATTATTATTATTATTATTATTTTATTTAGATATTTCAACAAAAAATATTACATTATTACTTTTAATATATATATATATATATATATATATATATATATATATATATATATATATATATATATATATATATATATATATATATATATATATTTTATATATATTAATATAACACTATTTTAAAATATCCCTTTAAACTATAAAATAATTTATCATGATTTTTTATGTATTATTAAATTCAAATATGAATTATTATTTTTATGATTGTTATTATTTTGTTATATATTTAAATTATATTAAAATATAATAATGGTTTATTATTATTATTATTATTTGAAATGCATATTTAATTATTATATTAATTATTTTTATTAATAAAAAATTATTATATTCTTATTTTTATTATTTTTAAATTATTAATATTATTATTACCGTATTATACATTTATTATTATGCTTTAACAAAATAGTAATTATTATTCATCGCATAATATATATATATATATATATATATATATATATATATATATATATATATATATATATATATATATATATATATATATATATATATATATATATTGAATTACATTACGTTATCGATCAACCAAACATAATTATAGATTTTAACAATTACAATTCAATACATAACAATTACAACGCATTATAGTTCTTTAAATTGTAAGTCATTGAATTGACAGATTACAATTACCTCAAAAAGATTCTTCGAACCAAACACTCCCTAATTCATTTTAATTTTTTTTAGTTTGAATAAAAAATAAAACATTCGATCAAAAAAAAATTAAATAAATAAAACAAGCATATGGTGACCGTATCATGCTAGTAGAGTTTATAATGTAACATAGATTATGTGCTTTAAATATTAGCAAGGCTATTGACTTCGTATGTAATTTTGTTTTTACCTAAAACTTATTGAGAGCTTGGTCATCCTATACAAACTTCGTGAAAATATGACGATAATTAGACTAATGCTTGTGGTGACCACTTTATCACCCAAACAACTCCGTCACGTCAGCGCCACCTCAGCTTTCTCTTTCCACAACTCCACCCCAACCACAATTTAACTTGCCAATAAGGCGACCCCATCCACAATCAAAAACATACCCCACAAAAATAAATAAACAAAAAAGTACACACACAAAAGAATTGAAAGTTTCGGTTGTGCAAGCAACCATAACTTTGAAAAGTTTGCCAAGCGACGCGTCACATTTGCCTTGCTAGTGAGGCAACGCGTTGCATTTTTAAGGTCGTGGTTGCCAAGAGACTCTCATTAGCATTAGTCTTAGGTTAGACGCATCATTTTCCAGATAAGGCGTGCAGGATGCACAATGATATAGCCATGTTTAGGTTCAACTGTTCAAGTAATTTTTGTAGATAAATGCGGTGAAATAGGTAAGAACTTGTAATAAAATGATGAAACTCCATGTATTTGTCATTATTATTATTATTATTATTATTATTATTATATATATATATATATATATATATATATATATATATATATATATATATATATATATATATATATTTTAATTTATTAGATCCTTATAAGAGCATCCACAATGGGTAAAACTTTTAAAAGCTTTTTACTATTTCAAAAAGTCATTTTATGAGGTTTTTTGCATTGCTTCAAAAGCTTTTTGAAAAGCTTTTCTTCAAAGACTTGGTGAACCTCAAGTCTTTGCTCAAAGCTTTAGTCATTAAATGCATTTTGCATTAAATGCATTAAATGTAAAAAGTCTTTAACGTTTTTTCCATTGTAGATGTTCTAAGTGAAGTGCGTACATACTTGACTTATTGCTCTTTTTTGGTACACTTTCGAAAGTAGACAGAGGACTCTTGAGATATTTGGTGAGTAGAAGCTTCATTCACTTTATGATCTGCAACCTTTTGGTATGCTTATCAAAAGTCAGTTTTACACTATAAAGGTCAATATGTATTTCACATTTTCTACAAAGCGTCAAACTAAGTCACTATATATAGGTGTTTAGGTGTTTCACCTACCCAAAAGGAGTCGCTGCATATTTCGTGGATCAATCAAGTTATCAACCGATATGGATTATTGGGACAAACGTATGCGCTGGCGAGTAAAAAATGTTTGGCGGCAATATATTAGATAACGGGTTGAAAGAGATCGTCGAGAAGTGTAATGGTGGGGGTTTGGTGGAATTCACCTTTAGGTGAAACGAACTAAAATTTTCTTCTAATTAGGTGAAAGTACATTTGACCCGCATATTTGTGTCTTGTCTATATACGTTTGTGTTTGACGTTGAAAATTGAAATATCATTATCGAGCCTAGATTTAAAAAAATAAATAAATAAAGAAGAGAAAACAATTTTTTAAGTAAAGCAAGTTCTTTTAGCCGAATTGGCCAAACGAACATTTACAAAACCGAAATAACTGAAAAATGAACCGAATCTGATAAAAGACAGAAAAAACCGAATGGAAAAGAAACCCGATCGGTTTCGGTTTTGGGTTTTGCAAAAACCGAACATTCGTTTATGTTAGGGGTGAGCGTGGTGCGGGTTGGTGCGGTTTTTGGTAAAAACAAAACCGAATCCGCAATTGCGGTTTTTAAAAAATAGAATCCACATCTGCACGGTTTTGCGGGTTTTTGCGGTTTTTTGGGTATTTTTTTTCATATTATAATTTTTGGTATATATTTATTATAGAATAAATATATCATAAGGCAAGGTTGTTAGGATCGGGATCCTACCTAGGATCGTTTTCGACTTCACGAGATCGGGATCGTAGGATCGGATCGGGATCGTAAGATCCTATGAAAATGTATATATTATTGTATAAGAGTTGTAGTTTTATACTTTTACATAATATTTTATATGATAAATGAATTTAAATGAATGATAAAAGAAAAAACAATAAGAAACATGAGCTTCTAGTAGGATCGGATCGTTCACGATCCTACGATCCTGTGTGCGATCCTACGATCCTACAACGATCTTGCTCCCTTCAAGATAAAAACATGGGCTTGTAGTAGGATCGGATCGTTTACGATCCTACGATCCTGCGTGCGATCCTACGATCCTATACCGATCCTGATAAAATTAAGATCCTACTACGATCCTGCTCGTTTTTTATATGTAGGATCGTAGGATCGTACGATCCTACGATCAGGATCGCGATCCTGACAACCTTGTCATAAGGTTACATGATGTGACAACATGTTATGTATTAGTATGAAATTATAAATCTATACAATAGTAAAAGTCGAATAAGACAAGAATTTTATAAATTTCGATAATAAATTGAAACAAAAATAAAGTTATATTGCCTAAAAACTTAGATAATAATTAACAATTAAAATGTTTTTGAAACAATTTATTATAAAAGTATAAACAAAAACATATTATCATAAAAATATTAATAAATTTTAGTGTGTTATTATAAAAAATAAAAAATATGCATATATGAATATGACGGAGTGGTGCGGTGCGGTTTTTCGGTGAAAACCCAACCCGCACCGCAAAATGCAGTTTTTCTATTTTCAAGAACCGCATCATCGGTTTTTGCGGTGCGGATTTTGCGATTTTTTTACGGTTTGCAGATTGCGGTGCGATTTCTGCTCACCCTTAGTTTATGTAGTGATAGACTGATAGTATATTAGTTAATTATTGTGGGTTTTGGGAGGTCGGGGAGTTGAAGCTCGAATACCGAGATAGGCATTATAGCGAGGTAGAGTTGAGATGAAAGAAAAGAGTGTGTTATTACTCCCTACACGAGATAGGTTAAGGACGACGCTTCGCATCACGTTAAACGTCGTGAAAAGGAATTGCATATTAATCAATACTGTAGTTATTTGTGTTTCTTGATGATTGTTACTTTAAAATTTGAATCCTGGCTAGGTAAACCGCCAACTTGCGAGAGTTTGTGTACGTTTGTGTATGCATGCACATATGTCACGTCTCTAAAGCTTTTAATAAATTGATTGGCTTATAATGCAGCATTATTATTATAATACCATGTGATTCAATCATTAGAATTTAGATTCTGTTCACATGACTATGTGGTCTTCTTCAGACACGTCGAAGTACGTTTCCTTGTTTATAGACATAAGTCTCTGTATTCATCACCTACTTTGACGATGTTTCACCAAACATAGTTGGGTTTGATGTTAACTGAACAAATATACTACAGTATTTTTTTTTTTTTGAACATACTGAAAAAATATATTGACCAGTAATTATACTTAACTACACTAATCCTGAAAGGTTATTTATTGCTTACATTCTATTAATACGTGTGGAATGAACTTTCAATTATGATAACCTAAATAAGATTTTTTTAGTAATAATAGCACTACAAAGTCTAGAAATGCCTTCAAAGCCCAACACCTGTCCTTTTTCTTTCGTGATTTCACCCGTATCCTTTTCCATCAAAGTTCTTATCTTTCACAGCCTTCTTTCCAAATTATGCATAATATTTTGTTTTATAAATATTGTTTTGTTTAAACAAACTAGTATTAAAAGCATATAATTAAAAGATATGATATACGAACATAAACATATAAATAAACATAAATGAACGATAATGAACACATAATCGAACGTTCACGAACATAAATGAACGGACGCGACCTTTGTTCACGTTCGTTCATTTAACTAAACAACGTAAAATATTGTTCATGTTCGTTCATCTAATAAATAAACGAACATAAACAAACTTTTTACCGAACGGTTCACGAAATGTTCATTGAACGTTTAGTTCATTTACAGCCCTACACACAACTAAAAAAACAAAACAAAACCAAGCATAAACTTATGAATCTTTCGTTGTAGACAATGACATGCCATAAATTTATGTTCTTTTTTTAATGAATCTTTCATTGTAGACAATAACTCGATAAAACAGACAACGTAACTTCAAATCGTAGGCAATTCAATATAAATTAGTTGTATTTCTAATAGCTTGATTTGGCATTAGTGATGGCAAGACAGCTATAGCCTAACAGCCAGGATCTTAAAGTCTTCAATTCAACATAAACTAAAACGTAAGCATGCTTGATGATGGGTAGCTAATATACAAATTTTTTTCCGTAGTTTAATTTATATATAACAAATTGTGTATTTATGACGTCTTAATATGGTTTTGGTTTTTTATTTTTAAGTACTAGTCAGATACCCGCGCACAGCTGCGGCGACAAATATAGATAAATTATAAAAACAATAAATGAATTGCTAGCCCAACTATCCTCGAAATTCCCTACCCGCCTAATGAATTTGTTTCACAACACTCCGAATTTATATGTGTTAGTTGTATTGATTGGTATAAAGTTTAAAGTTGTAAAATTTTAGTCAAAATAAAATAAACCCACTGAAAATCTAAAAACTAAAAACTAATAAAAATAAATCAAAATGGATGTTGATTTAAAGAGTATACAATTTTAGAAAATATGGTGAAATTAGATCATAAAAAAAATAAATAAATAAAAAGTTATTTTAATTTGAAAATAAAGGTGAATTTTAAGTTGGGAAGTGACACATGTCATCTCATGATTGGAGCTCCTTATCTTAATTTTTGGTTAGGAGTTAGGCTTGAAGTTAGTTGAGAAATAACACATGTCACTTCATAATTGGAGCTCCTTATCTTAATTTTTGGTTAGGAGTTAGGATTAGAATTATATGCATTATATAGTAGTATAGAAAGAGTATACAATTTTAAAAAATATGGTGAAATTAGATCATAAAAAAAATAAATAAATAAAAAGTTACTCCCCCCGTCCCATAAAAACTGTCCAGTTTGACTTTTCAGAGTCAAACTGGTTTAACTTTGACCTTAAATATTTTTTATGTGTTATATAATACTTGATGAAAAATTATACCAATGAAAAACACACTTAAAACTCAATCCATTCATATATTTTTCATCAAGTATTATATAATACCCACAAAAATAGATAAGGTCAAAGTTGAACCAGTTTGACTTTGAAAAGTCAAACTGGACAGTTTTTATGGGACGGAGGTAGTATTTTAATTTGAAAATTTAAGTTGGGAAGTGACACATGTCATCTCATGATTGGAGCTCCTTATCTTAATTTTTGGTTAGGAGTTAGGCTTGAAGTTAGTTGAGAAATAACACATGTCACTTTATAATTGGAGCTCCTTATCTTAATTTTTGGTTAGGAGTTAGGATTAGAATTATATGCATTATATAGTAGTATAGAAGTACCTCTTTTTCATTGCAAATGCATGATATTGAAAGAAGAATTGAAAAACACTGGATGGTGTATGAAAAAGAAACGTTAACCAAGCAGAAATTTTTATGAATAAACCCATATATCTAACAATATAAATATACTGAGAGTCGTATCAACGTGTAGGTTTCTTTGGATATCTACTAGGGCAGGGGCAGGTTGAGACTGAGTCTTGTGAAGATCGTAACCAGTGCTCTTTATATGTAAGAGGTCGTACAAACAAGTTGTTTTGATATCTGGCTTGAACACGAGGTTGACAATTCCAAGCGTAGGTGTGATTCGTGAACAGTTTTGCGGACCTTGTCATTTTGGAATTTCTAGTTCTTAATTACATTCCTAGATCCTAAGTCATATAACAATATGCTTTATGTAACGAAAGGGATATCTCAATAAATTATGGGTGGACTTTGGTAAGTATCCTGGAATTGACATATTTTTTTAATGTAACCTTTTCTTGAGGGTTTTGTTGATGTTTAGATGCAATTATAGATACCGAAGTCCATAATGAAACTTCAAAGTTACGATTGGATTAACCTGCAACACATAATTTGCTAATTTATTCCTTTGATTTTGAAATTTCATAATCAATTATTTGTAGCTATACATTTCATCTTCTGATTGATGAATCTCTAGGATTTTGCTTCGCGTATTGTTTTCACTTGTATTTCTTTATTTCAAGTATACAATACTAAGTTCAAAAAAGGTATACAATACATGTATCATCACTTATCTATACTACATTATATGTATTTGAGACTATTGTATAATTATTTGTTGATTCCTTTTAACCTGTATTTCTTTATTTCAAGTATACAATACGGTTGTTTGTTCAACTAAAATTATTTGTCTCAACTTCTCTAATTATGAAGACAACTAAACGTGTAACCAAATAATGCAAAATATAATCACACGGTACCCGCCGCCGCATTGCGCGGGTAACGTTCTAGTATAAAGTTAAACAAGAAGATGATATTAAAAACAAGATGAATTTAAAAATATAAGCAATTAGCTAGAAAGACGTAAGATCATGCAACGACTGGGCATTCAAAGATAATTATTCAACAGGTGAACAACTTACCGATTCTTGACATATAACAAGGTGAAACATAGATCAACAACTGCTTATGTATTATAAAGTTGAGTACTTGACGTACTTAAGAGATCATTAAAATAATAGAGATTGAGGGACTAATTCTAATCATTTATTACTCTATTAGATATTAAGCATGTGGACGACGCTGTTAGGATGCCCGAGAAGCGAGACGACGTCGTTTTGGACTATTGTATCTCGTTTTGTTGTTTTGGTCATGTCGTTTGGTAGTTTGTTAGGCTATTTTCGTTTTTAGCCCGTTTCTGAATGCTTCATGAGGGGTTGTACTTTGGACTATTTTCGTTGTAAACTAGGCAGATTGCTTACGATGCTTCACTGCTATGTCTTTTTAACTAAAATAGAACACCCTCTTGCATCCCCTATCACCACCTCTTTTTAAATTAAAATCCACTTCCACTTATTTAAAAAAATATATAATAATTTATCTCAAAAACCGTTAATCGTTAAATTGAAAAAAATACACAATTACGACAAGCTTTTAGTGTTCTTTCAATAGAGAGATACTGTCATATATTTTCGACAAACTTTTTTTTGAGTTTATTATTATTACTATTATTATTTTGTTTTTCGGTACGCAAGTTTGCATAATATATCATATGTGATATAACAATTATATGTAAATTTTAAACATTCAATAGGATATAAGTATTTGTATAGAACTCCAATTGATTTATCGTCTTTTCGCATTTAAAAATAGGAATCATTAGCTTTCCGATCATATATCACACGTAATTCTTAAACTTCCAAATCAATGCAGTTTGTTCATAAAAGTTGGAGAAAATATATAAATTTTTTTCTGATATTCAAACTTGCTTAATATATCACATATAATATAATATTAATATGTATATTTGAAGACTAAACGTGTTGTTCTAAAATGGACATAAGTATTATTTTTCGATACAATAGATGGTGAATCTTTTCGAGTTGTATACAAATTAAATACTTATGTCCATTTTACAACAAACTGCTCGAACTTACATATTAGTGTTACATCACATGAGATATATCAAGCGAGTTTAAATCAGATTATTATTATTTTTTTTTCTTTCCAACTTCTATGAATAACCTCTATTTATTTAAAGGCTCAAATATTATGTATGATATATGGTTTGAAGCTAAAAATGTATATTTATTAATGCAAAAAAATAGTGAATCTTTTAGAGTTCTATACAAATACTTATGTTCATTTTACGATGTTAAATGTTCGAACTTACAAATTAATGTTATATCACATGAAGTGAGTTTGACTATCATTTTTTCTAACTTTTATGATTAAACAATATTTATTTAGAAGTTTAAAAATTATGTGTGATATATTGTTGGAAAGTTGAGGATGTGTATTTTTCATGTCAAAAATGATGAATCATTTGGAGTTCTACACAAATATTTATACTCATTTTAAGACAACATGTTGAGTGTTCAAACATACATATTAGTAGGGCTGAGCATCGGGCCGGACCCGGCCCGTCCCGACCCGATCCTGAATCATCCCGAAACTGATTACATGGAAAACCATAACCAAATCCCAAACCAAGTAGAAGTCGGGTTGTGTCGGTCGGTTTTGGTTTCGTCCATTTTGGTCTGTTTTGCTTATATTTTCTCGGTTTTTTGCCCGTCTCGACCCGAAAACCGAATAGGCTGAAAACCCCACCCGAGTACTGACCCAACTGTCATGTATTCGGTTTTGGGACGATCGGTATTTGTCGGGATCCTGTCGGTTTTCGAGAGTCGGTCGGGATTGCTCAGCCCTACATATTAGTGCTATATCACATGTGATATTAGTGATATATGAAGCAAAATATTGCACCGAGAAAACCCGAAAACCACCAAAAAAATAAGTTTATCGAAAGTATATAACAGCGTCACTCTCTTAAAAGATATTAAATGCTTGTTACGATGGTGTGATTTGCGTAGGTAAATGATTTACAGCTCTTACGACATTTTTATTTATTTTTTTTTTAAAGGAGTTTAAGTGGGTTTTCAATAAAATTACTAAATAATGTATTTATTTATTTTCTTAACAAAATTAATGGCTGAGTTTATCTCTCATCATGCAAGAAAATAATAGTATTTAATTGAACTTTTCTCTTAACCAATAAGTATGAATACTTTTTTTCATGGTAGCTTGTATTGTAACTTACGCTGATTCTTATGAAAAAAAAAAAAAAGAAAGTGAAGGAAAGAGAAAGTAAAGTAAGAGAGAGCAAGTAAAGTTACTTCACCTCAAAAGTGGAGTTAAAATTTTATAACTAAAATATTATCACTTTCAATCACTTTAATTTCTAAGAAAAATTGAAGAACACAACTAAATCACTTTTACTTTGTTTCCTCTCTTTCTCAACTTGATAGTACAGTGTAACACTTTGCCAACCAATCCACAATCATCCATATCATGCATATCACCGTGCTCTATCTTTTTGCTAGGTTGCAAGTTTTGTTCTTAATTGTAGGCAAGAAGTACATTTCGCCAACCAATCCACAATCATCCATATCATGCATGTCATTACTCCTTGGTATCTTGGATAAATTCAAGACAAAAATCCATGGTGATTTTGTCCAATTATTATTTCGGAATTAACAAATTAAATGTCTTGATGTATATATGTTAGTGCGTGTAAATTAAACGGGGTGATCAACTGAATATATTGAAGGTATTATTTGGCGGTGGCTATGTTGATCGGTGTTACATTTAGTCGGACATACGAAGCATGCAAATAGAAGTGGGACACAAAAAGATAAAAAGTTGAATTTTACTTCACGAAAATATATGTCTCTATCGTATAAATTAAAAGCCGATGAAAATCATGCATGCATGGTTATATTGCATGTGATCGGTGACCAATGTTTTAAAACCCGGTTTTTCAGTTGACCCGGCCAAGCCACCGGTTCACCGGGTCACCGGTTCAACCGCCGGGTCGAACCGGTTTTATGAAGAACAAGAAAACCAAAAAAATTAATCAGATGAATGTTATCAACAGTCCAAATGTCCAATGGTGCTTTGTCTTTAAGTTCCATACCTACAATATTAAAACAAAAATTTGCAAAAAACAATCAAATCATTATTTTTAACAGGCTATATACTACAAAGTTCAAACATCAGATTATATTTTATCTCTAATTACTTTTTATTTACCAAAATCTAACTAACATCAAACAACATCATTTTTACTATACAATTAAACATAAAACTATGTTTCTACATACGTACACAACAATATACGACTATATGATAATATAACTTAATCAAATAAAAATTATTACTTCATAAATAAGTAAACACCATTTAATGCAACAAAATTAATGGAAAGTAAATAGAAGAAAAAAAAGCAAACTTACCTCATACGGATTGATTGATTTTGGTAGTTTTGTTGGGAAAAAAAAGAGAAGAGTTTGAGAAGCAAAATGAAAGGGTGTGGTGGGGAAATGAAAGGCTATGGGTGGGTGACGTGATGTTACTTTGTCTGTTTATGAGAAAGACAAACTCACAAAAGTAGTTTTTGTTATTTTAAAATGGAATTAAGACAGAAGACTTTGACCCAGCCGGGTTTATAAAACCGGTTCGACCCGGGTCTTAAGAAACCCGCCGGTTTAATCCGGTTCCGAAACTGCCAAAGACCCGTTTACATCCGGCCCGGTCTCCCAACCGGTTCCCGGTTCAACCGGTTGAACCGGCCGGGTCAACCCAGGTTTTAAAACATTGTCGGTGACGCAAATTATTTTAGTGTGCGTGCAATCTTTAAAGAGATAATGACAGGCTTAAAACAAATGATCGAGTCTGATCATACATCATACATGCTTTAGTGCTCTTACTCGAATTACTAGTAGCTAGTACGCGTTTGACTAGTTTTGCTTGCATGGTTGCATAATTTAGTACTGCATTAGGAGTGGATGACATCAATTATTTCCTTTTGAAACTCTATCATGTTGAAAAAAAGGCATAAAAAGTATATGACACAAATATACCATGTCATGGCTGTGAATGTGATTGGTAAAATAACAATACCGATCATGACATAGTCCATCATCATCAATTGTCATCATTAAAAAGTAAAAATGACAAACAATATAATATCTGAAAAATAAAAAACAATAACAAAAAAATAAAAGTAAAAACAAAAACAAACAAACAAACTGTTGGTGGTTTGGTTATGTATAGGGATTTAGCCGTACAATAGCAACATACTTTTCCAAATGTTCCATTCTAGTACGCGTACTTTTTTTTGTCCCACTTAATGTAACGTACTTTCATTTTTTGTTCCATTCTACCAAAAAGTTACCGGTTACCGGGAAAAAAGTTTGAAAACCGGGAAAATGCCTACGTGACATATTTAATACTAGAGTAAATAGCAACGTACTTTTTCAAATGTACCGATCTAGTACGCGTACTATTTTCGTCCGTTTTTATAAGTTTTTATACGTTTTCATCCGTTTTTATACACCTTTTCATCTATTTTTAAACGTTTTCATCCGTTTTTGCATATTTTTGTCCGTTTTTACACGTTGTCATTCGTTTTTACACGCTTTTGTCCGTTTTTACATGTTGTTCGTTTTTGCCCGTTTTTACACGTTGTCATTCGTTTTTACACGTTTTTGTCCGTTTTTACACGTTGTCATTCGTTATTTACACGTTTTCATCCGTTCTTACGTTCTAGTCCGTTTTTACATGTTTTCGTTCATTTTTACACGTTTTTGTCCGTTTTAACACGTTGTCATTCGTTTTTGCACGTTTTATCCGTTTTTGCCCGTTGTCGTTTGGTTTTGCACGTTTTCGTCCATATTTACATGCTTTCCTCCGTTTTTTTCACGTTTTCATCTGTTTTTACATGCTTTCATCCGTTTTCTTACACGTTTTTGTCCGTTTTTACACGTTATCGTTCGTTTTTGCATGTTTTTGTCCATTTTTACACGTTGCCGTTCATTTTGTTCACATTTTCATCTATTTTTACACGTTGTCGTTCATTTGTACACGCTTTTGTCCATTTTTAATTCGTATAAAAATGTATGAAAACGGATGAAGAGGAATAAAAATGAACGAAAACGTGTAAAAACTAGTGAAAACGTGTAACAACAGATGAAAACGTATAAAAATAGAGAAAAACGTGCAAAAACAGACAAAACGTGAAAAAAAAACGAAAACATGTAAAACCGAACAAAAATGTGTACAAAAGTATGAAAACATGCAAAAACGGATGAAAACGTGTAAAAACGAGAGAAAACGTGCAATAACGGATGAAAACGTGTAAAAACGAGTGAAAACGTGCAAAAACAGAAGAAAACGTGTAAAAACGGGAGAAAACGTGGAAAAACGGATGAAAACGTGTAAACAGACGCAAAAGTGTAAAAATGGACAAAAACATTTGAAAACGAACGAAAATGTCCAAACCGGATGAAAACGTACAAAAACGAATGAAAACGTTAAAAAAAACCAAATTTTTAGTTATTTTCGACACACGTACCATATGAGTAAATTTTAGAAAGTATATGGCTATTTGATGGCTTTTACAAATATATAATATATAGTGGAAATCCAACGTGGCAGCTTTTGTGAGAAAAAAAACTTGCTAGTCGGTTAAACAAGTTTCGTGGGGTAGATTGGTACAAAAATTGAAAGTACGTTACATTGAGTGGGACAAAAAAAAGTACGCGTACTAGAATGGAACATTTGGAAAAGTATGTTGCTATTGTACGGCTAAATCCCTTATGTATAATTAAATTTGTTGATTCCTTTTAACCTGTGCAGTTGACCAAATTCACCAAAAGGTCAAAAGATGATGAAATAACCCTTTATGTTTGTTGTTTGCTATGGAGTGCCTTGAAAAAAGATGATTGAAATAATGTGATTGTGAAAAGGATTTAAAAAAAATGAGAACTAGTATGTTAATGAATAATGGCTATCACTATGTTATGATTAAAGATTAAGATACATTAGAGAAAAAATAATGAAAATATGACCATATATTTTAAATATGTTTTGTGTTAATTCCATAGTCTTTTTGGGTAAAAGGTCAACGACCCGGTAAATATATTACTCCAAAAAATGTTTAAGTACAACGGATATGGGTGAATCCCATATCTCAGCCCGTTACATAGGCGAAAAGCTTACATAACAAGAAACTTCCTATTTTCAAAACAAGAAAACAAACTATTACTCACATGATAGTAGTGACTCTGACAAAAGATAAACTACTTCCTACGACCTTGGAGATTAAAACCATAAATGGCATTAAGAGCATCCAATTCCCCTGGAAGATCATAAATTTGCTTCGAATAATCATCATAATCATACTCATCTTCACGCTCATGACCACCACCAAAAAGATTTGTTGATTCGTCGAACGTGTTAAGAACCTCATCCTCATCACTATCAGAAACCACAACCTCACCCACCTTTGAAAATGGGTTAGCCCTCTTAGTGACAGAGGTAGACGGAATAAGATGACCAGCATCATCCACAAGAGTAGCTTTCCCATCGATCAGTAGCTTTTCAAGCTTACTAATTTTCTCAAATATAGGAGTAGAACCAACTTCCATTGTTCCCATAGAATCACTCACAAGCGGTTCTTGCATATCACTCACAAGAGGGACTTGTGATGTAGTACCAGTCTTAACCGACTCATCCTTATTAACTTCCATTGTACTGCCAGCATCCACATCCATATTAGTAACAACCTTAGGAATACCAAAACCATCTGTATCATCCATATTAAGAGCATCAAACTGATTAGAAGTAGTGATCTTGGTTCCACTCGTACTAGCCACATCAGAAGCCTTCTCTGACATTAGCTTTCTTTTGTTCAGGAAGAGTCTTTTTGGGCTGATATTCAAAATGCTTACCAACCACAGGTTTGGTAAAACCTCCTCGACCCGGATTCGAACCAACTTGCTTTCCCTTCTTCTTATTGTTAACAGGCTGGAACCCATCACTTGCGTTCTTAGTAGGTTGAGCATTCGGTATGACAACCTTAGGCCACTCAACCAAAGTATGTCCAAATACCTTACATTTATCACAGCGAGGCGGTTTCCACTCATATTCAACCCGGATCTTCTCAATAGTCGAACCCGTACCATCAAGTAGAGGAATCTCAACAGTGAGACTGTCCTTTAGTACCTCATCCAAATTTATAATTTTGAGTACTATAAACAAGTTTTTGTGTTTGGTTTTTATATAATCCCATTAAGTTCTAAAGTTTTTGAATAGTTACGTTTTTTTTTTTTTTTTTTTTTTTTTTTTTTATTTATTTATTATTTTTTTTTTGACAATACAGCAAACGGGTCAACTGGCGTGGACAAATTTAACCTTTTGGCAAGAAATGCTTTTGCTAAAAGGTTTTGGCAAGGACATATTCTCACTAAAGGGGTTTTGGCGAGGGCATGTCTTTGTAAAAAGGTCCCCCACCAAAAGACCGTTGCTAAAAGTTTAGGCAATGACGGCTTGGGCCGCACACAGATTTCAGTCATCGAAGCCAAACCGGTCTCACCGGCATTAAGAGAGGACATGTTCTTGCCAATACTTTCCAATATACAACGAAGTAGTTTATTAAATAATCAATTAGTTATATTAATTAATTAATTATATTTATTTAAGAATATATAATATATATGAATAAAGGGTAAAAGCCATAAAATACCATATTACTTTAAAAAATGTCCCAACTTGACCATCTTATTTTTTTATTGCGGACTTTACCAATGAACTTTTATAATTTTAGCCGACTTGAACCAAATATTTTTGGATAATACACGCGTCATTTCTATTTTCTTTTTTTAATTTCCACCGTGGATTTTTTGACAGCGTGGATGTTGACCCGTTTTTGACCCAAGTTTTATCCCCCCTTTTTTAACCTGACCCACGTATTATTAATAGGTTAAAAAGAAACCCTAGCCCCCATTGTCTTCTTCTTCTTCCAAAAAACCTGCAAATCACTTCCTCATCATGTCTTCATCTTCTTCCAACTATTCCAACCCATTTGCACCAATTGAAACTGAGTGTAAATGCCATCTTCCACTTATGAAACTCACTTCTTGGACCGAAGATAACCCTTGCAGACGCTTTGTTGTTTGTCCTAACAGGTACAAACCAGGAACCAAGAAATGCAAGTATTATGATTGGCTTGATCCAGAGTTGGATAATGATTGGTACATGGGTCATATGTTTGAGATGTATAGGCTGCTTAATCCATCTCAAAGACAAGAGCTAAAAAATGCAATAAGCAAAAGAAAAACTTGTGCTTCTCCAAGATGAAATCCACCATCTGAAGGCTGATTTGAAGAAAAGTGAAAAAAAAGCATCTTTCTGGAAGACAGCTGTCATTGTCTTTGTTTTCTTGGCTTGATTTGTTTCTGTAATGAAGTAGTTTTAGAAGGTTTAATGTAGCTTGGACTATGATGTATTTTGTATGAAGGTTTGATGTATTAATGGAATCAAGCTTTAAGGTTTAATGTATTAATGTATATCATGTTATGGTTTGGTTTGTTTCTCTGCACAAAGATGTCTTTTTTAAGTGTGCACATGGACAACACAAAACACAAACATTTGACTGCACAAAACATGGTCTGCACAAAACATGGTCTGATTGAACATGTTATGGTTTGTTTTGGTTTGTTTCTATGCCCAAAAGATGTCTTTTTTATGTGTTCACATGGACAACACAAAACACATACATTGACTGCACAAAACATGGACTGTACAACAAAAAGGTGCTACAATATAAATAAAATACTTCATTTGCATTAATCAAAGTGGTCAACCAATACAGTCTGCAAAAGAAGCCACAAAATGTGTGTTCACATGCCTTTGTCCACATACATACTCCAAAATAATAAGCATGAGAAGGTAAACCACTTGCAAATAATTAACACATTCTTAAATAAGTAGTTTTTACTACTAGAGCTAATCTGAGTCAGAAACATCAAAAGCATTTTCAGGAACTGATCCTGTGCCAAATTGATCAAAGTTATAGGCCCTGCTCATCTGGATATTCTTGATCCTTTCTGATCTTCCACGATTCTTGTGATAAATTCTTTGACCATCTGTTGTGTAGTACATTTCCATCCACTTTTGATTGTTTCTTCTTTTTGGTGTAATCACTTCTGAAGCTTTTTCTTCTACAGATACATCAGCAATCTGCTTGCCTTTTTCATCATCTACAGATTTGCCTTCTCCATCACTTCTTGCCTTTTCATCAAGAGTTTGGTTGCCTACCACAGATTTTTTTGTAGGTTACTCATCAAGAGTTTGGTTTCCTACCACAGATTGTTGTGTAGGTAACTCAGCTGCTGGATTATGTTCAACATCTGCATTCAGGTTTTCCAACTGAGCCTCCCATTCCTCTTGTTCATTGTGCCTTCTAACATATTATTGATTTAAGTTTTCCTGTTGATCCATTACCTCTGTTAGGAATACGTTTATTCCAATGAAGACTCGGTTACCCCGAGTATTGTAATAGCATAGTGTAGCTCGTAGTAAACATTAGTTTAGTGTAGTATTTGTGGAGTCGGGTCGGGTCTTTACCTACTGTCAGCCCGGTCCACAGCCCGTTTGATAGGGCGTTGAGTATGTAACTATAAATACCCTCTCCCACCCAAGGGAGAGGGTTGGACCTTCATTTGCAATTCAACTTTTCCTTTCTTTCACAAGGCTCCCAACCTCCTTCATCTCTCTAACTTTCTCTCACTAGAAATCCATCATATTCGATCCATACACACTTAATCTAAGCTTGTTATAACCTTAAGTGTATTACAATTGGTATCAAGAGCCATGGTTCTATCCTAGGATAGGTGGTATACATAAAAATCGTGGCTTAGGTTATGTTTTGTTTGTGGTTCGAATGCTTTTAGTGGTTTTTCTCTCATTTTGATCTCGTATAGTGTTTTTCTTGGTGTTTTGGTTGTACTTTCTTTGTTAGAAAGGTTATAGACATCTCGTGTAGCTCTTGGTTTGGTTATATCATCAATCTAGTGGAAGATATGATGAATTCGTGGTTAGTTTCTTCTTAGCGAGTTGGCATATTCGTGGTAGAGAGTTGGCTGTTTTTAGTAGCGAGTTGATAATAGTGATTTGGCGGTTTGCCATTTTTGGGTATAAAGCCAAATCGCTAGATAGCGACAGCCTTGTCTTATTAGTTTAAGCGAGTTGACTGACCAGCGAGATGATCTTTGCTAGCGAGTTGTGATCTGTGTAGCGAGTTGACTACTTGTAGCGAGTTGTGACGTATCCAGCGATTTGATCTTTATAGCGAGTTGGTGTTTGGTAGAGGGTTGAGTCGGTGTAGCGAGTTGTTCACTTACAGCGAGTTGGGATTTGATTAGCGAGTTGTCTATCTTTAGCGAGTTGTCCAGTTCCAGCGAGTTGTTCACTTACAGCGAGTTGGGATTTGATTAGCGAGTTGTCTATCTTCAGCGAGTTGTCCATCTCCAGCGAGTTGTGTACTGTGGCGATTTGACTTGTCTGGTGAGTTGGTTATACTTGATAGAGAGTTGAACTAGTGTTATTAGCGTATTGGTTAATTTTTCATCTGCAAAATATTTTCTACAATTGTGAAACTTGCGCACTATTGCGACTCAAGTTGTTACTACCATTTCTACTGTAACTTGACATTGTGGGACTAATCTTACGGCTTGACTAGTTACTTCTAAAGTAACCTGACGTTGTGAGTCTAATTCTACGATTTGTCTTGGTCCACTGTAGATCTGCTGTAATTTGACTTGTTGCAACGATACACGAAATTCACTTCTGTTTAAAATAATTGGTACCTTTCATAACATGGCAAGCACCTCCTCGGATGACATTCAAGCAGCTGGGTCTGATACACGTCCTCCTATGCTGGACAGGACGGATTATGAATCATGGGCACAAAGAATTCGACTCTATTGCTTAGGAAAGGAAAACGGGGTAAACATATTGAAGTCCATTGATGAAGGACCTTTTCACCCGGGTTTCACCAGAGACACGATTGAAGCTATTGATGAACTTCCAGCTGTAATTGGTCCTGACAGACTCCGTACCTATAATGAGCTGACAGATGAAGAAAAGAAACGTTACGATGCTGACATCAGAGCCTCGAACATCATCATTCAAGGACTTCCAAAAGATGTTTACAAGCTCATCAACTACAACACAGAAGCCAAAGCTGTCTGGGATAATGTGAAAATGCTTCTCGCAGGGTCAGAACTAACAAAAGAAGATCGTGAGTCTCAGTTATATGATGAATTTGAGCACTTCAAAATGAACCCTGGTGAAAGCATCAGTGACTACTACGTCAGATTTCACAAGCTAGTCAATGACATGAGAATCATCAAGATGACAATGCCCAATATCCAGCTTAATTCAAAATTTGTGAACAACATGGCACCGGAATGGGATAGATTTGTCACAGCTGTCAAACTCAACAAGGGGCTCAGGGATACAAATCATGAACAAATCTATGCATACCTGAAACAACATGAGAAACATGCTGCATATGATAGGGTATTGAGGGAAAAGCTTAACCCTCCAGCTGCAAATGATTCACTTGCATTTGTCACAAATATTCAGCAACTCAACCAGTCCTCACAAGAGCAATCTCAACCACAACAGCTCTCATCCAGATCTACTTCAATGATCAGTCAATCATCTACACCTTCATCATCTACTTCTAACACCCAACTTGATTCTGGGTACTCTCACACCGACATGATGATTGACAATCTCTCAAACCAAGTCTCTCTTCTTGTTCAACAATTCCGGGCTGTTCTTCCACCAACCAACAACCAACTCCGAACCACTTCAAACCCTCGTAATCAGGCAATTATTGAAGATGGTAAGGTTGTTGTGCAGAATGTGCCAGGGAGACAGACAATGAATCAAAGGAATGCTGGTAGAAGGAATGGGCAGTACAGAGTTGGTGATGCACTTCAAGTCCAGGCTAGGCAGCCAAATTGCTACAATTGTGGTGGATTGGGTCACATTGCTAGAAACTGCACTCAACCGAAGCGTCCACAGAACTCTGAGTACTTCAAGGACAAGATGCTACTAATGCAGGCACAAGAGAATGGGACTGCTCTAGATGAAGAAGCACTACTCTTCCTGGCTGGTGATGATGGGAATACATTCGATGATGATGTTGATGATCAACCGGTTCAGGATTTGGCACTCAATGATCCGAACATATTCCAAGTGGAGGATTGTGACGCATTCGACTCTGATGTGGATGATGAACCTACCGCACAGACAATCTTCATGGCCAATCTGTATGCTGCTGCTTCTACTCCACAACAGTCTGGTCCTTCCATCACATCTGCTATGTCTGAGGTACCAACACTATCCAATCTAAATAATACCACCACTCCACAGGGGTATGTAACTCGGTACAACTCAAGGATGTTGACAATTCAGATACCACTAATGTGGGAAATACTAACAATATCCCATATGAAAGGTATATGGTTGACAATTGCCTGACAGTTGTACCAAGTGATATGCCGTCCGTTGAACAAGAGCTGCATGAGCACACTATATACCACCATGATGATTCCTTGACCACTAGATGTAACCTCCTTAAGGACCAGGTGGCTTTATATGAACAACGTGCTAAATTTGAGCTTAATGAACGAGAACAGAAAATGCAAGGTCAATTGCGTGCGTACATATCGGAAAATAACTCCAAACAAGAAACGTTGAGAAAAGAGTTAACGGCTTTGAAAAAACAATTGGATCAAACTGTTTCACAAAAGCAGGAGATTCAAAAGGTTCTGACATCTACCAAATTAGAACACAAAGAAAAAGAAGCAAAACTTCTTAATGATTTCTCAAAACTCAAAAACTTGAAAAACAAATTAGAAGATAAGTTATACACGCAAGACCAAACCATTCTTTCTGCTCAAATGATGTACAATCATAGGAGGTTTAGAGATGAATTTAGTGTAAAGGATGCCTCTAAACCGAAAGTCAAATGTCTTAGAAATGGTATAGGTGCTCAACCTGCGTTATATGATGCAAACAATATGCTTGAGCCTGACCATGCCCCTCCTGATGTGAGATCATACGACGAAATTAATGAGTGGGAAGATAGAACTAGGGAAAAAATCACAGAGCATTTGAAGGACCCCCAGTGCATTGCTAAGAATATAGTGTTTCACTATGACTATTCTGTAGATAATCATTCGGCCATTTTTACTCCACAAAAGAAAATTCTCCCAGAAAAGGTTTTTTGGAACATAGACATTGAGAAAATGAGAGCTGAAAGGCTTATAGGTAACACACGTACAGTTTTTAAGATTGCTGACCCCACAGTATATCCCATAAACACACCAAAACATCTTGTGCCCTTCACTCTTCCCACACAGTGTAATACTCTCATTGGTTTGTATGTATTAGGCCAACTGTTTAATGATTTTGAGCTAACTTGTAAAAAGAGAATTACACCAACTGGAATTATGGAAGGGGAAAGGGGTTTTGAGCAAACAAAACGATGTTACCTAACTGAAGTCATGCCATTTTTCAAACTTCTCAAAGAACACTTTGATGGCCTCAAAAAGACGATTAATAATGATGTCACTGAAATGAAAAAGACCTTTAATGAGGTGGAAAATGAGGGTAAACAATTGGCAATTGATCTCAAATATAGTGAAATAGACAGGAAAAACATTCTCATCATGAATGAGAACTTGATTGCTAACTGCATTGCACAAGATGTATTTTACACCGTGACCGATACAGCTTTATCTGCTCGACAATTTCATGAAATGTCGGTCACCTTGCAAGTATTTCAGAATCGTGTGATTGAGCTTGAGGGGGAGAATTTGAGATTACATACCAAGATTTAAAACGATGACCATGATAACATGGTCAGGAAATTTTCGAAACTAGAAGTTGACTATCTTAAGTTGCAACTAAAATATCAACATCTAGAAGAAAACACTAAAATTTCAAATGCCAAGACATCCTCAGATGCTCCTGACTTTGACACATGCTTTGAATTAGGCAAAAAGGATGAAATGATTCAAGCTCACTCTAACACGATTCGGAAGTTGAAGGCTCAAATTGCACAATTAAAGTCTAACATGGGTGAAGATACCAATCACCAAATGTCTCTAGATTCTCAAAAATTTCAAAAACAAGGCATCATCAACGATCTACAACATGAAAATGTGTGGCTTCGTGATGAATTGTCAAATGCTAAACAACGATACAAAGAATTATTTGAGTCAATTAAAATAACACGTGATCAAAACAATGAAAAAGTCACTTCTTTGTCAAACGAAATTGAGAACCTAAAGACTATGGTGAAAGGGAAAATGCCCGTTGATTCATGTGACCGTGAGTATAACAATGTTCATGTTTGTTCGAAATATTCGTGTGATGCTGTGGAAGTTTCTCTACCCCTTAGGAACAACAAGTTAGTTCATAGCAACTATCTTAGATATCTTAAGGAATGCCTTGTCATACTTAGAGAAACCGTTGAGGAAGATAGGATAACCAAACCGCTTGATGAAGTAGGTACTGATGCATGTTTCCTCACTAATAGAGCTCAGGAATTACTAGAATATGCTATTAGTACATGCCCCAAGAATGACAACAAGCTGCAAAGGTTATATACAACACAGTCCAATGATAGAAACAAACATGTTACAGTTGATATCCCTCAGACTTTGCCTCAATCCAACGTCATGATCACTAATAAACAAACAGCAACCAAGCTTACTAATGTTCCAATCATTGCTTCTACAGGAGTAAAAGGTGTGCTCAAAGCTAGCAGGCCACAGTCTAGGTGCAATACAAAGAATGATAGGGCTTTGCCGGCTAAGAGTGGACTTAAGAATAAAGTAGAAGAATCATCTAGGAACAATAAGAAACATTTGGTGAATGAAAAGAATCGTGTTGATTCAAACATTTGTTTAAACAATGATGTAATTGATTCGAATTCTTATGCTATTTGTAAAACATGTAATGAATGTTTAACTGTTGGTAATCATGATGTTTGTGTTGTGCCTCTATTTGAGCCTTCTATGCAATCTTCGGTTAAGAATGTTTTGAATGATAATCATGATAGGCAGGTTTGGATATGTACAGGAAAGATTTTTACAAATGTTGGATATCAATGGAGGCCTACTGGTAGGAAGTTCTCTCTAGGAGAAAAGTGCCCTTTAACTAGGCTCACTAACTCCAAGATAGTGCCAATTAAGAAATGGATACCCACTGGTAGAACATTCCCGTTAGAAGCACGTAGAACCACTTCTAGGTCTAGTGCATCACTTAATACGGATACCAACGGCATATCCGTGACTTATGACAATCCAGTATTTGCATGTGCTAACCTAACGGACCCCAATGACTTGTGGGGCTCCAGCTTTGTCAGTTATCCATCCTCGCCTGGTTTCAAATGCAGGTCGTACAAATCGTCCTTTGGTATTTGGACTCAGGCTGCTCAAAACATATGACCGGAGACCGCTCGCGGCTCAAGAATTTCGTGGAAAGGTTTATTGGTACGGTTAGATTCGGGAACGACCATTTTGGCAAAATAATGGGTTATGGTGATTACGTTTTTGGGGACAGTGTGATATCTAGAGTCTACTATGTGGAGGGACTTGGACACAATCTTTTTTCTGTGGGCCAATTCTGTGATTCAGATCTTGAAGTTGCCTTCAGAAAACACACATGTTTTGTTAGAGAATTAGATGGTGTTGAACTACTCAAAGGAAGTCGGGGCACCAATCTTTATACCATCTCAATCGAAGACATGATGCGGTCCTCTCCCATTTGCTTACTCTCAAGGGCGTCCAAGAACAAATCCTGGTTGTGGCACCGTCGTTTAAATCACTTAAACTTCGGTACCATCAATGAACTCACCCGAAAAGATCTTGTTCGAGGCCTGCCAAGACTCAAATATGAAAAGGATCATCTTTGCTCTGCATGTCAAATGGGTAAGAGCAAGAAACACACCCACAAACCCAAAACCATCAATTCCATCATGGAAGTTCTACATACCCTTCACATGGATCTTTGTGGACCAATGAGGGTTCAAAGTATCAATGGAAAGAAATATGTGCTTGTTATTGTTGATGACTTCTCTCGCTTCACATGGGTAAAGTTTCTACGATCAAAGGATGAAACTCCCGAGATCATCATCAAACTCGTCAAGCAACTGCAAGTTCGAATCAACAAGACTGTTAGGTTCATTCGCACTGACAATGGAACAGAGTTTGTTAACAAACATCTTAATCAGTTTTATGAAAGCATCGGCATCAGTCACCAGAAGAGCATTCCACGTACTCCACAACAAAATGGAGTTGTTGAAAGACGCAACCGCACCTTGGTTGAAGCCGCTAGGACTATGCTCATCTTTTCTAAAGCACCCATGTTTCTCTGGGCCGAGGCTATTGCAACAGCTTGCTACACACAGAATAGATCCTTGATACACCCTCTTCATTGCAAGACTCCTTATGAACTGGTTCATGGCAGAAAACCAGACCTGTCGTTTCTACGGGTATTCGGTGCTCTGTGCTATCCAACAAATGACAGTGAAGATCTTGGGAAACTCAAGGCCAAAGCCGACATTGGTTTTTTCGTTGGGTATGCTCCAGAAAGAAAGGGATACCGAATCTACAACAAGCGTATCAGAGACATAATGGAAACCATCCACGTTACTTTCGATGAGCTGACCGAGCAACAGGCTCCTGGACACTCAAGTTCAGGACCCGGATCAAATCTTCTATCTCCTGGACCCATCAGCTCCAGGATTATACAGAGTCCCACTTCAGCTACTCCATTTGTACCTCCTTCAAGTGAAGATTGGAAGAAACTGTTTGACCCCATGTTTGATGAATATTTTGAGCCTCAAAACTTGGCGGCTCCTGAAGCTCCCATCATCCCACTACCTGCTGGTGGAGGTAATGCACCACATCATGAGGCAGGGCCATCTATGTCTATATCACTTGGCCCAGAAGCTCCAACCATCAGTCATTCAGTCACTACTGCTAATAGTCAATCTTCATCAGTACAACAAGAAGCCTCTGTAAAGATTACTCCTGAAGTAAATCCTTTCGCTCCTCCTGAAGATGAACCGTTTGTAAATGTATTTGCTCCTGAATCCTCTGATGATAATACATCCTCAGAAGAAACCTACACGGCAACCTCAGTTCTCTACCCTCAACCGCATGAGCATCTCAGAAAATGGACAAATGATCACCCGATCGACAACATCATTGGAAATCCTTCTCGTCCAGTCTCAACTCGTAAGCAACTAGCTACAGATGCCTTATGGTGCTTCTTCAACTCCGTCCTATCTAGAGTCGAACCCAAAGACTTCAAAGAAGCAATGACTAAGAACTCATGGTTTACTGCTATGGTAGATGAGATTCATGAGTTTGATCGACTTGAGGTATGGGAATTAGTACCTCCTCCAGAATGTGCTATGATCATTGCTCTCAAGTGGATATTCAAAGTCAAGCTTGACGAGCATGGAGATGTCTTGAGAACAAGGCGAGAATTGTAGCAAAAGGATACCGACAAGAAGAAGGAATTGACTTTGAAGAATCCTTCGCTCCGGTTGCTAGAATAGAAGCTATAAGGATATTTCTTGCTAATGCTGCCAGTCAGAATATGGTAGTATATCAAATGGATGTGAAGACGGCTTTCTTAAATGGCAATCTAAAAGAGGAGGTGTATGTTAGCCAACCCGAAGGATTCGTGGATCCCGAACGTCCTAACCATGTTTATCGCTTGAAGAAGGCTCTCTATGGACTTAAGCAAGCTCCTAGAGCATGGTATGACACTCTGTCTAAGTTTCTTCTGGCTAACAAGTTCACCAAGGGAGTTGTCGATCCTACACTCTTCACCAGAAAAACAGGCAATAACTACCTGCATGTTCAAATATACATTGATGACATCATATTTGCCTCCTCTGATCCCCAGGAGTGTGATCGTTTTTCCCAAGAGATGAGCTCTCAATTTCAGATGTCCATGATGGGTCAAATGTCATTCTTTTTGGGTCTACAAGTCTCTCAAAACCCAAATGGAATTTTCATCAATCAATCCAAATATGCTAATGAAATCCTGAAGAAATTTGGATATGAATCATGTGACTCTGTTGACACTATGATTGAAAGATCAAAACTTGATGAAGACAATATCGGAACTCCTGTTGACCAAACCAAGTATCGAAGCATGATTGGTTCCTTGATGTACATCACCGCCAGCCGACCGGATCTCCTCTTTGCAGTATGTATGTGTGCTCGGTATCAATCTAAACCGACCAATAAGCACCTAGAGGCAGTTAAGAGGGTCTTTCGGTATCTTAAAGGAGCAGTCCACTTGGGTCTATGGTATCCCAAGAACACAGCTATGGCACTCACAGCTTACTCAGATGCCGATCATGCTGGGTGTAAAGATACTCGTCGAAGCACGTCAGGAGCTGCTCAATTCCTGGGAGATAAGTTGGTTAGTTGGTCTTCAAAGAGACACATGTGTACTTCCATCTCTTCTACTGAGGCGGAGTACATTGCTATGTCCTCATGATGTGCCCAAATTTTATGGATGAGATCACAACTATCAGACTATGGTTTCTCCTACAACAAAGTCCCCATGTATTGTGACAACCGAAGTGCAATTGCTCTTTGCTGCAACAATGTCCAACACTCCAGAACGAAACACATTGATATTCGACATCACTTCATCAGGGAGCAAGTTGAGAAGGGAATTGTGGAACTGTACTTCGTTAGGACCGAGTTCCAGCTGGCTGACATCTTCACCAAAGCACTTTCCAGAGAACGCTTTGAATTCATTCTTCCTCGATTGGGAATGAAGAGTCTCACGCCAGAAGCTCTGTCAGATCTTCAGGAAGAACAGGAGGAGTAAAGGAGGTGCTTCACATATCCTTGTATATATTAAAAAAAAAAAAAAAAAAAAAAAAAAAAAAAACCATAAAAATCGGAAAAACACGAAAATACCAAAAATAGTTGTTCTAGGCATGTCTTCTGTTTATCGATAACATTTACGGTTCTAGAAATGTCATTCAACAATGGCACGGAACTTTAAATGAAGCTCGAGCAGAAGTGTAAAATAAA
This sequence comes from Artemisia argyi, assembly GCA_030686995.1. Lineage (NCBI taxonomy): Eukaryota > Viridiplantae > Streptophyta > Magnoliopsida > Asterales > Asteraceae > Artemisia > Artemisia argyi. The sequence continues at coordinate 131,733,153 of CM060677.1, forward strand.
TAAGTAAAACATGTCTAGATGGTTTGCAGTCATTCCAGGCTGTAACCCGGTCTTCAAAATGGTTTGCTATTACTTTAGATAGCAACCCGGTCCTAATCTTGGGGAACATTTCGTCGCCAAAAAGACGGATGTTCCTAACAAAGGCATAAATTACTTTATATTTGTGTCTTTCGATCTGATGTACGCTTCAGTGCATCATTTCTTGAAAAAGAAGAGAAGTCTTCTTTATCAAACAAATACTTTCCTTTCAAAGATTCTTCGGGAAAGTATTTGATCCAAACTTGGTGGTACCATGGTTTCTGAAGATCAAAATACACTTAAAATAGTGTCTTAAAATTATTCCACTCAATCGATGCAAAAAGAATTTATCTTTTGTGCAAAATACGTTATTGAAAATGCGTCATCGATTGAGGGGGAGCATGATTTCAAAAACTATATGTCATCAAAACAAGATCTTTGTGCGTAAGGGCGTATTCGACATGTGATTGTTATGTGTTAGTATATGAATTTTTCATGAGTTTCTCGTTAAACTCTAAATCATTTATAAACTCATCACTTCTAACACATAACATTCTCCCTCAAAGTTTGAGGGGGAGCAAATGTATCATCTCAAAAAATCAGTAATTCTTAAACATGACACATCTTTCTCCCAAAATCTTTTAACTTATTTAAATCACTTGGGATCACAAATCTCACTTGGTTTGAAATTTTTGATCGGGGGAGAAAAATGTGATTTAAATATGGAAATCTGATTAAATGTGGTGTTGATTAAAAAAGAATGCTCTCCTATATGTGTTAAACCCTTTTTGTATACCAATGCACATATTAAGGGGGAGCAAATGATTTGAAAAAAGAGGATTCTTGCATCTTGTGAGATCGAGACTCAGTCTTAACCAATGAATTGATGAAACAATGACCGTTATCAATCGAAAGGACTTGTCCTGGCCGGGTAATAACTTCAAGCTGGGTTAACCAGTGATGTAAGCGTGTCTCGAAGAGGACTTTTCTGAGTAAAGTGTACCGTTTCGAGAAACCTTTTGTGAACTTGACCAGGCCGGGTAATAATTTCAAGCTAGTCTAACTAGTGATGTATGCGTGTCTCGAATGCCTGTTCATGTTTACTAAAGGTGGATCAATTCTAAAGCGCAACTCTTCCCGTCATGTGCAAATTTATCATCAAAACATCGGTGCACATGTTAAGGGGGGGGGGGGCATTTGAAAATGATTAAACTCTCAATGTGTTAACAAAATGTGTTTCTCAATCATAAACACGTTGAGAAAATTTTCAATGATTTGGTTTATGGCAACATAGGATAGTCATGAAGATATAAGGTGGCTAAGGTTAGGAAAACCGTCCTATGATCCGCCAGAGCCGGAGGGATCTACCCATGGACAATACCAAATAGATAGTATTAGAAAGTCCGTAGGTATGATTGTGAAAAAAGGAGAAATGTGAGAATGGAGAAAGAAGGGGTTGAAGAATTAAAAAGAAATGAAATGAGAAAGGGTGAAAAGAAATAGCCCTCCAAGTATTCAACCTTAGGGCAGAAACCAGGTTCAATTCATAATCTACTGATGGTTGCTAAGGCAACATCGGTATTGAAGACAAGACGTCATGGACCCAGTGACGCACTGCACTAAACCTTCTAAACCACTCAAGTTCTCTTAAAAGAACTTGTTTCATTCTCACGGGGAACCGATGTAATCTATCGACTTATCTCTTAGAGATGGTTGATATTGAAGTAGGAGACCTCTCCCTAATCTCCGCATAGGAAAACCAAATGCACTTATTGAGTCTAGAGCCTCGAGATCCATGAAAAGATCTAATAGGAACACGTGCTACTTCTACCCTGGGTGTTCAACATTAAGGACACCAGTGGTAAACTTATGAGTCCTACGTAGATCTTAGCAATCTGCCAGAACATTTATGAGGGATGTTATTTATGTAACTCCCAATGATTGAATGGAAACTCCTGCCAGGGTCAACATCAAGCAGCCCTGAAAGCAGGTCACTTAGGTAATTCCTTGTGGATTACGCTAAGTGGTCCCGATGGTTACAAAAGGTCTACATTCGTGGAGTGATCTCCATCGACTCACCTAATCGTTGATATACTACGATATAATCTTAAAAGGCCCTTTGTGGGTTTTTGATTAGGAACGGTCTTGGTGAGGGTTAGAAGGAGTCTTCACACTATGCTGTTGACAATCTCTAATTCCAAACCTGTAAGTACCGGAAGATTTGTTGCTAACTGTTTGCTTGCAGGAATTTCGGACGGTTGCTGCAGATTGCTGAAAAGATGCTGATTCATCAACACATGCTCACACACCATCATTACATCCTTTGAAATCATGATCATTAATTGGGCCTCATTCATGCTTCCATAACTCTGATGCTGAAGATCATGATCCTGAAGAGTGTGAGCATGCCACTACAAAGATGATCATATCACATGAAGAGGTTCTTACTCTATGATGACTTTCAGACTCGCATTTTTGGATGGTAAATTCGAAGTAACTCTCAAGGACCATCTAAAGCATTGATCAAGTCATCTAGAGTCGGCTGCCCAAAAGCACAAAGATCTCAATATGAAGAATCTACAAGCTACGAGCTACAAAGATATCTACAAAGATTAAATGCTAGGATTCAACACTTATTTTCTGGGGTGACCTCCCTTAGGGGGAGATTGTTAGGAATACGTTTATTCCAATGAAGACTCGGTCACCCCGAGTATTGTAATAGCATAGTGTAGCTCGTAGTAAACATTAGTTTAGTGTAGTATTTGTGGAGTCGGGTCAGGTCTTTACCCACTGTCAGCCCGGTCTACAGCCCGTTTGATAGGGCGTTGAGTATGTAACTATAAATACCCTCTCCCACCCAAGGGAGAGGGTTGGACCTTCATTTGCAATTCAACTTTTCCTTTCTTTTACAAGGCTCCCAACCTCCTTCATCTCTCTAACTTTCTCTCACTAGAAATCCATCATATTCGATCCATACACACTTAATCTAAGCTTGTTATAACCTTAAGTGTATTACAACCTCCATAAAAGCTTCCATATCCAATTGATATTGATATTCCTGTTTATGTCAATAAATAGAATTATAAAATTTGAATAAAACACATACTAGTTTTAACGTATCAAATTGAAAGGTTATACCTCTTCAGCTGTATGGAATCCACCATTTCCACCCCCTCTTCCACCATTTACACCCCCTCTTCCACCATTCCCACCATCTGTTCCACCATTACCACCCCCTCTTCCATCATTACCACCATCTGTTCCACCATTCCCACCCCCTCTACCACCCCTACCACCTCTACTTCCCAAGCCACCTCTAGATGCATGTTCTCCTGTTACAGTTTGCCTTTTCCTACCACATGGTTTTTTTTTCTGTTTGAGGTTTTGGTTGAGATTCATTTTGACAACCTGCCTTATTGTGACCCTTTTGTCAACAATTTGAACATGTCATTTGCCTACCAACTCTACTTACTTGAGTGCCTTGAGTGAGTGCCATTGTTTTCATCTGCTGCTTTCCTTCTCTGTTTTTGTGGTCTACCAGGCATCTTTCTAAATAAAGGTGGTAATGGGGGTACATCATTAGTCCTTTTCCAATACTTTGATCCTAATACAGGTTTTATGGAAAACGGATATGCATTAAACCATGCTTCTTGACTATACCAAAAGCTAACACCGTCATCTACCTCCTTGCCTATATGCAAATACCCTGCTACAACATGTACACAGGGTACACCACTTAACTCCCACATCCTATAATTACATACCTTGTTTTGCAGGTTGACACAAAAAGCCTCATCTCCGTTTCTTACTTCCATCTCTTGGAAATCACTGGAATAGAAATACCAATGCCTACAATAAACAAACATAAACATTAATTATATCAAATCAAAACATCAAAAAATTTGTGAGTTAAGCAAAATAAAACAGTCTTTGATAATACCTTGATTTATCAATTAGAACATTTAGTCTTTTCCTAATGCTTGGTGTGATGCTGTCTTCCAAGTCAAATGCTAGCTTATTCATGGCCACCAGCCTTTGCATTAGGTAAAGTATAATCTCTTCCAACATGGTTATTATAGGTTTACGCCTTGGACCCAATATTGCTCTGTGATAACTTTCACTTATACCATTCTCAAAGGATGCACATCTTCTATCCATTTCAAAGAAAGCCCTGGACCATGAATTGGGATTTCTTGCTACAAGATAATCATAAGCCTTATGGTCTAACTGTTTGATTGATTCCATGTAAAGGTAAAATTGTGGCTCTAGTGTACTTGAGGCTGCCATCCAAAACAATCTTTGAAATTGAAGACTGCTAAACTTTTTATTGAAATTTGCAAATACATGCCTAGTGCATCTTCTATGTTCAGCATGTGGTAACCAATCAGAGACACCATCAAGCAAACCCTAATGAAATTTAGATAATTAGGAACTGATATGTACACAAATAAAATTTTAATGGAATTTATGAAAGTAATAACAAAGTACCTTATGTGAATCTGATATGATGGTAATACCGGTACCATCATTCAAACAAAGATCATCCTTCAGAAGACTGATAAACCAACTCCTATTTATTGAATTCTCAACCCTAACTACAGCCTATGCAATGGGATACATTTGGTTATTTGCATCCCTACCCATGGCTGTTAGCAATTCACCCTTACAAGTATGCTTCAAAAAACAACCATCTAATCCTATGACTTTCCTACAACCTGCTAACCACCCATCCTTCACACCTTTAAAACAAATGTACATTCTTTCGAAATGTGAACTGCCATCAACATCCACGACACAGGTTGACCCAGGGTTTGAATCTAAAATAGCTTTCTTGTACTGATAAAGTTTATTGTAATGTTCAATTAGTCCACCTTCTTGTTCAAACAAAGGTCTCTGCTTTGCCCTCCTACACTGTCCCAAGCTAACATCTATGCGATACTTTTTTCTTATATCCTCTTTCATTTTTCTGTATGGCATAAAGGGATCGCTATGATTTCCCTCATGTATTGGGCTGTTATCCACTTAAAATTCACAAGGGATCCTAAGTTGTAATTCCTACTACATTTATGATCCTGAATGAGTGACTTAATTTGAATTGAATGTTCATTACTCATCCATGATGCATATAATATAAATGTACAAGGAACATAACTATCCTTTGAACCATTCTTTTTTTTTTCCACTTTGGTGATTTACATGAAGACCCCCCTTGACTAGTACCCTCCCCAGAGTGTTTGATTACCTGTTTTGAAACCTTCCTTTTAGCCTTATGAACCTTACTTTTATTACCCTTCTTAACCTTATTACCCTTACTTGTACCCTCCCCAGAGTCAAGTATATCATGTATCTTCTTTGCCTCACTAGCCCTGTTCTTATTTGGCATAACCCTGTCTTTTTTACCCTTTTTCCGTGCACACTTCCCTTCTGCAACATTCCTTCCACAAAATACAATAATCTCTCTCTAATCATTCTTCATAAACCATAGTTGATAACCATGGGCAACACCATAGTTGGTCAAGGCTAATTTCAACTGAAATGCACTCTCATATCTCATCCTTAAAACTAGTTCCATCTTATCCCATGGTAATTCAGGGTCAAAAGCAGGATATACTACACCTTTTTTTACCTTATAGACAGGGTCAATACTATCACCATCTGGATCTTCTTGTGGTACATCACCATTATCAGGGACTTGTGGTTTCTTAAATGTAACCCTAGCACTGCATAGCCTATTTAGGAAGGTATCTGGTGTACTAAAATCCTTAATGACTACATTTTCATCTCCTTCAGCATGAAAGTCAACATTGTCTATATCATCGCATTCATCACTAGAATAATAGTCATCCCTATCCTCTATAATTTGCTCATCAGCTTCTGATTGTTTAATGTATTCCATGACATCATAATCATAGTGTTCCACATACAAAGCAATCAAATTACCATTTTCATAACCAACATTCAACATAGAAACAACATCTTCATCTGACCTAAGCTCTCTTATACGTAGGGCCAATGTGGTATCATTTTTGCTATAGTACAACCTTTTAAAGGAATGAGTAGCTGGAATTAACCTTTTCACAATTTCAGCCAAATCATGTAATGACATGCCATCGAAATTAACATCTGATATTAATCTTAATTCACCATCTACGTATTCCAAAGGGGTTGAAACAAAAAGACCATCGTACCTCAATTGTATTGTGAAAACACCATTTTTTGCTTTCTTCAATTTTGGACCTGCAAAATTAGGGTTTCAAAGATAATTAGGGTTTGTCAGCGTATACATAATTAGGGTTATATAAACAAAGATCTAATACCTTTTGCCATTATCTTTGTTGTTCATCAAGCGTTTGATGTGTGGATTTGATAAGCGAGAGACGTTTGAATAAAATAGGGTTTGATAGAAATGAATTGGGGGAAATTTGTTATTTATGTTGACCGCACAACGGGTCAACATCCAAGCTGTCAAAAAATCCACGGTGGAAATTAAATAAAAAAAATAGAAATGACGCGTGTATTATCCAAATTATTTGGTTCAAGTCGGCTAAAATTTTGAAAGTTCATTGGTAAAGTCCACAATAAAAAAGTAAATTGGTCAAGTTGGGACATTTTTGAAAGTAAGATGGTATTTTATGGCTTTTACCCAAAAATAAAATACAAACCGACTTCCACATGCCTTTGGTGAGGACTATTCCTCGTCAAAAAGTTTAAATTCAATTTAACTTTTTGGGCAGGACATATACTTGCCAAAACCACCTGCCGATCATTGCAGAACATGTTTGTTTCTGTTGCATTTCTAGATTTAAACTGACAATTTCCCCCAAAAAAATCTACCAAAAAACACAACAAGTAATTACCCAAAACAATAATTTTTTTATTTTTTATTTTTTTTGGGTAAAAGGGCTAACGCAGGTAAAATATTATTACTTCAAAAAATAGTTTAAGTACAAAGGATGTGAGTGAGTCTCACACCTCGGCCCAAAAAAGCAAACTAAAAGCATCTATAGTGCTTAATACCTAAACTAACATAAGAAATTACATGTCGTATTTATGCATAATAATAATAATAATAATAATAATAATAATAATAATAATAATAAAAAAAACCCTATATAAGATGACCATAGAGACTAATGTCATATGAATTAGCAAACTTCAGTTGTGCATCAGTCAGACCACAATCATCAAACTTATTATCATCATAAGAGCATCTGCAATGGGCTTAAATAAAAAAGCTTTTTACTATTTGAAAAAGCTTTCCAAAAGCTTTTTTATCATTGCATGAAACAACTTTTTAAAAGACTTGAAACAAAGACTTTGTTAGTGTCAAGTGGTTTGAAGGAAAAACTTTGTACTTGCAAGGATAATAATAAATGCATCAAGTCATAACACCTTTAGCATTTATTGCCATAAATGCTTCAATCCTTTTAAAGACTTTTACCATTGCTCATGCTCTAAGGATTTTGGTCATACTAGTCATTCAGACCCGTGCGATGAACACGGGCTCGATCTAAATGTTTATAGCGTATTGTTCAGAACTAATTTTGGTCATGGATGGATTTCTTTGGTCAATAAGTTTCTAAGTTGTGTTTGTTAGCATGACATGAAAAATGTTGATGCCGTTATTTCATTACTTTTAACTAAGGTCGAGTCAAACATTCAAAATACAACATATAACTCTGGCTGCCGCATGACCCGTGTGATGCACACAGCTTTTTTTATTTGTTATTATAATTTATAAATGATTGTGAACCAAAATAATGTAATTTTTCCTTTTTATTCATTAATCAATGTGATATTTTTAATATGTCGTATTTTGTTATTTTAGCAAACTTTTTAAACTTATCTATTCAAATCGAATGTACTAAAACTCACTTACCCATGCGATGCATTGTTTTTTTTACCATTAGAAATTCTAACTCTTAGTATTGTCAAAAACTAATTTTTAACGTGCGATGCACATGAGCTGTATAGAAATTTTCAAAGTTTAATATCCGTCTTTTATTTTCGTCATTTTATATTCGAGACATATTTTTGTCATTATATACATAGGTTGTCATGGTAGCATACATTTTTTAAGCATAATACGTATTTAAAATAGTTTATTGATATGTAATATTTTAAGATGTATTTTTTACGTAATATTTTTTTTCTATTTATTTTGGTATTGACTCTATCATTTTTTATTGGAACTAACTAACATTAATACATCCGGCTAAGTTATAACTATTTCTTATGATAGTCAACAATGCCTGTGCGATGCACATGGGCTGTATAGAAGTTTTTATAGATTTAAAATACGTGCGATGCACATGGACTGTATAGAAGTTTTAATAGCGTAATATTCGGCATTTATTTTCGTCATTTTATGTTTAAGTTGAATGGTGTCACACATTTGCTAAGCTTTATACGTATTTAAAATACTTTATTGAGTTGCACATGGGCTGTATATAAGTTTTTATAACTAATCTTCGGCACTTATTTTTGTCATTATATATCTAACTTGTGATGGTATCACATTTCCAAGCATGACACACATTTAAAATAGTTTATTGACATTAAAAGAGTATATGTGAAGAGATTTTTTTTCAAGATGTTACATTGAAAAGAGTCTCTTCACATGTAATATTTTAATATGTATAAGTTACATAAATTATTTTAAATATAAAGCGATATATGACATTAATGTTGGAGACCTTTTATATTTATCCCCATGCGATGCACACATTTGGACTGCCTCAGGACCCATGCTATGCACACAGGTTGGATCTAAGTGTTTTTTTTCGTAATGTTCGGGACTAATTTTCGGTTCATGTTTGAAAACTCTCATTTTTGTGAAAGACGGATTTCGTTGTTCAAATAAATTACATTATTAAAAGCGAACTATAAAATAAATTTCTTTTTTAACAAAACTATAAAAACATAAAAATTTAAAGTAATTAGTATATTCAAGAGTATAAATTATAATTCGTATAATAAATTATAATTCGTATAGTAAAATAGTGCATGTTTAATTTGTAACGTACTATTAATATGAATGCTAAGTATTCATCTATATTGACACCAGTGACCGTGGCGTTGTTCTTGTTATTGTCTTTTTCGTTGTTGTTCATTAGCATTTTGCATGTTTTGTTCTTGATAAAATTTTCGTGACTTCTCGATCTCTTTCTTTAATATGAAGAGGTTTTTTTTGCAAAATGTTATATTTAAATGAGGCTTTTCATATGTAATTTTTTAATATGAGTAAGTTACTTAAATTATTTTTTAATTGATGCATTATTACAACATTTTCCCGTAAACTATAATATCGAATTTGGAGCATTCATTAGTAACTCACTCTAAGTATTTACAGTATGACGACATGAATCACATGATATCAAACTAAAATGAATAATGCTTACCTCGTGATAGGTGTAGGATAACATTTGAAATACAATTTTCTTCTCCTTTATTGATGCGTAGGGATTGCACCAGGCTTTACCTCTCAAGGGATCTTGAGAAGCTTACAACCCCCACCAGGCAGTGTACCTGATCGATGTAGTATAGTATAATGACAAGTACCGGGGGATTAATCGTTGAGCTAGGAATAGTGTCGCTAGGATTAGAAAACCTAAAGACTAGGTCTAGAGATGAGGAATGATTCTTTTTGTATTTTTTTAGTTTTTATTAAAGCAAGTAAAAATCTCGGTTTTGAAGGAGTTGGGCGGAATTAGTTGCTAGTCAACTAACCCAATTACTAAGATGGAATCAGAATAAAATACTAAAAATGAAAATAAACTAAATTATACTAGTGGTGTGAGCAATATATGGGAGAATTGTGTTTACTTAGATTTCACTACTCCTTAGATATCTTTTACATGTTAATTACTTGTTACAGTTGCGTGGATGACGGATTGTATTCCTTAATACCATTCATGGGGTGACGTACTTACTTCCCCAATCATATAAGCGCCTACTTCACTCCTATGTCGAGCCGGCTAAGAAGCTCCTAACATGGGATCATTAGAATTTGCTCATGCATTAAATACAACCAATAAAACCTAGTACACATCGGTTCATGTTTCCTAAGACGTTCAAGCATGTTACACAATGGAGATCTGCCAGTTTTCTTAAGCCTAACATTGAAATCATTCATCCAATACAACTATAAACAAGTAATCAACATATAATTAACATCTAGGTTTCATTACATCTAAGCAAACACAAGATAGATCTAGCCTAACATGTTGAAATCAAGACAAGCATAAGATATATTCAAACAACACATAGACATATTGATTGAATTGAAAGAGGACTTATCTCAATTGAACATTAAAGGTTTCAAGGGGTGAAAACCCTTGAAAATACAGTAAAAAATGACCTAGGGTTTTTAGGGTTCGGCCCTAGTATTCTCCACACAAGTTCCTCCCTAATGAATGAAAATTAGAAAAGTATATATAGTTTTTCTGAGGTGACGGTGTCAAGAACAAATATCTGACGCCGTCATCTCGCCGCCAAATTATTTCTCGGACTGCCTAGATCTGGGTTTGATTCTGTCATGTGTACACTTTATGCAGGCCGTCACCAAAAATACTCTTGACGCCCTTCTCTTGAGGCCATCAGGTTTTCACTGGGTCGTCACGGATTTTACTCCTGACGCCGTCAGGATTTTCTTCTTGACGCCGTCAGGTACTGTTCTCAGCATGGAAAATTAAGTCTTTGTCGTTTTCTTCACTTTTATGCTCCAGAAACGTCCAAAATGCTTCCTTTTCCAGAATTCACTCCCAAAGTACCTAAAATCACAAAAGGAACGATTTAGGGCAATATTTGATCAAATAAATTCAATTCCGGGCTTAAATGACCCCCTAAAAGTGGTTCATTTTTCGCCTCATCATATACCCTTACACTTGAGATTTGCTTGTCCTCAAGGAAATGCGCTTTTATTCTAATCAAAATACAAGTTAGGGGTCATTTAACACTAATATAAAAGTAATTACAATAAATAATCGTTCCACTAAAGACCAAAGACAAGCACGGAGGTCATACACTAGCACCTCACAAATAGTGTTTAGATACTCACATCTCTCGGGTGTAATAAAGTAATATCACAATATGAAAACGGAAAATATCTCTCACTACCTGTCATAGCAAAATAGATTACCATAGGCTTGGGAAAGGATCAAACCTCCACCACATGGCGTAAGCACCTAGGATAAAATATCAAAGAGGTCTTTTAAAAGGGTTGTAACGTTAGGTGTAGGGATATGGAATACACGGTTTTGTTGGATATAGGCAGTTTTTACTGGTGGCGAGTTAACAATCTTGGTTAATTACATGTACAATATGGCGTTGCTAAGCCAAGACTAGACTCGACTTAAGCTAATAAATGAAAAATAACAAAAACATAAAATAAACATAGAATGAAACGGGATGGTAGTCCATATGTTTTTTCTCTTTTCTTTTTTCTTTATCTTGATTTTTTTTTTTTTTTTTTTTTTTTTTTTTTTTTTTTTTTTGCATACACTCTTACCCTACCATCCAAAATAATACATCATAGGGAATAAACATTTCCCTTACACTTGAATTTTTACGTATTTTACAATAAACTAATCTAATGACTCGAATTAAAATAATCAAAACAGTTGGAGTACTTTTAAGATTAACGTACATATAGGGGTAATATATGATTTTCTTCCCCATTACTCCATAATATAAGTACTTTACCCATGAGTCCCAATTGTCCCAAAACAATATGTACAAGGATATGACTCGACTTAGCAACCATGTAATCAATTAGATAATTAACTAAGGGTTTAAACAAATAACAATAATGCACTAAAGATGAGTGCATACACGGAAGGCTAAGGCGATTTGGTTGTACATTTAAATGGGGTGTAACAAATTCTTCCTTTAAGTAAAATGCTTAAAGTTAGAAAAGAAAAGATAGGCTCGGAGGGGTGTACTAGGGGTTTCATGTACTAAAATTGAGTACAACGCTAAGGGTGTGGGAAAAATTAATTGACTTTACTAGCCAAGTAATATGACTTAAATGGTCAAGTAATTATGATACGAGTTTAACACAAGGGTGATCCTAATGCCTCTTATCATATAGTAAATCCTACTACACGAATGTAGTCTCACTAGCGGTCTCGGGATGCATCACTAACGCAAGTTCTAGAATCTAAATGCTACCGGTACACTCATAAGCACTAAAAGTAAATGCTTTTCCTATCAAATTTAAAGGTGAACCTCACATATTTGGGCGGAAAATTTTTCTGAATGATACGGTTTTGTGCTAGTCATACAATCTCCTATCCATGAGATGCTTGCTAAGGCTAAAGTTTCACTCCTAAATGTTGTAAAAAATTTAAAATTTGGCGCTAAAATTACACTAACAAGTATTTCTCTTAGTTTTATTCCACACCTACCATCAAACAAACAAACTCAAGTACAAGTGTATCCTATAAGGTATCATCATTTACCCTCCCCTTACACTTAGAATGAACATTATCCCCAATGTTCAATTAAAGAATGTAAAAGTGAAACAGGTAAAAGAATGAAATCAAATACTCCCCTGATTCGTTCGGTGTGGATAGTGCGGTAACAAGGTTAGATCTTCCTCCAAGAAAGTGAACAATCAACGCTTCCCTTCCAGAATATAAATCATCTTCTTGTCGTACATAACCTGTTAAACCTGAGAAAACAAACAAGGCAACCTCGCGTAAAATCGGCGGCAATCTATATATACTAATAAATCCTAGAAAACAATGTAAGATATAATGCTTGTGGAATGAATGTTTGCAGATTTCCTGGAGTTTATAAAACTAAAGAATTAACAAAAACTTTAAGACTCCGTTAGAAAAACAAAACTAGAAAAATTTCCAGAATTTTACACATGACGCCGTCAGGAATTAATTCCTGACGCCGTCAGAAGTGACTTGCAGAAATTTCATGTTAAGTTTCCGGAAAATTTCTGAAAAAACTTATGCCTTACTTCTTGGAAAATCCTGCAAAACATCATTATGACTCGATACAAGCATTTGACTCAAACAAATACGAATATACATGTTCACTTAATATTGTGGAGAATCATGATCGGTTTTCTTTCTTAAAAACATATTTGGGGTTTCCCCTTACACTTATCTTTTGCAAAAATACCTTTGGATGAAGTTAAGACTAGGCCAAACAACAAAGTAAAGTATTTTCACTTTTTTTTAGTTTTGAAACATGATCTACCAACAATAAAAATAAAGCATGCATACGGAAGCAAATAACAAACAAACAAAATAAAAATCACACAAAACATGGGTTGCCTCCCAAGAAGCGCTTTTCTTTATTTACGAGTCTTGTAGCTAGACTCAAGGTCATGGGTTACTACGTGACCTCATTGTTGGTTCCACTCTCTGATTGTAAATGTTCTTTGTAGAAACCAATCACCTTCTTCTAAATCGCTCCTATAATCCTATGGGCAAATTCCTTATCGACTTTATACTTCGGTCCTAGAGTCAAGCAATCTTTGTAGAAAAGACTCTTCTTTTCCCATACATAATCCATGCCCTTTGTCTTATCTTCTTCATTGATGTCCTCAAAAGCACCAATGTTATCCATGTCAAATCGGGGCACAAAACGAAATTCTTTCATTCTATTAGGCATCCTATAAGTGATCCTATCGGTGTTACTGTCACAACTCACCATTTTAGGTCATTTCAGGTAATTTCCCAAACTTTGGAAAAACACTATTCATCAAACATTATTCATCAAAACACTATTCACCAGTTTACTACTCATCATTTTTTGTGTCAGTTTGACATTCCAAGAAGCATTCAGAAATTTTACTATTCACTGAACACTATTCATTGCCGGAAAAGTTTTCACTATTCACTTGCATTACACATTTCATCGTAAATTTAGTTTACGGGTATTAAAATTCGCGTAACCGTATGGGTTTAGGTGCGAATTCATTTCATTATCAGTAAGGACACTGCATACGGACTAGAGACAGTCTGCATATCATCAGTAGGTCATTTACATGTTATACCACTCTTAGGATTTTCAAATTTATATATTTGATACATTTAACGTTTTCCTTATAAGTATTTATAATAAACGTTAACACCCGGTTTATACACGACGAATATATCTAAATATTCCCACAGTGGTCCCGACATATTTTTATATCCATTTTATCATCATAAAAGTTATAACATTCAGTTACCCAGTATTTTGGAAATTTATTTTATTTATAACGTGAGCTTATGAATATTACGACGGTTTTCGAGAAAACTAAACAATAATCACCCGAACACTCAGTAATTGTACCCAACATACATTCTTATGACTTTATTAAGTCCCGGTTAACTTCATTAATATTTATTTCTAGCAAACCCGGTACCCGATTATAACTAATACTTACACTAAACTACAACTAATATTACACCACATTTCCTAAGTTTCCAAAACCAATTTTGCTACTCCTTTTCAGTTTGAAAACCGGCCATGAGCACAACACTAGACCACTTGACTTTTATTTTCACCTCATGCATACATGTGCTCTTATAATACAATAAACCTCCTAAACATATACATAACAATTTCCTAGAATCATAACATCACAATTTCATAAGCCAAAAAGTTCATCTCATCTTCTTCCTTTCATCAAACCCACGACCAAACCATAATCCAAGATCAAGAGAAGTTTTTCCAAAAGTTAAAGCATCAAAGTTGTTCATTTTGTCTTCCTAATCAAGAATCATACCACAAAAACACAAGTAACTCAAGGTTTCTAATCATGTCATCACCTAAAATTTCAAAGTGAGTTATCAAATTTATTTTCATGTTTTCATCTAATTAACACTTGTATCTTATAGTATTCATGCTTAATTTCATGCACAAACTAGCTATACCACTTTATTTTTGTATACTTTTGAAACATACAAACCCTAGAATTGGTTTTAGGTACTCCCTTGTTAAATTAACTTGTTTAGTGATCATTAGGAACCCATGGCACCCTAAGAAGGTGTATGGTAGGATTAGTATAGTTTTGTGAAGTTTGCAAGAGTTTTGATTGACGTAGAAACTAGTTTTGAACCTTGGAAATGGTTTTGTAACAAGTAAATATACCTACTGTCCCATTTTGTTACATTCTGGAAAATCAGTAAATACAAAGGAAACTTTGGCAAAATTTTTAGAAAATACTTTCAAAAACGAATCCGTAGGCGAAAGAACGGATTAAAAAGAGTTTATAACGAAGAAGTTATGATTTTTGCAAGTTTATTGACGAAAAGTATTTTTCTGAAAATTACATGCTGTTGGACGTTTTTCGTCGGACAAAAAGAGGCTTTAGACGTAACCCGGAGGAGCCGAGCTTTCCAAAATATATTACTACATACTAAGACGTAACCGTGGATATAAAGAACAAGTAAAACGGACTTATAACGACAAAGATATTCACGTTTCAACATCGGCAAAACTCATATTGTTTTGACAGCTTTTAGACCAAAAATAATATTAACACTACGTAGTAACTCTAGATTTCTAGAAATAATACCAAGTACCCAAATTCATAACTAATGAAGTATTAACAATTACAAGTATATTTTTATCACTACAAGGCGTTATATCAAGGATTTCAACACTAACATTGATTCATACGATATACATATATATATATATATATATATATATATATATATATATATATATATATATATATATACACACACACATTTCAACTAGTTTATTTTCTAGTAGCCATATTTTCCTAAGTCTTGGAAAATGTATATTTTTTATAACAACAAGTATTTTCCAAAGAGTAGTGTGGTATAGAAAACATGTGCATGGATATTCATAACATCATTTCATGATCTAAAGTAGATCGTTCATCATTCACATTAGGTTGCGGCTAGTGTGCGCGCCTTGTTTTTCAGCTCATTGTTGTTGTTCATTTCACTTCATCACAGTTTCATCAGTTAAGGTGAGTTTTCATAGCCCCGTTTTCAATTCAACATTTTTGATTGTTTTCAAATCCCATGGGGGGATACATTGCATCAACCATTTTAGTACGAGCCCAAGTATTCAAACATGTGTACAATGCTTAAGTTGCCTTACCAATCAGTTAAAGTCCCCTGTTTATTATCATGGACCGTTAATTTGCCGATTAAGCGAGAGGGAGTGGATAGATCTATCGAGGGTGACGCCTCCATCCGTGGTAGTGATTACCAACAGTAAGCGGATGCATTTCATTTTGACACAGTTACGAGTGTTCTGGTAAAACATTCGGGAGGGGCATATAATTTCATCAGTCATAGCTTCGGGGTCATGAGCTTAAGGTCTATTGTCAATTTTCATGAGATTTTTATCTTGCACTTTTACTTATGGTGGCCGTACAACATTACATTTTACAAACCTATGGAATTCACCAACATTCGTGTTGACGTTTTAGCAATGTATTTCAGGTTATTAAGGTAGCTCATGTGACATGCATTTGGACCTAAACGTTTGATCTAGTATGACTTGTTTTTCATAAACTTGCAACACATTTTGGGGACCTCATATTGTACACTCTGGATTATTTCAATGATTAAACGAAGTATTTTCCAAACGACACTTTAGGTCGTTCAATGTAACTGTAACTGTGATGCTATGACAGACACCCCCAGGTATTCCATTCCACTGCTAGTCAGGTAAATTGGGGGTGTGACAGATTGGCATCAGAGCTAAGGTTATAGCGAACTAGGATGTATCTTGGACCCTAGACTATAACTGCATCATCATAGCATCTCATCATTTCATCATAAGTGCATAAACATGATACATGTTGTTTCATGCATTCCCTGTGCGAGTTATTTATACTTATATTCGTATATATATATATATATATATATCATTTTATTGACCTGGTTCACAAGTGACATGTCTTCAGATACTTACCCTAACATCCTTTTATCGGATTCCGACATTGAAGATGCCTTGTCATCTTCCACTACCATTATTCCACCAGTTGCACTTATACCACCATTAGCACTATTGATTTGCCATAGGAACAGGGTTTTCCTATCATTCAGCCCATACATAGAATGCCTTTTGGTAGAGTATTCAGACTTAATCTTAATGGACTTATTAGGATGTTTATTGCAAGGAAGATAGTGTGTTTTCTTTCCTTCACTAGTAGAGCACCCACTACTCAGGTACTATCACCACCATCAGTTACTTATTACACTATTGGTCGTCCCACAGTGCGTACTTTAGTTTGACCTCTTAGATGTCGCGAGGTAGCGCGAAAGAGGATAGTATTCCATTCACTAGTACCACCATTGTCATTTTCCTTTTCCATTCCCACTTGCTATGAACTAGATAACACCTAGTAGATAATACCAATATCACGGACTCAACAGGAACATCCGCAGATTCTTCAGGAATGGTTCAGAACCTACATTATCTAAGATTTGATAGATGCACAACTTCAGACACAACTTCAGGACTATCTCGACCTTATGATGCCACAAACCTGATTTCACATAGAGGGACACCAGGAAGTCTCTAGACCAGACTTACATCCTCACTAGCTTTTACTATTATTCTAGCCACAGAAAGTGTGGGACATAGTCTAAAGAACTTGTTGTCTTTTGATTGTTGTACAAACAAATATATCAAGTGTGACTCTACTATGTAAGAAATGGTTGTGCTATTTGTGATATCGGTTCACGTAGACCGAAATTTTCATGTATTATATTCATGTGTTATGGATATGATGACTTTGATTAACTATATTCTCATGGTCACTTATGATTTGATGAAGAGAGATTTAAGCAAACCACTCCAAGCATGACGCAAGCTGCTGTTGGACAAGTCATTACCAAGAACATAGCCACCGCCCTCACTAAGGAACTTACTCACGTGGAATTTATGGGGTGAAATCCTCCCTCCTTTAGCGGAACTAGAAACACAAAGGAATTTCTCAAATGGTTCGAAGACATAGAAACAATATTTCGATGTGGCGACTGTCGTAAGGAAGACAAGGTTAAGTTCGCCACATGCACTTTTCAGGATCATGCCCAGGAATGGTGGACCAAACATATTAAGATGGTAGGAGTTGATGCTGCTTACTCACACTCTTGGGAGGAACTAAGAAGGATGATGAGTATAACAATTGGTGTAGGAAGTGAATTACGAGCAAAGGAACAGGAAACACTAGACTTTACCATGGTAGGAAATGATGTTGACGAGTACACTACTCATTTTTATGAATTAACACGACTAGGTTCTACAATGGATGAACCGGAAAGCAAGAAACTTGAAAGGTACATCGGGGGACTCTCCCATGGAATTCGTATGTTGGTCATCGCATGGGAACCCGATACCATGTCTGAAGCTATCAAAATGGCGATCGAAGCAAAAGAACTCATAGTTCACGCCGAGACATCAGGAAACAATAATGACAATAAAAGGAAGTGGAACAACAATCTAGGTTGCAATGCTGCTCAACAATCACCCAAAGGACAAGAAGTGAATAGAGCCTTTGCTGCAGAACCGTACACAAAGAGAAGGTATATTGGAAAGTTACCTTACTACAACCTGTGTAATCCACGTCACCGAGATCATTGCAGTAAAACGTGTGGAGTGTGCAAGAAGCGGGGTCATCGGACTAAGGATTGTAGGAAACTCACAAATCAGAAGACCCCAGGGAGTTGCTTTAAATGTGGAAACTTAGGGCATTTCAAGAATGACTGCCCGGAGTTAAGGAACAAGGAAAATCAGGAACTTGGAATCAAGACTGAATCGCTCGAGGAATAGCGTGAGCTGTTGAAAGAGAACCGTCAGGATATTAGCAACATCAAGAATAACAACAATGCTTCAGCAGGAGGAGCTTTGTTTCAATATATAAACCGTAGTTCGAGCCCTTTAGGGTTGTATCTTTCCTTTTGTACTTACCGTTGGTATGATGACATAACCTAGTTGTATTAAGCACTTTCCTATCCAATGTAATATCTATCTTGGTTACCTAGGTGATAATCATAACCATCGTTTACTCCATTTTCTATCCCAATTGCTCAGACTTCAATCGTTTCGCAACATTTATCATTGTCTTATTAGGGATTAGGTTGATTTCGTATTTGACGAATTAGTAGACTATTACCATTCGACAAGATTCACCCACGTATCCAATACACCATTCAAGCTATTTTACTATCATATGGGGAAACTATTTTTCAGAAAAATTTCTGAAGTAAGCTATTTTATTACCATCCTATAAATTGATTTTTCTGTCATTACACCAAGTATTTACTATTATTACGCGAGGCAATTTTCTTGTTACTTGAAAGAAAACATCAGGATACCATTTTTAATAACAATGCGTTGAACACCATCTAAAACTTTTTGAGAAAAGTTATGATATTTTGACAAAAATCTAACATCGCATCATTAGTCCTCAATTGTACATAGCCTGATCACCTATGTAAAATTCAGGAAGGATTATGCCATGAAGGAAATAATTACCTTTTCAAAGGATTGTTAACAACAATCTTCATTTAAAAGTTTTGTAAACAAAGGAACTCTTTCATAAACATCCCTTTTGCCGAACTATCCCTGGATACTTACCCCACCAGTCACTCACTTAGCCATTAAGTTGGATTTTCCCATTGACTTCCCTAGGAGAGACTTTCCATATCAATTACATGCAGGATTCCTATATACAATAAAAGCAACGAAGGGATTATAGAACTACTAACCAGGACTAGAAGTATATAGTGAGAGAATTCATAACTCAACAACAAATTCTAAGATACTGCGAGACCATCCGAATCATCATCTCTGACTTAGTTGTCCAATGTTATTATTCGAGGGTACTAGCTTGACTGAGCTACAGGATTGAACTCAATATAAATGTCCGCAGGACAACGCAATAGAAATAAACCAAGCTTCTAATTGAGACTGTAGAGCATCTCATTTAAACATGGCCTCATCCATACATAAACTTTCCTGCAGTAAATTTTCACAAAGGACAATTGTTTGAAACAAGAATATCGATGTAGATTCCTATAAGGCCTTATGTCTCTAGAAATTTCTGATAACCTCACCTTTATACCAAGCAAGGGATCAAACCAGAACATATCTCCTTATCTACATGGGAAAACAGAATAGACATTCATCGACACAACATCAAGTGATACATTCGTCTTGCCAATTTCAACGATAAAATATTTCAGGACTTAAGTTAGTCTAAATACCTATGCTTGTAGTTATGCCAGATAACCACTAATAGGCATTATCCAACCTCAGGAACTAAGTGTTAGACATAGATGCATTTAAGCGAACATTTCCTATTCTACCATTTTATCCTTGTTAGTGTTTTCACTTTTAAATAAAGTTGATTTGAAAAATTGTGTTTACATAAATCACATACCTTGTGGAAAAATGATTTCTGAAATTCCTATTTTGAACAAGTACGATCCTTTTTGGTCAATCTTTAGCAACACTATTGTACAATGAGAAATATACATAGACATCAAGCTTTGGAAAACAGTCTTAATCACAACATGTTTGAAAACAGTTTCCTATTTCATAACTACTGGATTTTGAATCATCAAGAAAAATATTACTCAGTAAATCATCTGCTCCATTTTTTTATTCGTTATTCAGAAAGAGATTTCAACCAAAACTCACAATCGCAAGACAAATTTCCAAAACTAATCACTCTGCTACATCGCTTATGCATTTAGGATTTTGTGACTTGACAATAAAGAATATTTGGAATATGTGATGAAGGAATTAGGAAGGACATCACAAATTAATCACGAACTTCAGTAGTGCAGACCAAACCCACTAGGCAAAGAAAGACATATGTCTTACCATCCGTTGGAACAAAACACAAGGAATCAAATTGTTACCTACATTCTATCCCTTTCAGATAACGCCAAGTTCGAAGGACCGAACATTGTGGAATTAGTCACAAAGGTTTATTGTACCCATTTCAGTTATTCCTGTTAAGGAAACCGAATTCACCATGGACTTCAAGTAATCATTTCAGAATTTCCTTCAGAAACCCATTTAGATGTGAACATCACCTATCACCCTCAGACTGATGGTCAAAGCGAGAGAACAATTCAAACATAGGAATGTATGCTCAGAGCATGAGTGATTGACCTTAGAAATGGTTGGACTAATCACTTGACATAAATCAAATTCATCTACAACAATAGTTATCACACCAACAGTGAGAAACTGGCAGAAGTTAGGTTGGTACATAACACACATCATTTGGATTGGGTATCCTGAACAACAAACCATCCAGATTCAAGTTGGAGAACAAATCAAGTTAAAAGCATTGCCTTGGATTGGCATGATACAAATTGGATAACAAGGAAGGTTGAACCTTTAGCATATTGGACCATCTAAGATTCATTTTAGAATCGACCAACTAGCATAAAAAGTTGAGTTCTGGCAGAATTCAGCAGTATATATTACCAGTATCACATTTAAAACATTAAGAAGCGCAGACCATCTATTGATGGGCCAAACTCAGAAAAAGCTCAACTCACTAGTCTAGTAGGCATTCATGAGATAACCAGAAATTTCCTACATGTCAAGAATCAGTTACAAGTTCAATAAGTTGTAAATCATTAAAATTTCAAGTTGGTAGGCAGAATTATGTTGAAAGTTCTGCCAAGGAAAGGCATGATATCATTCAGAAAACTTGGAAAGTTAAACCCGATATACACTGGACCACGTAATATTTCAGACAGAGTAGGCCTAGTGGCCGTCAGACTTGAACCTTGTTAGAGAACAACAGGATTACACAACCATGTATTATCATTTTTCATATTAGTCAATCATAATTCCATTTGGAAAGGAATCCAACTCAAAGTCAAACATAAACCTTGCAGGAAAACAAGTAGAAATCATGGACCGTGAGGTCAAACAGTTGAAGCAGAGTCAAATTCCTATCGTTAGAGTTCGCTGGAATTCCAGAATATCATCACCTTTTCACCAATATGTTTTCAGAAACCAACATAAACTGAACTTCGGGACGAAGTTCCCTTTTAGAGGGGAAGACTGTCACAACTCACCATTTCAGGTCATTTCCCAAACTTTGGAAAAACACTATTCATCAAACACTATTCATCAGAACACTATTCATTAGTTTACTATTCATCATTTTTAGTGTCAGTTTGACATTTTGAGAAGCATTCAGAAATTTTACTATTCACTGAACACTATTCATTGCCGGAAAAGTTTTTACTATTCACTTGCATTACACATTTCATCGTAAATTTAGTTTACGGGTATTAAAATTCGCGTAACCGTGTGGGTTTAGGTGCGAATTCATGTCATTATCAGTAAGCACACTGCATACGGACTAGAGACAGTCTACATATCATCAGTAGGTCATTTACATGTTATACCACTCTTAGGATTTTCAAATTTATATATTTGATACATTTAACGTTTTCCTTATAAGTATTTATAATAAACGTTAACACCCGGTTTATACACGACGAATATATCTAAGTATTCCCACAGTGGTCCCGACATATTTTTATATCCATTTTATCATCATAAAAGTTATAACATTCAGTTACCCAGTATTTTGGAAATTTATTTTATTTATAACGTGAGCTTATGAATATTACGACGGTTTTCGTGAAAACTAAACAATAATCACCCGAACACTCAGTAATTGTACCCAACATACTTTTAACATTCTTATGACTTTATTAAGTCCCGGTTAACTTCATTAATATTAATTTCTAGCAAACCCGGTACCCGATTATAACTAATACTTACACTAAACTACAACTAATATTACACCACATTTCCTAAGTTACCAAAACCGATTTTGCTACTCCTTTTCACTTTGAAAACCGGCCATGAGCACAACAACACTAGACCACTTGACTTTTATTTTCACCTCATGCATACATGTGCTCTTATAATACAATAAACCTCCTAAACATATACATAACAATTTCCTAGAATCATAACATCACAATTTCATAAGCCAAAAAGTTCATCTCATCTTCTTCCTTTCATCAAACCCACGACCAAACCATAATCAAAGATCAAGAGAAGTTTTTCCAAAAGTTAAAGCATCAAAGTTGTTCATTTTATCTTCCTAATCAAGAATCATACCACAAAAACACAAGTAACTCAAGGTTTCTAATAATCTCATCACCTAAAATTTCAAAGTGAGTTATCAAATTTATTTTCATGTTTTCATCTAATTAACACTTGTATCTTATAGTATTCATGCTTAATTTCATGCACAAACTAGCTATACCACTTTATTTTTGTATACTTTTGAAACATACAAACCCTAGAATTGGTTTTAGGTACTCCCTTGTTAAATTAACTTGTTTAGTGATCATTAGGAATCCATAGCACCCTAAGAAGGTGTATGGTAGGATTAGTATAGTTTTGTGAAGTTTGCAAGAGTTTTGATTGACGTAGAAACTAGTTTTGAACCTTGGAAATGGTTTTGTAACAAGTAAATATACCTACTGTCCCATTTTGTTAAATTCTGGAAAATCAGTAAATACAAAGGAAATTTTGGAAATTTTTTTAGAAAATACTTTCAAAAACGAATCCGTAGGCGAAAGAACGGATTAAAAAGAGTTTATAACGAAGAAGTTATGATTTTTGCAAGTTTATTGACGAAAAGTATTTTTCTGAAAATTACATGCTGTTGGACGTTTTTCGTCGGACAAAAAGAGGCTTTAGACGTAACCCGAAGGAGCCGAGCTTTCCAAAATATATTACTACGTACTAAGACGTAACCGTGGATATAAAGAACAAGTAAAACGGACTTATAACGACAAAGATATTCACGTTTCAATATAGGCAAAACTTATATTGTTTTGACAGCTTTTAGACCAAAAATAATATTAACACTACGTAGTAACTCTAGATTTCTAGAAATAATACCAAGTACCCAAATTCATAACTAATGAAGTATTAGTGATTACAAGTATATTTTTATCACTACAAGGCGTTATATCAAGGATTTCAAACCGAGGATTTCAACACTAACATTGATTCATACGATATACATATATATATATACACACATTTCAATTAGTTTATTTTCTAGTAGCCATATTTTCCTAAGTCTTGGAAAATGTATATTTTTGATAACAACAAGTATTTTTTAAAGAGTAGAGTGATATAGAAAACATGTGCATGGATATTCATAAACATCATTTCATGATCTAAAGTAGATTGTTCATCATTCACATTAGGTTGCGGCTAGTGTGCGCGCCTTGTTTTTCAGCTCATTGTTGTTGTTCATTTCACTTCATTACAGTTTCATCAGTTAAGGTGAGTTTTCATAGCCCCGTTTTCAATTCAACATTTTTGATTGTTTTCAAATCCCACGGGGGAATACATTGCATCAACCATTTTAGTACGAGCCCAAGTATTCAAACATATGTACATTGCTTAAGTTGCCTTACCAATTAGTTAAAGTCCCCTGTTTATTATCATGGACCGTTAATTTGCCAATTAAGCGAGAGTGAGTGGATAGATCTATCGAGGGTGACGCCTCCATCCGTGGTAGTGATTACCAACAGTAAGCGGATGCATTTCATTTTGACACAGTTACGAGTGTTCTGGTAAAACATTCGGGAGGGGCATATAATTTCATCAGTCATAGCTTCGGGGTCATGAGCTTAAGGTCTATTGTACAATTTTCATGAGATTTTTATCTTGCACTTTTACTTGTGGTGGCCGTACAACATTACATTTTACAAACCTATGGAATTCACCAACATTCGTGTTGACGTTTTAGCAATGTATTTCAGGTTATTAAGGTAGCTCATGTGACGTGCATTTGGACCTTCATGGAGTCGCGGAGTCGACGCGTCACACCAATATTTCATGCACTTATGTAAACGTTTGATCTAGTATGACTTGTTTTTCATAAACTTGCAACACATTTTGGGGACCTCATATTGTAAACTCTGGATTATTTCAATGATCAAACGAAGTATTTTCCAAACGACACTTTAGGTCGTTCAATGTAACTGTAACTGTGATGCTATGACAGACACCCCCAGGTATTCCATTCCGCTGCTAGTCAGGTAAATTGGGGGTGTGACAGATTGGCATCAGAGCTAAGGTTATAGCGAACTAGGATGTATCTTGGACCCTAGACTATAACTGCATCATCATAGCATCTCATCATTTCATCATAAGTGCATAAACATGATACATGTTGTTTCATGCATACCCTGTGCGAGTTATTTATACTCATATTCGTATATATATATATATATATATATATATATATATATATATATATATATATATATATATATATATATATATATATCATTTTATTGACCTGGTTCACAAGTGACATGTCTTCAGATACTCACCCTGAAATCCTTTTATCGGATTCCGACATTGAAGATGCCTTGTCATCTTCAACTACCATTATACCACCAGTTGCACTTATACCACCATTAGCACTATTGATTTGCCATAGGAACAGGGTTTTCCTATCATTCAGCCCATACATAAAATGCCTTTTGGTAGAGTATTCAGACTTAATCTTAATGGACTTATTAGGATGTTTATTGCAAGGAAGATAGTGTGTTTTCTTTCCTTCACTAGTAGAGCACCCACTACTCAGGTACTATCACCACCATCAGTTACTTATTACACTATTGGTCGTCCCACAGTGCGTACTTTAGTTTTACCTCTTAGATGTCGCGAGGTAGCGCGAAAGAGGATAGTATTCCATTCACTAGTACCACCATTGTCATTTTCCTTTTCCATTCCCACTTGCTATGAACTAGATAACACCTAATAGATAATACCAATATCACGCACTCAACAGGAACATCCGCAGATTCTTCAGGAATGGTTCAGAACCTACATTATCTAAGATTTGATAGATGTACAACTTCAGGACTATCTCGACCTTATCTAAGATTGGAAAACACTATTCATCAGTTTACTATTGATCATTTTTAGTGTCAGTTTGACATTCCGAGAAGCATTCAGAAATTTTACTATTCACTGAACACTATTCATTGCCGGAAAAGTTTTCACTATTCACTTGCATTACACATTTCATAGTAAATTTAGTTTACGGGTATTAAAATTCGCGTAACCGTATGGGTTTAGGTGAGAATTCATTTCATTATCAGTAAGGACACTGCATACGGACTAGAGACAGTCTGCATATCATCAGTAGGTCATTTACATGTTATACCACTCTTAGGATTTTCAAATTTATATATTTGATACATTTAACGTTTTCATTATAAGTATTTATAATAAACGTTAACACCCGGTTTATACACGACGAATATATCTAAATACTCCCACAGTGGTCCCGACATATTTTTATATCCATTTTATCATCATAAAAGTTATAACATTCAGTTACCCAGTATTTTGGAAATTTATTTTATTTATAATGTGAGCTTATGAATATTATGACGGTTTTCGTGAAAACTAAACAATAATCACCCGAACACTCAGTAATTGTACCCAACATATTTTTAACATTCTTATGACTTTATTAAGTCCCGGTTAACTTCATTAATATTTATTTCTAGCAAACCCGGTACCCGATTATAACTAATACTTACACTAAACTACAACTAATATTACACCACATTTCCTAAGTTACCAAAACCGATTTTGCTACTCCTTTTCACTTTGAAAACCGGCCATGAGCACAACAACACTAGACCACTTGACTTTTATTTTCACCTCATGCATACATGTGCTCTTATAATACAATAAACCTCCTAAACATATACATAACAATTTCCTAGAATCATAACATCACAATTTCATAAGCCAAAAAGTTCATCTCATCTTCTTCCTTTCATCAAACCCACGACCAAACCATAATCCAAGATCAAGAGAAGTTTTTCCAAAAGTTAAAGCATCAAAGTTGTTTATTTTATCTTCCTAATCAAGAATCATACCACAAAAAGACAAGTAACTCAAGGTTTCTAATCATCTCATCACCTAAAATTTCAAAGTGAGTTATCAAATTTATTTTTATGTTTTCATCTAATTAACACTTGTATCTTATAGTATTCATGCTTAATTTCATGCACAAACTAGCTATACCACTTTATTTTTGTATACTTTTGAAACATACAAACCCTAGAATTGGTTTTAGGTACTCCCTTGTTAAATTAACTTGTTTAGTGATCATTAGGAACCCATGACACCCTAAGAAGGTGTATGGTAGGATTAGTATAGTTTTGTGAAGTTTGCAAGAGTTTTGATTGACGTAGAAACTAGTTTTGAACCTTGGAAATGGTTTTGTAACAAGTAAATATACCTACTGTCCCATTTTGTTAAATTCTGGAAAATCAGTAAATATAAAGGAAACTTTAGAAAATTTTTTAGAAAATACTTTAAAAAACGAATCCGTAGGCGAAAGAACGGATTAAAAAGAGTTTATAACGAAGAAGTTATGATTTTTGCAAGTTTATTGACGAAAAGTATTTTTCTGAAAATTACATGCTGTTGGACGTTTTTCGTCGGACAAAAAGAGGCTTTAGACGTAAGCCGGAGGAGCCGAGCTTTCCAAAATATATTACTACATACTAAGACATAACCATGGATATAAAGAACAAGTAAAACGGACTTATAACGACAAAGATATTCACGTTTCAATATCGGCAAAACTCATATTGTTTTGACAACTTTTAGACCAAAAATAATATTAACACTACGTAGTAACTCTAGATTTCTAGAAATAATACCAAGTACCCAAATTCATAACTAATGAAGTATTAGCGATTACAAGTATATTTTTATCACTACAAGGCGTTATATCAAGGATTTCAAACCGAGGATTTCAACACTAACATTGATTCATACGATATACCTATATATATATATATATATACACACATTTCAACTAGTTTATTTTCTAGTAGCCATATTTTCCTAAGTCTTGGAAAATGTATATTTTTGATAACAACAAGTATTTTCCAAAGAGTAGAGTGGTATAGAAAACATGTGCATGGATATTCATAACATCATTTCATGATCTAAAGTAGATCGTTCATCATTCACATTAGGTTGCGGCTAGTGTGCGCGCCTTGTTTTTCAGCTCATTGTTGTTGTTCATTTCACTTCATCACAGTTTCATCAGTTAAGGTGAGTTTTCATAGCCCCGTTTTCAATTCAACATTTTTGATTGTTTTCAAATCCCACGGGGGAATACATTGCATCAACCATTTTAGTACGAGCCCAAGTATTTAAACATATGTACATTGCTTAAGTTGCCTTACAATCAGTTAAAGTCCCCTGTTTATTATCATGGACCGTTAATTTGCCGATTAAGCGAGAGTGAGTGGATAGATCTATTGAGGGTGACGCCTCCATCCGTGGTAGTGATTACCAACAGTAAGCGGATGCATTTCATTTTGACACAGTTACGAGTGTTCTGGTAAAACATTCGGGAGGGGCATATAATTTCATCAGTCATAGCTTCGGGGTCATGAGCTTAAGGTCTATTGTACAATTTTCATGAGATTTTTATCTTGCACTTTTACTTGTGGTGGCCGTACAACATTACATTTTACAAACCTATGGAATTCACCAACATTCGTGTTGACGTTTTAGCAATGTATTTCAGGTTATTAAGGTAGCTCATGTGACATGCATTTGGACCTTCATGGAGTCGCGGAGTCGACGCGTCACACCAATATTTCATGCACTTATGTAAACGTTTGATCTAGTATGACTTGTTTTTCATAAACTTGCAACACATTTTGGGGACCTCATATTGTAAACTCTGGATTATTTCAATGATCAAACGAAGTATTTTCCAAACGACACTTTAGGTCATTCAATGTAACTGTAACTGTGATGCTATGACAGACACCCCCAGGTATTCCATTCCGCTGCTAGTCAGGTAAATTGGGGGTGTGACAGTTACTCGCAAATCGGATTGTCCCTTCTATCTCATCATATTCTAACTTGGAATCTTCAACAAACAGTTCACCAAACACAACATTGGATAATCGACAATCGATAACATTAGCAAGATCTTCAACAATCATAAAGTCAGTGATATAAGTGAAATTCCCAACAAAGACATGTAGACCTTTAATTCTCCCGACAAAGTTACAAATTCCACCGGGGTATTTGGGATCTCTTCTAAGTCCAAGTCTTGTTTTCACTATATCATTATAAACACTTGAGGACATAATGTTGACTGGGGATTTAAAGTCAATGTAAGCATTGTCAACGTGTCTATACCCAATCATACTTGGTATCTTAGCATTCTTAGGGTCGCCTCTCTTTATCTTAGGTTCAATTCTAGTAAAAGGAGATCGAGGGTCATCAATAAGATTATTATAGTATGCAATCTCTTCCTTAGTGGGGTACAGATTAAAATAATCATCAAGCTTTGGATAAATCTCCCCTTCTTCAAGTTTCTCAACAACATTCTCAAAATCATTAGGCCCTAGGTCCTTATTTGAATACAAGGCGGTCGCTAGGTCACTAAATGCATGGTCGAGCTCAACCTTAATCAAACTGTTAAGCTCCCTAAGTTCCCTAATCTCATTCTCAATTTGTTCACGTAACAAAGCCACTTATCTAGGGGAAAGGGGTGGATTCGCGTTTTCCATAATGGTCAACGGAATAGTCAATGAATTTAATAGGCACGAAGAAAAAGATAGACTAAAGAGAACCTAAAAATAAAAATAAAATCTTACTAGAAAGGAATCTAGCAAGTAGACCTAATAAAAAGAGATTCTAACCTAGACAATAACTATTCCCCGGCAGCGGCGCCAAAAACTTGATGCGTAGGGATTGCACCAGGCTTTACCTCTCAAGGGATCTTGAGAAGCTTACAACCCCCACCAGGCAGTGTACCTGATCGATGTAGTATAGTATAATGACAAGTACCGGAGGATTGATTGTTCAGCTAGGAATAGTGTCGCTAGGATTAGAAAACCTAAAGACTAGGTCTAGAGATGAGGGATGATTCTTTTTGTATTTTTTAGTTTTTATTAAAGCAATTAAAAATCTCGGTTTTGAAGGAGTTGGGCGGAATTAGTTGCTAGTCAACTAACCCAATTACTAAGATGCAATCAAAATAAAATACTAAAAATGAAAATAAACTAAATTATACTAGTGGTGTGAGCAATATATGGGAGAATTGTGTTTACTTAGATTTCACTACTCCCTAGATATCTTTTACATGTTAATTACTTGTTACAGTTGCGTGGATGACGGATTGTATTCCTTAATACCATTCATGGGGTGGCGTACTTACTTCCCCAATCCTATAAGCGCCTACTTCACTCCTATTTTGAGCCGGCTAAGAAGCTCCTAACATGGGATCATTAGAATTTGCTCATGCATTAAATACAACCAATAAAACCTAGTACACATCGGTTCATGTTTCCTAAGACGTTCAAGCATGTTACACAATGGAGATCTGCCAGTTTTCTTAAGCCTAACATTGAAATCATTCATCCAATACAACTATAAACAAGTAATCAACATATAATTAACATCTAGGTTTCATTACATCTAAGCAAACACAAGATAGATCTAGCCTAACATGTTGAAATCAAGACAAGCATAAGATATATTCAAACAACACATAGACATATTGATTGAATTGAGAGAGGACTTATCTCAATTGAACATGAAAGGTTTCAAGGGGTGAAAACCCTTGAAAATACAATAAAAAACGACCTAGGGGATTTAGGGTTCGGCCCTAGTATTCTCCACACAAGTTCCTCCCTAATGAATGAAAATTAGAAAAGTATATATAGTTTTTCTGAGGTGACGGCGTCAAGAACAAATCTCTGACGCCGTCATCTCGCCGCCAAATAATTTCTCGGACTGCCTAGATCTGGGTTTGACGCCGTCATGTGCACACCTTATGCAGGCCGTCACCAAAAATACTCTTGACGCCCTTCTCTTGACGCCTTCAGGTTTTCACTGGGTCGTCACGGATTTTACTCCTGATGCCGTCAGGATTTTCTTCTTGACGCCGCCAGGTACTGTTCTCAGCATGGAAAATTAAGTCTTTGCCGTTTTCTTCACTTTTATGCTCCAAAAACGTCCAAAATGCTTCCTTTTCCAGAATTCACTCCCAAAGTACCTAAAATCACAAAAGGAACAATTTAGGGCAATATTTGATCAACTAAATTCAATTTCGGGCTTAAATGACCCCCTAAAAGTGGTTCATTTTTCACCTCATCATTTATATACTTCTTCGATTTAGAAGATTCTTATTGTTAAGATGATAGTGTGAAGATATTTTTATTATATACTACCATTTTTAATATGTAACATCGACATAATTTACACGGTCATATCAAATATCAAAGTGATTCAATATTCCAAGACGTTTAATTAAGAAAGTGACATTAACACACCACAAGACAAAAAACTTTAATATGAAGAGCTTTTTTGCTAAATGTTATATTTAAATGAGGCTTTTCATATGTAATTTTTTAATATGAGTAAGTTATGTAAATTATTTTTTAATTGATGCATTATTACAACATTTTTCCATAAACTATAATATCGAATTTGGAGCATTCATTAGTAACTCACTCTATGACGACATGAATCACATGATATCAAACTCAAATGAATAATGCTTACCTCGTGATAGGTGTAGGATAACATTTGAAATACAATTTTCTTCTCCTTTATATACTTCTTCCATTTAGAAGATTCTTATTGTTAAGATGATAGTGTGAAGATATTTTTATTATATACTACCATTTTCAATATGTAACATCGACATAATTTACACGGTCATATCAAATATCAAAGTCACGCAATATTCCAAGACGTTTAATTAAGAAAGTGACATTAACACACCACAAGACAAAAAACTACATTAAGAGCAAAAATATTAAAATGCACCAACAAAGTGTAGTAATAATTATTGACTAAAAATTGAATGCTCGTCACATTATTTTCAATAAACTTACTTGCTAACGAATTAATAGTATTAGCCCGTTTAGCGGTATTACATGAAGTAAAATATTGCATGTTTAATTTGTAACGTACTATTAATATGAATGTTAAGTATTCATCCCAACGGTGGCCGTGGCGTTGTTGTTGTTGTTGTTGTTGTTGTTGTTGTTGTTGTTGTTGTTGTTGTTGTTGTTGTTGTTGTTGTCTTTGTCGTCGTTGTTCATTGGCCTTTTGCATGTTTTGTTTTTTCCACATGTCCTCCATCAACATTAGTAGCAGCATTACCACTAGATGATACATTAACAGTAACACCTTCATCCAAATCAACAATAGGCATATTAGAATGCCCACATGGTTGAATATTTTCCATAGTATAATTATCTATCTCAACAAGAGCAGGAAACGCATGAGAAGTACTAACCACATTACGTTCTTTAGTAGGTTGTTTGGAAGTAGACGCCACATTGGTTGAAGTGTTCGCCACTTTTGCAGCCTTCTTTGGTTGTCTAGATGTAGACATCTCTTTTGTGTTATCTTTAGTAGGAGACGTCTTGGTATTACCACCTTTTCGCTTCACAACAATAAATCTAAAACTAGACAGCTGCTTAGAAACACCTGTGAATATCTTTGCTTTTACCTATCCCATTTACCACACATTTTGGAGCGGCTTTAGGAAAATATCATTCGAATGATCATAAAGCAAACAAATACTACACCGAGGTGGTTCCTACTCGTATTTATTGTGAATAGTTTCCTTTGTATACCCTTCTACGAGTTTTGGAACAACCAACACTAAATTGTCACGTAATTCATTAGATGCATTGATTTCTATTAAAGCTCTTGCATAACTACTACGCCCCCATGACTGCAAACACATGGTCAAAACAAACATATAAAGTCGCTAAAACAACCACTAAATAATAAAGTCGCGAAAACATCCATTTAGTAATGATCTCGCTAAAATAGCAAATTAAAATTGTTCAAAAACAAAGTCGCTAAAATTGGGTTGTACGTCAACAATCATTTATTTGTCTATATCAATACCAAAACTCAATAACCGTCATCCCTACCCCCCCCCCCCCCCCCCCCCCATCATCATTATTTCCATCATTCCCGTTCGGGGGAGGAAAGATCGTTGATAAACCGGACATACCTTGTTGAAGTAAGCCACCGATTTGTGATTGTGGTATTTCAGCCGTTCTTCTAGATTTCGCAGTTTCATTCGTCTGCCTTTCAGCTTGTTCCCTTAACAGCTCTTCGACTTGCTATAACGAGTATGAAGATGCCCCTTGGAATTGTGTCCAAAGCATGAACTCGAATCAACATCCGCTATCTTTATACCCCTGCCAGGTAGATGCTCACATTGTTTACTGCATAGGACTAAGCTCACAATTTCAGCATTAGTCATCCAATTCCGATGGATGTACGTTCGCTACTGAGTCTAATTTGACCAAATTATCCCTCACAGGTACTTGAAACATTAAATCAGTATAAATTCAGGATAGTTGATCTCGTGAGAGATCTAAACTGTTCCTATGACAGAGTCAACAGGGTAAATCATAGAGCAAAGTTTACCCTTGACTGAATGATTAGCACAGCTGAACATCATCAACTATCCAAAAGACTCATTGGTAAAACACCATGAGTGAACCTTAGAAAAGTAAGAGTAAAAGACCACTGAATGTAAGTACAATGGTCTAAAGGGACTCAATGAGTGTTCACATATCTGATGATAAACATATCTGATGATAAACACATCAGATATGCCCTTGTACCTTATCAGCTACAACAGAAGTACTTTGTAGAGACAAAGGCTAAAACTGAATGAAAAGTTTGTAACCTGATAACGAAATCAGCTATAACAAAGGGCAGAGAAGTGACAAACAACCTTGAGACCTTAAGGACTGATAAATTCCCTTAGGTCTCTGATAATGACTTATCATCTTAAGCCATGCAGATGAACCAATTGTGCTTATCAAATATACTTAGAGTATTTCTTCAATGTACTTGTAAAGTTTATCCTTGGAGCTGACTGAAGTACTCAACCACGCTTAGGCAAGAGTAATTTGAGCTAAAGCAAAGCGGGAAAACCGTTGGGAAGATAAGGACTCATTGAGAGCAGGAAAAGCTACCTGCATTTACAAATGTCAGCACAGTAAAGCAACCGCTACACAAAGTGCATGTGTACCTTAACTACCAGTTTGCTTCTAGTTTAGTTATTACTATTCCTATAACTATTAACAATGTATCTCACTTTGTCAATAAAATGGAGGTTAGTGGTAGTGATAGGTAATGATTCCACATCTAGAAGACACTTCATCTTCTAAGTGAAATCAACCTCTTCATAATTTAAAGAGAAGCATTTGTCATTATTAGAGATAGTATTCCACAACTATCTCTTGTAAAAGCCTTCACCTTCAACCTCTAGTGTGAGACTATTACAGTCATAAAGTACAAAGGGATATTATTAGTTGATCATGGTAAAGATCGTATAACCATGTACATATTTATAATAAACACTAGTTATTTTCGTTTGCTCAAACTCTTGTTTATAAAATTCATAGTGTTACACAAGTTTATCAGGCCAACGAGGAGGTTGGCTTCTTATTTCTTTCGTGTGGGCCCTGCCACCTTTGTTAACCAAATGTTTTACCTTATGGTTGTACGTGTTTGTTATCACTGTATGGTTTGCTCAAAAAATCCTCAATACCCTTGATAATCTCTCAATGTTGTCAAGTCAAGTGGTCGTTGATTTTGAAATGCGACTGCAAATAAATATACACATTTATATAAATATGGACATTTAAATAAATAAACACATATTAATAAATATGCGCAATAAAAATAAATTAAACATGGAATTTTTCTTCTCATACACATGAACATTGTCTTGTTGGGGAATTTTTTGCCACGATAGGTAATAGAAAGGAAATTCCCTTATGATTTCATAAGTCCGGCATTTGGGTCTACATGACCATAGGTAATCTGGTCTACAAATTTGAACTCGATATCCAGCGACCCTTGTTCGATTCTATAACCTTCTTGAGCTCGATGTTTGTGGTTTTACCACGAGTATTCTTATGTGAAGACCCTACAAATTCAAGTGACAATGGCATAAAATAATAAGAAATTAAATTCAAATTATCAAGTTTTAAGTTTTTTTTTATAATAATCCAGAACTTACCTTGACAATTGCTAGATATCCTCTGGGGAGTCCGAGGTTGATTACCACTTGCATCCTCACCAGGCATATCCCTGAGTGACTGTTGCCATATGTAAAAATACAACTACAAGAACATATAAATTAGTGAACAAATTGATGTATCTGTACACTCATTCAAATAACTATACATATTTAAACACCCGATAACAATTTTATTTAAATAAATGTCGTTTTATAAAGACAAAAATACACCGTTGGTCCCTAAACTTTCCACGAAACATCGCCATGGCCCTTAACTTTTCAAAATCATCGCCTGGCGTCCAAAACTATGGATTTTGAGGCCGAATGCATCCCTTGACCAGAAATGGGGAGGTCAACGCTATGTTTTGGTTATTTTTCCAAGGGCAATATAGTCCAACCACATTTACAACTAGGGTATGGTTTATGTCTAACCTGACATTCAATTTCAGGGACCAACTGTGTTCTTATTTACTCTTTGTCAACAACTTGACCACAACTTCTCAGATACGCTTATTAATTATTTTGCGGGAACCAATAAACCCATAACTAACCGTTGATTTTTTAGTAAGTCCCGATGATGTAGCATAAACATTGTAACTTACAACATATACTTAAAACAACACTCAACAACGGTACCCATAGTTATTCCATAAACAAAAGGAAAAAAAAAAGACAAAGAATGACAGACATGGAGCTTAGTAAGCCACAACTGACGGATAAGATGGTAGAGTATGTGAAGGCAAAATATGGTGTTAGTTGGTTAGAAAGTGATGAAATGTCTGATGAGATGTATGAAGATTTATGCATATTTTCCAAAGAAGCCGAAGCGATCAAAGGTTAGTTTAGTTTACTCTATTTGTGTCATGGTTAAAATCTGATGTCCTTGTGTTTTTGTTGTATTTCCAGATACCAATTCTAAAGGAAAAGAGGTTGATGCATCAAATTCACAAACTGTTAGCACCATTGTTCATAAAAGTCCAAAACCAAGTAAAATGGTTACAAATGTTGTACTAGGTCTTGTTGCGGCAAATGTAAGCAGCAGCAATAAGAGGAAACATTGGTATGTGCCTCCCCCTAAGGATCTCAACTGTCCCACTATGAATATCAAGTCCCCCATCAAAAAGTTCACTTGCTATTTTTAGTGGTTTATGTAATGAAGATGTTAACTTTTTGGAATGATGATGGCTAATGAAATAGTTAGATTTTACATTTTTGCTTTACTTGTTTATGGTTTTTACTTTGCAATCGCATATGTAGTATATTGTAGTATTTGGAATAACTTAATTTGACTATTAAAGCCAACATATACCCAAAAAAACAACATAGTAATCAAACTGCATTGTTATAACATATGAATTACAACATATCAGTTCAATTGCATTTATTAAACTGAAAGACAACATAGAAGTTCTTGCTCCTCATTCACTTGGGTAAATGACTAGCACTTTCATCAGTTGGTTTATGAGTTGTAGGTCCTTCAGTAGGTGTTTCACTTACAGATTCTTCACTACCTGATTCACTTGGGCATACTCCACTTGCTGTTTTAGTTGTAGTTGTCGTTGTAGTTGCTTCAATTTGTTCGTCACCACTGCCCACGTTAGCACGACCTCTACTATAATAGTTAACACCTAAGCCAATCACATACCCACCACGATCGGTTGTAGTTGTCTTTTCCCCTGTAACATCAGTTGTTGTGGTGTAAGATGGGGTTCCTATTTTTTCAAGGCACGATGGACAAGTATACCACATGAAATCTTTGTAAGGGGGACGCCTTGCAAAAAATATCAATCCAGCCCTGTTTTCCCTTTCAATCCAACAGTCAATGCAGACCAAATGACAACCATTTTGTGGATCCATTGTGAAAAGCAATTGAATACATCAAGAGTTGATGATAATGTATTATATAATAGATGGAAAAAGGATAAAGGTTCAATGAGGTTGTTGAACAAGTAGGTAGTATTAAAGAAACGGGTAAATGCATACAATACAACGAAAAGACTACAAGTTTTTGAAATTGTTGACTATTGCAAAGTACCAACATCACAAACTTAAACTTCAATTGTATTCCGAGTGATCCCAAGTCTGAGAGTTGTTTGAGTCATAACCGTCGTCGTAAGGATCAAAGCTGGCAAACCTCTCTGCATCTAACTGAGCTTCCAATCTGCTCAGCTCCCGATCCCTGTCAGAGTTCAAGCCATCTTCATAAGCTGTCACATTTTCCTCAAAGCTTAGTAGAAAGTTATCCAGATGAGGTTCCTGTTGTTGTTCAAGTTGTTTGTACATTTTCTCTTCTTCCAAAAACTGGTGGAATGCTTCTTCTGCTAGGCTTAACTGCTCCTCATCTTCATCCAACCTTTTATATTCTTCTTCTTGTAAAAAAAGAGATTTCAAGAATCTCTTGTTCCATAGCCGGCCTTATCTCCTCTTCATCCATCCACTAATAAAAATATATAAAATAAACAAGAAAATTAATATATGCATACATCATTTCCTATTTAAACACAATAGATCATCAGTGAATCATACGATGAATGTGTGCATACCTGTTGCCTTCTCCTATCAACATGCCTTTTTTTTTCCTCGTATGTTACTTTCGTTTTGGGGTTGTGGAGATCGTTCCTTGTGACAAGTTCTCTTATTATGTCTAACGGTTTGACAATTAGAGCATTTCGTCTGTTTACGAGATCTAGATCTACCCATTGATAAGCAATTTCAGGGGGGAAATACTAGACTTATTTTGAATTTGAATTTGGGGATACTAATGGTCAAAATACAACTGTACTTATAAAAGAATCCATAAAGCTTTATGGTAAGCATAAGACGTGGTAAGGGACGAAACATACGAAATCAATATGTTTACACTGTTTCACGAAGGACCAAACATATAACACCAATGTCAATAAGTGATTAAGCATTTAAGCTATACAAGCAACAAACAAAAACCAAAAACAAAAGCGGATTAAGCAAAACAAATCTTCATTTCATTTGATAACATAGATCAAAAGTACATGATAGTGTGATACTAGAAGATCAAGCAAAATACATAATTCATAAGGCCCAAAAGACAACACACATTACACACTAAATGTTTCACCATTACTGATTAACAAGAAAATCAAGTTTTCCTAAGAAAATCAATGAAATTGTTCCTGCCCCACACCTGAGCATGGGTTTCAGTAATCATCTTTTTAATCTCCATAGCCTTGATGACATTTTTCTTTTGAATCTTTTTAAGATCTTGTAGAAGCCTCCATGACATAAGGGAAGTACGCCATCCTTCTAGTTCAGCCATAAACTCTTGGGTTTCGTAGGTCACATGAACCAAATCCACATAACACTTGAGGAGTCCTTTTGCAAGCTCTATATCCTTGTCGTTCTCGCATTGATAGTACAGAACAATGCTAGCAAAAAGTTCATGGGAACCGGTGGCGGTTGCAAGTTCCTGTAGGCGTGGGAATTCTAACATTTTTTTGGTGTTTTATGTTTGGGAAGTAAGACCAAGGGCGAAATTATACAAAAATTGTCCAATACGCTTAAGTTATTCGTTTGGGTAACGCCCCAATAAACCCGACCCAATGACCCGACCAACTTAACCCTAAAAAGTTTCATAATAACCCAATACAGAGAAAAATCAGTCATTCCACATTGTGAGAAACAACGTTGATGCAAGTTAATGGAAAGGAACATATTTGTGACAACATTTAAATGTTCAGAACCAGAAGATGAAGGGGAAGTATTGTTCCGGATTCACATAAATGGGAGATTTGAATATACCCCACTCAGGTATGAAGGCGGATCCATTATTAATGTTAATGCTTTTAGGTATGATAGGGGTATCTTTAGTTCAACCCTAGATAATCTATTATCAGAGATTAAGGAACCAAAATGGGCGGTGTTTTTTTGTCATCCAAATAAATCGCTAAAAAATGGGTTGCACTTGATTTATAGGGACCAGGATGTCCTTAAGATATATGATTTTGCGGAAACACATGAGTCATTTGATATCTTTGTTATACATAGGCCTCAGATGTTAGCAGAATTTTACTTGAAAAACATTGGTTTTGAGGTTGTGGGTTGGTTAGAGGAAGATGCTAACTTCAGAATGTCAAGTGGGAGACCTTTTATGACTCGCCGTAAATGGAAGGGTATAGATAAGAACAAATTGCAGGTTGGTGTTGTTATCAAAGAGGGAAAATATGTTATCCATGACAAAACCAGCAAACAGGAAAAAGATGTTATCCATGACAAAAGCATCAAAAATAAGGGAGGGTAAGCTGATTATGGAAGAGGACGATTTGCAAGAGGAAAAGGGCGAGGAAGTTGTAAAAACTTATAAGCGAGGTTTTGATGGGAACGGGAAGGCTATAATGGTTGAAATTCCTGGTTTTGATGGGGAAAACATTGCTGATGGGCCTGGTGATTGTGATGTTGTGCCTAGTGGTGCTAATAAACATTTTAAAAGCAGTGAAAAGATTACCAATTGCATACTTGACCTTTGTGCCAACAAGCCATCCTAAGTAAGTTTTCAATTTTTAATTGCATGGCTTGTGTTTTATAATACGTCACACCAATTATACCTTATATAACTTGAATATTTGGTGTTTGGATACTTGTTTTTCCAGGCACATTTGCAGTTTGCCCATCAGTGACAGGATGAATGTTTTTGTATGTTGATAATCCACTTCCAGTATGTATATCGTTAGAAGGTTCATCAGGTGAAGGCTGTGCAGTGGAGGTCGCATTGTCTTCTCCAATTTTGTGTTAATTAGCAGTAGAACCTTGTATCAGACAATGTTTTAATTCATTTTCATGTTGTATCAGACATTGTTTGCCCAGTTGACTAATATAAGTCAAACTAACCAAATGCTAAATGCTAAAAAGTCAATGTGTTAAGTCATTTTCATGTTGTCTTATATATTATATTTTATGGCTGTACATATTAGATAGTCGTTGACCTTTAAAAAGTCAAACTAACTAAATGCTAAATGTGATGGTATACGCACCACAATCGATCACACCTTTGTATCAGCAAAACCAAACACAGTGGCAACTAAACATTTGATGAACCTATTTTATTATGTAACTCCAATATGCAATTGCTAATCCAAAAAACCACTATGGTTAAAAAGGCAGATCGTTTAATTACTTAGACATCTAATAATCGAAGTGCCAAGTTGACTTGTAACAGTCAAACTAAAGAATTAAACAACATGAAGAATATTGATTGATAAACAATTTAATTTATTCAAAACCAATATTTTTATTGATTGATCTCATGTTGACAACCATTACAAACTTCACTACCATCTAAACATACACTTAGCTAGACCCACAACCTTCCCTATCACCATTTTCCTTCAATTTCTTCCTTTCCTTTCGATAATTAAACAGAGCTTCAAGTTATGTAATCCTTGTTTTCAAATTATCACACTTTGGTAACACATTGTCAGCAACCTCTTTCTTCTCCTTCTTAGCACCCAAACGATGTCCCTTGGAGCAATCCTCTTCCTCAACCCAGTGTACAAACCCTTCCCCTTATCGTTTTGTGCCATTCTTAGTTATTTTTATTGAATCTATATGTGCTGCGTTGTTGATAGTTGAGGATTTTATAGAATTAAATACAATGTCGGGTTAGACATTAACCATACCCTAGTTGTAAATGTGGTTGGACTATATTGCCCTTGGAAAAATAACCAAAACTTAGCGTTGACCTCTCCATTTCTGGTCAAGGGACGCATTCGGCCTCAAAATCCATAGTTTTGGACGCCAGGCGACAATTTTGAAAAGTTAAGGGCAATGCCGATGTTTCATGAAAAGTTTAGGAACCAACGATGTATTTTTGTCTTTTATAAATTACAATTTAAGATAAATCTTCTTTATCAGTATAACAATCACGAATGGTGTCAACTTTATTACTGTTTAACTTCTCCTTCTTTATTTTTTTTTCTATTTTTTATTTTGTTTATTTATTTATTTTTATTTTTGTAAATCCTATAACAAAATTGTTTGTTTGATTTTATATATTGGCATCAAGTAGGTTGATAATATAAAAAATCTTGGTTTATGAACTTGATTTTCATTAAATTTTGTTTGTGTTATGAAATTTCTTGATTATAGTTTCATTTAAAGTTACTAGCAGGGTACCCGCGCGTTGCAGCGGCGGGTACCCTGAAATAAATTTTTTCGATAAATAATGTATTTTAGTTTATTATGTTATTTTTGACAATAAATTTACGGATATCAAGAATTTTGTATAGCCCGTGCCCGTTTAGGCTCGAACCCGTTGGCCCGTGCCTGTTCGGGCTCGAGCCCGTTTGGTCTGCGTCCGTTCAGGCTCAAGCCCATTTGGCCCGTTGCCCGTTCGGGCTTGAATATTTGTATAACGTGCTTTATTATTTGTAGTAGTGAAATTTAATGCAGGAATTGTGTTTAATTTGGTTGTACAATATGCTTGATAATTTGTATTTCTTATGTAAAGGGTGTTTTAATAACTGTATTAATTGTATTTATTGACCAGTTAAATAATTGACTACGTTAAGTAGTATTAATGTGATGTTTTGTTGTACACTATGCTTCTTGTCTTGTACATCTGAAAATTACGTGCATTAAAGTGTTGTACACTATGTTTCTTTTTTTGTAAGTAGTAGTCATTATAGTCATTAATAAAATTGACCACTTTAATAGCATTAATGTTGTAAGTATGAAAACTACATCATCTTATTTTGTTGTACACTATGCTTATTTTGTTGTAAATCTGAAAATTGGTTGCAGCTGTTGTACATTGTGCTTAAATGGTTATAATTTTTGGTGAAGAGTGTTTTTAATAGCATTAATGTTGTTTGATACTCCCTCCGTCCCAAAATTATAGTCCCCTTTTGACTTTTTCGGTCTTTATTTTTCAACTTTGACCTTAAATATTTTTGTCTATATTACATAATACTTGATGCAAAATGTATGAATAGATTGAGTTTTAAATGTATTTTTCATTGGTATAATTTTCATCAACTATTGTATAACACAAACAAAAATATTTAAAGTCAAAGTTAAGAAAGAAAGACCGAAAAAGTCAAAATGGGACTATAATTTTGGGACGGAGGTAGTAGAATTTTGGTCTTAGGGGGTTGGCAGTGGTTGTGGCACCACACCACCATCACTCACTCCCAACCAATCCTCTTATGCCATATCATTCCCATCACTCACCCTTATTTTTGTTGACATCCGATCACTCACCTATCACTCACTTCCTTTGCTCCTCCAACGGTCAAAAAGCATGCAACGGTCACAAAATTAAACCTCGATCCCGTGCGTGAAACTTTCACTCACAAGACCCATCCCGTGCGTGATCATAGGGTCGGCGGCGGTGTTCCCGCGCCTCAAGCATCCCGTCCCGTGTCTTCCCGTGACCACTGCCAACCCTCTTAAAATGACATCACGCTTTATTTTGTTGTACAATATGCTTACTTTGTTGTAATTCTGAAAACTGGGTGAATTAAAGTGTTGTAAACCATACTTAATTTCTTGTAAGTCTTAAAATTTTTAAGAGAGAGTTATTCATGCTTTATATGTAGTATAGATTACTGTAGTATTAGACCATTATTAAAACATGTTAATTCCATAGTTATTACTCTAGTATAGACCATAGTTATTACTCTAGTGTAGAAATTCAACTAAAACATGCCTAACTGTCCTAAAGTTCGACTGCAAGCCAATTTTGAGATTTCCTAATTTGTATCTCTTATATTCAATTATTATTATTATTATTATTATTTTAATAAAAACCTTTAACATAAGTAACTAAGTTTTTTTTTTTTTTTTTTTTTTTTTTTTTTTTTTTGTTGTTGTTGTTGTTGTTTTTGTTTTGTTTTTGTGGACAGAGGTAATGAAACTATAACTAACCGGTCATTTTTTGCTTTGTTGTGATATCTTTATTTTTTCAATTTTATACCTTGTATTTTTGAAATCTGTCTATTTTGCGTATCTTATGACAATTTTGCACCTACCTGATTAATAGGAGTGTTGATAAAAGAGAAGGGTAAATTTGTCATAAAATATATAAAATAAACGGAATTTCAAAAATATGATATATACAATAAGAAAACAAATACCATTAGTCCTGAAGGCTAACGGTGTAACATTATCAATCTCGTTAAGATATAACGGAGAAAAAATTTGCATCGTTAGTCCTCATGGTTAACGAGGGATGTAGGGTGGCAAACGTTTGCCTAACGGGTGATGTATTTTGCCAAAAGTTTCTGACAGGGATGTAAGATGCAAAAATATGTAAACCACATAATGTATTTTGCAGTTTACTCAAAGCAAAATGTGGCAAATTTATACATCTTTTACCTTTTGCCTTTCTTTATTTTGTGTTATGAATCCGAAATCACATTTCATTTCTCGTTACAGAAGTGACTTAATACATATACCACTACAACGTATTAATTGAACACTTTGATCGCGAAAATGTATTTTCCAAATCCAAATTGAAGAAGTTTTTTGATTTGAACTATTGGATTTGATCAAACGGCTCATAATTCCCTAACTTCAATAAAGTTACTTTAGAGGATCCTCCTCTATCCAAATTTTATGACAGTAATGTTAATAACGTATTAATTGGGTAGAAATGGAAATATAACGAGTGAGTAGTTTGGTAACATGTAAAAAAAAAAAGAGGATTTGCTAACAACAACTCACTGGGTGTTGTTTAAGCATACCTTAAATAACAATGTTTCTAAATATGAACCTACTTGATATTAATACATGCGTTATTAAAACTCACTTACCTTAATTGTGTGTGGTATTTACAGAAATGATGAGTTTATATTTGGAAACATAGTTATTTAAGGTATGTTTAAACAACACCCAGTGAGTTGTTGTTAGCGAATCAAAAAAAAAAAGGGGGCTTTTTTAGTACGAAGCAAGCTTAAGCTGAGTGAGCTGTTTTACGCGTTCTTTTATTACAAAAACACAAATAATC
Organism: Artemisia argyi; assembly: GCA_030686995.1. NCBI lineage: Eukaryota > Viridiplantae > Streptophyta > Magnoliopsida > Asterales > Asteraceae > Artemisia > Artemisia argyi. The sequence goes on from CM060677.1 coordinate 131,777,246, forward strand.
TGGGTCTATAATTATTAGATAGAATAGTAAGTTTTGGCTTAATATTTTAGTGGTTTTCCACTAAAACCACTTCAAAATAAGTACAACATAAATCTTTCTATTTACTATGGTCCAAGCTCCTGGCTGACAAATTATATAAGTAAAACCACTTCAAAACAAGTACAAACATGAATCTTCAAAATAAGTAGGTGAAATGGAACATTTTCAAATACTGATTCAACCAACCCTACCGGTAAGTTTAATTATAGTTTTTAGCAAGAAAAAACACACTCAAGTTATTATATAAATACCACTTCCAATCAACCTTCCTCACTCAGAATTTCTAATCTACTCTCGCGTAAACTTAACACACCATCTTCTTGTGAACATTTCTAGACCTATACTTTTTATTTTTTTTATTAAAAAAAAAAAAAAAAAAAAAAAAAAAGTCCCTTAGTTTGTTACTCTTTTCGTCTTGGCACACACTAAAAACATACACAATGGGTTCATGTGGCATTTCAGCAAGTGTGAAGCATAAGGGCATCATTGCGGCTGCATTGCCCGTGCAGGACCACTGGCTACCCATGTCGAATCTAGACCTTCTCCTTCCGCCAATCGACGTCGGGGTTTTCTTCTGCTATAAGAAAGCACTACCTTTCGACGAGAGCGTGAACATAGTCAAGAAATCATTGGCACAAGCACTGGCTCTATTTTATCCGTTCGCTGGAGAAGTTGTCCAAAACATCCTTGGTGAACCTGAGTTGCTGTGTAACAACCGTGGCGTGGATTTCATTCATGCATATGTTGATATGGAGCTTAAAAACATTGATCTCTACCACCCTGATGATTCTGTAGAAGGAAAACTTGTTCCAGTTAAAAAACAAGGAGTTCTTACGGTTCAGGTATATTTGAATTAGTTATTTCTTATATCTAACAATCATACTAACAAAAATTAATTAAAAGATTAATAACAACAAGGAAAACACCTTTTTTCTTGACTCATATTAAAAGGGTGGAAACAATACTTGTTTAATATTTAGTTACACTAACATATACGGAGTAGCTAGCTCCAAAATCTATTCCCATATTCGCTCTTCAATTTGTGTTGCTATGACACTGACTGTTTTAGAGACAGTTTTGTAACCAAACGGAGTGGGAAAGATGCATTAATTCTTTAGAAAAGCCTGCTTCTCTCACTAGAGAAAGTCTCACAGTACATGAAGGAGAATAGCTTGGGGCATGCATTAGCCACCGAGTAATTATATAATTTCGAAAATAATTTGGTAAAACGTCGTGACAGAATTTTAATATTTTTAAAGCGCCAAATCATTATATATAGTGTAAACGAGCGGGGTACCCGCGCGTTGCTGCGGATATGTTGTAGTTAATATAAATTTGAAATAAAACGTTTGAAAAAAATTATTGCTGAAATGTTGTGGTTAATCTAAACTCGAAATAAAACGATTGAAAAAAATTATTTTTGTTATTAACGACTAAATTTGCAAAAGATTGATAAACGTAAGTAATATTTTTTTTAAGTAAGTCTTTTGAGACTAACTTTGAAATTAAAAATTAACCTGAGGTGGTTAAAAAAAAAAAAAAAGTGGATGAACAGTACATGCTAAAAAAAACTGATAAACAGTAACATGCTACAGTACCCCCGACTCACAAAACCACTGTTTCGTCCAATGTAGCAAGCACTGTAGCTGCCACAGTACTTGCTACAGTAAACGTTCCCTTTTTTAGTATATATAATAATATATATGTTACATGCATATAACATTCAATGATCCACGTAGTTATATCGACCGGGAAGAAGACAAGATATAAAAGACAGTTGATTATTGGAAAAGGACACAACTCGATCAACTCGACCTTTTAATTTTTAAGTCATTTATGTATAGTAGATGAAAACACATGTTAGGTGACAACATAAAAAAATTTGAGAATATGAGAACTAATGAGATTGCTCAATCTTAAAAAAAAAAAAAAAATCTCTTTTGCGTACAAGAAGTTATAAACTAGTTATAAATTAATTGAATTAATATTACCAAGTTAAACTACAGCACACTATATTACCCGTAAAAAACAAATTAAAATTTAATAAATCTCTAAACTTCGAATGAAAAGTTAGTACAAAATTTATAACCAAATAAAATGCATGAGGTGCCTTGCATACATATTATCAGATATTTGTGATTAACTAAATTATGTATATTCGTATTAATTAATGTATAACATATAAAAACACGCACGTTTGCTTGAGAGAGCAAAATTTTTTAGCAAAGGATTTGAAAACTTAAATAAGTCGAAAGAATGAACTTCAATTAATTAGTTTTATATTGCTGTTGCTTCCCTTCAATTTGATCATAGTTTCTAATTTTATCATAAATCTTATATATTCATTTGCGTGGATATAGGTAACGGAGCTGAACTGTGGAGGTTTAGTAATTGGATGCACATTTGATCATCGAATAGCCGATGCATATTCAATAAACATGTTCTTGACTGCATGGGCAGAAATTGCTCAATCGAAACAAATTTCATGTCTTCCATCTTTTAGGCGTTCCATGCTTAACCCGAGACGCCCACCTGTTATGAACACCATCTTCGATACCTTATACGTCCCTATATCGACTCTTCCTCCACCACAGTCTTATTTGCCAGCCAATCCCCTCGTTAGCCGCATATACTACATTGAATCTAAAGATATCAATCACCTCCAATCAAATTCAATTTTAAATGGAAAACCAAAAAAAAGTAAGCTTGTGTCCTTCATTGCCTTTCTATGGAAGATAATAGCAGAGTGTAATGATGGGCATGATACGTGCAAGATGGGCATTGTAGTCGATGGGAGAGAAAGGCTAGATAATAAGATTAACTTAGACAAACTTTCTTTGTCAAATACCAAATCTTTTTCGATGCGAAACTACTTTGGAAATGTACTTTCTATCCCTTATGGTGAGGCGAATTCAAGTGCACTTAAAGAAATGCCACTCAGCCTAGTAGCTGACATGGTCCATGATTTTGTGTGTCCAGCATTGAGTGAGGAACATTTTAGAGGACTTATTGATTGGGTAGAATTGCAGCGACCCGCACCAGCAGTTGCAAAGATATACACAAAGATAAAAGAAACTGATGGTGAAGCTGTGGTTGTGTCATCCGGACAGCGATTCCCTGTTGAAAGCGTTAACTTTGGATGGGGTAAGCCAGATTTCGGATCGTATCATTTTCCGTGGGGTGGGCAAACCGGGTACGTGATGCCAATGCCGAACGTGAGGAAGAATGGGGATTGGATAGTTTATGTGCATCTCCTTGAAAAGCATTTGGACTTGGTCGAGACCAAAGGAAGCAAGGTTTTAAAACCGCTTACACCATCTTACTTGGACTTCTAATGGTCTTATGTTACTGTTAATTATCACTTGTCGACTGTAATACCGTAAATTCAAATGTGTGTCGTACACCCCGTCTTATTTGTTTAATTAATAACCTAAATGGGTGAGTTATCTACACCCTCATATAAAGAGGGTATCAAATCATTGGATGCATCACTGGATTGTACGATATGCATCGCGTGTTGTATGGTTTGACCAACCCTTATGTGACAATATAGGGAAGGTTTGTATAATATAGCCCAACCTAAATATGTGAAATGTCATTTATCTTAGACTTATAGAAGATATGGGATTAGTGTTTGTAACTTATATTTTAAATGTAATATGTTGGTTACATCTCAAAGACGATGTTGTAAGTGAGTTCAAAAGTAACTTTGAACTACCAATACAATGCATTTGCAAATCTCAAGAGACATAGCATATGCCTTAAGTCTTCAGCCAAAATTTGTATTTATCCTCGACCTTCGGCCATTTCGAGCATATTTCCACTTTTTGTCAACGGATCACCAAATTCATGCATTAATAAATAAATGAACAAGTAAATTAGAAATATTCATTATAAAAAATGTACTATTTAAAAGTTAACCGGATTCATGGCATGATCCTTGGTGGATCGACCAAAGCCCATTAGGGTGTAAGTAATAGGTTGTTCGGAAGATAAGTAATCGCAGTTAGATTAGGAAACTAGTTCATAGCCTCTATTGTGAATAAAAAGTGTTAAAACTATGAATCTAATACCAAACACAATCACAACACAACTGATTCACCCAGCCAACCACCCCTTGGTGAAAATCTTTTATTACCTGAATATGCAAGAAGATGAGTCCACAAAACGTATGCTCACCAAACAAGATACAAAAGAAATCAGTTGTTCATTTCAGAAGGATCCAACTATCACACTACAAGAATCAAATTACAATAAAGCCTCACTACAACTCTCAATACGAACTACCAAACTATAACCTGATCAAGATGATCAGAAAGATTACCAGAATATCAATACCAGACCAAAGATAACTTGGAAGAGAGAGAGATGAAAGTATGTGTGAGAAAGTAATACGGCTGAATGAGCTTCTAGGGTTAGCCTTAAGCTTAAATAGCCACATGTTACACTTTAGACCCTGAAGTCCTTCAAACCTGCCATATCAAACTAAACATACAAACTATAACAATAAATGACACAATAAGTCCCTGAACTTATTATATCAAGACATGACTTGCAATACCACACTATATTTCAACACCCCCTCTCAAGCTCATGGCTTGAACCTATCCACTAACCCAAGCTTTTCACAAAACAACTTATGCTGAGAAATACTGAGACCTTTGGTAAAAATGTCTGCTATATTATTAACAGAGGCAACTTTCAAAGTTTTAATAACACCAGCAGTCACTTTTTCTCTAACCAAATGAAGATCAATTTCAAAATGTTTTGTTTTTCATGAAAAACTGGATTAGCTGCAATTTGAATAGCAGAACTGCTATCACAAAACAAATTTTTAGGTAATAAGTCATTAATACCAAGATCCTTGATAATATTAAGAATCCAAACAAGCTCACAAGTAGTAGAAGCAAGACATCTATATTCAGCTTCAACTGAAGATCTAGAAATAGTGGCTTGTTTTTTACTTTTCCATGAAATCAAGTTATTACAAAAATAAACACAAAAACCAGAAACTAATTTCCTAGAGATAGGACACTTAGCCCAATCTGCATCTGAAAAAGCATACAGATTTAGCTTATTACCATACCCAAACTGAATACCTGTACCAGGAGCCTGTTTCAAATATCTCAAAACTCTAAGTGCAGCAGTAAAATGAGAGTTAAGAGGAGCATGCATATGCTGACTTAAACAATGAACTGCATAAGATATGTCAGGTCTAGTAACATACAGATAAATCAACTTTCCAACCAACTTTTGATACTTAGTCATATTGGACAAAAACTTGTCAGTTTTAGTCTCAACATGACTCAACACAACATTCTGCTGCATAGGAGTAGCAGCAGGCTTACAAGCCAACAAGCCATACTCTCAACAAATCCAAACAATATTTCCTTTGAGAAAGACAAATACCAACTTTGTTCTCTAAAACTTCAATTCCCAAAAAGTATTTGAGAGGACCAAGATCTTTAATCATGAATTTAGAGTTAAGAAAGCTTTTAAACTTTTCAATCTCATCAATATTGTTACCAGTAATGACAATGTCATCAACATAGACTAACAAAGCCAAGAAAATACCATTCTTATCCTTAGTGTATAAAGAATAATCACTAACACTTTGTTTAAAACCATTTTCAACCAAAGCAATAGTAAGTTTTTCATTCCACTGCCTTGGAGCCTGTTTTAACCCATAAAAAGACTTATTCAACTTACAAATTCTAGTTTCATCTTTATCATAAAAACCAGGAGGCAATTGCATGTAAACATCTTCATATAAATCACCATACAAGAAAGCATGGTTAACATCAAGTTGAAACAAAGGCCATTTGTTATAAACAGATAAGGTAATTAAGCACCTAACAGTGACCATTTTAACCATAGGACTAAAAGTTTCCTCATAAAAAACACCTTCTCTTTGATTAAAGCCTTTGGCAACAAGCCTAGCTTTATATCTGTCAACCTCACCAGAGGACTTATACTTAATTTTCCATATCCACTTACAACCAATAGCAAACCTGCCTTCAGGCAACTCACACAACTCATAAGTATTGTTCCTATGTAAAGCCTCCATTTCAGAGTTCATAGCTTCTCTCCACATAGGATTTTGAGTTGCTTCAGCAAGAGTTTTAGGTTCACTAGATTTATTTAAAGTGGTAGAAAAACACAAGTTCACTCTAGACAGATTGGAATAAGAGACATATTTCTCAAGAGAGAGGAATCCCCCTGAAACATAAGACTCCTAGACATATTCAGAAGGTGTCTATGTTTCCTTTCAGCAATCCCATTCTGCTGAGGAGTATAGGCACAAGAAGTTTGATGGATCATACCCAGATCATTAAAAAGTTTTGACAAATGATTATTAACAAACTCTGTCCCATTATTAGACCTTATGACCTTAATTCTTTTATTAAACTGAGTGAAGATAAGTTTTATAAAACTTTCAATATAATGTGCCACTTCAATTTTTGACTTTAGTAGATAAACCCAAACAACTCTACTAAAATCATCCACTAAAGTTAAAAAATATTTGAAACCATCTTTACTAGTGACCCTAAAAGGCCCCAAACATCACAATGAATTAAGTCACCAACATATTCAATTTTATGTTCACTTAATGGAAAAGGTTCCCTAGTTTGTTTGGCCTTATGACAAATATCACAAGGTGAGACATCATCCACCCTTTTAAAACCAATTTTATTCCCCAAAACAGACAAAACTTGGTCAGCAAGGTGACCAAGCCTTTGGTGCCATAACTCATTGGAAATATGACAAAAAACACAGAGTTGCATATACCAAGACTGGACTCACCATAAGTATTCATATCAAACAAGTAAAGCCCCCCAGACTCACTACCAGTCCCCAAAATATTGCCCTGTTTCAAATCCTGAATATAACATTTATGTTCATCAAACCCAACAAAGAATTTACTATCCTTGATCATTTTATTAACAGACAAAAGACTAACATTATAATCAGGAACAACAAGAACATCAAACAGAACAACACCAGTGGTCAACCTCAGGCTACCAATGGCAGAAATTTTAGCAACAGTCCCATTGGGATGGCCAACAGTAAGCATAAGACTAGAAATATCAACCACATTAACCATGTTCTTAGTGGAATTAGTCATATGCTGATCAACACCAGAATCAATAACCCATCCGAGGGTAAAATTATAACTCACAGAACCAGTTTTAGCACAGAAAAATCTTTCAAAATTCAAGTTAAACAACACATTATTATTCACAAAAGTGGTTTTCATACCTGCCATACTAGCAGAGACATTAGCAAAGGGTTTCTCATTGATAAGACTTAAGAGCTTCATCATTTGATCATTAATGAAAGACCCAGTCATAGAACCAGATGAAGTAGATGGAAGAGACACATCTTCATTAGCATTAAACTTTTTGACAGCAACAGATTTTAGACAAATTAGGGTTTCTTTTAAAACCAGGTGGATAACCATTTAATTCAAAGCACCTTTCAATGGTATGACCAATTAGACCACATTGTTTACAAACCAGATTAGGATTAGGTCCCCTATTTCCATTATTATTATTACCATTACCATTCCTCCTAACAAAAGCAGCAGGTTGGACCTGAATGTTAGAACCAGAACTAGAGTGGAGTCCTCTATGAGACTCCTCCCTAGAGACCACATTAAAAACCTCTTTAACATCTGGTAAAGGGTCTCTAGCAAGAATATTACTTCTAATTGGTTGATACACTTCATTTGAAAAACTGCATAAGTCTGACAAGTTGATTATGTTTCAATACACCCTCATGGGCATCACAAGTACAAGCAGGCAATAGAGTCAAAGTATCAAATTCCCTCCATAGGGAATTCAACTTATGATAATAACCAGGCATAAACAATTCACCTTGTTTAAGACCATTAATTTTGTGAATCACATTAAAAATAACAGAACCATCAATCTTATCATAAGTCTCTTGTAATTCATCCCAAACCTCAGAAGCAATTTCTGAGTAAACCTGCCCTAAGTACAACTCAGGGGACAAAGACCCAAGAATCCAGATAAGAACGATGGCATTACATCTTTCCCATTGCTGGGCTAAGACAGGACTAGTCACAGGTTTGACACAAGACCCATCAACAAACCCCATCTTATTTTTACCTTTTAAAGCAATTTTCATAGCAGTAGACCACATCTTGTAATTATCAGACCCAGTAAGTTTAAAATGCACAATAGAAACACTAGAACTATCACTGGAATGCAAGTAAAGAGGATTACCAGCATCCAAATCACTAATCAACACCTCAGTCATAATAAATGCAACAAATACCAGACAAGAACAGACAAGAAATCAGATAACAGATAAAGCAGACAAATAACAAGAACAAAAGCAATCAACAAATCCACCAATCTAAACAAACTAAAAGAACTAAAAACAAAGATAAAGACTAAACTATAACTCACACCCAATTCAACTGAAGCACCAAGCCTTACACATGTCTGTGGGAAGAGCAGGTTTCCGTACTTCTCAAGGAAGCAGGTCAAGAAGTTATCCATAGAGTTTGCAGTGTGAGAAACTAAAGTACCCAGTGAATTAAAGGAAGAAGAAAACCTTACAGTGATAATGAAGATACGAAACGAAAAGAATCCATCACCAACACTCTTGATTCACTTAGTCAAGAGTGTTAGTAACCACGAATGAACCCCAATAACACCTCAGGAACCACCAGAATCAAGATCCCCAAATCGACAAATTAGAGTTTCAAGAAACCCTAACTGACAAATCCAAGAATCACCACAAAAACAACGATTAACACCACGGCCGTTGAGACAACAGCCACAATAGAGCCCAATTGCACTCAAATCAAGAAACCCCAAATTCGAGACCAAACCCTAGAAACCCTAATATCAAGAACCAACGGTGATCAAAGCCGTCTGATACCATGTTAAAACTATGAATCTAATACCAAACACAATCACACCACAACTGATTCACCCGGGCAACCACCCTTTGGTGAAAATCTTTTATTAACTGAATATGCAAGAAGATGAGTCCACAAAACATGTTCTTACCAAAAAGATACAAAAGAAAATAGTTGTCCCCTTTAGAATGATCCAACTATCACATTACAAGAATCAAATTACAATAAAGCCTCACTACAACTCTCAATACTAAGTACCAAACTATAACCTGATCAAGATGATCGGAAAGATTACCAGAATATCAATACCAGACCAAAGATAACTTGAGAGAGAGATAGAGATGAAAGTATGTGTGAGAAAGTAATACGGCTGAATGAGCTTCAAGGGTTAGTGATGAATGCGTGAATACTCATCATTTTTGTCCAATCTAAACTGCAAAAATATTTAAAAACACTCAGAAATACATCAAAATACTGAAAATATCCCAGGATTGTGTTTTATATATTTCAGATGCAAAATGATTGAAAACAGATGAAAAACGAACAAAGTTTGCACAATTGACAGTTTCAGTCCCCGAACTTTCAAAAATTGACAAAATTGGTCCCGGAGTATATATTTTTGGTTGAAAAATCAAAAATGGTCCTAGGAGTTCAAAAGTTATCAAAAAGGGTCCATGGGTAAAAGTTTGAGAAATTTTACAAGATTAGTCCCTCAAGTTTCAAAATTGACATGTTTGGTCCCTGGGAATTTAAATTTTGGAAAATATCATTATTGGTCATTGTGTTATTGAATCTTGGCAAGAATGGTACCTTTGATATATTTTGGAGACTTGGCAGAATTAACCCTTAACTTTTCAATAATTACATATTTGGTCCTTGTCTTAACCAACCGGACCTTATTTGTTTTTACCTATTCCCTTTATTTATCCCAGTCCACACAAACACTCCTGGCCCAAATCCACCAACAGCCCACCTCCACTCCTTTTATTAATAGAACTCGGTTAAACATGCTTTGACCCTTCTTCCACCTCATCACCCCTATGACCTGCAAATCCCTGCCACACCAACACCATCATCACTACTACTCCTACACTCCACCCTAAACTCACTTTCCACCAACAAAACTCCAAACCCACCCCCTGCCAAAAGCAAAAAGCCAAATTACAACTAGCAAAGTCACTTTTCCCGCCAGAAATGAAGTAAACGGCCAAGATCATTCAGAGACCATCCAAGGGCTTAAATAGAAGTGGGAAAAGCTTAGGGGTGCTTAGTAACCCTAATGGGTCACTATAAAAGAGAAAAGAAAGAAAGAAGAAGCTGAGTAGTGTAGTCTTAGGTCGTTTTCATGTAGTTTTCAAATTCTAGATTAATGTAGACTTTAAAATTAGTTGTGACTTCTTAATTTGCTGTAAAATAATTGTAATCAAGCTTTAAGTATTAATAGAATTACAATTTCATAAACATTCAGATTTAGTTTTTAAGCTTTAAGTAATGAGTTGAGAATGGTTGTTCAATTTTTCAATACACTTTTGTTTCTGTCTCATAAGTTCTAATAAAGCTCAATGCAAGCTTATCCTATGGTTGCTACTGCTTTTATTCCGAAAATTCAATTGGTCAAAGAAAGTCAACAGAGGCTCATGATGGTTTAGCTGATTCAGGAAGGGTATCTCGTTGATTTGGGTGGAGTAGCTTGGTGTTAAGCTCTCATGAGCATTATAAACCTGTTTGGGCAGTAATCATTGTGAGTTTCCCATGTTTACAAATTTTAGTTTTTTTTTTTTTTTTTTTTTTTTTTTTTTTTTTTTATTATTATTAAACAACTCATTATTGTTAACTGCTTTATCTGTCTTCATTAGTTATAGCATATCGATGGTTAGAGAGAGAGAGAGAGAGAGAGAGAGAGACAAACAGAGAAAGAGAGAGAGGGAGGGAATATGTGTATATTAGCTTTAGAGAGAGAAACACAAGAGTTCACACATACAAATGAGGAGCTTCACCCTTCTAGTTGTGACTAGGAGGGGTATTTATACTATTCTATACGCCTATCTATACAATCATTATTAGTCCTTGCGTATAAGTAAATAAGTATATTAATGCAATTCTCGAATATTACTTCACTTTTAAGGCTAATCGTTGTTAGTTTATATTTTCCATTTAAATGTTTGTAACCAATATATCACTTAGAAAATACTTGTTAGCCTTAGAAGTGGCGATCTTAGTTTAGTATTTTGTATAAACGATTGAACTATTTTGTTAAAGGTTTAGCCCATTGTCGTGGCCCATTAGCGAAAGCCCACATTGAGTTATACTCATATATACACATCTCTTGCTATGGAGATAGTGTGGTTCCTTATTCATATCAGTCTAATATCTCTATTTTGGTTCCATATTCTCTCTACATCTTTCTCTCTCTAAAACCTTCTACTAGTGTACATGAAATTGATCTAATTAGGTTATGTTGATACAATATAATGTCTAAAAACATTATTTCTATGTTTCGACATCTCTACATTTTGATGATAACAAAATGTAAAAACACTTTACGTCAAAATTAACGTAAACAAGTTTTTAGTAAAAATATCTCGTTTTTATGTAAATTACTCTAGGTAAGAACAAACAGATTTACAACTTGACAAATGATCAAAGAATTAATTTTGTGTTCTAAACTTCACATTTTTAATGTGACAAAACATTTTTTTAAAAATACATTTTACAAATTATTTTTGAATTAAAAAGAAATGTTTTAATTAGAAAAATAAGTTTGAATATTCCAACTGCTACTTTTCCCTCAAAACAGCTCCAAACTTCCCCAAATAAACCTTCGCCACTAAAAACAAAAGCTGGAGCGCTTTTGTCTAGCACTATACCACTAAATACCACGGTACCACTAAATTTAGTGAAACCATGCAAACTTTAGTGGTGTCGTCCCTATGTAACGGCCAAATTTTCTTTACCTATAAATACCAGTCCATTTTGCAGTTTTTAAGCATCCCTCTTCACACAAAAATTTTCTGAGTTAAATCCCTCAACCACATTTACATTTCCTTGATCATTTAGATAGCCTTTTTTTTATTTTTTATTTTTTTTTTATTTTTTTTAAGAGTGATCCAATCATCCAACCAAGTGATCACCTTTATTCCTTTTCTAGTGCAAGAGAAGAACATAAAGTATCAAGAAGATACAAGGTGTTGTAGTATTAGTGTAGTGCACTCGTAACACTTGTTACATACTTGTTGTATCTAGATATACATCAAGTTTTCTTTAGTCTTGTTTGGTGTGTAGTATGACTGCGTTTTAGCCTTCAACTAAAACGGGGAAGAAGATAAAACGCAGTGAAAGTGACATTTATGTCCTGTTGTGACTGCGTTTTGGCCATTTTGTATTTTGTAGTTACTGCGATTTGGTGTCTTCTGGTTTGAACTACTGCATGTTGACACTATTGTGTTTTGATCCTCTGCATTTTGTGATCAACTGAGTTTTGAGACTCTGCGTTTTGAGCTACTGAGTTTTGTCACTTCACTATTGCGGTTTGAGTTGAGACTTGACTGCGTTTTGAGCAAATTTCCTCATTGAGATGTATGTTCTGACTGAGTTTTGTCCGAATCAGTATGTAAAACTAATACAACCTAACCACAACCTAACCTAATCACAAGTTAACTTAACGACAACAACAATTCACCGAATTTTACAAACCATCATTCATCTTAACACACAATCACTAATCATTATTGATCCAAACTTCCATCATCATAGCACATTCAAGTAATCACTATCTTACGGTTTCTTTTATTGATTTTAGAAAATCCCGCGAAAGATTTGATTTCTAGGTTTAAATCACAAGAGTTGTAAAATCCCGTGTAAGTTCACATCATGGCAAGCATTTCTTCTGATGACATTCAAGCTGTCGGGTCCGATACCCGTCCTCCTATGCTTGATAGGACGGATTATGAGTCATGGGCATAAAGAATTTAACTATACTATTTGGGCAAAGAGAATGGTGTCAATACGCTTCGATATATTGATGAAGGACCTTTATGAATGGGTACCACTAGAGATGTTGTCACTAGAGGCGAGGATGGAGCTGTCACACTTGGAATCGACAAGCCACGTACTTAATATGATCTTAATGGGGAGGAGAAGAAGCGTTATGATGCAGGCATTAGAGATTATAACATTGTGATTCAAGGAATTCCCAAAGATGTATACAAGCTTATCAACTTCAACACCGAAGCCAAAGCTGTGTGGGACAGTGTTAAAATGCTTCTGGCTGGATCTGAACTGACCAAAGAAGATCGTGAATCTCAGTTGTATGATGAATTTGAGCAATTCAAGATGAATCCTGGTGAAAACATCACTGACTATTATGTGAGATTCTACAAACTTGTGAATGACATGAGGATCATCAGGATGACAATGCCAAATATTCAGCTAAATTCTAAGTTTATGAACAACATGTCGCCCGAGTGGGATAGATTTGTCACTGCTGTGAAGCCCAACAAAGGATTGAGAGATACAAACTATGAACAGCTGTATGCTTACTTACAACAACATGCACTAGGCCAAAAACTGGAATTGGTTACACCAAATATGTGTGACGATATACATATAGTCACACATGGTTTTTTTCTTATGTGTGACTAAAGGTCGTGTGACCATAGGGTACCTATGGTCACATGTTTTGGTTCTTTTTAGTCTCACTTAAAAAAGAGTAACCAAAACGTTAAAATGTGTGACTAAATAGGTACAATTTTAGTTGGATTAATCAGCTTTGTGTGACGAAAAGCTCTTATAGTCACACGAAGCATTTTTTTTTGTATATTTAGTCACATACAATTAACCATAAAGTGGCCAAAAGTGTTTAATAAGTGTGACCATATTGTGTTGAAAGTGAAGAAATGTATGGTTTGTGTGACTATAGATCATCCAATTGCCACATAAATTTGGTTTTCGTGTGGCCTTTTGTACCATTTAGTCACACATATCATGTTTCTTTTGGGTATTTAGTCACATACAATTAAGCATAAAGTGGCAAAAAGTGTGAATAAGTGTGACCATATGGTGTTTAAAGTGAAGAAATTTGTGTTTTGTGTGACTATTGATCATCCAATGGCCACATGAATTGTATGTTTGTGTGGCCTTTTGTACCATTTAGTCACACAAAGCATTTTTCTTTTGGGTATTTAGTCACATACAATAAATCAGAAAGTGGCCAAAAGTGTGAATAAGTGTGACCATATGGTGTTTAAAGTGAAGAAATGTGTGTTTTGTGTGACTATTGGTCATCCAATGGCCACATGAATTGTATGTTTGTGTGGCCTTTTGTACCATTTAGTCACACATATCATGTTTGTTTTGGGTATTTAGTCACATACAATCAAGCATAAAGTGGCCAAAAGTGTGAATAAGTGTGACCATATGGTGTTTAAAGTGAAGAAATTTGTGTTTTGTGTGACTATTGATAAGCCAATGGCTACATGAATTGTATGTTTGTGTGGCCTTTTGTACCATTTAGTCACACATATCATGTTTCTTTTGGGTATTTAGTCACATACAATTAAGCATAAAGTGGCCAAAAGTGTGAATAAGTGTGACCATATGGTGTTTAAAGTGAAGAAATTTGTGTTTTGTGTGACTATTGATAAGCCAATGGCCACATGAATTGTATGTTTGTGTGGCCTTTTGTACCATTTAGTCACACATATCATGTTCGTTTTGGGTATTTAGTCACATACAATTAATCATAAAGTGGCCAAAAGTGTGAATAAGTGTGACCATATGGTGTTTAAAGTGAAGAAATTTTTGTTTTGTGTGACTATTGATAAGCCAATGGCCACATGAATTGTATGTTTGTGTGGCCTTTTGTACCATTTAGTCACACATATCATGTTTGTTTTGGGTATTTAGTCACATACAATTAAGCATAAAGTGGCCAAAGGTATTAATAATTGTGACCATATGCTGTTTAAATTGAAGAAATTTGTATTTTGTGTAACTATTGATCATTAAATGGCCACATGAATTGTATGCATGTGTGGCCTTTTGTAACATTTAGTCACACAACGAATTAATTATACAGTCACCAACAAAAAGCCGTAAATAATAAAATTCAATAAAATTCAAATATATAAAATTAATCAAATTCAAATACAATAAAAGTGGAATGTATATAAAATTGTGATGGCATAAATAATAAAATTCTCATAAATATAACTTCTTAGTCTTGATCATCTTCTGAGCAGCTTCACTTTTCATGGCTTCAATAGAGACGTAGTTGCGTTTCCCTGTTAATTTAGGTGGAACTTTGTTATGCTCACTAATCATTTGTATGGTACTTGGTGGTGTAGCCTGTAGGAAACAAAAAGCCGGGTGTATCAAATACTGAATTAATTATGAGAAATTATATATATATGTAGGTTGATAAAACAGATGCTTGTATGTACCTGATCTTCCAAAATCACTTGCTCCTTTGGCCATGCATAAAAACCACCTACTGCCTTCATAACTGTTTTGAAACCGTTACCTCCTACATCCGGTATGCAAGCTGCATCCAGTAAGGATTTATCAATAGACACTTTGTAGCAATCCTTGGGGAGTGGTTTGTTATGAACCATTTGTTTTCCATCACTCATGTATACTCTGCCCAAAGCAATAATAGTTGTTCTCTTTGTGTGCCACAATTTGCAGTTAATTACCTAAAAAAATGATTTGTTGCATGTATGTATCAGAAATCAGTTAAACAAAATAATATATGAACATGTTTAAATACATACTTGTGGTAGTACTAGTAATGAAGACTCATCTTCTTGTGATTGGGAAGCTTGACGTGCATCCTTTCGTTTTGCTCTAGTCGTTTTCTTAGATGCGACAGATTTAACAGTTACCTATACATATAAAACACAGTAAATAAGACATGCATGTAGATTTAAAAAATCACATGTGGAAGTTTTATTACTTACACTTGTTTCCTTTTCCTTTTCCAAAGTTGGGAGTCCGTTAGACTTCTGAATGCTTGCAACTTTTTCACATCCAGAAACATGTGTTCCGGCATCCGCATCAGCATTGCTGTTTATATGATTAATGTTCACCGGAGACACCTGCAATATAAAGTGTTTAAGAAGACTGCAGCAGTTTTTATAAGGGTCAATAAAAGATGGAATGTTATTTCTGGTGGTGTCAATGGACTTGACGTCAATGGAGTTGTTGCCAATGTAGTTGATGGCGATGGACTTGATGCCAATGGAGTTGACGTTGAGTTCGACTGCCCCTTTTGTGCAGCCAATTGCTTCATCAAATCCTGGATTACCACATCTTTTTCTTGACGTTGGCGTCTCTCATTTTCAAGTTCACTTTGAAGTAACACCACTCTTTCATCAGATGCTTGTTTGTTTCGAGGAAGATCAAAATACCTCCTGTAGGTTACTCCACCTCCCACTCCTCTCGCATATCCTCCCTTTTCCTTACCTAATACAACTGTCATGGCATCACTGCCATGATCAACCTTCAAGGTTCCTTGTTTGATCTTGTCCTCCGTTTCTTTCTGCACACACAATATGGGTAATAGGTTATTATATGTTGATCCCACTTTAATATAAGCAAGAAGACTTTTTAGCCCCACTATGCACATTATAATAAAATATGCAGTAAAACTTACAATTTTTTCTCCCACGGCTCTAGTATCATCATCGTAAAAATCTCCGTCTTTGTTCTTCCTTCCTGACAACCACAGTGTGGTACGCGGTGGTTCTTCATCTGGTTGAATTTCTTTACGATCGATCTTATAAACATCAAATGCACACACGTAAGATAAACCATTTTACACGCAAGTATTATGCTATTAACTGCAAAGGTTTCAAGTTACCATTTGATCTATCACAAGGGCGTATCCACCTCGTCCCATTCTATGCTGATAAAGAGACTTGGAACGCGCCACTTTTGTTGCAGCTGATTTCACCTTGCAACACAAAATCAAAAGGCGTTTAGATGTAGTAATGATTATATACTATAGAACTAATACATATGGAAACAACAAATGCTTGAACTTGAATAAAAAAGTACTAATTAACACCTTGTATTCATCGCTTTGTGTATAATTTACAAAATTGACCCAATCATCAGCTGATATAATTGCATCATAATTAGTCGGGACTTCATTTAGTTTAGAAGGTGTTTCTAGGTTGGGCAATATGTAGTTTTGTGTCAATTTACTTCTGAAATTGCGTAGAAGTTGACCAAGACGATTCATTAACACTTTTCTGGCTGTCAAGTCAACATCAAAAAATCGCTGAAAAGATTAACACAATGTTCCTAATTAGTTGCACATAATGTAAATGCTACATATATATTTCATGCTATATTACTGGGTTAAAAAATAGTATAGGTTTACCATGATTTCGTCCCACATTTTGTCTCTTGCTTCTGAATCAACCTTCTTCTAGGATATAATCCTGACACCTATATGCTCACGAACCAAGTCTCCCAAAAAACTAGAAAACAATGCTCGGTGTTTTCCTGATATCCTATTCATAGCATCGAAGGTTACACTGAGCTTCTCTCCACCTACTTTTCCATATTCCCTTCGAAACTTTGCTAACCTGGTTATGCCCCTCTTTTTGACATAACCATTTGATTGGTTGTTATCACGTTTACCATCATCAGAATACTGCTCCGATTCATATCCCAAATCATGGTCAGGATGTTCATTATCAAAAAAATCAATATTATCACGATCATTCTCTTGGGTTTCCATGATTCGTCTGAAGCAATGTGTAAAAGAATAATACTAAACTAAATTGTTGAATAATGGTTAAAAAAGTTATTGATTTAATGTTTTGAAGAAGGCTGATTTTTTGGAGAAAAAATAGGGCATATGATGGGGCAGTTTTTGGTTTAAGGAAATCACAATTTCCAGAGTTAATTTTGAAAATTATGTTTGAGAGTTTAAACATTTCACGAAAATATTTGGCTCCAAAATTTTTAATTAAGAATTTAAACATTTCATTAATATTTTGGGTCCAAAATAACACCCATGCATATAACTTTGCATGACATAAGTTGTGCTTACACACAGTCCCAAACACCCATATATCCTCAAACCCGCTGTCCCAAACACACATATAACTGCATAAACACAAAATGGCGCATACAAATGAACAAACACGATATGAAAAATGAGGAGAATGTATAAAACATGTAGAAACGGTCTAAAACATGATTAAACGGGCGAGAACGTGTAAACACGAACTAAAACGTATAAAACCGACTAAGAATTATAAGACGTACGAAAAATGAGGAAAAATATGAAAAAACATGAAAATGACAAAAACCTACGAAAACGGATAAAAACATGTACAGACGTAGTAATCCATGACAAAACGGGGGATAACGTGTAAAGATGGACGAAAACGTGTACACACGGATGCAAACGTATCATATAACCTAAAGATACCCTAACGACAGTATGACACATTCTTCATCATAGTACATATGGCTTTACTGATTTTATGGCCTTCTCAAATGTCAAAATTAACGTGCCCACCTTTAATAATTAACTTTAACACACTCAGGGGCGGATCTAGTGTATAGCACGGATATGGAAGTGCAAACCCTAAAATTCGACGGGTAGTGTTAAAAACATAGGGTGCATACCCTTGAAGGACCCTTCGAGGACCATTCGAGCAACAGTGCATACCCTATTTTGAAATCCTAGTTCCGCCATTGAGCACACTTCATATAACCTTCACAATATAACTATACACATACCAAGTCTATGCAACCCATGGATGACCGGTGATAATGGCTAATTCGCATGGTGGGTTAGGGGTGAGCATGGTCCAAAAACCGGACCGGACAAGACCAGACCGGACCGAAGACCGAGAATCGGAAAAACCATAGACCGAGACCGGACCGAATGTGGTCGGTCCGGTCTCGGTCCGGTCCGGTCTTCGGTCGGTCTGGTCCAATTAGGCATATTTTGGCACGTTTTTTCGGTTTTTTGGTCGGTCCGGATCGGACCGACCGGACCGAGGACCGAATTAGCCAAAAAGACTAGACCGAGGACCGGACCGAATGTGGTCGGTCGGTCCGGTCCATCCGGTCCGTTTGCTCACCCTTATGGTGGGTCACTGGTAGTAGGTTATAACTGGTCACATTCATTAATGGGTATTTGACATCATATGGGAATTGGGTTATAGTTGTTTTAGAGTGTCATGTTACGACAGGATTCAATGAATAGTACATATGTATAATATTATGTTATCAAAAACCCGACCGAATGGTCAAGATGCTCGCTCCCTGAGATATTCCCATGTCGTTTTAACTGAGCTAATGTCAAATATTGATCATGTTCGTTAAGTTAATAAATAAACGAAGATAAACGAACTTTTACCAAAGAAATCAGGAAACGTTCAAAGAACGTTCAGTTCGTTTACATTCCTAGCTACTCACAGGATTCTAATAGGCTGGGAAATAGTAATTTGTAATTTAAAGCCTAGAAATGCAAATTAACTTTTCTTAAGTCCTAAATGACTAAAAATAATTGTAGGGAAAATATTTTTATTTTTTTGAGTTTTATTTTATTTTTTAATAATTAAAAACTAATTTTAAGTAATTAAATGATAAAAAATAATAAACTGATTAAGAATACACAACTTATTTAAATAACTACACAGTCTTCATCATAGTACATATGACTTTACTGGTTTTATGGCCTCCCCAAATGTCAAAATTAACGTTCCCACCTTTAATAACTTTAAGACACTTCATATAACCTTCACAAAATATACACATACCAAGTATATGCAACCCATGTTTGACCGGTGATAATGGCTAATTAATTCACATGGTGGGTCATTGGTAGTAGGTTATAACTGGTCACATTCATTAATGTTCATCAAGGTCGACAACAGGGCAATATCACCGGTTCATATGACCCAAGTGTACTATCGGGTTGTTCGGTTAGTTTGATTTCATTCAATTAGAAAATAATAATCATGAATATTTTAAAAATAATATTCAAATTATAACCATTTATAAAGATGGGCGTGATCTTTTTGAAATTCACGGGTTGAAAAGGTTAAACGGGTTTTGGGTTGACACAGTCAACCCTTTTTTGATACAAAAGTTGCCACATTAAGAAAAAAAGCTTAAATGGGTTGTCAAGTCGACCCAATTAATTTATTCACAACCCGAACCTAGGAATGGCAATGGAGCGGGGTGGCCATCCCCATCCCCGAATCCAATTACCAAAACATGCCCCAAACCCGCCCCAATCCCCATTGGGGATCTTATTGGGGTGCCCCATTGGGGCGCGATACTCCTCCAAACCCGCCTCGATCCCCATTGGGGAACTTATCGGGTCCTTAATGGGGTGTCTTCTTTGGCATGTTCTAAGCAAAACGAATTCAACATAAAATTTTTTTAAATAATAATAAATAAATAAATAAATAATTAATTAAATAAATAACCTTCAAATTATCTAGTCACAAATTACAAGAAATACTTTAACATTAGACGTAACAAGGATCATTCAGTTTTTACAATCTTCTCTATGAAACAAAATAATAAAATCTTAATGTTGACTTGGTCTTTTCCTTCCTTTGAAACAGCTCACGAAAGGAAGTCTTCATTCATTTAATATTCAAAAACAATAGCTCAAATTATCTGTTTAAACGTCTAAACCAAAATGTTTAAATATAATAACTTACTTGATAGTTGAAATACTATTTACTGAAGTTGCATACATACACATAAATAATACATATAATTTATAACATGTATATATATTATATCGGGGCGGGGCGGGGCGGGGATGCTTGGCCCTAGTCACTGCTCCAAAATTTTCGGGTTTCGGGTTTCCCCGTCGGGTTCGGGTTTTTTTGCCATCCCTACCCGAACCTACCCTGATTAATAAATGGGTTAGATTGGTGGACCCATGTAACAATTCGCAATTTCAGGTTAACTTTTATTCCCGAAAATTTTACTATTCATATTTTACTATTCACTTTACTATTCACTTTTACTATTCACTTTTCACTATTCATCTCAAAAATTTTTATTTCATATTCTCGCAAGTTAAACTATTTTAACGATAATCCGAGAGTTTGACACTCGTCGGATCATTTCTGCAAAAATCACAAAGCCGTGTCCGAGATTTACTTTTAGGTTTAAACGTCCTTCTAGCATCCCGATATGTCCATAAAACATTATAAACAATAGAAATATGATTTTCTCTCATTTTAGGACAATTCCAAAAGTTTCGGAATTTTACGTTTTTCAGTTCAGCGTTTTACGCGAATTGCGCGTTTTAGACCCGTGTTTCCAGTTTTTAGCAGGGTTTTCGCACCCGATAGAACCTACCACTCATTTTATATTTTATTATGGACTATATTGACATGTTTAACCATATTTATAAGTTTCATATTTTTAGGATACCCGGTTTTACGTTTCGTGACTTAACAACTTACGGTTAACGATTAACGGGACCAAAACTCACTACGTAACTTATATAAGGCCAAGATTCATCCACCTAGTCCCTTCCCCTTGTCCATGAACGTGTATATGGTGGCCTTGGTGGCTTGATAATAAGCCTAGGAAAGTATGTGGTCTAAGAACAACCAAGTATGCATAGATGTGTTTAGTTTTTAACCATTAGTTCATTATACTTCATGTGTTCCAATTTTAACCACAAGTAAGTACTAGCTAACCTCCTCACTTGCACTATAAAAGGAAACTCATCTCTTCATTCTTTTCATCACCATTTAAAACTTCCCAACATAATTCCATAGCTTCATCATCTTTGATCTTCAAGTTACAAATTACATACCAAAGTTCAAGGTCTTAGTATTCTCTACCTAGTTCTTAAGTTTGTTTGGTGATTCCATGGTTGATTTAGGAGCTACACAAGGTTACTAGGGCTGAAGTTAAATGGTTTTCACAAGGGTTAGATCAAGGCTAGCAAGGGTTACAAGAGTTATGGTAAAGGGTTTACAAGCATAGGTTTAGTGTCCTAGTTCATACTTGACTTCCTTTCTTTAGAAAGCCAAAAGTTGTAAGCAAACCCTTATACACTTTCTTGCTCAATATCATTTCATGCTTATTATGTTTCTTTCATGCTATATATGGTCTTTGTATTGTGTTCATGATGTTTAAAAATGGATAAAACAAGTATTGGTATACATATGTTAACTTATGACAAGCAAACAAGCAAACTAGTGATTTTTATGAAAAACCACGACCACAATAGTATAACTTTGATATTTGACACTTACTTACTGTTAAAGAGGACTTAACAAGGAAAACATAACAATTTGAATCACCCAAAACGAGTACACGAGTCAAAAGTTATGACCGTTTGAAGTTAGCGAAACCAAAATGGCAAATCTGCCTAAATAGCATTCTGATCAAATTATGATTTTGAAAGTCCCACTTCTGCTCCGATTCATCAAAAAGTTAAAACACGAAAGTTGTCCGGAACGACGTTTTCGTTCAGGAGTAAAGAAGCTTGAGACCTGAAAATGCTTTCTGAGTGATAAATTTCTTCAAATTCTTAACAGCCCATTTTTAGACCAAAGTTACTATATAATGATTATATTTAGATGAGACCAAGAGGTCTAAATGACCTAAAGCCAAGACCACAACCATGGCTAAAGCCAAGGTTGAGTCTCAAGACCATGGTAACAATGACCAAGGTCACGGCAAAGCCACGGCTAAAGACCATATAACTATTAAAGATCAAAGCTTATATATATATATATGTTATCGAATACTACAATAGTAGGGAGCCTCATGTGAGGAGTTCATTGAGTAAGCCGTCGAGACGAGTTGTGGATTTACGAGTTAAAGTGTCCTGGCTCCTCGAACGTTTACTCCATGACTTCTGAATTATGTCGGCCCGAACGGTAGTAAGAGATTTACAACCTATACATGTTTCATAGACCACTTATATTCAAAGACTTACACTATATACTAAGTACTACATCATGAACATTATGCAAGACATATATAGGCAATTCGTCGTATTCTTAGACGTTACTCCAAACCTAAGTCGCAACGTTCTATTATAGGCTGCTCTTAGAGACTTTCGCGATTCGACTACCACTATCATTTCTCATTACATAGACTTAAGGTGAGTCATAGCCCCTACTCTTTTCGTACTTGTTTTAACTATTGGGGGGGATACATGCTCAACTACTTGTTTACTTGTACAAATACTCAAAACGTCTATACTTGACTGTGTTATACTTGATTGCTTACATACATGACTGCGTTATACTTAATTGCGTTATTCTATTTATTGACTAGTAGTTGTCTTTGGGAATTGACTCCCAGTTGTCTTTGGGAAGTGGCTCCCAGTTGTCTTTGGGAATTGACTCCCAGTTGTCTTTGATACATCCTAACATTTGCGAATGTTGGATACATCATAAAAGTGAGGTCTTCGGAGATGAAGTAGAGACTCACTTCTAATTGCTTAAATTGTCTTGATGAACTTATACATGTCTTATTCATACTATATATGTTAGCAGTGGGTTGTGAACACACAGGTTACAAGTCTCTTATGGCGGGACTTGTAACTGAGTGGATTCACGATGCCTTTGCTGTGTGATCATTCTTTAAGGCTTTTTCAACTGTTTTAAGAAAAACTCTATGAACTCACCAACCATTGTGTTGACACTTTAGCATGTTATCTCTGGTCTATAAGGCGATAGCTAGTGCGT
Source organism: Artemisia argyi (assembly GCA_030686995.1). Classification (NCBI taxonomy): domain Eukaryota; kingdom Viridiplantae; phylum Streptophyta; class Magnoliopsida; order Asterales; family Asteraceae; genus Artemisia; species Artemisia argyi. The sequence goes on from CM060677.1 coordinate 131,800,889, forward strand.
GGAACTTAGAGTCAAGCTGCATATTCTGAAGACTTACGCTTTTATCATTTACCATTCAAAACTTTGTATACATTTATGTATCATACTTTGGAATCTCATGTTTGTAACTTTGAATTCATTAATCGAATGGTAACTTTTCAAAACGTCTCATTTAGAGTTCGTTTTCTATACCTTGTACTTTGTATTATGAAGTAGCACCTCTATGACACAGTCTTCCGCTGCGGTATTTTGGGGGTGTTACAGATTGGTACCAGAGCCTTGGTTATAGAGAACTAGGTTGCATTTAGTGCCTAGACTATAACTGCTATATACGTTGGGACCTTCCTCTTTATTTGCCTTACACACAATACATACACATATGCTTTTTGGTTAGAGGTTTGCTTAGTTCCACGCTGTTAGATGATGTGACTTTAGTATTATAAGGAGCCCCAGAGATTAGCCGAGTCATTAGAAACATGGAGCTTAGTAATAACTAATTAGTTAACTTGATCTTGTGACAGTTCTTGTTTGATGAGACACAAGATTTGAGTTAAATAATATTATTGCTTAGCTTTAGGGATTTGATGACTTGATTATCTTACTATCGGCCTCAGAAGGCGGATTTTGTGTCGGAAATTCCTTAAGTAGGATGATTTAGAATCTCCTTATTTAAATGGATTGGGACGCCTCTTCATTTAAATAAAGAAATTGTAAATCACCGAACCATAAGTTTATGAGACCTTACTTACATAAATTTAGACGCTTCTTTATGTAAGTAATGTGTTATAAATAAGTGGGCTTAATTGTAGCCGATACAACTCCTTAACCAAAACCTTAGACGAATCAGAGTGAACACCACTATTTTAGAGATCCTGAAATCCCGAATTCTCTTAGACACACCGTAAGTAGTTAACATCAACTGAACTTCGGGACGAAGTTCTTCTTAAGGGGTAGAGACTGTAACAATTCGCAATTTCAGGTTAACTTTTATTCCCGAAAATTTTACTATTCACATTTTACTATTCACTTTACTATTCACTTTTACTATTCACTTTTACTATTCACCTTTCACTATTCATCTCAAAAATTTTTATTTCATATTCTCGTAAGTTAAACTATTTTAACGATAATCCGAGAGTTTGACACTCGTCGGATCATTTCTGCAAAAATCACAAAGCCGTGTCCGAGATTTACTTTTAGGTTTAAACGTCCTTCTAGCATCCCGATATGTCCATAAAACATTATAAACAATAGAAATATGATTTTCTCTCATTTTATGACAATTCCAAAAGTTTCGGAATTTTACGTTTTTCAGTTCAGCGTTTTACGCGAATTGCGCGTTTTAGACCCGTGTTTCCAGTTTTTAGCAGGGTTTTCGCACCCGATAGAACCTACCACTCATTTTATATTTTATTATGGACTATATTGACATGTTTAACCATATTTATAAGTTTCATATTTTTAAGATACCCGGTTTTACGTTTCGTGACTTAACAACTTACGGTTAGCGATTAACGGGACCAAAACTCACTACGTAACTTATATAAGGCCAAGATTCATCCACCTAGTCCCTTCCCCTTGTCCATGAACGTGTATATGGTGGCCTTGGTGGCTTGATAATAAGCCTAGGAAAGTATGTGGTCTAAGAACAACCAAGTATGCATAGATGTGTTTAGTTTTTAACCATTAGTTCATTATACTTCATGTGTTCCAATTTTAACCACAAGTAAGTACTAGCTAACCTCCTCACTTGCACTATAAAAGGAAACTCATCTCTTCATTCTTTTCATCACCATTTAAAACTTCCCAACATAATTCCATAGCTTCATCATCTTTGATCTTCAAGTTACAAATTACATACCAAAGTTCAAGGTCTTAGTATTCTCTACCTAGTTCTTAAGTTTGTTTGGTGATTCCATGGTTGATTTAGGAGCTACACAAGGTTACTAGGGCTGAAGTTAAATGGTTTTCACAAGGGTTAGATCAAGGCTAGCAAGGGTTACAAGAGTTATGGTAAAGGGTTTACAAGCATAGGTTTAGTGTCCTAGTTCATACTTGACTTCCTTTCTTTAGAAAGCCAAAAGTTGTAAGCAAACCCTTATACACTTTCTTGCTCAATATCATTTCATGCTTATTATGTTTCTTTCATGCTATATATGGTCTTTGTATTGTGTTCATGATGTTTAAAAATGGATAAAACAAGTATTGGTATACATATGTTAACTTATGACAAGCAAACAAGCAAACTAGTGATTTTTATGAAAAACCACGACCACAATAGTATAACTTTGATATTTGACACTTACTTACTGTTAAAGAGGACTTAACAAGGAAAACATAGCAATTTGAATCACCCAAAACGAGTACACGAGTCAAAAGTTATGACCGTTTGAAGTTAGCGAAACCAAAACGGCAAATCTGCCTAAATAGCATTCTGATCAAATTATGATTTTGAAAGTCCCACTTCTGCTCCGATTCATCAAAAAGTTAAAACACGAAAGTTGTCCGGAACGACGTTTTCGTTCAGGACTAAAGAAGCTTGAGACCTGAAAATGCTTTCTGAGTGATAAATTTCTTCAAATTCTTAACAGCCCATTTTTAGACCAAAGTTACTATATAATGATTATATTTAGATGAGACCAAGAGGTCTAAATGACCTAAAGCCAAGACCACAACCATGGCTAAAGCCAAGGTTGAGTCTCAAGACCATGGTAACAATGACCAAGGTCACGGCAAAGCCACGGCTAAAGACCATATAACTATTAAAGATCAAAGCTTATATATATATATATATATATGTTATCGAATACTACAATAGTAGGGAGCCTCATGTGAGGAGTTCATTGAGTAAGCCGTCGAGACGAGTTGTGGATTTACGAGTTAAAGTGTCCTGGCTCCTCGAACGTTTACTCCATGACTTCTGAATTATGTCGGCCCGAACGGTAGTAAGAGATTTACAACCTATACATGTTTCATAGACCACTTATATTCAAAGACTTACACTATATACTAAGTACTACATCATGAACATTATGCAAGACATATATAGGCAATTCGTCGTATTCTTAGACGTTACTCCAAACCTAAGTCGCAACGTTCTATTATAGGCTGCTCTTAGAGACTTTCGCGATTCGACTACCACTATCATTTCTCATTACATAGACTTAAGGTGAGTCATAGCCCCTACTCTTTTCGTACTTGTTTTAACTATTGGGGGGGATACATGCTCAACTACTTGTTTACTTGTACAAATACTCAAAACGTCTATACTTGACTGTGTTATACTTGATTGCTTACATACATGACTGCGTTATACTTAATTGCGTTATTCTATTTATTGACTAGTAGTTGTCTTTGGGAATTGACTCCCAGTTGTCTTTGGGAAGTGGCTCCCAGTTGTCTTTGGGAATTGACTCCCAGTTGTCTTTGATACATCCTAACATTTGCGAATGTTGGATACATCATAAAAGTGAGGTCTTCGGAGATGAAGTAGAGACTCACTTCTAATTGCTTAAATTGTCTTGATGAACTTATACATGTCTTATTCATACTATATATGTTAGCAGTGGGTTGTGAACACACAGGTTACAAGTCTCTTATGGCGGGACTTGTAACTGAGTGGATTCACGATGCCTTTGCTGTGTGATCATTCTTTAAGGCTTTTTCAACTGTTTTAAGAAAAACTCTATGAACTCACCAACCATTGTGTTGACACTTTAGCATGTTATCTCAGGTCTATAAGGCGATAGCTAGTGCGTGGAACTTAGAGTCAAGCTGCATATTCTGAAGACTTACGCTTTTATCATTTACCATTCAAAACTTTGTATACATTTATGTATCATACTTTGGAATCTCATGTTTGTAACTTTGAATTCATTAATCGAATGGTAACTTTTCAAAACGTCTCATTTAGAGTTCGTTTTCTATACCTTGTACTTTGTATTATGAAGTAGCACCCCTATGACACAGTCTTCCGCTGCGGTATTTTGGGGGTGTTACAGATTGGTACCAGAGCCTTGGTTATAGAGAACTAGGTTGCATTTAGTGCCTAGACTATAACTGCTATATACGTTGGGACCTTCCTCTTTATTTGCCTTACACACAATACATACACATATGCTTTTTGGTTAGAGGTTTGCTTAGTTCCACGTTGTTAGATGATGTGACTTTAGTATTATAAGGAGCCCCAGAGATTAGCCGAGTCATTAGAAACATGGAGCTTAGTAATAACTAATTAGTTAACTTGATCTTGTGACAGTTCTTGTTTGATGAGACACAAGATTTGAGTTAAATAATATTATTGCTTAGCTTTAGGGATTTGATGACTTGATTATCTTACTATCGGCCTCAGAAGGCGGATTTTGTGTCGGAAATTCCTTAAGTAGGATGATTTAGAATCTCCTTATTTAAATGGATTGGGACGCCTCTTCATTTAAATAAAGAAATTGTAAATCACCAAACCATAAGTTTATGAGACCTTACTTACATAAATTTAGACGCTTCTTTATGTAAGTAATGTGTTATAAATAAGTGGGCTTAATTGTAGCCGATACAACTCCTTAACCAAAACCTTAGACGAATCAGAGTGAACACCACTATTTTAGAGATCCTGAAATCCCGAATTCTCTTAGACACACCGTAAGTAGTTAACATCAACTGAACTTCGGGACGAAGTTCTTCTTAAGGGGTAGAGACTGTAACAATTCGCAATTTCAGGTTAACTTTTATTCCCGAAAATTTTACTATTCACATTTTACTATTCACTTTTACTATTCACTTTTCACTATTCATCTCAAAATTTTTTATTTCATATTCTCGTAAGTTAAACTATTTTAACGATAATCCGAGAGTTTGACACTCGTCGGATCATTTCTGCAAAAATCACAAAGCCGTGTCCGAGATTTACTTTTAGGTTTAAACGTCCTTCTAGCATCCCGATATGTCCATAAAACATTATAAACAATAGAAATATGATTTTCTCTCATTTTATGACAATTCCAAAAGTTTCGGAATTTTACGTTTTTCAGTTCAGCGTTTTACGCGAATTGCGCGTTTTAGACCCGTGTTTCCAGTTTTTAGCAGGGTTTTCGCACCCGATAGAACCTACCACTCATTTTATATTTTATTATGGACTATATTGACATGTTTAACCATATTTATAAGTTTCATATTTTTAGGATACCCGGTTTTACGTTTCGTGACTTAACAACTTACGGTTAGCGATTAACGGGACCAAAACTCACTACGTAACTTATATAAGGCCAAGATTCATCCACCTAGTCCCTTCCCCTTGTCCATGAACGTGTATATGGTGGCCTTGGTGGCTTGATAATAAGCCTAGGAAAGTATGTGGTCTAAGAACAACCAAGTATGCATAGATGTGTTTAGTTTTTAACCATTAGTTCATTATACTTCATGTGTTCCAATTTTAACCACAAGTAAGTACTAGCTAACCTCCTCACTTGCACTATAAAAGGAAACTCATCTCTTCATTCTTTTCATCACCATTTAAAACTTCCCAACATAATTCCATAGCTTCATCATCTTTGATCTTCAAGTTACAAATTACATACCAAAGTTCAAGGTCTTAGTATTCTCTACCTAGTTCTTAAGTTTGTTTGGTGATTCCATGGTTGATTTAGGAGCTACACAAGGTTACTAGGGCTGAAGTTAAATGGTTTTCACAAGGGTTAGATCAAGGCTAGCAAGGGTTACAAGAGTTATGGTAAAGGGTTTACAAGCATAGGTTTAGTGTCCTAGTTCATACTTGACTTCCTTTCTTTAGAAAGCCAAAAGTTGTAAGCAAACCCTTATACACTTTCTTGCTCAATATCATTTCATGCTTATTATGTTTCTTTCATGCTATATATGGTCTTTGTATTGTGTTCATGATGTTTAAAAATGGATAAAACAAGTATTGGTATACATATGTTAACTTATGACAAGCAAACAAGCAAACTAGTGATTTTTATGAAAAACCACGACCACAATAGTATAACTTTGATATTTGACACTTACTTACTGTTAAAGAGGACTTAACAAGGAAAACATAGCAATTTGAATCACCCAAAACGAGTACACGAGTCAAAAGTTATGACCGTTTGAAGTTAGCGAAACCAAAACGGCAAATCTGCCTAAATAGCATTCTGATCAAATTATGATTTTGAAAGTCCCACTTCTGCTCCGATTCATCAAAAAGTTAAAACACGAAAGTTGTCCGGAACGACGTTTTCGTTCAGGACTAAAGAAGCTTGAGACCTGAAAATGCTTTCTGAGTGATAAATTTCTTCAAATTCTTAACAGCCCATTTTTAGACCAAAGTTACTATATAATGATTATATTTAGATGAGACCAAGAGGTCTAAATGACCTAAAGCCAAGACCACAACCATGGCTAAAGCCAAGGTTGAGTCTCAAGACCATGGTAACAATGACCAAGGTCACGGCAAAGCCACGGCTAAAGACCATATAACTATTAAAGATCAAAGCTTATATATATATATATATATATATATATATATATATATATATATATATGTTATCGAATACTACAATAGTAGGGAGCCTCATGTGAGGAGTTCATTGAGTAAGCCGTCGAGACGAGTTGTGGATTTACGAGTTAAAGTGTCCTGGCTCCTCGAACGTTTACTCCATGACTTCTGAATTATGTCGGCCCGAACGGTAGTAAGAGATTTACAACATATACATGTTTCATAGACCACTTATATTCAAAGACTTACACTATATACTAAGTACTACATCATGAACATTATGCAAGACATATATAGGCAATTCGTCGTATTCTTAGACGTTACTCCAAACCTAAGTCGCAACGTTCTATTATAGGCTGCTCTTAGAGACTTTCGCGATTCGACTACCACTATCATTTCTCATTACATAGACTTAAGGTGAGTCATAGCCCCTACTCTTTTCGTACTTGTTTTAACTATTGGGGGGGATACATGCTCAACTACTTGTTTACTTGTACAAATACTCAAAACGTCTATACTTGACTGTGTTATACTTGATTGCTTACATACATGACTGCGTTATACTTAATTGCGTTATTCTATTTATTGACTAGTAGTTGTCTTTGGGAATTGACTCCCAGTTGTCTTTGGGAAGTGGCTCCCAGTTGTCTTTGGGAATTGACTCCCAGTTGTCTTTGATACATCCTAACATTTGCGAATGTTGGATACATCATAAAAGTGAGGTCTTCGGAGATGAAGTAGAGACTCACTTCTAATTGCTTAAATTGTCTTGATGAACTTATACATGTCTTATTCATACTATATATGTTAGCAGTGGGTTGTGAACACACAGGTTATAAGTCTCTTATGGCGGGACTTGTAACTGAGTGGATTCACGATGCCTTTGCTGTGTGATCATTCTTTAAGGCTTTTTCAACTGTTTTAAGACAAACTCTATGAACTCACCAACCATTGTGTTGACACTTTAGCATGTTATCTCAGGTCTATAAGGCGATAGCTAGTGCGTGGAACTTAGAGTCAAGCTGCATATTCTGAAGACTTACGCTTTTATCATTTACCATTCAAAACTTTGTATACATTTATGTATCATACTTTGGAATCTCATGTTTGTAACTTTGAATTCATTAATCGAATGGTAACTTTTCAAAACGTCTCATTTAGAGTTCGTTTTCTATACCTTGTACTTTGTATTATGAAGTAGCACCCCTATGACACAGTCTTCCGCTGCGGTATTTTGGGGGTGTTACAACCCAAACCCGACCCGAAATATATATATACTCAACACCGAGTTACTAGTTCCTCTCTTTTTAAAAATGCTTCAAACTGAAACTGAATTGGTTACAATTTGAGTCATCCCAATTAAAATAATAATCATCAATATTATGGGAACGCGTAAGTTTTTCTCGACCTTTGATTTTCTGCAGTCTCATCAGTTCTCATGATTACTTGTTTAAATTATTTCATTTCTCATTAATACTCTTAATTTTTTCAGTTCATGCATCTACCCTTTATATATATCTTGGTTTTATTTTTATTTTTTCAGTTCATCCATATACTTTTTTCAGATCATAACTTTTCCACTACAACCCTAATTGAAAATGTCTGACACGCCGTACTTGGATGAACTGAAACAACTTTCTGGGTCCGAAAAGATTCATGATTGTTTTATTTTTCTCAATATTCAGGAGATACCTACCAATGAGGTCAACATGAGGAATGTTGCGGCCGTCAGAGACGACATGAGAATGCAAGTGGATAAGAGGACAGAAAGAATGATGGAGGTGTTTTGGTTGAATACTGATGAAGAAATGGCAGCAGAGGATGTTTATGATTCAATGCATGAAGTCCAGCTAATTGAGAGGCGTTTGGTTGAATCCCTTGCAAGTGTGGTGGCTGACTTTCAGAGGTTGATATCGTTGAAGAAGGAGATCATTGAGATGCTGGAGAAGTATGAGCAAGAATGAAGGTAGTTGTTGGGTTTTTTTTGTGGTTTTTGGGTCTGATGGTCTGATGTTGTTGGGTTATGTAATTATTCTGATGAAAACTTGTTATGTATTTATGTTGAAGGGGATGGTTGGTGAACAATGGTTCATGAACAATGGTTTGTGAAAAAACTTATGATGGTTATTATATGAATGGTATGTGGATATTTATGTTTAATGGCCGTTTGTTTTGTTATGTGCTTTGATGATAATATGCATGTCTCATTATTTTGTTCCAATTTTTCATAAATCTGTGATTGTTAGTTGTTATTGTTAAATGTTGGTTGCTTTTGTTTATATGTGTTTAATTTAGCCTAGTACAAGCTTATGTATCAGTATTATGATTTAGATTGATCATTTGCCTTTTAAATTTGTTAAATCAGTTATTAAACAATCTGTGTTTTAAAGTAGTGTTTGGTTAGGTCTGTGTAGTGAGTATTAGTTGAACTCAGTGACTAAGACCTGTTCATACAACTTTCTTAACACCTAATAAGTCAGAAACAAACAAGGTTTTAGTGGATATAAGCTTTAAAGTCAAAATCACCAAGAAATTGGCCTAAAATATGTCTGTGTGGAAATTAGTGTGGCATAAGCTTCAAATCATCTCACAAGTAGTTGTTCTAGCATAAATTAGTCTTAATATAGGTTAAGTCACATTAATCAATCAGTAAATTAGGATCAAATCTCACAAAAGTCAACGTAAGTTCATAATTTAAAAAAGTCAAAAACATAGTTGTTTCAGAAATCCAAAAATAGGGAGATTTATTTTGATTTTTGTATTTGGAGTGGGAACCTGAGCTTTTCACAAATCATAGTCCCTAAGCTCATCTTTAAAAATCTGTGTCCAACTTATTTTTAGGATTTTTATTGTAGCTTGTGCAAGTGCTTCTTTAAGCTTGCAGGGCAAGTACTTGGCCTGTGCACAGGAAATTGGCCATTTTCAATAGACCATAGATTGTTCAATAGTGGGCCCTATAGTGTTATTATTGGCTTTTTGGAAAGCCAATCAGCTGATCTTTCTAGTTCATAGCTTATTTTGCAATTTCTAGCTTATCTAATAGGGCTGCAAGTAGCTTTTAGTTTGTCCCATTTGACTGTGTACACTGGGTGGTCTGTGTGTACTAGGTTTTTAGCCAAAGTTCATAAGCTCTTATCTGGCTTATCTATGGACCCCAGTACACAACCTTGGGCTTTTTAGGGAGCTTACAAGTTCAGCTTATTGGATTAGTCCTTATTTTGGACTCTAGCCCTTTTGCCCTTAGCTTATTTGACTCATACTTGTGACCTGTCTCAAAACATACACTGAGTAACTCAGAGTTTGCACACAGGTTCCAAGCACCACCCAGTGCTTATTTGTGTCCTTTACCTTGTTTCAAGTTGTTTTAGCTTAAGGTAGGTACAACTCATGTAGTTACAGCTTATTTAGCTTATTGTAGCTTATTTGTAGCTTAATTCCTTTTATAAATCCATTTTGGCTTAAAAAAAGCATCTATAAAGCTAAAAAGCTCATAGAGAGCTTATTTTTTACTTTTGAAAAAAGTGTTTTAACAAAAGTTACTTATAATTAGTAATAAAGAAGTTTTGTAAAAAGAAAATCAAAAAAATTAAAATAAATGGAAAAATTGCAAAAAGTGGGGTTCGAACCTGGGACCTCAAGCATACATGCACAATACCACAACCCCCTTCCAATTGCTCTGGGGCACCAGTTCCGTTTGTTATTGCATAATCTATATACTTAATATAGTCCTTGTTCATTTTACCTTATTTTTGCAATTTAGCTTATTTAAATGCTTATCCGTACCATTTTCCCCCTCCTCATATTTTTCCTAGGTTCCTTGTAACTTGTAGCATTCCTAGTCATTTTCCCATAATTTTTACTCTTGACTAGGTAATTTTTAGAGTTAATTTTAATTAAATTACTTTAAATAAAAAAGCAAAAAATATATTAGTTTTAGTGTTTAATTTTTATGCCAGATAACTTTTTAAATTTTTTTTAACCTTTTATAAGTTTTCAAGATTATGTAAAAATTACTTTTGCAATTTTGACTTTTAATTTCTAATCACTTCAAATTAGTGTTTAATTCATAAAAAATAAAATAAAAGTAAAAAAAAATGAAATTATTTGTAGTCATCTATGACTTAAGAAAAATAATTTTGCATTTTGTGAACGTCCGATTTTTAATTCAAAATTTATAACAAGATATGATCTGGGTAAATTCAAATTTGAAAACCTCATTTAAAACATGTCTATAAACGTTTAAATTTCGTTTTTGTGTTGCCTTTCTTAGCATTTAGTCACACAAAGCATGGTTTTGGAAGTCTATTTAGTCACATACAACTAACCATCAAGTGACCAAAAGTGTTAATAAGTGTGACCATATGGTGTTGAAAATGAAGGAATGTATGGTTTGTGTGACTATAGATCATCCAATTGCCACATAAATTTAGTTTTTTTGTGGCCTTTACTAACATTTAGTCACACAAAGCATGTTTTTGAGAGTGTATTTAGTCACATACAAGTAACCATCAAGTGACCAAAAGTGTTAATAAGTGTGACCATATGGTGTTGAAAATGAAGGAATGTATGGTTTGTGTGACTATAGATCATCCAATTGCCACATAAATTTGGTTTTTGTGTGGCCTTTACTAACATTTAGTCACACAAAGCATGTTTTTGAGAGTGTATTTAGTCACATACAACTAACCATCAATTGACCAAAAGTGTTAATAAGTGTGACCGTATGCTCTTTAAAGTGAAGGAATGTGTATTTTGTGTGACTATTGATCATCCACTTGCCACATGAATTTGGTTTTTGTGTGGCCTTTGGTAACATTTAGTCACACAAAGCATGATTTTGGGAGTGTATTTAGTCACATACAACTAACCATCAAGTGACCAAAAGTGTTAATAAGTGTGACCATATGGTGTTGGAAATGAAGGAATGTATGGTTTGTGTGACTATAAATCATCCAATTGCCACATAAATTTGGTTTTTGTGTGGCCTTTACTAACATTTAGTCACACAAAGCATGTTTTTGAGAGTGTATTTAGTCACATACAACTAACCATCAAGTGACCAAAAGTGTTAATAAGTGTGACCATATGCTCTTTAAAGTAAAGGAATGTGTATTTTGTGTGACTATTGATCATCCACTTGCCACATGAATTTGGTTTTTGTGTGGCCTTTGTTAATATTTAGTCACACAAATCATGTTTTGGCTACACTTAAATAATGTGTAACAAACTGTTTAGTGTGACTATATGTACTGGATTTTGGCTACACTTAAATAATGTGTGACAAAATGTTTTGTGTGACCGTATATGGCATTTGGTCATACTATTAGAAGCAAATGTGACTATAAGTTTTGTGTGACCATATATGGCATCAAGGTTACTTGTATTTGTCACACGTTCCAAATGCATATGTGACTAAATGATCTGGAACAAAATCACCAGTTACGTTTAGTCACATAAGGGTCGATTGTGTGGCAATAGAGGTCTTATGGTCACACATTCGAAATGCTCATGTGTGACTAATTCGTAAATGCTGTCAATTTTCCTACCTTCAGCCACACATATATTTGAATGTGTGGCTGTTCCAAATCGAGCATGTGTGACCATAGGTCGTTTTTGGCCTAGTGATGAAAAGCATGCTCTATATGATCGTCAACTAAGGGAGAGACTCAATCCAACAACAACAAATGACTCACTTGCATTCATAACAAATGTTCAACCGTTCAATCAATCCTCACTTGATCAAGTTCATCACCATCCTTCTTCATCACAGACTCTGACATCACTTGCCCAACCATTTTTGCACCCACCATCAACTGTGAACACCCATATGGATTCTGGATAATCTCATACTGACAAGATGATTGATAATCTCTCCAACCAAGTTTCCTTACTGGTACAACAATTCAGAGCAACACTCCCTCAAACCAACAACCAACTTAGAACTTCATCAAATCCACGTAATCATGCAATAGTGGAAGATGGAAGGGTTGTGGTTTAGAATGTTCAAGGTAGGCAGAATGTGAATCAAAGGAACGTTGTTCGGGGTAACGTTCAGAACAGGGTGGGGAATGTTAATCAAGGACAAGGAAGAAAAATCAAGTGCTACAACTATGGAGGATTAGGACACATAGCAAGGAACTTCACTCAACCAAAGCGTCCATAAAAATCTGACTACTTCAAGGATAAGATGTTGTTGATGCAAGCTCAAGAGAATGGGGCAGTTTTGGATGAAGAGGAGTTATTGTTTCTTGTTGGTGATGATGGAAACACGTTTGATGCAGATGTGGATGATCAACCAGTTCAGAATTTGGCACTAAATGATCCTAGCATCTTCCAAGCTGATAACTGTGATGCCTTTGACTTAGATGTTGATGATGAACCTACTGCTCAAACCATCTTCGTGGCAAATCTATCTTCTCAGTTTCATCACTACAACAATCTGGTCCTTCCAATGCTTTTGTCATATCTGAGGTACTAAAATTGTATGACATGGTCAATGAATAGAGGGTTCCCAACAAGGTACAACAGAAAGAAGTTGTATCAGATGCTATTGATATGGGAAATAGCAATGTTGACCCATATGAACGACATGTGAAACACAACGAAACGTTTGTTGAACCCAGTAGGAAATCTTCTATTATTAATGATGATAATGTGTTGCATGAACAAAAGATCCCTAACGAAGTACAACAAATAACCGGTGTTGAATCAAATACCGGTGATATGGGAAATAGTAATGTTATCCTATATGAACAATATTTGATACACAACGACGTGTCTATTGTACCTAGTAGTGCATCTTCTGTTATTAATAATGAATGTGAGTTACATGTGAATACCGTGTGTATTACTGATGATACCTTCACCACTAGACTTAGGATATATAAGGATCAGGTGGACATATATGAGCAACGTACAAAATTTGAGCTAACTGAACGTGAGCAGAAAATGGACATCAAAATGCGAACATTTATAACCGAACGTAATTTAAGGGAAGAAACATTGAAAATAGAGTTATATTCTTTATGAACGCAACTTGATCACATTGTTCAACAAAAGAAGGAGATTCAAGAAAGTGTAAATACACTGAAACTTGATTTCAAAGAAAAGGAAACAAAACTCTTAAATGATTTTTCAAAACTTAAGACGTTAAAGAACAAGATTGAAAACAAGTTGTACGCACAAGGCAAACTAGACAAACTTCTCAAATGATGCATAAGCATTAAAAGTTGTGTGATGCACATAGTGAGAAAGAGGTAGATGAACCTAAGTCAGTCTTCCTTAGGAATGCTAAAGTTGCTCAACCTACCTTATATGATGGAAATGAACTGCTTAAGCATGGTCATGCCCCTCCTGATGTGTCATCTTTTGAAGAGAGTAATGAGATAGAAGTAATAAATAGAGAAAAGATGGCTAAAAAAATGAAGGATCCCAAATGTATAGCAAAACGAGTCATAATCATACCGCATGATTACTCTGAGGAGAACTGTTTAGCTATTTTTGTACCTCAGACTAAGTTGACCCTAGAACAAATATTTTGGTCTTTGGACTTAGAAAAAAAATAGCCGAAGAACTTCAAGACAAAACTCCACCATTTAGGAAAATAGCTGCAGCAACGGTGTACCCACCCAATACACCTATGCATTTAGTTCCCCACTCAATGTAAGACTCTAATTAGCTTTTATGTACTTTGTCAACTATTTGCTGATTTTGATAAAACATGTAGGAAGAGAATTACACCAACGGGAATTACTGAAGGGGAAAGGGGTTTTGTACAAACTAAACGGTGTTACTTAACTGAGGTCATTCCATTTTTTAAACTTTTCAAATAACACTTTGAGGGCATGCAAAAAACCCTTGAAACTGAATTAAAAGAGATGAATGAAGTGTTTAAAGAAATGGAAAACGTGGGTAAACAAAATGCTATTGAACTTAAAATCTGTGAGATTGAAAGAAAGAATATTCTCATCGCCAATGAGAATTCGATTGCTAGATGTATTACACAAGATGTATTATATGTTGCTATTGATTCTGCATTAACTGCTTGTCAATTTCTTGAGTTGTCTATTGCATTGCATGTTACCCAGAATCGTGTTGTTGAGCTTGAGGGGGAGAATTTAAAATTGCATGAGAAAATTCAAAACGATGACCTTGATAACATGGTTAGGCATTTTTCAAAGCTAGAGGTTGATAATCTTAATTTGCAATTAAAGTATCAACATTTAGAAGAAAGAATTAAAATCTCAAATGCCAAGACATCTTCGGATGCTCCTGAATTTTATGCTTATTTTGAATTAAGCAAAAGAGATTGAAAAAATCAAGCTCACACTAACACGATTCAAAAATTGAGGGCCCAAATTGCCCAATTAAAATCCAATAAGAGTGATGTGACTGACACCCATAAACCATCGTCTTTAGATTATCAGAATTTTCACTATCAATATACCATCAATAAATTACAACATGAAAATGATTGGTTTCAAGCTGAAAATTCAAATGCTAAACAGTGATACAAAGAGTTATATGATTCAATTAAAATCACACGGGATAAAACAAATGAAAAAATAACTTCTTTGCTTAATGAGATTGAGAATCTAAAGGCTCAGGTGAAAGGGAAAAGGCCAGTCATCACCAGTGGTAGTGTTATTCAAAAGATTCTTGCTTGTAAAAAGTATGTACTTGATGCTGTGACTATTCCGCTTCCCCTTAGGAACAATAGGGCTACTCATCATTATTATCTCACGCATCTTAAGGATAGTATTTACATTCTTCGAGAGATTGTTGAAAAGGATAGAATAGTGAAACCATTTGATAGTGCAGTTGTAGATGCATGCTTCCTCAATAAACGATCTCAGGAACTCTTAGAATATGTCATTGGCACATGTCCTAAGATTGATAACAAACGAGATAGGTTTAGTGCATCATCTTTAATGCCCAAAAACAAGCATGCAACCTTTGACCTACCTTCGAGAACATCAGAACCTAGCACATCAAATTCAGAAAAACAAATAGTAGTGAAACAATCTACTGTTCCCATAATTAAATCTACATGAGTAAAAAGTGTCACTAAAGCTAGCAGGTCAAAGCCTACTCGCAATGCAAGGAAAGATAGGACTACGCCGGCTAAGAGTGCTTATGGGAAGAACGTAGAAGACCACCCTAGGAACAATAAAGTAGATTTAAACAAAAAGAATGGTGTTGATTAGAGTATTTGCTCTAAGCGTACTGTAATTAATTTGAATTCTAATGTTGTTTGTAAGACATGTAATGAATGTTTAATTTCTGGTAATCATGATGAATGTGTTGTGTCATATTTGATGTCTTCTAAACGATTCCCTGTTATGAATATTAGAAAACCTAAATGAAAAAGGAAAGTTTGGAAAGAAACAAGAAAAATGTTCACTAACGTTGGTTATCAATGGAAGCCCACTGGAAGGAAATTCACTTTAGGATAACAGTACCCTTTAACTAGGATAACTAACTCTAAAGTAGTGCCTATTAAGGAATGGAGGCCAACTGGTAGAACTTTTCCTTTAGAAACACAATGTGCCTTAACTAGGTCAATTGCATCAACTAGTAAAGGTTCCACTATGGTTGCCAAGGCTTCTGTTGTTCTAGAATTTGTTTGTGCTAACCAAACGGACCCCGGTTGCATTTGGGGCTCCAACTTTTTCAGTTATCCACCGTTGTTTGTTTTCAAATGCAGGTCGTACAAATCTTCCTTTGGTATTTGGACTCAGGCTACTCAAAACATATGACTGGGGATCGCTCATGGCTGAAGAATTTTGTGTAAAGTTTATCGGGACTGTTAGTGTTGGGAATAGACTTTATTATTTCAAGTGTCGGTCATTGAGTTTTGGTATAGGTTGCATTACTTAGTTATAACGTTAGTTATTTTATAAGTTTTGTAAGTTTTATGCTTGGTTTATAGGTTTGGATAAAGTCTAAGGGCTAAGTATGTAATATTGTCTAAGTTTAGAGAAGCCCTAATCCTCACCTATAAATAGCTATGTATAACCTCATTTTGAGGTTGGTGGGTTCTCCTAGTAATTTCATCTCTTTCATTTTCATTCTAAGGGTTCCTTCCACTCTCTCTCTCTCTACTCTCTTTCTCTCTCTAGGATTATTAGTGATTATGTTATAAAAATCATGACCTAACAAGTGGTATCATTCGCCAAGGGATAATATAGGTTGATTTTGGTTTGATTTGGTAGAAAAACTAGGTTTTAAAAGTGATTTTGTGTCAAAACGGTTACTGTTCATCGAATTAGAGTTTTTTCTGTATCTATCGAGTTAGGATTCAATATCGAGTTAGGATTTTAATTTCTATCGAGTTTGGGGAGTTTCTATCGAGTTAGGATTCAATATCGAGTTAGGATTTTAAGTTCTATCGAGTTTGGGGAGTTTCTATCTAGTTAGGATTCCATATCGAGTTAGGATTTTAAGTTCTATTGAGTTTGGATTCTATACCGAGTTAGGATTTTAAGTTTTGGATATAAAACATACCGAGTTTGGACTTCTGTCTATCGAGTTAGGGACTTTTTAATCTCTATCGAGTTAGGTTTTCTAAAAACTTACCGAGTTTGGGTTTTTTCTCTATCGAGTTAGCATCACAAGTCATACCGAGTTTGGAATCTAAAATTGGCGAGTTTGCCTTCTTTTCCTAATCGTTTATCGAGTTAGGCTTGTTGTGACTTATACTAAGGGGAAACTCTGCCCAACTCAAGTCACTTTACCGAGTTAGGAATCCCTTTAATCTTACCAAGTTAGACCTTAAATAGAACATACCGAGTTTGAGCTATTTCAGGACTTACCGAGTTTGGACAACTTTCATGACATACCGAGTTAGACTCCAAACTTATCGAGTTTGAACCTAATATCATACCGAGTTAGAACACAACTTTTTCAATATTTCAAATCAAATTAAAATTTATACCTTTACTTATCCTTAAAAGATCCAAAGATTAACATAATCACATCTTCTCATCTTATCAAAGTTTTTTTTTTCCTTCTTATCTCTCTTTTTGGCGGGAAATTTTGAGTAAAATTTATTTTCTACAGTAGACTAAACGTTCAATTTTTACGCGAAATTTCAATTTTGGTATAACGTTGAAAATTTTGGCCCAAAATTCAAATTTTTAGGCCAAAATTCAAATTTTTTCGGTGAAATTTGGCGGTGAAATTTTTGAAACTCAAAATTTTCTTGCAACCTTTAAATTGCATTTCATAGTGATTTTCAAATTTTGGGAGAGAAAATTTTTTCAAATTTATTTTGGAGGGAAAACCATAAATCACTATTTCGACCTTGCGTGTGACATTTTGCTTGATTTCTTCGATTACATCGCAACAATCAAGGGGGAGAGCAATGTCATCTACAACGTCTCAATCACCTTCTTCCAACTACCTTCCTTACCAATATTCTCATCAGCAACAGTATCATCAACAACAAAGTCACAGCTCCCTCATTCGCCATGTTCTGCTCTTTGGCAATGAATCAAGGCCTCCAATGTTGCTACCAGGAACGTATACTGTTTGGAAGCGGAGATTTCTACAATGGCTCACAGATCGTCCTGCTGCAGATCTCATGCTTAAATCCATTCAAAATGGTCCATACAAAATGATATCTCTTGTTGACTCAACAGGGATTATCAGACTACAAACTGATGAAGATTTGGATGCTACTGAACTTGCTCAGTACGATGCTGACCATCAGGCTGCATGGTTCATGACATTAGCCCTTCCTAATTCAATTTACATGAATATGGACTTTCAAGCCAGTGCTTATGAAATGTGGAAATATCTTGATGCTATGCATCGTACAGAAGAACTTCATCACATCAGAATGAAGCAAATTCTTGAATCCTGTTTAAGCATGAATCCTCTGAAGACCATTCTCCCTGCTCCACCATCTCCAGCTGTTGACCATGGATCCTTTATTTACACACCAAATGGTCTCTTCTTCAATCCTTCGAATGCACCTGAGCCTTTCTTCATTCCACAGTACCATCCTGCAACACTACATAATAATGTGCAATCTCTTCTGCAAAATCTAGTGAAGCTTAGTCAAGTATCTTCTAAGAAAGGCAAAGGCGTAATGACGTCTAGTTCTGAATGGTTAAACACAATGGAAGATACTTATGATGAAGAAGATCTTATCGAACCAAGCATGACATTTTTGGCATATACAGAAAATATTGCAGATGTGGAAGATCAAGATTATGATTCAACTCCACTCTTTGACGATAATGTTGAATACAATGCCACACTTAGTCAAATGGAAGTTGAAGGAGGTAATCTCAATGCTGTTTTGCAAAGTGTCATGGGAGATATTCCATCTGATGATGAATATGTAGATTTGGAATCCAATACAGCAGATTTGGAAACCGATACAGCAGATGTGATGTTAATGGCAAACATGCAGGAATCTCACATGAATAATACATGCCCAGAGCATTATTCTGATGATTCTGAAGATCCAATTGTGAGATTAAACGGAGAGAAAATGTATCAATCAAGGTCGTTGATGCATGAGTTAGAGACATATTTAGTGAAGAGATGCATGAAACAGTGTAGATCACTTAAGTCACACCTTAAGGTCCTCTCAAACAAAGACTTAGCAGGAACTCGTTCCGAGTATGGATTCAAACGGGCATTTCCATCACTCCTTGGAGAAGACTTTGACATTTTCATGAATATGATGTTCGAAAACGTGAATCAACTTGAAAAGCAGCTTGCATCAGAAGAAGTTCACGAGAATGAATCCAACGCCACCTTCAGAGTGATCAAGGAACAGTTTCAGCAGTTCATCAAATCCCGAATCGAGGATGAAACTTTCAAAGACATATTGATACGAGATTTGGATTCGATTGAGAAGGCGATTCTTCACAGAAGAAATTATGTCCAAAGAATGTATGAATAGAAGTTGCAGATTCAAGAAGAGCAATCTAATATGGTTGATGCATTGAAAGCTAATTTGGGTATCATGGAAAGCGATGGGACAAAATCAGAAGAGCAGGATGACAACAGCAGATTGGGGAATGATACAGATGAAGACTGTGCAGAGATCAGACCCTTCTATGACTCAGAGCCCAACTTTGACAAAGGACAGATGGATGAGGAAGATGTCATACCCATCTATGACACAGAACCTAACTTTGACAAAGAGCTAATGGTTGAGGTACAATCTATTGTTGATCATATTATGCCTGCAAATGAGAAACAACAATCTGAGCAACCTAACTTCAGTAATGAAGGAGAGGTTGACCAGAATGTTGTACAATTACTTAACAAACATTCTGAGTCTGAGTCCTTACCTGATAATCCAATAACTAAAACATCATACCAAACTCTTGAGTTTGAAATCATTCTTCTCAAAAAGACCATTGCCCAGTTTCATAAAGATTTTTCAAAATTGGAGGCACATTGCATCTCACTGGAACTCAAATTGCAAAATGAATCTCTAAATTCGGGCAACAATTGTCAATCTTTGAATGAACAAAGAAAATGTGTGGATACATTAGTTAAAGAAAATGAGCTTCTAAAAGGTCAAATTCAAGAAAAGGTGTTTGTACATGCTGCATTACAAAACAAATTAAGAAGACCGACTGGCCAGAGTGTGGATACTAAGTTTGCAAAACCATCAATCTTGGGGAAACAGCCTTCTCAAACAAACAGAAAACAATCAGTGGTTAGACAACCTACTGCATTTAAATCTGAACGACCTAAATTTTCAAAATCTCGGTTTTCCTCCCAGGTTGTTGAGAAAAACAATTTGACAAAACCAGTCACTCCACATTCCTGGCCTAAGAAAAATGCATCTGTCTCTGCTAAATCTCAACACGTGATTATACCTGGTTCATCTAGGATTAGTTCGAAAACAGTGTCTAAAACGAGCATTAAAAGTAAAGAGTTTTATGGCAAATATGACATATACAAGAACTATGATCTAGAAAAGGCTAGGAAAAAGGCACTACTTCAAAAGGATGGAATTCTAGGTTCAAAACCTCATGTGATGCCTTCCACTGTAGTACAGAACACTGCTTGTAGTAGCACACCAAAACCTAAGAGTAATCAACAAACTAATAGGAATTGGATAGCTTCTAAGAGTAGTTGCGTAAATAATCATGTTGTTTGTGCTTTAAAATATCTTCAAAAGGGAAATTCACTTGAAAAGGCTCAATCGACTAAGACAAACAAACCCGTTGAACCAAAAGTCATAAGTCAGAAACCTAAGAAGTGGATCAACATAGGACGTAGGTTTTCTCAAAGAAGTGATGCTCCCACAATTCATTCAACTGCATCTAAAAGGAAAACTTCTCCTAGATCTAACACTAGGTGGGTACCCACGGGTAGAATTTTCAAATCAATTGGTCTTAGGTGGATTTCTACAGGAAAGATTTTAAACATTTGCACCAAAACTATTGTGATCTCCACAACATCTACCTCTGAGACAAGAATGAAAACCATTAGAATTGTGTGTTCGGGCGTCAAGAAGTTAATTGACACTACATCTTTATGCTTCTAACACCTGGAACCCAGTTACTCTTGGGGATCCGTGTTCTCTGTTTTTTTTGTCTCTTCTTTCTTTCTTTGCAGATTAATGACAATGGCTTCAGAACAAATCAGTTTCGGACCCGAGCTTAATGTTATGGCTTCTGAGCACAACAGCTTAGGACCCGCATTCAACCGTCTAAACTTTCCGATTTCTTCGACTGAACCATTGTCTCTCTCACGTAAAGAAGTGGAAACCTTGTTTGCTCCATTGTTTGATGATACGATTGAAAACCGTCTTTCTGAGGTCTCACCAATTTCCGCTGCACATCTTGATCACCATCAAGTACCTGATTCACCTCACAAAAAACAACAACTGTTGGGAGAGACGGTCCTCCAATTGCATCTCCAACAACAGCAGAACAAACCGTGTCCAACTCACGACAATCAGCTGAAGACTCCATATCTAAATCAGTTCCACAAACCGCAGAGCATGGCCCAGAGGCGTTCTTTAATCTTTTTGCACCGGCTCAACTCATTCCTGACATTACTGAGTCGTCTACACGCAATTTGAATCCTGCTCACATGCGAGATAATTACCTCCATCAAGGTTTGTTGATTTAGTTCACCATATTGGTATGCGGTGTTTGACTCCAGATGATTTGCAAAATTTTCTTTAAACCTAAGTGAGTCAAACATCTAACTTTTTTCTTTAAATATTAAAAAAAAAAAAAAAAAAAAAAGAAAAAAAAAAAAAAATCTTCTTTCTCTGTGTACAAACTTCGTAACTTCAAAACTATGTTCCTTCATTAAAACAAATTTTGCTTTACTCTGTCAAAATGGAACATGTTTTGAGGGGGAGAAAACTTTTCACATTATCATGAAGTTTGCACACCTCATCATAATTCTTCAAGGATAAAATGTTTCTTCATCATTCGTATTAAAATCTCATTTTCAAAAACTTCTATGATATCTCGAATTAAAATGTACAAAAAGGTTTCACAAAATATATGCTAATTCGACGGGGAGAAAGGAAATTGTTTCTGCAATGATTCCAAGTTAACCTTGTTTGGACTTCAAATGGATTCAGACTAACGATTTTTTTCCCTCGAATTTTCTCCATAATTGTGAGTTTCTAATTTCCTCATTGTTGTTGTCTAATCGTTCCCTAAATGTTTCAAGTGTTTTCAACGGTCAAAAAGGCATAATCAGAAACTAGGGTTATCAATCAGGGCTTTCATTTTTTATGTGTTTAGTCTAATTAACTAGTTTATATAGCTTTAGCGAACTCTAAAGAATGCTCGATTGGTGTACTTGCTCGATTAGGAACAACATAGGATTAGAATCATGTGATTTAGGGTTTAAGATGTCAATGTCTTTGCTGCTATTACTAGGACGTTTGTTTGTTGAATATTCAGGCATTATGATGCTAACAAGTGTGCTTAGACTCAAATCATAACCCCAAACCATGACAATAATTGGTAAATCACGAGTGAAAGAATGAATTAATCTGTGATTGTGTGTGTTAATTTGAGAATTCTGAGCACTTAGGTTGATTTAGAATGAGATTTTTGATTCATCTTATACTTGTTTGTGCCTGATGCATTTTTCTCTGTGTGCAAGTACATGTCATCCCATTGAAAGTCAAAATTTCAACATTTGACAAAATGTTTCTTATGGAACATATTTTGAGGTCAAAGGGCAAAATGTGTTTAAAGGCTAAACTGGTAAATGGATTCAAAATGGTGAGAAACAAATTTTTCCAAACTCTACACTCTTGTCTTACACCGGTAAAGCAAGTGTGGAGACCAAAGCAAAGTCATTCACAACCTTTCATATTTTTCAAAAATCTGGAATGCTTTGGCTTCAATAAAAGAATGTCTCTGATCTGAACATCCCAAATACCGGAAGTTTTCCATTCATCACAAAATCAAAATCTTCAAAAAGAACTCATGAGGTTCAACTTTAGATGGAAATCTTTTTCAGATTTTTAAAACTCAAAAGAGAGACTCTGGGTCTCAAACAACTTTCAACTGTAAAAGAGTTTTGAATTTCAAGCATTCTTTGTTGTATAATACTTGATTGTGTTTTCTAAAACCTTGAGCAGAATCATCTCACGAATTTTCAAAAAGTATTTCTTAAATACGATTCTAAATTCTGCTCAAGAAGACTATCTCTTGAATAAACTTCATTATTTAAGGGGGAGTATTTCGTTTAAAGAAAACTAATTTTGTATCAAAACAATGACTTATGCACACATTTCAGTGTACAACTCGGGTTTCAAATAAAGGAAAGTGCGTTGCTAAACCATTCTTTAAAACCAAAACGTGCACTTATCCTTAAAAACAAGAAGAAGTTCTCATGCAAATCTTATCTAAAACTTCTTAATCTTAATCTTGAGCAAAATTTATTCAAAATTTTTTCAAAAAGTTTTTCAAAACTTTTCAAAATTTTGCTAAAGATTTTTTCTAATCTTTATTCCCCAATTCGCTCCAAAGTTTAAAAATGTCAAAACATATGCTAGTTTTGAGGGGGAGTATTTCAGTGTATAAAGTTTTAGTTACCTTGAAGCAAAATTTATTCAAGAATTTTTCAAACTGAAATTTCTAAATCTTTCAGAATTTTGCTTCAAGAAGACTCCTTCCCTCAAACTTTAAAAAGTTTAAAATTCTCAAAACATATGCGAGTTTTGAGGGGGAGTATTTCAAAACCAAAATGTTCCGTCAAAATCATGCTTAATGGTTTGTGCACAAATAACAGTGTACAACCCGTGCTTGTAATTAAAGGACCCTGAGGTACGCTTCAGTGCCTCAATCCTTATATAAGGAGCGAAGGCTTCTTACTTTTGAGTAGAATTAATCAAACATTTTCTGATTTTCATAATTCTGCTCAAAAGACAAGTATTTCACCTCAATGAGTATTCACTTGTTGAGGGGGAGCACTTGAAAACTCATCGTTTTGGAAAACAAAAGTTCTCGTTAATATCTCCCTATAAGACTCAAAAAGCATATTTTAATCAAATGTTTCTCAAAAACAACATCTTATATGCTATTTTTCAGGGGGAGAAAAGGAAAGTGATTAAAATATGAAAGTTAAAAGTTGCTGAAATGTCAAATCTCATGCGAGCTAGACTCAGATTCACCCAGGAATTGACGAAACATAAAAGTTAGAAAATTCGAAAAAACTTTTCCTCGACGGGTAATAACATCAAGTTAGTTACTAGAGCTAGTTGTCACCTAAAAGCTGACAATGGAACTCTCTAACTAGCCACGTAAGCGTGTCTCGAAAAGGATTTGTCTTAGTAGAAAGGTACCGTTTCGAGAAACTTTCTGTGGACTTGACCAGGCCGGGTAATAACTTCAAGCTAGTCTAACTAGTGATGTAAGTATGTCTCGAATCGGTCTTGTTCACCGAAAGTGGATCAATTCAAAAGTGCTCGCTCCTCCCGCATGTGCAAATTTATTAAATACATATGAGCACATGTGAAGGGGGAGCCCTTCATAAGTAAAACATAAAACTCTCAAAGTGTTAAACAAAATGTTTGACAAACACAAACACTTTGAGAGATTTTCAAAGGTTTCAATGGCAATTATAGGATAGTCATGGAGTTATAAGGTGACTAAGGTTAGGAAATAACCGTCCTATGATCCGCCTAAGCCGGAGGGATCTACCCAAGGACATCACCAATAGTTAGAAGTTGAAGTCCTTAGGTATGATACGAAAAAAGGAGTAAAGAATGAAAAGGAGAAAGAAGGGGTTGAAGAATGAAAAAGAAAAGTAAAGAAAAGGGTGAAAAGAAATAGCCCTCCATATGTTCAACCTTAGGGCAGACACCGGGTTCAATTCATATGCTACTGGCTGTTGCAAAGACAACACCGGTATTGAAGATTAAGTCGTCATGGACCCAGTGACGCAATGCACTAAACCTTCTAGCCACTCAAGTTCTCTTAAAAGAGCTTGTTTCATTCTCACGGGGAACCAGTGTAATCTATCGACTTATCTCTTAGAGATAGTTGATATTGAAGCAGGAGACCCCTCCCTAGTCTCCGTATAGGAAACCTAAGTGAGCACTTATCGAGTCTAGAGCCATGAGATACATCAAAGATCTCTTAGGAATACTTAGTATTTCTACAACTGGTGTTCTACATCAATGGGCACCAGCTGTAAATTATCGAGTCCTTCGCAGATCTTAGCAATCTGCCGAGAACGTTTATGAGAGAATTACATATGTATTTCTCAATGATTGAACGGAAATTCCTGCCAGGGTCAACATCAAACAGCCCTGACAGAAGGTCACTTCGGTAACCCCACAAGGGTTACGCTTAGTGTTCGTGGTGGTTTCTTTAGCGGTCTACAGTCGTGGAGTGATCCCCAGCGACTCACCTAGTCATTGAGCTACTTAGTAGGTCTCGTAAGCTCCTTAGGGAGTATCTGACATGGGAACGGCCTTGATAAGGATTAGAAGGAGTCTTCACACTATGCTGTTTATGAGCTCTAATTCCTTATCTGTAAGTACCGGTTGATTATTGCTAACTGTTTACTTGCAGGTACATCTCCTCTATGATGGTAGATTCCAGCATGCTTATACATACATCTTGAAGCAAATGAAAGCTCCCCCAAAGATCTTAGCACCACAAAGTTCAAAGAAAGATTCTACGCCAAAAAAGAAGAATCTGCAAAGTATAAAGACTAAAGATCTAAGTGTATGTAAAGGAACTTCGTGCTTTCATAAGTCTAAGTCCAAAGATGTATGAGCATGCTGGAATGGCGGACGACCACCACAGACACAGAAGTGACGATCGGCAGACAACTTCATAACATGATCACCATCACATCAACAAAGAACGAAGTACAAAGAACGATAAAAGATTTTTCTTACTACTTTTGAGGACGTCGACTACAAAGTCAAAGTATAAAAGATGACGACGTCAAGAAACCATTGATGACCGACCCTTAGGGGGAGATTGTTGGGAATAGACTTTATTATTTCAAGTGTCGGTCATTGAGTTTTGGTATAGGTTGCATTACTTAGTTATAACGTTAGTTATTTTATAAGTTTTGTAAGTTTTATGCTTGGTTTATAGGTTTGGATAAAGTCTAAGGGCTAAGTATGTAATATTGTCTAAGTTTAGAGAAGCCCTAATCCTCACCTATAAATAGCTATGTATAACCTCATTTTGAGGTTGGTGGGTTCTCCTAGTAATTTCATCTCTTTCATTTTCATTCTAAGGGTTCCTTCCACTCTCTCTCTCTCTACTCTCTTTCTCTCTCTAGGATTATTAGTGATTATGTTATAAAAATCATGACCTAACAGTTAGATTCAGGAACGACCATTTTGGGGTAATTATGGGTTATGGAGATTGTGTCTTTGGAGACAGTGTAATTTCCAGGGTGTACTATGTGGAAGGACTTGGGCACAATTTGTTCTCGGTTTGTCAATTTTGTAATTCGGATCTTGAAGTTGCATTCAGAAAACATGCATGTTTCGTTAGAGAATTGGATGGTATTGATCTCCTTAAAGGCAGTCGTGGCACCAATATTTATACCATCTCTATGGAAGACATGATGCGGTCCTTTCCTATTTGCTTACTGTCTAAGGCCTCAAAGAAAAAATCATGGCTTTGGCACCGGAGTTTAAATCACTTAAACTTCGATACCATAAATGAACTTTCTCGCAATGATCTTGTACGAGGTATGCCCAGATTAAAGTTTGAAAAGGATAATGTTTGTTCGGCTTGTCAATTGGGCAAAAGCAAGAAGCATACTCACAAACCCAAAACTGTCAACACCATCATGGAAGTCCTTCACACCCTTCACATGGATCTATGCGGACCAATGAGAGTGCAGAGTATAAATGGGAAGAAATATATTCTTGTGGTAGTCGAAGACTATTTTCGGTTTACATGGGTGAAGTTTTTTAAGAACCAACGACAAAACTCCAGAAGTTATCATCAAACTCATCAAAGAACTACAAGTAAGACTCAAAAAAACCGTCATAATCATATGCATAGACAATGGAACTGAGTATGTGAACAAACAACTCATTCAATTTTATGAAAGTATTGGCATAACTCATCAGAAAAGCATTCCTTGTACTCCTCAGCAGAACAACGTTGTTGAAAGATGAAATTGTACTCTTGTGGAAGCTATATGAACCATGCTGATATTTTCCAAGCATCAATGTTTCTTTAGGCGGAAGCAATTGCTACAGCTTGTTACACCCAAAACCGATCCCTGATACATACTCTTCATGTTGGGAATACATTTTGTTTAAATCAAGTGTCGGTCATTAAGTTTAGTAATAGGTTGCTATATTATATTAGTACGTTAAGTTTTAGTATGTTTTATGTTATTTTTATTTAGAATTCGTGTTTTGTTAAAGTCTAAGGGCCATTAGTGATATTATGTGAAACATGTAAGATACCCTAGGCAAGGAGTATAAATACTCTTGTAAACCCTCCAAGGAGGGTGTTGGTTCTTGCTTAATACATTTCTCATTATCATTTACAAGTTCCATCCATTGTTTCTCTCTTTAACTTTCTCTCTCTAAGTTTATGTGATTACATGCTATGAAATAGTGACCTAACAAGTGGTATCATTCGCCAAGGGATAGTTTAGGTTGTTTTAGTTTAGATTTGGTTGAAGTTTTGGGCTTAAAAAGTGCGTTTTTCTCAGTTTCAGCGAGTATCTTTTCTGTTTCTGCGAGTTAGTTTCTATTTCTAGCGAGTTAGGTTCTGTGTTTAGCGAGTTAGGTCAGTTGTTTAGCGAGTTAGGTCAGTTTGTTAGCGAGTTAAGTATACTATTCGGCGAGTTATACTTTCAAAGTTGGCGAGTTTGCCGTATTATTGAGTTAGCTAAAAAAAATTCCTTATAGTTTTACTTGTAAGGAACTCATTACAACCCTCAATTAAGGCAAAATCTAATTAGACTAAACCTTGTCTCGGCGAGTTAAGACATTTCTTGCGAGTTAAGACCTTTCTCAGCTATTTAGAGACCTTTCTCAACGAGTTAAGACATTTCCTGCGAGCTAGAAACCTTTCTCAGCAAGTTACATATTTCTCTAGCGAGTTACAAAGAGTTCCAGCGAGTTAGAACTTCTGAATATTAAGTTTTTTTGTAGCTTCGTCATCCTTAACTTTCACCACAACATCTAAACATATACCACAACCTTGATTATCCTTTAAAGATCCAAGTTAACATAGTCACTAAACATGTCTCAACAACCTTACTATTACTTCTCAAATCAACAACAGCAAAATCATCCACAGCAACAGTGTCATCAACAACAGCAATATCATCCACAGCAACAGTATCAACAACTTTCACAGTATCATCACCAACCGTTCTATCCACAACAACAACATCTTTTGATGCAACAACATCAACTCGTTCCTCAACAACAACCTTATCAAATGTCACAACAACCAATTCAGTATCCACCCAAACAATCTCACTGGTTTGATCAGATGTGTGAAGTGATAACTACTCAACAATCCAGACATGATGTAGGATCAATTGACACACCCCCAATGCTTACACCTGGTAATTATGTTCAGTGGGCAAGTCAATTCTTACGGTTTATTGAACTCAAGAAACCTCATGGTAAATTCATGAAACAAGTGATCCTTGAAGGACCATTTCAGTGGCCAACTAGATTTGAAGGAGGTCATCCCACTGCTGATCCTCTACGTCCTCCTGTTGAAAACCTGTTCCTGAGACTCAACTTACAGCTGAACAACAACTACATCGCGAAGCAAATGAGTATGCCATAATTTACATACTGCAGGGAATTCCTAATCCAATCTTCCGAAGTGTTGATGCTCAGAAAACGGTTAAAGCCATGTAGGAACATGTTCATCTCCTAACGGAAAGCACTCAATTGAACAAAGAAGATATGGAATCAAAACTCTATATAGAATACACCAACTTCATGATTGAACCAGGGGAGACAATTGAATCCTACTATCACCGTTTCACTAATGTCGTTTATGATTTAGAAAGACATGAAATTACAATACGAAGGATCGCAGTGAATACTAAGTTTGTTTGTAGCCTTGGTCCTGATTGGCAAAAGTATGTGACATTTGTTCGTCAATCCAAAAATCTTCATGATGCACCATATGGTTTGTTGTATGATTTTCTGAAGCACCATGAACCTGAAGTGGAAAAAGATTGAGCTCTCCGAAGAGGTTACTCACCACCACCAACACCAAATTCTTTGGCACTCTAGCTCAATCTCACACTGCTCCACCTCCAATGTCAAATCATGCTTATGTTAAAGAACAGAATTACTTCAGTTACCCACAACATAAAACTTCAAATCAGATGAACCCATATGATTCTTCACAGCAATCGGCTTCAAATCAACTTGTTCCACATGAAAGCAGTGACACAATGTACTACTCAAATTCAAATGAAGATGAAGATGAGGACTTCAATACGTTAAATCAAGGACTTGCTCTTATTGCTCATGCCTTCAGCAAATTCTCAAACAAGACAAACAATCGTCTTCGTTCTTCATCTAACACAAGGAATCAAGCTGTCATTCAAGATGGAAGGGTTGAGATACATAATCATAATTATGGAAGATCAGGCTCATGTGCTTTTTTGGGAAATTCTGGGAATGGACAGCGGTTTAACAACAATGGGGGGTTCAGAAACAACTCAGGTGCTCCTCAGAAAAGGGCTGAAATTGTTGAAACTGGGAACTCAGACTCTGGGAATGCAGTGTGGTGCTACAACTATAATGGAAAAGGTCATATTGCTACTGCTTGTCCTAAACCAAGAACAAGGGGAAGCAAGTTTCATAAGCAAGCGTTACTCCTAGCTCTCAAAGATGAAGCTGGCGGAACTTTCACTGAGTAGGAAAACAGTTTCATGGACAATGCTTACAACGATGATGACATGGAAGATCTGGAAGCTAATGTTGCTGTGATGCTTATGGCCAACATGCAGGAACTTCAATTGAATGATTCAGGCCCAGTGTATGACACTGACGGTTTGTCTCAGGTACATGACCTTAACACATGCATAATACATGAAATAGCATCACCTTCTGCTTCTGAATCAGATAAGGCGCAAGTTGTTCCATCTGACTCATCTTTATCTTCTCAAGAAGATGAACAAATGAATACAGTTGTTATATTTAATAAGGACACAGTTGTTTCATTTGATGATCCTATTGAGAATGACAAACATGATCATGTTGAACAAAATGAACCTTTCTCTGATCCAGATCCTGACCATATATTGATGGCCAAACAACTACAGGCTCAAATTTTACTAATTCAGAAAAAGAATGAGCAAAATAAAACATTAAAAGAAACAAATGCGTTATTAACCAGGGATCTTGAGTGCTATAAAATACAACTTTCAAATCTTGAAAACAAAGTCAAACGTGAAAAGTTTTGAAGTGGCGTTTCAAGAATATTACAATAAATAACAAGATCTTCAACACAAAATGCGTAAATTAATTGAGTCTAACGGAAAACTGGATTCAAAACTCGAAAATGATAAATGTGAACTCAAACAACAAGTTGAACAACTTCAAAAAGAGCTTACAAAAACACAAACAGAGTTGTCAACTTGCAAAAGTGATTTTTATGAACATAAAGTGCGGAAAAGGAAAAGAGAAGACTCTTTACTCAACAAAATTCTGAATCGTGAACGCCAATTAAAATAATTTTAAAATGTTGTTTACAAAACCGGGCTCTGTGATTGAGGCAAAAGCAGTCAACTAAAGTCAACCAAAGATGTGGTCAATATAGTCAAACTCCTTAGGCTCAATGCTCCGCGGAAGTATAGGGTTTCCCCGGGTCGTTATGTCCTGACGAGGTGTGATGGTAATCAAAACGGGTTTGGTTTGTATGATTACATTAAGATATGGGGAATGAAAATAACTTAGAAACACTATATAAACAATTACTGAAGATCAGATATACTAAAAACGTGAGCTAAGTCTAAAAACTCGTTCGTTTAATTTAATTCTACGTAGACGTACGAAATAAAACGCGAGTTTTGTAAAATAAAATACCTGCGGATATGAAAATTACATTTTTACAATCCTAATGATAAAAGAAAATTTTTAGAAAAAGAAAAATAATTTTTGCACTATTTAATAAATTATTATTAATTAAAAACTATTTATTAACTAATTAAACTATTTTGATAAGCTAAGAAAAATATAAAAAGTTGGAAATGCTTGTAAATAAGCTGGAAAATTAAGCTAATAAGCAAAATAAGCTAAAAATGACCAAGACTAGTATAAAAATAAAAAGGGAAACAATAAACACTAAGATACACCTAGGGGAGATGGTGCGTAGGTTTGGTCTGGTTTTGACCAGAGTTGACCAAGAGGTCAAGGGTTCGACCCTGGCTAGTGGCAACTTTACAAACTATTTTTATTTTTAATTTTATCTTTACAAAAACATTTAACAACTGATTATAACTAACTTTTATAAAAGAAAACTTTTTGCAAACTACAAATAAGCTCTGTGGAGCTTATCCTCCACAACAGTTAAGCTTATTTTTGCTTAACTTGGATTTTAAAATTGAAAAGCTAGTTTAGACAAACTACAAACTGGACAAGGAGATAAAGTAAGCTAAAAGATACTTATGGCAACCTAATTAAACTAAAAGAACTGAAAGAACAAGCTGGAAAAAGCTAAATAGAGGAAATAAGCAAATCCAATTTCTGAAAACGACACAAACCACAAGGGCTGATTGCAGGCCTGTACAAGCTTGTACAACAAGCTCAGAAGGGTAAAATGAGCTGGTAACCCTCAAGCCCACCCTGTGAGCTTTCCAAAAAGCTCACAGGCTCAGGAAAAGCTTAAAAGATAAGCCCATAAAGAGCTTATGAACACACCCTAAGTATACTGAAGGATCAGTGTAGTGGTGGAAATCATGCAATTACAAGGGGTACAATAAGCTCATAAATAAGCTATTGAAGGCTAACAAAGGATGAATCCAACAAGATAGCATGCACAACTTTCCAAAAAGCCAAATTACACAATATGGGCCCCAAAGATAAGCACTTGAAGAGCTTATGAAAATCAGGCAATAAGCCTGGTGCAGAGCAACCCACAAGCCACACAGTGAACTTTGAGCTTATCAAGAGCTTATAAAGTAAATTCTAAAATTTTGGAAAAAATTATTTATGCAACTACAAGTCTCCAAATAATGAAAATCCAAATGCTCGAATCCTAAGGATTAACACAGAGCTCATGAAAATTCAATCCAAAATTGGATTTCTCACTAACTATGCAGTTTTGACTTTTTCAGTTTCATGCTAAGTTTGACTTTTGGGAGATTTGAACACTTCCTATTGATTGAGGTGAATGTTATAAGCTATAATATAACTAGATTATGCTAAATTAGCAACTAATCTCCTAAATTCTATGATTATGCAGTCTAAAATCTAACAGTGAATGCTAAATTAGAATATAAATGCAATTTTGACTTTAAAAGTTATAAATGCAAATATTATGACCAAGATAACTTTATTACCACTAGAGTAAACTATAGATGCGAATAATAAGCAAGTAAACAACCAGCACATACAAAGCTGTCCTAAACCAAACACTCATGTAACTAGCACATAACATTATCTAACATTGATACAAGCTTCTATACTTATCAGCAGTGATCTCACAACATCACAGATCAATATTAGAGTTCAAATCAACAGCAAACAACAACTGATAACAACAAACACTCAGATCCATAACTCAAGCAGTTACTATTCAATTTCACTATCAAATTCAATTTTAAGCTACAATACTCATTAACACTGATCATACTAAGTATTAGATCCACTAAAAAGTACAAATCAACAGCTAACAACATCAATGGACAACAACAAATCAGATTCACAAATCTACATAAACTGAAACAATTTTATAGAAAACAGATTCAGCTAAGCATGTATGCTAATGATCAAACAATCTCAATCTTTACTCTAACTACTTGAATATTCATCAAACAGCAACAATCAAACAGTACAATTACAGTAACATAGATCTGAACCAGATAAAATGAATAAGAAACTAAAAATTGAAAATGAGATCTTACTAGAATTAAAGCCCTAACTGAAATAGGGATATACTCCAATCAAAACCTATCATTAGATAGGTTTAAACATTCCAAAACAACCATAATTCATCTCTGAATCATACCATAGCTGCTCCAACTGTTGCAGTTGACTTTTGTTGACCAGGGTAAATGAACAAGTGTAAAGCAGATGGAGTATATAAGAGCTCACAACAAGCTATTAGGCAGCTCAAATGAACTCATAAACATGTGATTGGGATCTCAGGAAGCTTAGATGAAAATATAGAAAGTAATTTGCAATGTAGTAAATTAGAATTTTCATAAATATGAAAAAGTTCACAACACTCTAAGAACTTAAAGAGAAATTACACCAATCTTTCATAAAAGCTAAAATTACATTATTGAGGATAAAATTACACTAGTCGACATTTAAATTTAAAACTACAACTACTAAAAAACTGGCTTCCCTTCTGCTTCTTTCTCTTTCTTTTTATAGTTGATAATTAGGGTTTCCCCTAGTACTCTGAGCATATCCCACTTTTAATCCTAGCCATTGGATGATTCCAAGTGATCCTAGCCTCTGATTGAGTTTTTGGCAGGAAAATGGTATTAAGATAGTGGGGGGTGTTAAACTTGGCAGGGAGTGGTTTGGATTGTTGTGGTGGAAAGGTATTAGAGGTGGAGTGTGGTAGAGGGGGGAGGTGGAAGGTGATGGTGATGGCTATGGTAGGGTGCAGGGTTCACGGGTTGAGAGGGAAAGGGAGGGTCAGAGTTTGGTTTGACCGGGTTTTTAATAAACCAGGGTGTTGGGTGGGTTGAACTTGGGCCAAGGGTTATAAGTATGGGCTTGGGGAATAGGGTGGTAAATGGTTGTATTTGTTGTGGATTGGGGTTTAATAATCAAGGGTATCTGTTTGGTTTGTAATAGCAAAACACAAGGACCAACTTTGCAATTTATCTAAAGTTTAGGGACTAAAGTTGCACTTCCTCCAAAGCTATCACAAGAACTATAAATGTTAAACTCCAATAATACAAGGACCATTTGTGTAATTTTTTCCACTTTACAAATCCAAGGAACATTTATGTCAAATTTGCAAAGTTGAAGGACCTTTTCTGCCATTTTCCCAAAGTTGTCAAAAAGGTTTTAATTTGCCAAGTCAAAATTGTACAAGGGCCTTAAATGTAATTTTTCCAATTTTGAATGCCCGAGGACTGGATTTGCCATTTTTGAAACTTGGGGACCAAAAGTGTAATTTTCTCAAACTTTTCACCCAAGGACTAAATTTGATACTTTTTGACTTTTAAAAACCTTGGGTTGACTTTTCTTTCATAAAAACCCTTCAGGGACTAGTTTTATCGATTTATGAAACTTGAGGGACTGAAACGGCCAATTATGCAAACTTTATTCGTTTTTCATTTGTTTTTAAAAAATTTTGCATCTAAAATATATAAAACATAGTTTTGGGATAATTTCTGTATTTTGATACATTTCTGAGTGTTTTTGGATGTTTTGGCAGTTCAGATACGATAAAAATGATGAGTATTTACACACTCATCACTCTGTCACAACAATTCAGAAATTTACATTGAAGCTAAGGCCTGATAAAGGTTTTGCTCTTGGTGACTACAAATCAACTTTTCTTCACACTGCATTCAAAGAAAATCCTAAGCTTTAAAGTATGGAACAAATGCTTGATAATACGATTGAGCGTGTTGTTGTACATGATACTGAGGAAGAAGAAGAACTTGAAGAAGAGAGTTGATAAAAAATGAGTAAAAAACCATTTTGCAAACAATATGATTACTCAGCAAGACCTCATATTTCTAAATCTTTTGTTCCTCAAAAAGAAATACCTCAGCAATCATGGTATGTTACTGAATCATATGTTTCATCTTCCAATGCGGCTCCTGTCCAAACTGTGGCACAAATAAATGGTCCTTTACCATCTTCTAGTGAAGTTACACCTTTACCAAAATGTTGTCGTGTTTTAGATTAATTCAAAACTTTCATGGACGACATCGAAATTTTGGAAGATACAATTGAACGTAATTCGGAAATAAAAATTGCTACTTTTCAATCTGCTTACGAGCGAGAAAAGAGAGAAATTTTTTAAAAACAATTTTTGCCAGTCGTTCAACACTTATGTCATTGTGCTGCACGTTGGGAACAGGAACTTCAAAAAGAAGTCAAGTCAATGATAAATATTTTCAACTCTAATGAAAATGCATTTTTGGTTCAAAAGCAAAGAAATAGAGCTTTAAAAAATGATGTTGATCAACTCTTGGAACAAGTACTCAATGCTGACATTTTGTTTGTGATTATGAATACTCTTTATGAATCTGGTACTTCTATGCTTATTGATGATCACTCTGCTGACAATGATTTGTTGAAAACTGAGATTGAGACATTGACACATGAAAATGAAAAGATTCGGAAACACAATGATGATGTGCAAGCTAAACTCTCAAAAGAAATTTGTCAACTCAAACAAAGGCTTGAATGGTGTCAAGCTCAAAGTATTAAACATGAACTGCAGTTACAGAGTCAAAATGTTTCAAAAAGTTGTCAAATTTGCAATAACAGTGAGTTTTTCAAAAATCAGTGTCTCAAATATGAGAAGCAAATTGCGGAATTAAAAATTGAAAACGTCAAATGGAAACAAGACCGCGATGACATTTCTTATTGCAACAGAAAACTTAAGTCTAATATTCAGGATAGAAATCACATCATCATTGACTTAAAAGAGAAGATTAAGCTACTTGAAAAAGGAAAGTTTGTTGACAACATTGTGATAGCAACATGAATGCATCAAATGGACAAAACTGATAGGGATCATTACACTCAGAATTCTAATGTTAGTCTTTCAACTTCTACAGGAATAGTCTCCACTAATAGCGTTAGCAAACCAAAGTGAAAAAGTAACAAGAAGAATAGGATCTTGTAACATAAAAGAGGAACACTAGAAGCCCAAGAAGTAGAAGATCAACTTAGGAATCTGAATAAAAATCATGTTGCATCTGAATTAGATTCTAATCTGGAAAATTGTAATCAAAATTTCAATGTAACGAATGATAAACCTTTGAATGTTTTGAATATTAATGCATCTTGTATGTTTTGTCGTAAAAGTGTTTTATCCGGTGATCATGCAAAGTGTGTAGCTAATTCTGTTTTGAATCGTCATAAGAAACATAGATCTGGCATTCCTTCTAGGCCCACTACTGCCTCTAAGTCAATCTTAGGAAAGCCGCCGGCCACTGTTTCAAATGATGTTGAAGTTACCGCCATAGTTGAAAAGGAAAAATCAAGGAACAAGCCCAAAGTTAGTGAATTCACCAAAAAGAAAGCTAGAACTAGTTGGAATTGGCAATGTTGGTTACAATATAAACCAAACTTTAAATGGATTCCTAAAATTCTAACTAAGTGTGTTTCTAACCAACCGGAACCCACAACTTATTTGGGTTCCACCCTTACCTTTGTTCCATCTTCCTCGTCTTCATGTGATGCAGGTGGTGCAAATTTTTCTTTGGATTGTTGATAGCGGATACACCTGACATATGACAGGCAATCTCAAACTGTTAGTAAACTTTGTATCAAAGTTCATCGGCACTGTCAGATTCGGGAATGACCATTAAGCACTAATTATGGGATATGGTGACTACGTCAGTGGGAACATTGAAATTAGTCGTGTATATTACGTTGAAGGTCTTGGTCACAACCTCTTTTCAGTCGGTCAATTTTGCGATGGGGATTTAGAAGTAGCATTTCAAGAGAAATCTTGTTTCGTTCGTGATTTACAAGGAAATGATCTAATGGCTGGCTCACGTGCAACAAATCTTTATACAATCTCGATGTCTGACATGATTGCTTCATCTCCGATATGTCTTCTCTCCAAAGTTGAATCGACTAAATCTTGGTTATGGCACAAACGTCTTTCGCACTTGAATTTCAAAACTATGACTGAGCTTGCTCGTCATAAACTTGTTGATGGTCTTCCAAGATTCTGTTATGCCAAAGATCACTTATGTCCTGCTTGTGAACAAGGAAAAAGTACTCGTGCTCATTTTCCTTCAAAAACTGAACATAGTACGAATCATGTTTTAAAACTGCTTCATATGGATTTGTGTGGGCCGATGCGTGCTCAAAGTATCAACAGAAAATGCTACATACTAGTAATTGTTGATGATTCCTCCAGATGGACTTAGGTTTACTTTCTTCGGAGTAAAAATCAAGCTCCTTCAATGATCATCACCTTTCTCACCAAAATTCAGGTTCAGCTGCGCAACACAGTCAGACAAGTTCAAACTGATAATGGAACGGAATTAAAGAATCAGACACTAAGGTCTTATTTTGAGAAAGTGGGAATTGAACATCAAAAATCAATCGCAAGAAGTCCTGAACAGAATGGAGTAGTCGAAAGACGCAACAGAACGTTAGTGGAAGCTGCAAGAACTATGTTGATTAATGCTCAATTACCAGATTACTTATGGGTGAAAGCTGTTTCAACTGCATGTTACACTCAAAACCGTTGTTTGATCACAAAACGCCATCACAAAACACCTTATCAGATTGTTCACAAAAGAAAACCAAACATTGATTACTTTCATGCATTTGGAGCTCTTTGTTATCCGAAGAATGATCGTGATGATTTAGGTAAACTCAAAGCAAAAACAGATGTCGGTATATTCGTGGGATATTGTGAAAATTCCAAAGGCTTTCGGATATGGAACCGTCGTACAAGAGAAATTCAAGAGACAATTCATGCTAATTTTGATGAACTCACACTAATGTCTTCTGAGCAACACAGCTTAGGACCCACAGCAAACCATTTGAACTTTCCGGATTCTTCGGTTGAACCATTGTCACTCTCTCGCAAAGAATTTGAAACCCTGTTTGCTCCACCGTTCGATGATACAATTGAAAACCGTCCTCCTGAGGTCTCACCAATTTCCGCTGCACAACCTGAAAATATTCAAGTACCTGACACACCTCAACAAACTACAACAACTGTTGGTAAAGACGGTCCTCCAATTGCATCTCCAACAACAGCAGAACAAACCGTGTCCAACCCACGACAATCAGCTGAAGACTCTACACCTCAATCAGTTCCATAATCCGCAGAGTATGACCAAAATGTGTTCTTTAACCCGTTTGCACCGGCTCCAACAATTCTTGACATTGCTGAGTCATCAACACGCAATTTGGATCCTGCTAACATGCGAGATAATTATCAACTTCACCCTTCGACATACAAATGGACTCGAGATCACCCATTAGTACAAATCATTGGCCATCCAGATGCACCAATCATGAAAATACAACGACTCCACACAGATGGTGAAACTTGCATCTATGCACTCACAGTATGTCAAGCTGAACCGAAGAACATCAAAGAAGCAATGACTTAAAACAACTGGATTAAATCAATGTAAGTGGAACTTCAGTAATTCGAAAGATTAGAAGTCTGGGAATTAGTTGAAAAACCTGAAGGAGTCTTTGTCATTGGGTTAAAATGGATCTGGAAAAATAAGTTGGATGCAGAAGGCACTGTCATACGAAACAAATCACGCTTGGTAGCTAAAGGATACTTCCAAGAAGAAGGAATTGATTTTGAAGAATCTTTTGCTCCCGTGGCTAGACTTGATGCTGTACGAATTTTTCTGGCATATGTTGCTCATCGGAATATGGTTGTTTATCAAATGGATGTGAAAACGGCATTTCTGAATGGTCAACTCCGTGAAGTAGTTTATGTTAGTCAACTAGAAGGCTTTGTTGATCCTGAACGCCCCAATCATGTGTACAAACTCAAAAAGGCTGTCTACGGACTCAAGCAAGCCCCAAAGGCGTGGTATGACAAATTATCTACATTCTTGCTGGCCAATAAATTTTCTAAAGGATCGGTGGATCCAACATTATTTCCTAGAACATACGGGGTGACTTATTAATTGTTCAAATATATGTCGATGACATTATTTTTGCTTTAACAAACAAAAGATACTCAATTGATTTTGCAAAACAAATGAAAGATAACTTTGAAATGTCCATGATGGGTGAACTTTCGTTAGTTTTAGGACTACAAGTTCATCAATCACCCCGTGGAATTTTTCTAAGTCAGTCCAAGTATGCTTTGGGAATTTTAAAGAAACATGGAATGACAAGATGTGATACCTATAATACACCAATGGCTTTTAGCACTAAACTAGATGCTGACATACATGGTACTCTTGTTGACCCTACCAAATACCAAAGTATTATTGGGTCACTCAAGTTTCTCACAGCTAGTAGACCTGACATTGTCTTTGCAGTATATATGTGTTCACGATATTAGTCTAAAGCTACTGAAAGGCACCTCAATGAGGCTAAAAGAATCATTCAATACATAAAGGGAACCATTCACTTGGGAATCTGGTATCCGAAGGATTCTGGTTTTGAACTAATTAGTTTTTTAGACGCTGACCATGCAGGGTGTTTAGACACACGCAAAAGTATGTCAGGAGGATTAAAGAAACAGGACTGCACATCTTGAACTAATTACTTTCTCGAAAATAAGCCTGTATCTTGGCAATCAAAGAAACGGGACTGCACATCTTTGTCATCAACAGAATCAAAATACGTAGCAATGTCTGCTTGCTGTGCTCAAGTCATCTGGATGCGATCACAGCTTAAGGACTATGGCTATCTATTCAACAAGATTCCTATCAATTGTGACTCCAAAAGTGCCATAGCAATTTCCTGCAACACCGTTCATCACTGCAAGTCCAAACACATTGATCTCCACTACCATTTTATCAAGGAGCATGTCATAAATGGTACAATTGAATTATATTTTGTGGGAACTGAATACCAATTGGCAGACTTGCTCACCTGATACGTGGGAATTGCCCCCTCGCAACAGGTTTTACCTCTCAAGGGATCTTGAGAAGCTTACAACCCCCACCAGGAAGTGTACCTGATCGTTGTAGTATAGTATAGTGACAAGTACCGGGGGATTGATCATTCAACTCAGGAATAGTGTCGCTAGGATTAGAAAGCCTACTAAACTAGGTTTAGAAGTGAGGGATGATTCTTTTTGTATTTTTATATTTTATAAAAAGCAAGTAAAATCTCAGGTTTTGAAGGAGTGGGCGGAATTAGTTGCTAGCCAACTAACCCAATTAACTAAAGATGCAATCAAAATAAAATAAAAGAAATAAAAATTAAACTATCATACAAATGTGGTGGAAACAAATGAGGAAAGTTGTGTTTACTTAGATTTCATTACTCCCTAGATATCTTGTACAGGTTGATTAGCTTGTTACAATTGCATGGATGACGGGTTATATTCCTTAATACTAGTCGTAGGGCCGGGTACAATATTCCCTAACTCTATAAGATCCTACTTCACTCCTATGTCGAGCCGTTAGAAGCTCCTAACATGGGATCAATAGAATTCTCTTACGCATTAAATACAACCAAAAATCGTAGTACACCTCCGATCATGTTTCTTAAGACGTTCAAGCAAGTTACCAATGGAAGTCTGCTAGTTTTCTTAAGCCTAACATCGAATACAATCATCAGTAACAATTATAAACAAACAATCAACCCATAATCAACTTCTAGGTTTTACTACATCTAAGCAAACACAATAAAAATCTAGCATAGCATGTTAAAGAGAAGATAAGCATAAGATATAATCACACAACACATAGACATATTTGTCACACCCCCAAAATACATGAATGGCAGCGGAATGGAATACCTGGGGGTGACTGCCATAGCATCGCAGTTACAGTCATATTAAACGACCTAAAGTGTCGTTTAGAAAATACAGCATTTGATCATTAAAACATTCAGAGTTTACAAAACATAGGTCCCAAAAGGTGTTGCAAGTTTATGAAAAATAAGTCATACTAGATCAAACATTTCATAAGTTCAGAAAATATAGTAAGACGCGTCGACTCCGCGACTCCATGAAGATCCAAATGCATGCAACATGAGCTACCTTAATAACCTGAAAATACATTGCTAAAACGGTCAACATGAAGTTGGTGAATACTCATAGGTTTATAGGTTAAATCATATGTACAATAGCCATAAGTAAAAAGTAAAGTAATAAGATTTCAGTAATAAAATTTACATTGCTCTTAAGCTCATGACCCCGAATCTAGACGCAATTAAATTGGCCCCAAATGAGTGTTTACCAGACACTCTAAATATATTAGACATGAAATGCATCCATAATTCCGTTGGAGCAACCCAAACACGGATGGAGGAGTCACCCTCAATAGATCTATTCACTCACTCTCTCTTGTAGATTAATTAACATTCCATGATAATAAAGGGGGCTTGTCGTGACGTGGTAATAAGGCAACTTAAGCAATGTAAGGAATTTATACTTTGGCATGTACAAAAATAAGTGATGCAATGTATTCTCCCC
The DNA here is from genome assembly GCA_030686995.1 of Artemisia argyi. Taxonomy (NCBI): domain Eukaryota; kingdom Viridiplantae; phylum Streptophyta; class Magnoliopsida; order Asterales; family Asteraceae; genus Artemisia; species Artemisia argyi. The sequence goes on from CM060677.1 coordinate 131,842,313, forward strand.
CGTGGGATTTGAAATAAAAAAACGGGGCTATGAAAACTCACCTGAAACCATGATACTATGACGTGAAATGATAGGGACAATAAGGCGCGAATATTAGTCGCAACCTAATATAAGTAATAATGATCTACTTTAGATCATGACGTGATGTAATGAATGCACATGCACATGATGCCTATACCACTCGTAACTTGAAAATACTAGTTATTGTCAAAATAAAATATTTTCCATACTTAGGAAAAATAAGTCTACCTAGACTTATAAAAACTAGTCGTAAGATATCGTATATAAGATGTTAGTGTTATATTCATCCCTTTGAAAACCTTAAAATAACGTCAATTAGTCGTAATAATAAGCTTTGGGTCATACGTACTTCATTGGTTAAAAATATAGCTTTTGAACAATATATCTAGAAAATATAGTATTTAGTACGAAGTTTATTATTTCTATTAGTGACTACTAATATATATATATAGTTTTGACGATTTTGAAACATGTATATCTTTGTCGTTATAAGTTCATTTTCCTCGTTCTTTATATCCACGGATTCGTCTTAACATGTATTAATATATTTTTGATAGCTCGGCTCCTCTAGGTTACGTCTAATGCCTCAGTTTGTCTGTCGAAAATCGTCCAAGAGCATGAATATTTTCAGAAAAATAGTTTTCGTCGTTAAACTTGCAAAAATCATATTTCCTTCGTTATAAACTCGTTTTAATCCGTTCTTTCGCCAAAAGTTTCGTTTTTGAAAGTAGTTTCTAAATCTTTGGTTAAAAATGACCCCTGAGTTCCTGAGTTTTCTGGGTTTGGCGTTGTGGGACAGTAGGTTCCTAGATAGGTTCCAAACTCATTTCTAATGTTCCAAACTAGTTTCTAATCCACCCAAATCACTTTCAATCACCACAAATCTAGTCTATTCCTACCATACACCTTCTTAAGGTTTCATGGGTTCTTAAACATTATCCACCAAGTTAATCTACCAAGGATCTACCTATTATCCATTTCTAAGGCTTAAAAGATATAAAAGTTTAAATAGAGTGGTATAAACTAGCATATGCGTGTAGATCTTGTATAAAAATCATATAAACATAATAACAACTTGGTAAAATTAAGAAAATGAGTTTGACATACTTACTTTGATGGATTAGTGAGTTTTGATGATGAAAACCTATAAAACCTTGAGTTTTTATTTCAAAACCCTAACAAGGATTACTAAATAAGCTTGAATATGACTTGAACTTGGAAAATCAATGGATTTGGACTTCCTTTTGATTCTTGGCCGTGGACTAGGAGAAGAGAGGAAAAGAAAATGAATTTTGCTTGTTAAAGTGATAAGTCTTGAAGTTTTAGGTAAATATCTTGATCTTGATCTTGATGGCATAATGGTAAATAATAGATCAATTTAAAGTAACCACATGTGTTAGTAGTGAAAGGGGGTGGCACATGTAATTAAGGAAGAGTGTATGGGAAGGTTGGGGTTAAAATGTAGATATTATGTGTTTTAGTTTTAGTTATTTTGTTATCGGGTACCGAGTTAACTAAAAATAAATCGTGACGAGTTGAAATAAAACATGATGAAGTTAATGGGGACATAATAAAGTCATAAAAGTTGTGAAAATATATTGGGTACAAGTATTGGGTGTTTGGATGATTATTGTTTAGTTTCTACGAAAACCGTCGTAATTATATTAAACTTATGATATAAATTAAATAAATTTCCAAAATACAGGGTAAGTGAATTTTAAAATCTTTGTGATGTTGTAAGGGGTGTAAAAATATATCAGGACCATTGTGGAGATGGTCGGATACGTTAGTCACTTTTATCGATCGCGTGTTAACGTTTATTTAAAAATAAACATACGTAAAACGTCAAATATACCAAAATATTAATTTGAATATACTACGAGTGGTATAGTATGCAAATGCTATTGTGATGATATGCAGACTATTTCTAGTCCATATGAAATGTCCCTACTGATAATACATGAATTCGCACCTGAACCAATTCGGTTACGCGAATTTAAATATCCGTAAACTAAATTTACGATGAAATGAGTAATGCACATGAATAGTGTTTTTCTTCCGGAAATGAATAGTGTCATGTGAATAGTAAAATTTCTGAACTCTCCTCAGAATCTCAAACTGACTCCAGAAATTATGAATAGTAAAATGATGAATAGTGATCGGTGAATAGTAACTGATGAATAGTAACTTTTTGAAGTTCGGAAAATGACCTGAAATGGTGAGTTGTGACAGTCGCCCACCCAAAAAGGAATTCAGTCCTTGAATTCAGCTGGTGTTGGTCTCGGAAATAGACTTGGTGAAAAGATGTGGATACTTAAGTCGCATTTGGTCTTCCCGTTCCCAAGTAAACTCAGGACCTCTTCGAGAATTCCAACAAACTTTCACGATAGGAATTCGACTCTGCTTCTTCTGTTCGACCTAACTGTCCATGATTTATACTGGTTCTCCTACCAGGTTTTGGTTTGTCATTGGGTTGAATCCCTTCCAATGGAATCGTGAGTGACTCAACTGAAAGTCATTTCTTGGGATTTGAAAATGTGAAACATGTTTGTATAACCTTCTGTTCTCTAACAAGGCTCAAGTCTGACGGCCACTAGGCCTACTATGTCTGAAATATTAGATGGTCCAGTATATATTGGGTTTAACTTCCTGAATTTTTCTGAATGGTATCATACCTTTCCTAGGCAGAATCTTCAACATAATCCTGCCATTAACTTGAGATTCTAAGGGTTTACAACTTATCAAATTTGTAACTGATTCTTGATTTGTAGGAAATTCCTAGTTATTTCATGAATGCCTACTGAACTAATGAGTTGAGCTTTTCCAAATTTCGATCCGTCAGTGGATATTGGCACTTCGACAATAGAGTGCATCAAATGGTGTAGTCTCTACTCTCACACGATAACTATGTTTGCAAGTGATTTTGATTTATGGTAAACGGTTATTCCAACCATTTCTAGAGTCAATCACTCATGCTCTGAGCATATCTTTCCTATGTTTGAATTGTCCTTTCGTTTTGACCATTGGTCTGAGGATCGTAGGCGGTGTTTACATCTAAATGGGGTTCCGAAGGAAATCTAAAAATGATTGATAGGAGTCTGAGGTGATTCGATTACCTTTATCAGGAATAATTGAAATGGGTACTATAAATCTTGTGACTAATTCCACAACGTTCTATCTTCGAACTTGGCTTTATCTGAAGGAGGTAGAATATAGGTAAAAATTTTGATTCCTTATGTTTTGTTCCAACGGATGATAAGACATGTGTCTTTCTTTGCCTATTGGGCTTGGTCTCTATTACTAAAGTTCGTAATTGATTTATAGTGTCCCTCCTAATTTCCTTCATCACATATTCCAAGGTTCTCTGTTGTCAAGTCACAAAATCCTAAATGAATAAGCGATGTAGTATGGTGATTAGTTTTGGAAATTTGTCTCGCGATTGTGAGTTTTGATTGAAATCTTTTTCTGAATAAATGAATTTAGAAAATGGAGCTAATGATTTACTAAGTAATATCCTTCTTGATGATTCAAAATTCAGTAGTTATGAAATGGGAAACGGTTTTCAAACATGTTGTGATTAGGACTGTTTACCAAAGTTTGATGTTTATATATATATATATATATATATATATATATATATATATATATATATATATATATATTTTCATTGAACGATGGTTTTGTTAAATATTGGAAGGATCGTACTTGTTCAAAATAGGAATTTCAGAAATTATTTTTTACAAGATATGTGATTCGTATAAATGTATTTTAAATAAAATCCGTTTAAAAGCAAAAACATAAACGAGGATGAAACGGTCGGATAGGTATATTCGCATAGATGCCTGGATGTCTAACGTTTAATTCCTGAGGTTGGATAATGCCTATTGGTGGATACCAGGCAAAACTACAAGCCGAGGTATTCAAACTAACTTAAGTCCTGAAATGATTTATCGTTGCAATTGTCATCATGTTGGCAAAATGAGGGTGTCCATTGATACTACGTCGATGAATGTCTATTTTATTTCCACATGAAGCTGGGGAGATATGCTTGGGCCTGATGCCTCTCTTGATGTATAGGTGAGGTTACTTAGAATTTCTTGAGGACACAACGCTTTAGGGGAATCTATATCGATATCCTTAATTTGAATCAATTATTCTTTGCGTAAACTCACTGCAGGGAAGTTTGCGTATGGATGAGGCCATGTTTAATTGAAATGCTTTACAGTATCGGTTAAGAGGATTGGTTTATTTCTATAGTGTTGCTTAGCGTACCTTCATAGTGTGTTCGATCCTACAACTCAATCTAGCTAGTACTTTTGAATGATAGAGCTGGACAACTAGGTCGGAGATGGTGGTTCGGATGGTCTCGTGGTATCTTAGAATTGTTGTTGAGTCATGAATTGTCTTACTGTATACTTCTAGTCTAGGTTAGTAGTTCTGTAATCCTTTTATTGCTTCTTGTATCGAGGAATCCTCCTTGTAATTGATTTGGAAGTCTCTCCTAGAGAAGTCAATAGAAAAATCCGACTTAATGGCTACGTGAGTGACAGGTGGGGTAAGTATCCAGGGAGGGTTTGTCAAAAAGAGATGTCTATGAAAGAGTTTGTTTGTTTAAAATGCTTTTGGATGAAGATTGTTATTAATAATCCTTTAAAAAAATTATTTTCTTCATGGCATAATCCTTCATGAATTATACATAGGTGATCAGGCTATGTTTAATTTAGGACGAATGATGCGATGCTTGATTTAGTCAAAATAGCATTATTTTTCTCAAAAGTTTTAGATGGTGTTCAACGTTTTGTTACGAAAAATGGTATTCTGATATTTCCTTTCAAGTAACATGAAAATTGTTTCGTATAATAATAGTAGATATTTGACGTAATGACGGAAAAATCAATTCATAGGGTGGTAATAAAATAGTTTCTTTTAATAATTCCGTAAAACAATTTCCCCATATGGTAGTAAAATAGCTTGTAGTAAAATTCGTTGAATGGTTTATTGGATACATGGGTGAATCTTATGGAATGGTAATAGTCTACTAATCCACTTATTTAAAGAATGTAAACATCTTAGTTCATAACAGGGCAATGGTTTATGATTATGAAGTGGTCGAGAATATGGTAGTGATATTGAGAGTGTAAAGGATGAGCATATCGTTAAGGCATCTACAGTCAACTGAAGATGAAAGTCTATGTGTTAAAGGATATAGGGTAGAAATTGGTGCCAATGATGTGAAGTATTCAAGAATTTATACTAGGTAAAGATCGCAGGTTCAAATGCTTAATCCTTCTAGGCATGACTAAAATGTATAAAGAATGGAAATTGTTGTACGGGTGATCTGAGTCAAGTATGTACCACATCGAATGATGTTTGATTTTCCATGAATGAAAGCTAAATGCCTTATGGTCAGGTGAAACTTCTCGATGTCCTTTCATGAAAATGAGGTCTTGTCCCAATGTGACTAAGCTATATCGATCTCCGAAAAGAATAGAAATTTTGTTGAGTAATTGTACCTTGATCTTTTAATCCAACGAGCTCATACTAGTGTGAGGATCTTATAATATGGAATGAGCGAAAAAGTCGTAATTTGAAGTAGTGGTGTTAAGGCATGGTGTATCAATATTGACAATCTCTGGTAGGGGTGTTTCTTTCGCATCTAAGGTCAAATAGTAAGTAGGTATAGTGGTTGCTTTCGAGATTCGTTCATGAGTTATGCGTGTTCCTTCTTGGAGATATGGTTTCTAAAATTTACAACATTTATTTGAGTGAAACATTGTGAAATTTGGTCATAAATGTATTTGGAGTGACTTTATTTGAATTTTGTAATGAATATAGTTATGTAAAAGATGTGACTACGAAATATTTTGTATTTTGATAAAAACAATATCTCATATATATATATATATATATATATATATATATATATATATATATATATATATATATATATATATATATATATATATATATATATGTCTTTGGAAAAAGGGAATTCAAGAAGATTGTTGCTTAAACAAAAATGAGTTTTAATCCAACCATTGAAAATCAATAATTTGTCGTACTTCGTAAGGTTTGCAAGAAATCTTTTTGTTTGTACAAAAATTTAATTTGGCTTTGACTTACTTGAATTGTTATTATCTCCGAAACACGAAAACTAGGGTAGTCACTTTTATCTTGGTCAACATGACCATTTAATCATAAAGACATCTTCGTCTTTATTAATCCTATTGTCTTACTTGCATCTTCCTAAAGTTGTAATTATATGTTAAAACTACTAATGTGACCACATTGGTCGGTGGAGTGTTGCTAGAGCGACTAATGATGTGATTATCGACTTAGAATGTGGTGTAATCAAACTTGATAATGAAGGGAGAGTTGTGATGAGTTCCATTATGATGGTATAATACCGTTCAAAGCATCTTGTTGGTTTATTGTGTTATGGAGGTATGAGTCGATCATATCTAAGATAATATAGAGTCCTTGTGATAGATTCCACCCTTGGGCGATTGGTTGCAATTCTTATTGTGTTTGTGAGGCTTGTGGTATTATTCAGAGTGTATCGTCCAAACACTCGTGGGTAATCTCAAATAATTAGAGATCATCGTCTAACGATGAAGAGTAGTAGGTTTTCAAGCAGTAGAGGCTCTCAAACTCTCACCAACCTCAAACCTATAAGGTGGTGTAACGTGTGGTAGATGGTAATGGTATGTCAAATATTGGTTGCTTCATAAGCGGCCTGTCATATATGGGTGTAGGGTCTCTGAGATGTGACGGTGTTGGTGGTGCTTTAGATGATGAGAACAAAGTTGCTAACGATGAGATCCTAGTGGTGAGTTAGGAGACGATTGTGATAATAGTGAATGGAATACTACCCTCTTTCACGCTATCTCACGACATCTAAGAGGTAAAACTGAAGTACGCACTATGGGACGACCAATAGTGAAATAAGTTGCTGACGGTGGTGGTAGTACCTGAGTAGTAAGCGCCCTACTAGTGAAGGAAAGAAAACATACTATCTCCCTTGCAATAAGCATCCTAATAGGTCCATTAAGATTAAGTCTGAATACTCTACCAAACGGCATTCTATGTATGGGATGAATAATAGAAAAACCATGTTCCAATAACAAATCAATGGTGCTAATGGTGGTGTAATTGCAACTGGTGGTACAATTGTAGTGGAAGATGACAAGGCATCTTGATACGTGGGAATCGCACCAGGCTTTACCTCTCAAGGGATCTTGAGAACCTTACAACCCCCACCAGGCAGTGTACCTGATCGTTGTAGTATAGTATAGTGACAAGTACCGGGGGATTGATCGTTCAGCCAGGAATAGTTTCGCTAGGATTAGAAAACCTAAATACTAGTTCTAGAGATGAAGGATGATTATTTTTGTATTTTTATATTTTTTAGAAAGCAAGTAAAAATCTCGGGTTTTAAGGATTTGGGCGGAATTAGTTGCTAGTCAACTAACCCAATACTAAAGATGCAATCAAAATAAAATACTAGAAATGAAAATAAACTAAATTAACTAAGGTTGTGAGCAATAAGTGGAGAAATTGTGTTTACTTAGATTTCACTACTCCCTAGATATCTTTTACACGTTAATTACTTGTTATAGTTGCGTGGATGACGGATTGTATTCCTTAATACCATTCATGGGGTGGCGCACTTAATTCCCCAATCCTATGAGTGCCTACTTCACTCCTATGTCGAGCCGGCTAAGAAGCTCCTAACATGGGATCATTAGAATTTACTCATGCATTAAATACAACCAATAAAACCTAGTGCACGTCAGTTCATGTTTCCTAAGACGTTCAAGCATGTTACCATTTGGAGATCTGCCAGTTTTCTTAAGCCTAACATCGAAATCATTCATCCAATACAACCATAAACAAGTAATCAACACATAACTAACATCTAGGTTTCATTAGATCTAAGCAAACACAAGACAGATCTAGCCTAGCATGATAGGATTAAGACAAGAACAAGATATAGACAACCAACACATAGACATATTGATTGAATTAAAAGAATACTTATCTCAATTACACATGAAAGGGTTCAAGGGCTGAGAACCCTTGAAAAACCTGTAAAATTCGTAATAAGTTCGGCCTTAGGGTTTCTCCAAAACTTCTCTCTTTTATGAATGAAAATTAGAAAACTATATATAGAAAACTGAGGCTGACGACGTCAAGACCAAATAGGTGACGCCGTCATCTCGCCGCCAAAATACTTCTCGGACTGCTTTAATCTTCATCTGACGCCGTCACGTGATATGGTTTTCCAGGCCGTCACGCCTTTTACTCTTGACGCTCTACTTGTAACGCCTTCACGTTTGTACTGGACCGTCATGCAATTTACTCTTGACGCCATCATGATCTTCCTCTTGACGCCGTCACCTACTGTTCCCAGCAAGGAAAATTAAGACTTTGGCGTTTTCTTCACTTTTATGCTCCAAAAACGTCCGAATTGCTTCCTTTTCCAGATTTCTCTCCCAAAGTACCTAAAATCACAAAAGGAATGATTTAGGGCAATATTTGATCAAATAAATTCAATTCCGGGCTTAAATGACCCCCTAATAGTGGTTCATTTTTCGCCTCATCATATACCCTTACACTTGAGATTTGCTTGTCCTCAAGCAAATGTGCTTTTATTCTACTCAAAATACAAGTTGGGGGTCATTTAACACTAATATAAAAGTAATTACAACAAATAATTGTTCCACTAAAGACCAAAGACAAGCACGGAGGTCATATACTAGCACCTCATAAATAGTGTTTAGATACTCACATCTCTCGGGTGTAATAAAGTATAAATTACAATATGGAAACGGAAGATATCTCTCACTACCTGTCATAGCAAAATAGATTACCATAGGCTTGGGAAAGGATCAAACCTCCACCACATGGCGTAAGCACCTAGAATAAACTATCAAAGAGGTCTTTTAAAGGGTTGTAACGTTAGGTGTAGGGATATGAAATACACGGTTTTGTTGGATATAGGCAGTCTTTACTGGGGGCGAGTTAACAATCTTGGTTAATTACATGTACAATATGGCGTTGCTAAGCCAAGACTATACTCGACTTAAGCTAATAAATGAAAAATAACAAAAACATAAAATAAACATAGAATGAAACAGGATGGTAGTCCGTATTTTTTTTCTCTTTTCCTTTTTCTATTTTTTTTTTCTTTTTCTTGATTTTTCGATTTTTTTTTTTTTTTTTTTTTTTTTTTTTTTTTTTTTTTTTGTTGCATACACTCTTACCCTACCATCCAAAATAATACATCATAGGGAATGAACATTTCCCTTACACTTGAATTTTTGCATACTTTACAATAAACTAATCTAATGACTCGAATTAAGAAAATCAAAACACTTGGAGTACTTTTAAGATTAACGCACATATGGGGGTAATATATGATGTTCTTCCTCATTACTCCATAAAATAAGTACTTTACCCATGAGTCCCAATCGTCCCAAAACAATATGTACAAGGATTTGACTCGACTTAACAACCATGTAATAAAATAGATAATTAACTTAGGGTTTAAACAAATAACAATAATCCACTAAAAATGAGCGCATACACTGAAGGCTAAGGCGATTTGGTTGTACATTTAGTGGGGTGTAACAAATTCTTCCTTTAAGTAAAATGCTTAAAGTTAGAAATGAAAAGATAGGCTCGGAGGGGTGTACTAGGGGTTTCATGTACTAAAAATGAGTACAACGCTAAGGGTGTGGAAAAACTAATTGACTTAACTAGCCAAGTAATATGACTTAAATGGTCAAGTAATTATAATACGGGTTTAACACAAGGGTGATCCTAATGCCTCTTATCATGTAGTAAATCCTACCACACGAATGTAGTCTCACTAGCGGTCTCGGGATGCATCACTAATGCAAGTTCTAGAATCTAAATGCTACCGGTACACTCATAAGCACTAATAGTAAATGCTTTTCCTATCAAATCTAAAGGCGAACCTCACAAATTTGGGTGGAAAATTTTTCTAAATAGTACGGTTTTGTGCTAGTCATACAATCTCCTATCCATGAGTCGCTTGCTAAGGCTAAAGTTTCACACCTAAATGTTGTAAAAAAATTTAAATTTGGCGCTAAAATTACACTAACAAGTATTTCTCATAGTTTTATTACACATCTACCATCAAACAAACAAACTCAAGCGAAAGTGTATCTGTAAGGTATCATCATTTTACCCTCCTCTTACACTTAGGATGAACATTGTCCCCAATGTTCAAGTAAAGAATGTAAAAGTGAAAAAGTAAAAAGAATGAAATCAAATACTCCCCTGATTTGCTCGGTATGGATAATATGGTGGCCAGGTTAAATCTTCCTCCAAGAAAATGAACAATCAAAGCTTCCCTTCCAGAATATAAATCATCTTCTTGTCATACATAACCTGTAAATCCTGAGAAAACAAACAAGACAACCTCGCGTAAAATCGGCGGCAATCTATATAAGTTACTAAATCCTAGAAAACAAAGTAAGATATAATGCTTGTGGAATGAAGTTTGCAGATTTCCTAGAGATTATAAAACTTAGTAATTCACAAAAATGATAAGACTCCGTTAGAAAAACAAAACCGGTAAAATTTCCAGATTTTTACACGTGATGCCGTCAAGAGTAATCTCATGACGCCATCAGAAGTGATCTACAGAAATTCTTATGTTCACTTTCCGGAAAATTTCTGGAAAAACTTGGTCCTACTTCCTGGAAAATCCTGCAAAACTTCATTATGACTCAATACAAGCATTTGACTCTAACAAATACGAATATACATGTTCATTTAATATTGTGGAGAATCATGATCGGTTTGTTTCTTGAAAACATATTTGGGGTTTCCCCTTACACTTATCTTTTACAAAAATACTTTTAGGTGGAGTTAAGACTAGGCCAAAACAACAAAGTAAAGTATTTCCACTATTTAATTGAGAAACATGATCTACCAACAATAAAAATAAAGCATGCATAAGGAAGCAAATAACAAACAAACAAAATAAAATCACACAAAACATGGGTTGCCTCCCAAGAAGCACTTTTCTTTATTTACGAGTCTTGTAGCTAGACTCAAGGTCATGGGTTACTACGTGACCTCATCGTTGGTTTCACTCTCTGATTGTAAATATTCTTTGTAGAAACCAATCACCTTTTTCTCAATCGCTCCTATAATCCTATGGGCAAATTCCTTATCAACTTTATACTTTAGTCCTAGAGCCAAGCAATCTTTGTAGAAAAGACTCATATTTTCCCATACATAATCCATGCCCCTTTTCTTATCCTCTTCATTTATGTCCTCAAAAGCACCAACGTTATCCTTATCAAATCGGGATATAAAGCGAAATTCTTTCATTCTATTAGGCATCCTATAAGTGATCCTATCGGTGTTACTTGCAAATCGGATTGTCCCTTCTATCTCATCATATTCTAATTTTGACTCCTCAACAAACGGTTTGCCAAACACAACATTGGACAATCGACAATCAATAACATTAGCAAGATCTTCCACAATCATAAAGTCGGTGACAAAAGTGAAATTTCCAACAAAGACATGTAGACCTTTAACTCTCCCGACAAAGTTACAAACTCCACCGGGGTATTTAGGATCTCTTCTAGGTTCAAGTCTTGTTTTCACTATATCATTATAAACATTTGAGGACATAATGTTGATTGGGGATTTAAAGTCAACGTAAGCATTTTCAACGTGTCTATACCCAATCATACATGGTATTTTAGCATTCTTAGGATCGCCTCTCTTTATCTTAGGTTCAATTATAGTAGAAGGAGATCGCGGGTTATCAATAAGATTATTATAATATGCAATCTCCTCCTTAGTGGGGTATAGATTAAAGTAGTCATTAAGCTTCGGATCTATTTCCCCCTCTTCTAGTCCCTCAACAACATTCACAAAGTCATTAGGCCCTAGGTCCTCATTTGAATACAAGGCGGTCGCTAGGTCACTAAATGCATGTTCGAGCTCAACCTTAATCAACCTATTAAGCTCTCTAAGTTCCCTAATCTCACTCTCAATTTGTTCACGTAACACAGCTACTTCTCTAGGGGAAAGGGGTGGATTCGCATTTTCCATAATGGTCAACGGAATAGTCAATGAATTTAATTTACTAACAAAGGCACAAAGAAAAAGATAGACTAAAGAAACCTAAAAATAAAAATAAAATCTTACTAGAAAGGAATCTAGCAAGTAGACCTAATAAAAAGAGATTCTAACCTAGACAATAACTATTCCCCAGCAACGGCGCCAAAAACTTGATACGTGGGAATCGCACCAGGCTTTACCTCTCAAGGGATCTTGAGAAGCTTACAACCCCCACCAGGCAGTGTACCTGATCGTTGTAGTATAGTATAGTGATAAGTACCGGGGGATTGATCGTTCAGCTAGGAATAGTGTCGCTAGGATTAGAAAACCTAAAAACTAGTTCTAGAAATGAAGGATGATTATTTTTGTATTTTTATATTTTTTAGAAAGCAAGTAAAAATCTCAGATTTTAAGGATTTGGGCGGAATTAGTTGCTAGTCAACTAACCCAATACTAAAGATGCAATCAAAATAAAATACTAGAAATGAAAATAAACTAAATTAACTAAGGTTGTGAGCAATAAGTGGAGAAATTGTGTTTACTTAGATTTCACTACTCCCTAGATATCTTTTACACGTTTTGTGTTTACTTAGATTTCACTACTCCCTAGATATCTTTAACACGTTAATTACTTATTATAGTTGCGTGGATGACGGATTGTATTCCTTAATACCATTCATGGGGTGGCGCACTTAATTCCCCAATCCTATGAGTGCCTATTTCACTCCTATGTCGAGCCGGCTAAGAAGCTACTAACATGGGATCATTAGAATTTACTCATGCATTAAATACAACCAATAAAACCTAGTGCACGTCAGTTCATATTTCCTAAGACGTTCAAGCATGTTACCATTTGGAGATCTGCCAGTTTTCTTAAGCCTAACATCGAAATCATTCATCCAATACAACCATAAACAAGTAATCAACACATAATTAACATCTAGGTTTCATTAGATCTAAGCAAACACAAGATAGATCTAGCCTAGCATGATGGGATTAAGACAAGAACAAGATATAGACACCCAACACATAGACATATTGATTGAATTAAAAGAATACTTATCTCAATTACACATGAAAGGGTTCAAGGGCTGAGAACCCTTGAAAAACCTGTAAAATTCGTAATAAGTTCGGCCTTAGGGTTTCTCCAAAACTTCTCTCTTTTATGAACGAAAATTAGAAAACTATATATAGAAAACTGAGGCTGACGGCGTCAAGACCAAATAGGTGACGCTGTCATCTCGCCGCCAAAATACTTCTCGGACTGCCTTAATCTTCAACTGACGCCGTCACGTGTTATGGTTTTCCAGGCCGTCACGTCTTTTACACTTGACGCTCTACTTGTGACGCCTTCACGTTTGTACTGGACCGTCATGCAATTTACTCTTGACGCCGTCATGATCTTCCTCTTGACGCCGTCACCTACTGTTCCCAGCAAGGAAAATTAAGACTTTGGCGTTTTCTTCACTTTTATGCTCCAAAAACGTCCGAATTGCTTCCTTTTCCAGATTTCTCTCCCAAAGTACCTAAAATCACAAAAGGAATGATTTAGGGCAATATTTGATCAAATAAATTCAATTACGGGCTTAAATGACCCCCTAAAAGTGGTTCATTTTTTGCCTCATCACATCTTCAATGTCGGAATCCGATGAAAGGATGATAGGGTGGGTATCTGAAGAAATGTCACTTGTGAACCAGGTCAATGTAATTATATATATGAATATGGGTATAAATAACTCGCACAGTGTGTGCATGAAACAACATGTATAATGAATATGCACCTACGATGAAATGATGAGATGCTATGATGATGTGGTTATAGTCTAGGGTCCAAGATACATCCTAGTTCGCTATAGCCTTAGCTCTGATGCCAATCTGTCACATCCCCAAAATACCTGAATGGCAGCGGAATGGAATACCTGGGGGTGACTGCCATAGCATCACAGTTACTGTCATATTGAACGACCTAAAGTGTCGTATAGAAAATACAGCGTTTGATCATTAAAACATTCAGAATTTATAAAACATAGGTCCCAAAAGGTGTTGCAAGTTTATGAAAAATAAGTCATACTAGATCAAACGTTTCATAAGTGCAGAAAATATAGTAAGACGTGTCGACTCCGCGACTCCATAAAGATCCAAATGCATGCAACATCAGCTACCTTAATAACCTGAAAATACATTGCTAAAACGGTCAACATAAAGTTGGTGAATACTCATAGGTTTATAGGTTAAATCAGATGTACAATAGCCATAAGTAAAAGGTAAATTAATAAGATTTCAGTAATAAAATTTACATTGGCTCTTAAGCTCATGACCCAGAAGCTAGACGCAATTAAATTGGCCCCAAATGAGTGTTTACCAGACACTCTAAATATATTAGACATGAAATGCATCCGTAATTCCGTTGGAGTAACCCAAACACGGATGGAGGAGTCACCCTCAATAGATCTATTCACTCACTCTCGCTTGTAGATTAATTAACGGTCCATGATAATAAAGGGGACTTGTCGTGACGTGGTAATAAGGCAACTTAAGCAATGTAAGGAATTTATACTTTGGCATGTACAAAAGTAAGTGATGCAATGTATTCTCCCCCGTGGGATTTGAAATGAAAATATTGAATTAAAACGGGGCTATGAAAACTCACCTGAAACCATGACACTATGACGTGAAATGATAGGGACAATAAGACGCGAGTATTAGTCGCAACCTAATATAAGTAATAACGATCTACTTTAGATCATGACGTAACTTGAAAATACTAGTTATTGTCAAAATAAAATATTTTCCATACTTAGGGAAAATAAGTCTACCTAGACTTATAAAAACTAGTCGTAAGATATCGTATATAAGATGTTAGTGTTATATTCATCCCTTTGAAAACCTTAAAATAATGTCAATTAGTCGTAATAATAAGCTTTGGGTCATACGTACTTCATTGGTTAAGAATATAGCTTTTGAACAATATATCTAGAAAATATAGTATTTAGTATGAAGTTTATTATTTCTATTAGTGACTACTAATATATATATATAGTTTTGACGATTTTGAAACATGTATATCTTTGTCGTTATAAGTTCATTTTCCTTGTTCTTTATATCGACGGATTCGTCTTAACATGTATTAATATATTTTTGATAGCTCGGCTCCTCTAGGTTATGTCTAACGTCTCAGTTTGTCCGTCGAAAATCGTCCAACAGCATGAATATTTTCAGAAAAATAGTTTTCGTCGTTAAACTTGCAAAAATCATATCTCCTTCGTTATAAACTCGTTTTAATCCGTTCTTTCGCCAAAAGTTTCATTTTTGAAATTAGTTTCTAAATATTTGGTTAAAAATTACCCCTGAGTTCCTGAGTTTTCTGGGTTTGGCGTTTTGGGACAGTAGGTTCCTAGCTAGGTTCCAAACTCATTTCTAATGTTCCAAACTAGTTTCTAATCCACCCAAATCACTTTCAATCACCACAAATCTAGTCTATTCCTACCATACACCTTCTTAAGGTGTCATAGGTTCTTAAACATCATCCACCAAGTTAATCTACCAAGGATCTACCCATTATCCATTTCTAAGGCTTAAAAGATATAAAAGTTTAAATAGAGTGGCATAAACTAGCATATGCATGTAGATCTTGTATAAAAATCATATAAACATAATAAAAACTTGGTAAAATTAAGAAAATGAGTTTGACATACTTACTTTGATGGATTAGCGAGTTTTGATGATGAAAACCTATAAAACCTTGAGTTTTTATTTCAAAACCCTAACAAGGATTACTAAATAAGCTTGAATATGACTTGAACTTGGAAAATCAATGGATTTGCCATTCCTTTTGATTCTTGGCCGTGGACTAGGAGAAGAGAGGAAGAGAAAATGAATTTTGCTTGTTAAAGTGATAAGTCTTGAAGTTTTAGGTAAATATCTTGATCTTGATGGCATAATGGTAAATAATAGATCAATTTAAAGTAACCACATGTGTTAGTAGTTAAAGGGGGTGGCACATGTAATTAAGGAAGAGTGTATGGGAAGCTTGGGGTTAAAATGTAGATATTATGTGTTTTAGTTTTAGTTATTTTGTTATCGGGTACCGAGTTAACTAAAAATAAATTGTGACGAGTTGAAATAAAATATGATGAAGTTAATCGGGACATAATAAAGTCATTAAAGTTGTGAAAATATATTGGGTACAAGCATTGGGTGTTTGGATGATTATTATTTAGTTTCTACGAAAACCGTCGTAATTATATTAAACTTACGATATAAATTAAATAAATTTCCAAAATACCGGGTAAGTGAATTTTAAAATCTTTGTGATGTTGTAAGGGGTGAAAAAATATATCGGGACCATTGTGGAGATGGTCGGATATGTTAGTCACTTTTATCGATCGCGTGTTAACGTTTATTTAAAAATAAACATACGTAAAACGTCAAATATACCAAAAATATTAATTTGAATATCCTACGAGTGGTATAGTATGCAAATACTATTGTGATGATATGCAGACTATTTCTAGTCCATATGAAATGTCCCTACTGATAATACATGAATTCGCACCTGAACCAATTCGGTTACGCGAATTTAAATATCCGTAAACTAAATTTACAATGAAATGAGTAATGCACATGAATAGTGTTTTTCTTCCGGAATGAATAGTGTCATGTGAATAGTAAAATTTCTAAGCTCTCCTCGGAATCTCAAACTGACTCCAGAAATGATGAATAGTAAAATGATGAATAGTGATCGGTGAATAGTAACTGATGAATAGTAAATTGTCGTAGTTCGGAAAATGACCTGAAATAGTAAGTTGTGACAATATTGAATGATTTGAATGAATACTTATCTTCAATTGAACTTGGAAGAATTAAGGGGTTGAAACCCTTGAAAAAGCTGTAAAATTCGTCTTAGGGTTTATCCCTAATATCCCACACAAAGTTCCACTCTTTACAATGAAAAATTGGAAAAATATATATAGACTATGCATCCTGACGGCGTCATGTGTTAACCTCTGACGCCGTCAACTCGCCGCCATGATGAAATTCGTGTTGCCTAGATCCACTTCTGACGCCGCCATATAGTGATGAGCTCTGGGCCGTCACGTGTGTTTGGACCCTGACGGCCTTGGTGACGCCGTCAGGCCAATAAGCTTAAAAACTTTCTGGGCCGTCACGTTATAAGTTCCATATCCACCTCTTTTGTTACTCTTGACGCCGTCACGTGTAGAAGCTTGACGTCGTCAGGTACTGTTCTAGCAAGTAAATTTGAGACTTTGTCGTTTTCTTCACTTTTATGCTCCAAAAACGTCCAAAATGCTTCCTTTTCCATATTTCTCCTCAAAAATACCTAAAATGGCAAAAGGAACGATTTAGGGCAATAATTGATCAAATAATCTCGAATTCGGGCTTAAATGACCCCTTAAAAGCGGTACACTTTTCACCTCATCAAACACCCTTACACTTGAGATTTGCTTGTCCTCAAGCAAATGTGCTTTTATTCTATTCAAAATACAAGTTAGTGGTCATTTAACACTAATATAAAAGTAATTACAACAAATAATCATTCCACTAAAAACCAAAAACAAGCACGGAGGTCATACACTAGCACCTCACAAATAGTGTTTAGATACTCACATCTCTCGGGTGTAATAAAGTATATATCACAATAAGGAAATGGAAAACATCTCTCACTACCTGCCATAGCAAACAGATTACCATAAGCTTGGGAAAGGATCAAACCTCCACTACTTGGCGTTAGCACCTAGGATAAACTATCAAAGAGGTCTTTTAAAAGGTTATAACGTTAGGTGTAGGGATATGGAAAACACGGTTTTGTTGGATAAATGCAATATTTACTGGTGGCGAGTTAATCATCTTAGTTAATTACATGTACAATATGGCGTTACTAAGCCAAGACTCGACTCGACTTAAGCTAATAAATCAAAAATAACAAAAACATAAAATAAACATAGAATGAGCCGGGATGGTAGTCCGTTTGTTTTTCTCATTTCTTTTTCTATTTTTTTTTTCTTTTCTTTTTCTTGGTTTTTTTTTTTTTTTTTTTTTTTTTTTTTTTTTTTTT
Organism: Artemisia argyi; assembly: GCA_030686995.1. Taxonomy (NCBI): domain Eukaryota; kingdom Viridiplantae; phylum Streptophyta; class Magnoliopsida; order Asterales; family Asteraceae; genus Artemisia; species Artemisia argyi. The sequence continues at coordinate 131,860,524 of CM060677.1, forward strand.
TTTGCATACATTCTAACCCTACCATCCAAAATAATACATCATAGGGGATGTACATTCCCCTTACACTTGAATTTTTACATACTTTACAATAAACTACTCTAATGACTTGAATCAAGATAATCAAAACACTTGGAGTACTTTACCAATGAGTCCCAAACGTCCCAAAACAATATATACAAGATATGACTCGACTTAGCAACCATGTAATCAATTATATAATTAAGTAAGGGTTTAAACATGTAACACTAATGCACTAAAGATGAGTGAATACACGGAAGGCTAAGGCGATTTGGGTGTACGTTTAGGTGGGTTGTAATAAATTCTTCCTTTAAGTAAAATGCTTAAAGTTAGAAACGAAAAGATAGGTTCGGAGGGGTGTACTAGGGGTTTCGTGTACTAAAAATGAGTACAACGCTAAAGTGTGGGAAAAATTAATTGAATTTACTAGTAAAGTAATATGACTTAAATGGTCAAGTAATTATGGTACAGGTTTAAACACAAGGTGATCCTAATGCCTCTTCTCATGTAGTAAATCCTACTACACGAATGTAGTCTCACTAGCGGTCTCGGGATGCATCACTAACGCAAGTTCTAGAATCTAAATGCTACCGGTACACTCATAAGCACTAATAATGAATGTTTTTCCTATCAAATCTAAAGGCGAACCTCACATATTTGGGTGGAAAATTTTTCTGAATGGTACGGTTTGTGCTAGTCATACAACTCCTATCCATGAGACGCTTGTTAAGGCTTAAGTTTCACTCCTAAATGTTGTAAAAAAATTTAAATTTGGCGCTAAAATTACACTAACAAGTATTTCTCTTAGTTTTATTACACACCTAACATCAAACAAATAAACTCAAGTGAAATTGTATCTTATAAGGTATCATCATTTACCCTCCCCTTACACTTAGGATGAACATTGTCCCCAATGTTCAATTAAAGAATCTAAAAGTAAAATAGGTAAAAGAATGAAAACAAATACTCCTCTGATTCATTCGGGGTGGATAGTGTGTCAACAAGGTTAGATCTTCCTCCACGAAAATGAACGTTCAAAGCTTCCCTTCCAGAAATATAAATCATCTTCTTGTCATATATAACCTGTTAAACCTGAGAAAACAATAAAGGCAACCTCGCGTAAAATCGGCGGCAATCTATATATACTAACAAATCCTAAAAAACAATTTAAGATATAATGCTTGTGGAATGAATGTTTGCAGATTTCCTGGAGTTTATAAAACTAAAGAATCAACAAAAACTTTAAGACTCCGTTAGAAAAACAAAACTTGCAAAATTTCCAGAATTTTACACGTGACGTCGTCTGGTGTTAAACCCTGACGCTGTCAGAAGTGACCTGCAGAAATTTTTATGTTAAGTTTTCGGAAAATTTCTGGAAAAACTTATGTCCTATTTCCTGAAAAATCCTGCAAAATATCATTATGACTCGATACAAGCATTTTACTCTAACAATTACTAATATACATGTTCATTTAATATTGTGGCGAATCATGATCATTTTTGTTCTTATAAACAAATTTGGGGTTTCCCCTTACACTTAGCTTTTACAAAATACCTTTATATGAAGTTAAGACGAAGTTAAACAACAAAATAAAGCATTTTCACAATTTAATTTGAAACATGATCTACCAATAATAAAAATAAAACATGCATACGGAAACAAATAACATCAAACAAATAAAAATCAAACAAATAAAAACACACAAAACATGGGTTGCCTCCCAAGAAGCGCTTTTCTTTATTTACGAGTCTTGTATCGTTACATTGAATTCTCTATTTTCATCGTCCATTAACACAACAGCGCCCGCTTTAGAGGAGCTTCTCACAGTAAAAGGTCCATACCATCTAGACTTAAGTTTCCCGGGAAATATCCTTAACCGGGAATTATACAATAGAACTTTGTCCCCTTTTGAGAACTCCTTAGGTTTCTTAATTCGCTGGTCATGCCATCTTTTCGCCCTATCTTTATATGTAACGGAGGATTCATACACTTCTAGCCTTAATTCGTAAAGCTCATGGAGCTGCCAGAACCTATTCGTTCCAGCGACCTTATGTCCAAATTACATGCCTTAAGTGCCCAGTAAGCCTTGTGTTCAAGTTCCACTGGAAGGTGACACGCCTTGCCATAAACCATGCGGAACGGGGTCGTTCCAATAGGTGTCTTGTAAGCCGTTCGGAATGCCCATAAGGTATCATCGAGTTTAAATGACCAGTCCTTTCTGTTCTGATTAACCGTCTTTTCCAATATTCACTTAATCGCCCTGTTGGTGTTTTCAACTTGACCGTTGGTTTGCGGGTGATAAGCAGTCGAGAACCGGTGGGAGACTCCATATCTTTTCATGACCTTTTCCATTTGTGCATTGCAAAAGTAAGTCCCCCTATCACTAATGAGAGCTTTAGGAATGCCGAACCTAGCAAATAGCTTTTTTAGAAAATGAATGACTACCCTAGCATCGTTGGTCCTAAGGGCTTGTGCTTCCACCCATTTTGAAACATAATCAATGGCCACTAATATGTATTCATTCCCTCCTGAAGATGGAAAGGGTCCCATGAAATCAATTCCCCAAACATCGGAAACCTCACAAACTTGTATAAAATTATGAGGTGCTTCATCTCTTCTTGATATATTTCCGGCTCGTTGACATGCATCGCATGCTTGTATCAAATCCTTCACATAACGAAATATTGTAAGCCAATAAAATCCTGCATCGAAATTTTTTTGTGCGGTGGTGTTTATCCCATGATGGCCCCCCAGAAGGGCCCGAATGACATTCTTTCATAATCTTCATCGCCTCTTTTCCCAAAACACAGCGCCTGATTACTTGATCAGGACATCTTCGGAATAAGAAGGGTTCATCCCAGAAGTAGTATTTTAGTTGGGCAAAGAACCTTTTCTTTTCATGTCTAGTCAAGTGTTCCGGAATGAGCCTGCTTGCAAGATAATTAGCATAATCAGCATACCATGGCTCAGAATCTATTATTGACATAAGTTGTTCGTCAGGAAATGAGTCCCAAATCTCACTCTTGTCAAGCTCACTAAGGAGAGGATTTTCGAGACGAGAGAGATGATCAGCAGCTAAATTCTTTGCCCCCCTTTTATCACGAATTTCAACATCGAATTCTTGTAACAACAAGATCCACCGAATTAGTCGTGGTTTAGCGTCTTGCTTAGCAAAAAGGTATCGAAGAGCCGAATGATCAGTAAAAACGACCGTCTTTGAAAGGACAAGATATTGGCGGAATTTGTTGAAGGCGAACACCACGGCTAATAGTTCTTTTTCGGTGGTAGAATAATTCTCTTGAGTGGGATTCATAGTTTTGCTAGCGTAGTATATTGGTTGGAATTCTTTGTTAAGCCTTTCGCCTAATACTGCCCCAACAGCATAGTCTCTAGTGTCACACATGATCTTGAAAGGTAATTCCCAGTTGGGTGTAACCATGATTGGGGCTTGCGTGAGTTCCTTTTTCAGGAGATTGAATGCATCCTTGCATTCTTGAGAAAAATCGAAAGGAGCATCCTTTACAAGCAATTGAGTCATTGGCCTAGCTATTTTAGAGAAGTCCTTAATGAACCTCCTGTAGAATCTGGAATGACCCAAGAAGCTACTTATTGCCTTAACAGTAGTGGGATAAGGTAGTTTAGATATAGCTTCAACCTTTGCTTGGTCCACCTCAATCCCATTTCCTGAGAACTTATGCCCTAGCACAATCCCTTCTTTTACCATAAAATGGCATTTCTCCCAATTCAGGACCAAGTTGGTTTCCTCGCAACGTTTGAGTATTTTTTTGAGGTTAGCGAGACAGCGGTCGAAAGACTCCCCGAAGATTGAGAAATCATCCATGAAAACTTCCATGATGTCTTCCCTTAACTCGTGAAAGATTGCAGTCATGCATCGCTGAAAGGTGGAGGGAGCGTTGCACAGCCCAAAAGGCATCCTCTTATAGGCGAATGTTCCATAAGGGCAAGTAAATGTGGTTTTTCTTGGTCCTCGGGGGCTATGGGGATTTGGAAATATCCTCAGAATCCATCCAAGAAACAGTAGTTCTCGTGCCCGGATAATCTTTCCAACATTTGGTCAATGAACGGGAGGGGAAAGTGATCCTCTCTGGTGGCATCATTGAGCTTTCTATAATCGATGCATACCCGCTAACCAGTAACCGTTCTCTGGGGTCCCATCTCACGGTTGTCATTTTTCACCAGTCATTCCTCCTTTCTTAGGTACAACCTATACATGACTAACCCACGGACTATCCGAAATCGGGTATATCAGCCCTGAATCCAAGGGTTTGACAACTTCTTTTTTCACCACCTCCTTAATGTTGGGATTCACCCGCCTCTAGGGTTGCACGGCTGGTTTATAGTCTTCTTCCATAAGAATCGTATGCGTGCAAAAGGTTGGGTCAATCCCCTTAATGTCGGCTATACTCCATGCAAGGACTCCTTTATATTTATTTAAAACTCCTAAGAGTCTATCCTTTTGCTCATGTTTAAGGGAAGAATTTATGATCACTGGTAGTTGATCCTCTCCCTGGAGGAAGGCATATTCCAAGTGGTTTGGGAGTTCCTTAAGTTCTAGCTTGGGTGGTTCGATAATGGAGGGCTTTTGCTTGTTTTCGGGTTTACGAAGTTCGAGCGGTTCATTGGTCTCTTGTTTGGGGTAGAAGGAGACTGCGCTAGCATTCTCCGTCTTCTCCTTCTCCATTATAGGGAGGAAACTCTCATCACGTAACCAGCCTTCTTCAATTTGTTCATCAACACAGTTTTCAATGACATCAGTTAATTCATCGACCACTCCGATGAAATAGAGCCGGTTATCCGCTTTGAGAGATAGGTTAATGGTGTCTTTAATATCAAAGGTCAAACTATCGGTCCCTACTCGTAAGGTTAACTTGCCGTCGTGAACATCGATAACTGCACGAGCGGTGGCAAGAAAGGGTCTCCCTAAGATGATGGGCACCAGGTCATCCTCCTCCATTTCCAAGATCATGAAGTCAACCGGAAATTTGAACTTCCTTACCTTAACTAGCACATTCTCGCATATCCCCAAGGGATATTTGATCGATCTATCGGCTAGTTGGATGTTCATACGGGCAGGTTTTAGTCCGGAATATCCTAGTTTGAGGAACATGGAGTGAGGCATGAGGTCGATGCTTGCCCCTAAATCGGCGAGAGCATTCTTTATCGATAGAGATCCTATAGAACAGGGTAAGGTGAAGCTTCCTGGGTCGTCTATCTTTTTTGGTAGCCCTCGTTGGGTCACCACTGAACATTCTTCTCCCAAAGTCACAAGACCCTCGAGTTTCTTTCGGCTGGCAAGCAATCTTTTAAAGTATGAGCTATACTTGGGCATGTGATAGCAAGCATCAAGGAGATGTATGGTGACCACTGAATCTTTTAGATAGGACAAGAATCTCTTATTATCGTTTTCAATCTTCTAATTTTTTAGGTGGGATGGGAATGGGATTCTCACAGGTTGGTTTGGTGGAGTTGGTGGAGATGGGGTAATAAGAGGAGGTTGTTCAGGAGCCTCGTTGCTTACATTACCTTCCTCCTCGTGGGGATCATTTGGCTCAAAGGCGACTGAATGTTGGTTCGGATAAGGAGGGTCCTTGGTTGTTGTTCCAGCTCGAGTAGTAACCGCGAGCAAGGGATCTTTTTGGCTTATTGGAGGCCTGTTATGGCCATCAAGGGTGGCATTAAGCTTGTTGAACCATTTTTCCATGTCACTCTGTTACTCAGCGATGAGCTCGTCAAGCCCCTTCAACTGTAAGCCTTTTTCCTGAGTAAAGTGCCCAAGGTCATCCTCAAAAGTGCTCCTGATTTTGAATTCAGGGCCTTCCACTCCTTCTTTTCTTTTCACCAGATTCCCCCATAGGGTATAATCATCGTTTTGGTAGAAAGGCAGAAGGGAGGGGTCAGCGTAGATGTCATGTCCCAAAAAACACGCATGTTTGGTTGTGGTTTCTCCTCCGTATTCCTCTACTTCGTGTGGGCCACCACAGTAGTCGCAGATCAAGTAAGGATTTGAAAGTTGTTTGGTTGTTCACAACCCTGCAAGGTATACCACCCTTTCGTGAATTTTCCTCAGCCAATCCGAAGGTGTTTGTGTGATTTTGGATATGCTCATAGTCAAATCGGCTTCATCCCAAGTATCTTCCTGGTCTTGAGCATATTCCTCAATCCTATTCCACAGTTCCTCGGCGCTCAGATTAGCTATTTTCCCTTTTCTTGAATTATTGATTCCGTTCTGGTCGTTTGGGGAGACATTGTCTTAGAAGATTTGGACCAGAAGCCAGAGTTCGATGCCATGATGGGGAACTTGTCTTATTAGATCCTTGAATATAATCCATGATTTATGGATGGGTTCGTCCTTTCCCTTTCGGAAATGGAGGATCCTATCCCTAAATTCTGAGGTTTTCCCTGCTGGGAAGAACTTCTCATAAAACTTGGATATAAGTTGCTCCCATGTAAAAATAGACTCGTAGGGAAGTCTATCATACCACTCCTTGGCTTTTTCATAAAGAGTGAAAGGGAAGAATCGTAATCGGGACGTGTTTCTAGTGGCCCCATCCGTATGGAGGGTGTCTACTATCTTCAAGAAATCCCTTATATGTTGAATTGGGTCATCGCTATGTAGTCCGTGAAACTTGCATACACTTTGGACAAGCCAAACATCATTTGCACACAAGACCTCATTGGTGCGTTCGTTTGGGAAAACAATGGCATTTGAGAAGCCACGAGGATTCGGGGAGGAGTAGTCCTTAAGGCGCTTAGGGGTGGAAGTTTCGGGGGGTGCTCATATCCTTGTTAGATTGGGGGCTAGAGGGCGTGAGGTGATTATCTGAATCTTCTTCAGAAAGGGCCTCATCAAAGTTGATGGCTATGCTAGATGGTTCGGGTGTTGAGAGAGATTGTTTTAGCCTATGCATTTCCCTTTCAGGTTCTGAATATGGCAAAACAAGATTTCTTACAGAACTATGACTCCTAGTGATTCTAAGGTAGAGAGATCTTTATTTGCCATGATGGCGGATGGTGATGGTTACGAACAAAGAAACGAAGAAATAAGATAGACTAAAGAAAACCTAAAAATAAAAATAAAACCTTACTAGAAAGGAATCTAGCAAGTAGACCTAATAAAAAGAAATTTGAACCTAGTCAATAACTATTCCCTGGCAGCGGCGCCAAAAACTTGATACGTGGGAATTGCGCCCTCGCAACAGGTTTTACCTCTCAAGGGATCTTGAGAAGCTTACAACCCCCACCAGGCAGTGTACCTGATCGTTGTAGTATAGTATAGTGACAAGTACCGGGGAATTGATCGTTCAACTCAAGAATAGTATCGCTAGGATTAGAAAGCCTACTAAACTAGGTCTAGAGGTGAAGGATGATTCTTTTTGTATTTTTATATTTTATAGAAAGCAAGTAAAATCTCGGGTTTTGAAGGAGTGGGCGGAATTAGTTGCTAGCCAACTAACCCAATTAACTAAAGATGCAATCAAAATAAAATAAAAGAAATGAAAATTAAACTATTATACTAATGTGGTGGAAACAATAATGAGGAAAGTTGCGTTTACTTAGATTTCATTACTCCCTAGATATCTTTTACAGGTTGATTAGCTTGTTACAATTGCATGGATGAAGGGTTATATTCCTTAATACTAGTCGTAGGGTCGTGTACAATATTCCCTAACTCTATAAGATCCTACTTCACTCCTATGTCGAGCCGTTAGAAGCTCCTAACATGGGATCATTAGAATTCTCTTACGCATTAAATACAACCAAAAATGGTAGTACACCTCCGATCATGTTTCTTAAGACGTTCAAGCAAGTTACCAATGGAAGTCTGCCAGTTTTCTTAAGCCTAACATCGAATACAATCATCCGTAACAATTATAAACAAACAATCAACCCATAATCAACATCTAGGTTTCACTACATCTAAGCAAACACAATAAAAATCTAGCCTAGCATGTTAAAGAGAAGACAAGCATAAGATATAATCACACAACACATAGAAATATTGAATGATTTGAATGAATACTTATCTTCAATTGAACATGGAAGAATCAAGGGGTTGAAACCCTTGAAAAATCTGTAAAATTCTTCTTAGGGTTTATGCCCTAATATCCCACACAAAGTTCCACTCTTTACAATGAATAATTGGAAAATATATATAGACTATTCATCCTGACGGTGTCATGTGTTAACCTCTGACGCCGTCAACTCGCCGCCATGATGACATTCGTATTGCCTAGATCCACTTCTGACGCCGTCATGTAGGAATGAGCTCTGGGCCGTCACGTGTGTTTGGACCCTGACGGCCTTGGTGACGCCATCAGGCCAATAAGCTAAACAACTTTCTGGGCCATCACGTTATAAGTTCCATATCCACCTATTTTGTTACTCTTGACGCCGTCACGTGTAGAAGCTTGACGTCGTCAGGTACTGTTCCAGCAAGGAAATTTGAGACTTTGCCGTTTTCTTCACTTTTATGCTCCAAAAACGTCCAAAATGCTTCTTTTTCCAGATTTCTCCTCAAAAGTACCTAAAATGACAAAATGAACGATTTAGGGCAATAATTGATCAAATAATCTCGAATTCGAGCTTAAATGACCCCTTAAAAGCGGTACACTTTTCGCCTCATCATCACCAAAGAATTACCTCCCACAAGGTTTGCTGATCTAGTCCACCAAATTGGTATGCGATGTTTGACTCCAGAAGATCTGAAATTTTTTTTAAAACATAAATGATTGTCAAACATCAAAACAATATTTGTAAATATTTTTTCCTAAAACAAAATATAAAAATATAAAACCAAGAAAAACACACAAAAAAAATTCTTTTTCTCTTTACCATTAAAAAACACACACACACACACACACACATTTTCTTCATCTTAACAAAATTTCTCGTCAAAATATGTTCTCGTCAACCAATTTTTCACATTTTTTTAGATAACATATTTTGAGGGGGAGATGTAATTTTTCAATCCAAAGAGAGTTCATGGTTCTTCAAAAGTTTCATCATCCAAACATTGATTTTTTGATTCAAGGGAAAAAGTAATCAAAGTGCTTGTTAAATATCCTCATCATATGTTGACTTCATAACTCTAGGGTCTAGTTTTGTTAATATACTAAATTAATTGAGTTTATGGTGTCAAACATTGATTGATAACAAGTACAGGGGCCAATATTGTCAAAAATGAAAATATGTCACTATATATATACTTAACATAAGACTGATAACTCTTTCACAAATCAAAAAAACACCACACCACGCTGCCAAAATTTTTATGCCCAAGATTTGAAGTTTATTTGTTCTTTTTAACTAATCGTAAGTGTTTTTGCTCGTTTTAGTTCTCTATTTTATGTGCTTACTCGATTAGTGACAATTTTCTGGTGCTTAATTACTTTATCCAAATTAGGGTTCATGTGAAATATTGGGCATTTTTCTATGTGATTTTTATAGGCTAATTAGTGTTTGTAATAGTCTTGGGTATGTGTTTAATTGCTTGTATTCTTCATTTGTTATGCTTAGTCATTATCTATTACCTATGATTCTTGTGATTTTAAGGTTTTAATGGTCGACTTTTTGATTGGTACTCATGTGCTTGATGATTAAGTGTTTTCATGAATGGGATTTGTTTAAATATGTACTAGGAACATTTTCCTTCATTCACTTGCAATCTGATATACAATCGCATGGAAAAATTGTTTGTCGCCTAACTATTTGATCTTTTGCCGCTAATATGTTTAGCTTATGAAAGAATTTCAATTGGATTATGCTTTAGAATACTCATTCTCAACTAAACTGAGCATTCCCGTTGCCCAAACATGTCAAATGTAATATCTGGATTTTTTGAATATTAGCGAGTTAATTCATGAACTTAGCGAGTTAGGGGGTGTTTGGCGAGTTGGATGATACATTTTTTGCGAGTTATCATACGTGCTTAGCAAGTTGATATTACATTTAGCGAATTGCAACTATCTTTGCGAGTTTCATATGTGCTTGGTGAGTAACATCTTCCTTTAGCGAGTTATAAGATATGCTTAGCGAGTTATAAGATATGCTTAGCGAGTTACTAGCGAATAAGGACAGCTTGGCTTGTTACTTTCATATGTGCTTAGCGAGTTAAATCTATCTTTTAGCGAGTTAAATGTTCTTGGCAAGTTATCATTTTTGCGAGTAACAAATCCTTTTCTCTCCGAGTTAGGAGTCTTTCTCCAAAAACCATCATGGATGGGTTTTGTTATTTACAATCTTTATGGAAAGAAACTATGTCAAAATTTTAATAACTCTAGCGAGTTAGGACTCTTTTCAGCGAGTTATGAAATGTTTTTTTTTGGTCAGCGAATTATGATCTGTTTTTGTGGTCAGCAAGTAATCAAATGTTTTTGAGGTCAGCGAGTTATGTAACTTTAATAGCGAATTAGATTTTATTTTCTGTCTCAGCGAGTTAAGTAATTGTTTAGTAAGATTAGTGCATTTATGTTCGATTTGCGAGTTATGTTACTATTTTAGCGCGTGTTAGGATTACATTTGTATGAACTTGGCGAGTTTGGAGGACTATTGCTCAATACTTTCACTAACATATATACATATTGTATTGTGTTTGTTGTTTGTGATTGTGCATTTCAGGGAAATCATGTCTCAAGGTTCAGTTGCTAAAAATGAATTGATACGAGGAGAAGAGAGAACTATAAGCAAGTCAAACATGATTGTTGATCTGAATAAACTTCCGTGTCCACCTACTTGTCAGATTATTCTTGATGTACACCAGAATCACTTCATAAAGCACATTCTCATCAACACCGCCAAAGTATCTGAAGTTTACTTAACTCAGTTCTGGGAATCACTTCAAGTCAGTCGAGACAGCAAGATTATGATAGTTATGATTGATAAGAAAACCATTAAGTTCGATGTTAAGATACTTTGCTCTGTTCTTGGATTACCTTCAGAAGCTACAAAAAATCATAAAGTATTCCATTCTCTTCCCACGTTTGATAAGCTTGCCATTTTTCTACGCGATCTTGGATATGATGAATCCGTCAACCGTGGCTAACTTTGTATTCAATCCTTACAAATTATGTTATGGGCAAAGAGACTGGTCATGAACATCCCACACTGGAATTTTTGCAACTCTTCTGGGGAGTCATTAAATTGGCTCACATTGACTATGCTCAGTTGATATGGTCTGACATGGTTAATCAAGCTAATCAGTTCTCTAAAGATCCCAAAGCTAAAATTCTGTTCGCCCGCTTCACTAAACTTCTCATAGCTCATTTCATGGAAGAAGATTCAGATATCGATCCTAGAATTGAAGATAAGTTTCACTCAGCAGCCATGGATAAGCCATATATAAGGATCAGAATTCAGGGTACAAACACTAAAACGCAGGGTATGAGAATTCCAGAGTGGTTGCTGGCAGAAAAGATTCATAAGTCTAATGCCTTTCAAGTTTATTACGAAGCTGAAAAGAATCAGACTGTTGGAATGGCAAAAACTAAGGCAGCAACAAAAGCTAAAGGTGGAGAGAAAGGTAAGAAGGTTATGATAAGATCCAAGAAGATTGCTCGTCAACCAAAAAGAAAGCTCACCATAACAGATGAAACAACTGAAGAAGAAGATGAAGGTGAAAGGTTAAGAAAAAACATTGTGAAAGTGAAGAATGAAAAATAAAAGAAGGATAAAGGTAAAGTTTTCGAATCTAAAGAATCAAGCCCATCTCCCCTAACCAAAAAGAAAGAAGCAAAATTATTGAGACTAAAACTTCGTGAAAGTAAGATGCTAGAAGAGGAAAGAGTCAAAAAGCTTCAAAAGAAAGGTAAAGGTTCTGGTGTACATGACACTGAATTACAAAAGTCGTTGTTAGAAGAAGAAGAAGGGCAAGAAGATTCTGAAGGTTCTCCAGCTAAATCTGACACTAATAACAATGATGAAACTGGTGATGAAGCAGAATCCTCAAATTCTGATGAAAACCAAACAGATGTTGAAAAAGAAAGAGATGATGAAGAAGATCAAGAGGATGAAGATTCAGATGAAGGAAGTCAAAATGAATCTGAGAATGATGAAGAAACTCAGGATGAAGATGATAATGAAGAGGATCAAAAATGTTGATATCACTGGTTTTGATGATCGTGAGCAAACTCCATCCATTGAGCCTCAGACGCAAGACTCCGACACAAATCCCTTGACTCTACAAGAACAACTCAAACAGCTACAAGCTGAAGTTAGGGATCATAAACGTCATATTAAAGATATCAAGGGTTTCAATATGAAGAATGCTATTGACAATGCAGTCAAGGAGAATGTACCAAGTGAAGTCAACTCTCACTTACGTAATGCTCTTCCAGAAGTAATGAAGTTATATGTCAAAGAAAAACTTGATGGAATAGTTGCACACCAATTTCAAACCACTCCTATCACCATTCAGACTAAACCGCCAAAACCATCAAAAAGTGATCTCAAAGGTAAATTGTTGGAATTGATACACGATGATTCTGAAGAAGAAGAAGAGCATCGCAAAGCTTTGATCAACTCAAGGAAAAAGCAGAAAATAAAGGTGAGTCATGCAAGAAAATTAATTCTTCATAATGTCGCAATGATGATTCAGACAAAGACGACGATCCCAAGCCTCAAGAGAAAAGAAGAAAGACTACTAGATCTTCATCAAGATCATAACCTTTGAGAGCCGATACTGGAACAAGTGAGGAAATTCCTATGCGTACCAATGAAGAACTTGATGATACAGAAGCCATGGATGACTTCCACTTTCCCATAGCTGAGAACATTCCAGAACCACCAAAGGATGCTCCAATGGAACCTGCTCCCGAATGGATCAATCCCTCGGCTCCAACTTTCACTGGTTTGAAGAAATGGTTGATGCTCATGTAGATCCTTCTGAGTTGGACGAGCTTATTGTTGGGTCAATTATAGATTTCACCAAAAGAATAAAGAAAGTCATGAAGATCCAGAAACTATCGTTGTATGACATCATTAATATATGTAAAGCTGGTTTCATCGAGTTTAAGACATGCACCACATCTCCACTCGAGTTTGAATACAACGTTGATCAAGTTGCTCGAGCTCTGTCTGAATAAGTGAATTGGTATGGTTCTAAATCATTAGTATATCAAGACTTCTCTAAACCATTACCTTTGTTCGGTCATCCTAAAGATACCAAGCTTCCCAATCAATATTTCTTTAATCATGATTTGAAATATCTCATATATGGTAACACTAATCCTGAGGAACGATATGCCTCTTCACTAGTCAAGTTCAAAGCTGCCTCATATGCTTTGGAAAGTCTTGAGGAATAAATGTTAGATCGCTTCAGTACTTTAGTTTCTACATATAATGATGAAGCACAATTGGGAGTGTTTCACTGGCCTATGATGCGAAAGTGGTTCTACAAGTATAAGATTACATTCTGTACAAAGGTAAAGTCTTCTCTCATCACAAGATTCTCTCTGTATTGAAGGTCGTAAAGGAACCAAAGTGTGGTTATAACTTCCTCACCGAGATCAATGTAAGAAGACATGACGACAAGGAGTACACCTTCAGTGAAGCTGATTTTCGCCGCTTGAACATCCATGATATTGAAGATATGTACTTGTTAAAGAAACAGGGAAAACTTGAAAACCTTTCTGGTGATCCTCAGTATGATCTTATCAACTCTATCCTCATGTTCATTCGTCAAATAGTGATCAAGGCAAGAGTTGAAGATGTTCATCTTGGTGCTGAAAGTTATCAAACACGCCTAAATCTCACCAAACCTAAGCTCAGAATACCGGGTTTGTTGAAAGATTGTTGATGACTTTGACTTTTTTATAAAAGAGACTTGGTTTTGGAACATTACTTGTCCTAATATGGTCTAATGCAGTGTACTAATACCCAAACAACAACAAATCAACAACAAGATAACCCAATACACCACTAATCCAAACACCCCTTTATGTTGACTGTTTGAAAGATTTGTGAGTCAAATGGGATTCTATAAACATGAAACTGAATTTAAGCTTACAATAACCTAAAATAAGTACAAATATGTATATTTAAACAACAAGGGGCAACCACAGCTAATAAGTACACAATTTGGAATGGGTACTTGAAAGTAGAAAGGAGCTTACACTGAGCCTTTGTCCTCAAAGCCAAAAACAGATACCCACTATTCACCTACTATCTCCCTGAGATTCTAAACCATACATTCACCATCTCCTTCTTCTTCCTTCTGTCTTTTTGAATTTTCTACAAATTTTCTTATATTTTTGGTATATAAGTGAAACTGACTTACTTACTTTCCAAACTTTTACAAAGCTTATAATTAAGCTAGAATAAGCTCAAGGAAACAGAGAACAACTTCTTTCAACAACTTTAACAAGCTAAAATGGATTTTTCAATTTCAGAATTGTAAATACTAAATTTGAACCAAGTTATGGAAATTAAGGTGATACAAAGTTTTTATAACATTAATATGACTGATTACAAGCTTGATGACTGAAAATTACAACTTGAAAAGATAACTTTAAACTAATTCGACATAAAATCTATACTACAACTATTCTAAACTAAAACTAATACATTTCTCTCCTTTTCTTTAACTTAAATAGACCCTGATACTTCTCTCCTTCTTTCCCACTCCAATCACAGCCCTTGGATGGCCTCCATTAATCTAAGCCGTTCAATTTTCCTTTTGGCGGGAAAGTTATCTTAGCAGGTAACTTGTGGGGTTTGTGAGCATTTAATGAGGTTTGGTGGTATTAGCAAGTTGGGGGCAACATGGTATGGGATTGGTGACAGAGGAGGGGGGATGTGGAGTGTGGAAGTGGTGTTGCAGGCAAGTGGAGAGAGGAGGTGGAGGGTTGACTATTTGACCTAGGAGGGTAAAAAACGGGGTGGTGTTTGTTTCATTTTTATGTTTTTGGGCTTGGGGTGGAATTTGGGCCAAGGTGTTGTAGTGGATCAGGGGTTGGACCAGGTTTTGTTTTGGTGGATTTGGGATAATAATACAAAGGGTGGTTTGGTTTAAATAAATATCACAAGGACCAATTTGTAATATTCTGAAATTCCAGGGGCTGAAATTGCAATCTTTCCCAAAGTACTCACAGGGGACCAAACTTGCCATAGTGTAATAATATAAGGACCAACTTTGATAATTTTCTATTTTTGAAATTCAGGGACCTATTTTGCCAACTTGTGAAACTCAGGGACCAAACATGTAAATTCCCAAAAATTTTCACCCAAGTACCATTTTTGCCAAATATGAATAGAACAAGGACAAAAAATTATTTTTCACAAAGTTTTTACATCCCAGGGACCATTTTTGTCAATTTTGCAAAGTTGAGGGACTAAACTTGTAATTTTCTGAAAAATTCACCCAAGTGTTATCTTTGATAACTTTTTATTTTAAAAGGACTTGGGTTGACTTTTCTTGCAAAATAAACGCAAACTTTGTACGTTTTTCATCTGTTTTTTATTATTTTGCATCTGAAACATATAAAACACATTCCTGTGATATTTTCATTATTTTGATGCAATTTTGAGTGTTTTTAGATATTTTGGCAGCTCAGAATAGGTAAAAATGATGAGTATTTGAGCACTCATCACGTTCTCCCAACGAAGGTTTGAATGGAATCAAAGAAATTCGATTCGTGAAAACCGTGTCGTGAAAAGTGAAATGTGAAAATTGTGATAGAGAAATTCAAATTATGAAAAGAAATGATGAAATAAGCAGAAAGTACAAGCTATATACGCACAAATGTTAAAAACCTAAAAACGAAAATTCAAACACGATTTTTAAACGTAACGTACGAAATAAAATGTAACTTTTTATGAAAAATGAACCTAAAATTATGAAATAAATTTCTAAAAATCTTAAACTACTTAAAATAATTTTGAGAAAAAGAAAAATATTTTTTTGACTTTTTATTTATTTTCTATGAATTAATTTCTTTTTTTTTTTTTTTTTGGAATTAAAAAGTAATTAAAAATAAAAGAAAGTGTAAAAATTAATGGGAAAAGTATAAAATCAACTTTGAAAATTCTAAAATAATAGAAAATAATTATCTAAAATATTTTTTGGATTTCTAAAGGCTTTTTCTGATTTTTTATTGATTTTTATTTATTAAAAAGATATTAAAAATGATTAAAAACTAAGAAAAATTAAGAAAAATAATAAAACAACTCAGAAAAATATGAAAAATTCACAGAAAATCTAAAATAATATAAGAAACTTAGAGAAAAACTTTGAATTGAAAATAAGCTGCAAAAGTGCTTATTGAGTAGAAAACAGCTTATTGCAAGTGGTTATTAATAACCACTTGCAATAAAACCAAATGAAACTTTGAGCTCAGACTTAAGACACTCAAATTAGCTTAATGAAACTCAAATAAGACCAATAGTTCCATAGAATCACAAGATAAATACTATAAGCAGTTACCAATAAGCCAAACAATAAGCAAATGAGAAACAGAACAAGCCAACAAAAAAGGACTTATGCAATTATAGCTAAATACTCTAATGGAACTCAGAAACTTAAAATAAGCTAAAGCTATAAGCTGAAAATCACTACTCCACATTATAAGATCACAACAGCAACCCTAAATAGCAGGCCCCATTAAGCACTCTAAATAAGCTCTATATACACAATTAAGCTCAGATATAATGAGCTTATACTACAAGTTCTCAAAAAGATCAAATTGCAATTATATCTTCCCCATGATCAAGCAGATAAAAAGACTAGGAATTCAAGTACTAGGACAGTTAAAATAAGAACAGGGCTGCAGTCACAGGGGCAACTTTGGACTAATATTCAAGCTAGAAAATGGAACACTAAAGAACTAAAAGTTGTAGATAACAAAGATCAGCTACCAGGGAGTACACATAAACAAGAATCAGGAAAGTAGGATGAGTACCAAGGTTACAAGGTGATGAGTGCTCAAACACTCATCATTTTTGGTCAAATCTGAACTGCAAAACATACAAAAACACTCAGAAATGCATCAAAATACTGAGAATATTTCAAAATTGTGTTTTATATGTTTTAGATGCAAAATGAGCAAAAACAGATGAAAAACGCCCAAAGTTTGCAAAATTGGCAGTTTCAGTCCCTCAACTTTCAAAAATTAACAAAACTAGTCCCTGTGCATTTATTTTGCAAGAAAAGTCAACCCAAGTCCTTTTAAAATAAAAAGTTATAAAAAATAACACTTGGGTAAAAGTTTTGGAAAATTTACATGTTTGGTCCCTGAGTTTCACAATTTGGCAGTTTTGGTCCCTGGAGTTATGGAAAATTACAAAAGTGGTCCCTGGGTTATTCAATTTGGTAAAAATAATCATTGTAAGAACTTTTGCAAAATATCACAGCAGGTCCCTCAGTTTCAGATTATTGCAGTATTAGTCCTTGTGCTTTTGTTACTTTAAACTAAATGGACCCTTGATTGTAATTACTTAAAACCAAAATTAACACCCCAAAACCACAACCGGATCCAAAACAATCCCTTACCCATTTACAAGCCCACCATTCCCTTCCAATACCCAAGCGCAACCTTTCAAAAGCCCACCATCAATAATAAAACTCACCCCCCCCTCGTTTTTTATTATTACCAGTCAAACAAAAAGTCAACAAACCCACTCCACATCATCACCCCCTACCTCTTCACGTGCCCTGCCACAACCTACACACTCCAAACCTCATCATCACCACTACTCCCACAAGCCACCCCTACCCCTCCCTTTCCTCCATATACCTCCAAACCTTGCCCCCCATGCCAAAAGCTAACTGCCAAAGTACTTCCCCAACTTTTCCCGCCAAAAAAGGATTGAAAGGCTGGGATCAAATTAATCTAATCCAAGGGATGAGAAGAAGCTCAGAGGAAAGAGACAAAGAAGACAAGATGGAAACCCTAGAGTTTTAATATATATAGATAATGTGTATGCCATTTTTTTGGCAGTTAGGTTTTAATATTAGGAAGTAGTTTAATTTAGTGTAAAATTAGCTGTAGATTAATTTTTATTAAGTATTTTGGTATCTTAGAATCAGTTTGTAATTTCATTTTTTAAATTCAATAAAAATTTAAACCTTGTTTATGTAGAACTGATTATTTATTTTCTGCTTTGTACCACTGCTTATCTTTTTAGCTTATTGAATCTGCTTATTATTGATTAGGAATTGTTTATTCATGGTTGTAGTACCTGTGTCTACCTTATTGCAAAAATCAACTTGTAGTAGTGTATAATCAAAAACAGTTAGTAGGATAAAGGGTGTTTGGCAAAAGCTCGTTTCAATTTTTAAAACTGTTTTATCCATGATTTTCTTAATAGATTAGCTTTAGTTTATGGTCATTAGTTATTTTCAAGTTAAAAGTCAGTAGGTCTAAGTAGCTCTTAGGATTTTGAGTTGTGTACTAAAGCCATCACATTGACACCTTTTTAACTTAGCAAGAAATGGTAAACTGTTGATTTTAACTTGTCCAATGTTTTTATTGCCTAAAAGTAGCTCATTGAAGGAATACAAGCTCACTCTTTTTGGTATTGGACCTGTGTTGTTCATAGTTTCACAAAAATCAACCCATTTGCCCGCTGCTGCATCAGCAGGCCTAGTGTCCCAACACCCTTCATCCCACTATTTTTAATTAGTTAATTACTAGCTTATTAGGTATGGGAATTTGTCCATAGCTTGTCTCCCAGCTTGTCCTCATGTTTGTATTTTCATTTCATTTTTATGCATTTTCTTTCAGCTTATTAATAAGCCCAAAGTGAGCCCCCTAGGCCTATTTTCCACATAAGTTACCTTTGGCTATTTTACCTTCTTGTGCTTTTAGCTTAGTATTTGCTTATCTTCTGGCCCCATAGTGTTCATTTAAGTTTCCCTAGATAACTAAAATGCTTCCCATTAGATTAGCTAGTTTGTGTGATTGTGGATTTGATGTTAGCTCCTTGTACCAAATTTCAAGCCTGCAAGCTGCTAACCCAAATCACACTCCACATCAGATTCTATTTTAGGCTGCTTGTTGTTGTTAATCTTGTGATCTCTTGGTTAAAACCAGATTTCAAATCATTTCATTCCTGGTCATTGATCTTTGTGGGTCAAACAACTGCCATTTGACCCATTTCGGTTACAGCAGCCCTGTCCCAGTGGCTACTTTTCATCAGCTCACAATATGCTCAAATGAGCTTGTGAGGGTCTGGTATTTAGTTTGTAAAATCTTTGATAGCTCATCTTTATGGTTTAATAAATTTCAGATACTAGCTTTTGGGTTTTTAGCTTGTGCTTGAGCTTAAATTAGCCCCTTTAGGACTGCTCTGCACCAGGGGTTGTGATCCCATAAGCCATTTTTCCTAGCTTGTATCTTGCTAAACAGTGATCCCTAGCCTATGATTTTTGTTGATTTGAGTAGCTTGTAGTTCAGTTTGTCTATGAATGTGCTTATTGTGTTCATTTATGCTTATTTTCATTGCTTATTTTGCTCTCAAAATCCACCCAACTGAATACATTACACTGAGTCCTCAGTGTAAAATCACCACCTTCACAAGCCCCTAATGAGCTTATCAGTCAGGCTTATTCTGAGGTTATGGGTTCTTTGAGTAGCCCACTACCCCTATTTGTTGAATCCAAGCTTCCCTTGGTCTTCAAAGCTTATTTGATAAGCTGAAACAAGGGCTGCAGTTGCCCTTGTGGTCTGCTTAGGTTTCATTTGTAGGGAATTGCTTATTGCATACTCATGGCTTATTCAGTGTGATACTCTGGATGTTTGAGCTTGTTCTCAGGTCATTACATGGTTGTTTAGCTTATTTTGTGTTTTAGGTTATTGGTTTAGCTTATTAACAGCTGGTGCTTCATCAAAAGCTCACTCCATTAAGCTGTTGTGAAAATAAGCTCTCCAACTGCTTATTTTTAAGTTTCCAAGTTTTTGTTTTCACAAAAGTTCATCATTTTCAGTAGCTAATTAGTTTTGAAAAAAGAAAAATCTAAAAAACCAAATTTAATTTTTAGTGATAGCTTCTATTTAATAGAAGTTATCTTTTTCATTTTTTTACTTTTAGCTTATTATTAAGTACTTTTGTAATTTCATATTTTTCTTAAGTTCCTGATAGTTTAAAGTATTTTTAGGAATTTTTCTAGATTTTTTCCTATTCATTTGCTATTTTTAATAATTAATATTAGTTTATTAGTAATTAATTAATATTAGGTAATTAAATAGTATAAATAGTTTTTATTAAGTAACCTTATGTTTTTATATTTTTCCTAGGTTTAAAATGTCATAAAATATTTTTAGAAAAAGTTTTAGGATTTTTGCTATTCATTTGCTATTTTTCTTTAATTTAAATAGTCTAAGTAGTATTTAAATCTTAATTAATTAATAATAAATAGAAAAAAAGTAGGAAAAATATATTTTTAGTTTTAAAATTACTTTTATATTATTTTAAAATTTTTAGAATTAAATTTTCATTTTTCTAGCTTAATTTCATAATTAGTGTAATTTAAATATTATTAATTTGTAATTAAATAGAAATTAGTTAATAATAATTAATTAAAATAGTGTAAAAATTATTTTTCTTTTTCTAAAAATTTTCTTTTATCATTAGGATTATAAAAATGTAATTTTCATATTCGTAGGTATTTTATTTCACTAAAACTCGCGTTTTATTTCGTACGTCAACATAACTTTAAATCATACGAACGCGTTTTTAGGTTTAGCTCACGTTTTTAGTAAATCTGATCATCAGTAATCGTTTGTATAGTGTTTCTAAGTTATTTTCATTCCTCATTCCGTAGTTTAATCATTCACAACCTTTTCCTGTCCAAATTCACCCGATCACGAAACCGTTTTATAACCATCACACCTCGTCGGGACATAACGACCCGGGGAAACCACTTTACTTCCACGGAGCATTGGTTCTAGACGTTTGACTTGGTTGACCATCACCTGGTCAGTTTAGGTTGACCGTTTGGATCCAATCAAAATTTTTGGCGCCGCTGCCAGGGAGGTTGTATGCGTTTTCTAAACGGTTTTTCTAATTAGTGACTTTGGAATTCGTTCCATTGTACATTTACCCATCCCTTGTTCATATTTTCTTATTTTCAAAACAAAGCCTTTCACGAAAACTTTTTAAATCAAGTTTTCAACGAACACAAAAATACAAAAACATTTTCTTTATCATTGGTACAAAATGATTATCCAAAAAACCAAAAACATTCTCCTTTACCCTCTCACATCTTTGATTCTTCATCCCTACCCCTCCCAAACCTTTTGATTCTTTCTATGTCTCATCCACACTTTCTGGTTTGCCATTGGTGTGGTAATCCTCATAATGGTGGCAATTGCCCCAGTTGTGGCATGGTAGAATCTGGAAACAGGTCTGTTTATAACCCAGATCCCTATTCCTACCATGACACGACTGATTCATTCCATCAGTTACCACACCATGATACTCAGCAGTTTTACTGTTGTGAGTACTGTGGTGGTTCACACTACAGTTCTGATTGTCAATCGGGAAACACGCTTGTCTATGAGCAGTTTCCTAATTACAATTATGACTTAAGCACATACGACTCACAGCCACATCAGTTTTACTGTTGTGAGTATTGTGGAGGTCCACACACTAGCTCTGATTGTCAAACAGGGAATCCATTTCCTTATAACAATTACGACTATTCGTATTCAGACCCACCTCCACAATACCAGATGATCCAAGCAACTCCTCTTGTTATTGGGCAAGACCTTTTAATAGAGGCTCTTGATATATTGAAAGAACTTAAGGAGGAGTTGGCTACTTCATTGTTTCAAAGCTCTCGTGAGAAATCTATGGCAGAATTACTTGCCGAAGAACGAGCAGCTAGAAACGAATTGAGCAAGGAAGAATTGCTAGTCTTAGAACAAGCAGCTAAAACACGTGCCATATTTCGCCGTGCTGCTCTTTGCGACGATGATAGTGATGATGAAGTCACCCTTGATATTTCTAAATTTTGTACGGGTTCATCAAGTTCATCTATAGCAATTCCTTCCATTGAAAATCAGGGAGGAAATGATGAGACGGAGAAATTACTAGCAGAAGATCAAATGGAACTCGTACAATCCATGAATGCTAGCTCCTCTCCACTCCCTCAGTCTGTTATCACACCCAAAGTTCACACTCACTCTCTGAACATGGGGGATGAGCATCTTAGCACTGTTCCTAATAAGGAATCGGACAAATTAATAAAGTCTAGTGTTGAGATCCTTGTCCCAATCCCGAGAGAGTCACATGGAACTTTGGATCATGTATGTGATATTCCTTCATCTATTGAGTGTCCTAAAGATCAATTTGAGACTTTCTCAGATTTTAGCGATGATTGTACATCTTATGGAGACATCGAGTATGTTGAGGCGTCAGTTCTACATTCTGATGCTGATCATCTTCTTGAGGAGTTCGCTGATGAACTTGCTCACATCAATCCACTTTCACTGGAAAGTGATGATGGTCTCCTCGATTTCCAAGCCGATCTGGGAGAAATTGAAAGTCTCCTTTATCATGATCCGTCACTCACTTCTTATCCCGACAATCCAATTGAGAATAATAATCACTTTGTTCCCGAAACATTCAATACTACTCTCACCAATCCTCTATTTGAATTCGATTCTGAATTCACTTTGATTTCTGATAATCCACTCTTTGATATTCCGAATGAGGATTGTGGTGAGTCTATTTCGGAACATGAATTCACTAATTCACATCTTGTGAAAGATTCTCTTCATGAGGAGTTCTCCGGTGAACTCGCTCATCATATCATGACTCCTTCGGAGTTTGATAGCCCGGGGGGAGATACACTCAATTATGAGAATTTGCAAATTCCCACCCACCCTCCCGGGATGTTTTCGAGCTTAACCCTTGAAATCCAAATTCAGGCTACGGAGCCTGCTCTTGAGGAAGAAGATCTCATCATGATTTTCATCATGGTTTTCTTCCTTTTCTTCACCTACAAGGTGACTTCTCTTGTTCTTCACTCCTTCGGGAATGACGACACCATCTTTGATCCCGGCATTTTCATATATCATTATCTTGAGCCGGATACTTATCTCATCGGTGTGGAACTTTCACGTGCTTCAAATATTTGTCCAAACATCTTGAATGAAAGTTCGATTGAGATTGCTTCTTCCACATCATGCTTCCCCAAGGACAAATGAATTCGGGGTCAAGTCAAGCTAGCGACTCGGTAAACAAAAACAGTAGTATGCATATAGGGTTTTCACCCTAAGTGTGGGGGAGTCCCCCATGCTATGGTTACTTATGAAGTGAAAATACAAAATGGTGTTTTCCACGCTTAGCTTGTAATGTTTCCCTTTTACGTTCAAAATGTCGGCATAATAGCCGGGACTTTGAATATTGAGGACAATATTCATCCTAAGTGTGGGGGGTATTTCGCTATTCTAGCGAATTTTATCACATTTTACTATATAATACCCCCGTTTTTAGCCAAAATTTCAAAAAAATTTCACTGGTGCTTCAAAATTTTTGTGGTAATCAGTCCGCCTTGTCTAACCGACAAAAGGGATTGGCTAGTCCAGGAGAAAACGGCTCTTGGTAAAGACATCTCAAATCCGTTTATGGCTTGCAATTTGCCCAAAATTCTATGGTTCCTCAACTCCCCAAAAGCAAATGAGTTGGCTAGCCCACAAGATTATGGCTTGTGGTAAAGGCCGTGGAAAATCCATAATTGGTAATTAGCTCACCAAGATGTTGACTATTCCATCAAGAGTTGGCTAGTCCAGAAGCAAACGGCTTCTGGTAAAGACTAATCAAATCCGTTGACAGCTGGTGGTTTGCTCAAAATCACACGGTTATCAGGTGTGCCACAGTTCTTACACCTGGCTACTCCAGAATTGATGGCTTTTGGTAAAGAGTTTTTCAAATCCATCAAGTTTTCAAAACAGTATTGCTAGGGACTAGCAATAGTTTAGTGTGGGGGGATTGATGAGTGCTCAAACACTCATCATTTTTGGTCAAATCTGAACTGCAAAACATACAAAAACACTCAGAAATGCATCAAAATACTGAAAATATTTCAAAATTGTGTTTTATATGTTTTAGATGCAAAATGAGCAAAAACAGATGAAAAACGCACAAAGTTTGCAAAATTGGCAGTTTCAGTCCCTCAACTTTCAAAAATTAACAAAACTAGTCCCTGTGCATTTATTTTGCAAGAAAAGTCAACCCAAGTCCTTTTAAAATAAAAAGTTATCAAAAATAACACTTGGGTAAAAGTTTTGGAAAATTTACATGTTTGGTCCCTGAGTTTCACAATTTGGCAGTTTTGGTCCCTGGAGTTATGGAAAATTACAAAAGTGGTCCCTGGGTTATTCAGTTTGGTAAAAATAATCATTGTAAGAACTTTTGCAAAATATCACAGCAGGTCCCTTAGTTTCAGATTATTGCAATATTAGTCCTTGTGCTTTTGTTACTTTAAACCAAATGGACCCTTGATTGTAATTACTTAAAACCAAAATGAACACCCCAAAACCACAACCGGATCCAAAACAATCCCTTACCTATTTACAAGCCCACCATTCCCTTCCAATACCCAAGCCCAACCTTTCAAAACCCCACCATCAATAATAAAACTCACCCCCCCCCCCCCCCCCCCGTTTATTATTATTACCAGTCAAACAAAAAGTCAACAAACCCACTCCACATCATCACCCCCTACCTCTTCACGTGCCCTGCCACAACCTGCACACTCCAAACCTCATCATCACCACTACTCCCACAAGCCACCCCTACCCCTCCCTTTTCTCCATATACCTCCAAACCTTGCCCCCCATGCCAAAAGCTAACTGCCAAAGTACTTCCCCAACTTTTCCGGCCAAAAAAGGATTGAAAGGCTGGGATCAAATTAATCTAATCCAAGGGATGAGAAGAAGCTCAGAGGAAAGAGACAAAGAAGACAAGATGGAAACCCTAGAGTTTTAATATATATAGATAATGTGTATGCCATTTATTTGGCAGCTAGGTTTTAATATTAGGAAGTAGTTTAATTTAGTGTAAAATTAGTTGTAGATTCATTTTTATTAAGTATTTTGGTATCTTAGAATCAGTTTGTAATTTCACTTTTTAAATTCAATAAAAATTTAAACCTTGTTTATGTAGAACTGCTTATTTATTTTCTGCTTGGTACCACTGCTTATCTTTTTAGCTTATTGAATCTGCTTATTATTGATTAGGAGTTGTTTATTCATGGTTGTAGTACCTGTGTCTACCTTATTGCAAAAATCAGCTTGTAGTAGTGTATAATCAAAAACAGTTAGTAGGATAAAGGGTGTTTGGCAAAAGCTTGTTTCAATTTTTAAAACTGTTTTATCCATGATTTTCTTAATAGATTAGCCTTAGTTTATGGTCATTAGTTATTTTCAAGTTAAAAGTCAGCAGGTCTAAGTAGCTCTTAGGATTTTGAGTTGTTTACTAAAGCCATCACATTGACACCTTTTTAACTTAGCAAGAAATGGTAAACTGTTGATTTTAACTTGTCCAATGTTTTTATTGCCTAAAACTAGCTCATTGAAGGAATACAAGCTCACTCATTTTGGTATTGGACCTGTGTTGTTCATAGTTTCACAAAAATCAACCCATTTGCCCACTGCTGCATCAGCAGGCCTATTGTGCCAACACCCTTCATCCCACTATTTTTAATTAGTTAATTACTAGCTTATTAGGTCTGGGAATTTGTCCATATCTTGTCTCCCAGCTTGTTCTCATGTTTGTATTTTCATTTCATTTTTATGCATTTTCTTTCAGCTTATTAATAAGCCCAAAGTGAGCCCCCTAGGCTTGTTTTCCACATAAGTTACCTTTGGCTATTTTACCTTCTTGTGCTTTTAGCTTAGTATTTGCTTATCTTCTGGCCCCATAGTGTTCATTTAAGTTTCCCTAGATAACTAAAATGCTTCCCATTAGATTAGCTAGTTTGTGTGATTATGGATTTGATGTTAGCTCCTTGTACCCAATTTCAAGCCTACAAGCTGCTAACCCAAATCACACTCCACATCAGATTCTATTTTAGGCTGCTTGTTGTTGTTAATTTTGTGATCCCTTGGTTAAAACCAGATTTCAAATCATTTCATTCCTGGTCATTGATCTTTGTGGGTCAAACAACTGCCATTTGACCCATTTTGTTACAGCAGCCCTGTCTCAATGGCTACTTTTCATCAGCTCACAATAAGCTCAAATGAGCTTGTGAGGGTCTGGTATTTAGTTTGTAAAATCTTTGATAGCTCATCTTTATGGTTTAATAAATTTCAGATACTAGCTTTTGGGTTTTTAGCTTGTGCTTGTGCTTGAGCTTAAATTAGCCCCTTTAGGACTGCTCTGCACCAGGGGTTGTGATCCCATAAGCCATTTTTCCTAGCTTGTATCTTGCTAAACAGTGATCCCTAGCCTATGATTTTTGTTAATTTGAGTATCTTGTAGTTCAGTTTATCTATGAATGTGCTTATTGTGTTCATTTATGCTTATTTTCATTGCTTATTTTGCTCTCAAAATCCACCCAACTGAATACATTACACTGAGTCCTCAGTGTAAAATCACCACCTTCACAAGCCCCTAAGGAGCTTATCAGTCAGGCTTATTCTGAGCTTATGGGTTCTTTGAGTAGCCCACTACCCCTATTTGTTGAATCCAAGCTTCCCTTGGTCTCCAAAGCTTATTTGATAAGCTGAAACAAGGGCTGCAGTTGCCCTTGTGGTCTGCTTAGGTTTCATTTGTAGGGAATTGCTTATTGCATACTCATGGCTTATTCAGTGTGATACTCTGGATGTTTGAGCTTGTTCTCAGTTCATTACATGGTTGTTTAGCTTATTTTGTGTTTTAGGTTATTGGTTTAGCTTATTAACAGCTGGTGCTTCATCAAAAGCTCACTCCATTAAGTTGTTGTGAAAATAAGCTCTCCAACTGCTTATTTTTAAGTTTCCAAGTTTTTGTTTTCACAAAAGTTCATCATTTTCAGTAGCTAATTAGTTTTGAAAAAAGAAAAATCCAAAAAATCAAATTTAATTTTTAGTGATAGCTTCTATTTAATAGAAGTTATCTTTTTCATTTTTTTTCTTTTAGCTTATTATTAAGTACTTTTGTAATTTCATATTTTTCTTAAGTTCCTGATAGTTTAAAGTATTTTTAGGAATTTTTCTAGATTTTTTCCTTTTCATTTGCTATTTTTAATAATTAATATTAGTTTATTAGTAATTAATTAATATTAGGTAATTAAATAGTATAAATAGTTTTTATTAAGTAACCTTATGTTTTTATATTTTTCCTAGGTTTAAAATGTCATAAAATATTTTTAGAAAAAGTTTTAGGATTTTTGCTATTCATTTGCTATTTTTCTTTAATTTAAATAGTCTAACTAGTATTTAAATCTTAATTAATTAATAATAAATAGAGAAAAAGTAGGAAAAATATATTTTTAGTTTTAAAATTACTTTTATATTATTTTAAAATTTTTAGAATTAAACTTTCATTTTTCTAGCTTAATTTCATAATTAGTGTAATTTAAATATTATTAATTAGTAATTAAATAGAAATTAGTTAATAATAATTTATTAAATAGTGTAAAAATTATTTTTCTTTTTCTAAAAATTTTCTTTTATCATTAGGATTATAAAAATGTAATTTTCATATTCGTAGGTATTTTATTTCACTAAAACTCGCGTTTTATTTCGTACGTCAACGTAACTTTAAATCATACGAACGCGTTTTTAGGTTTAGCTCACGTTTTTAGTAAATCTGATCATCAGTAATCGTTTGTATAGTGTTTCTAAGTTATTTTCATTCCTCATTCCGTAGTTTAATCATTCACAACCTTTTCCTGTCCAAATTCACCCGATCACGAAACCGTTTTATAACCATCACACCTCGTCGGGACATAACGACCCGGGGAAACCACTGTACTTCCACGGAGCATTGGTTCTAGACGTTTGACTTGGTTGACCATCACCTGGTCAGTTTAGGTTGACCGTTTGGAGCCAATCAAAATTTTTGGCGCCGCTGCCAGGGAGGTGAAAAAGAAAATGGCCAAGCTGGACAGCAAAGCTGCTGATGCACAGACAATCAAAACAGCTTACTATGAAAAAAAAAACTATGAAATGGAAAATGCACAAGAGTTCTTGATATGCAAACGACTAAAACTACACAAGTTTGATGAACTAGATGAGACAGAAATATGCTAAAAATTACAACTAAAAGCAACTAATAATGATTATGCTATAACTACTAGTTTAAGCTATATTATGTGAGCAGATGTAAAGAGCTGGTTGGGTCAGTTTTCTAAAGGGCATCATTGGACTTAGTATGGAACCTGAAAAAAAACTATTAAGGAAAATACTATAAAATAAAATAAAATTAATAGCTTAAAGAAAAGCTGCCAAATAAGCATAATACCAAATTATAGGCAAAGGGGATTAAAGGGGAAGAAACTAAAAATGTAAACATAAGTGCTGTTATGACTAAAGTGTAACAGCTATGTAGTGACAGATATGGGTTAAAATGGGCACAAAAGTGAATTTGTTGACTAAGGTAACTAAGGTACAAGATGAGGTGCAACAAAGTTATTCTAATAAACTGATTTAAGCAATATAAACCAAGTAACACTAACTGATGCAATCTAAACTATCTATAAACTAAGCTGCTATGGTGTTCTCTAAAACACAAAATGAGCAATAACTAACACGCTACTATTCCTATGTTCTAATCTAAATTGCAGCTTATAAAGCAACTATCTAAAGCCTAAAGAAGCACAATTTGAATTACTCTATAAAAATATCACCAAAACAGTTTAAGGCTTCAATTTTTGGAAGATTAATACTAAAGCTTCAAATCTAGATAAAAACGCAGCAACTGACTTTTAAACATCAACTAGGATTAAAATAGAGAAATTCCAAATTCAGATTATGATCAAAACAGATGTATCTAAGAAAATTAACCTTGACCCAAACACTACCTTAATACGAAACTGATGAGATTTTTGGGATGAAAAACAAGATTAAACAACTGAAAACTTTCAATAAGCTATTCATGAGCTTATAGGAGCTGATTAAAACAGTAAAAACAAAATAAAAATATGAGAAAGAATTTAAGGAAATTAACTGAACTTTTGTTTAAACTAAAAATTTGAGTTACAAATACTTGAAAATTAAGTAACATTAATAATAAGCTGAATACAAGCTAAAACTAAAATTAAGCTAATCCTAAATCTACAGCTACTCTACTTTACCCTACTCCTAATAGCTTGAAAGTGTGAGTGAGGAGAGGTATATATAGCCAGTTGAGGAGAGATGAGCTTGAGCTTCTAAAGCTTCTAGAAAATCAATCATAACCACACGATCACCTTGTGTTTCTTCCATTTGATCAGAACCCTTGGATCAAAATTGTGATGTGTCTCAACCAATAGGAAGCCTTCATTTTGCTGATGCTGGCAATCCTCATGCTCTATACTCTCTGTCCTTGTCAGATTATCTAGAAGCAGAATCCAAGGAGGAAGAATGAGGTGTTGCATCCAATAGTACTTTGCAATGTGTCCTTGTGAACCAATCATATGATAATTCTTCTCTCTGACATACTCTGAGCACGTGATTGGACTTCTAGAAGGATTAATTTTGGGTAATTGATGTGGGGAATGATAATTATTGAGAAGGTAATTTTAGGGTTCATGGGGTTGGGAGGAAAGGGATGTACGGGGTAAAATTGGGGGAAGGGAGAATTAGGTGATTTATTTTTATTTTTATTTTGACCGTGTGTGTGAGTTTGACTGAATGGGAGTTGGGCTCGTGTCAAGGAGATTGAATGATGGGCTTGGGTGAGTGAAAAGTTTGGGCTTGTTATTTATTTGGCTTTATTAGTTTAGGATTATTGGTTAATAGATTTAAAGGTTTAAGGGTAAGTTATGCCAATTGGTAAAATCAAGGGACCTCTTCTGCCATTCTGAAAAATACTTCCAAGGGCTGAACTTCACAAACTTTTGATTCTTCAAGGGCAGATTCTGACAATCTGAGCATAAAAGTGATCCATAATGAAAATTTCTCCCCGGATTCAGCTCTAAATGCTCTTTCCAAAATCTCGTGCTCGTGTTTGCCGTTTTTGCTTGATTTTTGTCTTTTCTTGAAATATTCGTGCCTGCACATTCATAACACAAAAACAACATATATTTGGCATAATTGGCTCGGTTTTTGGTCTTTTGGTCCATTTATTAAGGCTAAAAGTATGTGTAAAATAACACATACCAAAATCCCCCAGACTAAGGTATTGCGTGTCCTCACGCAATGTAATCACATCACGCTTTTGAGATAAATAATTTTGATACTCTTTCTACTAACTTTGAAAAGTAGCAAGGAGGTTCAAAAGAGATTACAAAATCATTTATTCCAGCAAACGCTCCGTTTTCCAAAATTTATTCTTTATTCTACTTTCACTACTATTTTTGAACTTTTCATACTTCATACTTGTGACGGTTTGTTGACCTTCATTATTTTATAATACTGTATTTTTTTTAGGGTCAACGAGTAGAAACACTTCTCATAGAAAAGTAACCATACGGATAAAAATCGTCATCCTTGATTATTCACAAGCCCCCAAACTAAGCGTACAAACAAGATCACAGCTTATCTACAAGTTAGATGCTAACATTACTCATAATAGTTACTTGTGGAAACCTCTTACTCCCATGTCCTAAGTCTTTGTATCTCAATATTTTACTTTTGTTGAAAACGAATTTCTTCATATTTTCTCGTTTCAATATTTTTTAGTCCGATAGTGATACCAAGTTTAAACATTAACTAGTTTTTCATTTTCTCTCAAGAATCACTGCAATAGAAATTCGTTCCAAATCAAGGAATTTTGGGTACATACAATATCATATATATGTTGCGGAGTACTACACGTGCACCTCATGTGTCCAATTCAAAATCATTCACATGCACCTCACGCGCCAACAACTTATTTACATTCAAGCTCTTATTCATCATAACTTTCAACTTTCACTTTTCATTTTTTTCATTTTTCACTTTTTTCACTTTTCTCATATTTTTCATACTTTTTTCTTTCTTCACTTTTCTTATAACATCAATGGAAGCTTATCGGGTAGCTCCAAAACCACATACATAATCAACTTCTGACTTTTGATTTTTTTTCATTTTTGCTCTTATTTTTTATGTTCATTGATATGTACCCGACTTCTAAAGCAAAGATTCTCTTAAGAAAATAAAGAACTAAATATTATCCAAACCTAAATACCACTAATTAACCTAGAACATATATTTTATATCAGTGACGTATTTTATGGGAGTAAAAAGCCACAAGTACCTTCCATGAGCTCTAAAGAGAACCACTACTCCACGTTTAGCATCTAACTTCTAAATAAACTCAATCATTTCTCGCTCTTCACAATTTAAGATTCCAAATAATGAAACCAGCGAATACTTAGCCGATAATCAGCCACGCATATATAAAGTCAGTTACGGAAACTTGCAAATTCTAGAAGAAGAATTCACGTTCTAGCTCCTTATGTAAAAGATTAGCGAAAGCTTTTAAGCTGCACATGTATAAAGTCAAGTACGGGAACTTGCAGACTCTTAAGAAAGAATTCGCATTTTATAGCTCCTGGTGTACAAGACTAGCACAAGCTTATGTGAATATCATTCGTTAAGGGAACAAGCTAGGGCTCAACACGCCCGGTCAAGTCAAAATATTTATTTCTACTCTCGCCGGCAATAAAGTCAACAAGGTGTCAAAACACTTATTCAAACTTTATTATACTTTTGCGCAACTTTTCAACTTTTCTCATTTTTTTGTGCTTTTTCATGACATTTTCATCATTTTTCTACAAATTTTTTTAATATTTTCAATTTTTTCATTTTTGGTGGAAAAACGGAGTTGCAAGAGTACACGACAAAGTGCAAGGCAAAAATCAGATCGAAAGATCAACCCCCCCCCCCCCCCCCAAGACTAAAACGAAACATTGTCCTCAATGTTTAAAAGGTAAGGGTTTTCCTACATAAATTTAAGGCCGTTTATTAATTATGCCAAAAGATAAATGTTAGTCGATAAGATTAGGATATTTTTGGATAAGCAACGAATGATGAAACTCGAGCGGAGACAAAACAACGAGCACGAGAGTCTTCATTATTCGGGCAAATCCTAGACATAAACAACAACAAGCACAAAACACGAGATATGGAAGAGGTAGCCCTCCTCACGTCACGTTATTAAGAAATAAGAAATTTAAGAAGATGAAAAGGATAAGCATGGGGTGCCTCCCACGAAGCACTTGTTTTTTAACGAGTCGTATAGCTTAGACTCGCCCCGAATTTAATTAATCATGGGGGAGCAAATCAAACGAATACCCGGCACAAAAGACAGAGATGTCGGGGTCAAAAACGGTATCCTCACTCCCGGTGGAGTGGAAAAGTGAAGAAATGACGGGATAAGTAAAGAATGGTTGAAACACTCGGATGGCAAAAGCATAAACATTATCAGAATCATGGTTGGGTTGGGTGGGTAAAATATCAAGCACGAGATTATCATAATCATAAGTCTCGTCCACCACTCCAATAATCTCTTCATTCGTAACTTATTCAAAATCTACATCCGGTGGTTTCGCGGGTGGACGAAATGACGGTAAATCAAAGAGAATCGAGTTGGTATTAGGAAGTAAATCATCATTACGTATTTCTTCAGTAAGCACATTCTCTCGAAGGTCATTTACGTCATTCTCTATACCTGAAGAAGAAATGATATGAGAAAGTTCACCGGAGAACTTCTCGTGAAGAGAATCAATCAAATTATGTGAATCCTGAACCTCGGGTTCCATTTCGGACTTATCACAAGGATTATCGAAAATTGGATTACCAGATTCAATTCCAAATCGAAATCAAATAACGGATTTGTGAAAATCATATTGAATGTTTCGGAAACCCTTGGAACAAGATCATCAATATCTTTAGGATGATTGATTTCAACTTCATTTTCGACATTATTCTCTTCTTTTAATCCGACGAGCTCAGAAGGTAATTCGTTCACAAAGTCGATGTCTCCACAAGATATATAATCGTCATCATCATAATCGGAGAACATCTCAACACGATCATTTGGATTATCAAGATGATTATTTTTAACAAATTCACCATCACCGTTAGAAATTTCCCAAGACTCAATTGGGATTGGGACGAGGTCTTCAACACTAGACTTATTGAATTCGTCCGATTCCGTTGCCGGAATAGTGTTTAGATGCTCGTCCCCCATTTTTAGAGAGTCCTCGGGTTCTACGGAAGGAGAGATATTTGAGGGTTAAGAACGATCGTAATCATGGAATCATCATCATCGTACATACAACACTCACAGAATTTAGCTTTTCTTTCTTCGACAAGAATTTCTTCCATTGATTTCACATGAGGCTTGGGAGTATATGTTTCACGATTAGCCACCAACTCTTTTAACTTCTCGATAACGGATTTCATTTCAGCAATAAATTCAATCAAAACTTGAAACTTGTCGGGAATTTGTGGGGGTTAGTTAAAACTATGAGGATCGTAACACAAATTAGGTTCATAATAAGAATTTTCAAACGATCCCCCACAATTTTCAAAATTTGATGAATTTTGGAATAAATTACCATTAAAATACGGTTCTTGCTCATAAAAGTTTTGGGAAGGAAGATTAATATCATTTTGAGGATAATTATCAAAACTTGTATCATAAGCGTAAGACGTTTCAGCACTCGGGGCGTAGCACATACAATTTGTGAATCCACATTGGTTACAAAAATATTTCCCACACGGTAATCCTTCGTCGGATGGATTTCCACAATTAAAGCAAGTGAACGGAGACGGCGGTGGTGTTGGATAGTAATCGAGAACGTTTTGAAGGATTGATCTTTGAACATACGCGGGAGAATTACAAAACCAACAAACTCCATCATTAATATCACTACCACATTGTTCGCACGTACACCAAACACATGAACCTTCAAAGAACGGTTCTCCACACTTAACACAAATCGGATCCATAAGAATTAAACATATAAAGGAGAAAGTGAAAGAATTATCGGTTTAGAGGGTTAAAGAAAAAGAATCGAATGATAAGAGGATAAGAAGATTATTTTTGGTTTTTCGTATCATAAAATCAAATCAAAATAAAAGTGAAAATCAAATATGAAAAGGAAACATATTTTTCGATTTTTATTATTTATTGAAAAACAAATCTCAAACTTTTATTTTCTTTTATTTTCTTTTTTTCAAACGTTACGTTAATCGTAATCGTTTCCTTCAAAACTACTCGCGACGAAACGAGAGAAAAGAATTTCCCCGCTTAATCTGTTTTTTAATTGAAGTAATCCGATAAACAACTAATTTCACGTTTTTCTTAAGTTGTGAGGCTTATTTGGTTTACAACGCCCTCCCTTCCATGGGAGAGTGGAGGCTGTAACTTTATTTTCGTATTTTTGTTAACACTTTACGAAAAGTGTTTATGATTTTTTTATTTTTATATTTTTATAGAAAATATATACAAGATAGAGGAAGGTTTTCAAAACACGATTTTTCAAAACGAATATTCAAAAACTCACTTCCGAAGAAATACTCGTGAAAGTATTTCTCCGGGTCGTTCTCCCAACGAAGGTTTGAATGGAATCAAGGAAATTAGATTCGTGAAAACCGTGTCGTGAAAAGTGAAATGTGAAAATTGTGATAGAGAAATTCAAATTATGAAAAGAAATGATGAAATAAGCAGAAGGTACAAGCTATATATGC
This sequence comes from Artemisia argyi, assembly GCA_030686995.1. Taxonomy (NCBI): domain Eukaryota; kingdom Viridiplantae; phylum Streptophyta; class Magnoliopsida; order Asterales; family Asteraceae; genus Artemisia; species Artemisia argyi. The sequence continues at coordinate 131,895,309 of CM060677.1, forward strand.
ACAAATGTTAAAAACCTAAAAACGAAAATTCAAACACGATTTTTAAACGTAACGTACGAAACAAAATGTAACTTTTTATGAAAAATGATCCTAAAATTATGAAATAAATTTCTAAAAATCTTTAACTACTTAAAATAATTTTGAGAAAAAGAAAAATATTTTTTTGACTTTTTATTTATTTTCTATGAATTAATTTCTTTTTTTTTTTGGAATTAAAAAGTAATTAAAAATAAAAGAAAGTGTAAAAATTAATGGGAAAAATATAAAATCAACTTTGAAAATTCTAAAATAATAGAAAATAATTATCAAAAATTTTTTTGGATTTTTAAAGGCTTTCTCTGATTTTTTATTGATTTTTATTTATTAAAAAGATATTAAAAATGATTAAAAACTAAGAAAAATTAAGAAAAATAGTAAAACAACTCAGAAAAATATGAAAATTTCACAGAAAATCTAAAATAATATAAGAAACTTGGAGAAAAATTTTGAATTGAAAATAAGCTGCAGAAGTGCTTATTGAGTAGAAAACAGCTTATTACAAGTGCTTATTAATAAGCACTTGCAATAAAACCAAATGAAACTTTGAGATCAGACTTAAGACACTCAAATTAGCTCAATGAAACTCAAATAAGACCAATAGTTCCACAGAATCACAAGATAAATGCTATAAGCAGTTACCAATAAGCCAAACAATAAGCAAATGAGAAACAGAACAAGCCAACAGAAAAGGACTTATGCAATTACAGCTAAATACTCTAATGGAACTCAGAAACTTAAAATAAGCTAAAGCTATAAGCTGAAAATCACTACTGCACATTATAAGATCACAACAGCAACCCTAAATAGCAGGCCCCATTAAGCACTCTAAATAAGCTCTATATACACAATTAAGCTCAGATATAATGAGCTTATACTACAAGTTCTCAAAAAGATCAAATTGCAATTATATCTACCCCAAGATCAAGCAGATAAAAAGACTAGGAATTCAAGTACTAGGACAGTTAAAATAAGAACAGGGCTGCAGTCACAGGGGCAACTTTCGACTAATATTCAAGCTAGAAAATGGAACACTAAAGAACTAAAAGCTGTAGATAACAAAGATTAGCTATCAGGGAGTACACAGAAACAAGAATCAGGCAAGTAGGATGAGTAACAAGGTTACAAGGTCAAAAAGAAAATGGCCAAGCTGGACAGCAAAGCTGCTGATGCACAGACAATCAAAACAGCTTACTATGAAGAAAAAAAACTATGAAATGGAAAATGCACAAGAGTTCTTGATATGCAAACGACTAAAGCTACACTAGTTTGATGAACTAAATGAGACAGAAATATGCTAAAAATTACAACTAACTGCAACTAATAATGATTATGCTATAACTACTAGTTTAAGCTATATTATGTGAGCAGATGTAAAGAGCTGGTTGGGTAAGTTTTCTAAAGAGCAGGGCATCAGTGGACTTAGTATGGAACCTGGAAAAAAAACTATTAAGGAAAATACTATAAAATAAAATAAAAATAACAGCTTAAAGAGAAGCTACAAATAAGCATAATACCAAATTATAGGAAAAGAGGATTAAAGGGGAAGAAACTAAAAATGTAAACATAAGTGCTGTTATGACTAAAGTGTAACAGCTATGTAGTGACAGATATGGGTTAAAATGGGCACAAAAGTGAATTTGTTGACTAAGGTAACTAAGGTACAAGATGAGGTGCAACAAAGTTATTCTAATAAACTGATTTAAACCATATAAACCAGGTAACACTAACTGATGCAATCTAAACTATCTATAGACTAAGCTGCTATGTTGTTCTTTAAAACGCAAAATGAGCAATAACTAACACGCTACTATTCCTATGTTCTAATCTAAATTGCAGCTTATAAAGCAACTATCTAAAGCCTAAAGAAGCACAATCTGAATTACTCTATAAAAATTTCACCAAAACAGTTTAAGGCTTCAATTTTTGGAAGATTAATACAAAAGCTTCATATCTAGATAAAGACGCAGCAACTGACTTTTAAACATCAACTAGGATTAAAATAGAGAAATTCCAAATTCAGATTATGATCAAAACAGATGTATCTAAGAAAATTGACCTTGACCCAAACACTACCTTAATATGAAACTGATGAGATTTTTGGGATGAAAAACAAGATTAAACAACTGAAAACTTTCAATAAGCAATTCATGAGCTTATAAGAGCTAATTAAAACAGTAAAAACTAAATAAAAATATGAGAAAGAATTTAAGGAAATTAACTGAACTTTTATTTAAACTAAAAATTTAAGTTACAAATACTTGAAAATTAAAGTAACATTAATAATAAGTTGAATACAAGCTAAAACTAAAATTAAGCTAATCCTAAATCTACAGCTACTCTACTTTACCCTACTCCTAATAGCTTGAAAGTGTGAGTGAGGACAGGTATATATAGCCAGTTGAGGAGAGATGAGCTTGAGCTTCTGAAGCTTCTGGAAAATCAATCATAACCACACGATCACCTTGTGTTTCTTCCATTTGATCAGAACCGTTGGATCAAAATTGTGATGTGTCTCAACCAATAGGAAGCCTTCATTTTGCTGATGCTGGCAATCCTCATACTCTATACTCTCAGTCCTTGTCAGATTATCTAGAAGCAGAATCCAAGGAGGAAGAATTAGGTGTTGCATCCAATAGTACTTTGCAATGTGTCCTTGTGAACCAATCATACGATAATTCTTCTCTCTGACATACTCTGAGCACGTGATTGGACTTCTATAAGGATTAATTGTGGGTAATTGATGTGGGGAATGGTAATTATTGAGAAGGTAATTTTAGGGTTCATGGGGTTGGGAGGTAAGGGATGTACGTGGTAAAATTGGGGGAAGGGAGAATTAGGTGATTTATTTTTATTTTTATTTTTATTTTGACCGTGTATGTGAGTTTGACTGAATGGGAGTTGGGCTCGGGTCAAGGAGATTGAATGATGGGCTTGGGTGAGTGAAAAGGTTGGGCTTGTTATTTATTTGGCTTTATTAGTTTAGGATTATTGGTTAATAGATTTAAAGGTTTAAGGGTAAGTTATGCCAATTGGTAAAATCAAGGGACCTCTTCTGCCATTCTGAAAAATACTTCCAAGGGCTGAACTTCACAAACTTTTGATTCTTCAAGGGTAGATTCTGAAAATCTGAGCATAAAAGTGATCCATAATGAAAATTTCTCCCCGGCTTCGGCTCTAAATGCTCTTTCCAAAATCCCGTGCTTGTGTTTGCCGTTTTTGCTTGATTTTTGTCCTTTTCTCGAAATATCCGTGCCTGCACATTCATAACACAAAACAACATATATTTGGCATAATTGGCTCGGTTTTTGGTCTTTTGGTCCATTTGTTAAGGCTAAAAGTATGTGTAAAATAACACATACCATGGTGCTCAATTTGTTGGTGAAAAATTAGTAAGCTGGTCGTCAAAGAAGTAAATGAGTACATCTATATCTTCCACAGAGGCTGAGTACATAGCCATGTCGTCATGTCGTGCTCAAATCTTATGGATGAGATCCCAATTATCAGACTATGGCTTTGCTTTCAACAAGATTCCTTTGTAGTGTGAAAACAAAAGTGCAATTGCTCTTTGCTGCAACAATGTCCATCACTCTTGATCAAAGCACATCGACATCCAACATCACTTCATAGGGGAACAAGTTGAGAAGGGAGAGGTGGAACTTTACTTCGTGAGGACTGAGTATCAGGTGGCAGATATCTTTACAAAAGCATTTCCGAGAGAATGATTCAGTTTATTCTCCCGTGACTTGGAATGAAGAGTCTAACGCCAGAAACACTCGAAAGTCTTCAGGAAGATAATGAGGAGTAATGGATTTGCTTCATATATCCTTTGCACATAGTATAAAACCAAAAGAAAATAGAAAATTATAAAATCATCAAAATCCATAAAAATTAGAAAATCATAAAACTCCAAAAATAGTCTTCTCGCGACATGTCTTTCGTATAATCAATATTATGCACGTTTCTTGAAATATCATTCAATAATGACATGGAAACATACATATGCTTGAGCGAGAGTTTTTCTATTTTTTAATAATAATGTCTTCTAAAACATGTCGCTTCTCAAAATCTTCTTTCAAAATGTCTTGCTATTACTTCAAATAGCAACCCGTCTTTCAAAATGAGGAAAAGACGTCACCAAAAATACGGTTGTTCCTAACAACGGATGAAGTTCATCCAGGCATGGGTTACTTTACATCCATGCACACTTGACCTAATGTACGCCTCAGCGCACTATTTCTTGATTAAGAAGAGAAGTCTTCTTTTTACCAAAAACAAATATTTTTCCGTCTATGATTCTTCAGAAAATTATTTGTAATTAAAAATGGTTGTTTAAAAACATATTTGAAATTCCATCGGACTTAGTCTTTTCATAAAATTTACCACTCAATCTATGACAAAAGGTTTATTATTTCTCATTAAAAATTTAATAGAAAACGAGTCATATATTGAGGGGGAGAGTGGATTTCAAATTTTAGTTTAGATCAACAAATGTCTATCTTTGTTCGTTTTATGCAATGAATAAAAATGTGGTGTTATGTGTCAATATATGATTTTTTCATGAGTTTTTCGCTTAACTCCAAATCTTTTATAAACTCATCATATCTGACATTAATTGTCTCCCTTATTAATTGAGGGGGAGAATTGAGATGTAACGGTGTAGAAATTAGAACCATTCATTCACGTATATTCTGAAAATGATACATGATAACGGTGTAGAAATTAGAGACAATGTAGAAAAGGATTATGACTTATTGAAAATGATACACTTACCAAAAAGTAATCAGTCTTCTTTTGCTATTAATGCTTTTATGGTAGATATTCATGAAGCTAATTCAAAAACTGATGTTTAAAGCCAACCTCAATATGAGTCCGACACAATTCCTGAGGTAAAAGATTATGTTGCTATGGTGGCAAACAATCCATTTGGTCAAGAGATGTAACATTATGAACTTCCCATTTCCTTTAATGAAAATGAGTTTGATCAGAATGAAGCAAATCATGAACAAGAAACTACTTTCTATGAATCATTAATGAATAGTTGTCAAAATGAGATTGACAAAGTTAAATTGATCAATCACGAGGTTAAATCCGTGAATGAGAAATTAACTTCTGAGCTTGAGAGATACAAGGAAGATCAAAAAGTCTTTGACTTTAACAAAAACGAGGTCTGAATTAGAAATTGGATACCAAAATTCCGTTTTAAGAGAAAAACAACTGCATATCAAATTCGATACACTTGATGTAAAGTCAAATATGAAGATCAAATCCTTAAATGTGGAAATTTCAGATCTAAAAAACCAAATTTCTAAGATACAATCAACTTGCTCCAATCTTGAAAAAGAGAAGAAACAATTGAAAACAGACTTTTCAAAACGTGAAAATGAACTTCTTGATGAAATCATTGATCAAAAAGAAAAAATCAAAGAGTTGTAAACTTTGCCTATTAAAACTGGCACTCACATTAAACAATTAATATGATTATTAATAACAAAAATCTACTTTTGTATACAACAGACTATTGGCTGTGAAAACCCATGGAACCTGAAGAAATCTCAGAAAGAACAGAAAGTGTTGTACTATTGCAATGTTTAATTTGAAAAACATGAACCTCTTGTTGTCTTAGATTCTAATGAAACGATCGAACTTGAGGAACAAAGTCGATCAAAAATGAAAAAAAAAGAATCCTGATTTACAACCAATTGATTAAAACAAGTTAAACAAACTTTTTGAAGTTGTATTTGTTCCTTAAACCCCCCAAATCAAAGGAACAAATATACAAATCAAAGTTTTCCAAAAAAACCAAGTGTTACAAAAACTGTTTCAAAACAAGTTGTTGTCTCAAAACATCTTTCCAAAATTGAACAAATGTCTTCTAACAACACTTGTAACACAAGTGGCGCAAGAAAATATCTTGATCATGTCAAAACAAGGATTGGGCAACTTTAACGGACTGTTGAATCTAAAACAAGTCTAAATGTAAACACTTGGAACTCCAGTTTTCATAAAGAGATGAAAAAGATTTTTGATACTGATATTGCTACTCCATTGAATAACATCTATGCGAGAGTAATCCTTTTGAAAAAGATTTTTTAAAGGGAACAGTTGACTTTGTCAAGGACTACAAATCCCTGGTAAAGGAAGCAACCAAATCACAAGAAAACATTCAAATGTTGGAAAATCTAAATGATTCTCTTTTAGAAGCAGTCATTTCAACAGATGTTATGTCTATCATTTTACAAACCTACTCTGTTGAAGATGATGAAAACTACGAGCTGGGCATTTGGAAATTATTTCGAAATATGAAGATGTTCTCATAAAGCTCGAAAAAGAAAGCATGGCATATTTTAAACAAATTGATCATAAAAAGGAAGAATGCAAGTATGACCAACTGTCTTACGAGCGTGCTTATAAAGATTTGGAAGAGAAAATAAAAACTTGAATGCTCAGTTAGTAACTATGAAAGGAAACTGTGTGGATACTAATTTTGCAAAACCATTGACTGCGGTGAAATCTCAAGGGTCAAATAGTGTTTCAAATCCCGTTCTTCAAAAAACAAGATTTGCACCGTCGGCCAATGTGAACAAGGTTAACACAAAACTAGTCACTCCACATGTTGTTCCAAAATCGGATCAAAATGATTTGAGAAACAAATCAGTCAAATTTTCAAATGTTCCAAAGAGTAAAAACAAATCTGTGTTAAAACTAAACATACCTTATGGTAAATATATACATCAGGAAAAGACTCTAAAAAACATAAGAATATCAAACCAACTGACAAGGCTGTGATGATAAGCAAACAGTGACACCCTCTTTAGGAATAGAAAAACCTACAAGATGTAGTACTTCAGACCAAAGAGTCTACAATACCCAAGATGTTGAATTTGATTGTCCAGCATGTCAAAAATGTGCTTTAAAAGCTACTCATGACTTATGCATTTCTCAATTCATAGACGAGGTTAATTCAAGTGCTAGAAAAATACAACCAATAAGACAAAAAAATAAAGAAAACCTCATAGGAGACAGAGAAACTACAATCAGTTACCTACAAGGTCACCCACAGGAAATAAGTTTAGTTCACAAGAACCTTCCGCTGCACCCAAAAAGAAAACTAATTCTAGAACAAAACTTAGGTGGCAACCTATAGGTAAAATATTTAACACTGTTAGTCTTGTCTGGAAACCTACGGGCATATTTTTTTGTCAAAGAGTAGCACAATAGGTAGTGACAACAATCCTTCTCCGAAAAATGTAACTAATTGCAAGTATATCAAACAATACTCCGGATGTGGAAATGCAACCTACCTCCAAAGATGAAAGTGCAAAATCTCCAGAAGTGCTACAAGGTACGTCCTATGACTTAAAAAGTATTCCATCATAAGATTCAAAATCTTTCACAAAACAACCATCATCCTTTTCATTTTTTAATTCGTCAATGTTTGATTTCCATTCGTATTATAAAAAACAAAAACAAAAACTACAAAATCAAAAAATCAAAAAAAAAGTTGAAAAATCAAAAAATCCAAAAAAAAATTCAAACACGACATGTCTGTTGTCTAATCGATATTATTTACGTTTCCAGAAATGTCATTCAATAATAATACAGAAATGTAATGCTTCAGCAGGAGTTCAGTTAAATGTTTTTCAAAACATTTCGTCTATAAAACAATGACTTTTTAGTACTTTAGCTAAGGACTAGTACTTCAAATCAAAGGCTTGTGTACACTCAGTCCAGAATCCATGCTTCAAAAGGTGTGCAAACAATGTGTCTCCTTCCAATAAATATAAATTGTGCTTCAAGATGTCATTTACAATTCTTAAATTTAAAATGGAATACATTTTGAGGGGGATTTAAACAAAAAGAATGTTAATCTTGTCAAAACATGTTGCCGGATACCTGTCCATTCAACTCAGAATTTTTGGCCTCCAACCCAGATACCGTACCTGAAAATTCCGCTTTCTAAACCTCTAAACTTGAAATCTTTTCATTTTTCACTCTAGTGTCCGCCTCCAATTGAGACACCCGGCCACGGAGTCTCTGAAAATCCTCAGACTCCTTCTCAGCACCTACCAATCTCTCCCTTAAACAAATGATCTCCTTTTCCCTCAGCTCCACTTTTCTATCTAGCTTCTCCCATTGCTCTATTGATGTGTGGGATTGCGCCTACGCAAAAGGTTTTACTTCTCAAGGGATCTTGAAACGCTTGCAATCCCCACCAGGCAGTGTACCTGACCTATGTAGTATAGTGTAGTGGCAAGTACCAGGGGATTGATCGTTCTACATAGGGAATAGTGTTTGTTAGGATCAAAACTTAATTAAACTAGGTCTAGAGGTGATGGATGATTCTTTTTGTATTTTTATATTTTATGGAAAGCAAGTAAAAATCTCGGGTATTGGAAGAGTTGGCGGAATTAGTTACTAGTTAACTAACCCAAATAACTACAAATGCAATAAAAATAAAATAACAAAAAAATAAAATGTGAGAAAAACCTTATAATGAGAGAAACGTGTTTACTTAGAGTTCACTACTCCCTAGCTATCTTTCATTAATTGACTAGTTTGTTACAATTGTGTGGATGATGCGTTATATTCCTTAATACCATTCGTGGGGCCGTGTACGATCATCCCTAACTCTATAAGCTTCTACCTCTTCCTATGTCGAGCCAAAAACTGGCTCCTAACATGGCATCCTTAGTAGTCACTTATGCATTAAATACAACCATTAAAATCGTAGTACACATCCGATTCATGTTTCTTAAGACGTTCAAGCAAGTTACCAACTGGAGATTAGCCAGTTTTCTTAAGCCTAACATCGAAATCATTCATCCAACAACAATTAATAACAAACAATCAACTAATAATCAATAGCTAGGTTTCATTACATCTAAGCAAACACAAACAAACCTAGCCTAGCATGTTAATGTAAAGACAAGCATAAGATAGAATCAAACAACACATAGACATATTGAATGATTATTGGAAGACTTATCTTTAATCAAACATGGATGAAAGAAGGGGTTGAAACCCTTACAAGAAGGTGAAAATTTGACCTAGGGTTTGTGGTAAAGTTCCTCCAAAAGTTCTCTCTAATGAATGAAAATTAGAAAACTATATATAGAGTTACAATCTGACGGCGTCACGTTATACATGTGATGCCGTCAACTAGCCGCCAATACTCTCCGCAGATTGCCTAGATCGAGATCTGACGCCGTCACTTACTATTTTCCTCTTGGCTGTATCCTTATAATTTGTATGTGACAGCCTAGGCGTCACAAAGGGTGGCGCCGTCACTCTTTAAGTCCAAAAATATTTCTGGCGCGTCTCGTGTAAGCATCATATCCACCACTTTGCCAATACATGACGCCGTCACCTGTAGAGTGTGACGCCGTCAGGTACTGTTTCTAGCTTGATTTTTGAGACTTTGTCGTTTTCTTCACTTTTTGCTCCAAAAACGTCCAAAAGGCTTCCTTTTCTAGATTTCTTCTCCAGAGTACCTAAAATAACAAAAGGAATGATTTGAGGCAATAATCATACGATATGTCTATGTGTTGTGTGATTCTATCTTATGCTTGTCTTTCTTTTAACATGTTAGGCTAGGTTTTTATTGTGTTTGATTAGATGTAGTGAAACCTAGATGTTGATTATTGGTTGATGGTTTGTTTATAATTGTTGTGGATGATTGTATTCGATGTTAGGCTTAAGAAAACTGGCAGACTTCCATTGGTAACTTGCTTGAACGTCTTAAGAAACATGATCGGAGGTGTACTACGATTTTTTGTTGTATTTAATGCATAAGTGAATTCTAGTGATCCCATGTTAAGAGCTTTTAGTCGGCTCGACATAGGAGTGAAGTAGGAGCTTATAGAGTTATGGAATATTGTACACGGCCCTAAGACTAGTATTAAGGAATATAACCCGTCATCCATGCAATTGTAACAAGCTAATCAACCGGTAAAAGATATCTAGGGAGTAATGAAATCTAAGTAAACACATATTTTCTCATTATTGTTTACACCACATAATTACATTAGTTTATTTTCATTTCTTTTTATTTTATTTTGATTACAGTTGTAGTCAATTGGGTTAGTTGACTAGCAAATAATTCCGCCCACTCCTTCAAAACCCGAAATTTTACTTGCTTTCATAAAATATAAAAAATACAAAAAGAATCACCCTTCACCTCTAGACCTAGTTTAGTAGGCTTTCTAATCCTAGCGACACTATTCCTGAGTTGAACGATCAATCCCCCGGTACTTGTCACTATACTATACTACAACGATCAAGTACACTGCCTGGCGGGGATTGCAAGCTTCTCAAGATCCCTTGAGAGGTAAAACCTGTTGCGAGGGCACAATCCCGCGTATCACGCACACCTGACCAGTAACCGGGGGTGGAAAGATTATCAACAAAGCTCCTACAAATCTAGGGATAACTCATCTTGATATCATTGGTAACCATCCATTTAGGTGCATGAATGTTCTTGGCCTCAGTGGTATCTACAGTTTGATAATCGTAAAAACCGCGGGAGGAGCTTCCCTTCAGATTTCCTTGATGATCATGGGCAGGAGAGGAATGAGGTTGCTCTGGATGATCATTCAACTATATGTCAGAAAAATCAGCTCCGAAATCAATATTTTCAATCTCTTTCACAAAAGAAGAAGCTGGATTCAAAGGCTCTGTATGTGTTGACTCTGATGATAAAACTGTAGTTCTCCGGGCACGCCTAGTCACCAATTACCATCCAACTCATCTTCATGAACGGATCCTGATTCATCTTGAAGTTCACCATAGACGGGAATCTCAAGGACTGAAGACACAATGTTGTTGGTGGTGGTCTCCAGACCTTTCTTCACAAGTGAGCGCTCGGAGACTTTGGCACACCCAGCGCCCTTCCCCTGTCTCTTCTTGGGCTCAACCCCGGAAGCACTTTGATCCTGATCTTTGTTCTTTTTGTTGCCAGGCCACAGAATAGAAAGACTAACTCTTCTTTCCGGACACTTTCTCAGCCTTCGCATCCATGAGCTCATCCTCTATAGTGCGATCAACAAGCACCACTATGTTCTCAGATGGCTCGATAAACCTACCAATAGTTTCCTCCACCCGATTCTTCTCATTTTCACCCAACGTTTTCTCCCCAACCTTCACCTTAAATAGATCGGCGATTTTGACAATATCAAGCAAAGACGTATCTAGAAAAAAAAGTGTTAAAAGGAAAAGGAAGAAGTGCAACAACATTAAAAAAATGACAAAATAAAACAGCGGTAGACACTTACCCTCCCTATTCGCATCCATAAATGTTGGACGGGTCTCCTTGTCATCATACACCCGACTTAAACCAACAACACAAAGGAAGTTTCTGGATATTTCTTAAACTTAACCCGATTTAGATTAAGTGTCTCTAACAAATCAAAATCTATCCCTTCATCGAAAGGGGGAGATCCTTCTCAACAGAAACAGACTCATTCCAGGGTACTGAAATTGGTACAACAGTGGACTTAATCTAGAAGAACCAATCTTTTTATTTTTTTTAAGGAATCCAAACCTCCGTCTGCATAACAGCACGGGACATCCACACCCTTACCACCCCTCCGCTTTTCAAAGGTCAAAACCAACCGTTACTAATTCCATTGCAATAAAACTTTCAGAAAAATAGAATAGTAGGGACACCTCCATGAGCGCGACACAATATTTCAAACTAGCTAACCCTGGCTGCTCCTAAAATAGATAATTGGGCAAAGTTTATCCTAAAATACTCTAACACACTGAGAAAAAACATAGACAGAGGAATTTGATAGTTGGCATACTCTATGAGGCGGGTGTATATTCCTATCTTCCCTTCCGGACTATCCCTAATGGAATCATTTGGTCCCGGTAATTCCGGTTCTAGATCAGGACCTATGTTAAATGTACTGCAAAAAGAGTCTAAACCCTTTTGGGAAAGGACGGAATGAACTGTGGAGATGGTCTCTACCATTCTAAATAAAATTTAATGAAGAAATGGTAGTCGCGAAGGTCTAACCTGAAGACTAGGAGGGGAAATCACACGTGCGTTCGTATAAAAGATAAGAGTAAGTTTTGATTTTGGGAAACAGTAAAAAGTGTTCAAATGAGGCTGGGATATAAATATTTATACCCACACACAAGGGGTGCCATGTAAATAGATCAAGGGCTGGACTCGCGCCACGTGTCACAGTGAAAAGTAAATGGCTGAGATTAAGCAAGATCAACGGCCGCGATGAGTGCAGTAAAGCAATGGTCAAAATAACCAAACGTCGTGTCAATCAGAACGTGAATAGCTGAGATTAAAGTACAACGATTGATGACAGCTATATAGCGGCAATGAAGCACATGTGACAATCCTCGTCAACACCCAGTGGGATTGAGGAACCCACGAAAAAGCTACTAAGTCTAGCACACTTTGCCCCGGTATGGCAAGTATACTAGACTTGGGGGACATAATTACGTATAGTACCCCCGGACCCACAAAGGGCCGGGTCGGACATACTAAACACAACAATCCAGGACCTAAGGTCATGACGGATGATAACTACCCCGACCCATGAGGCCAGACCAAAACAAGAAGAATACTCCTGACTGCGGAGCGATACCAAGTTTGGAATGTCCCCAATAGGTCTGGACCACGGATCAACCAAAAGAGTAAGGAATATTATCAGCATCCACATAGCTGACTTAGGCAAACTCCATACAGGTAAGGGCCGCAGTTCCTTCGCAAAAGTATCGCTGTCAACGGCAAGATGACAAGGGGAGGGTTTGACCGTGGAGTTTGCCGCCCAAAAATATCACTGTCATAACACGTGATCCCAAGAATCTGACAAGAAGACCCATGGTATAAATAGAGGGCATTCACCATTCTCAGCTAGGGGTGCTCACGGTCCAAAAACCGGACCGGACCGACAAAAACCGGACCGAACCGAGACCGAATCCGGGAAAAAACATAGACCGAGACCAGACCGAATGTGGTCGGTCCGGTTCAGTCCGGTCCGGTCTCGGTCTAAATAGGCTAAATGTCCGGTTTTTAAGCCGGATCGGACCGAGACCGAAATTATGAATATCCCTAGACCGAGACCAGACCGAATGTGGTCGGTCCGGTCCGGTCCGGTCCGGGTCTGGTCCGGTCCGGTCCGGTCGGTTTCGTCGGTTGGTCCGGTCCGTCCGGTCCGTTTGCTCACCCTTATTCTCAACGATACCTTGACCACTCTCACTTAACATACTTTCTCTCTCTATATTTACTTACTATCACACCCGAGGTTGACCGCGGAAGCCCCTTCTGTGATGAGACTAACGATGTTGTTTCTATTCTTAGCAGAATAAAACAAGACACATTCACGTAGTCCAAGATTTATCTAACGTGAAGCTAGCCTACATTAGTCCTTATTTCGAGTACAAGTTTTGTACTAATACATAGTTAATCTGTTTTAAATATTTTGTGTTCATTCTTAGCTAGTCAAGATCGACCGGTGGCGGTTGTCAACTTGATGTGAACTCATAATTTATTTCAGGTCGAAGTCTTAAAAAGGCCAAGTAGAATACAAACCAATGGCAACTGAACCACTTGTGTCAATTATTTAAAAGAAATTAATTTGTTAAGTTAAATGAAAGACCGTTGTCCATACTTGGTTACACTAGCTTCTTTCCCTGGATTTTCTTTTTAAAGGGACAAGTTATCCATACCTTTTAAAAACATCAATGACACCCTTCTATTTTTTTTAATTCTTTAAAAATGTTTCTAGTAATGTTTTCCTTATAAAACTGTGAAACCTAAAATACCAAATAGAAAATATAAAGATTAACAAGTCAAAATTAATAAACTGTCAAAAATATAAAACAGATGCTGAAAAAACTGTATTATATTGTCGAATACAGTGGCCCGGGGGAGGGTGGGTTGGAGGGTGGTGTTAAAAAGTAGAGTAACGGGTATTGATAACACAACTCTTTTCTAAATTGTATGAAAAAAAAATTGTTTTTACTAACTTGTTTGTCTTATAATAAAAGTGGACGCTATATTTTATTGAATAATCTGATTTCTAATAATAAAGGTTATTAGACGATAGATGCCCTTAGCCTTTTTTGGGTCCGTCAAGGTTTCTAATATATTTTATGTAGTTGCATTATAAATACCGTATCAAATAATACAATATTTTTTACATGGTTTTCATTGAGTTACCCAAGTACTCTTGACCACGCACAACCAGACTTGGCCATCTATCGACTAATAAAAGTAATTTTGACACAAGTTATTATCCGAAAAGAGATATCCAACGAAAATTGTCCATAATAAGAGAGCATGTAGCCCTCTAAGGAAGGACGTTTTACATTGTAGCAAGTGTTATTGTTGATTGTGAAGCAGGTTCATTTTATGGGATTTAAAAGTGTGTCGGTCGTACCACATGAATTTAGCAACGAGAATCAATTTGCATCGCAATTTCTTACGGAAACAGATTAGCATGAACCTTTTAGAGTTACCGGCAACGACACTAATAGCATCATGTATTGAGTAACAAAATCGAATGATGTTATTGTTACTCGATTGTTCGTAGGTCGAAATCTTTGCGGGCATTTTGACTTGATTGGATGTACGAATGCACAAATGCTTGTAAAAGCTTTTTGTAGTTGTGTTGTAACTAATATGTATTTTTTTTTTTTTTTTTATCTAGCTTCTTGCTAGCGAGTATCAATATCACCATTCAAAAGCAAGCATTCGATGTATTGAAAAAGGCGTCGTAATCTACCTTCATAATGTTTGAAGGGCATGTATGCTTTTTTAATTAGCTTTTTGCTAGCGAGTAGTTATATCGCCATTCAGGGTTTGTAAGATTAGCGACCGCTTAAGGCTTCACAAATTTAGAGGCCCCAAAATTTGTCTCGTTAAGAATTATATGCATGTATACACATATTTTTAACGAAGAAAAGAGTATTTAGATTTGAAAAATATATTAAATGATTAATATGTTGAATATTTAGATAAATAATTGCATTATATAATATAAACGCTGACACATATAACGTTCTTTCTCGATATATCTTTTTATGTAATTTTGTTTAGGACTCCCAAAAATTTTAAAACTTTAAAGACGGCCCTGTCGCCATTCAAAAGCAATCATTCAATGTATTGTAAAAGCCACTTTTCATGCCCTTGCCATCTCGTGACGTGCCATAAGAGTAAGAAAACAAGTTTAGTCAACTTCTTTGATCTTGAAAATTTGCATGCGGATTTTCTAAATCAACAATCTAATTGTTGATAACAAGGTTTTCAAGATCGGTATCTTATTTAAGATTACTTTTGTTCTTGCAAGATTGAAATTATAAGATTGGATCAGGATCAGGATCATAAGATCCTACTGTAACACCCCCAATTCATGGTTGCAGCGGAATTCAAACTGGGTGTTACTCGACGGCACAATAGTCACAATGATAGAAAACGAACTCCAATTGAGTCGTTTTAAAAGATTTATCATTCAAATTATATAAATATCAGAGATTACAAAATGAGATCCCAATTGGTTCCATGTTTACAATGTATAATAAATGAGTTTTGAATGATAATAAAATTTATAGCCCTCTTGAGTATCCGTGCCCTTCCGTGCCATCCTTGATCATCATGAACCTGAAATACATGCTTGAGAGGTCAACACAAAGGTTGAGTGATATTCATAGAGTTTGTTTAATCGTTTGAACACAATATGTTGGTAGTGTGAGCTATAGACTCACACCAATGTTTGGAAAACAAATATGGGCCACGTTGTTACACGCCCGGAACAGTTATTATCAAATACTAAGCTTATGACACCAAAACGTTAACGGGTACCAATATCAATCGGCGGAGTTATCCCGGTAGGTACTTTGCCGTCATACCTAATGTCTCAAATATTAATGCATTTGTTTGAACTTAGTCAATACAAATGGGATTCGTCAATCCCAATAGGCCTATTCACAATATTCGCGCTCACTTGCAAGTAACCCTCGCAAGTGATTAAATGGTTCATAATATGGGATCTCGGTTTGGCAAGGATGGTACTTAGTGATAATAAAACAATCAGGCAAGCATACAATTTAAAAACATTGTGCTCGGTTAAAAATAGCATGTATTTCCCCCAAGGGTTTGTAAAACAATGAAGTAATGTAAAGTGGGGCTATGAACTCACCTTAAGTAAGATAGCAAGTAATGAATGTAACGGTTGAATCGTGAAGGGTTCTACGAGCAACCTATAATTGAATGTCGCGACTTAGGACTTGAGTAATGAATATAACGTAGTGCCTATATATATATCTTGCATTTATAGTCCATGATGTGGTATGATGTATAATGTAAATCTTTGAAAGAAAAGATTCATGAAACATGTATGTTTTGTATATCGTTTACTACCGTTCGGGCCGACATAATTCAGAAGTCATGTTAGTAAGCGTTCGAGGAGCCAGGACACTTTAACTCGTAAATCCACAACTCAACTCGACGGCTTACATAATGAACTCCTCACATGAGGCTCCCTACTATTGTAGTAGTTGATGAAATATATAGATATAAGTTTTGATCCGAAAAGTTACATGTCCGATACTTGAATAAACTTAGGAAAGTTTATTTGTACATGAAGATTGTTATTAGGGGTAGTTTCATAAGTCTTGAGACTCAACCTTGGCTCTAGCCATGGTTGTGGTCTTGATTCTAGGTCATAAGACCCCTTTGGTCTTCATAAACCATAACTTATATGTAATGACTTTGGTCTAAAAATGGGCTGTTAAGATTTTGAAGAATTTATCACTCAAAAAGCGTTTTCAGGGCTCGAGCTTCTTTGTTCTTGAACGAAAACGTCGTTCCGGACAACATTCGTGTTTTAACTTTTTGATGAATCGGACCAGAAGTGTGACTTTCAAAACCCAAATTTGATCAGAATGGTATTTGGCAGTTTGCCGCAAAGTTTTGGTAACTTCAAATGGGCGTAACTTTTGACTCGTATACTCGTTTTAGGTGGTTCAAATTGCTATGGTTTCCTTGTTAAGTCCTCTACTGTAATATGTAATGATCCAACATCATATTTTTACCATTTTGATCAGGTCTTACCAAGAAAGTCACTAGTTTACTTGTTTTAGTAACTTATTGTAACAATCAATAACAATAACTTGTTTTGCTCACTTTTATACATCATGGACATAACTACAAGACATAATATAGCAAGAATAACATGTAAATAACATGAACATGATTATTTAACAAGAAGCAAGTTAGGGTTTGGCTCACAACTTTTGGCTTTCAAAGATGAAAGGAAGTTAACATGTAAGGATAGGACTTTGATAGACTTGCTTCAACCCACTTCACTTCATGCAATCTTTCTACTCTTGTGATCTTGAAAGATGGATGATGAAGGTTGAGGTGACTTGAGTGGATTCAAACTCAAGAGAAATCACCAAAGTTCATGAGGTTATGGAAGTGTTTGATGAATTAAGACCTAACTAGGGTTTATGTATGGATATTGCACTTGATTTCTTGGATTGAACTTGAAGTAAACTAGTAAAATGAAGTGTGTTGTGTGTGTGGGTCGTTCATATGGTCAAGGAGTGGGAGGAGAGGCATTTATATGCAAATGAGGAGGTTACATTGTTGACTAGTCAACACTTGGAGGCCAAGTTGAACACATGTTCACATCTCATGACACAAGGCATAAGATCAAGCCACATGGGTGGTGAATCCCCCCTCCAAGGCTGTTCATGAGCTTGGAGAGCAAGGGTGTGGACTTTTCTTGGTATTATCCTAAGTATTAGGAAGAGTTTTGACTCCGGGAAATGACAACCGTAAATGATTAGGCCTCAAAACGTAAAACCGGGTGTCGTAAAATTATGGAACTTTAAAGTATTGTTAGACATGTCCATATGTCCCATAATAAAATATAAAATGAGTGGTAGGTTCCAATTGGGTGGTAAAACCCTGCTAAAAACTGGAAACACGGGTCTAAAACGCGTAATATGTAAAACGTACGAATATTGCGTAAAATTGAGAAAAGTAAAATGTTACTTTTCTAATGTGATAAAAATGATTTAAAATGACTTATAATGTCTAGACTGGGCTCAGTCTAGTGTCGGTTGGTATTAAATGTCTTTTAGACATCAAACCGTAAGCCTAAAAATCACGAAATGACTTATAACATCAAGGAATGATTTTTGGTCAATGGAGGAGGGAAAAATATGTTGACTTTTTCTAATAAGTTGAAAACTCAAATAGTCTTAGAAACGCGTTTTGTGGTCTAACGGTTAATCGTCCATACGGTTAAGCGTGCTCATGCGAGAGTAGTACTGGCTTGGGTGACCTGCCGGGAAGTCTTTGGTCATGTTTTTCTCAGTCACGATTAATTCTCAAATAAATCATGAGTGTGTCAAACATTTTTCTGATGCGGGGTCACTTAACGGGGTCGAGTTTCGTTGTACGTAGAATTTCTGAATGACGTTTTACCCTAAAACGTGTAATTCCGTGTAATTCCTTAATAACTTTCACGAAAATGAGCTTATGAATGTCAAACTTTTAATTTGCCATGGAAATGATTTATCACTTGAGCTCAAGAAATAAAAATCAAATTTCGGGAAAATTTTCGGGAAAAATGAATAGTAAAAGTGAATAGTGAAATTTTCCGGGAATAGTAATTAACCTGAAATTGTGAATTGTTACAGTCTCTACCCCTTACGGGGAACTTCGTCCCGAAGTTCTTTGTGTGTCATATGTTGGAGTGGTGTCGATAAAGATGTGTGGTTACTTATGAGGACTAAAGTCTGGGGTTACCAGTGATGTAGTTTGATTTGTCTCAGAATATGGTGTGTCAATAGAGATTGATAACATGGTTGAATATCAGTAGAGATCCATATAATAGTCGAATATCAAAGAAAATTGATATAGCAGTCGATTATTAATAGAAATTGATATAGTAGTTGTACAGAAATTGATATAGTTAAATATCAAAATGAAAATTGATATAGTTGTCAAGTATCAATAGCAATTGATATAACAGTTGGACAACAATAGCAATTTACATAGGAATCCAATAAATGGAAATTGATACAGTAGTGGAATATCAATGGAAATTGGAATAGTAGTTGCAATCATAGCATAGTAGTTAATCGGTTGTTGTACCTAGTGTTTATGTCATGGTTTGAAGCGATGTCGGTGAAAAGATAGGATTTCTTGTGGCGAATATAATGTAGGTATCATGCCATACCCGAGCAATGTAATGTAGGTATCATGCCATACCCGAGCAATGTAATGTAGGTATCAAGCCATACCCGAGCAATGTAATGTAGGTTGACTTCATACTTATGTTATTTCGGATACAAATAAGCCCACTAGTTTATAATTCTTTATTTACATAGAGAGGCATCCCAAACAATGTAAATACGGAAATATAAACTTATGGTTCGGTGATTTACAATTTCTTTATTTAAATGAAAAGGCATCCCAATTCATTCAAATAATTATAAATCATCCTACTCAAGAATTCCCGACACAACATTCATACTTAGCCGGTGAGTTACAAGGTAGTGTATTACGAGATGATACTGGTGTTCCAAAAGTACAAGATGAATATTCAATTTTGTAAAGCTGATAAGGGTGCTTGTGGTGTAACTAAGGATGATTTGAGCTTTAAAAGTGCATCAAGATCTGTTAATGAGCTTGTGTTTGTAACGGTTGTGAAGATAATGATGTGATATGTTGATGAACAAAAGTGTGTAGTGTATGCTTAATGTTAATATTGGTAGAGATGTCAAGTTTGCTTTAAAAATCTTACGAGATTTTAAAGGTTTATGATGGAATGGTATCCTTAGGACCTAAACAGGATAGTACTTCTACAGGATGAAGAGAATAATTGATAACTATCCCAGATAGTAGTTCGGATTATCTCATAAATGAAAACTTTCAAGAATGAAGTTAGGTAGTACAAATAAAGTGTTAAGATTTCGCTGAGTGGTAAGGCACTATCGTGTCTCTAGATTGTTTTAATGTATTCTGGTGGTTTATCGTGTTCATGTAGGAAATCAATCTAAACATAACCCTAGTACAACTATTCTCAGTATTGGAAAATTTTAAGTCGAATATAGTTAGTCAGACTATATTCCACTGTCCCAAGGTTAAATATAGGTGACTAGTCTATATTTAGCCAAGGTTCGATAAAATTTTCAAATACCTAAACTAGGTATACTTTTGATATGTCCGTTGCTTTCGGGAAACTGTCCACTAAACAAAGGCGATGTCAAACCCTTAAGTTGCAAGTCCCGTCCATACAAGACTTGTAACGTATGTTTTCATATTCCATTGCATAGAAGGTAGTAAGGGTAGATACGTATGGAAAGGAAGTTTTAAGTAGTTCTAAAATAGAACATACTTGGCCAGGATCCCGAACTTTTAATAATGAAGGTTTCATAAGAAAACTTTGATGAATGTAGAGAAAGTTCAGCTTTTGTCGATGATGGGTTAGTTTGTCCTTTAGAAATCTCATATTTCTTGTTTGGAAATCGATAGATTGTGACGGGTTTTTGATATCATAAGAAATGATATTGATGATGTGATGGAATAATTCTAGAGACCATTTGCACAAAACACAATGTCTCGGAAGTAGGTTAGACCATTGTGCAATTCACAATGTCTAGGAAGTAGGTTAGGTCATTGTGTGACTCAAAACATCTGAGAAATGATTAAGACCATTGTATCATACAATGTCTTGGAAAATGAATGAGACCATTGTATCTCACAATGTCTTGGAAAATGAATGAGGCCATTGTATCTCACAATGTCTTTGAAAAATGAATGAGACCATTGTATCTCACAATGTCTTGGAAAATGAATGAGACCATTGTATCTCACAATGTCTTGGAAAATGAATGAGACCATTGTATCTCACAATGTCTTGGAAAATGAATGAGGCCATTGTATCACACAATGTCTTGGAAAATAGGAAAGACCATTGCAATCAGTTACAATGTCTTGAACATATAATGTTGGAGTAGGAACATGATTGGGAGAGTGTGGCTGTGCCGAAATGCCTTAGAATATGCATACACAGATATGTTTAGTCCATTGTTTAGATAAATGATTGAAAATAAACCGAGTTTATATATCAATATACTAATATGTTCATGTAGCATAAAATGCCTAGTGTGTATATATCAATATACTTATATGTGTTCATGTAGCATAAAATGCTTTAGTGTGTATATATCAATATACTTATATGTGTTCATGTAGCATAAAATGCTTAGTGTGTATATATCAATATACTTATGCTTACGGGGAAATGTTCAATTATGTTTAGGGTACATATATCAATATGCAATTATGTTTGTGTAGCATAAAAATGCCTACGGAGAAATGCTCAAAATGGGTATATATGAATATACTAATATGTTTGTGTAGCATAACATGCTTACTAAGTCCATAATCGTCTGGAGGATGGAAGACACGGAGAGCGGAAGGCTATAAAAATGTTTTTGTTTGTGATTGTAGTTATAGTTTAGGTCTCACTTAGACCCGTTTCTCTATAACCATGGCTCTGGTACCAATCTGTAACACCCCCAATTCATGGTTGCAGCGGAATTCAAATTGGGTGTTACTCGACGGCACAATAGTCACAATGATAGAAAACGAACTCCAATTGAGTCGTTTTAAAAGATTTATCATTCAAATTATATAAATATCAGAGATTACAAAATGAGGTCCCAATTGGTTCCATGTTTACAATGTATAATAAATGAGTTTTGAATGATAATAAAATTTATAGCCCTCTTGAGTATCCGTGCCCTTCCGTGCCATCCTTGATCGTCATGAACCTGAAATACATGCTTGAGAGGTCAACACAAAGGTTGAGTGATATTCATAGAGTTTGTTTAATCGTTTGAACACAATATGTTGGTAGTGTGAGCTATAGACTCACACCAATGTTTGGAAAACAAATATGGGCCACGTTGTTACACGCCCGGAACAGTTATTATCAAATACTAAGCTTATGACACCAAAACGTTAACGGGTACCAATATCAATCGGCGGAGTTATCCCGGTAGGTACTTTGCCGTCATACCTAATGTCTCAAATATTAATGCATTTGTTTGAACTTAGTCAATACAAATGGGATTCGTCAATCCCAATAGGCCTATTCACAATATTCGCGCTCACTTGCAAGTAACCCTCGCAAGTGATTAAATGGTTCATAATATGGGATCTCGGTTTGGCAAGGATGGTACTTAGTGATAATAAAACAATCAGGCAAGCATACAATTTAAAAACATTGTGCTCGGTTAAAAATAGCATGTATTCCCCCCAAGGGTTTGTAAAACAATGAAGTAATGTAAAGTGGGGCTATGAACTCACCTTAAGTAAGATAGCAAGTAATGAATGTAACGGTTGAATCGTGAAGGGTTCTACGAGCAACCTATAATTGAATGTCGCGACTTAGGACTTGAGTAATGAATATAACGTAGTGCCTATATATATATCTTGCATTTATAGTCCATGATGTGGTATGATGTATGATGTATAATGTAAATCTTTGAAAGAAAAGATTCATGAAACATGTATGTTTTGTATATCGTTTACTACCGTTCGGGCCGACATAATTTAGAAGTCATGTTAGTAAGCGTTCGAGGAGCCAGGACACTTTAACTCGTAAATCCACAACTCAACTCGACGGCTTACATAATGAACTCCTCACATGAGGCTCCCTACTATTGTAGTAGTTGATGAAATATATAGATATAAGTTTTGATCCGAAAAGTTACATGTCCGATACTTGAATAAACTTAGGAAAGTTTATTTGTACATGAAGATTGTTATTAGGGGTAGTTTCATAAGTCTTGAGACTCAACCTTGGCTCTAGCCATGGTTGTGGTCTTGATTCTAGGTCATAAGACCCCTTTGGTCTTCATAAACCATAACTTATATGTAATGACTTTGGTCTAAAAATGGGCTGTTAAGATTTTGAAGAATTTATCACTCAAAAAGCGTTTTCAGGGCTCGAGCTTCTTTGTTCTTAAACGAAAACGTCGTTCCGGACAACTTTCGTGTTTTAACTTTTTGATGAATCGGACCAGAAGTGTGACTTTCAAAACCCAAATTTGATCAGAATGGTATTTGGCAGTTTGCCGCAAAGTTTTGGTAACTTCAAATGGGCGTAACTTTTGACTCGTATACTCGTTTTAGGTGGTTCAAATTGCTATGGTTTCCTTGTTAAGTCCTCTACTGTAATATGTAATGATCCAACATCATATTTTTACCATTTTGATCAGGTCTTACCAAGAAAGTCACTAGTTTACTTGTTTTAGTAACTTGTTGTAACAATCAATAACAATAACTTGTTTTGCTCACTTTTATACATCATGGACATAACTACAAGACATAATATAGCAAGAATAACATGTAAATAACATGAACATGATTATTTAACAAGAAGCAAGTTAGGGTTTGGCTCACAACTTTTGGCTTTCAAAGATGAAAGGAAGTTAACATGTAAGGATAGGACTTTGATAGACTTGCTTCAACCCACTTCACTTCATGCAATCTTTCTACTCTTGTGATCTTGAAAGATGGATGATGAAGGTTGAGGTGACTTGAGTGGATTCAAACTCAAGAGAAATCACCAAAGTTCATGAGGTTATGGAAGTGTTTGATGAATTAAGACCTAACTAGGGTTTATGTATGGATATTGCACTTGATTTCTTGGATGGAACTTGAAGTAAACTAGTAAAATGAAGTGTGTTGTGTGTGTGGGTCGTTCATATGGTCAAGGAGTGGGAGGAGAGGCATTTATATGCAAATGAGGAGGTTACATTGTTGACTAGTCAACACTTGGAGGCCAAGTTGAACACATGTTCACATCTCATGACACAAGGCATAAGATCAAGCCACATGGGTGGTGAATCCCCCCTCCAAGGCTGTTCATGAGCTTGGAGAGCAAGGGTGTGGACTTTTCTTGGTATTATCCTAAGTATTAGGAAGAGTTTTGACTCCGGGAAATGACAACCGTAAATGATTAGGCCTCAAAACGTAAAACCGGGTGTCGTAAAATTATGGAACTTTAAAGTATTGTTAGACATATCCATATGTCCCATAATAAAATATAAAATGAGTGGTAGGTTCCAATTGGGTGGTAAAACCCTGCTAAAAACTGGAAACACGGGTCTAAAACGCGTAATACGTAAAACGTACGAATATTGCGTAAAATTGAGAAAAGTAAAATGTTACTTTTCTAATGTGATAAAAATGATTTAAAATGACTTATAATGTCTAGACTGGGCTCAGTCTAGTGTCGGTTGGTATTAAATGTCTTTTAGACATCAAACCGTAAGCCTAAAAATCACGAAATGACTTATAACATCAAGGAATGATTTTTGGTCAATGGAGGAGGGAAAAATATGTTGACTTTTTCTAATAAGTTGAAAACTCAAATAGTCTTAGAAACGCGTTTTGTGGTCTAACGGTTAATCGTCCATACGGTTAAGCGTGCTCATGCGAGAGTAGTACTGGCTTGGGTGACCTGCCGGGAAGTCTTTGGTCATGTTTTTCTCAGTCACGATTAATTCTCAAATAAATCATGAGTGTGTCAAACATTTTTCTGATGCGGGGTCACTTAACGGGGTCGAGTTTCGTTGTACGTAGAATTTCTGAATGACGTTTTACCCTAAAACGTGTAATTCCGTGTAATTCCTTAATAACTTTCACGAAAATGAGCTTATGAATGTCAAACTTTTAATTTGCCATGGAAATGATTTATCACTTGAGCTCAAGAAATAAAAATCAAATTTCGGGAAAATTTTCGGGAAAAATGAATAGTAAAAGTGAATAGTGAAATTTTCCGGGAATAGTAATTAACCTGAAATTGTGAATTGTTACACCTACTATAGTTTTATTTTCTTAATAGTCTTTGTAATATTATTAAAATCTACCAGTTATTATATATCATAACACAAAATTATACAAATGTTTCATAAAAACGTTATTCTAAATTATGAATTCGGAATGTTTAAAAGATTCGCATGCTCTTTTTTAAATTCTATAAAAACATTATCCATAACGTTTTTTAGTTTGCGGTTACAAAAAAGTAAGATCAGATCGGATTAAATCTTAAGATCCTATGGTTAAGATCGGAATCCTATAATATCTTAAGCTTGCTAAGATCTTACGTGAGATCCGGATCATTTTTGCTTTGTAATATCGTAAAATTATAAGATCATAAAATCAGGATCGTGATCTTAACAAGTAGGGTTCACTACAAATTTTTAGACATTTGCTTACTAAATCAAGTGTGAGCAAAAGATACAAAACAGTCACTAAAAGCTATATATTCAACTCCCACTAAAAGAAAAACAGTAAGTAGTAAAGGGATCACTAAAAGTTTTTTCTTACTAAAATTTTAGTGAGCAAAAGTTTAAAAGATTTAGGGTCTAAACTTTTTTAGTCACTAAAGGATACACCACCTTTGTACAAAATCACTAAAATGGCATAATTGTTTAGTTAGATTTCAGTAAGCAAAAGGTGCACTATCTGGCAAAAATGCACATAGAAACTGCAATATCAATGTACAAAATTACATTTTGCATTTCTTATAAATAAAAAATTATTAAACCAATACAAATTGCATTTATCAAAATAAGTTCAAACACATCAATCTCTAAAACAATCTCAATCTCGATCTCGATCTCAATTTCAATCTCAAACGTACAAAAACAAGTTGTTCCATTTTGCAATATATGTAATCTCAAATGTACAAAAATAAGCTGTTTCATTTTGCAATAAATGTTCTTGTGAATGGTGCAGCCAATCAACTCAAACCTGGAAAATAGACCCATACAGTTAGAATATGAAGCTACATAAATTGTTTGGACGTTAGTTAGAATACGAAGGAAAATAGGAAAAGAACTATGTACAGTTTACCCAATTCTAGCTACTGTACGCTGCACTTAACTCAGACCTGCAAATAAAAAAGAAAACAAGATTTTAAACTGAAAGCAACACGCGACTGCTACTCTTCAGCAGGGTGTTGCAACTTGCAAGTATAATAAAGATTGATGCTTAGATTTATTTTATTTTTAGTTATAGCTAAAAGGGTTAGTTGTATTAACTTTTATTAAGCTAATAGCCTATTAGTAATTATAATTGCAAACGAAATAAAGAACCATAAGTGGAGTGCAACTATTGTTACAGATGTACCAAATTTATCAAATTCCAAAAACAATACTCTGCATGGTTAAATGTATTTTTCAAGTCGGAAAGCAACACAAAACAAGATACCAATTTTAAACAATATATACCAGTATGTATGTTTGAATGTTTAACTTAACACAGTAGAGTTCGGATGATACGTTAACATTCAAACATACGTACTCCCATCCCATTGAAATATTTCCCGAGAAAAAAAATTAGAAACTACAATTCCATCTCACCTTATAGCTCCAAAGTCATTTTTAACCTATATAATATGATATTAACACAGTAGAGTTCGGATGATACGTTAACATTCAAACATACGTACTACCAACTTACCAAGACTTGGTCTTTTAACCTATATAATATGATATTAGAATAATACCGCCATTTTAAAATTAATAAAAATAAATAAATAAAGAAAAAAATTGACTTTTTTAAAATAATAATAATAATAATAAATCTTATCTTATACTCCCATGCGTCTTAAAATATAAGTCAAATTTGACTTTTTTAATCAAACTTTTACCTTAAATATTTTTATTTATATTATATAACACTTGATAAAAATTATATCAAACGAAAATATATTTAAAACACAATTCATTTATATATTTTATATCATATAATATATAATACAAACAAAAATATTGAAAGGTTAAATTAGATTTATATACCGTATATATTTATGGACGGAGTCACTAGTCAAACAAGCACATTGTTGTCCCACATTCTTGATTTTTATCATATAAATACCGCTTCAAAGAACTTCCCATACTCAAAAATTAATAAATCTCACGTAAAGACACACCTTTTTTGAAATAATTTTTCTAGTCCTTTACTTCCAAAAACATACACAATGGGTTCATGTGGAACTACTGCAACAAGTGTGAAGCAAAGGGACATCGTTGTGAAGCAAAGGGACATCGTTGCGGCTGCATTGCCTATGCAGGACCACTGGCTACCGATGTCAAATCTAGACCTCTTCCTTCCACCAATTGATGTCGGAGTTTTCTTCTGCTACAAGAAATATCTTCCTCACGATGAGAGCGTGAACATAGTCAAGAAATCGTTGGCACAAGCACTGGCTATATTTTACCCATTTGCTGGAGAAGTTGTCCAAAACAGCCTTGGTGAACCTGAGTTGCTTTGTAACAATCGTGGTGCGGATTTCATTCACGCCTATGCTGATACGGAGCTTAAAAATATTGATCTCTACAACCCTGATGATTCTGTAGAAGGAACACTTGTTCCACTTAAAAAACAAGGTGTTGTTACCATTCAGGTATATTTGAATTTTTTTTAAACAGCTGAAAATTTTATTGTTCAAAACATCCTAATGGAATATACAATACACATGAAATTGGTAGAAACTTTGTTTTCATTATTGACTATGCCTCGTTTATAAACTTTTTTTTTAGAACGGCAAGTGACTAGCTCACAATATATACACCGGCCACAAACTATTTCACATGTCCTAAGCAAGACTTGAACACATAACCATTTGATTGGGGCGTTTCTCAAGGGTACCATTTAACAGTATCGGTACATCATACATGTGATAGTGCCAGATACATATGTCTAATGATTCATATTACAAGTTTAGGTTAATATTTTTAGAACGAGTTAGTTTTAGGCGAAGACAATTATTGGTTAATCTTTTACTCGTTTTATTTGCTGCGTGGGTGCTCATCTTCATATTTATTTGGGTGAAATTAGGTGACCGAGCTGAAGTGTGGAGGTTTAGTAATTGGATGCCAATTTGATCATCGAATAGCTGATGCATATTCAATAAACATGTTCTTGACTGCATGGGCAGAAATTGCTCAATTGAAACCAATTTCGCGTCTTCCATCTTTTAGGCGTTCCATGCTTAACCCGAGACACCCACCGGTTATGAACCTCATCTACGACACCCTATTAGTCCCTATATCGTCTCTCCCTCAACCACAGTCTCAACTGCCAGCCAATCCACTCATAAGCCACATATACTACATTGAAGCAAAAGATATTAATCACCTTCAATCAAATTCAAGTTTTAATGGAAACCCAAAAAGAAGTAAGCTTGTGTCCTTCATTGCCTTTCTATGGAAGATAATAGCAGAGTGTGATGATGGGCACGATACGTGCAAGATGGGCGTTGTAGTCGATGGGAGAGAAAGGCTAGATAATAAGATTAACTTAGACAAACTCTCTTTGTCAAATACCAAGCCTTTTTCGATGCAAAACTACTTTGGAAATGTACTTTCTATCCCTTATGGCGAGGCAAATTCAAGTGCACTTAAAGAAATGCCACTCAGCCTAGTAGCTGACATGGTCCATGATTTTGTGTCTCCAGCATTGAGTGAGGAACATTTTAGGGGATTCATTGATTGGGTCGAATTGCACCGACCAGCACCAATACTTGCGAGGATATACACGAAAATTAAAGAAACTGATGGTGAAGCTGTGGTTGTGTCATCCGGACAACGATTCCCTGTTGAAAGCATTAACTTTGGATGGGGTAAGCCAGTTTTCGGGTCTTATCATTTTCCATGGGGTGGGCAAACTGGATACGTGATGCCAATGCCGAACGTGAGGAAGAATGGGGATTGGATAGTTTATATGCATCTGTTTCAAAAGCATTTGGATTTGGTCGAATCCAAAGGAAGCAAGGTGTTGAAACCGTTAACTCCATCTTATCTGGACTTCTAATGGTCCATCTAGACGGGTTTAACTCTTGTAATAAGATTTTATTTTTATTTTTTGAGGGGTAAAGGTCCTCACATCCCTCAAAGAGCTCCACTCTTGATGCAAACTATTTTATTTTTGTAACTCTTGCGACAAAGAAAATAGTTGTATGTGCACTAACCGAAAAATATGAAACAAATTTTATTAATAGCGAGTTCTTCTATCGGTAATTAAGAAAATGTATGAAAATACCTATATCAAATACAGGTGTAGTTGCAATGAACCAATGATATTATCTTCTAAAAAATAGTCTAGCAGTTAGGGACTTAATGTACTTACTTCTATATATTACGTGATGATTTAAAGTTCAGTCTTAGCTACTATTTCAAGTTAGGCTTTTAGGTATATAACATACTGAGTCGGATTTAGAAGAAATAACTTTGCGATGTACAATATCTATGTGATCAAACAGTCTGTAGATATTTTTAACAAGTTAGATGACACTCTAAAAGCGTGGTCAGTTTGGACTTGCGAAATACGTGGACCTAGGCTAGGGGTGAGCAGAAAAACCGAAATATCCGAATAAACCGAAAACCAAAACCGAACCGAACCGAAAATAACTGAATCGAACTTATAACCGAACCGAATTTGCCAAAACCGAACCAAACCGAACTTTTAATTCGGTTCTCGGTTTGGATATGGTTTTGGTAATCAAAACCGAAAACCGAACCGAAAACCGAATTCATATAAATTTATATATTTATATATATAAAAATATCAATAAAACGTTATATATATATTTATATTTATATTTATATTTATATAAATAACAAAAAATTCTATCCTAATATTAAAAAATACTTTTTATGTTTGAAATAATTTTTTTGGCAAAATATATTTGTATATTTTTCTTTTTTTTTAAATAAAGTGTGTAATTTGGTTAAACCGAAAACCGAACCGAACCGAACCGAACTAGAATTTAACCAAACCGAACCAAAAACCGAATTTGAATTCGGTTTGGTTTGGTTCACGGTTTGACCCTAATTTTTTTTTTAACCGAATTAACCGAATAACCGAAAACCGAACCGATCAACACCCCTAACCTAGGCGGCTAGGCTTCTCATTGTTTTGGGCTTTTACTTGGTTGGACAATATTGATAAACATCTTTTATCTATCTATATCTATACTATTTATAAAGAGTAAATGGTCAAAAAGTCAAGAAGTGAAAAGTAAAAAACTTAAATTAATGTTTTGCCTAAATTATCATTAATTAATGCATTTAACACTTCATAATACATCTCATTTAAAACTTAATCAAAACTTAAATGAAAACATGAAAACTTACATTACACATTTAATTTTTTTGTCAACTTAAAAACATGAAAAGTTAAATGAATAATTAATAAATGAAAACATAAAAATGCAATGTTTTGAAAACCGGGTTCAAAATCGACCCGGTCGAGTCACCGGGCACCGTGTCAACCGGTTCGACCGGTTGTACCGCCGAGTCAACCCGGTTTTCAATTTATTATTATTATTTTTTTTTGACCGGGTCAACCGGTTCGACCGCCGGGTCAACCTGGGTTTTTATTAAATTTTTTTGAAAAAATGAAACCCGGCCGGGTTTCAAGAACCGGGTTGACCCGGGTCACTCAAAACCCGGCGGGTCACACCGGTTAACCCGGTTTTAGAAACCCGGGTTGTTTTGACCCGTTTTTCAACTTAAGAATGAATACACACGTATATGAAAATAAACTTTTAAATACTAGATGAGTAGCCGTTCATAGAAACGGAATTTTATAGCGGCAGATAGTTCTAGTGATATTTTGGTTACACAAATCACTTAACCAAAATATCATTATAATTAAATGCCGCTATAAAATCCCGTTGCTATGCATGGGTACTCGTCTAGTAATGGAAAAATGGTTAAAGGTGAAAAGTGGAAAAGTGAAATAGTCAATATTGTGGAATGTTGAAAAATGTATATAAGGAAATATTGAAATGCATTTAATACTCTTATTAAAACACCTCATTACTTAAAAGTATAATGATTTATTCACATTGTACAACCAATTAAAAACATATCTACCAAATTAAATACAACCAATTAAAACACAGACCGGGTTGACCCGGGACGCTTCAAACACGGCGAGTTGTCCCGGTTTAATTTGCCCCATTTTCGACCCAACCTAGCAAGTTGACCCTGTTTAAATCGACCCATTTTTCGACCGGAACGGTTCAACCGGTTGAACCACCCGGGTCGAACTGGGTTTCAAAACATTATGTTAAATTCCCATATCTTCAAACTTTTATTATTTTTCGTTTATAACCTATAAACTTTTTTTATCAATAAACTATCTGTAGCTATAAAATTCTGTTGCTATGCATGGGTACTCGTCTAGTATACTCGTAATAAGATAACTTACTGATGACGTATAATACGGATAGCAAGCTTACTGGGCCTGAATCGCATCACACACAACTGGGCCCCGGCCCAAAAACAAACATGCTAGATATCGCCAAAGCCCAAGCTATGCGCAAGGCACGGCCCAGACTTATAAGGGCGCACATAGATGACCTAAATGGCACGTCCGAAGTGAGCTTACGACCGGCCTACAGTCCGGTGGTGATCTACATCCGCAATCATGATTAAGCTAACGGATCCTTGCCCGACAAGGGCCCACTCTGGCCACTATAGCAATATGCGAAATACTAGGAAACCCAAGCATTTCGACCACCTATAAAAGGTAATCCCAATACACATTTGCGATGTATGACTTTCTCACACATCTCAGTACACACACATTTCTCTGACAACATGAATACTTACTCTCACGTCGGAGCTTAATCGTGGGGTCCGTCCCCACGATAAGGCTAACGGTTTACTTTCATTCGTGCAGGGAAATGACCTATCACTTAGATTAGTGCAAAACATATCATAATGGATAGTCCATCAAGGACGGCCCAACGCATAACTAAGCTCAATCCTAACATATCACACATTTTGCACTAACAAGTTAGCGCTATCCATGGGACCCAGTACATAACTTTGTTCTCGAAAAATACTCACCATGAGCAAAAACTCTGGCAAGATCACTCCAGCCTTTACATCCTCTGTGCGGGACACGTCAGAGAGGGGTAAAGTGCCGGGAGACCAAAGGCTCACAACCGTGCTAACTCTCCGGGAGCACAACGACGAACACTGATGTCAGTCATCGTTGAAAACAAGTGAGAAAGCTTATCAAAGGAAAATTCCCCGGAACAAATCCAAGGGTAAACAAACGTGCTCAAGCTCTGAAGCGAATCAGCGACATTCCAAGTCAGGTATGCTCAACAGGAAGAAGGGCCTAAAGAAGAAAAGGAAAACACAACAATCTGAGAATACGTCTAAAAATTCCAGCAGCAGAGGTAGATATCCAAACGTACCAGGAAGACAAAAATCGAAGAGCATAGCAGTATATGAGAAGCCAGAAAATAAGATATGCAGCGGATCATGGAGCAATAAAAAGTCCACATGTTCGTACTCACACGATTCTATCCTGCAGACATGTTGTTACACGGAAAGAGAAGCTGAGAAACCAAAGTATACGGCTGAAATGAGTCAAATCTGATTCCAAAGAGAGCGACAAGGCCTTTTTTAAAAGCGCAAGCACCGATAACGGAAGCCTAACACGGTTACTGGTATACAGAGAAGTTGATCCATTCGACTCGTAGACCCGCAATACAGAATTGTAGAAAAAATTATACATGCCAGATCATGTTAGGTCATTCGATGGAAGTACGAACTCAATGGATCACCTCAAAGTCTTCCAAACAATAGCGCGAGTACAACACTGGGACATGCCCACTCAATGTCACATGTTTAAATCCACGCTTAACGGACCTGCCAGGGTCTAGTTTAACAACATCCCTCTAGAATCCGTGAGCAGCTATCATGAGTTGCAGGCAGCATCCCTACGGGCTTTCCCTAAACATAAAAGGCCTACCAAAAATCATACAGAACTTCGTCATTGCAAGCAAAGAGAGGGCGAATCAATAATAAAGTACGCGCGTAGGTTTGAAAAGGAAATAGAACACAAAAAAGGAATGTAGGAAGATATAAGAATAGCGGAATTCATACGCGGACTACCTAACACAGGGTTAGTTACACGCCTCCGAAAAATAAAGAAGGGGTAGAGTACTTATTGGTACCATCCAGAGAGATGTTAATACCAACGGGATTTGTCAAACTCCAATATATCTATCAACTATATTCGCGTTCGCGTGGGTAAAATATCCCAAATGACTAGATTCATGAATTTTAGTTATGTAGTGGTGGCAGTTAGTTTACTCGTGCAATAACCAATGAAAAAGACTTGTATTCGGTTTAAAGCATGTATCCCCCTCACAGGGTTGTAAAACATTTAAAAGTGAGGCTATGAAAACTCACCTGGGTCTTAAGGTAAGTAAAGTAAGGGTTTAGACAACTCACTCACGTATCCTAGGGGTAGTGTAGGTGTGTGTATGTCAAGTCTTAGTCTAGGTTTTCTTAACTAATCACTCTTAGGGTTTTTATATATAACATAACACTGTTTGGGCCATCATAATTCAGAAGTATATGACTCCTCACATGAAGCTCCCTACT
Source organism: Artemisia argyi (assembly GCA_030686995.1). NCBI lineage: Eukaryota > Viridiplantae > Streptophyta > Magnoliopsida > Asterales > Asteraceae > Artemisia > Artemisia argyi. The sequence continues at coordinate 131,928,825 of CM060677.1, forward strand.
ATTGTATTATATTATCAACATAATACCGTTCGGGCCATCATAATTCAGAAGTTAATACTCCTCACACAAAGCTCCCTACTATTGAGTTATGTTGTTATTAAGGTTTAGTTATAACATAACACCGTTCGGGCCATCATAACTCAGAAGTATATGCAATAATCGTTTGAGGAGCCAGGACACTTTAATTCGTAAACCCAGCAAACTCGTCTAAACGAAATATCCACATAGTACTCCTCGCATGAAGCTCCCTAGTATTGTGTTATGTTTCTAAGTTAAATAGGCTTTATATTTACATGAAAATAGTCCGTTTTTACCCTTTAAGTTTATATATTTACGTCTTCTACCCTATACTTATAAACTTATAACAATTAAGCATATAACTTTCTAACTTTTTCACATTTAATCCCTATACTTATATTTTTTAGAGAAATGACAAAAATGGTCCCTAAACTATATTAACTTTCATTATTCACCCTTTTTGCCCTTAACTTTATAATATTTGCATAACTAGTCCTTTTTAGTTTATAACTTGTTTTAATTTCTATCCTAAGGTTTCAAAACTTTGAAAAATAAGTCCTTACACTAATAACTTCTAGGAAATGTAAAAAAAAGTCCATAGACTTTATAGTTTCAGGAATTTATGATATATACCCCTATGCATGTAAAGTTTTGCAAAACTAGTCCTAAATGCATGTAAATTATATTTTAACATAGCAACTAAGTTTCTAAGCTTATGTTTAGCTAACATATGTTTAAATAAGTCACCTAATTCAGATTATAGCATGTAATAGAGAAATTTAGCACATAAACACATAATTTTCTAAATCTAGGGTTTCAAAATGAAAACTTCTAAAACTAGATGATCAAGGCTATCCTAGGGTTCCTAATGCATGTTCTAAGAGTCCTAGATCTATTCTAAGGTTACTAGATCAAAGATTAAGGCTTACCTAGGTCGTATAATGGGTTAACGAGGCAACTAGGGTCTCTAGGTCCAGATCTGACGCCGTCACTTTATAATCTTCTCTTGGCCGTCACCTTATAAATTGTACGTGATGGCCTAGGCGTCACAAAGGGTGACGCCGTCACTCTTTAAGTCCTAAAATCTTTCTAGCGCGTCTCGTTTAAACTTCGTATCCACCTCTTTGCCAACACATGATGCCGTCACCTTTAGAGCTTGACGCCGTCAGGTACTGTTTCCAGCTTGATTTTGGAGACTTTATCGTTTTCTTCACTTTTTGCTCCAAAACATCCAAAATGCTTCCTTTTCCAGATTTCTTCACCAAAGTATCTAAAATGACAAAAGGAACGATTTGAGGCAATATTTGATCAAATAATCACGAATTAGGGCTCAAATGACCCCTAAAAGCGTAACACTTTTCGCCTCATCAAATACCCTTACACTTGAGATTTTCTTGTCCTCAATCAAATGCGCTTTTATTCTAATCAAAATACAAGCTAGGGGTCATTTAACACTAATATAAAAGTAATTACAACAAATGATCGTTCCACTTCAACCAAAACAAGCACGGAAATTACACACTAGCACCTCACAAATAGTGTTTTGATACTCACATCTCTCGGGTGTAATAAAAGTATATATCACAAATGAAAATGAAAAATATCTCTCATTACCTGTCATAGCACATAGATTACCATAGGCTTGGGAAAGGATCAAACCTCCACCACTTGGCGTAAACACCTAGGATAAACTATCAAAGAGGTCTTTCAAAGGGTTGTAACGGGAGGTGTAGGGATATGATAAACACGGTTTTGTTGGATAAAGGGAATCTTTACTGGTGGCGAGTTAATCATCTTGGTCAATTACATGTACAATGTGGCGTTGCTAAGCCAAGAGTCGACTCGACTTAAGCTAATGAAAACTACAAAAACATAAAAAGAAACATAAAAGGAAACGGGATGGTAATCCGTATGTTTTTCTCTTTTTCTACTTTTTTTTTCTTTTTCTTGAGGTTTTCGATTTTTTTTTTTTTTTTTTTTTTTTTTTTTTTTTTTTTTTTTTTTTTTACATACACTCTTGCCCTACCATCCAAAATAATACATCGTAGAGGAATTGAATTCCCCTTACACTTGAACTTTTACATACAATTAACTATTCTAATGACTCGAATTAAGATAATCAAAACACTTGGAGTACCTTTTAAGATATTAACGCACATATGGGGGTAATAATTGACGTCTTCCCCATTACTCTATAACAATAGTACTTTTACCCATGAGTCCCAATTGTCCCAAAGCAACATGTACAGGATATGACTCGACTTAACAACCATGTAATCAATTAGACAATTAACTAAGAGTTTAAACATGTAACAATAATGCACTAAAGATGAGTGCATACAAGGAAGGCTAAGGCGATTTGGGTGTACATTTGGGGTTGGATTGTAAACAAATTCTACCTTTAAGTAATATGCTTAAAGTTAGAAACGAATAAGATAGGCTCGGAGGGGGGTGTACTAGGGGTGTCGTGTACCAAAAATGAGTATATCGCAAAGGTGTGGGAAAATTAATTGACTTTACTAGTCAAGTGTATTGACTTTATTGGTCAAGTAATTATGATACGGGTTTAACACAAGGGTTATCCTAATTCCTCATATCATGTAGTAATCCAACTACACGAATGTAGTCTCACATGTGGTCTCGGGATGCATCACTATAACAAGTTCTAGAATCTAAGTACTACCGGTACACTCATAAGCATCTTTTCCTAACAAATCTAGGGGCGAACCTCACATATTTGGGGTGGAAAATTTTTGAGTGGTACGGTTTTTTGTGCTAGTCATACAACTCCTATCCATGAGACGCTTATTAAGACTAAAGCTTCACTCATATATGTTGTAAAAAAATTTAAATTTGGCGCTAAAATTACCCTAACAAGTGTTTCTCTTAGTTTTATTACACATCTACTATTAAACAAACAAAAATCAAGTGTAATTGCATTCTCTAAGGTATCATCATTTACCCTCCCCTTACACTTAAGCTGAACATTGTCCCCAATGTTCAATAAAAAGAGTGTAAAAGTAAAGAATGTAGAAGTATGAAACAAATACCCCCCTGATTCGTTCGGTGTGGATAATGCGTTAACATGGTTAGATCCTCCTCCAAGAAAACTAACGTTGAAAGCTTCCCTCCAGAAATATAAATCATCTTCTTGTCCAATATAAGCTGTTAAACCTGAGAAAACAATCATGGCAAACCTCACGTAAAATCGGCGGCAAACTCTATATATAATAAAATCCTAGAAAGCGAATAAAGATATAATGCTTGTGGAATGAATATTTGCAAATTTCATGGAGTTTATAAAACTAAAGATTTAACAAAAACTTTACGATTCCGGCAGAAAAACAAAACTTGCAAAATTTTTCAGAATTTTACACATGACGCTGTCAGTTTATAATCCAGACGCCGTCAGAAGTGACCTGCAGAAATTTCATGTTAAGTTTCTGGAAAAACTTACGCCTTAATTCCTGGAAATCATGCGAAATATCATTATGACTCGATACAAGTATTTGACTCAAACAAATACTATTATGCATATTCGTTTAATATTGTTGTGATTTATGTTCAATCTCGTTTTTTAGAAACAAATTTAGATTTCCCTTACACTTATCTTTTGCAAAATACCTTTATATGTAGGTAAGACGAAGTTAAAAACAAAATAAAACATTTTCACAATTTACGTTGAAACATGAGCCACAAACAATAATAATAAAACATGCATACGGAAACAAATAAAATCAAACAAACAATTAAAGCTCGGGTTGCCTCCCAAGAAGTGTTTTTCTTTATTTACGAGTCTTGTAGCTAGACTAAAGTCATTCCCTACCTAGGGTCACTAATGCTCACGTACCCAAGTGTGAGCCATCTAATTGTTGCCTTATCTTTTTTATAATCATCATTTAGCTCTAAACGTCCGCGATAGTATTTATTATTCTTTTCGTGTGGATATTTAAGCCCTTTTATTATGTCGTTCTCACTTAACATCTCATGCAATGTCTTTGCCCTAGCAACAATATTGTCTCCTTTGTATTCTAACTCATTTACCATAATTTTGTTGTATTCAGTACGCGAAATTATGTTCATTGGTAATGATGAGTTAAGGTAAGCATCAAAGCTCCTACATCCTATTTTACAAGAAAATTTCATATTAAATAAACTGCCGTTCTCGATCCTTGTCCTAGGGTCGACATATCTAAGAGGGTTCATCTCTTCCTCTATCCAATCCTCATTAATTAAATCTCCATCATCTAGGTCCTCATCGGAGTCCGAATAGTAAAAAGAGCTAACCATATGGTCGTTATCATGGTCAGACTCCTCCATCTTAGAATTATTGCCAAAGTGGTGGTCAGGCGAGAGGTTAGGTGGGTTTTCATTTTCCACTACAGGGATTGGGATGGGTAGTTGGAAAATCCTTCGACGAAAAACACGAATAACAGGAATCAAACGATCAATGCTATTGTTATCCATCGAGAGAGTTTATGAACAAAGGAAACAAAGAAAAAGATAGACTAAAGAGAACCTATAAAAATAAAATAAAAATCTTACTAGAAAGGAATCTAGCAAGTAAACCTAATCAAAATAAATCTCAACCTAAACAATAACTATTCCCCAGCAGCGGCGCCAAAAACTTGATGCGTGGTTTTGCAACCTTGCAAAAGGTTTTACCTCTCGAGGGATCTCGAGAAGCTTGCAATCCCCACAAGGCAGTGTACTTAACTGATGTAGTATAGTGTAGTGGCAAGTACCGGGGGATTGATCGTTCTACTTGGGGAATAGTTTTCGTTAGGATTAAAACTTAATTAAACTAGTTCTAGAGGTGAGGGATGATTCTTTTTGTATTTTTGTATTTTGTGGAAAGCAAGTAAAAATCTCGGGTATTGGAAGAGTGGGCGGAATTAGTTGCTAGTCAACTAACCCAAGTAACTACAAATGCAATAAAAATTAAATAACAAGAAAATAAAATATGAGAAAAATCTTATATGGAGAGAAACGTGTTTACTTAGATTTCACTACTCCCTAGCTATCTTTCATTAATTGACTAGTTTGTTACAATTACGTGGATGACGGGTTATATTCCTTAATACCATTCGTGGCACCGTGCACGATCTTCCCCAACTCTATAAGCTTCTACCTCATCCTATGCTGAGCCGACAACTAGCTCCTAAGATGGCCTCATTAGTAGTCACTTATGCATTAAATACAACCATTAAAATCGTAGTACACATCCGATTCATGTTTCTTAAGACGTTTAAGCATGTTACCAATTGGAGATTAGCCAGTTTTCTTAAGCCTAACATCATTCATCCAACAACAATTAATAACAAATAGTCAATCAATAATCAATAGCTAGGTTTCATTAAATCTAAGTAAACACAAAGAAACCTAGCCTAACATGTTAATATAAATACAAGCATAAGATAGAATCAAAAAACACATAGACATATTGAATGATTATTGGAAGACTTATCTTTAATTAATCATGGATGAAAGAAGGGTTTGAAACCCTTACAAGAAGGTTAAAATTCATCCTAGGGTTTATGGTGAAGTTCCTCCAAAATTTCTCTCTCTAATGAATGAAAATTAGAAAACTATATATAGAGAATACAATCTAACGGCGTCACGTTATACAAGTGACGCCGTCAACTCACCGTCAATGCTTTCCTCAGATTGCCTAGATCCAAATTTGACGTCGTCACTTTATAATCTTCTCTTGGCCGTCACCTTATAAATTGTACGTGATGGCCTAGGCATCACAAAGGGTGACGCCGTCACTCTTTAAGTCCAAAAATCTTTCTGGCGCGTCTCGTGTAAACTTCATATCCACCTCTTTGCCAACACATGACGCGTCACCTTTAGAGCGTGACGCCGTCAGGTACTGTTTCCAGCTTGATTTTGGAGACTTTATTGTTTTCTTCGCTTTTTGCTCCAAAATGCTTCCTTTTCCATATTTCTTCTCCAAAGTACCTAAAATGACAAAAGGAACGATTTGGCGCAATATTTGATCAAATAATCACGACTTAGGGCTTAAATGACCCCCTAAAAGCGTAACACTTTTCGCCTCATCACTTTTCCAAAATCTATCACACACGCTCGAAGCATATCCTCGAGTGTTTGGATAGTTCTTTCCTTTTGACCGTCGGTTTGTGGATGATATGCCGTACTCATGTCTATCTGACTACCTAAGGCCTTTTGCATAGATTGCCAAAATCTTGACGTGAAACGAGAATCATGATCCAATATGATAGATATTGGAATTCCATGTCAGGAAACTATTTCCTTGAGGTTCAACCTAGCAAGGGTTTCCATATCATCCGTTTCTCGTATAGGAATGAAGTGAGCTGATTTCGTAAGGCAATCAACTATTACCCAAATAGTATCATGCCCGTTGGATGTTCTAGGTAGTTTAGTGATAAAATCCACCATAATTCTTTCCCACTTCCAAATGGGAATCTCAGGTTGTTCCAATAAGCCGGATGGCTTTTGACATTCAGCCTTTACCCTAGAACTTGTTAAACACCTGCCCACATATCTAGCAATAAATGCCTTCATGTCGGGCCACCAATAGTGTTTCTTCGGATCCTGATACATCTTGTCAGAACCTGGGTGGATGGAGTACTTAGATTTATGGGACTCGTGCATTATTACGTTCCTTAAGTTACCATGATGAGGTAACCATCTCCGACCCTTAATACAACGAGTTCTGTCTGAACGTATCTCAAAAGCCTTATCCATCCCTCGTAAATTCTCAAGTTTATGATCTTTCTTTTTGAGGGCTTCATTATGGGCTTTGAGTACTTGGGAAGGTAAATTCGAATGAAGAGTCATAACTAACGACCTAACACTAAGTGGTTTGATTCGTTCCTTTCGGCTCAAAGCATCTGCTACTACGTTAGCTTTGCCAGGGTGGTAACGAATCTCACAATCATAATCAGTGAGCAGTTCTATCCATCGACGTTGTCTCATGTTCAACTCTTTCTGATTAAGAATATGTTGTAGGCTTTTGTGATCGGTGAAAACCGTACACTTAGTGCCATACAGGTAATGTCTCCATATTCTTAGAGCGAACACTACTGCTCCTAATTCTAGATCATGTGTAGTGTAGTTTTCCTCATGTGTCTTGAGTTGTCGTGATGCATAAGCGATTACTTTATCCTTTTGCATTAATACAGCTCCAGGACCTCTACACGAAGCATCACAGTAAACGACAAAATCATCGTTTCCCTCTGGTAATGCTAAGATCAGAGCTTCACACAACTTGCTCTTTAAAAGTTGGAAAGCTATCTCTTGATCTTTTCCCCAGTCAAACTTCATGTTTTTCTGGGTTAGCTATGTCAAAGGTTTTGCTATTTTTGAAAATCCCTCAATAAACCTTCGATAGTAGCCCGCAAGTCCTAAGAATTGTCGTATCTCAGTAGGACTCATAGGATGCGTCCAATCCTTAATGGCTTTGATTTTTGCCGGATCGACACGAAGTCCTTGTTTATCTATCATGTGTCCGAGAAATTGCACAACACTAATCCAAAATTCACACTTAGAGAACTTTGCATAAAGTTTCTCTGTCTTAAGTAGTTCTAGGATTATTCTCAAGTGTTTAGTGTACTCTTCCTCGTTACGTGAATATATAAGGATATCATCTATGAACACTATAACAAATTTATCCAAGTATGGTTTACACACCCGGTTCATGAGATCCATGAAAACCGGTGGTGCATTTGTCAAACCAAATGGCATAACTTGAAATTCATAGTGCCCATATCTCATTCTGAAAGTGGTCTTAGGGATATCATCTTCCCTCACTCTTAGTTGATGATAACCTGATCGTAAGTCGATCTTTGAATATACACTCGAACCTTGTAGTTGATCAAATAAGTCATCAATCATGGGTAATGGGTACCGATTTTTGATAGTAAGTTTGTTCAATCCACGATAATCGATACACATCCTCATAGATCCATCTTTCTTGTTTACGAATAGGACAGGAGCTCCCTAGGGTGATGTACTTGGGCATATAAAACCTCGATCGGTTAATTCCTGGAGTTGTTTAGAGAGTTCCTTCATCTCTGAAGGGGCTAACCTATAGGGTGCTTGGGCTATAGGTGCCTCTACGGGAATTAAATCGATTTGAAATTCTATTTGACGGACAGGAGGTAAGCCAGGTAAATCCTTAGGAAAAAATTTTGGGTATTCCCTGACTACAGGGATCTCCTCCAATCGTTTTTCACCTGGCTTAGTCTCTGTTACTTGAACCACGAAAACTTGACAACCTCGTGACATGTATTGTTCCGTTTTGATACATGAAATGAAGGTAAGTCGAGTTTTACTTTGATCTTCTTGGATTCAACGTTGATAGGTACATGGATGATTTTCTCGTCACAAAGAGTCTTTGCTTGATTCTTGGACAACCAATCCATTCCCACAACAATGTCAAAACTACCGAGTCTAAGGGGTATGAGATCGATCTCAAAGGGGTGGTTAAGTAAAGTTAGGGTACAACCCTTGATGACCGTGTTAGTACTAACTAAGTTTCCGTCGGCCATTTCTATCTCATAGTAATTATCTAAAGCTATGGGTTTAATCCTAAGTCTAGAGGCTAAGGGTGTAGATACGAAACTCCTATCGGCTCCAGAATCAAATAATATTCTAACTAATTAATAGTTTAAGAGAAACTTACTCGTGACTACGCTCGGATCTTGTAGATCATTCCTATCCCTCAACATATATGCTCTTCTCTGGGCACAATCAGTATTTTTCTTTGGACATCTACTTGCATAGTGTCCTTTTTCTCCGAAAGTAAGACAAATGACCGTTGATGGTGGTGGATTACCCCCAGTAACTGGTCCTTTGTTCTTGCAATCCTTTGGATGATGGCCCACCTTGTTACATGTTGTACATTTAATGGAACAAGGCCCTGTGTGATGCCAGTTGCATTTCTTACACAGAGGGGCATTCCCAGCATAACCACTTCTCTCATTTAGAGTGGTGGCATAAGCTCTTGCATTCTTTTGCCTTGGTTAAGGATAGGGGTTTGTACGGTTATTACTAGTGGTATTACGAGTGTTACCGAAAGCTCTCCCATCGTGGAACTTTCTTTTATTATCGTAGGGCGCTGGCACAGGGTTGTGCTTTGTTACTTGGTCCATTAACCTCAAAGTTATATTAATGGCCTCCTCTAAAGTTTGAGGTTTAGAGGCTGTAACATTCCCTTCGATACTCCAGGGCAAACCTCCGATGAAAACTTCTATCGTCTTTTCAACAGTCGGCACCATTATAGGACACAAAGTTGCCAACTCTTGAAATCTCCTAATAAAAGTTTTAACATCGTTCCCCTTTATTGACAAGTTATAGAACTCATCTTCCATTTTCTTAATCTCCGTCCGAGGGTAGTATTTCATAATCATAAGTTTCTTAAATTCAATCCAAGATAACTTGTATGCCTCTTCTATTCCTATGGGTTGGGCATACGAGTTCTACCAAGATAACGCTTCCTCAGTAAGCGTACCAGTCGCAAACTTAACCCTACAATCCTCAGTACAGTTACTACGGGAAAATACCGATTCACATCTCTCAAACCAGTGAATCAATCCTATGGCCCCTTCTGTCCCCTTGAGATTAAAGGGCTGACAGCTCATAAATTCCTTGTAGTTACTCTTCTTCACTACAGGAATTTCAGGGTTTCTAGCCATGTTTGCATCCCTAGCTCCTAGTGCTGAAGTCACACTGTCAGTCATTAGTCGTTGGATGTCTTCCTGAGTCATGGCGGGAGTAGTGGGAGTAACAGGAGTGGTAGCTCTTGTACGTGCCATTCTATAGGTAAGATGTGATAAGAATAGTGTCATAGTTTATGTTCTAATTTCTTAGAACACTATCTGATACCGGATGGGTAGGGAATCCTAAAACTAAAAGGGCGATTTTCCTAACAAGATTCGTTATATTCCACCGAAGCTAGTTTTACCCGTCTAAAGGCATAGTGATTCTAAGGGATCCCAAGTTTTTAGTGTTCCTAGGTATGTCTACTTGTTTTAATTTCCTATAAGTTCTAGTTCTTAAATCCTAAGGCAGTCTATAGTGTATCCTAAGGCAATCTATAGTGTGTCCTAAGGCAACCTATAATGTGTCCTAGGGCATAGGGAATCCTAATACGGGATACGAGTTTTATGAAAGATTAAGTATAAGTGGATTAAAACCAAGTACCTATTTATAACTAAGTTATCTACCTATAAACCTATATTATCTAAGTCTATAACCTTATTTTGATTCTTTGTTACCCTTAAGTTCCTGAATGGATTCCAAAAGATCATCTATATCAGACCTATGATTATCCCTAATATCCTCGATAATCATTCATAGAGTGGAAAGTCTAACATGTGCAGTAACTACTTCGTCAGAGTGTCCCTCATATTTTGTTTGCAACCTAAAGATTTGATTACGAGCTTTCTCTAATTCATTTTCTAACCTATTCCTAGATCACTAACCCTATTTTCTACTTCTTCCATTCTTCCTAAAGATAACTTATCTAAATAACTAAGTATTTCCTCTATTTGTTCCTCATGCCTTTCTAAAGGCGTTTTATATGAACTACTACCTATTTCAAACCTAGGGGGAGGTGATGGTGGTATAATACGTATTTTCTTACGGGGAGGTGAAACTATTTTGAGAACATAACGATCTTGACTATAATAGTGAGGTATAGATGGGATAGGGGTTATAGTAGGTACGGTAGGAATTTCTGCACCATATGCTTGCATATACCCATTATATGCCTGTATATAGGGATCATTCGGGGAAAGTTCTAAACCTAAGTTAGTTAAGATGTTCTGGGCTAATTCTTCCGGAGAATTAGAACGAGAAGATGAGTGAGTAGGAGTAGCCGGAGCATACTCATAACTATCGGATGAAGTATCCGTATCATCGGTATCCAACACGATGATAGGATTGTTAAAGGATGACATATCTAACTGTAATACCCGAAAGAGTATCTTAGCATAATTCTAACCTAAGTAGATATATCCTAGAGGCAATACTAATAGTGAGGATTCTATCCTAGAGGTAATAGGGAGGTATCTAACCTAAAGGCAATTAGGGGGTTCTAACCTAAAGGCAAGTCGGGAATCCTAACCTAAAGGCAAGTCAGGAGTCTAAAGGCAAGTTTGGGGATTCTAGTGGCACGGAGGACTTTTTGAAAAAGTGGTTATAGTTTAGGAAAAATCATTTGTTCTCTATAACCAAGGCTCTGGTACCAATCTGTAACACCCCCATTTTTCACTGATCGCATCGGATTAAGTGTTTGGGGTATTACTCATGGAATCAAAGACAAGATAATAGAAAATGACTTGAAAAGAGACGTTTTTGAAAAAAAAATGTTATCATTCATTTATTCATCAGAGTTTTTACAGTAAAAGATGTACTTTTACCAAAAGAGAGGTCCCTAAGATACGTTTTATGACTCAAAACTGATGAATGATAACTATTATGGACGTCCCCATGTCCAGTACTTCTCCGTGCCAGGGTTCATATAGTGCCTAATTACCTAAGATAACATGCTTAAAAGTCAACACGAATGTTGAGTGAGAGTCATAGGTTTAAGTAGATAGGGTATGAATACAAGTTCCACAGGGTTCAGCTAAAACCCTATGTGTGGAAAGGTTTTAGTGATAGAAGGTATATTGCACTAAGCTCATGAACCACACGTTAACAGTCCGAGTCATGGGGTCTGCAGACCAAACCATGAGGGGACGGGAAGGATAACTTGCCAAAGTTAATCCTTCAGTGGGTTCAAATATAGTACTTATTGGTACCATCCAAAGAGATGTTAATACCAACGAGAGTTGTCAAACTCCAATAGATCTATCAACTATATTCGCGTTCGCGTAGGTAAAATATCCCAAACGATTAGATTCATGAATTTTAGTTATGTAGTGGTGGCAGTTAGTTTACTCGTGCAATAACCAATGGAAAAGACTTGTATTCGGTTTAAAGCATGTATCCTCACAGGGTTGTAAAGCATTTAAAAGTGAGACTATGAAAACTCACATGGGTCTTAAGGTAAGTAAAGTAGGGATTTAGACAACTCACTCACGTATCCTAGGGGTAGTGTAGGTGTGTGTGTATGTCAAGTCTTAGTCTAGGTTTTCTTAACTAATCACTCTTAGGGTTTTTATATATAACATAACACTGTTCGGGCCATCACATTTCAGAAGTATATGACTCCTCACATGAAGCTCCCTACTATTGTATTATGTTATCAACATAATACCGTTCGGGCCTTCATAATTCAGAAGTTAATACTCCTCACACAAAGTTCCCTACTATTGAGTTATGTTGTCCCTAAACTATTCTAACTTTTGCACATTTAATCCCTATACTTATATTTTTTAGAGAAATGACAAAAATGGTCCCTAAACTATACTAACTTTGATTATTTACCCTTTTTACCCTTAACTTTATAATATTTGCATAACTAGTCCTTTTTAGTTTATAACTTGTTTTAATTTCTATCCTAAGGTTTCAAAACTTTGCAAAATGAGTCCTTACACTAATAACTTCTAGTAAATGTCAAAAACAGTCCCTAGACTTTATAGTTTCAGGAATTTATGATATATACCCCTATGCATGTAAAGTTTTGCAAAACTAGTCCTAAATGCATGTAAATTATATTTTAACATAGAAACTAAGTTTCTAAGCTTATGTTTAGCTAATATATGTTTAAATAAGTCACCTAATTCAGATTATAGCATGTAATAGAGCAATTTAGCACATAAACACATAATTTTCTAAATCCAGGGTTTCAAAATGAAAACTTCTAAAACTAGATGATCAAGGCTATCCTAGGGTTCCTAATGCATGTTCTAAGAGTCCTAGGTCTATTCTAAGGTTACTAGATCAAATATTAAGGCTTACCTAGGTCGTATATGGGTTAAAGACGCAACTAGGGTTTCTAGGGCTTCTCTTGGCTCATACCACAACTCGACACTACAAAGACCTTGCTACTTGACTTCTATGGGTCTTATACTACAGAATGTATGTGAGGTAAAGAGGAGAAGAGGTGTGGAATGAAATGGAGGGGAGGGGAGGTGTATTTATAGGTGCGTAAGGAGTAGCGAGCACGCATGGTGTGATAGGTATCGAGGAGGGGGGAGGTGGAGTAAGCAAGGCTATGGGGTATTGTGGCAGGTCTAGGAGGTGATAAGGAAAGGCTATACATAGCTAGGGGCTGGTGGTAGGCCGGTTGTGGTGAGGGGAAGCCGAGGGAGGCGGTTTAGAGGAAGAAGGTGACAAGTAGGTGATCCACCTACTTGCTTGGGTGGTTAGAGGTGCTAGGGTGGTTGCTTGGTAGTTTTAAGGTGCTTAAGTATCTTAGTTTAGGTGTTTAGGTCAAATTTTAACCTAGTTTTGTTTAGTGAGAGTTTAAGGTTTTTCCTAGGGTTTAGTGTCTAATTCAGGGTCCTAATGGTGTTTAGTATCTAATATAATGTCCTAAGTGGCTTATACTAAGTGGTGATAACTTATGGTAAAGATTTAGGATAGTTTAGACCTAATTTCGGGAAGTTATGACCTAATTAGGGTTTTGTGCTTATATGACTTGTACCTAAGTTCTAAGGAGTTGTACTATGATCTAGGGAGTCTAATATATCCTAAAGTAACTAATTTAAGTCATACCTAAGTCTTAAATTCTTTCAAGTTAGTTCAGATAGGGTTTTAAAGCTAACCGGGAACACATAGGTGCATTTAGGGTTTCTAGCAAGTATGGTGTACTAGAGTGATAGTTTTCTTAGTGAAAATATGTTTGTAACCTTGACTTGACATACCGGAATGTTTACATCAAGTAAACATGGTAGTGGTTGGCATGGGTGGATACGTGAGCTTGTCTAGAGGTTAGTTAGGTCATAAGAATATAATAAAGCAAAAATTTAGCTCGGGAAAATCCTATAGGCATTTCTAATCCTAGATTGTGCTTAGTGAGGGCCTAAGTTAAGTTAGTAAGGCATTTCCAACCTAGATTATGCTTAGTGGGGGCCTAAGTTAAGTTAGTAAGGCATTTCTAACCTAAGGGGAAGTTAGTGGGTTGTTACAGACCGTACCCGCATTTCATTAGAAGGTTGTGACTTAGTGGTGGTTAAGATGAACGGTAGACGCTTTCATCACCATACACGTGCGAATTGACCAAATGATCACATACCTAATAGATTTACTTAAGAAGTTAGAGGTGAGGTGTATGTGTCAACACTTGAAAGACAAAGAAAAAGGAAAACATGGACTTATGTTTTCCCATTTAATATTAGGTTAATCCCTAGCATTAGATCAAACTAGATAATGGTGAAGATTTGTTCTTTGGTATGCAACAAAATTAGAGTATGCAAAATAAAATGAATCTAATAATAATATGTTTTTAATATCAAGTTTTTAAACACTCTCACACAATTAAGAAACCCAATGACAAAAGTTCAATGCAGAACAGTAATTATCTAAAGATCAAATCATGAGATCTCAACCATCCATTTATTGTAAATCTAATGGTCTACATTAATATTTAATTTAAAATAATAAATTATTGGAGGGTAGTTTCGTAATATATTTAACTGTTGACTCTTATTTATCACTCTCACACAGTTACACATCTTCACAAAAACACACTTATGTCACCGTAACACAACCACCACTGTCATGTCAACCAAATCCTCACCACCATCAACCACCTCGGTAACGTCATCCGCAACCTCAAATCCTCTCGCGCACCGAAATCTGATGTCAACGATGCAGTCAAGGCGCTAAACCCTCTAAAGCTCGAAAAAACTGAAATCGATAATGAACTAAAACCGGCGCTTAACGGTGAAAACAACGGTAATAACAATTTTAACGGTATGAGTAGAGATACGTTTAAGCAAGCTGTTGTGAACATTTTAGAATATGCATCCCGCTGTGGTTGATTGGTTAAAAAAAAGTTTGGGATTCTATTCTGTTCATCGTCTGATTGGAAGGACGTCAGGTGTTCGACATAATGCCTATAAGAAAATTTTTGGTTTTATTTTGTTCGGTGTGTGATTGAGAGAGGTTGATGAAGATATTTGAAGAAATGAATGATGGTGAAAACAAATGGGTTGTTTAAATATGATGAATGAGTGTCGAGCACACAAACTTTTTCACACTTTTAAATAGTTATTAGCTGGTAAGTATTACCCCAAAGTTTGACCAAAGGAAAACAAAGTTACTAATGTGATGTAATAACATCCAACTATTTCATCACACGTGGCTTTCTTTGGCATGTTACAGTAATATGAAGTGTTTCATTTTTAGCATAGGTGGATAGAGGGGAAATACACAAGTGTCATTCATATGTTGTTAGCTGAAGCATTATAATATGGACCTAATGTTGTACATAAGCAACCTGTTAATGTTGTACAAAAAGACGGTAGTTTATTTTTGTAAAACATAAGTTTTTTCAATATGATCCACCAAAGAATCATATGAGATTTTGTGCAAATCACATGTGATTTGGATCAAGACATCACATGGTTGGGGCCAGGCTTCTAAGGTAGCTGGTGGCCAAATGCACTAGGCAGTTGGTTGATATCATTAGAGCTTGTGGGTCCTCAAGTGAGGACTTCCCGGTTGGCTACCCAACCCAGTACTACTCTTACATAGGCTCGCTTAACTTAATAAGCTTCACCCAGTGGACCACAAAGTCCCATGATAAATCACATGTGATTTATCGCAAATCACATGTGATTTATCGTAAATCACATGTGATTTTATCTCAAAATTTTTAAAACGAATCACATGTGTTTCAGTTTATAACAACAAAAAGGTAAATCACACGTGATTTACATTTTTACATAACAGAACAAAAAAAATAACAAAATTACATGTGATTTTACAAATTTATTTTATAAAAGAAAGGAATAAGTTGATTTGATATTGAAAATCACGTGTGATTTATTAATTTAAAGATCACATGTCACTTATGAAATCACATATGATTTTTTCTTTGTAAGTTGTGTTTGCGACTTGGCATTGTGAGCCGGCTACAATCACATGTGATTTATCGTAAATCACATGTGATTTTATCTCATAATTTTTAAAACAAATCACATGTGTTTAAGTTTATAACAACAAAAAGTAAATCACACATGATTTACATTTTTACATAACAGAACAAAAAAAAAAAAAACAAAATTACATGTGATTTTACAAATTTATTTTATAAAAGAAAGGAATAAGTTGATTTGATATTGAAGATCACATGTGATTTATTACTTTAAAGATCACGTGTCACTTATGAAATCACATGTGATTTTTTCTTTGTAAGTTGTGTTTGCGACTTGGCATTGAGAGCCGGCTACAATCACATGTGATTTATCGTAAATCACATGTGATTTTACCTCAAAATTTTTAAAACGAATCACATGTGTTTCAGTTTATAATAACAAAAAGAAATCACACGTGATTTACATTTTTACATAACAGAACAAAAAAATAAAAATAAATAAAAATAAATAAATAAATAAATAAAAATTACATGTGATTTTACAAATTTATTTTATAAAAGAAAGGAATAAGTTGATTTGATATTGAAGATCACATGTGATTTATTACTTTAAAGATCACGTGTCACTTATGAAATCACATGTGATTTTTTCTTTGTAAGTTGTGTTTGCGACTTGGCATTGAGAGCCGGCTACAATCACATGTGATTTATCGTAAATCACATGTGATTTTACCTCAAAATTTTTAAAACGAATCACATGTGTTTCAGTTTATAATAACAAAAAGAAATCACACGTGATTTACATTTTTACATAACAGAACAAAAAAATAAAAATAAATAAAAATAAATAAATAAATAAATAAAAATTACATGTGATTTTACAAATTTATTTTATAAAAGAAAGGAATAAGTTGATTTGATATTGAAGATCACATGTGATTTATTACTTTAAAGATCACATGTCACTTATGAAATCAAATGTGATTTTTTCTTTGTAAGTTGTGTTTGCGACTTGGCATTGCGAGCCGGGTACAAGTAAATCACATGTGATTTTACATCAAAATTTTTAAAACGAATCACATGTGTTTCAGTTTATAATAACAAAAAGAAATCACACGTGATTTACATTTTTACATAACAGAACAAAAAAAAAACAAAATTACATGTGATTTTATAAAAGAAAGGAATAAGTTGATTTGATATTGAAGATCACATGTGATTTATTACTTTAAAGATCACATGTCACTAATGAAATCACATGTGATTTTTTCTTTGTAAGTTGTGTTTGCGACTTGGCATTGCGAGCCGGCTACAATCACATGTGATTTGTGCAAAATCTCATGTGATTCAAGAATATACCACCGAGCCATCTTCTATAATACATAATACATTTTCGCAACACAATAAAATAAAGAATTAGTTATTAGAATCACACGTGGTCCACTAAAGGATTATATGAGATTTTGTACAAATCACATGTGATTGCTGTAAAATAATCTCATAACTAATAAAGAGTGTATACTTTAAATTTTTATGATATAATCACACGTGATCCAACAAAAAATCACATGTGACTTTATACAAATCACAAGTGTTTATGCTCTATTGTAATTTTTAGGTTATTTTTTATTTATAATGATAAAATATAAACAGAGTTAATACATACAGGATTCATCTAAAATCACATTATGTGTGAATCAAAAAGGATTCATCTAGAATTACATGAGATTCTTTATGAATCATAAGGGATTCATCAAAGAATCACTCGTGATTTTACCTACAATATATTTATGATAACAATAAAATCTTGATTTTGTCAACTGATAACAAAAAAAAAAGACATATTAGCATTTGATAAAAAAAAATCTTGACTGTACAAAGTAAATCTTGACTTGTCAACTGATAATAAATAAACAAGACAATATCTTGACTTTGTCATTGTAGGAGTTAGACTTGGAAATTTATAATGCAACCCATTGGTCACAAGAACATCTTGTGGTCGTTAATTTTATGGCCAACAAAGGTGGACCACAACATCTCCGCTTCATAATCTTGAGCTTTTTTTTACGAAGGAAACGGGACCCCAAGTCCCCAAGCAAACAAAAAATAAGAAAAATCACATCTGAATTATCACAACATAGACAAATTTCTAAAACAAAGGTCTACAATTGGTTCAAAAATAGGCAGACTCGGTCAAAGAGGAAGCAACATAGACAAATTTCTAATGGTGAATCTGAAGTGGAAACCGAATTTGAGTCCCCTAAACCACAGTATAATTCAACAACAACAGTTAATGGTACACTGATTTTTCATATAAAAATCAATGACGGGCAACAGATTGACGGAGGATGACAGATCGACGACGGAATAATAGGCCGATTGCGGAACAACGGCGGATCGTCTATCGTTTGACGGCGGGATTGACGACGGTTATTTGTATATGTGTAATCGTGATTTGTATGTGTTATTTTCTAGAGTGTGTGTGTTTTTTTTATGAGAGAAAATGTTAGAAAAACCTGGTAAGAACGAAGAGAAGTACTTTTGCTTTTATTTAAAAGACAATTTTGCCCTTGCTGTATAATTATGTGTATTGATGTTAGCCTTTAGATCAAAATGAAATGAAAGGCCAAGATGTGTTCTCTTGATCTTTAGAGATTGAGTGGTCTGCAGGGATCGCACCTCGAAACCTAATAATATGTTTTTAATATCAAGTTTTTAAACACTCACACAATTAAGAAACCCGTAATTTAAAAAATCTGAACCAAACACTTGATGGCTTTTAAACATTTAAATAAAAAATAAAACTAATTAAATATTTATAAGATTTTTCAAAATGTCAAAAACAGGTTTTCATCATTATTATATATTTCATATGATGTACTCCATTAATTTGTTATCATACCTTCCCAATCCGTATTGGCCACGTTTCTGCACATCTTCACACACGATTTGTTCATTGCGATCGGACTGAAGGAAGACTTTTTAGTTTATGCTAAATCACGGTGTGCTCCTATACTCTTATCATTTCTGTCTTAAATCTTTGTAATGATTCTGATACTTTACTACAGTAAAAGTTATATTCCCTAAAGAAGTAGATTCTTAAAGTAATTTCAATCTTAATGTCGGTGTAATGTGTTTTTATTTACTATCTAGATAAAAAATATATATCCTATTTAAGATAAGGAAAAAAAATGAATAATAATATGGACAGTGTTTGTTTTACATTATGCTTATGACATGTAAGATTGATTTGTTGTGCATATATATTATGAGATAGTTTAGTTGCCGTTAAAAAAAATGATTATGGGACATTGAAATGCTAGAATTAGATATTAAGCATTAAAGTTTTGAGGTTAGTTATGACTACAGAATTGTTCAAAGAAGCCATAGCCCATAGACGCATAGATAAGTGATTAAACAGGGTTAAGCAGCAAAAGTAGCTAAATATCAGACTGACGACACTGCCGAGTGGTGTCGCTGTCAAGGACGGCTTTCGGAGAAATAGGTCATTGGTTTATTCTCTTGGCTGGTCACTATTGATTGTGGCTAGGTCCTTTGGAGGGTCAGGTGACACCCAAAAGGGGTGCACGGGGCAGGTTCTGCCGATTTAGATATGTTGGAGAGGCAAAGGGACTAGAATAAAGAAGGAAAGCAAACTAGTAATACAATAATAGGACCTAAGTTGTTAATCTAATATTCAGTGATTGATCTGTTGCTGAGTCACTGTGGATGATTAGACCACTCCCAGCTGTGACGTGTCTCTTTTGGTGGCTGTTGTGCCACCTCAGCGCCACATAACTGAAACACAAACTCTCACACCCCTGTCAATAGTGGTGTGTCTCTTTTTGTGTCACTACACAAATTTACCTCAAAACACAAATGGGCCCCGCACCTCTCGTCCGTTGCTCGTCGCCAAACCGACGCACCACCGACGAGGTGGTGCCATTGATGTCACAAAACCGACGTGCATCAGTTTGTAAGCCAATGCACCTGTTAGGAGTGGTGTTAGTACCAATGAAATGTATATGCTTCGACTTCTTGTCCGAAATTTTGCACTGAAAACTGTAACTGCTGCAAAACAAGATGCATAAATGGTTGTTTTTTTCACATTAATGGACATAAATGCTAAATCCAAATCAAGCCTTGAGTTGAAGAGGTTAGTCCTGATTAGTAATTTGATGTTTAAATGCTATAAATCTGTTTGTATAGGCCATAGGACTATAGAAAAACGAGTAAGCATGACCAAGGAGAACAAGTAGGTACTAACGCACTTTTACAGGGACTTATGAACCGAGAAAACACCATTAAAGCAAACTAGGATAGAAGTAAATAAAAAGCAACAATTTTGACTACAATAGGACTTCAGTTCTGAATTATTGACTCGTCAATTCTCTATTTGCAAATAATTGCAATGCTCGTGCTGTATATCCACAAATAGGTGAATATATTGTCTGCCACATAGTACAAACCTACGAGCAAAACAAACTAAATAATATGATTCTTAAGGATGATTGATGACTATATGCTTGATCACTACATAATTCTTATGGATGTAAGTGGAGATTTTGCTACTATTATTCAAGGATGCATTTTTTAACTGAATTTTTAATGATCCTGTCTTAGCTGTGTGCAGAATGCTACCCTGAAATATACGAGTGTTTGTCCATCACATATCTTATAACTAGCTTTCTTATTTCTAGCTTACCTCTCCATTGATATATGTCCATAGTGTCCAATATATATATTATCTTTAAGTAGTAGTTTAATAAATTCTAATAAGATACATTGTACTATAGGATTCATCCATCATTGGTGACTCTTTGCTAATATATACGTATGTTTTCTACTTTTCTTACATTTATTTTAACTGTGTAGATGACAGACTATACATCTGCATACACGTTAGATGAAGCACTTGTAGCCATTGGATTTGGGAAGTTTCAAGGATGGATATTTGCTTATGCGGGTCTTGGTTCCATCGCTGAGGCAATGGAGGTGATGATTCTTTCTTTCATTGGACCTTCGGTTAGGTCTGAGTGGAATCTGTCATCTACTGAAGAGGGCCTAATAACAACTGTGGTTTTTGCTGGTATGCTTATTGGAGCATATTCATGGGGTGTCATCTCGGATAACTTTGGAAGGAGGTAACCTTCTTTCCTTAATCACTTTATTTCTGTCTTCCTATATGTCAGCTCTAACTGTGCCGAAACAATTGATCATAACTACTGGTTGCCTGCATTTTCCTTCACTAGAAAAGGTCTTCTGAGTATTGCTATTGTGACTAGTGGAGCATCATTTCTAAGTGCTTTCTCTCCAAACTATATTTCATTGGTCATTCTTCGTTTCCTAGGAGGCATCGGCCTTGGTGGTGGTCCCACTTATAATTCTTGGTTTTTGGAGTTTGTTCCTGCTCCAAGCAGAGGTACTTGGATGGTTATCTTCTCAACTTTCTGGACAGTAGGAACAATACTTGAAGCTTCACTTGCTTGGGTATGTTATCATTTGCCCATCTTCATGTATGTGGTTAAAGAAATACTATTAATTTAATAAACTTTAAGTCTTTTTCATTCCTTGTTCAGATTGTCATTCCTCGTTTCGGGTGGAGGTGGTTGCTTGCAATATCTTCTATTCCTGCTTTGGCTGCTCTCATGTTTTATCATATTGTACCCGAATCCCCAAGATATCTATGTTTGAAAGGTCAAACGACTGAAGCTTATGATATATTGAAACGAGCTGCAGCAGTCAACAAAAAACAACTTCCTTCTGGGATCCTTCTTTCTGATCAAATCTCATTTTTGGATGAAGAACTTGATACATCAGAGGATAGCCATTTGCTCTCTATGAGAAAAAACAAATCGATTTCTTTTAAAGAAAGTTTTTCAACCGTATGGATGTTATTCTCATCAAATTTGATCAAAACCACCTTCTTGTTATGGATCGTATTCTTTGGAAATTCATTTTCGTACTACGGGATCATACTGCTCACATCAGAATTGAGCAGTGGCCAAAGCCAATGTAGCTCAGCAATTTCATTGTTGGTTGTTGGCTCTGAAGATTCTACCTACAGAGATGTATTCATTACCAGTTTGGCAGGTACGGAATGATGTATTATTTACAATATTCTACATGTATGTACTCTCAGTTACCTGAAAGACCAAATTACCCTTTTGAATCAAGACCTTGAAACCCATAACATGCCCTATGTTACAAAAATTGTATGTCGTTTACTTGGATCCATGAGTTTGTCATATTCTTGTAATATCGGTGCTATGTTATTACTTTGAGACACACGTTAATTTTTTTCGTGCAGCAATATAAGTAGACAACATATGACCCATTTCTTTTTATGCCTTTTTTAGAGCTTCCCGGTCTAGTTTTTGCAGCATTTATAGTGGACAAGATTGGTCGCAAACATTCAATGGAACTCATGTTCATCATTGGTTTCATATTCCTTATACCACCACTTTCACATCAGTCTGAACTTTTCACAACTTTTGCATTATTTGGATCCCGTATGTTCATCATTGGAACGTTCACAGTTGCCAATATATATGCTCCAGAGGTACTTACATTCTCCTGACTTTCAACCACATAAACCTATTTGCTTATGAATGTATCAATTCGGTTTATGTTTTCTCTAACTGGTTAAATGTGTAAAGGAGACTATAGCTTAGAAAGAAATGGATCAAATGGGTTAAACATGATTAAAATCTGCCTAATGTATATCGTTAATGCATAAAACATCTGAAAGTTGTGTTATTATTTCAATATAAATATATACTTTTTGTCCAATGATGGGCAAAAAAATACAGGCCAATCCAACTGTTTCAACCCATACAAAAAGTTATACGTTTTGATACCAATTTGTTCGACTCATTTTTGTACCTCAATGTTGGTCTCATGCCTTTGTTTACACACTTCTACTTCTTTACATAGATATATCCAACCGCTGTGAGGGCTACTGGCGTCGGTGTTGCAAGCTCCGTGGGTAGAGTGGGAGGAATGATTTGCCCTCTCGTGGCCATTTATCTGGTTGATGGTTGCCATCAGACGTCTGCAGTTGTTCTGTTTGAGATTGTGATAATCCTTTCAGGCTTGTGTGTTATGTTCTTCCCACACGAAACCATGGCCCGGGAACTTGCTGATACTGTTTCAGTGCCTGATTCGACGTAAGAGTGTAGTGGTTGTAAACAAAGGAAGATAAGATTTATGTAAAGGGTACACATTTATAGTTTGTAGATATGTATCATTGTTGTTATGAAATAGGAGAAATAGTGCCAGGTTAGTCATTGGGCATTCCCGTTATGATATTCCAACTCATGATTTGTACATTAAGAAGAGCGAGTCACAAACCATTTGAAATAGTTCAAGTCTTTGTTCACATTTGAATTTAACAAATTTTGCAGTTACAGTTTCATTAAATGATGCTATTTAACTATGGGGCTTCATAGACTGAAAATTGTTGCAACTTTCCGAAGCTCAAATCTGGTATGATCTTTAGATTTCAGTAATGAAATGGTAAAGATCTCAACCATTAACTGGTAACTCAAGGATAAGAAAAGAGATTCGAATTAATGGTGATTTGTTATTGATAAGATGAAGGTGTTTGTTACAAGAGAGAAAGAGAGATTACAATTCAATAGCTAACTAATACTGATTACAAGGAGTGAATTTATACAATGTGAAATGGGTACAAATGAATGGGCGGGAAAATCAGTTATGAGTTGTTTGACTTTTCTAATTGACTGTTTGACTTTGACCATTTGTATTATTCATATCAAAATCATGGGCAGATGCTGCAAAAATCTAGTTAGTTATATAAGCTTAGTAATTGAACATCACTGCTGTGAAGATCGCTAGTAAACTCGTAAGATTTACGATCTTACGTGTTTACTAGCCGAGATCGTGTAGTATCGGAATAGGATCGCATCTGAGTAGGATTGTATGTAAGATCGTGGAATCGCACGTAAGATCTCGACATTCGATCCGAGTTCACCTATTTTTATTTTATGTTTTTCACTTTTTCTATCTTTTAAGTCTATCTCACTTGCTTAGGCCAAAAAATAAACGAGTTTTACTAATGTCTAATATGTAAACCACTACCGTTTCATATTCTAAATAGATTATAGTTTATAACTAGTTTTCTACTTTTCCCCAAATCAAAATTCCAATTAATAAACTACTTGTCTTCTTTTCATGATCTAATCACCCGAAGCAAAGATTTTCTTACAGGTGATTGATGTTTTTCTTTGACACTTTAATCTTGAATGTAAACATTTTCATACTTTAACTTTTAAGTTTGAACCACATAATTAGTGGAAATAGTATCATTGTTACAATTACAAGAGCCTTGAATCCCTTGGTAGTTATTTGATGGAGTAAAAGTGTAAAATTAAAAGTCTAAAAGTGTCTAATATTTCAATTTACTTTACTTCAGTGTGATTAAATTAATCAAATGGTATGTTTTGGAATGCAACTTAAGAAACGTTTGTTTGCATCATGTAGATGACTCGTATGTTTTGAGATGCTTAGGACTCATGTTATGTAATCTTATTCCACTAATCGTTAATGTCATAATTGAAACTTGACTTTTTGTTTTAATACTATTACTTTAGTGTTTGAAATTTGAACTTTGGCGTTTTTAAAATGATATTATATGAATTTATCTTTGATATTGAGTTGAAATGCAAAACAATTTGACTCATTTATCATTTGTTTACAAAATATGACAAATTGAGGGTCGTAGGATCTCGATCCGATCCTACGATCTCAATCTTGTAAAGACAAAAACGATCTTAGGTTGGATCGCGATCTTGACAGCCTTGCTGAAAACCCGACCCTGATGGGTTTATGGGCTAGTCGTTTGGGATGAATGAATAGTTAGGGTGATTAACCACATGATAGAAGTGCTTAATTCCGGATGTGGATATTGATTTTAACATGTTAGCAGTTCAGCTGAACTTGAAAACATCAAAATTTGATTTCTTTGCTGGAAAAATACAATCAAGTTCAACACACGCAAAGTTTCCAGAAACATTTATTTGCATCACTGAAAACAAACTTAGTAATATACAATTATTTTCTCTCAGCAATCAGCTTTTATCTTATATTATTAGAATGAAGCGCGAGTTTTTTTTAACAGAGTTAAGATGTCGGTTTCCGACGGAAAGATTACAAATTTTACTAATACAAACGGTCTCTTTGCAAAATGCAACTGAAAAATTGTGTGCGACACTTGTTGAACAGTTGCCAGCTTTTGACCAAAAGATCACTAAACCGAGTGTCAAATAGTCTCAAAGCAAAATGAACCAAAAAGTATCATACAAACCCGAAGAACTTAATGTTTGACACCAAAATAATGCTCTTCACCAAAATAAGATCACCGGTTTGAGACATACAACAACACAAGACATTTACAGAACCGTAAGCAATAACAGAACTAGTCCTGCAAGCAAGCCACCTGAACCAAGCCTTCTGTCAGCACCAGCATAATATTGCTCGATCATGATCCCAAACCTGCAAGTCCCAGTCGAAGGGTCGTCTTTCGTGACAGTTGAAACATTAGGGAACTTACACGCCTCGTCAAGCTGATTATTTATCTGATAATAACTATTAACTGCATAAGAAATGTTCTGTTTAGCATCCAAACCACCACATGAAGTTCCATACCCTAAACTCGTGCAATCCCCAAGGGCACAGGCATAACTAACAGACTGAGCTATTGAAGGGTCATCCACCTTAACCGAATCCTTAAGAACACACCACTTCCTCTGCAAATATTTCACGTTCCGGGCTGGAACAAGAGCCCCGGCAGTGGTTGTTCCAAGGTTTAACCTGTATTTCGGTTGTCCATCATAGTAAAAGACCCCCCAATGCCTTTCAAAATTCCCGGGTTGAATACTTTTCTGGTCTTCATCAATTAAACTAAATAAATAAGCGTCAATCGGCCCCTGTCTCATTGGGGTCCCTTTCCCCTGTGCTATATGAGTCATGAACCCTTGCATGAACCTTTGAGCATACTCATTGTTAGCATTTCGATCCCCATCACTAGGCCACCCGATTTCTCCTACTATGATTCCCATATTTGGGAACCCATTCTTTTGTAGGGCCCACACAAGAGTATCATAATTGGCATCAAACATGTTGGTGTAGGTCGTCCCACCATCGTTCACAGGAGTTCCTTGACCATCAAAGAAAGCGTACTCAACTGGAAAATTGGAGTCAATGTAAAGACTAATGAAGGGGTAGATGTTGACTGTGAAGGGGGACCCGTTATCGTTTAAGAATTTTGTAATTTGGAACATGTAGTCGTGGATGTCAGCTCGGAAGTCGCCGCTTGATGGGGCGGAGGTTGAGCTTTCGTAGACATCGGCGTTTTGTGGGACAGTGACTTTAACTTTGGCCCCGAGTCCAGCTTTTACAAGAGCCGCCTGGATGTTTGTTAGAGCGGGATAAAGTGTTCTTAGAAAAGAACCATTATATGTTGATAAGAATGGTTCATTTCCGACTGCCACATATCTGCAATGACCCAAAATAAACCGTGAAGCTATAAGGGTACAGAAAATGATTCAAGAAATCTTTCAAAGGTAACTCGTCATTACACAACCATTATAGAACATGTAACGGTTCATAAGATTTAAAAGCTATCCTTTTCTTGCCATGTACCCTACAAATACTTTATTCGGACTGTAATATCAACCGTACTAAAAGCTTATTGATACAACCAACTGCTTAAAAAAAACCATTGAATTTCCCTTTTTCTTAAGCATAATAGCAGTTCCAATATCATTTAATTTCAAAAGTAAAAAAGTCAATGTGTACTCTTTCGAGCCGAAAGGTGCATAACTTCACCTCATCCATAGCTTAAAGGTCCAAACTTATGTCATTCTAAAGGCCACCAAATGAATGATTTATATAGCAAATGGAAGATAATGACATAAAAGGTCATACTTTCCACTTTGAAAAGCCATAAAACCAAACCTTAGCTTTAACAGAAAATGCATAAAACTATAGGGAGGTATTTAGCATTAAGTCTTAAAATGATTAGGTTATACAGGATAACCAAAACCAAATAATCTAGATAGTGTTAAATGACCCTATTGTTATCCAAAATTGATGATTCAACCCCTAAATTAGATATCTTCCAACTTGAAAACGAAATAATCACACAATAAGTTTCAAAACACCCGAATAATCCCAAATTTGCAAGTATATCTCATATAAAGAATCACCAACACAACAATGATAGCTGATAGCTATATATATAAAAATATTTGGAATGCAAAGCTTAATATATACAATAAGTTGATAACCTCAACCCTACTCAGAAAAAGGCCAACAACAAAACACCATCTAACAAAATGTAAACTAATACCAATAACAGTAACACATGATTAAATAAAACAGTAAAGTAATGATGTACTAACTTGATATTGACACTATTAGACAAATGATCTGAGATATTCTTTGAAACCCATTTTTCAGCAGACTTCATACTACCGGCCATAGTAGCCAACATATCATTAGGTATACCAACCATAACTTCAATACCAGACTTACTCAAAGCTCTTAATGCACCATAATCAGCATCAAAAAGCTTCACTTTTTGGATCCCATTATCCAGTAACAACCTCACTACTGTCTCTGGTGGCAAAGGATGAGAACACTGTGTTCCCCAATTAGCACCAATTCCATTCACTGAGGACAAAAATGGAATCAACATAACTAGTATAAAAGCTTCACAAACCCCAACTGGGTTCTTCATAGTTAAGCTTTTTCTTCAAAACCCACAAATCTTTAAGTATGAAAGTACTAAAAACACAACAAGATTTTCAAATCTTGAAAAGGGTATTTATTATTTTTATTATAAATAATGGAGCAAGAAAGAGTATAATAGTACTTGTGGTGAAGCTCTTGAGTTCAAGAAAGTGACTTTAGGTTTTTAGATATACTCAGAAGCTATTAAACTGAAAAGTGTTTGAAGATATGTATAAGGAAACCTAGCTGGAAGTAAGTCCCAGCTTGTTTATGATATGTTTTTCAGTCATGGGTAGCTATAATAAGCATATAACCAATGAATAAAAAGAATATTTTAAAGATTACTTTTTTGTTTTAGAATTATTGCTTCTTTTTTTTCAAAATAAATCATAGAATTATTGCTGTCAGAAATAAGAAAATTACAGTACATAGTTTTGTAAAATGCAACTAAAAGATTTTATTTTATAAATTCATGAAATTAATACTGTAGTTATATTAAAATATGTGTAGCGCACTACTCCGTATTTCTTTGGAGAAATACTGTAATATTTAGTTAATTAAAAGCACAAGCAAGTTGCACGATCTAAGAGGGCCATGGTGAGGTGTAGTCAAGAATCTCTCCACTTCATGTATCAGAAGTTCAGAACAAAAAGCTATTCTAGAGAGAGAACCAAGCCAATCCTTATTGCTCACTTAAAAATATAAAAAGTATTTTAATGAATATAACTTTTTGATTTTTTTCATATTCTTTGCATAGTGCTTAATACATTGAAACTTGGAAGATTCGATCTTTGTTATGGACTTATGGTATTGTTTCTAGGCAATTCGACCTTGGTAATACCAAAAGAAAATGAGATTTTTGCCGGATTCGTCAAGCTTTTAGATTCGAAGTCATTTAGAGGGTGTTTGGTAGGAGTTAAAGGGGGTGAGGAATAGGTAAGATGTTTAAAAGGTTCACATCACTCAATATATGGTGCTTGGTTAGGGAGTGTAAAGGTATTGATGGTACCGGATCCCTTAGAAAGGGAAACAAATTTAAAAAGTATAAAAAGTAACCAGCAAGCGACACGTGTCCCCAACATATTTTATTTAAAATATCCGTTTAGGGGCAAAATCGTAATTTTACTCGTTTTTTACTTTTCCACCTCAATTTTCAAACGCAAATATCTTTCAAATGATAAACTTTTACGAAAAACCGATTTCACCATAATTTTTAAAATTTAATCCTCTTTAAATTGGTATAAATCTTGTTAAATATTTCAAACTTTTTTTTTTACATATCAAATAGTTAGTGATTTTCTTGATTTTCTTGATTTTTTTGTCATTTTCGGCTCTATTTTTTACCCTCATAAATGTCGAATCGTTAAAAACTTAAAACACGAAAGTTTTTTATTTTGATTCACTCTTTACACAGGTTTTTGAATCACTCAAATCCGATGTCATACGAGTAAGATATCACACGTTAAAGATGGTGTTTAACTCATGTTTGTTGCACACAATGTGTTTGATGAAACGTCTAGCTTAGAATTTTAGTGTTAAAATTGCGTTAAATGCATTAATTTTTGTTTCTCAATGCATTATTAATCATTTTATTAATGTAAGACTCAAAAAGTAAACTTTTTTAATCATTATATTTTTAAAATATACATTTAGTTCATCAGTTAGGTAATTAGGTTCATCAGTTAGGTTATTAGGTTCATCAGTTAGTCATTTTATTAATATAAGATTCAAAAAGTTTTGTTTTTTTAACTGATGAACCTTATTAACTGATTTAATAAGTTCATCAGTTAATAAGGATCTTTAACTGATGAACCTTATTAACTGATGAACCTTATTAACTGATTTAATAAGGTTCATCAGTTAATAAGTTCATCAGTTAATATAGTTCAACCAGTTAATAAGGCTGATGAACTTTATTAACTGATGAACCTTATTAACTGATTTAATAAGTTCATCAGTTAATAAAGTTCATCAGTTAATAAGGCTTTTTAACACGCGATATGTCTTTTTTAAAAATCAGTTAATAAGGTTCATCAGTTAATAAGTTCAACCAAAGTAACTGATGAACGAAATGTCTTTTTTAAAAATCAGTTAATAAGGTTCATCAGTTAATATGGTTCATCAGTTAAAAAAAACAACAAAAAAACAAGAAAAAACAAAACTTTTTGAATCTTACATTAATAAAATAACTAAAGGTGCATTGTTGTACAAAAATTAGTGCATTTAACTTGATTTTAAGACTAAAAATCTAAGCTAAACATTTCATCAAACACGTTGTGTGCAACAAATATGACTAAAACGTCATCTTTAATATACGATATCTCACTCATATCATATTGGATTTGAGTGATTCAAATTTCTGGGTAAAGAATGGCCAAGAAGCTACAACTTTCGTGTTTTAAGTTTTGCAAAATTCGGCCTTTAAACTAGACAAAATTAGAGTCGAAAATGCTAAAATTTTTAAGAAAATCATGACCCAATGAATATGTCAAAAAAAAGTTTTGAAAAAATTAAAAAGATTTATACCAAATTAAAGAGGATTAAATTTTAAAAATTATGATGAAATCGGTTTTTTGTAAAAGTTTGTCGTTTGAAAGTTATTTGCATTTGAAATTTAAGATGGAATTAAAAAAATGAGTCAAATGACCAAAATGTTATTTAACAAAAAATATTAAAGAAAAAAGGGAGGGAGTGGGTGGGGGACACATGGCACTAGCTTAGTGGCTAGAAACACTTTTTAGCCTTTTTAATTTTTGATCCTTTGTAGGGGATCGCAACTTACCCGCATTATAGAGTAAATTGAGGGTAAGGTATTGATTACCCACTTCACTCATTTTTTTGCATTCTTT
This sequence comes from Artemisia argyi, assembly GCA_030686995.1. Taxonomy (NCBI): domain Eukaryota; kingdom Viridiplantae; phylum Streptophyta; class Magnoliopsida; order Asterales; family Asteraceae; genus Artemisia; species Artemisia argyi. Next base: position 131,959,431 of record CM060677.1, read on the forward strand.
TTTCCTTTCCCTTTCCCCACTTTTGAACCAAGCGGACCATTAGTTGTGTCTTTAACACTACAAGAAAATTTTAACACAAATTCTTTAAAAAATGCAATAAACAAATCGTAGCTATTTATTTTTCATCAAAAAAAAAAATCATATTTTTTAGAAAAATTAAATACCTAACAAGCCATTAACCTTTATGCGAAATAAATCAAACAATCACGATGAGAAGTAAATAACCTTTTTATAGAAAAGGCGTTTTTATATTTCCAACGAAATTCCTTTTGACTTTTTTTTATAAGTGTTAAAATTTACGTTTAAAAAAGTCACATGTGATTTATTATTTTAATATCACATATATGATTTATGAAATCACATGCAATTTGTAAAATCACATGTGATTTTTCAAAGCCCGAATTTTAACACTAAAAAAACTCAAAAATTCGAAAGTATATCGAATTGCATGTCTACTGAACGATAATAAAATTCTTGTATTATTGTTTTTATTATATTTTTTTTATCATTTAATAATTTACCGTTTGCAAAATATTTTATTTTAAAAAATAATGAAAACTACTTTCTTTATTGTCATGAAAAATTGAATGATTAATATTTATTCATTGAATCTTTAAAAGAATTTGTGTTATATATTTATCTTATCTCTTAACACTCTTAATATATGTACAAAATTTATAGTAATGCTAAAAGCTAAAAATATGCAACATATTTATTCAAAATACAAGATTTACGCAACGAACTTTGAAAATTTCCATTTTACATAAAATACTTTCAAATTAGGAACGATCTACGCAAGATTATCGGAAACTAGCAGGTTACCAGCTTTGAAAAGTTACTGTAATTGTCCCTGTGGTTTGCGTTGACTTTATTCGGCCGTCCATTGACTTTTTTTTTTCACTTAAAAAAAGTTATGGTAATGGTCCCTATGGTTTGTCTTGACTTTCACATTTTTTTTCCCTTATAATGCTTTGAGTTAATTACATAAATCGTCCTGGTTTTTTTTTCACTTATAAATCTTTGAGTTAATTACACATACATTTTTATACGTTTTCATCCATTTTTATACGTTGTCGTCCTTTTGTACATTCTTGTACGTTTTCGTCCGTTTTCATCATACGTTTTCATCCGGTTTTATTCGTTTTTATAAGATTTTTATACGTTTTTATACGTTTTCATCCAATTTTATACGTTTTAAAAACTTACAAAATGTACAAAAAATGCATAAAAATGTAAAAAAAAAAAAAAAAAAAAGTATAAAACTGGATGAAAACGTACAAAATATGTAAAACAACGTATAAAACTGTATAAAAGTGTATAAAAACGTATAAAAACGTACAAAAATCATATAAAATATATGAAATATATAAAAACGTATAAAACTGTATAAAAGCGGACGAAAACATATAAAAATGGTTGAAAACGTTTAAAAACGTACAAAAATCATATAAAATATATAAAAACGTACAAAAACGTATAAAACGCATAAAATCATACAAAAATTTATAAAAACAAATGAAAACATATAAAAATTTATAAAACGTACAAAAGCGGATGAAAACGTATAAAACTAAATGAATGTATATATATATATATATATATATATATATATATATATATATATATATATATATATATATATAAATCGTATAAAAAATATGAGAGCATATACAAACTTGTAAAAACGGATGAAAACGTATAAAAACAGACGAAAACGTATAAAAAGGGATGAAGACGTACATAAACGTATAAAAAGGATTAAAACGTATAAAAACGGATGAAAACGTATAAAAATCGTATAAAACATTGATGCTTATTTTCTAGATCACGATTTAAATTTATTAAGTCACATTTACCTATGATCTATGTGAGCACTAACGGGGAGTGTACCCGATTGCGAGTAGTCTAGAAACTAGTAAAACCGAGGTCGTCCAAAGAGGTATGAGCAAAATTTAACTTAAGTCTTAAATGTCACTAAAAGTGTTTTTGAGTTGAAATAATAATTAACTAATTTAATAAGCGGAAATGAAATGGATTTAATCGGTAAAAGAAGAATGTGCTAACCTAGTTACTAATATTTATCATGCCATGATCTAATTTCATTAAAAAGTGTTTACTTTCGCCTTATGTAGTGGTTATATGTCATTAGGCAGAAATGATCAAAACAACCTAACCTATAATACTAAAACCAGCTCCGATGGTCACATTGCTGAAAGTCTAGTATTAGTCCTTACACACCAACTATCTTCTAGACCTATCTTAGTGATTTTAACCACTAAACCTTTAAGGGTTCCCGCACTTCTTAAGCATTTCTACTAGTGTTGGTAAGTCAGTGGTCAATCCTACACATGGGCGATAGTCACATCCCATGCAACCTAGTAAGCTAGCTTTTTATAGTCAATACTAACTAGCATAATAGGTACTACCCTAGTTTCAATGCTACCAAAACACGGGGATCAATGAAAGGCTAGAAAGATATCTACATAAAGCGATAAATAAACAAAGATATAGATCAAGGCATTAATAAATTCATAATTATGCTAACACATAATGTTTTTAGGCTCTCATATTAAATAATGCTGGAAATACAATGTTTATAATCAAATAAGAAGTAGACATCGGATTTGATACAAATACTGGATTGGATGCTAAAACTAAGAATGAAACGAAATGATTTCTCCCTTAGAAAGAGGTTGAGAGCTGTTGAATTTTGTCCTTGAGCAAGTGCTAATTCGTCATTCTTCTGATATGGTGAGTGAATGATGAATAAAATGCTGAATTAGGGCTCGTATTTATAGTCTCGACTGAGTCACGGTGTAACCTTAAGTAAAGGGTTATGCCGTAACCTTCATATAACAGGACAATCTTATCATTTAATAATCTCTAGGGCATAACCTTAAGAGTAGGTTACAACCGCAGAACTCTCGTTAACATTTTCTTAATATCTACGCTGTAACCCTTTGATAAGGTTACGACGCAACCTTCATGATCATTGAATTTGGTTAAGTCTTTGGATTTCTATAACTTAACCTAGTCGTTGGAGTTACGTCGTAACCTTAGGCTGCATTGACTTTAGTCTTCTACTGATTTTGCTAGTTATGGCATAGGTTGTGCAAGGTCTCTACGCCGTAACTCTCTTCTGGTTAGCAAGTCCATGTATAGCTTTGTTAGTCTCCTTTCCAAATCCGTGTTTCTTCGTTCCAATATTCATTTATAACCTGAAATGAAATAATAAGAGATACGAGTATATATTCATGCAAATCTACACTAATAATGAGCATATTAGGTGGAAATTGATGCTAAAATATCATGACTATTTGATGTTATCAAATATCCCCCACTTAAACTCTACTCGCCCTCAAGTAAACCTTATTAGAATCATTTTTAAAAAGATGAATCTCAAGTTAGCTTGGAAGATATGAGTTTAAAAAACTTCCTATGCAAGAAACATCAAAGCCGAACACCTCACGAAATGGGAAACAAAAACACTCATACGCTCTCTTATCTTAGTGTTCCATTTTCGGGGTGATCACTCACAAGCACAGTCATAGTATACATTCTATCATAGGCTTGACGGTAATACAAAACTTCACCACTAGAGCTAAGATCAAGATAATTCTTCAAGGCAATATTGGGTGAACAATAACAAAGGCTAGAGGTTAGTTGTTCTTTCAGTCCTCACTTGCAAGCTATAGCGAAGGTGACAAAATCAATGATACATGACCAAATCTATGGCCAAGACACCAATGATTGCTCACTCCCTCACCTAAACTTGAAGTTTCAAACGTCAAAAACAAAATGGGTAGGATAAGACATGGAATTCACATAATAAGGTGTACAAATTGAAAAATACACAAACAAATAGTCTTATCCATAATCGGGTCGTCATCATCTACCATCCACCCCTAATCTAAGCATGTAACGTAAGTCTCATACTGTAGCTATCACATTTTTTCTGATAAAAAATACTGTCGCAAGCCTATCGCAGATCTGATATCACAGATCTGTTGTTGCAGATGCTATCACAGGCTGTTTTTGCTAGCTTTTTGACTGCGAGATAATTTTTCTAGCAAAAAGTACTTCACCTTTTTCTCGGATCTGAAGAGCAATAACACACAAATCTTACAAAAAAAAAAAAAAAAACTTGAATCTTACAATAAAAACTTGAAATAACCATAACAATTCTTGATGTAAATCAGAATGTAACAATAACACAATAAAATTTGGATTCCACCACAGATTTTGATACCAAAAAGACTAGATTCAAACAGTTTTGGATTGTTTATATGACCAGAAAAACAAGGACAGTTTGTGTACTTTGAGGACAAAAAAAAAAAAAAAACAATATGAAACAAGACACAAAGAACACAACCAATAAATATCGATGATGCGTTATTTCATCCTGTTTTAAATTGATGAAGTTGGAGATATTAGGACTAACACATACTCACGGGCAGTGTACCCGGTCATCTGAAGTATAGCCTTAGATAAATCTGAGTGTTGTCCCAAGAGCTGTTGTTCTGGAAAACCAAGGTAAATACTAAAAGGGGTATGATGTATAGAAAGGATATAAAATAAAATCAAAACATAATCAAACAGAATTAGAACTAAAGACAACATAACCAAAAAAGATAAAAATTAAGATATAAAGGTAAAAATCAACTATACTCATTTGTTAATTCGTCTAGTCCTATTTCCTATAGACTCCTACTCCGATATCTAAGGGTTGAACCTTAGTGATTGACGGAGGTCACCGGTAGACTATGTTGAGTCATTAAGTGCCATGTTTAATAGACTTGTTTAGGTGAAACCCGGTTGGTCGGAACTTAGATTTCCTCTAACTTCTTAAGCTTCTCTACATGATAACTGCTCGTTCGTTGAAATTTGCACATGAGGGGAAAAAGTACTATGGCCAATTCCCTTTATCCCGCACAACCTATTCGTCCAAGGTCCTATGGTCAATTCTCCTGGCTTCCTAGAAACTATCAGGATTTAAAACTACCGAAATAAAAGGATTAGAAACAAGCTAAGAAAACTTCTATATAGATAATCATAATAAACTAAACCAAATCTTAATCAACAAAGTAGATTCATCCAAAATTAATCCACATGAATGGTAATAGTCCTATGGTCAATTCTTATCACCAAACACACCCGTATCCAGCATGGGTCCTATGGTCAATTCTCCTAGCCTCAATGGAACTACCAAACATCATAACTACCGAAACAAAGGTGTCCTAAGACATACTAAGAAAGTATACAAATAAAACGATATGAAATGCGAGAAAACTAAATATAACAATAACAATTTCATAACTAGGCTAACACCAAAGATGTTTAGCCACTCATGTTAATAATTGCAGCAAAACAAATGTTTAACATGATAAATGAAAACATAAATTTGATACAAAGATTATGAATGATAAAACTTATGGTTGAAGCATGAATTCTCCCTTGGAAATGACTTGTATGCTGAAGAATTTTGTCCTCTTTGCTCCTTAATTCCTCCCTGACTTCTGTGTGTGAGAAAGTGATGATTGAAATGCGGAATTAGGGCTTGTATTTATAGTCTCGACTGTGCTACGGCGTAGCCATTAGGTCTAGCTATGCCGTAGCCTTTGTTAATTCCAACTACGTCGTAGTTGGTTCTTCTGCTATGCCCGTAGAACTCTCGTTAACACATCTAAGGCGTGGCCAAATGAGGAACTACGTCGTAGCTTCATAAGAGACAACGAAATTTCTTCTAAGTATTAAAATGAAAATTCTACGGCGTACCTTGAATGATAACTACGCCCGTAGAATGTCTCGTAGTAGCATCAACACCATAGTTGGTGAGGCCAACTACGCTATAGGTCTTCATTTACTTCAGTCTTCATGAAAAATGTGACACCCCAAAAACCAGATCAGCGAAAGCCTACAAGTCCAGGGGTGATACTCGATTGTTATCATAATAAAGGGTACAAAGAACGGTTTTATATAAACCATTTTGGAGGAAATTTCATAATTGAAAATATCCAATTTACATCAATTGAAATAGTGCGAAAGCTATAGTTCAAAAATAGATTCAAAATAGTCCCAAACGGTTTTTGGAGTCTTCTATGACCAAGCCATGCCCTTCGCCAAGCTCCTCCAAGTAAAATACACAGCGGCAGTATCTAACACCTGAGATAAACATGCTAAAGTCAACACAAAGGTTGAGTGAATCCATAGGTTTAAATAATAAAGTTGAGCACAAGGTTTTAATCATATGATATAAGCAACAAATGCAAATATCGGGTAAATAAAGGTAACACCCAATATGTAGAGGTAACACGTGCATACATACGGTTGATGATGCTAAGCTCATGACACGCAAAACGTTAACCAAACCAATCATCAGTAACTCTGTACTGGAATCAACAATAACCGTGGAATTTCATAATATAATAGTGCCCCCAAGGCCGGGAACTGCCAGACACCCGACAAAATCGAAAATAGTACACCCGCGTTACCAAGCCCTTGGTCAACCGGGCGGGATGGTCAGTCCTATAGGCCTATAAAAAAAGTTCGCGCTCACTCGCAAGTGACTGATGGCTCATGATCTGAGGGTCTTAATAGTGGCAGAAAAGCTACTTAGCACATCGTCAGGAAAGTATATCATTCAGGAAAAGCATTCCAAAAATATTTGTGCTCAGAAAACATTTAAAGCATGTATCTCACCCCAAGTAGTTTGCAAAGCATTTAAGATAAATAAAAGTGGGGCTATGAACTCACCTGAGTATGTAGCAATGCAAGATATCACAGCTAGTATCAACTAGCAAACACAATGGCATCAATAGTGTAGGAACAACGACATCAAGAAAGCACAAGCACAAGTCATTAAGCACATGTCGTCAAGAAAGTATAAGCACAACGATTACTGGATCGGCACAACCTAACGGGTAATACATATCAGAAATAATACTAAAGTAATATATAAAATAACGTTCGTCGAATATCCATGTTATTATGAAAAGGTTTAGTTTTCAATGGCGATAAAAGAAGTAAATCTTTGAAATCTCGTGTGGATCTTAGGAAAATACTGTTTCAAGAATAAGACGAAGAAAGGCGGCGAAACGAAATCAAACACATAGAAAGAAATGACAAAGGAGAGTAAAACGCTCTCGTGAAGAAGTCGTAAAATGTATGACCAACGAATAACTCACGCTAAAACAAATAGAAACTACAATGAAATAATAAACGGGAAGAGAAAAAAATAAAAGAATAAAAGGAATAAGATAAAACAAACGAAAGAAAACAATGATAGATAGTTTCGGCGTTTACCCATTTTTCCCAAAATAGATGTTAAAACATATAAGTTATGAAAAGCTTTTCAATGCTTAAACATTTTAAGTTTATAAAAGTCTTTACGAAATTTTGGTATGACCTGCCCGTTTATACAACGTTTTCCCGAGTCATTGAATCTAAAATATATCCTAATTATCGCTAAATCTCACAAGTTATTATATACAATTGGACATATCATTCACGTTAATGTTAGTTGTTTAGATTTATCGACCACTTCGTAATATTTGTACCAAAGGGTCCATATAGTCCAAATAACCACACCGCAAATCCAAGACGTCCAATTCTTGTCCACAACATATATCGTCACAATATCAATATTCGGATCCAAGTCCAATGTCAAAACCGCTTAACTATAATCGACTTGTTTTATTATTTCATAATTATTATTCAAGTTTATTATTATCGTCAAGTTTCCCATTTCAAAACATTGTTGCCGAAACCGTTATCGAAACCAAAACCGAACAATCTTACGCAAACGAATATAACAAAAGAACTAAATGACTCCGCCGTGACTCGAGACGAGTCGCGGCTCGATATTAATGCAAATTGTGGAGTTCGCGGCTCAAACCAAATCAACACAAACGCAACATCGCAAGTCTAATCCGAGTACAACAAAATCCAACATCAACCCAACTCCAAATCCAATACCTAAGCCTAATACAACCTGCCTCACCGTGACTCACCACGAGTCACGGCTCGGCTACGCGTGAGCTGTCAAGAGCAACGCAAGCCAAACAAATCAAAAATTAATAACCAAATCCAAATCCGGGTACAACAACATTAAGAACATCAAAAGAGCAAAGAAAACATAATGAGTCACCGCACCGAGTCAACTCACTCCGTGGTTGATCGAGTTGGTTGTAGAGGCGAGAAGGGGGTCCACACGAGGGTTTAGTAACATTTTTAAACCATTTTTATGAATAAACCTCATTAAAATCGGATTTAAATTAAAAAAAAATTAATTAGGGTTTTGAAATAAATTAAGGAAAAGAAAAGAAAGGGAGCAGGTGGGGGTTTGTTACCGTATGAAAAGATGGTGGGGAAGGTGGTGGTGTCTCAGTGATGGTGGTGGCGGGCTGTGGTGGCGCATGAAGTGAGTTCCGGTGGGAGCCGAAGGCACAAAATCTACAGAAACAATAATAAGCCTTCGATCTATCGATTAGACGAAGAAAAGTTTCGCTGAAAAATATTCCGGCATGGTGGTCGCCGGAATCTGCTACTGCTCCGGCAAGGGGGCGGTGGCCGGAAAATTTAAAGAGAGAGAGAGAGAATTGAGTGAGTGTGTGTGTGTTTAGTTGTAGAAATGAATGAATGAATAAATAAATAAAAAGGTTTATATATTAAAATGGGAAGGGTAGAAATGAAAATATAAGGAATGAGGGTGGATATTGAAAATAAAAGGAGGGACCAAATACATCAACGAGTTAAACTTCTCGCGAAAACACGCCGGGGCTCAAACGACATAGCAAACGGACTCGAAAAATTACGAAACTTGCGCCATTTTTCACGAAATCATTTTTTCAATAAAATCAAGCATAAACTTCAAAGTTTATCTCAAACTCAATATAATTCAAATAATTTGGCAAATGCAATATGATTTGAGTTTTCTAGGTTGTGCCGACATCGATAAAGGAATAACGCTCACATTAAACAAGATATTCTCAGTTTTTCAAACCCAAACAAGTTCAAAGAGATTCAAAAGTTAAAGAAAAACAAAATTAAATGTTTTGGCTCGTAAAATAGGTTTAAGAAAAGTACCGGGCGTTACAGCACATACCCCTAAAAGGAATCGCGTCCTCGCGATTAGGTTCAAGTTATAGGTCAGAATAATGTTGGTGAAGAGGTGATGGTAATAGCAGCGGATTTGGGTCTCACTAGATTGCTCTAAGGGCTCCTTTTTTTTGCTTGCGGAAGGGTATTTAGGTGATCTGCCATAAGTTGTCTCCTTCTAACGTTTTGGTGAGGCACAACGGTTCTCAAGGTGAGCTTACTAAGGGGAAACAGTTTAGGTCTTGACTATGCAATGTTTCACAATTTTGCTAGTAGGTCTTCCCTTAGATTTCTTGATGAGGCGAAAAATGAACCATTTTTAGGGGGTCATTTAAGCCCGGATTCTAATTTATATGATCAAATATTGCCCTAAATCGTTCCTATTGTCATTTTAGGTACTTTTGGAGTGAAATCTGGAAAAGGAAGCATTTTGGACGTTTTTGGAGCATAAAAGTGAAGAAAACGGCAAAGTCTTAATTTTCCTTGCTGGGAACAGTACCTGACGGCGTCACAAGATCCTTAATGACGGCGTCAAGAGTAATACAAGAGGTGTAAGTGGATGGTGCAGATGACGATCCAGAAAGTTTTGTACTACGGACATGACGGCGTCACCCAAGGCCGTCATGGTCCAAATATTAGTGACGGCCCAGAACAAAATCACACATGACGGCGTCAAAAGTGGATCTAGACAATCCGATATCATTATGGGCGGCGAGTTGACGGCGTCACAGATTTCTTCTTGACGCCGTCACCCTGTAAAATCTATATATAGTTTTCCAATTTTAATTCATTAGGGTGTAACTTTTAGGGTGCAACTTTGGAGAAAAACCCTAGTCCGATTTTCACAATTTTTTCAAGGGTTTTTACCCTTTTAAACCTCTTATGTTCAATTGAGATAAGTACTCTTTCAATTCAATCAATATGTCTATGCGTTGTTTTAATATATCTTACGCTTGTCTTCAATTTAACATGCTAGGCTAGATTTCTTTTGTATTTGCTTAGATGTAGTGAAACCTAGATGTTAATTATGGGTTGATTGTTTGTTTATAGTTGTTACGGATGATTGTATTCGATGTTAGGCTTAAGAAAACTGGCAGACTTCCATTGGTAACATGCTTGAACGTCTTAAGAAACATGATCAGAGGTGTACTATGATTTTTGGTTGTATTTAATGCGTAGGAGAATTCTAATGATCCCATGTTAGGAGCTTCTAATGGCTCGACATAGGAGTGAAGTAGGATCCTATAGAGTTAGGGAATATTGTACACGGCCCTACGACTAGTATTAAGGAATATGACCCGTCATCCATGCAATTGTAACAAAATTATCAACCTGTAAAAGATATCTAGGGAATAATGAAACCTAAGTAAACACAACTTTCCCCATTATTGTTACACCACACTAGTTTAATTAGATTTATTTTCATCTCTGTCATTTTATTTTGATTGCATCTTTAGTTATTGGGTTAGTTGACTAGCAACTAATTCCGCCCACTCTTTCAAAAACCGAAATTTTACTTACTTTAATAAAATATAAAAATACAAAAAGAATCATCCCTCACCTCTAGACTTAGTTTAAGAGACTTTCTAATCCTAGCGACACTATTCCTGAGTTGAACGATCAATCCCCCGGTACTTGTCACTATACTATACTACAACGATCAGGTACACTGCCTGGTGAGGGTTGTAAGCTTCTCGAGATCCCTTGAGAGGTAAAGCCTGGTGCGATTCCCACGTATCATTTCTCATGGTCTGAACTCAATATAGGGTCTATACTCCAATGACACAAAATCCTAGTCCGATACATGTAAGATGGTAGAGAAATGGTGGGGTAACTAGTTTTCAAGATTTTTTTTAAATTGCGCGTTTTTCCTTTTCAAAGGAAGGGATAAAATTTCGTTTGAAAACTCTACTTGGGTAAACGTTTGTACAAAATTTGACCAATATAACTTTCCAAATATTTCAATTTTCTTTGCTGTGAATTAGTAATGACGTAAGATGACACGTTTTCAAAAGATTTTATAAATTTGTAAGAAGCGCGTTTCTGATCGTGGTACGATAAATTTCGCAAAAATTGACGCTTGACACTTCTCAACAAAAGTTTGATAAAAAAAAATTGACCAGAAAATCTAATCCTCAAAGTAGGTATTTTAGAAAATGTTACCACGAGTTTCGAGTTGATATGAAAACATTTTATGAAAAACTTAAAAGTTTGGACATCAAAGGAGAAGAGTAGTCGAGCATGAACGTCCACCTATGTTTCTAATCGTCCAAAGGGAGAACCTAGTTACCAGTGCTAAGCGGGGTTCAACGTCCAATATTAGGCGAAGCTCAAAGGTGTAAGTATTCCAATATGTTAAACGGTACTAAAAGGTATCCTGATAGAAATTGTGGTACAAGTGGGCTGGAAAGCGTAATTCGGTGCTAAGGGGTATTATAACATAAACAGTTGCACTAGTGACCCGAGAAGCTTGAATCAAATTCAACACTATGTTGAGAAAAGTCCTTTCTTGTTTACATGGTGAGATCGAACATCAATAGTCGCCAAACAGGCTAAGTTCTCTTGGTATTCCGATGCAGAAGTTGAGTCACATAAAAGAAACGGGTGTTTAGTCTGTGTCATCTAGAACTCTTAGAAGTCAAGATATCATAAGTGTGAGGGTACATTGACAACCTAGTTCGCTGTCTACACTCCAATCAGAGATTCTAATCGCACGGAACGAGTGGGTTTACTTTTTCAGTGATGAGGCACAGGTGCGGGATCCACTTCTAAGGTTTGGTTTATTTTCAAAAGGGGAAGTTATCGGTTATAGTATGAAAACACTTTTCATAGAAGTAGTTGGTTCACATAGTGATTGCAAAATACTTTATAAAATAGTTTGTAGAACAACTTATAAAATAATAGAGAACGACTTATTATTTATAAAATAATGACAAGATCATAATCAAATTTTGTGATTTGTATCAGCAAAATAGCAACTCGGTTCATACGACAACTTGTGAAATGATTTGTAAAACAGTTCATAAAACAGCTTGTAGGACAGCTCACAGAGTGACCGAAAATGAAAACAAAACCATAGTTAAATTTGTGCTAGATTAGCAAGACAACAAAAACATTTTACGCAATAATTTGTGCGGCGATTTGTAAACCGGTTCATAGGGTAGTAAGAAAGTCATTTGTCGTTTGTGAGGTGTTAATAATTCTGTAGTTTACCTAATGATTCAATAGCAAAGTGGTTCATCGGGTTATAGTAAAATAGTTTTGGAAAGAAATGGTGATATAATTCGTAATGTAATAGTAATAGAATTTTATCAAATAGTGACTAAATCAGTGCGCAGGGAAGTTAAATGGTTTGTAGGATGGTAGTAAAAATTTGAAGGATAATAGTCATGTATTCTACAAAAATTTCGGTAAAATTGCCCGTAGGTTTATGGAATGGTAGTAAAGTAGCGAATCAGTTTATAATTTAATAATAAAATAGCTTGTAAAATGAGTTGTAAAACAATTTATAGGGTAGTACGAAAATAATTCGACATTTATAAAATAGTAACCAAATTTAGTTTGTAATAGGTTAATAGGAAAATAAAACATTTTTATTGGAAGCACTATGCTTATTGAAATAGTTTTAATTTATCAAAATCATTTTATAACAAAAATATAAAATAGTGATTGACATTAAGAATTTGATTTATTGTTTACAAAATAGTGGTAGGATCAAAATTTTGTTTTCAAAATATAGTAGTAAAGCGTTTTATGGGTTGACCTCAAAATGGTCGGTAAAATATTTGGAAATAATTTGGGTGCGTAGTGGGAAATAATAATGGAATATAGTAAATGGGTTAATTGCTCATGGAAAACTTGGATATAATTGTTTAGGGTAAAGAGATTTAAAGTGAAATAATGAGAAGATGAATGAGTTATCGTATGTATAAATATCATAATAGCATTTGACACTTTGATTACTAAATATTTAAAAATAGTGAAATTATCGACGTAGTTGAACGATATTCCTTAAGTGCGTAAATAACTAAAGTAAAACGAGTTTATCAAAATAAGGGTTTGAAATTATTTATTTTATGGCTAATATGCTCCATTGGTGGTGATTTTTAAAACAAAAGTGTTTAGAAGCGAAACATGTTTAGGATGTGAAAAAGGATAAACAATGCTAATGAGTGTGTTATGTCTAACGACTTGTGGGTTATGGGCCCACATTTAAAGTGTAAAGTTTAAATACGGATAAATTTGAGTAGGTAAAACGAGGTAAAATCACAAGTATTGAAAATAGTTTAACGAAGGTTAGTGAAAGCGAGTCATAGTGAAAAGTGCAAACACATAAATAGTGTGTAAGTAAAATTAGTAGTTTTAATATACCATAAGACGCTTGTTTTAACTAACCAAAGTAGTGGTAACAAAGTAGATGCAAAGAGGGTAAACTATGTGGATCCCTGGTTAAAGCGTAAAGGTGTGGGACGGTTAATGGTCTATTGGGATAAACGGTTTATGACCCATAGTCTGTTCAAGGTCTTAACCAATCAGATTTCTAAACCAATATCAGCTTCGAAACACAAATTCTATGGCAAACCTCTATCATGGTCGTTACAAGAAACTCTTACTCATAAACTTAAGGTTATTGTTTCCTCATGAGCACTACTACCTCTTTTACAGTCTCCAAGGTCCAACTTATGCGACTAAACCATTATTGTGTCTATTTTAATCGACGGGGTGTTTTCTAAAGCAACCAACAATGTCATCCAACTCATCAGCTTATAAGGTGGGATATCCTAGTTTATCACAAATCGTGGGTTCTGTGACAACAATGCATGACCTAATGGTCTAGGGCAATACCAGAGAATTCATGTTTTCAAAATAGCTTTCGAATAGTATTCCAAAGATAGTGCTTTCAAAATAACATGTTCAAAATAGTGTATTCCCAAAATAGCGGGTTCATAATAGCGTATCCAAAACCTTTAAAATAGCGAAACTAAAGTTGACTGCCCAATACAGCATTTAAATAGTATACCAAGGTAGTGTATTTTCAAAACAGATTGCCCAAAGGAGTGTTACCAAATAGTTCTAAGTATATTGTATCAATAGTGTATCCAAATTTTTTTTCAAATTAGTATACCGATACGATTCGTCTTCTAATTAGTGAAACAAACGTTGACTATCCAAAATAGTAACCAAAATAGTTTGTCAAATTAGCGTACCCAAAGTAACATACCCCTAAAAGAGTTTTCAAGTAGTATATCAATATAACACGTTTTCAAAATAGCGAAACCAATGTTTACCGTTCAAAATAGTATTTGGAATAGTGGGTCAAAATTATGTTTCCAAATTAGCGTGGCAAAAATAGTTTTCCCAAAATAATGTTTTCAAAACATCGTATGATTTACATATGTACTTTGTAATATAAGGTATCACATTTTATTGTTTTTATAAAGAAAGAAATGAGGTGGGTATCTGGGATTCCCAAGAGATAAGTGAAGGGTAAGGTATCTTTTCCTAAAATAATGGCTCGCATTTCTACAAAAATTCCTAATGCTTCTATTGGGTTGCAACTCAACCTAGCGTATGTTCTCTAGACTTTGCCAAGAATTTATAGATCCTTTCGTTGTTCACTTCCTTCAAAAGGTTCATCTTACAAGTGTTATGAAATGATCGCACTTAAACGACTAGTGATCTAACCCGGTTCATCAACAGAGTGTAAGGTTTAGGCAGTGAGGGCTGTAACATACCCCTAAAAGTTTATGTCGTAACGTAATCGGAAACAAATCCAGAAACAAACATGGTTAAATGGAGTTTCAAACGAGACTCGAAATTGCAAAAGCAAGAAATTCATTTTCAAATAAAGCCAAAACCAAATAGAAATACTCCAATAAACTCAAATGTGTTTATTACGACACTGATCGAGTTAAAGAAAATGATCAGCTTGAATTCAAAACGATGGCCGATTGGGTCTCACCAGACCCGGTGCGAGCAAAATCAGATGGCGACGAACAAAAGTCCCATAGAGGCGGAAAACACCTAACGATTTGAAGTGTTGTTCAATTCGTGAAGTTTCGTGATGCCAGTGTGTCGTGCTCATATGCAAAAATTCGCCATTTTCAAAAATTTCAAAATCAAAAATCTTCCCGGAACATAATCCTGTTATAACTACTCTTGGTATCGCAAAATTCATTTGTGAGACGTAAGTGATCAAGTCACGTCTCCATTATCCCTGGTTGATCATAGATGATCAATCTACTCCCAACCGAGGATCAATGAATTTCGGTATACTCAACTTAGTTATACTAGTACCACGTCCCTCGCTTTCAAAACCGTTTATAAAACCATGACGAGTATCCGAACTCGAAATCAATAATGAATTTACCAACGTAAGTATATGAAAATACTCATAGTGAATAGTGAAAATGGGGTAAGTTCAAATTATTAAATATCATAGCTCGTATCTCACTAAATATCTCATCAAACATGCTAACAAGCATGACATCAACATCATCAATTATAATCACACGTGAGGCATCGGCTTGGCAGGAACGTACGTTCTGGTCATAGGAAAAACGGTTATAGTTTGCGTTTTGAAAATATCAGTTCTCTATAACCTTGGCTCTGATACCATTCTGTGACACCCCGAAAACCGGATTAGCGAAAGCCTACAAGTCCAGGGGTGCTACTCGATTGTTATCATAACAAAAGGTACAAAGAACGGTTTTATATAAACCATTTTGGAGGAAATTTCATAATTGAAAATATTCAATTTACATTAATTGAAATAGTGCGGAAGCTATAGTTCAAAAATAGATTCAAAACAGTCCCAAACGGTTTTCGGAGTCTTCTATGACCAAGCCATGCCCTTCGCCAAGCTCCTCTAAGTAAAATACACAGCGACAGTATCTAACACCTAAGATAAACATGCTAAAGTCAACACAAAGGTTGAGTGAATCCATAAGTTTAAATAATAAAGTTGAGCACAAGGTTTTAATCATATGATATAAGCAACAAATGAAAATATCGGGTAAATAAAGGTAACACCCAATATGTAGAGGCAACACATGCATACATACGGTTGATGATGCTAAGCTCATCATACGCAAAACGTTAACCAAACCAATCATCAGTAACTCTGTACTGGAATCAACAATAACCGTGGAATTTCATAATATAACAGTGCCCCCAAGGCCGGGAACTGCCAGACACCCGACAAAATCGAAAATAGTACACCTGCGTTGCCAAGCCCTTGGTCAACCGAGCGGGATGGTCAGTCCTATAGGCCTATAAACAAAGTTCACGCTCACTCGCAAGTGACTAATGGCTCATGATCTGAGGGTCTTAATAGTGGTAGAAAAGCTACTTAGCACATCGTCAGGAAAGTATATCATTCAGGAAAAGCATTCCAAAAATATTTGTGCTCAGAAAACATTTAAAGCATGTATCTCACCCTAAGTAGTTTGCAAAGCATTTAAGATAAATAAAAGTAGGGCTATGAACTCACCTGAGTATGTAGCAATGGAAGATATCACAGCTAGTATCAACTAGCAAACACAATGGAATCAATAGTGTAGGCACAACGACATCAAGAAAGCACAAGCACAAGTCATTAAGCACATGTCGTCAAGAAAGTATAAGCACAACGATTACTGGATCGACACAACCTAACGGGTAATACATATCAGAAATAATACTCAAGTAATATATAAAGTAACGTTCGTCGAATATCCATGTTATTATGAAAAGGTTTAGTTTTCAATGGCGATAAAAGAAGTAAATCTTTGAAATCTCGTGTGGATCTTAGGAAAATACTGTTTCAAGAATAAGACGAAGAAAGGCGGCGAAACGAAATCAAACACATAGAAAGAAATGACAAAGGAAAGTAAAACGCTCTCGTGAAGAAGTTGTAAAATGTATGACCAATGAATAACTCACGCTAAAACAAATAGAAACTACAATGAAATAATAAACGGGAGGAGAAAAGAATAAAAGAATAGAAGGAATAAGATAAAACAAACGAAAGAAAACAATGATAGATAGTTTCGGCGTTTACCCATTTTCCCCAAAATAGATGCTAATTGCTTTTCGATGCATAAACATTTTAAGTTTATAAAAGTCTTTACGAAATTTTGGCATGACCTGTCCGTTTATACAACATTTTCCCGAGTCATTGAGTCTAAAATATATCCTAATTATCGCTAAATCTCACAAGTTATTATATACAATTGGACATATCATTCACGTTAATGTTAGTTGTTTAGATTTATCGACCATTTTGTATTATTCGTACCAAAGGGTCCATATAGTCCAAATAACCACACCAAAAATCCAAGACGTCCAATTCTTGTCCACAACCTATATCGTCATAATATCAATATTCGGATCCAAGTCCAATATCAAAACCGCTTAACTATAATCGACTTGTTTCATTATTTCATAATTATTATTCAAGTTTATTATTGTCATCAAGTTTCCAATTTCAAAACATTGTTGCCGAAACCGTTAATGAAACCAAAAACCGAACAATCTTACACAAACGAATATAACAAAAGAACTAAATGACTCTGCCATGACTCGAGACGACTCACGGCTCGATATTAATGCAAACTGTGGAGTTCGCGGCTCAAAGCAAATCAACACAAACGCAACATCACAATTCTAATCCGAGTACAACAAAATCCAACATCAACCCAACTCTAAATCTAATACCTAAGCCTAATACAACTGATGAGGCGAAAAATGATCCATTTTTAGGGGGTCATTTAAGCCCGAATCCGAATTTATTTGATCAAATATTGCCCTAAATCGTTCCTTTTGTGATTTTAGGTGTTTGGAGAGTGAATTCTGGAAAAGAGGCTATTTTGGACGTTTTTGGAGCATAAAGTGAAGAAAACGACAAAGTACCAAAAATCCAAGCTGGAAATACAAGGTGACGGCGTCAAGGGTTTGCTCTTGACGGCGTCAGACATGAAGAATAATTTACCGTAGCTGGTGACGGCGTCAGATGGAGTTATGACGGCGTCAAAGTGGCCAAGATTAATTTACCGAAGGTGGTGACGGCGTCACATAGGCCGTCACGATTGGATCTAGGGCGTCCGAGGAAGTGTATGGCGGCGAGTTGACGGTGTCAGATTTAACTCTTGACGCCGTCAGGACGATTTTCCTATATATAGTTTTCTAGTTTTTTCATTAAAAGGGGGAGAAGTTTTGGTGAAACCCTAAAGACGATTTTGGTGCCTTTTTTACAGGTTTTTCAAGGGTTCCAAACCCTTGAGACCTTGCATTGTTATTGAGATAAGTATACTCTTAATTCAATCAATATGTCTATGTGTTGGTTGTTTATCTTTTGTTCTTGTCTCAATTTTACTATGCTAGGCTAGATCTCTCTTGTGTTTGCTTAGATCTAATGAAACCTAGGTGTTGATTATGTGTTGATTACTTGTCTATTCTTGTTTTGAACGAATGATTTTATATGTTAGGCTTAAGAAAACTGGCAGATCTCCAAATGGTAACATGCTTGAACGTCTTAAGAAACATGAACCGAGGCGTACTAGGTCTTTATTGGTTGTATTTAATGCATGAGCCACTGTTTACAATCCCTATAGTTGTGCTGGGTCATGGTGTAGGAGGAGATAAGAGCTCATAGAGTTGGGGAGTTATGTATGCCACTCCACGAATGGTATTAAGGAATACAACCCGTCATTCATACAAGTGTAACAAGTAATTGACATGTAAAAGATATCTAGGGAGTAATGAAGTCTAAGTAAACACAATTTCTCCACATACTGCTCACAACCTTAGTTTAATATTAGCTTAATTTCATTTTCATTAGTTTAATTAGTTACAAAGTAGTTTTTGGGTTAGTTGATTAGCAACTAATTCCGCCCACTCCTTCAAAACCCGAGATTTTAATTGCTTTCATAAAATATAAAAACACAAAAATAATCATCTCTCACCTCTAGAACTATTAATTAGGTTTTCTAATCCTAGCGACACTATTCCTAAGCTGAACGATCAATCCCCCGGTACTTGTCACTATACTATACTACAACGATCAGGTACACTGCCTGGTGGGGGTTGTAAGCCTCGCGAGATCCCTCGAGAGGTAAAGCAAGGTGCGATTCCCACGCATCAAGTTTTTGGCGCCGCAGCCTGGGGAATAGTTATTGTCTAGGTTAGAATTTCTTTTTATTAGGTCTACTTGCTAGATTCCTTTCTAGTAAGATTTTTATTTTTATTTTTAGGTCTTCTTTAGTCTATCTTATTTCTTTGTGTTCTTTGTTCGTAAACAATTTCGATGGATAACAATAACATTGATCGCTTGATTCCTGTTATTCGTGTTTTTCGTCGTAGGATTTTCCAAATGCCCGCCCCACTTCCTTTAGCAGAAAATGAGAACCCACCTAACCTGTCACCCAACCACCACTTTGACAATAATTCTGAGTTGGAAGAGTCTGATCATGATAATGACCATAGGGCTAGTCCTTTTTACTATTCAGACTCCGATGAGGATCTTGATGATGGTGATGTGATTAATGAGGATAGAATGGAAGAAGAAGTAAACCCTCTTAGGTATGTTGACCCTAGAACTAGGATTGAGTGTGATAGTTCATTTAACATGCAATTCCCTTGTAAGATTGGATTTAAGAGCTTTAACGCCTATCTCAACTCATCTCTTCCCATGAACATAATCTCACGTAATGAATACAATAAAATCATGGTAGATGAGTTAGAATATAAAGGAGAAAACATTGTGGCTATGGCAATACCATTACATGTGTTTGTAGGAAGTTTGGTTTATCTTGTTGAATTCATGGTTATGGAGAATCTAGGAGAATTTATTGAAGATAAATTGACCCAAGTTGTGTTTGGAAGATCTTTCAAACGATTGACCAACCTCGATGAAAAACTCATAGAAGGGTTAATTACATTCTCGGATGGGGATGAAGAATTTGTCTATCAAATGCCCCGCACACACCCTAGGTTCAAGGATTTCTCCATGGAAAAGTGTAGTAGGTATCCGCCTATGGAAATGCTAAGTGAGAATGATAAGAGGAAAGGACTTAAGTACACGTATGAAAAGAATAAAAGATATTATCGCGGGTGCTTAGAGTTAGGAGACGAATACAAGAAAGATGAGGCGACTATTAGATGGCTCACACTTGGTTACGTGAGCATAAGCGATACACGTTAACCCACGACTTTGAGTCTAGCTACAAGACTCGTAAATAAAGAAAAGCGCTTCTTGGGAGGCAACCCATGTTTTGTGTGATTTTTATTTGTTTGATTGTTATTTGCTTCTGTATGCATGCTTTGTTTTTATTGTTGGTTGATCATGCTTCTAAAACAAAATGTGGAAATACTTTATTATGTTGTTTAGCCTAGTCTTAACTCCAACCTAAAGGTATTTTTGCAAAAGATAAGTGTAAGGGGAAACCCCAAATATGTTTTTAAGAAACAAACCGATCATGATTATCCACAATATTTAATGAACATGTATATTCGTATTTGTTAGAGTCAAATGCTTGTATTGAGTCATAATGAAGTTTTGCAGGATTTTCCAGGAAGTAGGACAAAGTTTTTCCAGAAATTTTCCGGAAACTTAACATAAAGATTTCTGCAGGTCCATTCTGACGGCGTCAGGCAATTGCTCTTGACGGCGTCAGGAGTCAAAAATCTGAAAATTTTACCGGTTTTGTTTTTCAAACGGAGTCTTATGGTTTTTGTGAATTATTAAGTTTTATAATCTCCAGGAAATCTGCAAACTTCATTCCACAAGCATTATATCTTATTTTGTTTTCTAGGATTTAGTAACTTATATAGGATGCCGCCGATTTTACGCGAGGTTGCCTTGTCTACTTTTGTCAGGATTTACAGGTTATTTGTGACAAGAAGATGATTTATATTCTGGAAGGGAAGCTTTGATTGTTCGTTTTCTTGGAAGAAGATTTAACCTGGCCAACTAAAATCCATACCGAGCGAATCAGGGGAGTATTTGATTTCATTCTCTTTACTTTTTAACTTTTACATTCTTTACTTGAACATTGGGGACAATGTTCATCTTAAGTGTAAGGGGAGGGTAAAAAGATGATACCTTACATTTGCACTTTCGCTTGAGTTTGTTTTGTTTGATAGTAGATGAGTAATAAAACTATGAGAAATACTTGTTAGTGTAATTTTAGCGCCAAATTTAAAATTTTTTACAACATTTAGGAGTGAAACTTTAGCCATAGCAAGCGTCTCATGGATAGGAGATTGTATGACTAGCACATAACCGTATATTCAGAAAAATTTTCCACCCAAAATTGTGAGGTTCGCCTTTAGATTTGATAGGAAAAGCATTTACTATTAGTGCTTAAGAGTGTACCGGTAGCATTTAGATTCTAGAACTTGCGTTAGTGATGCATCCCGAGACCGCTAGTGAGACTACATTCGTGTGGTAGGATTTACTACATGATAAGAGGCATTAGGATCACCCTTGTGTTAAACCCGTATTATAATTACTTGACCATTTAAGTCATATTACTTGGCTAGTTAAGTCAACTAATTTTTCCCACACCCTTTGCGTTGTACTCATTTTTAGTACACGAAACCCCTAGTACACCCCTCCGAGCCTATCTTTTCGTTTCTAACTTTAAGCATTTTACTTAAAGGAAGAACTTGTTACACCCCACTTAAATGTACAACCAAATCGCCTTAGCCTTCCGTGTATGCGCTCATCTTTAGTGCATTATTGTTATTTGTTAAACCCTAAGTTAACTTTCTAATTGATTACATGGTTGCTAAGTCGAGTCATATCCTTGTACATATTGTTTTGGGACGATTGGGACTCATGGGTAAGTACTTATTTTATGGAGTAATGGGGAAGAACATCACTTATTACCCCCATATGTACGTTAATTTTAAAAGTGCTCCAAGTGTTTTGATTTTCTTAATTCGAGTCATTAGAATAGTTAAATGTAAAGTATGTAAAGATTCAAGTGTAAGGGGAATTCTCAACCCCTATGATGTATTATTTTGGATGGTAGGGTAAGAGTGTATGCACAAAAAAAAAAAAAAAAAAAAAAAAAAAAAAATCGAAAAAAGTTAAGAAAAAGAAAAAAAAAAAAAAATAGAAAAAGGAAAAAGAGAAAAAACATACGGACTACCATCCCGTTTCATTCTATGTTTATTTTATATTTTTGTTATTTTTCATTTATTAGCTTAAGTCGAGTCTAGTCTTGGCTTAGCAACGCCATCTTGTACATGTAATTTACTAAGATTGTTAACTCGCCACCAGTAAAATTCCCTTTATCCAACAAAACCGTGTAATTCATATCCCTACACCTAACGTTATAACCCTTTAAAAAGACCTCTTTGATAGTTTATCCTAGGTGCTTACGCCATGTGGTGGAGGTTTGATCCTTTCCCAAGCCTATGGTAATCTATTTTGCTATGACAGGTAGTGAGAGATATCTTCCATTTCCATAATGTTATATTACTTTATTACACCCGAGAGATGTGAGTATCTAAACACTATTTGTGAGGTGCTTGTTTATGACCTCCGTGCTTGTCTATTGGTCTTTAGTGGAACGATTATTTGTTGTAATTACTTTTATATTAGTGTTAAATGACCCCTAACTTGTCTTTTGAGTAGAATAAAAGCTCATTTGCTTGAGGACAAGCAAATATCAAGTGTAAGGGTATATGATGAGGCGAAAAATGATCCGTTTTTAGGGGGTCATTTAAGCCCGAATCCGAATTTATTTGATCAAATATTGCCCTAAATCGTTCCTTTTGTGATTTTAGGTGTTTGGAGAGTGAATTCTGGAAAAGAGGCTATTTTGGACGTTTTTGGAGCATAAAGTGAAGAAAACGACAAAGTACCAAAAATCCAAGCTGGAAATACAAGGTGACGGTGTCAAGGGTTTGCTCTTGACGGCGTCAGACATGAAGAATAATTTACCGTAGCTGGTGACGGCGTCAGATGGAGTTATGGCGGCGTCAAAGTGGCCAAGATTAATTTACCGAAGGTGGTGACGGCGTCACATAGGCCGTCACGATTGGATCTAGGGCGTCCGAGGAAGTGTATGGCGGCGAGTTGACGGCGTCAGATTTAACTCTTGACGCCGTCAGGACGATTTTCCTATATATAGTTTTCTAGTTTTTTCATTAAAAGGGGGAGAAGTTTTCGTGAAACCCTAAAGACGATTTTGGTGCCTCTTTTACAGGTTTTTCAAGGGTTCCAAACCCTTGAGACCTTGCATTGTAATTGAGATAAGTATACTCTTAATTCAATCAATATGTCTATGTGTTGGTTGTTTATCTTTTGTTCTTGTCTCAATTTTACTATGCTAGGCTAGATCTCTCTTGTGTTTGCTTAGATCTAATGAAACCTAGGTGTTGATTATGTGTTGATTACTTGTCTATTCTTGTTTTGAATGAATGATTTTATATGTTAGGCTTAAGAAAACTGGCAGATCTCCAAATGGTAACATGCTTGAACGTCTTAAGAAACATGAACCGAGGCGTACTAGGTCTTTATTGGTTGTATTTAATGCATGAGCCACTGTTTACAATCCCTATAGTTGTGCTGGGTCATGGTGTAGGAGGAGATAAGAGCTCATAGAGTTGGGGAGTTATGTATGCCACTCCACGAATGGTATTAAGGAATACAACCCGTCATTCATACAAGTGTAACAAGTAATTAACATGTAAAAGATATCTAGGGAGTAATGAAGTCTAAGTAAACACAATTTCTCCAATTACTGCTCACAACCTTAGTTTAATATTAGTTTAATTTTATTTTCATTAGTTTAATTAGTTACAAAGTAGTTTTTGGGTTAGTTGAATAACAACTAATTCCGCCCACTCTTTCAAAACCCGAGATTTTAATTGCTTTCATAAAATTATAAAAACACAAAAATAATCATCTTTCACCTCTAGAACTATTAATTAGGTTTTCTAATCCTAGCGACACTATTCCTAAGCTGAACGATCAATCCCCCGGTATTTGTCACTATACTATACTACAACGATCAGGTACACTGCCTGGTGGGGGTTGTAAGCCTCGCGAGATCCCTCGAGAGGTAAAGCAAGGTGCGATTCTCACGCATCAACAACCTGCCTCACCGTGACTCACCACGAGTCACGGCTCGGCTACGCGTGAGCTGTCAAGACCATCGCAAGCCAAACGAATCAAAAATTAATAACCAAATCCAAATCCGGGTACAACAACATTAAGAACATCAAAAGAGCAAAGAAAACATAATGAGTCACCGCACCGAGTCAACTCAGTTGACTCGGTGGTTGACCGAGTCGGTTGTAGAGGCGAGAAAGGGGTCCACACGAGGGTTTAGTAACATTTTTAAACCATTTTTATGAATAAACCTCATTAAAATTGGATTTAAATAAAAAAACTTAATTAGGGTTTTGAAATAAATTAAGGAAAAGAAAAGAAAAGGAGCGCATGGGGGTTTGTTACCGTGAGAAAAGATGGTGGGGAAGGTGGTGGTGTCTCAGTGATAGTGGTGGCGGGCTGTGGTGGCGCGTGGAGTGAGTTCCGGTGGGAGCCGAAGGCTCAAAATCTCCAGAAACAATAATAAGCCTTCGATCTATCGATTAGACGAAGAAAAGTTTCGCTGGAAAATATTCCGGCACGGTGGTCGCCAGAATCTGCTACTGCTCCTGCAAGGGGGCGGGCGAAAAAATTTAAAGAGAGAGAGAGAGAATTGAGTGAGTGTTTGTGTGTTTAGTTGTAGAAATGAATAAATAAATAAATAAAAAGGTTTATATATTAAAATGGGAAGGGTAGAAATGAAAATATAAGGAATGAGGGTGGATATTGAAAATAAAAGGAGGGACCAAATACGTCAACGAGTTAAACTTCTCGCGCAAACACTCCGGGGCTCAAATGACATAGCAAACGGACGCGAAAAATTACGAAACTTGCGCCATTTTCACAAAATCATTTTTCCAATAAAATTAAGAATAAACTTCAAAGTTTTTCTCAAACTCAATATAATTCAAATAATTTGGCAAATGCAATATGATTTGAGTTTTCTAGGTTGTGCCGACATCGATAAAGGAATAACGCTCACATTAAACAAGATATTCTCAGTTTTTCAAACCCAAACAAGTTCAAAGAGATTCAAAAGTTAAAGAAAATCAAAATTAAATGTTTTGGCTCTTAAAATAGGTTTAAGAAAAGTACCGGGCGTTACAAAAAAGGTAACTACGGCGTAGGTGGAGATAGCCTCTACACCGTAGTTAGTGTACTTTGAGCATACTTCAATAATTTTCATTCAAAACCTTCCAAATCCGCGTCCTTACATTCCAATGCTCATTTTTAACCTGAAAATAGAATATAAAGAAATAAGAGTATATATCCTAATAAAATGATATAAAAGATGAGCATAATAAGGGGAAATTAACACTAAAATAACATAACTATTTGATGTTATCAGGTGATCAATCCAACATAAAACTACTCAACATATTAACAACCCCTTTCGACCTATAATTCTTAATATGTCAAATGCAATAAGATAGGTTCATGACAGAAGTAGAAATAAATCAATTTCCCAATCAAGTTCGTTAGACACGAGATCAAGCATTAAACAAGATTGTATTTGGGTCGATAATGGTTTTGTTGGCCAATTTCTATAAGGCAAGCACCAAGTTACCATAAACAAACATCTTGAAATAATATCAAAGCAATAGACCCTTTCAACCTATATCTATTACAGAGATACATCAAACAACTAGCAATGGTCCAAATACAAAATCATCAATTGGATTTATTCATACTATCAAAGCAAGCAGTCCAACACACGTTCCACAATCACATGACTACAACACCTAAATAAATATAATATGACTACTCCATTATCTCAGTAACAAAACTCATAACATTCAATATAAATTTCATAAACTTCATAATACGAATTTGTTTCAAATAAGAATTATACCAATGGTTACAAAGATTGATCACATGATTTCAATAGGAACTTCACACGTATGCTACAACTTCTAGACTCTGTCACAGTACTTGGAACTCGAACTCTTCACTTGGCAACCTTGATACGGTGAACTTGGTGTGAGTGATGCAAAGATTGCGGCCTTACAAAAGGTTTTACTTCTCAAGGGATCTTAAGAAGCTTTGCAATCCTCCAGGAAGTGTACATGGTCATTGTATTGTAGTATAGGTATGTCCGTGGGATTGATCATTCTCTAGTGGAATAGTGTCGTTAGGTTGAATTGTATGTCAATTTAAGCCTACAGGTGAGGGGTGATTCTTTTTGTATTTTTATGTTTTATGAAAGTAGTAAAAATCTTCGTTTTTAAGGAATGAGCGGAATTAGTTGCTAGTCAGTTAACCCAAAACTAATAATTAAACTAATGATAAAAATTAAATAACGAGAAAATAAAAGTGGTGGACTTCTTATAATGAGACAAACGTGTTTACATAGATATAATTACTATCTAGTTATCTTTTATTGATTCGTTGAATGTCACAGTGCAATTGTTTTAGTTGAAGCGTTGTATTCCTTAATACTAATCGTAGGGGTGTGCGACCTTCTCCAACTCTATGAATATTAATTTCTCCTACGAATGCGCGTTAAGCGCCCTATCATAGAATCACTAACATCTATTCATGCATTAAATACAATGGGAAAAACGGTAGTTCACATACCATTACGTTTTTTAAGATGTTCATGCTTGTTACACAATGGAGGTCAGCCAATTTTCTTAACCTAACGCGAATCAATCAACAGAACAATAGACAACTCATCAACAATCAATATAGGTTTCATTAGATCAAAGCAAAAACTAACAAACTTACGCTAACATGTTAAAAGAAATAAAAAATAAACAAATAATCAAACAACACATAGAGATATTGAAATATTAAAAGAGAACTTAACTTCAATTGAACATGGAAGAAAAGGGGGTATGAAAACCCTAAAAATTATGTGAAATTCGTACTAGGGTTTTTGTCTCCAAAGTTGGACCCTAATGAATGAAAAATCAAAAATTATATATCGATTTCAAAGGCTGACAGCGTCAGGTTATAAATCCTGACACCGTCAAACCACCGCGATTAGGGTTTCTTCTTGTGCAAGTCGACCTTCTGATGTCATCACTCTATATCTTCTGACTTCGTCAGGTAGGATCCTGACGCCTTCACTCTCTAAATCTTCTGTGTCGTCTCTCATTAAGTTAAGACTAGATGGCTTACATGTAACTACACCTGACGCCGTCAGGTGTAAAACCTTCAAAAGTTCATTGGAGCGTCATGTGTAAGTTTTTCCAACTCCGTTATCTTCAAGTGACAGCGTCACCTATTAAGGCGTGACGCCGTCAGGTGCAATTCCTGACAGGTTTTCCACGACTTTGCTGTTTTCTTCACTTTTGAGCCCAAAAATGTCCAAAATGCTCCAAATTACAGAAATCACGTCTCAATTACCTAAAATGAGAAAAGAAACGATTTGAGGCAATATATGATCATAAAAACACGATTTAAGGC
The DNA here is from genome assembly GCA_030686995.1 of Artemisia argyi. NCBI lineage: Eukaryota > Viridiplantae > Streptophyta > Magnoliopsida > Asterales > Asteraceae > Artemisia > Artemisia argyi. Next base: position 131,987,023 of record CM060677.1, read on the forward strand.
TTAAATTACACCTTAAAAGCATATCAAATAAATCTTTATCAAATATCCCTACACTTGGGATTTGCTTGTCCTCAAGTAAATGAGCTTTTATACTTATTAATTTACAAGTTAGGGGTCATTTAACATTAATATAAAAGTAATTACAACATACAATCGTTCTACCTTAGTGAAAATAAGTATATAAATTATACACTAGCACCTCACTTTAAGTGTTTGGATTCTCACATCTCTCAGGTGTTATAAAGATATATATCACATATAGAAACGGGAAAATATCACTCACTACCTGTTATAGCACATAGATTACCATAGGCTTGGGAAAGGATCAAACCTCCACCACTTTGGCGTAAACACCTAGGATAAACTATCAAAGAAGTCTTTTAAAGGGTTATAACATTAGGTGTAAGGGTATGGTAAACATGGTTTGTTGGATAAAGGGATATTTTACTGGTGACAAGTCAATTATCTTGGTCAATTACGTGTATAATGAGGTGTTGCTAAGCCAAGACTTGACTCAACTTTAACTAACTATAACACTTTTTGGTATTTTTCAAGACACCATTTTGACATAAACATAAATAAAAGAAACGGATGGTAGCCCGTATGTTTTTCTCTTTTCTTTTTCTATTTTTTTGATTTTTTCTATACACTCTTGCTCTACCATACAAAATAATACATCAAAAGGAGGTTGCATCCTCCCTACACTTGAACTTTTACATACTTTACACATAACTATTCTAATGACCCGAATCAAGAAAATAAAAACACTTGGAATACTTTAAACGTTAACATATATAAGGGTTAATGATTTTCCCTTTCACTTTGTAACGACTAGTACTTTAACCCATGAGTCTCAATCATCCCAAAACTGTATGTACAAGATATGACTCGACTTAGCAACCATGTAATCAATTAGACAATTAACAAAGGGTTTAAACATATATGTTGAAACAATAATGCACTAAAGATGAGTGCGTACAAGGTAGGATAAGGTGATTTAGGTGTACATTTGGGTGTGGCTTGTAAACAAATTCATCCTTTAAGTAAGATTCTTAAAGTTAGAAACAAAAAAGATAGGTTCTAAAGGGTGTACTAGGGGTATCGTGTACTAAAAATGAGTAAATCGCAAGGGTGTAAGAAAATTACTTGACCAACGTAGCCAATGTAATTATAATAAAGGTTTAAAACAAGGGTTATCCTAATGCCTCTTATCATATAGTAAATCCTAACTACACGAATGTAATCTCACTAGCGGTCTCGGGATGCATCACAAACGCAAGTTCTAGAATCTAAATATTGCCGGCACACTTACAAGAATCAAAGATGAATGCTATTTCCTAACAATCTAAAGGCGAACCTCACATTTTTGGGGTTGAAATTTTTGAGTGGTACGTTTTTTTGTGCTAGTCATATAATTCCTATCTATGAGACGCTTATTAAGACTAAAGTTTCATTCCTATATGTTGCAAAAAAATTCAAATTTGGTGCCAAAATAACCCTAACAAGTATTTTTCTTAGTTCTATTACACATTTACTCTAAAACAGAACAAACATCAAGTGGAGTTATAGTTTCTAAGGTATCCCAATTTACCCTCCCTACACTTAAATTGAACATTGTCCCCAATGTTCCTAAAAAGTATAAAAGTAAAGATAAAAGAGAATGAAAGAAACTAATACTCCATTGATTCGCTCAGCATGGACGATGGAAACAAGGTTAAATCTTCCTCCAAGAAAATGAACATGAAAAGCTTCACTCCAGAAATATAAAATCATCTTCTTGTCCAATATAACTGTCACACCCCCAAAATCGGGTCCAGCGGAAGCATACGTGTAGCTGGGGTGTAACTCAATCGGTATTACAACACAAGTTCAAAAATGGTTTTCACTTTAATCATTTAGAATAAAATCGTTTAATCAAAAATGTTTAATTTACATCATTAAAAGTAGTGCGGAAGTAGGCCCTTAAAATAGTTTGATATGGTCCCCATATAAATAATCAGAGTCTTCTATGACCATGCCATGCCCTGCCAAAACCTCCTGTAGCGTGCCATAGGTTAAAACCTGAAAATACATGCTAAAGTGTCAACACGAGGTTGGTGAGTTCATAGAGTTTGTATAACAAATAATGCCTATAGAGAAAAGATCGCCCAGCAAAGGCATCGTAAATCCACTCAGTTGCAAGTCCCGCCATAAGAGACTTGTAACCTGTGTGTTTACAACCCACTGCCAAATGTGTTAAAGTCTACGTGAACAAAAGTAATACTGATATCCCAATTCCCAGATAAATATAGCAAAACGGCTATATAAATAATTCGGTCGATAAGGCCATATGATAAATCAGTCAGGCGGGAAAACCCGTAATAAGGTTGATGCAAAGGCATCGCAATTCAGTCAAGTAAGGAAACAGCAATATTACGTTTGACATCACAGTCAAGTGGGGAATACCACAATACGTTTGACATCACAGCCAAGTGGGGAATACCACAATATTACAATGAACATATAGGTCAATCAAGTAGGGAAACAGCAATACTACGTTTGACATCACAGCCAAGTGGGGAATACCACAATATTACGTTTGACATCACAGCCAAGTGGGGAATACCACAATACGTTTGACATCACAGCCAAGTGGCAAGTGGGGAATACCACAATATTACGTTTGACATCACAGCCAAGTGGGGAATACCACAGTATTACAATGAGCATATAAGAACAATTGGGGACTATGAGGTCATATAAACAAGGATAATCAATCCCATGAAATACAGGAAATCAAACATACCAATGAATGCAGGTGATTAAATATACCAAAGAAATACCGATAGTCAAGCATACCAATGAAGTGCAGGTGATCAAATATATATTTAGATAAAGCTGGGAATATTTGAGTAATCAACCAGGTAAAACAAGTAGTGCGTTTAAGTAAAACGAGCATGTATTCTCCCCCAAAGAGTTTACCAAAACAATTGAAAAAGTAGGGGCTATGACTCACCTGGTGCGATAGCTACGATGACAAAAGTGGATACACTGAAAGGAGGCACGATCTCTAACCGCAACCTAATATGAGTAATAACGATCTTCCTTAGATCATGACATGATGAAATGAATGCACGTGCACATGATGCCTATACCACTCGTAACTTGGAAATACTAGTTATTGTCAAAGTAAAATAGTTTCCATACTTAGGAAAATAAGTCCAAATATAGAAGTATATAACTTGTCGTAGTATATCGTATAAAAATGTTAGTGTTATATTCCTCGTCTTGAAAACCTTATAATAGTGTCTAGTAGTCGCGTAATAAACCTTGAGTCGTACGTACTTCGTTAGTTAAAAATAAACTCCTTGAATAAGAATTCTAGAAAATAAATCATTTAGTACGTAGTTATATTATTTTCTAGTAGTGACTAGATATATATATATATATATGGTTTTGACGATTTTAAAACATGTATAACTTTGTCGTTTTAAGTTTATTTTCCTCGTTCTTTATATCCACGGAATCGTGGGACAACATACTAACATGTTTTTGACAATTTAGGATGGCTAGATCAAGTTTTAAGCTCAAATTTGCCCGAGAGTACTGTTCATCAGCAAGCATTTCCGGAAAATATAGTTTTCGTCGTTAAACTCGTTTTTAGCGTATCTTCTTCGTTATTAACTCGTTTTTATCCCCGTTTTCGGCCATAGTTCCGTATCGGAAAGTATTTTCTGAATCTTAGGTCCAAAATTACCCAGAATTCCCTGATCTTTCCACGTTTTGCAAAAATGGACAGCAACTTTCTATAAGTGTCAAAACTTGGTTTTCCTAGTTACTAACTTGTTCAAAACCAACCAAACCACTTTCAATCACCACAAATCTAGTCTAATCTTACCATACACCTTCTTAGGGTGTCATGGGTTCCTAAACATCACCAATCTTGGTGGATCTCTTGAAGTTACTAATAAAAATTATAGATCTAAGATTAAAGAGTATTATTGTAAAAGTGGTATATATAACATATATATATATGCATGATCTACTACTATGACATGAAAATACATAAAATAAATATATGAAACATTAAGAAAGATCAAGAAAAGCTTACTAGTAGTTTGAAGGTGTTTAAAGTAACTAGGTACCTAAATACTTCTTGGTTTTTATTTCAAAACCCAAAATAGAAGTATACTAGAGTTGTAAAATCACTTGATCTTGGAAAAATTATGGTTTCTCTTGTCTTGTGTTTCTTGGCCGATCATGGTGGAGAAGAGGAAGAGAAAAAATGAGTTTTCTTCAAGTATCCAAATGAAAGAAAATCATGTCTAGATATTTGTATTTGTAAAAGTCTTGGTCTTTGTTAAATTAAATAACACATGAATTAGGGGACTAGGGGGGGGGCGGCAAATATGGAGAAAAACAAGGAAAAGTTGGTGCTAATTAATGTTTGTGTCTAAATGTTGGATGAGTTTGTGTATTTTGTGTACACTTTGGGTGTTATCGGGTACCGAGTTATCTTGAAATAAATGTTAACGAGGTGAAGTAAGATACGATGAAGTTGTAAAAGTTGTAAAATATTATTCCTTACAAGAATCGGGTGTTAGAAATATTATCGTGTTGAGATTACGCAAACCGACGGAGTAATAAGCTCCGACCGTAAAATATAGTAATTGATTTGAAAACACCGGGTAAATTAATATTATAATTTTTATATTATTAAAATGAATATAAAAATATATTGGGATCATAGTCGGGAGTGTCGGACGTGTTAGTCACATTATTGGTCGTTTGTTAATGTTTATTTAGAAATAATTATACGTAAAAGTTAATTATACCAAAAGTACTAATTTAAATATCCTACGAGTGGAATAGTATGCAAGTGACATAATGGCGATACGCAGACTATTTCTAGTCCGTATGAAATGTCCCTATTGATTATGCATGAATTCGCACCTGAACCAATATGGTTACGCGAATTTAAATCCTCGTAAACCAGATTTACGACGAAATGAGTAATGCACGTGAATAGTGTATTTCTTCCGGAAATGAATAGTGTCAAGTGAATAGTAAAATTTCTGAACGCTTCTCAGAATATCAAATTGACCTAAAAAATGATGAATAGTACAATGATGAATAGCAATCGGTGAATAGTACTGATGAATAGTGAATTGTCGAAGTTTGGAAAATGACCGGAAAATACGAGTTGTGACAGTCTTCCCTTCTAACAGGAACTTCGTCCCGAAGTTCAGTTTTGGTTGGTCTCTAAAGTATATTGGTGAAAAGATGATAATAATTGAGAATTCCAGCGAACTTCCACGATAGGAATTCGACTCCGCTTCAACCGTTTGACCTAACAGTCCATGATTTCTATTGGTTATTACCAAGTCTACGTTTGTTCTTGGGTTGGGTTCCTTTCCAAATGGGATCACGAGTGACTAATCTGAAAGTCATTTCCTGAGATTTGAATAGGTGAAACATGGTTGTGTAATCCGGTTGTTCTCTAACAAGGCTCAAGTCTGACGGCCACCAGGCCTACTCTGTCTGAAATATTACGTGGTCCAGTGTATATCGGGTTCAACTTTCCCAGTTTTCTGAATGATATCATGCCTTTCCTAGGCAGAACTTTCAACATGATCTGGCTACCAACTTGAAGTTTTAATGGTTTACAACTTATAGAATTTGTAATTGATTCTTGACTTGTAGGAAATTTATGGTTATTTCATGAATGCTTACTGGACTAGTGAGTTAGGCTTTTTCCAAATTTCGATCCGTCAATGGATGTTGGCACTTCGACCATGGAGTGCTTCAAATGGTGTAGTCTCTAAGCTCGTGTGGTAACTATGGTTATAAAGGAATCTGATTTATGAAAAATGGTTAGTCTAACCATTTCTAGAGTCAATCACTCATGCTCTGAGCATATCTCCCTATGTTTGAATCGTTCTCTAATTCTGACCATTGGTCTACAAATGATAGGTGGTGTGGTTCCAAAGAGATCTTAATGAAATCGTTAGGAGTTGAGGTGAATTAAATTCCTTTATTAGGAATAATTGAAATGGGTATCATGAATCTTGTTTTGAAAGACTTACAGGGTTAAATCCGTAAAAGGGTGTTGTTGAAAATAATAGATTAGGATAAGGTTGGGATCCTCCGCAGGATGTCAGGAATTGAGTCTTTCTCCACCTACGGTGCTTAGTCTCCATTACTAAGATTTTCCCCAAGTTATAGGTCATCAAATTACAAACTCCTAAAGGTATAAGTGATGTATTATAGTGATTGATTTTCAAAGTTTGTTTTGAGATTGTGTGTTTTGTTCATAACCCTTCCCTGAGTAAATGAATTTAAAACTTTTAAGCAAACGGCTTTTTAAGTAACATTTTTCTTAATGTTTCAAAATTTAATAGTTATGCAAGATAGAACTATTTTCAACATAAGATGGATAATATGATTTACCAAAAATCGATGTTTAAAATTTCTTAGCATCTAGTAGTTTTATAAAAGATTAACTAAAAGAAATTTGCTTGTCAAAATAAGTGCCTTAGAAAAGTATTTCTTACAAGATATATGTTTTGCATAACTATAGTTTGAAGAAAAATCCATTTAAAAGTGAAAATATTAAGAGGATAAAATAGTCAGGTATGTATGTCTGCACAAAGGCATAGGTGTCTAACACGTTCGAATAAAGTCTATTGGTGAGGACATGTTCAATTTATAGTCTCGGTTAAAAGGTTGGATTTATCTCTATGGCGTTGCTTAGTGAGCACTCGTATCGAAACTAATCCTTATAATTTAGTTAAGCCAAATACTTTCCAGATGATGGAATTTTTGGTGATCAGGCCAGTGATAGTGGTTCGAATGGTTTTGTGATATCTTGGGATTTCTGTTGAGTTTTGAATGGTCTTACTGTACCGAGGGATCATCCTCATAGAAGGTATGGAAATTCTTTCCTAGGGAGGTCATTGATAATATCCACTTATCAATATAGGGAGTAGTGAGGGATGAGTGACATCGGAATCTATAGAGTGTTAGCTAATTCCATATATATATATGGGGGTGGGGAAAAGGAAATGATAGTGATGGTGAGAAGGGAAAAGACTGTGACAAACGCGACAAAACGAGATTGTGATAAAAGAAAATGTAAGTGCATTGTGTATAAATATGAAGATTTATGAGATGAAATGGTCAGTTAACCCGCTTCCAATCGGTGGTTCACGAAGTGATGAAAAATATGAATGTTCCGGCAACGAGAGTGTATACACACACACACACAAATGAAATATTTCGATATTGAGTAGAGAATTCAATCCAGACAAAATTTTATTATAACCATTCTCAGTGTTGCAAAATTCATTTCTGAGTCGGATATAGGTAGTCAGCCTATGTCCCACTATCCCGGGTTGAATATAGGTGACTAGTCTATATTCCACCGAGGTTCCATAAATTTTGAAATACTCAGCTCAGTTATACTAAGACTATGTCCTTTACAAATACCAAGACGTTCAGAAAGACAAAAGCAAGTGGCCCAAAACTCGAGGTCAAATGATGAAACTATGCAAAGAAGAACATAACGCGGTGACATATACGATACATGAGCATGCTTATATGAAAGACAATGATAGTAATCAACTAGAAAAAGTGAATATAATATACCAGATAATGAGACACAATTCTCATCACCTAAGTCAGCAACAAACCACAAGTGAGGCATCATCTTGGCAGGCAGGCACGTGACGGTCATAGGGTTAAGTTTTCGTAAAAGTAGCTATAGTCTAGGTTTTAAAAACACTTAGTTCGCTATAGCCAAAGCTCTGATACCAATCTGTCACACCCCCAAAATCGGGTCCAGCGGAAGCATACATGTAGCTGGGGTGTAACTCAATCGGTATTACAACACAAGTTCAAAAATGGTTTTCACTTTAATCATTTAGAATAAAATTGTTTAATCAAAAATGTTTAATTTACATCATTAAAAGTAGTGCGGAAGTAGGCCCTTAAAATAGTTTGATATGGTCCCCATATAAATAATCAGAGTCTTCTATGACCATGCCATGCCCTGCCAAAACCTCCTGTAGCGTGCCATAGGTTAAAACCTGAAAATACATGCTAAAGTGTCAACACGAGGTTGGTGAGTTCATAGAGTTTGTATAACAAATAATGCCTATAGAGAAAAGATCGCCCAGCAAAGGCATCGTAAATCCACTCAGTTGCAAGTCCCGCCATAAGAGACTTGTAACCTGTGTGTTTACAACCCACTGCCAAATGTGTTAAAGTCTACGTGAACAAAAGTAATACTGATATCCCAATTCCCAGATAAATATAGCAAAACGGCTATATAAATAATTCGGTCGATAAGGCCATATGATAAATCAGTCAGGCGGGAAAACCCGTAATAAGGTTGATGCAAAGGCATCGCAATTCAGTCAAGTAAGGAAACATCAATATTACGTTTGACATCACAGTCAAGTGGGGAATACCACAATACGTTTGACATCACAGCCAAGTGGGGAATACCACAATATTACAATGAACATATAGGTCAATCAAGTAGGGAAACAACAATACTACGTTTGACATCACATCCAAGTGGGGAATACCACAATATTACGTTTGACATCACAGCCAAGTGGGGAATACTACAATACGTTTGACATCACAGCCAAGTGGGGAATACCACAATATTACGTTTGACATCACAGCCAAGTGGGGAATACCACAGTATTACAATGAGCATATAAGAACAATTGGGGACTATGAGGTCATATAAACAAGGATAATCAATCCCATGAAATACAGGAAATCAAACATACCAATGAATGCAGGTGATTAAATATACCAAAGAAATACCGGTAGTCAAGCATACCAATGACGTGCAGGTGATCAAATATATATTTAGATAAAGCTGGGAATATTTGAGTAATCAACCAGGTAAAACAAGTAGAGCATTTAAGTAAAACGAGCATGTATTCTCCCCCAAAGAGTTTACCAAAACAATTGAAAAAGTAGGGGCTATGACTCACCTGGTGCGATAGCTACGATGACAAAAGTGGATACACTGAAAGGAGGCACGATCTCTAACCGCAACCTAATATGAGTAATAACGATCTTCCTTAGATCATGACATGATGAAATGAATGCACGTGCACATGATGCCTATACCACTCGTAACTTGGAAATACTAGTTATTGTCAAAGTAAAATAGTTTCCATACTTAGGAAAATAAGTCCAAATATAGAAGTATATAACTTGTCGTAGTATATCGTATAAAAATGTTAGTGTTATATTCCTCGTCTTGAAAACCTTATAATAGTGTCTAGTAGTCGCGTAATAAACCTTGAGTCGTACGTACTTCGTTAGTTAAAAATAAACTCCTTGAATAAGAATTCTAGAAAATAAATCATTTAGTACGTAGTTATATTATTTTCTAGTAGTGACTAGATATATATATATATATATATGGTTTTGACGATTTTAAAACATGTATAACTTTGTCGTTTTAAGTTCATTTTCCTCGTTCTTTATATCCACGGAATCGTGGGACAATATACTAACATGTTTTTGACAATTTAGGACGGCTAGATCAAGTTTTATGCTCAAATTTGCCCGAGAGTACTGTTCATCAGCAAGCATTTCCGGAAAATATAGTTTTCGTCGTTAAACTCGTTTTTAGCGTATCTTCTTCGTTATTAACTCGTTTTTATCCCCGTTTTCGGCCATAGTTCCGTATCGGAAAGTATTTTTTGAATCTTAGGTCCAAAATTACCCAGAATTCCCTGATCTTTCCACGTTTTGCAAAAATGGACAGCAACTTTCTATAAGTGTCAAAACTTGGTTTTCCTAGTTACTAACTTGTTCAAAACCAACCAAACCACGTTCAATCACCACAAATCTAGTCTAATCTTACCATACACCTTCTTAGGGCATCATGGGTACCTAAACATCACCAATCTTGGTGGATCTCTTGAAGTTACTAATAAAAATTATAGATCTAAGATTAAAGAGTATTATTGTAAAAGTGGTATATATAACATATATATATATATGCATGATCTACTACTATGACATGAAAATACATAAAATAAATATATGAAACATTAAGAAAGATCAAGAAAAGCTTACTAGTAGTTTGAAGGTGTTTAAAGTAACTAGGTACCTAAATACTTCTTGGTTTTTATTTCAAAACCCAAAATAGAAGTATACTAGAGTTGTAAAATCACTTGATCTTGGAAAAATTATGGTTTCTCTTGTATTGTGTTTCTTGGCCGATCATGGTGGAGAAGAGGAAGAGAAAAAATGAGTTTTCTTCAAGTATCCAAATGAAAGAAAATCATGTCTAGATATTTGTATTTGTAAAAGTCTTGGTCTTTGTTAAATTAAATAACACATGAATTAGGGGACTAGGGGGGGCGGCAAATATGGAGAAAAACAAGGAAAAGTTGGTGCTAATTAATGTTTGTGTCTAAATGTTGGATGAGTTTGTGTATTTTGTGTACACTTTGGGTATTATCGGGTACCGAGTTATCTTGAAATAAATGTTAACGAGGTGAAGTAAGATACGACGAAGTTGTAAAAGTTGTAAAATATTATTCCTTGCAAGAATCGGGTGTTAGAAATATTATCGTGTTGAGATTACGCAAACCGACGGAGTAATAAGCTCCGACCGTAAAATATAGTAATTGATTTGAAAACACCGGGTAAATTAATATTATAATTTTTATATTATTAAAATGAATATAAAAATATATTGGGATCATAGTCGGGAGTGTCGGACGTGTTAGTCACATTATTGGTCGTTTGTTAATGTTTATTTAGAAATAATTATACGTAAAAGTTAATTATACCAAAAGTACTAATTTAAATATCCTACGAGTGGAATAGTATGCAAGTGACATAATGATGATACGCAGACTATTTCTAGTCCGTATGAAATGTCCCTATTGATTATGCATGAATTCGCACCTGAACCAATATGGTTACGCGAATTTAAATACTCGTAAACCAGATTTACGACGAAATGAGTAATGCACGTGAATAGTGTATTTCTTCCGGAAATGAATAGTGTCAAGTGAATAGTAAAATTTCTGAACGCTTCTCAGAATATCAAATTGACCTAAAAAACGATGAATAATACAATGATGAATAGTAATCGGTTTATAGTAACTGATGAATAGTGAATTGTCGAAGTTTGGAAAATGACCGGAAAATACGAGTTGTGACAATAACCTATAAACAACTAGGAAAACAAACACAAAAACCTCACATAAAATCAGCAGTATAATTTACATAACAAATAAAATCCTGGAAAACAATGTAAGATATAATTCTTGCAAATAAATGTCTACAGTTTCCTGGAATTTTCAAATTAAAGATCTATTAAAATTATAAGATTTCTAGCAGAAAAACAAAATCTTTAAAATTTTACAGATACAGTACCTGACGCTGGCAGGTTGTAACGCCTGACGCCGTCAGGAATGGTCTGACAGAATTTTTTATACTTTGTTTCTGGAAACTTTCTGGAAAAATCTAAGTTTTAATACTTGGAATTTCTGTAGAACATTCATTGTGCCTCGATGCAAGCATTTGACTCAAACAAACATACAAATTTATATATGCTAAATCTATCTTTGTTATTATTCATGTCAAATCCGTTCTTAAAAACAAATATGATATTCCCTACACTTATCTTTTTGCAAAATACCTTTGTATGTCATTAAGGCAAAGTTAAAAACAAAATAAAGCATTTTCACAAAATATGTAAGATATGAGTAACAAACAAATAAAGATGGAGCATATATATGAAATAAAATAAAAACAAATAAACAAGCAAACAACTAAAAAGCTTGGGTTGCCTCCCAAGAAGTGCTTTTCTTTATTAACGAGTCTTGTAGCTAGACTCAAGGTCATGCCCCATCCTATGTGAGTGAGTTCCTCGCCGAGGACATCCTTAGGGTCGAACTTTGCTTTTTAATTTCATTCGGTTACGCTTTGTTCGGTATGACTTTTCAAACCTCTCTCCATCCGGATCATATAATGTCATTTTTATGTGCCATGATCCATCCCCTTCCTTAGGTGGCTTGTTCTAATTCCACTTATGTTTATCGCTCTCACTCTTCCACCCATTCATTTCTAGGTTGATTGGCAAAACTTCTAGGAATTCAATCATCTTTCTAAAAACTAAAGGATCCTCAAATGGGTCCAATTCGGTATCCCTAGCCAAGAGTTGCTCTACCAAATGTGTTCGGTTCACAAATTCCTACTCTAAATAGAATGGGCGTTGAGGTCCTATAAAATCTCCATTGATCCAAGGTCTATATCTAGAGGGTCTCCTATTTACGTCAACCCAATGAGGTGTTGGTTCCTCATCATTATCATAGGCGTGCTTTTTAACATCATATGCGGACCTACATTCACCTTCTCCTACCGCTATTTTGGATTCCTTACAATCAATCAAAGCACTAGCGGTTGCTAAAAATCTTCTTCCTACTAACAATGGGCACGTAGTGTCACTAACCATATCAAAGAAATGGAAATCAGCCAAAATTTTTAATTTTCTTACGTACACTAACATGTCCTTATTTATTCAGACCGGGTAAGCAACACTTCAATCTGCTAGACCAATCACTACTTCCGTCTCTTCTAACTTTCCTAACTTGAGAGTGGTGTAAAGGGATAGTGGGATTAAGTTAAGGCTTGATCCTAGATCGGTTAGTGTATCAACAGCTTCGGACTTCCCTATCTTGCACGACAAAACAAATATATCCGAATCATCCAACTTATTAGGTAACTTGTTTTGAACAAAAGCGGTTCCATTCTTAAATAACTTAATCTTTTCCTCATATTTTTCTAAGAGAGCATTATAATAAGGAGCACGAGTTAGGACATCGATGACTGGACATTCAAGATGGAGTTCCTTGAATTCATCATCGAGATCATGTTTGGAAGGTGTTTCAGTCACTTGGTTAACTGGCATATTAGTGTGTGTTTCATCTTTATGGTCTTTTTGAGGAATTTGAGTTTGTTTGAAACAAGTGTTTATAGCAATGACCGAGTAGCATTGTGGACAAGAACTAGGAGACAAAATTGATGAAATAGAGTTAACGTTTAGTTTCAGGTTCTTAATGGTGTCACTTGGGAGTGCCCCCAATTCTCGGTCATTGAGAGCTGTCAACATGTTGTTAATTTTATTTGTCATATCACTTTGTTTTTGTCTGAAATCGGCTTCAAACTTGGCTAAATGAGCTTCTTGAGATGCCATAAAATTGGACACTAATCCTTCAAAGTTGTTGGTACTATTGTAATTGTTTGAAGGATTATTGTTGAAAGTACAGTTCGAGGACGAACCGTTTGATTGGAAACGATTATGTGGATTGGAAGAATTGTTTTGAGATGAGTTTTGGTTTGTTTCCACCTAAAGTTTGTGTGATTTTTCTAAGAGGGGTTGTATGAATCACCATAAGTGTTTGGCTCGGGTTTGAAAGTGAACCACTTTTCTCCCGCTTCATCGGTACGCGTGGATTCGTAGTCCGCAAAAGCTTGTTCGGGGAGTTCCATGCAATCACGAGTGTCATGAGGACTACTGCATAATTCACATGAAGAAGTGATTTTGTTCATTCGGCTTGAAGGTGTGGGAGCTTCATAAGATTTTATGAGAAACTTGACTTGGTCTACAAGTTCCATGATCCTACAGTTAGGAATGCTTGAGTTATTCGAAGGCAAATATATTGCCTTAACCATTTTGCTCAATTCGCGGGGGTCATTCCGACATTCGTTGTCTTAGAGAGATTCTTCCGCATTCTTGTCACGTAGCTTACCACCGGCCGCTAGGTCAATGGTTTGACTTGTGGATTGATTGACATGATCGTAGAAAATTTAGACTTGGAGCCAAAGATCAATGCCATGATGAGGGACTTTTTGGAGTAAGTCCTTGAAACGAGTCCATGCTTCGTAAAGAGTTTCACCTTGATGTTGTTGAAACATAAAGATGTCATTCCTTAACTTGGTGGTTCTTCCTAGTGGGAAAAATTGATCAAGGAAACGAGAGGTGAGATCATCCCAAGAGGTGATAGATCCCGCATGTTAACGCTCAAGCCATTGACTAGCTTGGTCACGTAGAGAGAATTGGAAGAGACGCAATCATGTTGTCACTCGAGTGGCAACATCAAGGTCTATGGAATCAACGATTTTAAGGAAATCCTTGAGATGTTGGTTGGGATCATCGGAACGAAGTCCATGGAATGCACATCTACTTTGCACCAACCAGCTGGTGTTTGATGTGTTTAGAAAGCTTTAAATTTATAAGACTAATTTTACCATTTCCTTAATTCATAAAACACATGGGTAAAGTATAACCCCGTTTATAGTAAAGGTTTGAGGTAAGACCAGGTCATCCCAAGAGAGGTGATTGTTCTTATAGTTAGCTAAAGATAACAAAATTAGATTCCAATGATTGTCACTTATCACTAAAACTGTTTTTGTTGGATTTAAGATTTTTGAAATGTTTTCCCAATTGATATTAAAAGTATGTTTGTTAAAGGCTAAGCACATAAGATGAATGAGCATGTCTATCATAGATAATACTTGAACAAAGCATAGAAGCAAAACATGACTGGTGATCATGTAAACTAATATATCTCCTTGATGTAAAAGAATCTCCTTTCAGCCTATGATCCTAGATACATAAAGTGCATAAAGTATGGTCCAAGCATGAAGTATCAAGTATGCATTTCTCCTAACCAAGTCGCTAGACGTGAGGCTAGTCCTAAAACATGTTATAGTTGAGGTTATCATATGCTTTACTACCCAATTCTCACAAGTATAGCAATGGCTCGTTATAGACAGACGATTCATAATATAATCAATATAATTGCATCTTTCGACCTGTAAACATTTATAATGACCAATCAAGACATATGATAGGAGTCTAAACCATAATATATCAAATACATAAAAGATAGATTCAATAGTCATAATGCATATACGGGTTCAACTCATGGCAAAGATGCCTCTAACAAACATAAAAGTACTACTCCATATTCATGTAAAAGTAAACTAAGTAAACAAGTGATGTTGTCATTATACCGAGTTTTCCAAATGTGTTCATGTTCTAACTGTGTTCTCCAAGTGTTTCTCTGGCTTTAGCTAGTGGTTTTGGTGCAAACCACTACTAAAGTTCTTCTAATGATCAAGTGTGTTTCTTTGTTGAGGTGTGTCTTAGAGTCACGACTTGTACCTCTATTTATAGTGTAAATGGAACCCTAGCACGTCCCTGGTCAGCTATAAAAAGCAAATGATCCGCCTTATCATTGAAGTAGCTCATTAATGTAGAAGATATAACTGTCATGTGAAGTACACCGATCATTTGGTGTAAAACTGGTGAGCTTTGTTTCGCGTAACCGGCGCTTTTATAATATATAATCGACGCTCTTCATGTTTGACTCATGTATATATAGTTGACCAAGGGCATCCGTAAGCGGCGCTCTTTCTCCTTATAAGCGGCGTGCTTTAGTCCAAACTATGTCTTTTTCCTTATATGTCCATAAAGTCATCCTTTTCGTGCGTTTCTCGTACTTTCCTCCAAACTATTGTCCTGCACATATATTTTTATATTAAGTACCAAAAGTCCTAATAACATGGTTATTTATCATATATTTCACATAATATCGGGGGTAAAAATATGTATAATACGAGACTCATCAAACTCCCCCATACTTAAACCAATGCTTGCCCTCAAGCATATCAAAATTGTCTTTTAAAAATCAAGTCTCATATAAGTTTCAAATATATTTATGTATATCCAAGACAACCGAGAATAACATGACATGCTTGACGAGTGTGTAAATACTCATCATTTTTGTCTTATCTGAACTCCAAAAACATTTAAAAACACTCAGAAATACATCCAAATACTAAAAATATCCCAGGATTGTGTTTTATATGTTTCAGATGCAAAATGATTGAAAACAGATGAAAAAATGAACAAAGTTTGCATAATTGGCAGTTTCAGTCCCTCAACTTTCAAAACTTGTCAAAATCAGTCCCTAGGCTTTTATTTTGTAAGAAAAGTCACCAAAGGTCCTTTGGAAATCATAAGTTGTCATAATTAGTCCTTTGGTAAAAAGTTTCAAAAGTTGTCAAAATTAGTCCCTGAACTTTGCAAAGCTGTCAAAAATGGTCCCTGGGATTAAAATTTTGGAAAATATCAATCATGGTCCTTGTGTTAATGATCTTTGGCAGAAATGGTCCTTGTGTGAAGAGTTTGGATAAATTGCAAGTTTGGTCCCTGCAGTTTGGAATTTGGCAAAATTGGTCCCCAGAAAATTTAAAGTTTACAACAAAGGGCTTTGTGGAATTAAAAGATGGCAAGGATGGTCCTTATTGGCAAGTTTTAGAAAATGGCAGGAATGGTCCATAGATTTTCAGTTTTGACACATTTGGTCCTTGGGCTAATACAAGCTACAAACAAACATCCCTTTCATTAATAAACTTAACCCATAAAAACCCCACACCATTTGTAATCCAATCCAGTCCAAACAACCATCCTTATACCACCCTTGGCCCAACACTCCTGGCCCAATCCATAAACCACCCCCCGTTTAATACTAAACCCAACCTGGGTCAAACAGTCAAAGTCTGGGTCAAACGGGGTCAAACTCATCCCCTTCTTCCTTTTACCCGCTTTACCCAGAAGACTAACCACCATCTCCCAACACCACCCCTGCAAAACTCCAACCATCCTCAAAAGCTCCTCATTCCAACTCCCAATCCCACTACTATCCTCACAAAACCCTACCTACCCCATTTGCCAAGCTGGCAATCCAAAATCCCCACAACACTTTTTCCCGCCAAAATGGAATTGAGGGTTCAGATCATGGTTACTTTAAATTGACGAGTGGGATTTGATCAGGAAAGCACAAGGGTGACAATTGTGATGTTTTCACACTCAGAACAAGCATACAAGGCAAAGGAAACCCTAGTTTAGTTTTAGTATAAATAGGACCATTGTTGTAAGCCTCAGGGCATCCCTTTTCTTTGTATCTTTCTTAATTTAGACTTAATGTTCAGTTGTGTTCCTAAATTTCAAAGTTAATTTAAGTTTCCTTTTAATTCCATGCAATTCGTATTTTTACTTAAAGTTTTAAATTTCTTGTTATTGAATTCAATTGCATCTTATATTGTCTCAGAAGCTTTCATAAGCATTTTTTTTAAAGTTGTTTGAAGTAAAAGAAATCAAAAACTCAGAAAAAGAAAACAAAAAATACAAAGAATATATATATATATATATATATATATATATATATATATATATATATATATATATATATATATATATATATATATATATATATATATATATATATATATATATATAAATTGAAGAAGAAAGGAAGAAGCAGAAGTGGCAATGGTTATGGAGTATGGTTTAGAGTCCCATGGGGGACATTAGGTTGTGAATTGGTTACTGGTTCTTAGTTATCTTCTAGCTTGGATGTCAAGTAAATACTTTTGTTATAACCTTTGTTGCTTGATAATTGTTGTTAGTTGTTACTTAATTCTGCTTATTTAGACTCATATCAGTTTAGTATAATCTAATTAGTTAAGTTTGAGTGTTAATTTGGTCATTTCCTTTGAAGACTTTTCAAAACAGTCACATTAAGGGGTGTTTGGTTTAAGTGGTTCTTCTGTGTTCAAGCTTGGTTCAGGTGTTGCATTTTGTTGAGACAGTCTCATTTAGGTTCCTTTAGGTATGATTTACCATAAAATACATAGGTCATGCAGTAAAAAGTCAGAATCTCCTTTTTAGTACCCATTTAAGTCCACTAATAGAATTTAGGAGTACATAACCCTTCAAATCAGTTCATAGTTGATTAACTTAGCTTTATCAAGTCTCATTGTAGCTTATAAACATGTTCTCAGTCAATTAGAAGCAATTGAATCTCACAAAAGTCAACTTTGCATCATTTCATCAAAAGTCAAAATTGCATATGTAGTCACAAATGCATTTTTAGCAAGAATTTTCATGGTTTCATGCTTGATCTTTTGGACCTGAGCTTTTGGATATTTGAAGTTTGTCAGCTTAGCTTGTTAAACATAATTCTTTTCTTAATTTTTAGATTTTTTGTGTGCTTATTCATGAGCTTGAACTTGCCTGTTTGACCCATGCCTGCCCTGCATTAGTTCCACTGCCCCTCTTTCATAAGCTCAGTGTGAGCTTGTCTGTGGGCCCCACTCCAAGTTTAGTGGCTTTTTGTGAAGCTCACTAGGCTAGCTTGTAGGTTCAGGCTTATATTTGGGCTTCTCAGCTTATTTGATAAGCCAAACCAGGCTTGCATAAGCCACCAGTGGCCTGCTATTAAGCCCAGTCGCCTATTTGGTCTGTGGCACTTGGATTGTGCTTATTTCAATTTTTTTAGCTTATTCACTCTCCTTTCTTGGAGTTCTAGCTTATTTTTAGTGAGTCAATCTTGTTTCCATCTCACTTTACCCTTGGTGTTCAGATTGTGGCTTATTTATAGCTTTTTCATAGTCTAAACTCCATTTTGAGTTTCAATAAGCTTACTGTGGAAAATAAGCTCTCCAAAGAGCTTATTTGAAGGTTTTGAAAAAGTTCTCTTTGTAAAATTTACTTATTAGTTGGTGTTGAGTAGTGTTGTAATAGAAATTAGCAAAGAGAAAAATAAAAGAAAAAAAGTGCAAAACCCAGGACTCGAACCTGGGTCACACAGCTCAAACTACACAGACTTACCACTCGCCCTTGGGTCTTTTTCAATAAAATCCTTGCAACATTTAATATATAATTAGTTGTGTTTGTTTTGCTTATTAGCTTTTCAGCTTTTGGTAGCTTAATTCCAGCTTATTTTTCCACTGTGCCATCACCTTTTTTATTTTTCCTAGGTTAACATTAACTTGTAGTATTTTCTAAAAAAGTTTCAGAATTTTTTAGTTTAGTTTTAATATTTATAGAATTTAATTAGTGTTTAATAGTGTAACAATTCACATTTTCAGATTAATTACTATTCCCGAGAAATTTACTATTCATTTTTACTATTCATTTTCCCGAAATTTTCCCGAAAGTTGATTTTTATTTCATATTCTCTAGTGATAAATCATTTCCATGGCAAATTAAATGTTTGACATTCGTTAGATCATTTTCGTGAAAGTTATTAAGGAATTACACGGAATTATACGTTTTAGGGTAAAACGTCATTCAAAAATTCTACGCACAACGAAACTCGACCGCGTTAAGTGACCCCGCATCAGAAAAATGTTTAGTACTCTCATGATTAATTATAGAATTAATCATGACTAAGAAAAATATGACCAAAATAAGCCTCGGCCGTGAAAAAAACTGGAATTTTCAGTTTTAAACGTTTTTACTCAGCCGTAACCTTAGCCTATACCTGCACCGCATTTTTAAGACGATTTGAGTTTTCAACTTATTAGAAAAAGTCAACATATTTTTCCTTCCTCCTTTGACCAAAAATCATTCCTTGATTTTTAGGCTTGCGGTTTTAGGTCTAAAAGACATTTAACACCAACCGACACTAGACTGAGCACAGCCTAGATATTACAAGTCATTTTAAGTCATTATTATCCTATTAGAAAAGTTACATTTTACTTTTCTCAATTTTACGCAACTTTCGTACATTTTACGTATTACGCGTTTTAGACCCGTGTTTCTAGTTTTAGCAGGGTTTTACCACCCAAATAGAACCTACCACACATTTTATATTTTATTATGGACTATATTGACATGTTTAACCATACTTTCAAGTTTCTTATTTTTACGATACCCGGTTTTACGTTTTGAGGCTTAATCATTTACGGTTAGCAATTTACGGGGTCAAACTAGTCACATAAGTAGGATAATATCATCAAAAGTCCACACCTTGTTCTCCAAGTTCATGAACCGACTTAGGGGGGGGGGATTTCAGCCCATAGGTGGCTTAATCTCATGACAATAGCCTTAGGATGATTACATGTGTTCACCTTGGCCTCCAAGGTTGGACTAGTCAACTAAACTAACCTCCTTAAGACCCTATATAAGCCCCCCATCCCCCTTTGTGCCGTGCATATCCCCACACCAAACCACACCACACTTAGCTTATTTACTTCTAATTTCTAGCAAGGTTCAAGTACTTCTTCAAGATAGAAACCCTAGTTTCTTTTAGATAACCAAAAACACTTCCATAACCTCATATACTTTGGTGATTCTCTTGAGTTTAGATCCACTCAAGTCACCTAAACCTTCATCACAAATCATTCAAGAATACAAGGGTAGAAGGGTTACTAAAGTGGAGGAAAGCTTATTCAATCAAAGTCCTAGTTCTTGTCCTAGTTTCCCTTTTTCATTAAGGCCAAAAGTTGTAAGCAAACCCTAACATACTTTCTTGTTAATTATCATTTTCATGCTCTTTGTGTTCCTTTCATGCTATATATGTTCTTGTTATTGTGTTCATGATGTTTAAAAATGGACAAAACAAGTATTAGTATACATATGTTAACTTATGACAAGTAAACAAGCAAACTAGTGATTTTTATGGAGAACCACGACCAAAATAGTATAACTTTGATATTTTACACTTACTTACTGTTAAAGAGGACTTAACAAGGAAAACATAGCAATTTGAATCACCCAAAACGAGTACCCGAGTCAAAAGTTATGGCCATAAGAAGTTAGCGAAACCAAAACGGCAAAACTGCCTTTACCCTACTGTTTTGCATTCTGAGATTTTGAAAGTCCCCCTTCTGGTCCGATTCATCAAAAAGTTAAAACACGAAAGTTGTCCGGAACGACGTTTTCGTTCAGGGACAAAGAAGCTCGAGCCCTGAAAACGCTTTCCGAGTGATAATTTTCTTCAAAATCTTAACAGCCCATTTTAGACGAAAGTCACTATATTATAGTTATGATTTATTAAGACCAAGAGGTCTAATGACCTAAAGCCAAGACCACAACCATGGCTAAAGCCAAGGTTGAGTCTCAAGACCATGGAAAAATGACCAAGGTCACGGCGAAGCCATGACTAAATGACCATATAAGCTTACTTAGGCGTAAACATGAAACAAGGAATTAGGCGATAACTTGAACAAGCAATTTGGATCTACTTCACTTAAAAAGGAACCATGAGATATTATAAAGAGAAAATGGTCATACAAGACTTATGAAACTACCCCTAATAACAATCTTCATGTACTAATAAACTTTCCTAAGTTTATTCAAATATTGGACATGTAACTTTTCGGATTAAAACTTATACATTTGTTATCAAATACTACAATAGTAGGGAGCCTCATGTGAGGAGTTCATTAAGTAAGCCATCGAGATGAGTTGTGGATTTATGAATTAAAGTGTCCTGGCTCCTCGAACGTTTACTCCATGACTTCTGAATTATGTCGGCCCGAACGGTAGTAAGAGATATACAACTTATACATGTTTCATAAACCATTTATATTCAAAGACTTACACTATATACTAAGTACTACATCATGAACATTATGCAAGACATATATAGGCAATTCTTCGCATTCTTAGACGTTACTCCAAACCTAAGTCGCAACGTTCTATTATAGGCTGCTCTTAGTGACTTTCACGATTCGACTACCACTTTGATTTCACATCACTTAAGCTTAAGGTGAGTCATAGCCCCTACTCTTTTCATACTTGTTTTAAACTCTTTTGGGGAGATACATGCTTAAACTACTTGCTTTCTCTTTTACTAAAGACAATTTAACTAATATGCTATGCTATACTTTTATACTCTTAAACATGACGTGTAGTTTTATTACGATATGTGCCTTAATGTGTTAAACCTATTCTATGCGCTATATTCTTTAACTACTGTTTAACTCCTGGATGGAGCCGATGGAGAGGTATTGATAGTACTATCGGGCTGACGCCCCCACCATTGCCATATATTCCTGGCCTTGGGTGAATATAATCCAGCTTTGAAGCATTTGTGCTTATTCTTATAAAGCATTTGTGCTTATTCTTGTCAAGAGGTTCAGTAGGCAGTGATACTTTACATTAAGCATGCATATATCGTATACACATATATCGAAATCATACTATATGTTAGCAGTGGGTTGTGAACACACAGGTTGCAAGTCTCTTATGGCGGGAATTGCAACTGAGTGGATTCACGATGCCTTTGCTGTGCGAATATTCTTTAAAGACTTTTCAACTGTTTTAAGACAAACTCTATGAACTCACCAACCATTGTGTTGACACTTTAGCATGTTTATCTCAGGTCTATAAGGTGATAGCTGTTGCATGGAGCATAGAGTCGCTTGGCATGTTTTGAAGACTTATGCTTTTATCTTTACCATTCGATATGTTTTAAAACTCTTATGTATTGTATTATGGAACTCAAGTTTGTAACTCGAAACTTATTAATCGAATTGTCACTTTTCAAAACGTCTCATTTAGAGTTCGTTTTCTATACCTTGTACTTTGTATTATGAAGTAGCACCCCTATGACACAATCTTCCGCTGCGATATTTTGGGGGTGTTACAAATTGGTATCAGAGCCTTGGTTATAGAGAACTAGGTTGCATATACTACCTAGACTATAACTGCTATAAACATTAAGACTCTCCTCTTTATATTGCCTTAAAAACACTTCATGCGCATATGCTTATTGCTAATTATTTGTTTAGGAAAAACCCCAGACAATAGTCAAGTCACCAAAAATTTAGAGCTAAGTAATAATTGTTTAATTAACTTAATCTTGTGACAGTTCTTGTTTGATAAGACATAAGATTAAGTTAAATAAAGGTTATTAGTTTCCTGTAGAGATTTGATGATTTGCCTTATACTTTCTTTATATGATTCTAATACCTAGAAATGGTTCATATGTCCTAGTACGACACTCAAACCTTCCTACAAGCACGACTAGTCCATTTCGTCATATCACCTTCTCTAGATGCCCAGACTACGTTACCCTTTCACAACTTAAGAGCAGATGATAGAAAGTCTACCCAATTATGTAGTATCAATTGTTGAGATATGTGTGCCTGGTAATATGTATACGTGTGAAAGGAAGCAATTATAATTATGGTGGCCAACATAATTATAAATGCGTCACGACTCACGTAGACATATGTGACCATGCTTACATTAATCAACGATTGACTCAAATTGACAAGATTTAAGACTAAGTAGTATAGGAATATCACCTCAAATCTGACGTCAATAAAATGTCCCTCCTTGTAGATATCATGGCACCAAAGAGAGTAACTCGTAGCACTAGCCGAGGTGGTGCAACACCAAGAGGTGGAAGAACTGGTGGTCGTGGAGGTAGAGGAGCTGCTCACGACACTAGTAACCCTAGTAATGATAGTGGAAGAACTGGTGGACGTGGAGGTAGAGGAGATGCTCACGACACTAGTAACCCTGGTAATGCTGGTGGAAATCCAGATGTCTCCACCATTATTGCCCAACAACTACAAAACCTACTTCCCACTATAGTCACACAAGTTGGCAATCACATGAACAATTCGGGAAACCACGGAAGCATAAATGATGCTACAAATGATGGAGGAAGGAATGATAACAACAACAACAACAACAACAACAACAACAACAACAACAACAACAACAACAACAACAACAACAACAACAACCATAGGACTGGATGTACGTATAAGGAATTTACGTCATGCAAGCCAATTGAATTTAATGGTAAAGGAGGTGCATTGGCATATACACGATGGGTCGAGAAGATGGAGTCAGTGATTGATATCAGTAACTGTGCAATCCACCAGAGAGTGAAATATTCTGCATGCTTGCTATCAGAAAAGGCATTGACATGGTGGAACATGCAGATTCAAGCAAGGACTAGAGAAGCAGCTGTAGGCATGACATGGGACGACTTTAAGGGACTACTGAAGGAAGGGTACTGCCCGGTTAATGAAATGCAAAAACTAGAGGACGAGTTTTGGCATCACTCTATGGTAGGGGCTGGTCATGCAACCTACACAGATCGGTTTCATGAACTAGCTAAACTAGTTCCTCATCTGGTTACCCATGAATCCAAGAGGATTGAGAGGTACATTTATGGCCTTGTTCCCGAGATTCGTGGGATGGTGAAAACAACCGAACCTCCCACAATTCAGAGTGTAGAATCCCTTACTTGAACGAAACTAGATCTTGTGGAATCATATTGAATATTTGACGATACATTCCGTACCTTGCGAAAAAACCGATCCTTGTTTACCAACCACACATTGTCTAACCAAATCAAATTCTCTCTCGATACGTTCCTCAAAAAATCCGATTCGGGCAGATTCTTCCCCCAACTAACGAAGAGATCTTGGCGGAATTGCCACATATATTGAGAGCAGGAACCCTAACAGATGAGATGGTTAGAAATGGAACATTGAAGAATAATGATAAAAGGAAAGGAGCAGGTGAATCAGGCGAGCAAAAGGGTACAATGGTTGATAATAAGAGAGCAAGAGGATTTGCGGCAATAGTTTATGATCAGGGAAAGTATGAAGGTCCACATCCTAAGTGTAATAAATGTGCTTATCATCATCAGAAGTCTGAGCCATGCCGAGTGTGTACAAAATGCAAACAGTTGGGTCATTTTGCAAATAAGTGTAGAGCATCGATGAATGCGGGCAATATAGGAAACAACCAAAAGACATGCTTTGAGTGCAACAGCCCAAACCACTTCCGAGATACTTGTCCTAAGTTAAATAGGGCACAGGGACAAGTGCTGGATAACCCGACTCTAGCCGTAATGCTTGAAGAAAATAACCCGAACCGTGGATACAATGTTAGTCCACCTCGGGGTCGAGCATACTATTTGGGTGCTAAGGAAGCCCGCAATGCGTAACGGGTACGTACCTTACCCTACCATAATATTCTATTCTAGATCTAGCTTTATTATGCCTTTATTAAGATAAGAGACCTAGACACACTAAACTTCGGGACGAAGTTTCCTGAAGGGGTAGAGACTGTAACAATTCGCATTTTCAGATTAATTACTATTCCCGGGAAATTTACTATTCATTTTTACCGAAATTTTCCCGAAAGTTGATTTTTATTTCATATTCTCGAGTGATAAATCATTTCCACGGCAAATTAAATGTTTGACATTCGTTAGATCATTTTCGTGAAAGTTATTAAGGAATTACACGGAATTATACGTTTTAGGGTAAAACGTCATTCAAAAATTCTACACACAACGAAACTCGACCGCGTTAAGTGACCCCGCATCAGAAAAATGTTTAGTACTCTCATGATTAATTATAGAATTAATCATGACTGAGAAAAATATGACCAAAATAAGCCTCGGCCGTGAAAAAAACTGGAATTTTCAGTTTTAAACGTTTTTACTCAGCCGTAACCTTAGCCTATACCTGCACCGCGTTTCTAAGATGATTTGAGTTTTCAACTTATTAGGAAAAGTCAACATATTTTTCCCTCCTCCTTTGACCAAAAATTATTCCTTGATTTTATAAGTCATTCCTTGATTTTTAGGCTTGCGGTTTTAGGTCTAAAAGACATTTAACACCAACCGACACTATACTGAGCCCAGCCTAGACATTATAAGTTATTTTAAGTCGTTATTATCCTATTAGAAAAGTTATATTTTACTTTTCTCAATTTTACGCAACTTTCGTACATTTTACGTATTACGCGTTTTAGACCCGTGTTTCCAGTTTTAGCAGGGTTTTACCACCCAAATATAACCTACCACTCATTTTATATTTTATTATGGACTATATTGACATGTTTAACCATACTTTCAAGTTTCATATTTTTACGATACCCGGTTTTACGTTTTGAGGCTTAATCATTTACGGTTAGCAATTTACGGGGTCAAAACTAGTCACATAAGTAGGATAATATCATCAAAAGTCCACACCTTGTTATCCAAGTTCATGAACCGACTTAGGGGGGGGGGGGATTTCAGCCCATAGGTGGCTTAATCTCATGACAATAGCCTTAGGATGATTACATGTGTTCACCTTGGCCTCCAAGGTTGGACTAGTCAACTAAACTAACCTCCTTAAGACCCTATATAAGCCCCCCATCCCCCATTGTGCCGTGCATATCCCCACACCAAACCACACCACACTTAGCTTATTTACTTCTAATTTCTAGCAAGGTTCAAGTACTTCTTCAAGATAGAAACCCTAGTTTCTTTTAGATAACCAAAAACACTTCCATAACCTCATATACTTTGGTGATTCTCTTGAGTTTAGATCCACTCAAGTCACCTAAACCTTCATCACAAATCATTCAAGAATACAAGGGTAGAAGGGTTACTAAAGTGGAGGAAAGCTTATTCAATCAAAGTCCTAGTTCTTGTCCTAGTTTCCCTTTTTCATTAAGGCCAAAAGTTGTAAGCAAACCCTAACATACTTTCTTGTTAATTATCATTTTCATGCTCTTTGTGTTCCTTTCATGCTATATATGTTCTTGTTATTGTGTTCATGATGTTTAAAAATGGACAAAACAAGTATTAGTATACATATGTTAACTTATGACAAGTAAACAAGCAAACTAGTGATTTTTATGGAGAACCACGACCAAAATAGTATAACTTTGATATTTTACACTTACTTACTGTTAAAGAGGACTTAACAAGGAAAACATAGCAATTTGAATCACCCAAAACGAGTACCCGAGTCAAAAGTTATGGCCATAAGAAGTTAGCGAAACCAAAACGGCAAAACTGCCTTTACCCTACTGTTTTGCATTCTGAGATTTTGAAAGTCCCCCTTCTGGTCCGATTCATCAAAAAGTTAAAACACGAAAGTTGTCCGGAACGACGTTTTCATTCAGGGACAAATAAGCTCGAGCCCTGAAAACGCTTTCCGAGTGATAATTTTCTTCAAAATCTTAACAGCCCATTTTAGACCAAAGTCACTATATTATAGTTATGATTTATTAAGACCAAGAGGTCTAATGACCTAAAGCCAAGACCACAACCATGGCTAAAGCCAAGGTTGAGTCTCAAGACCATGGAAAAATGACCAAGGTCACGGCGAAGCCATGACTAAATGACCATATAAGCTTACTTAGGCGTAAACATGAAACAAGGAATTAGGCGATAACTTGAACAAGCAATTTGGATCTACTTCACTTAAAAAGGAACCATGAGATATTACAAAGAGAAAATGGTCATACAAGACTTATGAAACTACCCCTAATAACAATCTTCATGTACTAATAAACTTTTCTAAGTTTATTCAAATATTGGACATGTAACTTTTCGGATTAAAACTTATACATTTGTTATCAAATACTACAATAGTAGGGAGCCTCATGTGAGGAGTTCATTAAGTAAGCCGTCGAGATGAGTTGTGGATTTATGAATTAAAGTGTCCTGGCTCCTCGAACGTTTACTCCATGACTTCTGAATTATGTCGGCCCGAACGGTAGTAAGAGATATACAACTTATACATGTTTCATAAACCATTTATATTCAAAGACTTACACTATATACTAAGTACTACATCATGAACATTATGCAAGACATATATAGGCAATTCTTCGCATTCTTAGACGTTACTCCAAACCTAAGTCGCAACGTTCTATTATAGGCTGCTCTTAGTGACTTTCACGATTCGACTACCACTTTGATTTCACATCACTTAAGCTTAAGGTGAGTCATAGCCCCTACTCTTTTCATACTTGTTTTAAACTCTTTTGGGGAGATACATGCTTAAACTACTTGCTTTCTCTTTTACTAAAGACAATTTTACTAATATGCTATGCTATACTTTTATACTCTTAAACATGACGTGTAGTTTTATTACGATATGTGCCTTAATGTGTTAAACCTATTCTATGCGCTATATTCTTTAACTACTGTTTAACTCCTGGATGGAGCCGATGGAGAGGTATTGATAGTACTATTGGGCTGACGCCCCCACCATTGCCATATATTCCTGGCCTTGGGTGAATATAATCCAGCTTTGAAGCATTTGTGCTTAGTCTTATAAAGCATTTGTGCTTATTCTTGTCAAGAGGTTCAGTAGGCAGTGATACTTTACATTAAGCGTGCATATATCGTATACACATATATCAAAATCATACTATATGTTAGCAGTGGGTTGTGAACACACAGGTTGCAAGTCTCTTATGGCGGGAATTGCAACTGAGTGGATTCACGATGCCTTTGCTGTGCCAATATTCTTTAAAGACTTTTCAACTATTTTAAGACAAACTCTATGAACTCACCAACCATTGTGTTGACACTTTAGCATGTTTATCTCAGGTCTATAAGGTGATAGCTGTTGCATGGAGCATAGAGTCGCTTGGCATGTTTTGAAGACTTATGCTTTTATCTTTACCATTCGATATGTTTTAAAACTCTTATGTATTGTATTATGGAACTCAAGTTTGTAACTCGAAACTTATTAATCGAATGGTCACTTTTCAAAACGTCTCATTTAGAGTTCGTTTTCTATACCTTGTACTTTGTATTATGAAGTAGCACCCCTATGACACAGTCTTCCGCTGCGATATTTTGAGGGTGTTACAAATAGTAATTAAATCATAATAAAAATAATTTTTATTGAAATTTTAATTTTCTTTTTTTTTTAAATTTTCTTTTGTCATTTAGTGCGTAAGAAAATTGTTTGTGAACCCGTAGGACTTGCGTAGCTTAAATTTCACGTTTTTATTTGCGCGTTGATGTTTATCTTAAATAAACGTCACGTTTTTGTGCTTAATTGTGTTTTAGGATTTCCCGACTTCCCTAACATGTTTCCCGTAGTATTTTAGTATTTCCTTAGTTTTCCATTGCTTTTGTTCCCTTTTAGGTTGTTTTATTTTCATTTTCGTTCATTAATTATCAAATCTCCGTTAATTTAACGTACCATAACACCAAACAATCTTTCACAATCAATCATACAAGGTTTTAATCTCGATCTTTTTCACGACACTTTCCATTCACACCTCGTTGGGACACGACCCGGGAAATCACTTTCCCGGTCTTAAAAATATCACTTTTACGAGTTTACGAGGTAATCTTTTTCCTAAAAGGTTTACTTGTAATTCTCCACGTCTTGTTGTCTCACGATAACATTGACATCACGTTTGTTGGTATTTTTGATAAATTGTTTTGCACAAAAACACAACGAATCAATGCTCCTCACGAAAGTGTATATTTTTCAATTCACTCAAGCAATCATAGAAATAGTTTTTGGTGTGTAATTCACTCTTATAGCTCAGTCATAACTTTTAGATTTACCATATGCTTGTAAAAAGAAACAAAACTGCACCGACTTCGGCGTATGCACCAAGTATCAATATCAAAGGGGACTTTTATTTGGTTCAAGGGTTATAAGGTATGGATTTAGATATGGAATAATTGTTGAAAAAAAACTTAAGTCGAGAAATCATAATATTTTTTTTAGTCAACCACATTATAACAAACATAAAGCGTGCACTCTTAATACTCATCGTAATTGGTATTCAACCATACTTTTTCTTATATATATTCCAATTCTCATATTCCCGACTAAGCAACATATTTTTGGTTATTTTTCTTGGTGAATAATATAAACGAAAAGTTTAAAGCTCAGAAGGTTTATCTAATGGATAATAGCACGAAAAGTGAGTGCTAAACGATTAAATTTCAATTAGAAAACGGATGGCTTATTTTTTGGTGTATTTTCTAATTTTTGCCTCTTATCATTTAAAAATACTTATCACACGAATGTGATCTCACTGCGGTCTCATAATGATTTCTAATACAAGTTCTAGAATCACATAAATTATCGGCACACTCATAAATAAAGAAATCAAGCATAAAAGGTATATGACGATATAGGCTCGAATTCCTCACATTTATAGTGGTAATGATCATGAAATGCGCAAATAATGTCATTAATCCTGATTCAGACTTCTTATGATTGTGTCGGATACGTTTTCTTTAAAATCTTTTAGTTATTTCCAATTTTATTATACCCCCGTAATCGGCGTACATTACTTGAATGTGCGTTGGTCTTTAGTTATAACTACGGCGTTCTTTTGCCAAAAGCGGTTTTTTATGCAACTTTGTTGTAACAGTTTAAAATTTTTCATGTTTTAGCATAATTTTATTTTATTTTTCAAGTTATCTTCCCCCCCCCCCCATACTTAAATTAAGCATTGTCCCTAATGGTTTAGAATTAAAAATAAAGTATAACGGGAAAAATAAATAAAGGATAACGGTACTTCCCGGGTATGTTTTGTTTTTGCCCGAGGAATCTCCAAGTTTTTGTCCACCTTTTGGATCATTCTTTCATATCCTGTATTCATACATCATAAACAAATTTCTACAAAATTTTTAATGTACCACAACACATGCGTTAGCTTTTATAATCATAGATAATGATGAGTTTGTTCAAATTGTTTCAAGTTTGGCAACCATTGTACCCATTGTGGTGGTGGTGGTGCAAGTGTTTCAAATGTTTAGTGTCTGGGTACCAACAGAGGTACCTAAAATACAGACCATAAATTGTTAAAACATGTTCATAATTGTTTTGAAATCAAGACCAACAAACTGGTCATCAACAAACAGAACCACGACGTGTTATCCTACAACCCTGGCAGGTTTTCATTCCTGCACATCATCATCCAAAATGCATAAGGGCTCCACTTCCATAGCTTCAGGAAGTCCCTTGATTAGCCTAGTCTCTTCATCCCTCAAATAGCTAAAATTCTTCATTTCCACAGACTTACATAGAATTGGTTTTCCAAACAGCTCCATTTCTTCATTGTTAAACAAACCCAAATTCCTTGCAATCCTGGAGACCAAGTGTCCACAGCAAATCCTTGTACCTCCATTAGTTACTGCTCCATAGCACAGATGCAGGGCTATCAACCATGTGAAATTTAACCAACTCAGGTCCTTGTCCCTCACATACACATATATTATGTAAAGATCAGGGTATAGTACATATTGCTCAAAATACTCTCTGTGGAAAATAGATTTCACTAAAATTTTGTGTAGAATCTGCAATAGAGGTTCCTTAATTTTCCACACCCTTCTCTTTCCATATACTCTCACATCCTCTTCACTTATCTCAGTCCAAAACTTATCTCCTTCAAACTCCCCTGATCTTCCTCCTTCAACCACTAACCTTTCCAACTTTTCACTTTTCAACTCCTCTTTAGCATACAATCCCAACAGCTTCCCAAACTCAAACAAAGTTATTCTCCTTTCAAATCCTCCAATTCTAAATTTCATAAAGGTCCCAGTCAGAGCTTCCTCATCAGAAATATCATGCTTTACTCTTAAGGAGCTAAAGAATTCCAAACACCATTCAATGTAAATCGGCTCCCTGATTTCATCTGCTCTTCTCCACATCCGGAATGTCACAAACTCATTCCCTATCACCTACCTTACCATTAGCACATCATTCATAATCTTGTCACAACCAAGAGTCTCCAAAGTTTTCCAGTTTAATGCCTTAGGTACATCTATACTCCTGAAGAATAACTGGTTCAGGATAGAGTTGAAAATTTTGTTTTGCTGTCTAGTAGCACCTCTCCATAACAAATTAGGGTGGTCTTTAGGTTCTCTCTGGGGTTATTGAGTGTTCCCCTAGTTCTGGATGCCACCATAGAGCTCTCCCCTGGTATATTCTACTCAAACATTCACAAATAAGCAACGTTAGTTGTTAGAAAACACAAACATCCAATGTGTAATCAATTAGGCAAGTTTCAAGTAAACTGTGTTCAATTATTTCCAGAAAATGGCGGTTTTAAGAATAAAACCGGCGATTACATGACAAAATTTTCAAACTTATGAAAATGTTCTGCGGTTTTTAATAAAAGATCCGCGGTCTTGGCCTACAAGACCGGCGATTTTTATGCTCTGCACTTAAATCCTCTGTTCTATATTCAAGAACCATATCATCTTATTAAGGCATCAAAATTCTATCCTTATATGGTCTCTATCATCTCAAAAGTAGTCTCAAGTATCAAATTATTCATATAAGAATAACAGTTAAGCATCTTAGACTTAGAAATTTATGCATTCGTGATCAAAATATCTTCCTAAATGTTTATATCGCTTTCTTAATCATGTATTCTCTCCCTAAGCTCATAAGAAAAGGTTTAAATCAGTCACATTATCCTCCTAACATGGCAATTGTTCACATTAGGGCACAGAAAATTCCTAAATATGAAAATGATCACAATTCTACAACTAATCAAGGGGTAAACTTAAAAATCATGTAAAGCAACATAAAATTAAGCATAAAACATCTAAAATTCAAAAACATTAAACCCTAAGTTTATTAAAACCCTAATAAAATTTCTCAGAAAATCAAGATAAGTGTAAACTTACCCTCATTTTCTTGATATTGATTTTTGATTTTAAAATTTTTCTTAGTTTGTTCAGGAAGATCGTCGGTTTTATTTTGTGTGTGTGGGTTTTGGTGTTTTTCTCCATTCTAGCGCATAAGGTCAAAATGTTCAGTTTTTGAGTTATAAAGGCTTCCCTCGTTAAAAATTGGGCGATCTTATTTAAAAGAGTGGCGACTAATTTCTGCATTTTTTTTTAATTTTTTATTTTTTACAGCATGCTTTGATCTTCCTGAGATAGATAAGTAATAAACCAACAAACAAAAGCAATCAAATAAATATACACAAAGGTTGTTCATTCATCTCTTTATCAAAGGCATACTCATCAAGCATAAGCTTGAGATACAACTTATTCAAAATTTGTAAAATAACATAGAAATAAAAGTTTAAGAAAGGAGCATTGTTTCAACTCCATTTTTGGGTGTTACTTTGGTGTTTTAGGCAGTAAAATGCTCTGGTGACATGATGTCACCCAGCTTGTAGGAACCAGATGGCTTCTTTTTGGTGTCAAGATAAGTATAAGATGTTGTTGAAATTTCTTCCTTATTAGGACCAACTTCTCCTTCCTCATTAACTTCTGCCCAAAGAGTGATATCTCCATACTGATAGTTGACTATGCTTCTAGTATGTTTCATGAAGGCTCTTCCTAATATCACATCTGGTTCCACATCATATTCTTCAAGGTTAACATGGAACTCCAGCTCATAGCTTTTGGTTTTTTCAATGTAATCTCCCGTAGTTTCTCCTACCAGTTTCATAGACAACTTCTCATCAATTTTCTTATCCCCATTCTCAAAAACGTCATATTTTGGATTAAGCTTGACCACATATTCTTGAGAAATGAAGTTCTTATCTTGGTCAAGGTCTAGAATTCTATCTGAGGCAAACAATCCCTCAATTTAGCATGGTGTTACATATTTTTCCCCAACTTCACTTCCATTTCCAATCCTATGAAGTAAAAATACCTTAGTTTTCTCATTCATTTCAGGGGCATAAGGATTCATTCTCCAAAAACTCTTTCCAAGTACATTAGTGTCAGGGTGAAGGGTAAGCAAACATTTGGAAAAGTCAATGATTCCATTGGTTTGTTCCATAAAATCTCTTCTTAGGATCACACTATGCTCCCATTCATTATCACTAGGGTTAACATCGAATTCAACAAAGAAAATGTCCATATTCATTTGCACCAATAATCTCTTAGTGACCTCCTTTCTACCATCTTCCTTTTCCTCAATGCTAACTTTTAATCTCTTCATCAATTCCTTTGAAAGTAAGTTCCTGCTATAATCCAAATCAGCCACAACATCATGAGCATAATTGTTCTCAACAAAGCAGGGAGTAATGAACTTCATGTAGCATCCCTCAATTTCCATCCTATTAAAGATATGAACCCTTTGTTCATCTTCCTTGTTATCAGTCGTAACCTCAAAATTAATTTCTCCTTGCCACGTGTGCTTGTTTTCCACTTGGTTTTTCTCATCATTCACTGGTCCTAAGTTTGTTTTTTTTCTCCATTTCTAATGTATTACAGCATAACATCAAAGAAAACATTAGTAGGTTAGTCAAATAAGTTATAAGCACATAATCTTATTCTAGTAATCTCATATAACTGATATATGTCAAGATATGCATCTGTTTACTCATCATAGAAAAAAAATAAGTCTTCTGTAAAGATTTTTGCAGAAAAGTTCGGCGAGTTTTAATAAAAATACGGCGGTTACGTGAATAGTTCTTTTCTGCAAAAATCTAACCTAGTGTCTAGATGTGAGGCTATTCCTTAAACATGTTATGGTTGAGGTTATCATATGCTTTACTATTCAATTCTCACAAGTATAGCAATGAATCGTTATAGACAGACGATTCATAATATAATCAATATAATTGCATCTTCCAACCTATAAACAATTATAATGACCAATCAAGACATATGATATGTGTCTAAACCATAATATATCAAATACATAAAAGATAGATTCAATAGTCATAATACATATACTGGTTCAACTCATGGCAAAGATGCCTCTAACAAACATAAAAGTACTACTCCGTATTCATGTAAAAGTAAACTAAGTAAACAAGTGATGTTGTCATTATATTGAATTTTCCAAATGTGTTCACGTTCCAACTGCGTTCTCCAAGTGTTTCTCCGGCTTTAGCTAGTGGTTTTGGTGTAAACCACTACTAAACTTCTTCTAATGATCAAGTGTGTTTCTTTGTTGAGGTGTGTCTTAGAGTCACGACTTGTGCCTTTATTTATAGTGTAAATGGAACCCTAGCACGTCCCTGATCAGTTATTACAAGCAAATGATCGGCCTCATCATTGAAGTAGCTCATTAATGTAGAAGATATAACTGTCATGTGAAGTACGCCGAGCATTTGGTGTAAAACTGGTAAGCTTTGTTTCGCGTAACCGGCGCTTTTATAATATATAATCGACGCTCTTCATGTTTGAATCATGTATATATAGTTGACCAAGGGCACCCGTAAGCGGCGCTCTTTCTCCTTATAAGTGGCGTGCTTTAGTCCAAACGATGTCTTTTTCCTTATATGTCCATAAAGTCATCTTTTTCGTGCGTTTCTCGTACTTTCCTCCAAACTATTGTCCTGCACATATATTTTCATATTAAGTACCAAAAGTCCTAATAACATGGTTATTTATCATATATTTCACATAATATCGGGGGTAAAATATGTATAATACGAGACTCATAAGTGTCGGATTGCAAGGGAGAAACATTGGCTCATTGGTTGAGCTCAATGGTGTTTCGATAACCTTGGTGGCTAGGTCAGGAGTATTCGCCTAAGGTGCGAGCCCTAGGTTGTTCAGGTAGGTTTTGGTGGTTTTGTTGTGGTGGGATGATGGTGTCAAGGATGTTATCATCCTCCATGATGGTGGATGATATGGAATACGAACAAAGGAACAAAGAAAAAGATAGACTAAAGAAATCTACGAAAAAGAAAATAAAAATCTCACTTCATAGATAGTGAGTAGACCTAAATGAAATAGAAATCAAACGTAAACAATAACTATTCCTCGGCACCGGCGCCAAAAAATTGATGCGAGGATTGTGGCCTCACAAAATGTCAATTTAAGCCTAAAGGTGAGGAATGATTCTTTTTTGTATTATTATGTTTTATGAAAGTAGTAAAAATCTCGGTTTTTAAGGAATGGGCGGAATTAGTTGCTAGTCAGCTAACCTAAAACTAATAATTAAACTAATGACAAAAATTAAATAACAAGAAAATAAAAGTGGTTGACTTCTTATAATGAGACAAACATGTTCACTTAGATATAATTACTCTCTAGTTATCTTTTATTGATTCGTTGAATGTCATAGTGCAATTGTTTGAGTTGAAGTGTTATATTCCTTAATACCAGTCGTGGGGTTGCGCGACCTTCCCCAACTCTATGAATCTTAATTTCTCCTATGACTGCGCGTTAAGCCCCCTATCATAGAATCACTAACATCTATTCATGCATTAAATACAATGAGAAAAACCGTAGTGCATATATGATTACGTTTTTTAAGACGTTCAAGCTTGTTACACAATGGAGGTCAGCCAGTTTTCTTAACCTAACGTGAATCAATCAAAAAAACAATTGACAACTCATCAACAATCAATAACTAGGTTTCATTAGATCTAAGCAAACACTAACAAACTTAAGCTAACATGTTAAAAGGAAGAAAAGATCAACAAATAATCAAACAACATATAGACATATTGAATGATTAAAAGAGAACTTAACTTCAATTGAACATTGATGCGTGGGGTTTGCACCAGGCTTTACCTCTCCAGGGATCTTGAGAAGCTTACAACCCCCACCAGGCAGTGTACCTGATCAATGTAGTATAGTATAATGACAAGTACCGGGGGATTGATCGTTCAGCTAGGAATAGTGTCGCTAGGATTAGAAAACCTAAATACTAGTTCTAAAGATGAGAGATGATTCTTTTTGTATTTTTTATATTTTTCAGAAAGCAAGTAAAAATCTCGGGTTTTAAGGATTTGGGCGGAATTAGTTTCTAGTCAACTAACCCAATACTAAAGATGCAATCAAAATAAAATACTAGAGATGAAAATAAAACTAAATTAAACTAAGGTTGTGAGCAATAAGAGGAGAAATGTGTTTACTTAGATTTCACTACTCCCTAGATATCTTTTACACGTTAATTACTTGTTATAGTTGCGTGGATGACGAGTTATATTCCTTAATACCATTCATGGGGTGGCGTACTTACTTCCCCAATCCTATGAGTGCCTACTTCACTCCTATGTCGAGCCGGCTAAGAAGCTCCTAACATGGGATCATTAGAATTTACTCATGCATTAAATACAACCAATAAAACCTAGTACACATCGGTTCATGTTTTCTAATACGTTCAAGCATGTTACCATTTGGAGATCTGCCAGTTTTTTTAAGCCTAACATTGAAATCATTCATCCAATACAACCATAAACAAGTAATCAACACATAATCAACATCTAGGTTTCATTAGATCTAAGCAAACACAAGATAAATCTAGCCTAGCATGGTGGAATCAAGACAAGCACAAGATATAGACAACCAACACATAGACATATTGATTGAATTAAAAGAATACTTATCTCAATAACACATGTAAGGGTTCAAGGGCTGATAACCTTTGAAAAACCTGTCAAATACGTATATGGTTCGGCCTTAGGGTTTCTCCAAACTTGTTCCTCTTAGTGAATGAAAATTAGAAAACTATATATAGAAAATAGAGGCTGACGGCGTCAAGAACAATCTTGTGACGCTGTCATCTCGCCGCCAAAAGAATCCTCGGACTGCCTTGATCTACATCTGACGCCGTCATGTCCAGGCCGTCTCACATTTAACTCTTGACGCTCTACCTTGTGACGCCTTCATTTCAGTACTGGGCCGTCATGATCTTTACTCTTGACGCCGTCAGTAAATTACTCTTGACGCCGTCACACACTGTTCCCAGCATGGAAAATTAAGTCTTTGGCGTTTTCTTCACTTTTATGCTCCAAAAACGTCCAAATTGCTTCCTTTTCCAGATTTCACTCCCAAAGTACCTAAAATCACAAAAGGAACGATTTAGGGCAATATTTGATCAAATAAATTCAATTCCAGGCTTAAATGACCCCCTAAAAGTGGTTCATTTTTTGCCTCATCATATACCCTTACACTTGAGATTTGCTTGTCCTCAAGCAAATGCGCTTTTATTCTAATCAAAATACAAGTTAGGGGTCATTTAACACTAATATAAAAGTAATTACAACAAATAATCGTTCCACTAAAGACCAAAGACAAGCACGGAGGTCATATACTAGCACCTCACAAATAGTGTTTAGATACTCACATCTCTCGGGTGTAATAAAGTATAAATTACAATATGGAAACGGAAGATATCTCTCACTACCTGTCATAGCAAAATAGATTACCATAGGCTTGGGAAAGGATCAAACCTCCACCACATGGTGTAAGCACCTAGGATAAACTATCAAAGAGGTCTTTTAAAGGGTTGTAACGTTAGGTGTAGGGATATGAAATACACGGTTTTGTTGGATATAGGCAGTCTTTACTGGTGGCGAGTTAACAATCTTGGTTAATTACATGTACAATATGGCGTTGCTAAGCCAAGACTAGACTCGACTTAAGCTAATAAATGAAAAATAACAAAAACATAAAATGAATATAGAATGAAATGGGATGGTAGTCCGTATGTTTTTTCTCTTTTCTTTTTTCTTTTTTTTTTTCTTTTCTTTTTCTTGATTTTTCGATTTTTTTTTTTTTTTTTTTTTTTTTTTTTTTTTTTTTTTTTTTTTTTTGTGCATACACTCTTACCCTACCATCAAAAATAATACATCATAGGGAATGAAAATTCCCCTTACACTTGAATTTTTACATACTTTACATTAAACTAATCTAATGACTTGAATTAAGAAAATCAAAACACTTGGAGTACTTTTAAGATTAACGCACATATGGGGGTAATATATGATGTTCTTCCCCATTACTCCATAAAATAAGTACTTTACCCATGAGTCCCAATCGTCCCAAAACTATATGTACAAGGATATGACTCGACTTAGCAACCATGTAATCAATTAGATAGTTAACTTAGGGTTTAACAAATAACAATAATGCACTAAAAATGAGTGCATACACGGAAGGCTAAGGCGATTTGGGTGTACATTTAAGTGGGGTGTAACAAATTCTTCCTTTAAGTAAAATGCTTAAAGTTAGAAACGAAAAGATAGGCTGGGAGGGGTGTACTAGGGGTTTCGTGTACTAAAAATGAGTACAACGCTAAGGTGTGGGAAAAATTAGTTGACTTAACTAGCCAAGTAATATGACTTAAATGGTCAAGTAATTATGATACGGGTTTAACACAAGGGTGATCCTAATGCCTCTTATCATGTAGTAAATCCTACTACACGAATGTAGTCTCACTAGCGGTCTCGGGATGTATCACTAACGCAAGTTCTAGAATCTAAATGCTACCGGTACACTCATAAGCACTAATAGTAAATGCTTTTCCTATCAAATCTAAAGGCGAACCTCACATATTTGGGTGGAAATTTTTTCTGAAAGTACGGTTTTGTGCTAGTCATACAATCTCCTATCCATGAGACGCTTGCTATGGCTAAAGTTTCACTCCTAAATGTTGTAAAAAATTTTAAATTTGGCGCTAAAATTACACTAACAAGTATTTCTCATAGTTTTATTACACATCTACTATCAAACAAATAAACTCAAGCGAAAGTGTATTTGTAAGGTATCATCATTTTACCCTCCCCTTACACTTAAGATGAACATTGTCCCCAATGTTCAAGTAAAGAATGTAAAAGTGAAATAAGTAAAACAAATGAAATCAAATACTCCCCTGATTCGCTCGGTATGGATAATAAGGTGGCCAGATTAGATCTTCCTCCAAGAAAATGAACAATCAAAGCTTCCCTTCCAGAATATAAATCGTCTTCTTGTCATACATAACCTGTAAATCCTGAGAAAACAAACAAGACAACCTCGCATAAAATCGGCGGCAATCTACATAAGTTACTAAATCCTAGAAAACAAAGTAAGATATAATGCTTGTGGAATGAAGTTTGCAGATTTCCTGGAGATTATAAAACTTAATAATTCAGCAAAAACTTTAAGACTCCGTTAGAAAAACAAAACTGGTAAAATTTCCAGATTTTTACACGTGACACCGTCAAGAGCAAGCTCATGACGCCGTCAGAAGTGACCTGCAGAAATTCTTGTGTTAAGTTTCCGGAAAATTTCTGGAAAAACTTGGTCCTACTTCCAGGAAAATCTTGCAAAACTTCATTATGACTCGATACAAGCAATTGACTCTAACAAATACGAATATACATGTTCACTTAATATTGTGGAGAATCATGATCGGGTTGTTTCTTAAAAACTTATTTGGGGTTTCCCCTTACACTTATCTTTTGCAAAAATACCTTTAGGTGGAGTTAAGACTAGGCCAAACAACAAAATAAAGTATTTCCACTATTTAGTTTAGAAACATGATCTACCAACAATAAAAATAAAGCATGCATACGGAAGCAAATAACAAACAAACAAAATAAAATCACACAAAGCATGGGTTGCCTCCCAAGAAGCGCTTTTCTTTATTCACGAGTCTTGTAGCTAGACTCAAGGTCATGGGTTACTACGTGACCTCATCGTTGGTTTCACTCTCCGATTGTAAATGTTCTTTGTAGAGACCAATCACCTTTTTCTCAATCGCTCCTATAATCCTACGGGCAAATTCCTTATCGACTTTATACCTTGGTCCTAGAGCCAAGCAATCTTTGTAGAAAAGACTCCTCTTTTCCCATACATAATCCATGCCCTTTTTCTTATCCTCTTCATTGATGTCCTCAAAAGCACCAACGTTATCTTTATCAACTTGGGATATAAAGCGAAATTCTTTCATTCTATTAGGCATCCTATAAGTGATTCTATCGGTGTTACTTGCAAATCGAATTGTCCCTTCAATCTCATCATATTCTAACTTAGACTCCTCAACAAATGGTTTACCGAACACAACATTGGACAATCGACAATTAATAACATTAGCAAGATCTTCCACAATCATAAAGTCGGTGACAAAAGTGAAATTCCCAACAAAGACATGTAGACCTTTAACTCTCCCGACAAAGTTACAAACTCCACCGGGGTATTTGGGATCTCTTCTAGGTTCAAGTCTTGTTTTCACTATTTCATTATAAACATTTGAGGACATAATGTTGAATGGGGATTTAAAGTCAATGTAAGCATTGTCAACGTGTCTATACCCAATCATACATGGTATCTTAGCATTCTTAGGATCGCCTCTCTTTATCTTAGGTTCGATTATAGTAAAAGGAGATCGCGGGTTATCAATAAGATTTTTATAATATGCAATCTCTTCCTTAGTGGGGTATAGATTAAAATAATCATTTAGCTTCGGATCTATTTCCCCCTTTTCAAGTTCCTCAACGACATTCACAAAATCATTAGGCCCTAGGTCCTCATTTGAATACAAGGCGGTCGCTAGGTCAATAAATGCATGCTTAATCAACCTATTAAGCTCCCTAAGTTCCCTAATCTCACTCTCAATTTGTTCACATAACACAACCACTTCTCTAGGGGAAAGGGGTGGATTCGCGTTTTCCATAATGGTCAACGGAATAGTCAATGAATTTAATTTACTAACAAAGGCACAAAGAAAAAGATAGACTATGGAAAACCTAAAAATAAAAATAAAATCTTGCTAGAAAGGAATCTAGCAAGTAGACCTAATAAAAAGAGATTCTAACCTAGACAATAACTATTTCCCCAGGCAGCGGCGCCAAAAACTTGATGCGTGGGGTTTGCACCAGGCTTTACCTGTCAAGAGATCTTGAGAAGCTTACAACCCCCACCAGGAAGTGTACCGGATCGATGTAGTATAGTATAATGACAAGTACCGGGGGATTGATCGTTCAGCTAGGAATAGTGTCGCTAGGATTAGAAAACCTAAATACTAGTTCTAAAGATGAGAGATGATTCTTTTTGTATTTTTTATATTTTTTAGAAAGCAAGTAAAAATCTCGGGTTTTATGGATTTGGGCGGAATTAGTTGCTAGTCAACTAACCCAATACTAAAGATGCAATCAAAATAAAGTACTAGAAATGAAAATAAAACTAAATTAAACTAAGGTTGTGAGCAATAAAAGGAGAAATGTGTTTACTTAGATTTCACTACTCCCTAGATATCTTTTACACGTTAATTACTTGTTATAGTTGCGTGGATGACGGGTTATATTCCTTAATACCATTCATGGGGTGGCGTACTTACTTCCCCAATCCTATGAGTGCCTACTTCACTCCTATATCGAGCCGGCTAAGAAGCTCCTAACATGGGATCATTAGAATTTACTCATGCATTAAATACAACCAATAAAACCTAGTACACATCAGTTCATGTTTCCTAAGACGTTCAAGCATGTTACTATTTAGAGATCTGCCAGTTTTCTTAAGCCTAACATTGAAATCATTCATCCAATACAACCGTAAACAAGTAAACAACACATAATCAACATCTAGGTTTCATTAGATCTAAGCAAACACAAGATAAATCTAGCCTAGCATGGTGGAATCAAGACAAGCACAAGATATAGACAACCAACACATAGACATACTGATTGAATTAAAAGAATACTTATCTCAATAACACATGTAAGGGTTCAAGGGCTGATAACCCTTGAAAAACCTGTAAAATACGTATATGGTTCGGCCTTAGGGTTTCTCCAAACTTGTTCCTCTTAATGAATGAAAATTAGAAAACTATATATAGAAAATAGAGGCTGACGGCGTCAAGAACAATCTTGTGACGCTGTCATCTCGCCGCCAAAAGAATCCTCGGACTGCTTTGATCTACATCTGACGCCGTCATATCCAGGCCATCACACATTTAACTCTTGACGCTCTACCTTGTGACGCCTTCATTTTAGTACTGGGCCGTCATGATCTTTACTCTTGACGCCGTCAGGAAATTACTCTTGACGCCGTCACACACTGTTCCCAGCATGGAAAATTAAGTCTTTGGCGTTTTCTTCACTTTTATGCTCCAAAAACGTCCGAATTGCTTCCTTTTCCAGATTTCACTCCCAAAGTACCTAAAATCACAAAAGGAACGATTTAGGGCAATATTTGATCAAATAAATTCAATTCCGGGCTTAAATGACCCCCTAAAAGTGGTTCATTTTTCGCCTCATCAAACATGGAAGAAAAGAGTGTATGAAAACCCTAAAAATCCTGTGAAATTCATACTACGGTTTTTGTCTCCAAAGTTGAAACTTAATGAATAAAAAATCAAAAAGTATATATAGATTTACAAGGCTGACGACGTCAGGTTATAAATCCTGACGCCATCAGACCGCCGCGATTAGGGTTTCTTCTTGTGCAAGTCGACCTTCTGATGTCGTTACTCCATATCTTCTGACGTCCTCAGGTAGGATCTTGACGCCGTTACTCTCTAAATCTTCTGGGTCGTCTCTCATTAAGTTAACACTAGATGGCCTACATGTAATTACACCTGTCACCGTTAGGTGTAAAACCTTCCGAATTTCACTGAGCGTCATGTGTAAGATTTTCCAACTCCATTATCTTCAAGCGACGGTGTCACTTATTAAGGCACGACGCCGTCAGGTGTAATTCCTGACAGGTTTTCCACAACTTTGCTGTTTTTTTCACTTTTGAGCCTAAAACGTCTAAAATGCTCCAAATTCCGGAAATCACGTCCCAAGTACCTATAATGAGAAAAGAAACGATTTGAGGCAATATTTGATCATAAAAACATGGTTTAAGGCTTAAATTATCCCTTAAAAGTGTATCAAATAAATCCTTATTAGTGAGTTCACCAATATCTCCTTCTCTATAATAACTTTGGTATGATGATGATATATCTTCTTTCTTGACCTCTAAGGTCTGTTTTATAGCCAAATACGAGTTTAACTTGTCATAGTTGATTAATGAAGGCAAATGATCAGCCTCTCAATGAATGCAACCAATAACTCTATTCTTGTAACTGTCAGGTCAAGTGCATCGTACTTCATATAAAGTACGCCGTACTTCGAATTGAATCAAACTCTTTTACTCGCCAAGAAAGTACGCCGCACACGGTCCTAAAACCGGCGTACTCGGTTCTTATTAATCATGTCTTTTAAGTTCAATTTCTTTCTTTGTTGTCTTTAACGATCTATAAGTCATATTCACACTTTCTTCTCTTG
The DNA here is from genome assembly GCA_030686995.1 of Artemisia argyi. Lineage (NCBI taxonomy): Eukaryota > Viridiplantae > Streptophyta > Magnoliopsida > Asterales > Asteraceae > Artemisia > Artemisia argyi. Next base: position 132,030,566 of record CM060677.1, read on the forward strand.
ATCATTCTTGCAACTAGATTAGTACAAATTCCATAAAAATAACATAATGATCTATATAATTAAGTAGATAATAGATATATAAATGACGGAATAAATATTTATAATTTGAGAGTTATCAAATACCCCATACTTAACTATTGCTTGCCCTCAAGCAATTCCTTTGTTAGGATTAAAAGTGACGATCATTATTGAGTCAAATAGTTAGTTAAATATATTCATGTAATAGTTAGTAAATGCTAGTTTATTAAGTTTATGTGTATTATTCATGCTTCTATAAAGTCTAAGGGCTAGTTATGTAATATGGTCAAAGATATGTGAAGCCCTAGACTACAAGTATAAATACACATGTAAGGCCTCATTTTGAGGTTGGTTCTCTTAGTAATATCAAGGTTATTATTTCACACACTAGGAGTTCCCTTCCACTCTCTCTCTCTCTACTTACTTTCTCTCTCTAGATCTAGCCAAGATTCACAAGTGATTAAGGTTGTTCTACGGTACTACAAGTGGTATCAAGAGCCTAGGGATAATTTTAGGTTGTTTTAGATTGTTTTTGGGTGAAAAATCGTGTTTTTGGGTGCAAAATCTCGGATCTCGTTACTGTTCATCAAACTTTATCGAGTTTAAAGAATACTTTTCGAGTTTGAATAAAATTTCTTGCGAGTTTGAAATTTTTATCGAGTTAGATAAAAATTTTATCGAGTTAGATACAATTTTTTGTCGAGTTTGAATAAATTTTCGAGTTAAAATAAATTTCTATCGAGTTTGGTGTGGTTTGCCGAGTTTGGCTGTCTGTTTATCGAGTTTGGTGTCGAGTAAGGATAGGCTTTTATCGAGTTAGATTGCTAACCTTATAAAGTTTGGGAAAATTCTATCGAGTTTGGTTTTCTTTGCCGAGTAAGGCTGATTCACCCTTATCGTTTATCGAGTAAGGTTCTTTGTGGCTAATACCATGGCGAAACTCTGCCAAATTTTTCTGAGATTATCGAGTTACAAATATCTTACCGAGTTTGAAAGATTACCGAGTTTGAAGAAGGAGAAAGTTGCGAGTTAGGGAATGATTATCGAGTTAGCAAGGTTATCGAGTTAGAAAGGTTATCGAGTTTGCAAGTTTATCGAGTTAGATATTCAACATACCGAGTTTGAGAACTTACCAAGGTCACCGAGTTTGGATTTTGAGTAAAATTTATTTTTTACACGAGACTAAACATTCAATTTTTACGCGAGATTCAAAGTTTGGTATAACGTTGAAAATTTCGGCCGAAAATTCAATTTTTTGGCCAAAATTCAAAAATTTTCGGTAAAATTTGGCGTCCAAATTTTTCAAAACTCAAATTTTTCTGGTAACCTTAGAATTATATTTCTTTGTGATTTTCAAATTTTGAGAAATAAAATTTTCGTATTTTTTTTGGAGGGAAAATTTGAAATCACAAAAAAAAAAAATTTCAACCGAGAACGTTTTTCATCTTCACCAAAACATCTAATCTTCAAACAACAACCTTTGTTATCTTAAAAGATCCTAAGATCAACTTTATCACATATCGTTAAACAATGGAAAAAGAACAGAATGAAAGAGAGACGCAAGTAAGGATAAAGCTCGCAATGCACTCCAAAGAAAATTGTTTAATACATTTTGAATCAGTTAATCTTCAATGTGTGGCCCTCTCAGAAGCAAGTCAACCATTATGGGATTCATCATTTCTTAGAACTTTTGAGACATTCTTTGGATCTAAAATGGACTTTGTTACCTTCAAAAGGAATCTTCAAAACAACATAGTTCAACTCGAAATGCAAATTGAACAGGGAAGTGATTGCATGGTAGGATTCCGAGAGCTCAAGACACAGTTAAAAGGGTTCATGACCATGGATTTTAGAGCGTTTAAGAATTCTTGGAATTATGCATCAGCAAGCAGTATATGGAAAAAATACTTCACTAGCATAGAAGTTGAAGTCTTTAGATATCAATTGCTTAATCATATGAACATACTGGAAATGGTTCTTAATGCAAGATCACTTCATCTGAGGGAGATGCAGAAAAAGAAGAGGAATTCAAATGAAGAAGAAAGAATCACTTCAGGGAATGAGATTGAGAAGCTGAAACGGGAAAAAGAGCAGAAGGAAAAAGAGATGCAGTTAGAGGAAACTGACATGATTGAAAAAGAGACAGAGAAAGATTTTCACACAGAAGAGGAAACGGTCAATGCAGGTGATGCATCAGATGATAGTTTGACTTTCACGGGAAGTGATTCATCTTCAGAACAGTAGGTTGAAAGCAGCAGTCCTAGCTATGATTCAGATACTGATGGTACACTAAGGAATGAAGCTGTTTGGGACACCGAAGATGATCATATCAGACCTTCATTAGACACAGAGATATTGGCTGCGGTACAACATTCACGTGCTCATGATAATGTTGATATATTTAAGAATATGTTTGTTCATGATCAGACACATCCTGTGCATCCTGAGTCTATAAGTGACACTTATGTGGTGGAACAAAATGATAGTAATATCACTTTTGATACTCCAGATATGGATCCTAATAGAGGTGAGCCTGCCCAGGATGGATCTTCTTATGAACAAGATCGTGCCCTATTTGCTTCATTAATCAATAATTTCAAACATGAACTTGAGAAGTGCAAAAACGACAATCGTGAAGCTAAGCAAGCGAATGTCTTTTTTAAACAAAGAGCTTGAGAGATTTAAAGAAATGGAAAAACGTTTTGAAAATGCAACAACAAGAAATGCTGAACTTGAAATTGAAATCTCAAACCTTAAATCTCACGCTCAAAAGTTTGAAATGTATGGAGAATCTGTCAAACCACTTTTAAAAAGGAATGAAGAACTTGAAGTTGGTTATAGAGAAGCTGTTCTTCGTGAAAAACGTTCCATTAAAAATCTGGATGCTCAAATGGTTGTTAACAACAGAAAGGTTCAAGCGCTTTTAAAAGAGAACAATGATTTAAAAAGTGAAAATTCAAAGCTTCAGAAAACTACATCAAATTTTGAGATTGTAAACACAAAACTTGAGAATGAAAACCAAGAGTTTTTGAAACGAACAAACGATCTTGAAAAAAAACTTCGAAAATTGGGACAGACTTCTCAGACTATCAACATGCTGCCTACTAAAGATGAGGAGGTTGAGAAACAAACATCTGGGATTGGTTTTGTGAATAATGCTAATGTGGAAAATGAAAAACCTTGTTTTTTAATCAAAGTGCAAAAGTTGACACCTATTTTGTATAACGCTAATGATATGGGAAAAGAATTGTCAGATGATCTTTTGTTTGAGTCTCAGGATATTTTAAAATCTGAAGAGGAAAAACGTTTGAAAGTAAAACAAACAAAAAACCCTCTCTCGTACCACGGCTTTGTGTATGGTTGTACACAATTGACAGATTTTCCAAAAGCACCTTTCAAAAGAAAAGACACAAATGTGAAAAGATTTTTCAAAGAAGCTCAACTTGCTACGTATGATGCTACGTTATGGCAAAATAAAGCAAGGAAACAATTTTGTAGCCTTAAACATCACATTGAGCATACGTTAAAGGTCATTTGGTTTAAGCAAGTAAACATCGACAACAGCGTTTTCTCTAATCCTCTTTCATCAGATGTACGCCTTAAGATTGAAGTCCAAAAGATTTTGAAAGATGAGATTGAACCTCATGTGAAAAATCTCAACTTAAGTTTTGAGTACTTTGAAAAACATCTTGTCACTGAAATGAGAGAAGATTGAAAGTACGTTCATTCTCTTGAAGATGAATTTGATGAAAAATGCTTAATACTTGACATTCAAAAGGAATTTTTCACAAATCAAATAGAGTCTTTCAAATCAAAATCTGTTTGCCATGAGAAAGTGAATGAGAATTTTGAACAAACATCTTCTTTGAAATCTGAAAATCTTTGTCTCAAAAGGAAAATCACCGAGCTTTCACAAGAAGCAACTGATGTCAAAGCAGAATTGTCAAAAAGAACTGCTCACTTTGAGAAACATCTTGCAATACTCGAAGCACAAAGTATCTCTTTCCAACTTAAAATGCAAGAGAAGAATGAGAAAATGTCTTCTGAAAACTCTTTGACATCAGTGCTTAAAGAAAAAGAAAAGATTTTTGAAGAAAATTGTGATGATACCAATATCAAGTTTGATTTAGACGAACTTGATACAAAAAATCTTGAATTGGAACATGCTGTGGCATCATTACAAAAAGAAAATGAGCATTTGAAACAGACTTACAAAAACTTTTTTCATTCAATCAAGCGGTCAAGAGTTCAGAATCAAACTTTAAACAAATCTGACTCTCAGATCACACCAAATCTTCTTTTTGAAAAAGAAAAGTCTGTGCTTCAAAAGAAAATTGTTGAATTGGAAAAAACGATTGCACAACAAACCAAGGATTTTGGTGATGCCAAAAATGATTTTTCAATCGAAATAGACAAATATGAAAAATATTTTGCACATCTTGAGAATCAAAATGCTTCTTTGCAAGAAAAACTGGCATCATCAGATCATCTTTCTCTTCAAAAAGAATACAATGATTTGAGAACGTCATACAATGCATTAAAAGCGAAGTTTGATGTTCTTAACCGGTCAAAAGGAAAATCTCAAGTTTCAAACGAGTCTAAACCACAAGTAAGTGTTTCGGAGAAGGTTTACACGGGTGAATCTTCCAAACCATTTTCGAAAAAGGTTTCTCAGTTTACAACCTATTCTTTGCAAAAAGGAAGGAAATTTTCAAAGAGACCTAATTTTTCTAAAACATTTACTTCTCAAAAGGTTTCAAATGCAAGTGCTCATAAAGAAAAGAATCAAGGTTTTCAAACTCATACTCTCGTTTTACTCCGGTAAAGCCAGTGTGGAAACCAAAGCAAAGCCGTTCAAAACATTTGAATTATTCATACTCTGAAATGCTTCCGCTACAACAAAGGAATGGCTATGCTTTGAAAAATCCCAATTCTGGAAGGTTTCCATTCATCTCAAAAACGAATTTTCGAAATGAAACACCAAGTTTCAACAATTGATGGAAAACTTCTTCTTCAAGTTTTAAAACTCCAAGAGAGACATCGGGTTTCTCAAACAAGTTTCAAAACCAAAAGAGTTTTAAATCACCGTTGATTCCACGAGCTTTATTTCAAAATGAAACACCGGATTTCAGTCCTCGTTGGAATTCAACTTCTTTGTCTCGGATTGACACAACTTTCAAATGGATTTCAAAATATGGTAAACCCATTGGCGCCGTGCTTAAATGGGTTCCAAAAGTTGTTGTCTAATCCAAAAACATAATGACTTCTTAGTATTTTAGCTAAGGACTCGTTCTTCAAAGAAAAGAAAGTGCTTAAATCAAAACAAAGGTTTTTCATATTCTTTGAGCACTTATCCTAAAAACATTATGGCTTATGCACACATAACAGTGTATAACCCGCGATTTTCAAAGAAAGGACCCTGTTGTACATTTATGTGCGACAATCCTGAAAGATAAGAAGACTTCTCTCCAATAAGCTTATCAAAGTCTTCTTAATTTTTGAGCAAAATTTTGAAACATATTTCAAAAGGTTTTCAAAACTTTTCACGATGTTGCTCAAGATATTACTCCCTCAAATCCTTAAATCGCTTAATTTAATCAAAATGTTCTATTTTTGAGGGGGAGTAATAAAAAGAAGTTCCAAAAAGATCATCCTTAAAGGAAACAAATATGGAATTAACAAACATCTGTTTCTCCCATAAGCTATCCAAAAAGCAAAGGTTTTAATCATTTGGTATAAAAAATACCATGGATATGCTATTTTTGAGGGGGAGAAGACGTGATTAAAATGTGATAGTCTTGAATCTCAAAAGAGCTCGACTCAGAAATGACCCAAGAATTGACGAAACAACAAAAGTTAGTAATCAAAAAGACTTATCCTCGACGGGTAATAACATCAAGTTAGTTACTAGAGCTAGTTGTCACCTAAAAGCTGACAATGGAACTCTTTAACTAGCCACGTAAGTGTGTCTCGAAAAGGATTTGTCTTAGTAGAAATGTACCGTTTCGAGAAACTTTATGTGGATATGACCAGGCCGGGTAATAACTTCAAGCTAGCCTAACTAGTGATGTAAGCGTGTCTCGAATCGGTTGTGTTCATTGAAAGTGAATCAATTCAAAAGTGCAAACTCCTCACGCATGTGCAAATTTCTTAAAAATCCATGAGCACATGTGAAGGGGGAGTCCTTCAAATGAAATGCAAAACTCTCGAAGTGTTAACAAAGTATGTTTTATTATTATAAACACTTTGAGAGATTTTCATAAATGGTTTCATGGCAACAATAGGATAGTCATGAAGTTATAAGGTGACTAAGGTTAGGTAAAACCGTCCTATGATCCGCCAGAGCCGGAGGGATCTACCCAAGGAAAAATCCAATAGATTAGAATTAGAAGTCCTAAGGTATGATTGAAAAAAGGGAGAAAATGAGAAAGGAGAAAGAAGGGGTTGAAGAATTAAAAAGAAAAGCAAATGAAAGGGTGAAAATAAATAGCCCTCCAAATGTTCAACCTTAAGGCAGACACCGGGTTCAACTCATAAGCTATTGGTTGTTACTAAGGTGACACCAGTATTGAAGACAAGACGTCATGGACCTAGTGACGCATTGCACTTAACCTTCTAGCCACTTAAGTTCTCTTAAAAGAGCTTGTTTCATTCTCATGGAGAACCGGTGTAATCTATCGACTTATCTCTTAGAGATGGTTGATATTGAAGCAGGAGACCCCTCCCTAGTCTCCGCATAGGAAACCAAATGTGCACTTATCGAGTCTAGAGCCATGAGATTCATTAAAAATTCTCTTAGGATACACTTCCTATGAATACACTTGTGTTCGCCAAAAAGGACACAAGTTGTGAGAGTCTTTATGACATCTATGGACTTATCTTTCATGATGGTTACTATGTCTCAAACGGTCTACAGTTGTGGGGTGATCTCCAGCAACTCACCTGAATCATTGATGTACTTCGGTGGATCTAGTAAGCCCTTTCAAGGGTGTCTGGTTCAGGAACGACCTTGGTAAGGGTTAGAAGGAGTCTTCACACTATGCTGTTGATGATCTCTAATTCCGAACCTGTAAGTACCAGTTGATTTATTGCTAACTGTTTTATGCAGGTACTCATAAATGTTCCTTGGAGAAAGACCGTTACCATCACTCAAAAATCCACATGCTCATACCCTGCAAAGCTCTCTTCAAAGATCAAAGCAAAGCAAAGTTCAGAATGTTTCTAAGTCAAAGTCAAAGAATCTTCTAACTAAAGAAACAAAGATTAAAGTCAAAGAGAAGAGAACTTCACAAAGATTCAAAGTCAAACAAAGTATGAGCATGTTGGAAAAGACGTAAAGACAACATAGTAAAGATGTTGATCAATGGCAAGAAAGATCACAAAGCATGATTGGAACAAAGGAACTAGCAAAACTATTACACAAGGACTCAAAGTTCAAGAGAACAAGCTTCAAAGATCAAAGATCAAAGTCACAAAAGAGAGATCTCAATGATCACCCTTAGGGGGAGATTGTTAGAATTAGAAGTGTTGATCATTTATGAAATCAAAGTGAGATCTCAATGATCGTCCCTTAGGGGGAGATTGTTAGGATTAAAAGTGATGATCATTATTGAGTCAAATAGTTAGTTAAATATATTCATGTAATAGTTAGTAAATGCTAGTTTATTAAGTTTATGTGTATTATTCATGCTTGTATAAAGTCTAAGGGCTAGTTATGTAATATGGTCAAAGATATGTGAAGCCCTAGACTACAAGTATAAATACACATGTAAGGCCTCATTTTGAGGTTGATTCTCTTAGTAATATCAAGGTTATTATTTCACACACTAGGAGTTCCCTTCCACTCTCTCTCTCTCTACTTACTTTCTCTCTCTAGATCTAGCCAAGATTCACAAGTGATTAAGGTTGTTCTACGGTACTACATCCTTAAAATATATTTTCAGTTTTTAATACGAATTTAAGAAGGTTTAAGAATCATAAGCCAAGATAACGCAACTAAGTATCTCACGAAAGTGGTAAGTAAAATTCACTCACACTCATATAATGAAATAATGGGTATAATGAAATCACACTCAATTGCTCCGACGTGGTTTAATTAAATTACCATAGGCTTGTATAAGAAACTAAACTTCACCTGACGTGGCGTAAGCACCAAGTAAAAATACCAAAAGAGGACTTTTATTCGGATTATAACGTTATGTATAGGTTATTAAAGGTATGGATAAGGCATGGGAATATATAATGAAATTGTTTAAAAATGAAAAATAATAAGTTGAAAGGCCACATTTTCTTCATATCGATCCCTTCTTTTCTTTTTCTCACTTATTCTTCCAAACTATATATATATATATATATATATATATATATATATATATATATATATATATATATATATATAACAGGAGGCGTTTGACCATTTAATGCCAAATAAGCATGGTCAATGCCCAGTCATCAAGTTTTGAGCGCCATGTCATCAGTATTTTGTGCCATGTCATCATGTTTTGTTAAAATATTCGGCCATGTATTTAAAAAAAAATAAAAAATACATGCCTTGATTTGAACTCAAGACCTCCTATATATTATTTGTGAGGTTAACCACTGGACCAACATCTTTTATTGTTATCATTTGTTCAGCCAAGGATTATAAATAATATAAGTAAGATTTGTGTATTTTAAATATTTTACTGATTTGCATCGTTATTTTTTTTTTACTGATATGCATGCATGCTTATTATACGTTATTTTAAAAGTTAAATATTGTTCTGTTGTAAATTATGCTATATGATAAGTATGAAAATTATTATGATATATCTACTTTTCGAAATAAGTAACCAGATTATCAAGAATACCAATTGTAGGACCGTAGAACAACCTAATCACTTATGAATCAAGCTTAAACCTAGAGAGAGAAAGTAAGTAGAGAGAGAGAGTGGATGGGAACTCTTGTGTATGTAAATGAAAGACAATGTAATTACCTAAGAGAACCAACCTCTAAAATGAGGTTTACAAGAGTATTTATAGTTGAAGTCTAGGGCTTCTCTAATCTTATACATTATTACACTAATGGCCCTTAGACTTAATAAATTCATGAAAACTACACATAAACTTCATCATAATGATATTCTAAAGCAACCTAAAACAATACGTTAATGACCGACACTTTTTTATAAATAAAATATGATCCTAACAATCTCCCCCTAAGTGTTGGTCATTGAGGTTGCGCGACGTCATCATCTTTGTCTTTAAACTTTATCATTCATAGCTCTTGACGTCTTTTAAGAATCACTAGATGAGTCAGTGTACATTGTTCATTGTTCCTTGTTCATTGTTGATGAAGTGATCCGACGATGTCATCTGCCTTTCGTCACTTCTGTGTTTGTGGTGGTTGTCTGCCATTCCAACATGCTCATACGTCTTAAGTCTTTGTGATACATGCATTTGTTGTTTCCGTTCTTTCACTTTGATCTTTGTCACTTTACTTTGTAGATTCTTCTTTTTGGCGTAGAATCTTTCTTTGACTGTTGCTATCCTTTGATCTTTGTGAGAACTTTCCTTTGACTTTGTGATGCATGTATGAGCATGTGGAATCTTTCGCCATGGAGATGAAGTGTCCCTGCATGTAAACAGTTAGCAATAAAACATCCGGTACTTACAGATAAGAATTAGAGATCGTCAACAGCATAGTGTGAAGACTCCTTCTAACCCTTACCGAGGCCGTTCCCATATCAGATACTCCCGAAAGAGCTTACGAGACCTACTAAGTAGCTCAATGACTGGGTGAGTCGCTGGGGATCACTCCACGACTGTAGACCGTTTGAAACCACCGCGAACACTAAGCGTAACCCATAAAGAATTACCGAAGTGACCTGCTGTCAGGGCTGCTTGATGTTGACCCTGGCAGGAATTTCCATTCAATCATTGAGAATCACAAGTGTGAATCCTCTCATAAATGTTCTGGCAGATTGCTAAGATCTGCGTAGGACTCTTAAGTTTACATCTGGCGTCCTTAATGATGAACAACCAGTGTAGAAATATCATGTGTTCCTATGAGATCTTTTGATGAATCTCGGGGCTCTAGACTCGATAAGTGCACATTAGGTTTCCTTTGCGGAGATTAGGGAGAGGTCTCCTGCTTCAATATCAACCATCTCTAAGAGACAGGTCGATAGATTATGCCGGTTCCCCGTGAGAATGAAACAAGCTCTTTTAAGAGAACTTGAGTGGCTAGAAGGTTTAGTGCAGTGCGTCACTGGGTCCATGACGTCTTTATCTTCAATACCGGTGTCACCTTAGTAACAACCAGTAGCATATGAATTGAACCCGGTGTCTGCCCTAAGGTTGAACATATGGAGGGCTATTTCTTTTCACCCTTTTTCATAACTTTTCTTTTTAATTCTTCAACCCCTTCTTTCCCCTTTCTCATTTTCTCCTTTTTTTCAATCATACCTAAGGACTTCTAATTCTAATCTATTGGAATTGTCCTTGGGTAGATCCCTCCGGCTCTGGCGGATCATAGGACGGTTTTCGCTAACCTTAATCACCTTATAACCCCATGAATCCTATAATTGCCATAAAACCTTTGGTTGAAAATCTCTCAAAGTGTTTATGAATATAAACACATTTTTGTTAACACTTTGAGAGTTTTTGTTTCTTTTGAAGGACTCCCCCTTCACATGTGCTCATGATTTTTTTAAGAAATTTGCACATGCGTGAGGAGTTTGCACTTTTTGAATTGATCCACTTTCAGTGAACATGACCGATTCGAGACACGCTTACATCACTAGTTAGACTAGCTTGAAATTATTACCCGTCCTGGTCAAGTCCAAAGAAAGCTTCTCGATACGGTACATTCTACTCAGACAAGTCCTATTCGAGACACGCTTACATCACTAGTTAGACTAGCTTGAAATTATTACCCGTCCAGGACAAGTCTTTTCGATTACTGACATTTTAAGCTTCGTCAATTCATTGGTACATTCTGAGTCTAGCTCTTTTGAGATTCAGTCACAAGCTTTAAACATCTTTGATCACATTTTAATCATGTCTTCTCCCCCTCAAAAATAGCATATCGTGATATTTTTGATATCAACTGATTAAGAAAAAGCTTTTGGAGAGAAAGACAGATTTCATTTTGCATGAATTCGGAACAAATTTGTTTTTGTACTCCCCCTTAATGATGGCACATTTTAAAATCAGTTAAGGGTTTTGAGGGAGTTATCTTGAGCACTCATTTGAAAGATTTTGAGAAATCTTTTGAACAATATTGAAAAAGTGCTCAAGAATTCTGTTTGAAAACGAGTTTTTGTTTGAAGTCTTTTTCGTTTGTTTAGACTTGAACTTTTTGAAAAAGATTTCAACCTTGAAAATACGAGTCCTTGATTTGAAAATAATCAGAAGTCGTCATTAGTCTCCGGGTTTCGTACTGAAGTATACGAAAGCCATTGTGAAGAAACTTTTGAGAAACGACATGTTTTAGAAAAACATTAAAAAGAACTCCCGCTCAAGCATCTGTACATGTCCGTATCATTGTTGAATGATATTTCTAGAGACGTACAGAATATTGATTTATACGAGAGACATGTCGTGAGAAGAATATTTTTGGATTTTTTGATTTTATATTGTTTTTGTATTTTTTGAAAATTTTATATTTTTGTATTTTGTTTTTGTTGGTTTTTCAAATTTTGTATTTTGTTTTTTCAAAAATATTTACAGCGAAGCGATTTTGAAAACTTTTTCAAGAAGATTCGAGAAGACGTTCTAGCTCCTCAGGAGTTAGGCTTCGCATGCCAATTCGTCGAACTAAATAGTCAAACCTTTCTTTTGGAAGGGCTTTAGTAAATAGATCGGCGAGTTGGTAATCAGTCTTAACGAAAAATAATTCAACAGTACCCTCTTCCACGTGTTCTTTGATGAAATGGTAGCGGACTTTGATATGCTTCGTCTTAGAGTGATGTACGGGATTGCACGAGATGGCTATGGCACTTTTTGAGTCACAATACATAGGTATTCTGTCAAAAGTAAAGCCATAATCTGTGAGCTGTGTCCGCATCCAAAGAACTTGGGCACAACACGCAGATAGAGACACATACTCGGCTTCGGCGGTTGATAGTGCAGTACAATCCTGTTTCTTTGACGACCAGCATACTAGCTTTTCACCCAAAAATTGTGCTCCACCTGATGTACTTTTTGCTGTAACTTGATCACCGGCATGATCTGCATCTGAAAATGCTGTTAGATTAAACTCCGAATCCTTCGGATACCAAAGTCCCATGTTAATGGTGCTTCGTAGGTACCGAAAGATCCGTTTAACCTCTTTGAGGTGAAGTTCGGTAGGCTTAGCCTGAAACCGTGCTAACAAACAAACAACAAATTGGATATCGGGTCGGCTAGCAGTTAGGTACATGAGAGAACCGATCATGCTCCGATATTTCTTCGGATCGATGGGTTTCCCAAACAAATCAGCACCTATTTTTGGTGAAGTGACCATTGGAGTACCAACAGAATCACAATTTTCCATTCCATGTTTTTTCAAAATCTCTATAGTATATTTAGCTTGATTGATAAAAATACCACGAGGGGATTGATGTATTTGTAAACCAAGAAAGAATTTTAGTTCCCCCATCATGGACATTTCAAATTTGCTTTTCATGAGATTTTCAAAATGTTTCGAATGGTTAGGATTGGTTGATCCAAAAATTATGTCGTCCACGTAAATTTGAACGATCAAAATGTCATCTTTGAATTTTTTGATAAACAAGGTGTCATCAACCGTTCCTTTTGTGAAATTGTTTTTGAGCAAGAAAGATGATAGTTCGTCATACCACGCTCTTGGAGCTTGTTTTAAACCATAGATGGCTTTCTTAAGCTTGTAGACGTAGTCTGGATGATCTTTGTCGATGAATCCCTCTGGCTGACTCACATACACTTCTTCTTTCAGAGTTCCATTCAAGAAAGCTGTCTTAATGTCCATCTGATAGACTGTGATGTTGGACTGCTTCAAGTCTAGCTACAGGCGCGAATGATTCTTCGAAATCTATCCCTTCTTCTTGTGGATATCCTTTAGCCACGAGACGAGCTTTGTTGCGAATAACAGTCATTTCCTCATCCAGTTTGTTCTTCCACAACCACTTGAGATCAAGAACTCGTTTATCAAGTGGTCGTTCAACAAGTTCCCAACTATCATGTAACAGGTATTGAAGAAATTCCTCCTGCATCGCTTCAATCCAAGGGTTTTCTGCCATTGCTTCTCGAATGTTCTTTGGTACTTTGGTGCTTATTGAGCAAATGTAAATGCACAATTCGAGATCGGTGGCAAGTTGTCTCCTCGTCTGAACTGGCATTGAAGGATTACCAATAACATGTACTAACGGATGGTCTTTTGTCCATTGAAACGTAGAAGGGTACCTTTGGTTGAACGAATGTGTGTTAGATGGTTCTTGTAACCTTGAAGAAGATTCAGCAGAGTCTGTTGCAAACGGGTTTTCAAATACTTCTTCTCCTTCTTCTAACGCAACATCGTTTGAATTATTTGTTGGTTCTTCTTGAAAATTTGTGTTTTGATTTTGCTCATCAACTCTTGGTAGTTCAGTTTCAAGTACTGGAGTTTCTTGAGTAGATGTAGATGATGTTGATGTAGTTGGTGCTTCAGCTTCGATTGTGGTAGATGCATCCAGTGGTGGTGGTGGTGGTTGATTTTGAGCGGGTGCAGCGGAATGTTGTTGAGATGCATTTGTCGAAGTTCCACCATAATATTCATCAAACATTAACTCGAAGAAATTTTCCAGTTCTTGTTCTGAAGGTTTGTCCGTGTTTGTTGACTGAGCTCCTTGAGGTACGAGTCCTGAACTGATGTGTCCAGAAGTCTGACTGTTTGGTGCGGGTCCTAATCTGGTTTGATTAGAAGCCATCGGATTAAGCGCGGGTTCTAGAGCGTATCTCTCAGAAGCCATTTGTGAAATCTCGTCAAACTTCACATTCATCGTCTCCATTATCTTTTTCGTTCTTCTATTATACACCCTGAATGCCCTCGAGTTTTCTGAATATCCAATGAAGATTCCAATATCACCCTTAGCTTTCAACTTTCCTAGATCTTCTCTGTCGTTCGTCGGATAGCACAAAGCGCCAAACACGTGAAGGTAAGAGATGTCAGGTTTTCGATTGTTCACTAGCTCATATGGGGTTTTATTGAATCTTGGATGTACTAGGGATCGGTTTTGAGTGAAACAAGCAGTGGCAACAGCATCAGCCCATAAGAATAGTGGTGCACTAGAATAAATCAGCATTGTGCGAGCAGCTTCCACAAGAGTTCGATTTCTTCTTTCAACTACCCCATTCTGCTGTGGAGTACTAACAACTGATGTTTGGTGTGTGATTCCAACATCTTCAAAATAGGTTCTTAACTCCTGATTTGTGAATTCTGTGCCATTATCTGTTCTTACAATCCTTACTGGAGCTTGAAGTAGAACTTGAATACGCTTCAGAAAGGTGATGATGGTACCTGGTGCTTCGTCTTTTGATCTCAAAAACTTTACCCAAGTATATCTTGAATAATCATCAACAATAACAAGAATATACTTCTTCCCGTTAATGCTTTCAACTCTCATTGGGCCACATAAGTCCATATGCAACATATGTAACCTTGCTTCCGAACTAGGTACGGTTTTGGGTTTATATGATGCTCTTTTACTTTTTCCTTGTTCGCATGATGGACATAGGTGTTCCTTGGTGTATTTGAACTTAGGAAGTCCGGTGACGATGTTGTCTTTGGCTAACTTGTTGATAGTGTCAAAATTGAGATGGGATAATCTTCTATGCCACAGCCAGGACTTAGTTTCGGTTGCCCTTGTCATAAGACAAATTGGTGATGTAGAAGCCATTTGGTTGATGTCGATAGCATACAAGTTTGTACCACGATTACCAGTTAAGAGATCATCACCAACCAAATTTCTAATAAAAACCGTGTTTCTCCTGAATGCAACTTCTAAATCTGCATCACAAAACTGCCCAACTGAAAACAAATTATGTCCCAACCCTTCGACGTAGTAAACTCGAGTGATTAAAAAATTCCCAAACTGAAGATCTCCAAAACCCAGAATAGCTGCTACATGATCATTTCCAAAGCGTACAGTTCCCATGAATTTCCATATGAAATTGATCAGCAGCTTTAAGTTCCCGGTCATGTGCTTGGAGCAACCCGAGTCGACGATCCAAAGACATATTTCGACAACCTGCGAAGAACAGAAGACTTTGTATTTGGAAACCGTTTTGAATTTGGTTCCATTGGGTTAGGAGTAAAATCCATATCACACTCATAGAATGTTTCAACATGTTCAATTTGAACAACTTTCAATGTTCCATCCTGGAGAATGAATTTTCTACCCGTTGGTTTCCATACACAATACTTAAGATAGTTCCTAGGCATTTGACTACTAGTGGTAGACCTAAAGCGTGCAACTATTCTTTCAGTAGATCTAGATCTAGCTCTAGTTCCTTTTGGAACTTTCTTCTGTTCAGGCGTAACATTCACATTCTTAGAAACACATTCATCATGAACATATTTAATTAAACATTTCTTGCATGTCAAGCAAACAGAGTCATTACATGCATTAGAACCAGTACTCTCGACATTACATTCAGATGAAACATGTCTCTTATTAAAAGGCGATAAATTCATAGGGTGTTCTTCTACTTTATTCTTGCTACTACTCGTAGAGGCAGGCGTGACTCTATTGTTCCTTGTATTGCTCCTAGGCTGTAGTCTGCTGCTCCTAGAGGTGCTTTCTAATCCTGTAGAAGTTGAGGCACACACATTAGGATTTATATTGTTGTCCTTTTTAGCATCACTAGACTCTTTAGAATTATCCTTCTTGCCCTCATAAGTCACAGATGTGGAGGCAGATGCATTAGTGGGACTAATCCTAAAAAGGCCAGGTGCTATCACTTTTGGTGTTTCGACAACCGCTTTTCCTTTATCAACAATCTTTTCATTTTCACTTTTCTTGGGTAAGGGTGTTGGAGTGACTGGTTTTGTCAAATCCTTTTTCTCATCCACTTTTGGAGCAAACCTTGAAATTGATATTTTAGGTTTTTGAACCGTGTTTGAAACATTTGGTTTCTCCGAAGTCGACGGTTTTGCAAACTTAGTTTCCTCACCCTTCCCTTTTTGACTTTCAAGCTGAGCCCTCAAAAGATCATTTTGCTCTTTCATTTTCTTTAATTCACGCTCATACGACAGTTTGTCATATTTGCATTCTTCGCTTTTTCGATCAAGTTGTTTAAAATATGTCACATTTTCTTTTTCAAGCTTTATAAGAGCATTTTCATATTTTGAAACAATTTCGGAGGTCTCAGCTCTCAGTCTTTCATCGTCATGAACATAATATGTTTGTAAAATAATGGACATAATATCAGTAGACAGAACTGCTTTGAAGAGAGAATCATTTAGGTTTTCCAAAACATTGATTTGCTCAAAAGATTCATTTGCCTTCTTTATCAGGGATTTGTGATCCGTGACGAAGTCAGCTGTTTCTTTCAAAAATGCTTGTTCAAAATGAATTACTCGAGCATGGATGTTATTAATTTGAGGAGCAAATTCATTTTCGAGAATCTTTTTAAGCTGTAAATGAACCGTAGAATTCCAGTTGATCTCATTAAGTCTCGTTTTGGATTCTAAAGTCGTTTTAAGTTGCCCAATTCTGGTTTTAAGATCATCAAGATATCCCCGTGCAGCACTTGTGTTAAAAGTGTTGTTTGAGGAAATTTGTTCCATGTTAGAAATCGATTTGGAAGCAACTACTTTCTTAGAAAACATTTATGAGAATGGTCGTTTTATGGAAAACACAGATGGTTCTTTTTGTGAAACAAAAGTAATTCCCGAAAGTTTGTTCAATTTGTTGTAATCAATGGTTTTCAAATCCTTTTGTTTCATTTTAGAAATGCTCTCTTCGACATGTTCTATCGTTTGCACAGAGTCGCGAACGACGGGAGGATCATGTTTGGTGTAAAAAACACTACCATTATACAAGACGTTCTGTTCTTCCTGAGCTTTCTTGAGATTACAAGGATTGTTGTTACCAAGAGCCATTTTGTATTTCGTATGGTAAATCGGATTAGTTTGATTTGAAATCATTTTCATTGTTTGACTTGACTGACCCGACTTAACCACTAATTCTTCTAGATGTGCAATCTTGTGTTCTGACTCTACGATTTCTTCCAAAAGTTTATCTTCTTTCTTTGCAAAGTCCTTTTTCAACTCATCCCTTTCTTTTTCAAGATTGGTGTAAGCTGTTTCTTGTTTTAAAAGTTGGTTTGTTAAATCAGAAATTTCTTGTTTTAAAGAGTTAATGGTTTTTGTTGAACTTATTTCAAGATTAGCAAACTTGGTTTTCCATTCCCTATCTTTAACAAGTAACTTCTTATAACCAATTTCAAATTCTGACTCGCGTTCTTTGTGAATTTGAAAACTTTTTGCATTTTCCTTGTATCTCTTAAGCTCAGTGGTCAATTTCTCATTCGCGGCCTTAACATCGCGATTGACCTTTTTCACTTTCTCGATTTCAATACCACAATTATTTAATAATGATTCAAATAAAGCACGTGTTTCCTCATCATTCTCAGCATGCTGTGAAACGAAGCCTCCATTATGATTCACATCTGGAGTTGCTGAAGAAGTATTGCTACTACTTGGCGTGTCCAGGTATGTATCATAAGTGGGTGCTTGCTTCTCAGAATGCTGTTCCTCATGAGGAGACATATCAAATATATCATTATTATGGCATGTGTTGTAGTTTGATACCTCAGATGGTGCACTGGTGTCATAAACAGGAAGTGTGTCAGAATCCGTGTCATACTTAGCTTCCTGAAGATTCGCCATGAATATGCAGTTCGCATCGATATCCTCTCTGTCTTCCATTTCATCCATAAGAGCCATAAAATCATGTTCCTCTGCATTCAACTGAAACCCTGCCTTCTCTTTTTGTGCCAACAGTACTGCTTTCTGCAAATACTCTAGATCTTTCTTGTTCGGCTTAGTAGGACAGTTCCTTGCCATATGACCTACTCCTTGGCAGTTGAAACACTTTACCGGATTACCCTGATTCACATTTCCATAATTCCCAACAACTGGAGCTGCCACATTCCTATTCTGATTACCCATTGCCTGATTACCAACATTCTGACCCCTCTGATTTCCAACATGCTGACCCATCTGATTCCCTGCATACTGACCATACTGATTCCCTGCATACGGACCTGCATTCTGCCTATTCTGATTACCCATGTTAATTCCAGTAGCGTATCCTTGCTGATTCCCATAAACTCCAACCATTTGGCCTCCATTGCCCATATTGAAACTCGGCTGAGCGATCTGCCTGTTGCGAGTATTCGATGAAATCCTTTGGTTGTTGTTTGTTGGTGTAGAATAGCGTCCTTGGAATGCTTTTGTCAGAAAAGCAAACGCTTGTGTCAAGGCTGCAGTAGCTTCATCATTGTCAGTGAATTCTGGTTCTTGGAAGTGTGGGTATTGCTGTTGTGGAATAACATGTTGTTGCTGTGGGTAGAATTGTTGTTGGTAGATCGGTGTTGGTTGTTGAATGTAGGATGGTTGCAAGTAGTTGTGTGTGGAAGATGATGATGGTTGTTGTTGTGTGTTCACTAGTATAGGTGTTGGTGTATCAGCCATTAATGCTAGAGGATCATGCTTTTTAGCTATTAATTCAGCTCTTACTTCATTAGCTTCATCTTGATTTTGCTTCAAGAAGTCATACACTTGATCATAAGTAACTTCATGCAAATTCTTCGTCTGATACACAATAGTGACATATCTTCCCCATTCTGGTTGTAACTCATTAAGAAAAATGGTGTTGTTAGCAATATTTGTCTGACTGAGGTTGTGTCTTGATAAATCATTCATGATCTTACAGAATCTGTGGTAGTACGTCTCTATGGATTCACCAGGAATTGAAGTAAACTTGCGAAGTTCCTTAAGCAATTGTGTTTCCATTTCCTGTTTCCCGATGTCTGTCCCATACATTAACCTCTTGACTCTTTCCCAGACTGCATGAGCACTTACTTCACTGTCAACAGTAGCGTAGATGGTTTCAGGTAAACCAAGAACGACGTAATGAAATGCCTGATCATCAGCTTCAATCTGTTTTCTGTCTTCCACAGTGTATTCAGTCTCATTCTGTTCTCTGTAGTATGGTTGTACTGGGGGGGGGTACCATTTAGATCACCAGGGTCTAGTACTTGTGATGGTTTGAAGGGTCCATCCACAATGGATTTGATGAGAAGACTTCCATTTGCTTTGCTCTTAAGATAACGCATCATACGACTAGCCCACTGTGAGTATCCACCCTTTGACAGCATGGGAGGTCGGTTTTCGGCACCGGCAGCATGAATATCTTGTTGTGTTGCCATGATTTGAATTCAAAGTGAAACGTTGTTCTGAGGATCTTTTGAAAGATAACAAAGGTTGTTGTTGTAGATTAGTTGATTTGGTGAAGATGAAAGTTCGTTCTCGGTTGATCGGATTGATTTCGTAATTTCCCGCCAAAAATCGAGTATGAAAATTTTCTTTCTCAAAATTTGAAAATCTCAAAGAAATACAATTCTAAGGTTACCTGAAAAATTTGAGATTTGAAAATTTTTTCGCCAAATTTTACCGAAATTTTTTGAATTTTGGCCTAAAAATTTGAATTTTCGGCCGAAATTTTCAACGTTATACCAAACTTTGAATCTCGCGTAAAAATTGAACGTAAAGTCTCGTGTGGAAAATAAATTTTACTCAACTTTTCCCGCCAAAAAGTGTCTAACTCGATAACTTCAAGTTGACACCTAACTCGATAAGTCTTAATTGTGTCTAACTCGATAAGTCTTAATTGTGTCTAACTCGATAAGACTGTATGGTTTCTAACTCGATAACTTCAAGTTGGCTTCTAACTCGATAACTCCAAACTCGATAAGTCTGAAAAATTTGGGCATAGTTTCCCCCTAACTCGATAACCAATAAACCTAACTCGATAAACGATTAGGTGAAACAGCCTAACTCGGCAAAATTGAGTTCCAAACTCGATAACAAAATCTCAAACTCGATAAGCAGATCTCCAAACTCGATACCCTAACTCGAAAAGATAACACCTAACTCGATAGTACCAAAATGAACCTCTAACTCGATAAAAGATGGTACCTAACTCGATAGAAAATTAGTCCCAAACTCGATAGAACTAGTTTCCTAACTCGATAAACACTCAAACTTGATAGGGATTGTTTCCTAACTCGAAAGAATTATGCACCTAACTCGAAAAAGGTGTTTTCTAACTCGAAATTTGCACCTAACTCGAAAACAACAAAAAATTTCTAACTCGAAACCAAAAATGATGAACAGTAACCACGAATCACAAATCACTTTTAAACCATGTTTTTTTTCAACCAAATCAAACCTAAAACAACCTATATTATCCCTAGGCGATTGATACCACTTGTAGGACCGTAGAACAACCTAATCACTTATGAATCAAGCTTAAACCTAGAGAGAGAAAGTAAGTAGAGAGAGAGAGTGGATGGGAACTCTTGTGTATGTAAATGAAAGACAATGTAATTACCTAAGAGAACCAACCTCTAAAATGAGGTTTACAAGAGTATTTATAGTTGAAGTCTAGGGCTTCTCTAATCTTATACATTATTACACTAATGGCCCTTAGACTTAATAAATTCATGAAAACTACACATAAACTTCATCATAATGATATTCTAAAGCAACCTAAAACAATACGTTAATGACCGACACTTTTTTATAAATAAAATATGATCCTAACACCAATGTTGATTCTGTAGGTTATTTTTACATTATCTATTAATCATACATTATTATGAAGTTTTATTAAACAACAAAGGCTATTGTTAAAGTATTAACAATATAATATTACGTTTTTTGCAAAACCAGATGACCACTCGAACAATGAGGTTTTATCAAACTCTACAGGTTAAGTTTTTTGTCTTGTATATTTATTTTTAATTAATAAAATAATTTACCATTATTAAAACAGAATATATAACATGCTGTATATGTTTTTTTTTTTTTTTTTTTTTTTTTTTTTTTTTTTTTTTAATTTTATGCAGATAACCAACATGCAGATGAAAGTAGTGTTAATAAAAGTACAGTTACAAAAGATTTCATGATTGAATGTGATACACCAGGAAGAAGTTCTAACAAAAAGAATTTGAATTCAACAGGTTTCACAAGAGGTATTTTTGTTAAATTTTAATACAGTTTTAATATTATGTATTTAGTTTGTATATTAATATTACAATTAATTTATAGGAAGAAGTATATCTAAAAAATCAGATTGTGGAACAAGTAGTATGCATAAACCGTCTGACAAAGAAAGTTCTGAAGGTAATTTATCCGTTTTTTTTATATATTTTTATAATAATGGTTTGGAAAATCTAATATGATTATGTATTTAATTTAACAGATTGTGCAACAAAGAAGATGTATAAACCGGCCGATAAAGAAAGTTTTAAAGGTAATTTATCAATTGTTTATTTATTGTTATTCTTTTTTATTATAATGTTTTGGCAAATATAATGTGATTATGTATTTGATTTGGCAGATGCATTAATGGTTGAAAGTGATACGCCTTTAGCAAATTTTAGGTCTCATTCTATGAATTTAGGGTGGATACAGAAAGGTAAAATTTTTATATTTTATGTTTGTGTTATAACATATATTTTATTTACTCTTTAAAACTATTTTTATTAGTATATTGATATATTTTGTTATGGTCAATTAGTGTTAATTATAGAATCAGAAAGAATATCTTACATTCAAAACAGGAGAAAAGATCCAAGGAATGGTATGTATACTATTTGTTGTATTGGTTTATATAATTTAATTTGTTTATGTATAATGTTTATTAATAGGGAATAAAAAAATTAAAGAGAATTTTGGATATCAAACATCTTTTTTTAAATCTGGTGATAGTTTGAGAGGTATGGTTCAGTTTAAATAGAAGTATGTATAGTGTTTTATATATGCATTATTTACTTATGATATGTTGTTGTTTTATGAATAGGTAAAAGTTATGAACCACCAAAAAGAAACAGCAGAGCTGAATGTTACAATTTAGACATGCCATCATCAAAGCAGACATCTTTATCTCAAAGTTTTCAATCAGCACCTGTGATAAAGGATCGAACTATTACTGCCATTAAACATCTCAGTCCAATGTCCAATAGCATGGCTATTAAAGGAAGATGCATATCTCTGTGGCATTCTCACAAACTCCATGAAGAACATGATCCTTACAGTTTGGAATGTGTTTTTCAGGATGTACATGTAAGTTTTCTTTTACAATGAATGTCATATTATATTTTTCCCCGCTGTGATAACATAATTTATTTGTAATATTTTTGTAACTCAGGGAAATCGAATACAGATTTATATCAAGAAAGAATTGATGTTTAAGTTTGAACCACTTATCCAAGAGGGTCAATGCTATATCATATCTGATTTTGGTGTGGCAGAAAACAGTGGAAGGTTACCGTTGTTACCAAATAGATGGAAAATTTCGTTTTATAAAGGAACTCAAGTAACAAGAATAGAACAAATTGACGACAACATTGTTGGTTTCATAAATGAACCATTTACAAGCATTTTAGACACCAACAATGAGTATCATGAACATGATTGTGTTGGTATGTCTATATCTGTTAAATTGGCCACAAAATTATTTGAAACCATTTTTATATTGATTTGACTATTTTATGATTTATTTGCAGATGTAATTGGTACAGTTGTCGGAATTGGTAATATTATTACTGTAAATAGTGCTGGAGGACCAAAAATTCGAAGGACTGTTGTTATTGAAGATGCAGAGTGAGTAATATATGTTTACATAGTTTTGTAAGAATCAAGTTTACATACTTATAATTATATTGTTGAATTTTATGCAGATCTTATAGGCTTGATTGTACATTTTGGGATAATTGGGCATACATGTGGGATGAGTACGAACGGAAATTAGATGATATTGGCTATTTAGACGTTCTTTTCATGTTTGGAAAAGTTAAATATTGGGATAGTAAGTTTTTAAAATTACTATTTATGTTGAATGGAATTACAATGTATGTACTTTTTGAAATCATATAATTTTTTATATTTTAAATACTACAGATAAACCAGTAATACATAATGCTCTATTTGGTTCAAAGATCTATGTTAACAGGAAAATCCCTCAGTTAATTTCTTTCCGAGAGAGGTAATTTTTTATAACACCGTATATTTAATTTTATCAATGTATATGTTATTTTATGTAAATATAAAAGTGACGTTCTTATTTACATTTTTCAGTTATGAAGCACAAGAAGGCTATGAAGAAATGATTTTCGTATTCAATCGTACACGCAGGATATGCATGTTGTTACACCTTCTGAATTTATGCAAGGTTGTTTAAAGAGAATGGTTGGCATGATTCGTAGCATAGAACCGGTAAGAAAGTAACACCTTATATTTTGCTATTTTTAGTCTTTAAATTTTAAATTACATTAAATATATTTTAAATTGTTATGTTTTTATGTATACAAAATAATTTAAATAAGTTATTTATTTTATTTTTAACAAATGTTTAATTAAATACTGCAGAAAATATATTGTGTTGTTTATGCTAGAGTACATAGCATATGATGAAGCGAAAAATGAACTACTTTTAGGGGGTCATTTAAGCCCGAAATTGAATTTATTTGATCAAATATTGCCCTAAATCGTTCCTTTTGTGATTTTAGGTACTTTGGGAGTGAAATCTGGAAAGAAAGCAATTCAGACGTTTTTGGAGCATAAAAGTGAAGAAAACGCCAAAGTCTTAATTTTCCTTGCTAGGAACAGTGTGTAACGGTGTCAAGAAGGAATTTCTGACGGCGTCAAGAGTAATTTCCATGACGACCCAATACAGAATTGACGGCGTCACGAAGTAGGGCGTCAAGAGAAAAATTCATGACGGCCTGGAAATGCATAACACATGACGGCGTCAAAATTAGATCAAGGCAGTCCGAGAAGTATTTTGGCGGCGAGATGACGGCATCACAAGATTTGTCTTGACGCCGTCAGACCCTATTTCCTATATATAGTTTTCTAATTTTCACATTAAAAAGGGAGAAGTTTTGGAGAAACCCTAAGTACGAACTTGGTGCGAATTTTATAGGTTTTTCAAGGGTTCTAAGCCCTTGATACCTTTCATGTGTAATTGAGATAAGTATTCTTTTAATTCAATCAATATGTCTATGTGTTGGTTGTCTATATCTTGTTCTTGTCTTAATTCCATCATGTTAGGCTAGATCTATCTTGTGTTTGCTTGGATCTACTGAAACCTAGATGTTAATTATGTGTTGATTACTTGTTTGTAGTTGTATTGGATGAATGAATTCGATGTTAGGCTTAAGAAAACTGGCAGATCTCCAAATGGTAACATGCTTGAACGTCTTAGGAAACATGAACTGATGTGCACTAGGGTTTATTGGTTGTATTTAATGCATGAGCCACTGTTTACAATCCCTATGGTTGTGCTGGGCATGGCATAGGAGGAGATAAGAGCTCATAGGATTGGGGAGTTAAGTGCGCCACCCCATGAATGGTATTAAGGAATACAATCTGTCATCCACGCAACTATAACAAGTAATTAACGTGTAAAAGATATCTAGGGAGTAGTGAAATATAAGTAAACACATTTTCTCCACTTATTGCTCACAACCTTAGTATAATTTAGTTTATTTTCATTTTTAGTATTTTATTTTGATTGCATCTTTAGTATTGGGTTAGTTGACTAGCAACTAATTCCGCCCAAATCCTTCAAACCCGAGATTTTTACTTGCTTTCTAAAAAATATAAAAATACAAAAATAATCATTCCTCACCTTTAGAACTAG
The DNA here is from genome assembly GCA_030686995.1 of Artemisia argyi. Taxonomy (NCBI): domain Eukaryota; kingdom Viridiplantae; phylum Streptophyta; class Magnoliopsida; order Asterales; family Asteraceae; genus Artemisia; species Artemisia argyi. The sequence goes on from CM060677.1 coordinate 132,055,501, forward strand.
TATTTAGGTTTTCTAATCCTAGCGACACTATTCCTAGCTGAACGATCAATCCCCCGGTACTTGTCACTATACTATACTACAACGATCAGGTACACTTGCTGGTGGGGGTTGTAAGCTTCTCAAGATCCCTTGAGAGGTAAAGCCTGGTGCGATTCCTGCGTATCAAGTTTTTGGCGCCGCAGCCTAGGGAATAGTTATTGTCTAGGTTAGAATTTCTTTTTATTAGGTCTACTTGCTAGATTCATTTCTAGTAAGATTTTATTTTCATTTTTAGGTTTTCTTTAGTCTATCTTATTTCTTTGTGTGTTTGTTCGTAATTTCCATTGACTCTTCCGTTCACCATTATGGAGTACGCGAATCCACCATACCACCAACCACAAAGGCCATTCTACCCTATTGACATCTCGAATTTCAAACAATATCGAGATGAACCCATATATGATGCATGGACTCGTTTTAGAAATTTACTCCAAAAATTCCCTCATCATAGTTTCGCTTTAGCATCCCTAACCCGAACCTTTTACTATTGTGTTGGCCAATATGACCAAATGTGCATTGAGGATTTTGCCAATGGGGACTTTAGGGAATTAAGTGCTGAAGAAGCATGGGATACCATAGAAGATTGTGCCCAATATTATTATAGGGTAGACAACCCAACAAACGTTAGTACAAGTCAATTGAATAGACATTTCCAGGATCATGAAACAAGTTTGTTTGGGGATGAATATATTAGTGTTGAGATACCTAAGTGGTTGTCATGTAATGCCATAGTACAAGCTGAACACATAGGTGACCTTGATGTGATGGAGGATTTAGCCGAACATGATCACATTGATCAAAAAGACCTAGGTCCTATGATCGATGATGATGAATCTCAAGAAACATATGATGAATCTCTTGGGCAATTTGTATATAGCAGTCAGAATATTGAGGATGATCCATATGATTCGGACATAGAAGTTGAGATGCCTAAAGAAGTACGTGAGATACTTGGGAAAATGTTAGGGTTAGATAATAATGAAACACATGTTGAGGATATAGGTGATCTTGACACAAGGAAGGATGAGGTAAATAACACAAACCTACAAAGTACCCCACAACTCCCATCATCACTTGAGGCACACACACCTCCCTTGACTTACCCGGAAAAAGTAGAAGAGAGACTATAGGAACCCCAGTAGAGGTAGAACATTTGAACCAAACACAACTAGAGGATATAGGTTTGAATATTTATAATGATAACCTTACTCTTAGTTCTAGGGAAGTTCCTAGTTTTGATGAACCGGAGCCTCAACCAAAACCGTTACCTAATCTTCCATCCTTGGATGAAAATTTAGGAATTAAATTAGGTTCCGATCCACCTATCAAACCATAGTCCGGGTAGTATTAGGACAAAGGTTGTAGACTCTAAGCCTTGTAGAGAGGAAGCTGACGTAGGAGTGGAAAATGACCTTACATACTTACATCACTCATTCATGATTGATCATAAGAAACATTATGGGTTTAAAACAGGTTTATTAGGTCAAGATGGATTCCTAACTAGGAGTCTCTCGAAGTTGATAGAAAATGATCCCTTTCTAGGAGAAAATCTTAATCCACCCATTAACCCGATTGAATTAAGTAAGGTTATGATGATAGGAGCACAATGTCACAACTCGTAAATTCTGGTCTTTTCCCGAACTTTCAACATTTACTATTCATCGGTTACTATTCATCGATCACTATTCATCATTTTACTATTCATCATTTTTGAGGTCAGTTTGATATTCTGAGAAGCGTTTTAAAATTTTACTATTCATAAAACACTATTCACCTCCAGAGAAAATTTGTCGTTTATGCATGAGTTGCGTCATTTCTGTATACGTACGGTTATTTACCTAATAAACGTTATCTTATGAGCTATTATTTTGAATAATTGATCCGACAATCCCAACTATGGTCCTAACACATTTTTATACTCATAATAATAATATAAAAACTATATTATTCATTTACCCATTATTTTAGAAATTTATTTAATTCGTATCGTACGTCTAATATAATTACGACGGTTTTCTTAAAAACTAAACAATAGTCATCCAAACACTCAATACTTGTACCCAACATATTTTTACAATTTTTACAACTTTATTATGTCCCGAATAACTCTGATAAAATTTATTTCTAACAAACCCGGTACCCGATTAAACCTAAAACTAAATAATACTACACAATATTACACTAAACCTCTAATTAAATCAAGAGACATGCTTCCCCATTTTCCTCCTTTGTAAAACCGCCCCCCCCCTCCTAGCTTTCACATGTGCTAAGTTCACCAACACTCTTTAATGCTCACCTAACTATTGTCTAATACACATATATCATCCCATTTTCATCTCATTTTACACTTAATCATTTTCACACAAACTAGCAATTTCCTTTTCTTTCTCTCTTGGGGTGGATCGACCAAGGCAAGACACAAGGAAGAAACCATAAACTTTTGAAGATCAAGTGTTTAATCATGTCCTAATCATGATCTAGTTGGGGTTTGGTGGTAAAAATCCCTAGGTTTCTTATACTTTTTCATCCAAATCATCTCAAATCTTTCTTGTAAGTTGTCAAACTCTTGTTCATATTTCTTCATGTTATTTTTATCATCATATGATTTCCATTCAAGATCTACATGCATATGTTAGTTATACCACTCATTTATACATATATATATATAACTTTGAACACTAGAAATGTATATTTTGGATTTCTTTGTTAGATCCACTAGATTGATGATGTTTAGGAACCCATGACACCCTAAGAAGGTGTATGGTAAGATTAGACTAGATTTGTGGTGATTGAAAGTGGTTTGGTTGGATTAGAAACTAGTTTGGAACATTAGAAATGGATTTTAAACATATATACAAACCTACTGTCCTTAAAATGAAAACGTGGCAAACTCAGTGGGTTTGGGGTAACTTTTGACCAAATATTTAGAAAATACATTCCGAGACGGAACTATGGCCGAAAACGGGGATGAAAACGAGTTAATAACGAAGGAGATATGACTTTCCGAATTTAACGACGAAAACTAGTTTTCTGAAAAACTGCATGCTGTTGGACGATTTTCGTTGGACAAATAGAGGCGTTAAACGTAACCTAGTGGAGCCGAGCTATCGAAAATATATTAGTATATACTAAAATGAATCCGTGGATATAAAGAACGAGTAAAATGAGCTTAAAACGACCAAGTTATACACGTTTTAAAATCGTCACAACTATATATATATATATATAGTCACTACTAGAAAATAATATAACTACGTACTAAATAATATATTTTCTAGATTTCTTATTCAAGGAGTTTATTTTTAACTAACGAAATACGTACGACCCAAGGTTTATTTATGCGACTACTAGACGATATCTTAAGGTTTTCAAAATGAGGAATATAACACTAACGTTTTTATATACGATATATTATGACAAGTTTTGTAATTCTAGTTGGACTTATTTTTCTTAAGTATGGAAAATACTTTACTTTGACAATAACAATTATTTCCAAGTTACGAGTGGTATAGGTATCATGTGCATGTGCATTCATTATATCCTTTCATGGTCTAAGTAGATCACTATCATTCATATTAGGTTGCGGTTAGAGATCGAACCTCATTTCTGTGTATCCACTTTTGTCATCGTAGCTATTCGCACCAGGTGAGTCATAGCCCCACTTTTACTCTTTATACTTGTTTTAACTCTTTGGGGGAGATACATGCTCAACTACTTGCTTACTAGTATAAATACTCAAAACATATTTTCTTGATACTCAAAACATTTATACTTGATTGTTTTATACTCGATTGTTTTATACTTGATTTCATACATACGTGATTGTGCTATACTTAACTGTGTTATACTAAACTGTGATGGTGTATTCTTGAGCAACTGAGACTTCCAATGGCCCCAGATTAAGTTGCTGGGCACAACCATGGAGACATACATACTTCCAATGGCCCCAGATTAAGTTGCTGGGCACAACCATGGAGACTTACATACAAACGTGAGGTCTTCGGAGATGAAGTGTAGACTCACGACTAATTGCTTAACTGTTGTGATAAACTTATATATGTTTTACTCATACTATATATTGTAGCAGTGGGTTGTAAACACACAGGTTACAAGGCTCTTATGGCGGGACTTGTAACTGAGTGGATTTACGATGCCTTTGCTGGGAAACCTTCATACATATGCATAAACTTTATTTGTTAAACAAACTCTATGAACTCACCAACCTCGTGTTGACACTTTAGCATGTATTTTCAGGTTTTAACCAATGGCACACTACTGGAGGTTTTGGCAGGGCATGGCATGGTCATAGAAGACTCTGATTATTTATATGGGGACCGTTTTAAACTATTTTAAGGGCCTACTTCCGCACTACTTTTAACGATGTAAATTCAACATTTTTGATTAAACGATTTTATTCTAAATGATTAAAGTGAAAACCATTTTTGAACTAGTGTTGTTATACCGATTGAGTTACACCCCAGCTACACGTATGCTTCCGCTGGACCCGATTTTGGGGGTGTGACAGATTGGTATCAGAGCTTTGGCTATAGCGAACTAAGTGTTTTTAAAACCTAGACTATAGCTACTTTTATGAAAAACTTAACCCTATGACCGTCACGTGCCTGCCTGCCAAGCTGAAGCCTCACTTGTGGTTTGTTGCTGACTTAGGTGATGAGATTTGTGTCTCATTATCTGGTATATTATACTCACTTATTCTAGTTGATTACTATCATTGTCTATCATATAAGCATGTTCACGTATCATATATGTCACTGCGTTATGTTTTTCCTTGCATAGTTTCATCATTTGACCTCGAGTTTGGTCACCTGCCTTAGCCTTTCTGAACGTCTTGGTAATTGTGAATGACATAGTCTTAGTATAACTGAGCTGAGTATTTCAAAATTCATGGAACCTCGGTGGAATATAGACTAGTCACCTATATTCAACCCGGGATAGTGGGACATAGGCTGACTACCTATATCCGACTCAGAGATGAATTTTGCAACACTGAGAATGGTTATAATAAAATTCTGTCTGGATTGAATCCTCTACTCATTTTCCGAATGTTTCATCTATGTGTGTGTATACCCTCGTTGTCAGAACGCTTATACTTTTCATCACCTCGTGAACCGCCGCCTGGAAACACGTCAACTGGTCATTTCATCTCATGAATCTTCACCTTTATAACACTTCGGAGACCAACGTTAACTGAACTTCGGGACGAAGTTCCCTTAAGGGGTAGAGACTGTCACAACTCGTAAATTCTGGTCTTTTCCCGAACTTTCAACATTTACTATTCATCGGTTACTATTCATCGATCACTATTCATCATTTTACTATTCATCATTTTTGAGGTCAGTTTGATATTCTGAGAAGCGTTTTAAAATTTTACTATTCATAAAACACTATTCACCTCCGGAGAAAATTTGTCGTTTATGCATGAGTTGCGTCATTTCTGTATACGTACGGTTATTTACCTAATAAACGTTATCTTATGAGCTATTATTTTGAATAATTGATCCGACAATCCCAACTATGGTCCTAACACATTTTTATACTCATAATAATAATATAAAAACTATATTATTCATTTACCCATTATTTTAGAAATTTATTTAATTCGTATCGTACGTCTAATATAATTACGACGGTTTTCTTAAAAACTAAACAATAGTCATCCAAACACTCAATACTTGTACCCAACATATTTTTACAATTTTTACAACTTTATTATGTCCCGAATAACTCTGATAAAATTTATTTCTAACAAACCCGGTACCCGATTAAACCTAAAACTAAATAATACTACACAATATTACACTAAACCTCTAATTAAATCAAGAGACATGCTTCCCCATTTTCCTCCTTTGTAAAACCGCCCCCCCCCCCTCCTAGCTTTCACATGTGCTAAGTTCACCAACACTCTTTAATGCTCACCTAACTATTGTCTAATACACATATATCATCCCATTTTCATCTCATTTTACACTTAATCATTTTCACACAAACTAGCAATTTCCTTTTCTTTCTCTCTTGGGGTGGATCGACCAAGGCAAGACACAAGGAAGAAACCATAAACTTTTGAAGATCAAGTGTTTAATCATGTCCTAATCATGATCTAGTTGGGGTTTGGTGGTAAAAATCCCTAGGTTTCTTATACTTTTTCATCCAAATCATCTCAAATCTTTCTTGTAAGTTGTCAAACTCTTGTTCATATTTCTTCATGTTATTTTTATCATCATATGATTTCCATTCAAGATCTACATGCATATGTTAGTTATACCACTCATTTATACATATATATATAACTTTGAACACTAGAAATGTATATTTTGGATTTCTTTGTTAGATCCACTAGATTGATGATGTTTAGGAACCCATGACACCCTAAGAAGGTGTATGGTAAGATTAGACTAGATTTGTGGTGATTGAAAGTGGTTTGGTTGGATTAGAAACTAGTTTGGAACATTAGAAATGGATTTTAAACATATATACAAACCTACTGTCCTTAAAATGAAAACGTGGCAAACTCAGTGGGTTTGGGGTAACTTTTGACCAAATATTTAGAAAATACATTCCGAGACGGAACTATGGCCGAAAACGGGGATGAAAACGAGTTAATAACGAAGGAGATATGACTTTCCGAATTTAACGACGAAAACTAGTTTTCTGAAAAACTGCATGCTGTTGGACGATTTTCGTTGGACAAATAGAGGCGTTAAACGTAACCTAGTGGAGCCGAGCTATCGAAAATATATTAGTATATACTAAAATGAATCCGTGGATATAAAGAACGAGTAAAATGAGCTTAAAACGACCAAGTTATACACGTTTTAAAATCGTCACAACTATATATATATATATATAGTCACTACTAGAAAATAATATAACTACGTACTAAATAATATATTTTCTAGATTTCTTATTCAAGGAGTTTATTTTTAACTAACGAAATACGTACGACCCAAGGTTTATTTATGCGACTACTAGACGATATCTTAAGGTTTTCAAAATGAGGAATATAACACTAACGTTTTTATATACGATATATTATGACAAGTTTTGTAATTCTAGTTGGACTTATTTTTCTTAAGTATGGAAAATACTTTACTTTGACAATAACAATTATTTCCAAGTTACGAGTGGTATAGGTATCATGTGCATGTGCATTCATTATATCCTTTCATGGTCTAAGTAGATCACTATCATTCATATTAGGTTGCGGTTAGAGATCGAACCTCATTTCTGTGTATCCACTTTTGTCATCGTAGCTATTCGCACCAGGTGAGTCATAGCCCCACTTTTACTCTTTATACTTGTTTTAACTCTTTGGGGGAGATACATGCTCAACTACTTGCTTACTAGTATAAATACTCAAAACATATTTTCTTGATACTCAAAACATTTATACTTGATTGTTTTATACTCGATTGTTTTATACTTGATTTCATACATACGTGATTGTGCTATACTTAACTGTGTTATACTAAACTGTGATGGTGTATTCTTGAGCAACTGAGACTTCCAATGGCCCCAGATTAAGTTGCTGGGCACAACCATGGAGACATACATACTTCCAATGGCCCCAGATTAAGTTGCTGGGCACAACCATGGAGACTTACATACAAACGTGAGGTCTTCGGAGATGAAGTGTAGACTCACGACTAATTGCTTAACTGTTGTGATAAACTTATATATGTTTTACTCATACTATATATTGTAGCAGTGGGTTGTAAACACACAGGTTACAAGGCTCTTATGGCGGGACTTGTAACTGAGTGGATTTACGATGCCTTTGCTGGGAAACCTTCATACATATGCATAAACTTTATTTGTTAAACAAACTCTATGAACTCACCAACCTCGTGTTGACACTTTAGCATGTATTTTCAGGTTTTAACCAATGGCACACTACTGGAGGTTTTGGCAGGGCATGGCATGGTCATAGAAGACTCTGATTATTTATATGGGGACCGTTTTAAACTATTTTAAGGGCCTACTTCCGCACTACTTTTAACGATGTAAATTCAACATTTTTGATTAAACGATTTTATTCTAAATGATTAAAGTGAAAACCATTTTTGAACTAGTGTTGTTATACCGATTGAGTTACACCCCAGCTACACGTATGCTTCCGCTGGACCCGATTTTGGGGGTGTGACACACAACCCTTTGAGCATATAATTCTTCCACCACACTTTCCTCATAAGGCATATTTCCACCATAAGGGTGTGTATCGCTACTTCCACCCGCACTTAATCCTAAGTGTAGGGAAAACCTCCCCTATTTCCGTTAAATAAGGGTAGAGTCAGGCTCGTGACTCGAACAAAAACAAGCGCTTCTTGGGAGGCAACCCATATTTTGTGTGACTTTTATTTTGTTTGTTTGTTATTTGCTTCCGTATGCATGCTTTATTTTTATTGTTGGTAGATCATGTTTCTCAATTAAATAGTGGAAATACTTTACTTTGTTGTTTTGGCCTAGTCTTAACTCCATCTAAAAGTATTTTTGCAAAAGATAAGTGTAAGGGGAAACCCCAAATATATTTTCAAGAAACAAACCGATCATGATTCTCCACAATATTAAATGAACATGTATATTCGTATTTGTTAGAGTCAAATGCTTGTATTGAGTCATAATGAAGTTTTGCAGGATTTTCCAGGAAGTGAGACCAAGTTTTTCCAGAAATTTTCCGAAAACTTAACATAAGAATTTCTGCAGGTCACTTCTGACGGCGTCATGAGTTAACTCTTGACAGCGTCACGTGTAAAAATCTGGAAATTTTACCGGTTTTGTTTTTCTAACGGAGTCTTATGGTTTTTGTGAATTATTAAGTTTTATAATCTCCAGGAAATCTGCAAACTTCATTCCACAAGCATTATATCTTACTATTGTTTTCTAGGATTTAGTAACTTATATAGGATGCCGCCGATTTTACGCAAGGTTGTTTTTGTCTATTTCTCAGGATTTACAAGTTATGTTTGACAAGAAGATGATTTATATTCTGGAAGGGAAGCTTTGATTGTTCATTTTCTTGGAGGAAGATTTAACCTGGCCACCTTATTATCCATACCGAGCGAATCAGGGGAGTATTTGATTTCATTCTTTTTATTTTTTAACTTTTACATTCTTTACTTGAACATTGGGGACAATGTTTATCTTAAGTGTAAGGGGAGGGTAAAAAGATGATACCTTACATATGCAATTTCGCTTGAGTTTGTTTTGTTTAATGGTAGATGTGTAATAAAACTATGAGAAATACTTGTTAGTGTAATTTTAGCGCCAAATTTAAATTTTTTTACAACATTTAGGAGTGAAACTTTAGCCATAGCAAGCGTCTCATGGATAGGAGATTGTATGACTAGCACAAAACCGTACCATTCAGAAAAATTTTCCACCCAAATATGTGAGGTTCGCTTTTAGATTTGATAGGAAAAGCATTTACTATTAGTGCTTATGAGTGTACCGGTAGCATTTAGATTCTAGAACTTGCGTTAGTGATGCATCCCGAGACCGCTAGTAAGACTACATTCGTGTAGTAGAATTTACTACATGATAAGAGGCATTAGGATCACCCTTGTGTTAAACCCGTATTATAATTACTTGACCATTTAAGTCATATTACTTGGCTAGTTAAGTCAACTAATTATTCCCACACCCTTACGTTGTACTCATTTTTAGTACACGAAACCCCTAGTACACCCCTCCGAGCCTATCTTTTCGTTTCTAACTTTAAGCATTTTACTTAAAGGAAGAATTTGTTACACCCCACTTAAATGTACACCCAAATCGCCTTAGCCTTCCGTGTATGCGCACATTTTTAGTGCATTATTGTTATTTGTTTAAACCCTAAGTTAACTATCTAATTGATTACATGGTTGCTAAGTCGAGTCATATCCTTGTACATATTGTTTTGGGACGATTGGGACTCATGGGTAAAGTACTTATTTATGGAGTAATGGGGAAGAACATCATATATTACCCCCATATGTGCGTTAATCTTAAAAGTACTCCAAGTGTTTTGATTTCTTAATTCGAGTCATTAGTTTAGTTTATTCTAGAGTATGTAAAAATTCAAGTGTAAGGGGAATGCTCATTCCCTATGATGTATTATTTTGGATGGTAGGGTAAGAGTGTATGAAAAAAAAAAAAATCAAAAAATCAAGAAATAGAAAAGAAAAAAATAGAAAAAGGAAAAGAGAGAAAACATACGGACTACCATCCATTTTTATTCTATGTTTATTTTTATGTTTTTGTTATTCTTCATTTATTAGCTTAAGTCGAGTCTAGTCTTGGCTTAGCAACGCCATATTGTACATGTAATTAACTAAGATTGTTAACTCGCCACCAGTAAAACTTCCTTTATCCAACAAAACCGTGTATTTCATATCCTTACACCTAACGTTACAACCCTTTAAAAAGACCTCTTTGATAGTTTATCCTAGGTGCTTACGCCATGTGGTGGAGGTTTGATGCTTTCCCAAGCCTATGGTAATCTATTTTGCTATGACAGGTAGTGAGAGATATCTTCCGTTTCCATATTGTAATTTATACTTTATTACACCCGAGAGATGTGAGTATCTAAACACTATTTGTGAGGTGCTAGCTTATGACCTCCGTGCTTGTCTTTGGTCTTTAGTGGAACGATTATTTGTTGTAATTACTTTTATATTAGTGTTAAATGACCTCTAACTTGTATTTTGATTAGAATAAAAGAGCATTTGCTTGAGGACAAGCAAATCTCAAGTGTAAGGGTATATGATGAGGCGAAAAATGAACCACTTTTAGGGGGTCATTTAAGCCCGGAATTGAATTTATTTGATCAAATATTGCCCTAAATCGTTCCTTTTGTGATTTTAGGTACTTTGGGAGTGAAATCTGGAAAAGGAAGCAATTCAGACGATTTTGGAGCATAAAAGTGAAGAAAATGCCAAAGTCTTAATTTTCCTTGCTGGGAACAGTGTGTGACGGCGTCAAGAAGGAATTTCTGACGGCGTCAAGAGTAATTTCCATGATGACCCAGTACAGAATTGACGGCGTCATGAAGTACGGCGTCAAGAGTAAAATTCATGACGGCCTGGAAATGCATAACACATGACGGCGTCAAAAGTAGATCAAGACAGTCCGAGAAGTATTTTGGCGGCGAGATGACGGCGTCACAAGATTTGTCTTGACGCCGTCAGACCCTATTTCCTATATATAGTTTTCTAATTTTCACATTAAAAAGAGAGAAGTTTTGAGAGAAGTTTTGGAGAAACCCTAAGTACGAACTTGGTGCGAATTTTACAGGTTTTTCAAGGGTTCTAAGCCCTTGATACCTTTCATGTGTAATTGAGATAAGTATTCTTTTAATTCAATCAATATGTCTATGTGTTGGTTGTCTATATCTTGTTCTTGTCTTAATTCCATCATGTTAGGCTAGATCTATCTCGTGTTTGCTTGGATCTACTGAAACCTAGATGTTAATTATGTGTTGATTACTTGTTTGTAGTTGTATTGGATGAATGAATTCGATGTTAGGCTTAAGAAAACTGGCAGATCTCCAAATGGTAACATGCTTGAACGTCTTAGGAAACATGAACTGATGTGCACTAGGTTTTATTGGTTGTATTTAATGCATGAGCCACTGTTTACAATCCCTATGGTTGTGCTGGGCATGGCATAGGAGGAGATAAGAGCTCATAGGATTGGGGAGTTAAGTGCGCCACCCCATGAATGGTATTAAGGAATACAATCCATCATCCACGCAACTATAACAAGTAATTAACGTGTAAAAGATATCTAGGGAGTAGTGAAATCTAAGTAAACATATTTTCTCCACTTATTGCTCACAACCTTAGTATAATTTAGTTTATTTTCATTTTTAGTATTTTATTTTGATTGCATCTTTAGTATTGGGTTAGTTGACTAGCAACTAATTCCACCCAAATCCTTCAAACCCGAGATTTTTACTTGCTTTCTAAAAAATATAAAAATACAAAAATAATAATCCCTCACCTTTAGAACTAGTATTTAGGTTTTCTAATCCTAGCGACACTATTCCTAGCTGAACGATCAATCCCCCGGTACTTGTCACTATACTATACTACAACGATTTGGTACACAGCCTGGTGGGGGTTGGAAGCTTCTCAAGATCCCTTGAGAGGTAAAGCCTGGTGCGATTCCCACGTATCAGCATACAATATGAAAGTTGGTGGGCTTATACAGCTTGCATGGCATGCAATTCTAGAGTCACAACTATTTCATCCAACACAAGAACAAGTTCACGGAACAAGAAACAATTGTGGTACTGTAAAAAACATGAAGAAACATACGCCGTTGCTTCTAGGTATAAAAATAAATCTTTTTAATTTATATGTTTAAAGATTAAAATAAATAAAAGGTTTTAAGCGTTTTAAAATTTTCAAATTCATATATAGGTTCAAAATAATTGTTCGTATAGTTGATGAGAGCGGAACTGCACAAGTTGTCATTTTCGACAACAATGTTCATAAAATGACTGATTTGACTGCATGGGAAATCATGGAAGAACATGGAATGGATACAGACCAATATTTCCCTGATGAACTTAATCAGATTATTGGGAAACAATATCTTTTCAAAATATTGTATTCTGAGTTTAACCACAACAATAATAGCCACATATACCGTGCAGAAAAAGTGACTGAAGATGTTGATACAATCAACTACTTCAAGATGGGGTTCTTGGATAATGAGGTTTGATGTTGATAATGCTACATAATTTTTTTTATAGTTTATTTATTTAAATAAGTAGACAATATACAATTTTATAATGAGGATAATTTTTATTTTAAATTAATGTAGATTAATGATGAGAATTTAAAAGATGATGAATATGAATTAGAAGATGATGAAAATGATTTATTAGTCTCTAAAGAAGGTTTCAATACAGATGAAGATGGCAATGTTTTAAAAAATTCTTCAATTCATAACGACGAGGTAACTTAAAAACGTTTATCATATTTGTTTAGTTATATGTTTATATTTTAAAAAAATAGTGTATTTAACTAACTCATATTAAACTATGCAGGAAACTGATGTAAATGTTATGAAGCAAAATGTTGGTCATGATTGTCCTTCGTCATCTGCCAATGTGAATGAGGTATTATGAGTGACCTTATTAAGTATATAAACATTTATATTTTACAATAAATATAACTTTAAAATATTTTTCTATAGGGTTCAAATAATCTGCATGATGAATTGTCAAACAAAAGTATATCTATTAATGAGGTAATTTAAAATTTCAATTTGCTGGTTTATAAATTTTGTTAGATGTTTAAAATAAATTAACATATTACTTTATTTATCAATAAACACAGGTAGAAGACACAACAACTGAAGAGACTCATCGTAGGAAAAGAGATCGTAGTTTGTTTGACGAATCATCTCATGAAGAAGAAGAAGACGAGAATATGAAACATTCAAATAAGAAAATGGTGTCAACGAATGTCGTGAAGGATGTTTGATTTCCGAATTTCATGGATTTAATTTTGTGTTGCGATATTAAGATGATTTTTATTTCATATTTAAATAAACTTTGCACATTTAATAAATATTTTGTCTTTTATAGGATTAATATTTATATAATGGTTTTATTTAGTGTTTTTGTTTAAAGCCCAATAATAGAAGCCATACAATATTTGAATTTAGTTGTTACTTTGTTTTAAGACTAGGATGAACATAACATGTATGTTTATGATTAAATTTTACGTAACCTTAAAAAGTATGCAAGTGGTATAACTGATAATTCTTCTGACTTCATAATCATGACTTTGCATCACACATAATTTTTACAATATGTTTATGAATTGCATGTTTACATTGCAATACTATTTGTTTCTAAGGTTTGTTTTCATCTTCCATTATTACTTTTAGTATTGTTAATTGAATAAAGTGTATTAGTAAAGAATACTTTTAAATATAAGTATTTTATCTAATGAAAGATGTAAAATGCCTGTAGCATTTTATAAATTTTTTACTGCTACTATAAGGTATAAATAATGAAACAATGTAGTATTTCTAATATTTATAGTTCACCAATCAATTTAAATAAATTTTCCATGTTTATCTTTAACTATAACTAATATCTTTATACTCCATATATTTAGGGTAAAATAAGTATGTTTATAATTTTATAGTATAATAGCTTATTCTTATCATATATTTTCAAAACCTTTAAACTAATAAAGCGTGTCTAATACATATATAAATACATATTTGATTGTGTTGATTAAGTTGAATATTTACTACCTAATAGAAGTATTTGACCTAATGAAATATGTAAAACGCCCGTAGAATTTTTTAAAATTTTAACTGTTATTATAAGCTATAAATAATGAAACAATGTAGTATCTCTAATATTTATAGTTCACAAATCAATTTAAATCAATTTTCCATGTTAATCTATAATTATAAATCATATCTTTATACTCCATATATTTAGGCTAAAATAACTATGTTTAAAATGTTTTAGTATAATAGGTTATTCTTATCATGTATTTTCAAAACCTTTAAATTAATAAATCGTATCTAATACATATTTAAATACATTACGTGATTTTAATTTTGTACACACCATTTCCTAAAAACTAAACACGCAATTTCTATATTAAAATCCTAATTAATGCTAACCCTTTTGTCTTCCATTTTCTGAGATAAATAGCTAACATACTGATTACATTCCATCTCCTCACAAACATTATCACTTCGTTTCACATACCTACATTCTCTCTTAAAAAAATCAATGGCTGCCAATCAAGATATTGTTCAAGTTGCAGAGATCTTAGGTATTGAAAAATCAATGTTTTAAATCTATTTCTTATTTAACCTAAACTATTTATATGTTTTTAAAATAGTTATTTAACATGCAAGCAGATGTAGTTCAAGATAATCATGTCCAGGGTGGTGAAGACTCCGTTGTTGCAGTGTATGATTGGCTACAGGCTCAAAAACAAGCAACAAAAAAACGCAAATGGGAAGAGAAAGAGGAGAAAAAAGAGAAGAAAAAAAAACAAATAAAAGTGGAGAGGAAGAAACACAAAGAACTTATGAAAGAAGTTAGGGATCATAGGAGATAAAAAAAAATGAAACCATCCATTGAACCTGCTTTGGATGCCAATGAAGTTGAAGATGAACTACTTGAAACATATGATTATGATCAATTTCATTTAGCATTTAAATTTGAACATTTGTAGATTTGTTTTAATTTAAGTTTTTATGTATTTTAATTTTAATTTCAGTAATATTAAGACTTTTTATTTATGTTTTTAAAGTAATTTATTGACTTTATATTTAGCTTTCAAGTAATTTGTTGAAATGCAAAATTTATATTAATATTAATTCGATATTTGATACTTTAAACAAAATAAAAATAAATGATGAATCAATTAGTTAATAAAACAATTTAAAATACTCCAGCTAACACTAATATGATTTTATAAATTATAATTTAGATAATTTACAAATATTAAAAATGATATATACAATACTTTAGTATATCTATAACCTAAATTTATAAGAGGCTTAAATTCGTTACATGTTTTTATAAATATGTTTATACATTATAAAAAAATAGATTAATAATTTTAGATCCGATATAAGATATATCCATTTCTTTAATATATCGAATTCCTAAGTCTAGAACAAATCTTAATTCGTAATATGAATCTATATGTATATTTTCCTAATTAATATAGATGTTAAACATCTATAAATATAGGTACACAATCTCGGTTATTCAATAATCAGTTTGGTTAGTTCCATCACATTATCACCATAATGAGAAAATGAAACTCCCTGAAGGTATTCTTTTTTTAATTACATTATGACTTTTCAATATTCATAGTATAATATACGCATATGTTCATGTACATTATAAATCTTTTGGTACATATTATAACAATTAGTGTATTTGTTATTTTTTGTAGAAATCCAGAAAACACAGACTTGATACCAAGTCTTCCATTAAAACCAACTTGACTTCAATACAAGAAACCATTGTAATTTCCGATAATGAAGACGTACGTGATTTTACTATGTTTCAGATTAGTTGTACTTATTTTTTTGTAAATAAAATAGTTCTATTGCTATTTGATTTTCTAGATGATTAGAGGTATTTGCTTGTGTGTTTTTAAATGTTTTACACAGAATGCTTATGATCTAGCAAGATGTAATTTCCCAAAAACATGTTGTTTTTAAGTTCTACATATTTTTATAATGAAAAATTAACATACAAAATATAATGGGAATAAAAAAAAACTAAAAAAATTAAGTTGGAAAAAATATCAACAAGGGTTGAACCCATGACCTCAGCATAAAGCTGTACCTTACACAAACACAGCGAAACCATTAGTGTTCTTGGGATTTTCTCATCCTTAACTACATAATTAATTCTTTTGTCAAGTTTTATTCCTTTTAATCCTATGAATTGTTTCCATAATATTTAGTCCTTTTACTAATTATTCTATTTTATTAACTTCTTATACATTCACAATCTACCAAGTTTATACAATATGTATGTCAGATAACATGTTTAAAAGTTTGTGATATGTGCAGCCTAATAAGTTTGCAAATAAACGTCGAAGACTCTGTAAAAACAACAAAATTTGCAACGCAAATACTATTGAGATTATATCATCAGATGATGAAAAGAAATCCCTAGCCATGAAGAAGAAACAAATCATTGATCTAACTTCATCAGATGATGAGGACACCAACAAAAAAAAAGAAGATATAAAAGATTTAAATCATAATGAAGAAAACAAATTGTTGGTAAGATTTTCAATTGTTTTGCATTAATTAAATAACCTAAATTATGTTTTGATGATATGTACTTATTTTTATAAAATTTTTCATGAAAGATATCTGATGAAGATGCACCAATATCTTTTAAATGTGCCAAAAGAACAGACGAATATGTTTCATCAAAGAAACAAGAATATATGGTATTTGACGAGGATACAGATGATGAGGATTTTAGAAATAATGCAATTCCTAAAGATGGAGTTTGGATTAATGTGAATGATCTAGATGAACCTTTCTATGATCTAAAGGAGTATAAGCCCAAATATATTATTCCAGATGAAGATATTATTGAAGACTCCTCAACAGGTTTTTTGTTATTAAATTATTTGTTAACGTTTGATAATTTTTTTGTATAATTACTTATTCAATAATAACAAACCATTAAACGTACTAATTCATATTTTTAAAACACAAGGTGATTACAAATATATTGTGGTCGATGAAGAACATGATCGAGAAGAGTTGGAGAAATATAACCTAAGTAAGGAAGACATGTTTGATGAGATGGTTGATATTGATGGAAAAGTAAATGGAAAACAAAATTGCACTAACCACCTTGAAGACGAGGCTTGGGAAGTTGATTCGGATGCATATAGTAAAAGATCAGTGAGTTCTGGCGATGATCTATCGGATTTCATTAATGATAACACAACAGATTACGAAACAACTGATGCTGACGATAGTGATGATGAATTTTGATGAAGCATCCCAATTTCATTTAAGATTTTGAATAATAAGTTTTAAACATTATCATACATTTTTGTTTTTAAAATGTTATCCTCATATGATTGTTTTTTTATTTATGGACGAATAGTATTATTGATTATCTATGTTGAACATTCTTCCCTAGCATAAATCATTCAAGTTATAATACTTATATTGAAAGCATCAGTGCATAGGTCACAATTGTCTAGACCAGCATTACCTCGGTCTCCATTGCCTTGGTCACCCTTGGCAACTAATCTGTATTATTTTTTTAAAATAAATTATGTTAAGGATTTTGATTTTGGATACTTGGATCTCTTTCTAATGTCGTGGTTGGAGGTTTACATTGTATATATACTTAAAATTGTATTTCTCTTCACCTGATTACTAACATCTGTTATATACTTAAAGCTTCACTTATATAAAACTAAACACATATAATTAACGATTAATAGTAACTTCCTAACACATTATCTACACAAAAGTACAACCTTCATATACATTTGTCACATTATTCAAAATTAATACGTTAAAGGGAAAATCACAAACCATGACCGCTCCTTAGATAGTCATAACATTGGTACCACTTGATCGATTCCATGGAAGCTTCATGTTACAGAAAATCTTTTCCACAATGGTCTAGCACATAAGGTACCTAACATATAAACAATTATTGGATAAATACACAATAATTATCAACAGTCTAAAGAAAAGGAACTAAAGTGACATTAAAAAAAACACAATATTTTGTGCATTAATTTACAAAATTGTTATTATATAAACAAGATAAGTGTGAAATATTAACCTATATACCTTTACAGATTATCAAATCTTAATTAATGATATATACTATCAAATCATATCCAAATACATTTACAGATGATCACATTTTAATTAATGATATATACTATCAAATCATATCCAAAAAAAATACAGTTTTAAGTATAAAAAATAATGGAATGAAGAAAAAATAAACACTATACAATTAAATATTTTGATTAAAATTTTTTATAATTTGCATACCTTATCATGTCTAATAGAGCCACACAAAATCCATCTGCTAATGTTTCAAACAATGTTGATACTGACTTCTCACGCCGACGTCCTGGAAGACATCAGCAAAACAAAGATGTAAAAACAACCAGACCACGTGGACGACCAAGTCTTTATAAAGATTTATCAAGTAAGTATCAAATAAGATATACAAATAGAATCAATAGTATAACTCTGTTTCGTACACTTCTTATACTAACTTATATATGCACATTTAGCATATAATCGATATGTTTGATGTTATTTAATCTAAACAGATGAAGCAGCTGTGATAGAACCACACTGACAAATAGATTTAACACCTAGATGAAGAGGACGACCTCCAAAGAAACAAACCAATAAAGATAGTGCTGTTCAAACCACAACTTTAAGACCTGGTGATATTCAGTACAATCCATTTGGAACCCAATGTAGTAAGAGGAAATCTGACAGGCTTAAAGATAAATTATTACAAGGAAGACGGAAAACACTGAATGCACGAAAAAAAGATTCATTCATTGGAATCTCAAATGGTACAAACACTTCATACAATACTAAAATACTAACTCAATACCAACCTGTATAAGTAAGTAACAACTTAATTGTAACTTTAACAATTACAATATGTTTTTTTTACCAGAGTACATTGAGCATGGAGATCCAATATTTCCGTGTGAAGCATGTGGTGCATAACTTTGGCATGCCGAGAGTATGGTAGGACAGACACATAAAACAACAAATGAATATTCAATGTGTTGTGGTAGAGGGAAAGTAAAATTAGGTAATGAAGCAAATGAACCTCAAGAATTGTTGATGAATCTTATTACTGGAATTCATCCTAAAAGCAAAGCCTTCATTGATAATATAAGGCGTTACAATTCTATGGTTTCATTCACTTCACTAGGCGCAAGACAAGACATGTCTGTTACATATGGACGTGGTCCATAGTGTTACAGAATACAAGGCCAAAATTACCATCAAATTGGTACATTGCTACCAGAAGGAAACAAACCACCTATGTTTGAGCAGTTATATATTTACGACCAACCAAATGAAATAAAGAATCGGATAAATGGAGTCAGCTATGATACATCAACAGCAATAGATGAGCATCCTCTGGACCACCAGTTAACAGTCGATTACGCGACATGCTCGATACAATCAACCCATTAGTTACGCAATTTAGAATGGTTGGCGAACAATTTGTGCATTCAAATGAAAGAAATAAGTTAAAGCTACGCCTCATTGGTACAAGATAACGAGATCGAAGAGAATCAATCTACCAACAGCCATGGAAGTTGCAGGACTAATTGTAGGAGATTTTGATTCGGTAACAAATAAAAGGGACATAGTTCTACACATGCAAGAAGGCGGCATGAGACGAATTAGTGAACTACACCCCTCATATCTTGCACTCCAATATCCACTGTTATTCCCATACGGTGAGGATGGGTATGACACTGACATATACCATTTTGGTGTAACTGATTATACACCAACAAACAAAAAAACAAGAGTCTCAATGAAGGAGTATTTTGCATACACATTGCAAGATAGAGAGAACACTTTGTCAATGATACTGAATGCAAGGCGATTATGCTAACAGTTTATTGTTGATGTATACACTATGATAGAGTCTGAACGTATGTCATATGTTAAAAAAGCCAACCAGACTGTTAGGTATCCATATTGAATTCACACAAGTAATGAATGAGATAGATATAAGGATTTGGGTGATTATGAGAATGAGAGAAATATAAGTGCAAGAGTTTCTTTATAATATCAAATAACCAACCAAGTTTACATGTATCCTAAGCTTACTATTTATAGGGAAGGAGTAGGGCAACACTCCCTTCCTCCCTTTTGCTTCTAGGTCGTGGGCTTGGAGGCCCATGGACAAGTTTACATAAGCCTAGTAACATGAAACAATACATAAATGAACGTAAATAATAACTAAGCAACCTAGTTTTATTACAAATGACCGAGACTTGATAAAATAGTAAAACTTCATTCCCAACAATCTCCCCCTAAGGTTCGGTCATCACGGTTGCTTGACGTCTTTGTTATTTCTTCATCTTTGACTTTCATAGCTTTAGACGTCTTTCAAAAATCATGAGATAAAATCATTCATCGTTCTTTGTGCTTTGTTCATTGTTGTTGTGATAGTGATCAAGTTATGAAGTTGTCTGCCTTTCGTCACTTTTGCGTCTGTGGTGGTAGTCCGCCATTCCGACATGCTCATACATCTTTGAACTTTGACTTATACATGCACGTAGTTCCCTTTCTTAGACTTTTGATCTTTAGTCTTTATACTCTGTAGATTCTTCCTTTTTTGCGTAGAATCCTTCATTGAACTTTGTGTTGCTTTGATCTTTGAGGGAGCTTTTGATGATTTCAAGACGCATATATGAGCATGTGGAATCCGTCACCATGGAGATGATGTATCCCTTAAGGTAAACAGTTAGCAATAAAACATCCGGTACTTACAGATAAGGAGTTAGAGATCGTCAACAGCATAGTGTGAAGACTCCTTCTAACCCTTATCAAGGCCGTTCCCATGTCAGATACCCCCGAAGGAGCTTACAAGACCTACTAAGTAGCTCAATGACTGGGTGAGTCACTGGGGATCATTCCACGACTGTAGACTGCTAAGAAACCACCGCAAACACTAAGCGTAACCCACAAGGAGTTACCGAAGTGACCTGTTGTCAGGGCTGTTTGATGTTGACCCTGGCAGGATTTCCGTTCAATCATTGAGAAATACTTATGTAAATTCCCTCATAAACGTTCTCGGCAGATTGCTAAGATCTGCGAAGGACTCAATAATTTACAGCTGGTGTCCATTGATGTAGAACACCAGTTGTAGAAATACTAAGTGTTCCTAAGAGATCTTTGATGTATCTTATGGTTCTAGACTCGAAAAGTGCACACTTAGGTTTCCTATGCGGAGACTAGGGAGGGATCTCCTGTTTCAATATCAACCATCTCTAAGAGATAAGTCGATAGATTACACTGGTTCCCCATGAGAATGAAACAAGCTCTTTTAAGAGAACTTGAGTGGTTAGAAGGTTTAGTGCATTGCGTCACTGGGTCCATGATGACTTTATCTTCAATACCGGTGTTGCCTTAGCAACAACCAGTAGCATACGAATTGAACCCGGTGTCTGCCCTAAGGTTGAACATATGGAGGGCTATTTCTTTTCACCCTTTTCTTTACTTTTCTTTTTAATTCTTCAACTCCTTCTTTCCCCTTTCATTCTTTTCTCCTTTTTTTCCGTATCATACCTAAGGACTTCTAATTCTAACTATTGGTGATGTCCTTGGGTAGATCCCTCCAGCTCTGGCGGATCATAGGACGGTTTATCCTATCTTAATCACCTTATAACTCCATGATTATCCGACAATTGCCAAGAAACCTTTGATTGAAAATCTCTCAAAGTGTTTGTGATTATCAAACATTTTGTTTAACACTTTGAGAGTTTTGTGTTTACTTTTGAAGGGCTCCCTCTTCACATGTGCTCATAAGTGTTTAATAAATTTGCACATGCGGGAGGAGCAAGCATTTTTTTGAATTGATCCACTTTCAGTGAACACGACCGATTCGAGACACGCTTACATCACTAGTTATACTAGCTTGAAGTTATTACCTGGCCTGGTCAAGTCCACAGAAAGTTTCTCGAAACAGTACATTTCTACCAAGACAAATCCTTTTCGAGACACGCTTACGTGGCTAGTTAAAGAGTTCCATTGTCAGCTTTTAGGTGACAACTAGCTCTAATAACTAACTTGATGTTATAACCCGCCGAGGATAAGTCTTTTCGATTATTAACTATTGTGTTTCATTAATTCTTGGGTCAATCCTGAGTCTAGCTCGCATGAGATTTGACTTTAAGCAACTTTGAACTTTCATATTTTAATCACATTCACTTTTTCTCCCCCTAAAAAATAGCATATAAGATGATATTTTTGACAATCTTTTGATTAAAATATGCGTTTTGAGTCTTATGGGGATAATTCAACAAGAACTTTAGGTTTCAAGAATGATGATTTTGTTTCAAGTGCTCCCCCTCAACAAGTGAATTCTTATTGAGGTGAAATACTTGTCTTTTGTGCAGAGTTATGAAAATCAGAAAATGTTTGATTAACTCTACTCAAAAGTAAGAAGCCTTCTCTCCTTATATTAGGATTGAGGCACTGATGCGTACCTCAGGGTCCTTTCTTTATAAGAATGGGTTGTACACTGTTATGTGTGCACAAGCTATAATGATAACAAATCAATCAAATGAAATAGTAATAATTGAAATGTTAATACCCTTGTGTACCAGTTTATGATTCATCAGTGATCGGAGCATCAAAGTCTGTGAACTTAGGATCTGGTCTTTAGAAGAGTCTGATGGGAAATGAAGGTCTGAAACCGATATAACTTTCCAATCGTCTGATCTGCTTCCGACGAAATAACCTTTCTTCTATTTTCATGAAAAAGTTTTGAACTTTTCTTATGGAACTGGATTTCCACCTTGGAGTTTCACCTTTAGATATCTTTCTCCTATCATCATTCAACCTTTTGACTAACCCATCGCGAACAGTTTCGAGCGTAGTATCACAGAACTTGTGTAACTCATCGAGCCTCATAAAACTTAGTTGCTTTTTGCTATTGAGGTAGGTGAAACCAAATGAAGGTTTTTGGATGAGCGTAAACTGTGACATTTGATTTATTACATCAAATGAGAATTGTGGCTTAGTCAAATTGATCTTCTGTTGGTAACCTTCCACTCCAAGCTGAAGATCTTCCACTCTTTCTTGAACTATTAATCGTCCGATGAAGAGGAGTAGAGATGAAATGAAGTTGTATTGTGTGTCAGTTTCGAATCCACGCATTCTTCCTTGAACCTTTTCTGGATACATGTATTCAATGTCATTTAGATAAAGGTCGGGAAAGTCTGCTTCAGAGAACTTGTACTTCTTTTCATCTTGCCTTTTACCAACAATCTCGTTCATGAACATGTAGTTGAACCTTTTCGACTCCTAAATTTCCAAGATAGCAATGATTTTTGATTTATGCTTCACGTTCTCTAATGACTTGATTTCTAACCTGTGAGTGTAACCGATTCGACGACGTTCAGGCCAATGCTGAATCCTGTGTAAAGCATATCTGTCGTAAGCAACAATGGAGTTGCTAAATATCGGAGTTGATTCTTCAATTGCAGGAACATCGTATCTTGCGGCTGGCACTGAAATAATCAATGATGAAGCATATTTTTGTTTGGAATTCTCTTGAGTGAGTTGGAGGTTACGAAGATCTTTGTTGAAGAAGAAGCGGTAAGGTATCTTAGGTTTTTCTGGAAATCCTTGCAAAGGTAATGGTTTAGTCCAATCGGTGAAGTAAGGCTTGTCGGGTTTTCTGGAATGGATGTCGAAATTCGCTTCAGGGTTTAGCCAGTCAAACTTTCCTGACATTGCACTAGCTATATTCTGCATGTGAAATTCAAACTCCATCTTGTTTCCAGATCTAGACTTTAGGAATTCCTGTGCATCCCGATTGATTCTTCTTAACTCAGCCTTTGTAAATTTCTCAATCTGAAGATCCACCATTATACTCTGAGTGTATTGCAGTGTATTGCCCGGAAGTGGTTCTTCATTTTCGAGAGGAGGTTGAGCCTTGACCAAATCAGTCAACCAATCATCTTGAGGTGCGTCGTCATTGTCTATCCATGAGTGATGTCTTCTTTTCTTAGACTTCTTAGACTTGGATGTAGTATCCTTGTCTTGAGCTTTGGAGGTTGATGATGGTCCAGGTTTAGAATCGGGAATTGGAGAGGCACGGTAGTCGGTATCGGGTTGTCCTTGATAATCATCAGTAGGTTGCATGAGTGTTTCTTCCTGGTCTGTAGGACCTTGACCAGAAGCTGAAGTATGTTGCTGATTTCCAAGAGGAGTTGAATCCTTTTGTGGTTGGTGTGAAGAAGATGGACTGGTTCCAGACTTGTGTTTCTTTCCTTTTGAGTTCGGGTCCGGGCCATCATCTTTCCTTGACCTCTTCAAGGATCCAGCAGCTTCTTTGCACGACTCTTTTGACATGTTAGCTGCAATGGCGTCGATAAGCACGATTTCTTCAGGTGTTAAATTGGTTTTGTATGCAACTTTGTCATAGAGATGGGCAAGCAGGTCTTCGACCGATGATTCAGAAATGGTTGGAGTTGATGTTGAAGATTTTGCAGGGTGAAGAGTGAATGGTGTTGTTGATAGCATTTTCTTTACGACACTTCTGATCCTGTGCTCCAAGTTATCCTTAATTGGTTCAATAAGACTTGTCACTTCAGGAGTGACGATGTCAACAAGATTCTCTGTAAGGTAATCGAGTGTGAAAGTCCTGATGAGTCCTTCCAAGTCTGCTTTCATGAACTTATCGATTTGCTACTTTGCCTCCTGAAAGTCTTCAACTTGTTTAGCAAGATTAGTAACCAAGGTTGTGAGACTTTTAACTTGCTCCTGAAGATCAACTAGTTTTGTCGGTTCATTGATTGATTGTTGTTTAGATGCGGTTTTAGAAGGTGAAGGAGATGAATGTTCTGGTGATGATTCAGAAGACGACTCGTTGTGGGAGCTCGAAGAAGAAGCTAGAGGAGTCGGATCCTTTGGAGGAGAGTCTTTAGGAAGTGGAGGTTGCTCTGAAGATGTCTTCTTAGAGTGTGAAGATGATTGAAGGAATATATTGGTGTCGAATGCTTCTTTTTCTTCACTTTCCTTTCTTCTACGTTCCTCTTCTTCCTGTGCTAGATACTCTGGTGTGGTGAAAGGATCAAATCCCTGATCAGTGGCAATGTTCTCCTGTTCATCAACATTCTCCTCAATATTTTCAGTTTCCGTCATAGTGATGTTGCCTTCTGCATCTTTGTCTTCTACTTTGTCACAGGGTTGTAAAGCTGGTTCTAAAGTGGTAGACACAATAGGAGGAACTATGTTGCTAGTAGTGCCTTCATGTTCAGGTTGATCGCCAGGTGGTGATGAAGGTTGAGGATGAAGTCGACTGAGGAGTGATGCTTCTCTCTGATCTTTGAGAAATTTCTTCTCTTCGGCCCATGTGTCGACAACAATACTTTTCAATTTTCTTTTATCGACCAATTGTTCAACTATTGGCTCGTCTTCTTCATCATCATTAGGTTCATTGATCGTAATCCCTTGCCTTTTTCGTTTTTCTGCTTCAAAAGTTTCCAAACTTTGTTGTTTAGCAATTTCCATTTCTAGAAATTCTTCTTCAGTTACTCTTACTCTTTGTTCTAAATCTTCTTCTTCTTCATCAGTTTCTGTGTCAAACTCAGAGTCGCTTTCTGAGGGTGGCGGTGTAGGTTCATCTCGAAGAATGCGCTTTGGTGTAACCTTCTTTCTTGGCTTAGTTGCAGGCTTCGGTTTAGGTGTAAGTTTAGTTTTGGGAGTAGCCTTTGATTTTGATTGTAGTGAACCAGTAGTGCTACTAGTACTCCCTGATTTCTTACCTCCTTTACTTCGAGTCTGTATGGTAGTCTCTTCCTTAATCCCTTTATAAGCATTATCGTAGAATTCATAGCTTGAGCTTTTCCTGATATTTTCATCAAGAAAATACTCAGGAAGCCTCTTTCCTTGTTGCTTTGTTGAAGACGTGGTCATTTTGACAAAAGCAATGGTGAAGTCGTCCTCAAAGAGGTTCTTAGGTTCATTTGGATCTCCCATTCTTTTGATGAATTCAGGTGTATCTTTGCAGAAATGCTGAATGATTAGCTTTGTGAACCTTATGAACGGGACCATAGTCTTTTTACGTTCTATTTGAATGTTGTAGACTATATCATTCATTATGGGAATTGCAAAGTCAATCGGTAGCATACTGACCATTCCCCAAAACACTTGTAGATGCTCAAGTCTGGGATGTTCGTGACCACTTTTTCTTCCTGATATTGAACGTATGACCAACATATAGAAGGTTCTCCAAGGCTGAGGCATGTTCTTTGCATTGAATCTAGAATGCTGAAGCAGAGGTAAGTCGTCTTGAACATCGTATCCTAGGTCAATGAAAAAGTCTAGGAGATCTAGTTTAGGCAACATTGGAACAAATTCGTTCTCAGGTTGAGGTAGAAGGAAAACTGTACGATGGACTTCGTGATCTACAGTGTAGACTTGTCGATCCAGCGTGACAGTGAAAGACTCATCATCCAAGTTAACCTTTGCCGTAAGCCAGAACTGATGAAGGTAGAATACTGGAACTGAAGTTGATTTGTCGAGCAGATGCTTGCATGGATGTGCAAGGAGAATATGTTTGACAATCTTACATGAGTTTTCAGGAATTCTTAATTTGTCTAAGTCAACTCGAGGATTGTTTTTGCCAATGGTGACGCTGTAGTCAGCAGGGATGATGTCATTCAGTGTGAGCAATGGAAGAGTTTGTTTGGGGACATTCTCGTTGTGTTCATCCATGTTTATCTGAAAAGGTATCATCATAAACCAAACATCCAGATTTGTTACTTGTTAGCACAAATACAAGTTTGATAAAAGATAAACACCTAGAACATTTAAGCACGGATGGTTCAATTATCATATGTGAAGTGACGTATGATGTAGACTTAGACAAGATTGATCTAATTGAATCATAAAATCAATCATAGAGTACTAAGACATACACATGAGCACAAATATTATCCAAGTTACATAATCACAACACACTATTCATCAAATGATAATCATCATCACAAATACATGTTTTCGAAATTATAACTTTCAATGTTCTCGAAATACTACATATAGAACAGTTTTTCGCAATCATGTAAAATTCCAATTTCCGAAATTAGCTAAAAGTGTATTCTCGAAAGACATAGATTAGGTAAAATTTTCGCAAATGCCCATTCTGAGTGTTTTTGAAAAATTCTCAAAGTGTGTTCTCGATAAATAGTTTATTGAGAATACAAACTTGTAAAATTTTTTGAAAATACAAAAAATGAGTATTCTCGAAAGTTTTATCAACTTGTGATCTCGAAAAAGTGTGTGAAATTTCGAAAATACTTCAATCAAGCATTCTCGAAAAGATTTCAAAGTGTTTTCTCAAAAATTTTCATTTTTGAAAATACTTAAACTTGGAAAAAATTTCGCAAACGCTTGTTTGACGCATTCTCGAAACTTTCAAGAAGACAGGCGATCTCGAAAACGTGTTCTCGAAAAAATTCTTATACAAGAATTTCAAAAATGTGTCAATGTAAGTTTCTTTTGAGATTATGAGTTTCCAAAGGTTATAACCTGTAGTTAAGAAGGTGAAACAACAATTAAGAGCACATTTAAATCTCAGACTCACTAATTTCGAAACATGGACATTAACAAGATATCGAGAACCACAAGCTCAAGTAAACACACATCAAATCTATGTAACATGAGTCTAATTACAACTATTAGATCATGTACATCACACATAATTAACCATAAGAGCATAGCACAAGAAAAACCCATTTAGAACAAAACCCTAACTATCGTGAATCAAGCATACACGGATATAGAACCAATTGAAGTGCATAATAATGATCCTCACACACATAGCAACATATCCCATCAAGAAAATTAACCAAAACATCAAAGAATCAAAAACACCTAATTAGTACTTAAACCCTAGATTTCGAGAATCACACAAACATGTTTTTGGTTGTGATTAATTGTTATGGGCAAGATAAGAACATGTTTTAGGACAAAACCCCTATGAAAGATTACACCCCCAAACACGTTTGGATTAATCCCGAAATTTTGAAACCCTAGAACTATAAATCACGATTTCTTGAAATCAAACCGTTAAAATTGTGATTAAACGAAAACCATTGCTTGAAATTGCCTTAAGATCATGTAGAAACTTATAGGTTCGTCGATTTCACAAATGGGTTTTTGTTAGTTTTTGAAATTTCTAAAATACGGGGTGTTTGTTTGTTTAATATGTTTTGAACTTTTGAATGTTGTCACATTTAGTCCCCTAACTACTTACTTTGCATCATGAGTCCTTAATTTTGATACAAGTTAATGACCAAAGGCAATAATCTAAGATATACTCCCTATGACATCATTTATGAAACCTTTAACGGGATGAGACGAAAGAAAAAATTCATGGGACATCCATTTTATCCAGAAACAACGCATCTTATGAAAATATGCAAGTATACCGGTTTTTGAAAAGTTGAAAATTTTGAGCGTGTCTCCCCCTCAACACTTGTAAAAGGTAAAGAAATAACAAAGTGTTGACGGGAAGCGATATACATGTGTTTTTTTTATTTATTTTTTAAATAGGAAAATCTTTTTGAGTTTTTGATGTTTTTATAATTTTGTATTTTGTTTTTGAAAAAAATATTTACAAAGATAGTTTTGATGTTTGACTTTTACTTGTGTTTTAAAAACTTTTCCAGATCTTCTAGAGTCAAACATCGCATACCAGTTTTGGTGAGCTAAACTAGCAAACCTTGATGGAGGTAATGCTTTTGTAAGTAAGTCCGCCAATTGGTACTCAGTTCCCACAAAATATAATTCAACGGTACCCTTTTCGACATGCTCCTTGATGAAATGATATCGGAGATCAATATGTTTGGATTTGCAGTGATGGACTGTGTTGCAGGAGATTGCAATGGCACTTTTGGAATCACAGTAGATCGGAATCTTATTGAATAGGTAGTCATAGTCTTTAAGTTGTGATCGCATCCAAATGACTTAAGCACAACAAGCAGACATAGCTACGTATTCAGATTCTGTTGATGACAATGAAGTGCAGTCCTGCTTCTTTGATTGCCAAGACACAAGCTTATCTCCAAGAAACTGTAATCCACCTGATGTACTTTTTCGCGTGTCTAAGCATCCTGCATGGTTAGCGTCTGAAAAAGCTATTAGTTCAAAACCAGAATCCTTCAGATACCAGATTCCCAAATGGATGGTTCCCTTTATGTATCGAAGGATTCTTTTTGCCTCATTGAGGTGTTTCTCAGTTGGTTTAGACTGATAACGCGAACACATATAGACAGCAAATACAATATCAGGTCTGCTAGATGTGAGATACATGAGGGACCCAATAATACTTCGGTATTTGCTAGGGTCAACAGGAGTCCCATGTATATCAGCATCTAGTTTTGTGGAATTGGCCATAGGTGTATTCATTGTATCACAGCTTTGCATTCCATGTTTCTTTAAAATCTCAAGAGCATATTTAGACTGATTTAGAAAAATTCCACGGGGTGATTGATGAACTTGTAGTCCTAGAAAGAACGTAAGTTCACCCATCATGGACATTTCAAAATTATCTTTCATTAATTTTACAAAATCAATTGAGTAACAGTTTGTTAGTTGATGCAAAAATAATGTCATCGACATAAATTTGAACAATTAATAAGTCCGCCCCGTATATTTTTGTAAACAGTGTTGGGTCCACCGAGCCTAGAGTAAAGTTATTGGCCATTAAGAATGTAGATAACTTGTCATACCACGCCCTTGGGGCTTGCTTGAGACCGTAGAGAGACTTCTTAAGCTTGTAGACATGATTAGGACGGTCTGGGTCAACAAAGCCTTTAGGTTGACTGACATAAACCACTTCACGGAGTTGACCATTCAGAAATGCCATTTTCACGTCCATTTGATAAACAACCATATTTCGATGAGCAACGTATGCTAGAAAAATCCGTACAACTTCAAGTCTAGCTACAGGAGCAAATGATTCTTCAAATTCGATTCCTTCTTCTTGAGAGTATCCTTTTGCTACCAAGCGTGATTTGTTACGTATGACAGTTCCTTCTGCATCCAGTTTGTTTTTCTAGATCCATTTTAAGCCAATGACAATGACTCCTTCAGGTTTTTCAACCATTTCCCAGACTTCCAATCTTTGAAATGATTCAAATTCCTCTTGCATAGACTTAATCCAATTTTTGTAAGTCATAGCTTCTTTGATGTTCTTTGGCACGGTTTCACATACTGTGAGTGCGTATATGCAAGTTTCACCATCTGTGTGAAGTCGTTGTCTTGTCATGATTGGTGCATCTGGATGGCCAATAATTTGGACTAGGGGATGATCTCGAGTCCATTTGTGTGTCGAAGGGTGTAGTTGATAAGAATCTCACAAGTGAGCATGATCCAAATTGCGTATAGATGACTCAGCAATGTCAGGGACAATTGGAGCTGGTGCAAATGGGTTAATGAACGGTTCTGGTTCATGCTCTGCGGTTTGTGGAACTGATATTGGTATGGAGTCTCCAGCTGAGTGTCGTGTGTTGGACCCGGTTTGTTCTGTAGTTGTTGGGGATACAATTAGAGGACCGTCTCTTCCAACAGTTGTTGTTGTTTGTTGAGGTGTATCAGGTACTTGATGTTGATCAAGATGTGCAGCGGAATTTGGTGAGGCCTCAGATGGACGGTTATCAATCGTATCATCAAACAATAGAGCAAACAAGGTTTCCACCTCTTTACGGGAGAGTGACAATGGTTCAGCCGAAGATTCCGGAAAGGTAAGACGGTTGGATGCGGGTCCTAAGCTGTTTTGCTTAGAAGCCATTGGAGTGAGTTCATCGAAATTAGCATGAATAGTCTCTTGAATTTCTCTTGTACGACGATTCCATATCCGAGAGCCTTTTGAATTTTCACAGTAACCAACAAATATTCCAATGTCAGCCTTTGCTTTAAGTTTACCTAGATCATCACGATCATTAACTGGATAAGATAGAGCTCCAAATACATGAAAGTAATTGATGTTTGGTTTCTTTTTGTGAACAATTTGATAAGGGGTTTTGCGATCATATAACGGTTTTGAGTGTAACATGCGGTTGAAACAGCTTCCGCCCATTAGTAATCTGGTAATTGAGCATTGATTAACATCGTACGTGCAGCTTCCACTAACGTTCTGTTGCGTCTTTTGACTACTCCATTCTGTTCAGGTGTTCGTGGAATGGATGTTTGATGTTCAATTCCACTTTCTCAAAATACGACCTTAGAGTCTGATTCTTAAATTATGTGCCATTGTCAGTTCTAACAATTCTGACTGTGTTGCGTAGCTGAACTTGTATCTTTGTGAGAAAGGTGATGATCATTTGAGGAGCTTGATCTTTACTTCGAAGAAAATAAACCCTAGTCCAATGGGAGTAATCATCAACAATTACTAAAATGTAGCGTTTACCGTTGATAGTTTGAACACGCATCGGACCACACAAATTCATATGAAGCAGTTGTAAAACATGATTAGTGCTGTGTTCAGGTTTTGAAGGAAAATGAGCACGGGTACTTTTTCCTTGTTCACAGGCTGGACATAAGTGATCTTTGGCATAACGGAATCTTGGAAAGCCATCAACCAATTTGGGACGAGCGAGTTCAGTCATCGTTTTGAAATTCAAGTGAGAAAGGCGTTTGTGTCGTAACCATGATTTAGTCGTTTCAGCTTTGGATAGAAGACAAATTGGAGATGAAGCGATCATGTTAGACATTGAAATTTTGTAGAGGTTAGTGCCATGCTTGCCTGACATCAGATCATTTCCTTGTAGATCACGAACAAAACAAGTTTTCTTACGAAATGCTACTTCTAAATCCCCAATTCCCCATCACAAAATTGACCGACTAAAAATAGGTTGTGACCTAAGCCTTCAACATAGTAGACTCTGCTAATTTCAATATTCCCATTCACATAATCACCGTAACCCATGATTAAAGCGTATTGATCATTCCCGAATCTGAAAGTTCCGATAAACTTTCAAACAAAGTTTGCTAACAGTTTGAGATTGCCTGTCATGTGTCGGGTGCAACCGCTATCAACAATCCAGAGAACAATCTAAACCACCTGCATCACAAGGAGATGACAAGGATGAAACAGAGGTAAGGGTGGAACCCGAAGAAATGGTAGGTTCCTGTTGGTTAGAAGCACAAATATTCAACAGTTTAGGAATCCATTTAAAATTTGGTCTGCATTGTAACCAACGTTGCCAGTTCCAACTAGTTTTTGCTTTATTTTTGGTAAATTCACTAGCTTTTGGCTTGTTCCTAGATTTGTTGATTTCTGCTATGGGGGTAACTACAACATCATTCGAAACAATAGTTGGCGGTTTTCCTAAGGTAGACTTAGAGGCAGTAGTGGGCCTAGAAGGAATGCCTGATCTACGTTTCTTGTGGCGATTTAAGAGATTATTAGCTACACGTTTAGTATGATCACCAGATAACACACTTTGACGACAAAACACACAAGATGCATTAATATTCAAAACATTCAAAGGTTCATCATTCGTTACATTTAGATTTTGATTACAATTTACCAGATTAGAATCTAAATCAGATGCAACATGAGTTTTATTCAAGTTCCTAAGGTGATCTTGTACTTATTGCACTTCTAGTCTTCTTCTTCTACGTTTCCAAAGCCTAGTCTTTCTAGTCTTCTTAATGCTTTTTGTCTTTGGTCTGCTAACGCTTTTAGGGGAAACTAGTCCTGTAGAAGTGGAAGAGCTAACATTAGAACTCTGAGCATTATTACCCTTATCTGTTTTGTCTATTTGAAACATTCCTGGTGCTATCACTCTGGTGTCAACAAACTTTCCTTTTTGAAGTAGCTGAATTTTCTCTTTCAAATCAATGATGATGTGATTCTTATCTTGAATTAGAGACTCAAGTTTTCTATTGCAATGTGCAATATCATTCCGGTTTTGTTCCCATTCAGCATTGTCAATTTGCAATTTTTCAATTTCCTTTTCATATTGAAGACATTTATTTTTGAAAGACTCATTGTTCTTGCAAATGTGACAAGAGTTTGAAACATTTTGACGTTGAAGTTGCAATTCCAGTTCAAGACTTTGAGCTTGACACCATTCAAGCCTTTGTTTTAGTTGACAAATTTCTTTTGAAAATATTTTTCTCACATCATCATTGTTTTTCTTCATTGTATCATTTTCTTGTTTTAATGTCTCAATTTCCATATTCAGCAAATGATTATCAGCACAGTGATCTTCCAGAAGCATAGAAGTACCAGAATTATAAAGATCATTCATGATAATAGACAAAATATCTGCTTCAAGAACTTTTTCCAAGAGTCGATCAGAATCTGTTTTCAAAAATCTGTTTTTACGTTGTTGAACCAAAATTGCATTTTCATTTAAAGTGAAAACGTTTATCATTGATTTAACTTCTTTTTGGAGTTCCTGTTCACAACGAGTAGCACAATGACGCAAATTTTGAACTAAAGGCCGGCAGAAGTTGCTTTTGAAAAATTTCTCTCTTTTCGTGCTCGTAAGCTGATTGAAAAGTAGCAATTTTAATTTCCGAATTATGTTCAATTACATCTTCCAAATTTTCGATGCCTTTCATGAAAGTTTTAAAATATTCTAAGACTTGGCAACGTGTTGGTAAAGGAGTCACAGTACCAGAAGATGGTAATAGTCCATTTACTTGTGCCACGGGTTTGACAGGAGCTCCATTGGAAGATGAGACATATGACTCAGTTACATACCATGATTTCTCAGGTATTTCTCTTGATGGAACAAAAGATTTTGAAATATGAGGAACTTTTGAGTAATCATATGGTTTGCAATATTCAATTTGACTCATTTTTAATCGACTCTTTTCTTCAAGTTCTTCTTGTTCCTCAGTATTATATACAACAACACGCACAATATTATTATCAAGCAATTGGTCCATATTGTAAAGCGTAGGAATTGTTTTGAACGCAGTGTGAAGAAAAGTTGATCTGTAGTCACCAATGGCAAAACCTTTATCGGGTCTTGGTTTTAAAGTAAACTTTTGAATCGTTGTTATAGATTCTCCATGTTTGTAAACGATATTTTGAAATTCTTTTATTTGACGTTCGAGAGTGAGATTTTCTTCAATTAAAGAATTTTCTTTTTCCCTTTTTCGCACTTTGTGTTCATAAAATTCCTGTTTGCAATTTGACAACTCTGTTTGTGTTTTTGAAAGTTCCATTTGAAGTTATGCAACTTGTTTTTTGAGATCATTTTTGTCATTTTCCAGTTTGGAAACCAATTTGCCGTTTGACTCAATTAACTCATGCATTTTCTTTTGAAGATTTTGTTCTTTAACATATGATTCCTGAAATGACTTTTCAAAACACTTTTCACGTTTAACTTCATTTTGAAAATGTGAAAGTTGTATTTTATAACACTCAATGTCCTTTTTCAAAACTGCATTTGTTTCTTTCAAAACTTTATTTTGCTCATTCTTTTTTTGAGTAATTAGAATTTGTGCTTGAAGTTGTTTGGCCATGACAATATAGTTAGAATCTGGATCAGATGAAGGTTCATGTTTGTCTTTCTCAATAAGATCATCAAATGAAACGACAGTATCATCATCAAATATAACAACTGTGTTTATTTGTTCATCCTCTTGAGAAGATAAAAATGATTCGGGTGGAACAACTTGCGCCTTAGCTGATTCAGAAGCAGAGGGTGATGCATTTTCTTGTATTAAGCACGTATTTAGGTCATGTACCTGAGACAAGCCTTCAGTGTCATACACTGGGCCTGAATCATTCAACTGGCGTTCCTGCATGTTTGCCATAAGCATCACAGCTGCATTGGCTTCAAGATCATCCATATCATCATCATTGTAAGCATTGGCGATGAAACTATTCTCTTGTTCAGTGAAAGTTCCTTCCTTTTATCTTTGAGAGCCATTAGTAATGCCTGCTTGTGAAACTTACTGCCCCGAGTACTCGGTTTTGGACATGCTGTTGCAATATGACCTTTTTCGTTGCAGTTGTAGCACCACACTACATTCCCAGATTCTGTATTACCATTTGCAGCATTGTCATTTCTTATCTGAGGAGCACCTGAATTGTTTCTAAATCCCCCATTGTTGTTAAACCTTTGTCCATACCCATAATTTCCTGAATACCCTCCTGAACCTGATCGTCCAATGTTACGGTTCTGAATCTCAACCCGACCATCTTGAATGACAGCTTGATTCCTTGTATTTGATGAGGAACGAAGACGGTTGTTAGTCTTGTTTGAGAATTTGCTGAAAGCACAAACAATAAGAGAAAGTCCCTGATTCAACGTATTGACATCTTCATCATCATCTTCAATGTAATTCGAGTAGTACATGCTATCATGGTTGTCATATGGAGCAATTTGAGTAGAAGCCTGTTGCGAGGATGATTCATATGGGACCATTTGGTGTGGGGTTGCAGGTTGTGGGTAACTGAAATAATTCTGTTCCTGAACATAAGCATGATTAGACATTGGAGGTTGTGCAGCATGAGATTGAGCAACGAGTGCTAATGGATTTGAAGTTGGTGGTGGTATATATCCTCCTCGTGCAACTCTATCTTTTTCAACTTCAGATTCATGGTGCTTGAGATAGTCATACAACAAACCATATGGAGCATCATGAAGATTCTTTGCTTGTCTCACAAATGTCACATATTTTTGCCAATCATAACCCAGACTACTGACAAACTTCGTATTGACTGCGATCCTTGGAAGGTGTACTTCATGTCTCTCTAAGTCATTGACAACATTGGTGAAATGATGATAGTAAGATTCAAGTGACTCCCCTGGTTCGATCATGAAGTTAGTATATTCCATGTAAAGTTTAGATTCCATATCTTCTTTGTTCAGTTGTGTGCCTTCCATTAGTAGATGAACGTGTTTCCACATTGGTTTAGCAGTTTTCTGAGCATCAACACTTCTGAATATTGGATTTGGAATTCCCTGAAGTATGTAAGCCATAGCATATTCATCTGCTTCACGATGAAGATGTTGTTCAGTAGTGAGTGCAGACTCAGGAACTGGTACAGCAGTTGGAGCTACTGGAGGATCAGTAGCTGGGTCACCTCCAACGAAGTTAATAGGCCACTGAAACGGTCCTTCATGGATAACTTGTTTCATGTACTTACCATTGGTTTTCTTGAGTTCAATAAACCTTAAGAATCGACTTGCCCACTGAACATAATTACCAGGTGTAAGCATTGGTGGTGTGTCAATAGATCCTGCCTCATATCTGGATTGTTGAGTTGAGATTACTTTACACATCCTGTCAAACCAGTGAGTCTGTTTGGATGGGAGTTGGCCTTGTCGTTGTGGCATTGGGTAGGATTGTTGCATGTGAATATGTTGTTGTGAGTAAGCCGGTTGTTGATGATACTGTAGTGGTTGTTGATACTGTTGCTGTTGCTGATGAAATTGATGGTGATACTGTTGATTCTGATGTTGCTGAGGATGGTTAAAGTTGTAGTATGGTGGTTGAGACATAATGAAACACTTGTGTGGTAATGGATCTTGTAGAAGGTATATGTTTAGCCAATTCTCAAAAACTTGCACAAGATGTGATTTCGAAACTTTGTCAGAATGAAGTTCTTGAAACTTTTGAGATTGCGAAACTTAGGAATCTCGAAACTGTGTTTTCGAAATTTTGGTTATTTTCGAAACTTAGTTTTCGAAACTTGAAAGTTTCTAGATTCTCGAAACTTTTGTGAATGATGAGTGTTTACGAAACTTTAGAAGTTTGTGAAAAAATATGTTTTCGAAAATTTTGAGGTTTTCGAAAACTCAAACTAACTAACAAATTTCAAAATTCTCCAATTTCGAAATTAAGCCAAAAATCGAAGTATGTTCTTTCTTATACAAGAGAGAAAATACTGAGTACACGATCGGTAAGTCGACAGGAACCAACTTCGTGTGTTTTCGAAACTGTGACAACTAGTGATTTCGAAACTTGGTGCTAAAGTGTTTTCGAAATTTGGACAGTCTTTGTTTTCAAAGAAAGCTTACCAAAAACTAGTTTTTATTTAAAGATTCTTGTACTTTTAGGTATAAAATGATGAGATCTTTAAGAAAGTTGAAAACTTGATAAACTTTTTCAAAAATGAAAATGTTTTCGAAAAATAGTACAAAAACCCAAATCGGATGTTTTTGATAAAAGTTTGAAACTTTTTGTTTGTTATGTTTTGTAACACAAGTTTGTAAGCAAAGATGTGATAAAAAAACAAGAAACAAACAAAAAAGTACAATAATTTTAACAAAACAACGAGGTAAAAAAGAGAGTTTGGATCGATTTCAATAAAAACCAATAACAATACCTTCTTATGGCGAATGATACCACTTGTTAGGTACCCATATTGAATTCACACAAGCAAGAATGAGATAGATATAAGGATTTGGGTGATTATGAGAATGAGAGAAATATAAGTGCAAGAGTTTCTTTATAATATCAAATAACCAACCAAGTTTACATGTATCCTAAGCTTACTATTTATAGGGAAGCAGTAGGGCAACACTCCCTTCCTCCCTTTTGCTTCTAGGTCGTGGGCTTGGAGGCCCATGGACAAGTTTGCATAAGCCTAGTAACATGAAACAATACATAAATGAAACTAAATAATAACTAAGCAACCTAGTGTTATTACAAATGACCGAGACTTGATAAAATAGTAAAACTTCGTTCCCAACACAGACATACGAAGCGAAACTTATAACATATTAGCAAAGTTAGCCCAACATGAAGACTCAGGAGTGAAGCTACGAGGTAAAAAGGTAATATCGCCATCATCATTCACAGGCAGTCAAAGGTATATGATGCAAAACTACTTAGATGCAATGACAGTTTGCAAGGTTGACGGTTACCCTGATTTGTTCATTACGTTCACTTGCAACCCAAATTGGCCAGAGATTGAACGTTTAATGGAAGAAAAGGGGTTAAATTTTGAAGACAGACCCGACGTTATCACTCATGTATTCAAGCAAAAGCTGGATACTATAATGAAAGAATTCAAAGATAAAAATTACTTTGGTCGCCTTAAAGCAGGTATTTATATTATTAAATATAAGGAATAAGTACATTATACATAATTTAAAAATGCATTGTATACTATATATAACATTATAATGTTGCCACAGCTGTTTACACAGTTGAATTTCAGAAAAGAGGACTCCCGCATGCACATATTTTGCTGTTTCTTGAAGATGATGATAAGATCAAAACAACGGCGCACATTGACCAGTTTATTTTAGTAGAGATTCCAGATAAGAACGAAGATCCAGAACTCTATGAAATTGTTACAGACCACATGATGCATGGACCTTGTGGTCCTGAAAGGCCAAGTTGTCCTTCCACAGTAAAAAACAAATGCACAAAAAAGTTCCCAAAATAGTTCAACGATAAAACGGTCATTGACGAAAGTGGGTATGCACTTTATAGAAGAAGAAACGATGGTTCAAATATAAACAAAAGTGGAATTGATTTGCACAATGGATATGTTGTTCCATATAACCCTGGATTACTTCGGCGTTTTCAATCACATATTAACGTCGAATGGTGCAACCAAATTGGTTCAATAAAATACTTATTCAAATACATTAACAAGGGACCAGACAAGGAAACTATTGGTTTAGAAGATGAAGATGTGGATGAGGTCAAAGAATACTACGATTGCTGATATCTATCTGCATGTGAGGCATCGTGGAGAATATTTGGATTTGACATCCATTACAGGTTCCCACCTGTTGAGAGATTGTCATTCCACTTAGAAGGTGAACAATCCGTTATATTTGAAGCAAGCCAAAGTATCGATGTTACTTTGGATAAGGCATCTGTGAGTGATACAAAATTTATTGCATGGATGCAACTTAAATACACAGATACAAAATCCAAAAAACTCCTTTATCATGAAATACCACAACATTACGTGTGGAGACAAGAAGACAGAAAATGGGTTGAAAGACAAAAAGGTACATGTCTTGGTCGTGTGCACCATGTGTCCATTGCTTTTGGAGAACTGTTCTGTTTAAGAGTGTTGATAAAAAAAAGTCAGGGATCCTAAAGATTGGGTTGATTTTAAAGAAATTGAAAACATAACTTACGCAACGTATAAAGAAGCATGCCAGGCACGAGGTCTGCTAGAAGATGACAAGGAATATATAGACGGTTTGTTGGAAGCCAGCTTGTGGGGTATGGGAAATTATTTACGATCTTTTTTCGTAATGCTTATTATGACCGATAGCATGTCAAGACCGGAGGTTGTTTACGAGAAAACATGGCAAGTAATGGCAGATGATGTAATACGATATTTTCATAAAATTTATTTCCTTATATATAATTTATAAAATACATAACGTTTCTATAATAATTTTCCAGATTTGGAACTAACGGACGATGAAAGGAAGAATATATGTCTAACGTATATTGAACACATGCTACTTTGTAACAATAAAAGTTTGAGACAAATACCAAACATGTCATATCCTAATGAGATGTTGAGAATGGGTAATTTCAACAGATTAGTTTATGATGAGCAAAAATACAATCGGGATGAATTACGACACAAACATGAACAATTCTATAGTACGTTAACAAGTGAGCAAAGAGATATATACGGTTCTATAATGGAGTCAGTTGTTGAAGACAGCGGTGGAATGTTCTTTGTTTATGGATACGGAGGCACAGGTAAGACGTACCTATACAAAACTCTATATGCTAGATTAAGATCTGAAGGTCAAATAGTGTTAAACGTTGCATCGAGTGGTATTGCAGCACTTTTGCTGGAAGGTGGAAGAACATCACATTCTAGGTTTGCAATTCCAATAAATGTTGTTGACGATTCCATGCGTCATATACCCAGAGATAGTGACCTCGCTAAATTGATACGTATGTGCAGCCTTATTATTTGGGATGAGGCTCCGATGACACACAGACATTGCTATGAAGCATTCAATAGAACATTACGAGATATATGTAGATCAATACCCTACGAACCTTCAGACCATGTTTTTGGGGGAAATGTCATTTTGTTTGGAGGAGATTTTAGACAAATACTACCGGTCTTACAAACGGAAGCAGGCATGATGTAATACACTCATCTCTTAACTCCTCATACTTATGGCAACATTGCAAAGTCATGAAGTTGACTGTTAACATGAGGTTGGAAGCTGGCACAAATGATTGTGAAAGGAAAGAAATACAAGATTTTGCAGAATGGATTTTAGACATTGGCAACGGTACAATCGGAGGGAAAAACGATGGAGAATCAACAGTGGATTTTGAAGATGAAATGTTGATTCCAGATTCAGATGATCATATACGATCAATCATCGAACAAACATACCCAGAATTTCAAAAAACCTTTACATCCCGTCATATTTCCAAGAAAGAGCAATTCTTGCACCGACACATGAACTTGAGGATATGGTCAACAATAAAATGCTTAATCTTCTAAAAGGGGAAGAAAAAACTTACGCAAGTTCAGACTCAGTTGGAGTGATTGATATGGATTCAAATTTTAACGAGGCACTTTACACTCCAGATTTCATAATTAGTATTAAAATACCTGGGCTTCCAAACCATACCTTAAGATTAAGAATCGGTGCTCCAGTTATGTGCATGAGAAACTGTTAGAATCGTAATTTTATTTATAAAAAGTGTCAGTCATTAATGTATTGTTATAGGTTGCTTTAGAATATCATTATGATGAAGTTTATGTTTAGTATTCATGTTTTGTAAAAGTCTAAGGGCTATTAGTGTAATAATGTAAAAGATTAGAGAAGCCCTAGACTATGAGTATAAATACTCTTGTAAACCTCATTTGAGAGGTTGGTTCTCTTAGTGATTCATTTAGTGTTAACAAAGTTATTATTCCACACACTAGGAGATCCCATCCACTCTCTCTCTCTCTACTTACTTTCTCTCTCTAGGTTTAAGCTTGATTCAATAGTGATTTAGGTTGTTCTACGGTCCTACAAGTGGTATCAATCGCCTAGGGATAATATAGGTTGTTTTAGGTTTGATTTGGTTGAAAAAAGTTGATATAAAAGTGATTTTAGGTTACTGTTCATACGGATGTTATCGAGTTAGGAGAAAAATTTCGAGTTTGAAATTTCTGTCGAGTTAGGATAGTTGGTACTATCGAGTTTGGTGTTTACTTTGCGAGTTTGGGATTCAATTCTTAGCGAGTTAGTGGTGAATTCTCAGTTCTATCGAGTTAGGTTCACATTTCTATCGAGTTAGCTTCTAGTTCTATCGAGTTAAGATTCAGCTCTTTCGAGTTTGAGATAATTTTGGCGAGTTAGCCTTCTTTTCCTAATCGTTTATCGAGTTAGGCTTGTTGTGACTTTAACTAAGGGGAAACTCTGCCCAACTCAAGTCTCTCTACCGAGTTAGGAACTCCATGATCTTATCGAGTTTGGTAACTCACTAGAACTTATCGAGTTTGGAACCTTAATAGAACTTATCGAGTTTGAACCTTCTAATACATATCGAGTTAGAAAAGGACATACCGAGTTTGGATTGTTTAGGACATATCGAGTTAGATAAATTTCAAATACATACCGAGTTTGAACTTTCAAGATATCATACCGAGTTAAGTGTTAGACAAGCCTTATCGATTATTTTGGCGGGAAAAGTTGAGTAAAATTTATTTTTTACACGAGACTTAACGTTCAATATTTACGCGAGATTTAAATTTTTGTATAAGGTTGAAAATTTTGGCCTGAAATTCAAATTTTTTGACCAAAATTCAAAAATTTTCGGTAAAATTTGGCGAAAAAATTTTCAAAACTCAAATTTTTCTGGTAACCTTAGAATTGTATTTCTTTGTGATTTTCAAACTTTGAGAAAGAAAATTTTCGTATTCATTTTTTGGAGGGAAAATTTGAAATCACAAA
The DNA here is from genome assembly GCA_030686995.1 of Artemisia argyi. Taxonomy (NCBI): domain Eukaryota; kingdom Viridiplantae; phylum Streptophyta; class Magnoliopsida; order Asterales; family Asteraceae; genus Artemisia; species Artemisia argyi. The sequence continues at coordinate 132,097,710 of CM060677.1, forward strand.
ATATCAACCGATATCGCTTTTCATCTTCACCAAAACATCTAATCTACAACAACAACCTTTGTTATCTTTCAAAAGATCCTAAGAACAACTTTTCACTTAGAAGTCAATCCATGACAACATAACAAGATATTCATGCTGCCGGTGCCTAAAACCGACCTCCCATGCTGTCAAAGGGTGGATACTCACAGTGGGCTAGTCGTATGATGCGTTATCTTAAGAGCAAAACAAATGGAAGTCTTCTCATCAAATCCATTGTGGATGGACCCTTCAAACCATCACAAGTACTAGACCCTGGTGATCCAAATGGTACCCCCCAGTACAACCATACTACAGAGAACAGAATGAGACTGAATACACTGTGGAAGACAGAAAACAGATTGAAGCTGATGATCAGGCATTTCATTACGTCGTTCTTGGTTTACCTGAAACCATCTATGCTACTGTTGACAGTGAAGTAAGTGCTCATGCAGTCTGGGAAAGAGTCAAGAGGTTAATGTATGGGACAGACATCGGGAAACAGGATTTGGAAACACAACTGCTTAAGGAACTTCGCAAGTTTACTTCAATTCCTGGTGAATCCATAGAGACGTACTACCACAGATTCTGTAAGATCATGAATGATTTATCAAGACACAACCTCAGTCAGACAAATATTGCTAACAACACCATTTTTCTGAATGAGTTACAACCAGAATGGGGAAGATATGTCACTATTGTTTAACAGACAAAGAATTTGCATGAAGTTACTTATGATCAAGTGTATGACTTCTTGAAGCAAAATCAAGATGAAGCTAATGAAGTAAGAGCTGAATTACTTGCTAAAAAGCATGATCCTCTAGCATTAATGGCTGATACACCAACACCTATACCAGTGAACACACAACAACAACCATCATCATCTTCCACTCACAACTACATGCAACCATCATGCATTCTACAACCAACACCGGTCTACCAACAACAGTTCTACCCACAACAACAACAATTTATTCCACAACAGCAACATCCACAATTCCAAGAACTGGAATTCACTGACAATGATGAAGCTACTGCATCATTGTCCCAAGCGTTTACTTTTCTGTCAAAGGCATTCCAAAGACGCTATTCTACACCAACAAACAACAACCAAAGGATTTCATCGAATACTCGCAACAGGCAGATCGCTCAGCCGAATTTCAATATGGACAATGGAGGTCAAATGGTTGGAGTTTATGGGAATCAACAAGGATATGCTACTGGAATTAACATGGGTAATCAGAATATGCAGAATGCAGGTCAGTATGCAGGGAATCAGTATGGTCAGTATGCAGGGAATCAGATGGGTCAGCATGTTGGAAATCAGAGGGGTCAGAATGTTGGTGTCACACCCCCAAAATACCTGAATGGCAGCGGAATGGAATACCTGGGGTGACTGTCATAGCACCATACTTACAGTTATATTGAACGACCTAAAGTGTCGTTTAGAAAATACAGCGTTTGATCATTAAAACATTCAGAGTTTACAAAGCTTAGGTCCCAAAAGAGTTTGCCAAAACAGTTAGAATAAGTTCAACAAGATCAAACGTTTCATAAGTGCAGAAAATATAGTGAGACGCGTCGACTCCGCGACTCCATGAAGGTCCAAATGTATACACATGAGCTACCTTAATAACCTGAGAAATACATTGCGAAAAACGGTCAACACGAATGTTGGTGAATAATCATAGGTTTATAAGTAAATTCTAGTGTACAAAATGCCATAAGTAATGCCATGAAATAGGATGTCCGGAAAGTATATACATTGGCTCTTAAGCTCATGACCCCGAAGCTAGACGATACTTGGCCCCAATGAGTGTTTACCAGACACTCTAATAATAAAGACATGAAATGCATTCGTTCCATTTGGAGCAACCCAAACACGAATGGAGGCGTCACCCTCGATAGATCTATCCACTCACTCCCGCTTAGTACCAGAAATTAACGGTCCATGATAATAAAAGGGGACTTTTCAAGACGTGGTAAATAAGACAACTTAAGCAATGTATGAAATTTTATACTTAGGCATGTACACAAAACAAGTAATGCAATGTATTCTCCCCCGTGGGATTTGAAATCAAAATATAGAATTAAAACGGGGCTATGAAAACTCACCTCGAAGTGATGGTACAAAGATGGTGCAATGAGGTAAAAGTAGTCGGGACAATGAGGCGCGAGTACTAGCCGCAACCTAAATGAATAAACATGATCTAACTTAGATCAAGCCGTAATGAAATGAATGCACATGCACATGATACTCATACCACTCGTAATTTGAAAATACTAGTTATCGTCGTAGAAAAATGGTTTCCATACTTAGGAAAATATATCCATATATAGAAGTATATAACTTGTCATATTAACTCGTACGAAAAAGTTAGCGTTATAATCCTTGTATTGAAAACCTTGAAATACGTCGTTAAGTCGTATAAGTATTCCCTTGGATCATACGTATTCGTTTGATAAGAAAATAGTCCTTAGTAATATTTTCTAGAAAATATACCGTTTAGTACGTACGTTATTATTTTTATTTGTGACTATATATATATATAGTTTGACGATGTTAGAATGGGTATAACTTTGTCGTTTTAGGCTCGTTTTCCTTGTTCTATATGTCCACGGATTCGTCTTTGTGTATACTAGTATATTTTAGATAACTCGGCTCTTTTAGGTTACGTTTGATGCTTCAAAATACCCATCGTATTCTGCCCAACAGCAAGCAGTTTTCTGGAAAAGTAGTTCTCGTCGTTAAATTTGCAAAAATCATATCTCCTTCGTTATAAACTCGTTTTAACCCGTTCTTTCGCCTAAAGTTTCGTTTTTGAATGTATTTTCTAAATCTTTGGTCAAAACTTAGTCATCATCCACTGATTTTCCCACGAATTTATAATAAGGACAGTAGGTATATCAAAAGTTTCAAAAACCATTTTCAAGTCTCGAAATTAGTTCCATCCTCCATCAAACCACTTTCAAACACCACAAAGCTAATCTAATCCTACCATACACCTTCTTAGGGTGTCATGGGTCCTTAAACATCATCAATCCACTAGGTCTAACAAGAGTTTCATATGTTTCCATTTCTAGGGCTTTAAAGTTAATATATACAAAAATGAAGTGGTACAAGATGATGCATGTATAAGATCTTGTAAGAAAATTATATGAACATAATAATAACTTGTAAAAATCATAAAAATGAGTTTGTATACTTACTTGGTGGTTTAGAGAGTTTAGATGATGAAAAGCTTACTAATCCTTGAGTTTTTATTTCAAAACTCTAACAAGGATGATTATACTAGAGACATAAGTTAGGTGTACATTTAATTTGTTTGGTGAGATATTAAAGTTGGAAGACCTTTTAGGGGGGGGTTGGCCGGTTTTGGGGAGGGAAAGGGGGGATGTGTTGGGTGGTTAGTTAGTAAAAATTAGTATTAGTAGTAAAGTGTAGTTAGGCTAGGTTTAGGTTTAAGGTTTAATCGGGTACCGGGTTTGTTAAAAATAAGTTTTGTTGAAGTTATTCGGGACGTAATAAAGTTATAAAAGTTGTAAAAATAAGTCGGGTACAAGTACGGAGAGTTAGGGTGATTATCGTTTAATTTTGGTGAAAACCGGCGTTATTAAGTTAAACGTACGATACGTAATGGTTAAATTTCCAAAATACCGGGTAAATGAATATTATAGTTTTTATATTATAGAAATGAGTATAAAAATGTATTGGGATCATAGTCGGGAGTGTCGGACATGTTAGACACATTTATAGTTCGCGTATTAGCGTTTATTTAAAATAAACGTACGTAAATCGTTAATCGTACCAAAAGTATAAATTTAATTATCCTACGAGTGGAATAGTATGCAAGTGCCGTAATAATGATATGTCGACTATTTCTAGTCCGTACGCAATGTCCCTGACAATAATGCATGAATTCGCTCCTGAACCAATACGGTTACGCGAATTTGAACACTCGTAAACAAAATTTACGATGACATGAATAATGCACGTGAATAGTGGTTTTCTCTCGGGAATGAATAGTGTCAAGTGAATAGTAAAATTTCTGAATATGTCTCGGAATGTCAAATTGACCTCAAAAACGATGAATAGTGATCGATGAATAGTAAATGATGAATAGTAACTTATGAATAGTAAATTGTCGAGGTTTGGAAAATGATCGGAAATTACGAGTTGTGACAGTCTTCCCCACTAACAGGGACTTCGTCCCGAAGTTCAATTTTGGTTGGTTTCTGAAGTATATTTGGTCAAAAGACGTGGATACTTGAGTTGCATTCGGTCCTCTCGTTCCCAAGTAAATTCGGGTCCTTTTCAAGAATTCCAGCGAACTTTCACGATAGGAATTCGACTTTGCTTCAATCGTTCGACCTCACGGTCCATGCATTCTAATGGTTCTATTACCAAGTTTACGTTTGTCTCAAGGTTGGATTCCCTTCCAAATGGGATTATAATTGACTAATCTGAAAGTCATTTCCTGGATTTGATTAGGTGAAACATAGTTGTGTAATCCGGCTGTTCCTTAACAAGGCTCAAGTCTGACGGCCACTAGGCCTACTCTGTCCGAACTATTAAGTGTTCCAGTGTATATCGGCTTTAACTTTTCAAATATTTCCGAATAATATCATGCCTTTCCTAGGCAGAACTTTCAACGTAATCTGGCTACCAACTTGAGGTTTTAATGGTTTACAATTTTATAGAATTTGTAATTGATTCTCGACTTGTAGGAAAATTCCGGTTATTTCATGAATGCTTACTGGAATAGTGAGTTTGGCTTTTTCCGAGTTCGGTTCGTCAATAGATGATCAGTGCTTCTTCAGGTTTATAATGTAATATGGGTAATATATGTTGCTGAACTCTGTCAGAACTCAAATCTTATACATCAGCTGGTCGATTCTATCATGAATCTGAAATGGTCCAATATACTTAAAAGTTCAATCTCTCGTGTTACCAAAATCGTATCATGCCTCTTCAAGGCAAAGCTTTCAATTTAGTTCGTTCTTTCACGTGAATCTAGTAAATTTGCTTGTTCAAGGATACCCAATCCGTATGATATGCGTCATGTACCAACATAACTCCTACCAGTTTCTCGTTGCTTGTAACCGATTCTTGTCTTGTGAAATTTCCTATGTTGTTCCAGGGTTTGGTCCTAGACCAGTGAATTTTTAACTTTCCGATTTCAGTTTGTAAACGGGTAATTGGTACTTCGACCATAAAGTGCCTCAAATGGTGTAGTCTCTATGCTCGCGCGATAACTATGGTTGTAAAAGAATCCAATTTATGGTAAATGGTTAGTCCAACCATTTCTAGAGTCAATCACTCATATTCTGAGTATAGCTTTCCTATGTTTGAATCGTTCTCCCGTTATGACCATCGATCTGAGGATGATAGGCGGTGTTCACATCTTTATGAGGTTCCGAAGGAAATCTTAAAATGATTGCTAGAAGTCCAAGGTGATTCAATCACCTTTATCAGGAATAATTGAAACGGTACGATAAATCTTGTGACTAATTCCACAACGTTACGTCTCTCGAACACGGCGTTATACGAAGAAGATAAAATACGGCTAACAACATTTGATTCTTTGGGTTTTGGTCTAATGGATTGCTAAGACATGTGTCATTTGCCTACTGTGCTTGGTCTCCATTACTGACGTTTGTAATCGTTCTATGATGTTCCTCCTAATTTCCTTCATCACCTATTCCAATATTCCTTATTGTCAAGTCACAAAGCCCTAAATGCACAAGCGATATAGTATGGTGATTTGTTTCCAAATTTATCTCGCGATTTTCGAGTTTTTGGTCGAAATCTTTTTCTGAATAAACAATTTTAGAAAATGGAACAAATGGTATACTCAATATTAGCTTTATTGATGATTCAAAATTTAATAGTTATGAAATGTGACGCGGTTTTCAAACATGTTGTGAATAGAACTATTTACCAAAGTTTGATGTTTAAACATTTCTCATTGTATAATGGTTCAAGTAAATACTGGCTAAAAAGGGTCGTATTTATTCAAAATAGGCAATTCAAAATTATTTTCCACGAGATATGTGATTTGTATGGACAAAATTTTGAAATCCACTTCATTTAAAAGTAAAAATACTAACAAGGATAAAATAGTAGGATCGGAAATATTCGCATAAATGCATAGGTGTCTAACATTCGGTTCCTGACATTAGAAAATGCCTATTGGCGATTATTCGACAAAACTACAAGTCTAGGTATCCAACCAACTTAAGTCCTGAGGTGGTTTATCGTTGAAATTGTTATCATGTTGGCAATATGAGGGTTTCAATTGATACCATGTCGATGAATTTCCGTATTGTCTTCACATGTAGCTGGGGAGATATTCTTGAGTCTGATGCCTTTCTCGATGTATAGGTGAGGTTATCCAGAAGTTTTAAAGAACATAATGCTTTAGGGGAATCTATATCGATATCCATAATTCGAATCAATCATTCTTGTCGTAAATTCACTGCAGGGAAGTTTGCGTATGGATGAGACCATGTTAACTCAAAACACTTTACAGTATCGGTTAGGAGGCTTGGTTTATTCCCATGGTGATGCTTAGCGTACCTTCACAATGTGTTTGATCCCGTAGCTCAGTCTAGCTAGTACCTTTGAATAATAAAATCGGACAACTAGGTCAGAGATGGTGAGTCGGATGTTCGCTTGGTATCTTAAGATTGTCGTTGAGTTATAATTTTTTTTTTTTTTTTTTTTTTTTTTCTCAGTCTAAGTATAATAGTTCCGTAATCCTTTTATTGTTTTTCTTGTATCAAGGAATCCTCCTAGTACTTAATATGGGAAGTCTCTCCTAAAGAAGTCAATGGAAAGTCTAACTTAATGACTAAGTGTGTGACAGGTGGGGTAAGTATCCAGAGAAAATTTGTCATAAAGAAATATTCATAAAAGAGTTTATTTGTTTAAAACGCTTTTGGATGAAGATTGTTATTAACAATACTTTATAAAGTAACTATTTCCTTCATGGCATAATCTTTCCTGAAGTATACATAGGTGATCAGGCTATGTATAGTTGAGGACTAATGATGCGATGCTTGGTTTAATCAAAATAATATTATTTTTCTCAAAAGCTTTAGATGGTGTTCAACGCGTTGTTATTAAAAATGGTATACTAAATATTCCCTTTCAAAGTAATATAAAAATTGTTTCGCGTAATAATAGTAAATATATGGCGTAGTATCGGAAAAATCAGTTTATAGTATGGTAACAAAACGGCTTATTTTAGAATTTGATAAAAACAATTTCTCCATAAGGTAGTAAAATAGTTTGAAATAAAACTCGTGGAATGGTTTATTGGATACATGGGTAAATACTACGGAATGGTAATAATCTACTAGTCCGTCAAATACTGAATCGGCCTAATCTCTAATAAGGCAATGACATAATGTTACGAAACGATTGAAAATTGAACGATTGGGATAGAAAGCGGAGTAAACGAAAGTTATGGTTATCATAGAGGTAACAAAAGATAGTCATTACATTGGATAGGAAAGTGCTTAATACAACTAGGTTACATCAACGTACTTATGGAAAGTACCAAAAGAAAGTACAACCCTAGAGGGCTCGAACTATGGTTTTAAAACATGAACTGCCTCCTCCAGTTCCGGTCTCTCAACACCGGGCATTCACTCTTGAAGTGTCCCACTACTCCACATTCACGGCAGATTACCGTGAGTTCCTGATGCTTTGTGAGGGTGGGAGTCTTGCAATCCTTGGCTTTGTGTCCGATCTTCTTACAGTTGCCACATGGTTCCGGGCAACGTCCTTTGTGATGAAACTGACACCTGTTGCACTCGGGTAATTTACCTACATATCCTTTCTTTTGGCTTGACCCAGCAGTAAAGGTCTCCACCACTTGTTGTATCTTAAATGGTCGTTGAGTAGCATTAGCATCCTGATTACCGACCCATTTTCTCTTGTTATTATTGTCTCCCGATGTCTTGTCGCGAACTATGAGTTCCTTTGTTTCGATTGCCATCTGGATAGCTTCAGACATGGTATTGGGTTCACATGCGATGACCATCCTACGAATTTCAGGAGAAAGTCCTCCGATGTACCTTTCGAGTTTCTTGCTTTCCGGTTCATCCATTGCAGAGCCTAGTCGAGCAAAATCATAAGAATAAGCAGTATACTTGACAACATCATCTCCTTCCATGGTAAGGTTTAGTGTTTCTTGTTCAATTGCTTGTAATTCGCTTTTCACACAGAACTTCAAACTCATCATCCTTTTTAGTTTCTCCCAAGAGTGTGAGTAAGCAGCATCAACTCCTACTACCTGGACATACTTAGTCCACCATTTCTAGGCATGCTTCTGAAAAGTGCAAGTGGCGAACTTAACCTTGTCTTCCTTACGACAGTCACCACTTTGAAAGATTGTTTCTAATTCTTCGAACCATTTGAGAAATTCTTTTGTGTCTACACTTCCGCTAAAGAAGGGGGGATTACAACCCATAAATTCCACGTGAGTAAGTTCCTTGGTGAGGGCGGTAGTTGCGTTCCTGGCAATGAATTGTCCAACAGCGGCTTGCGTCATGCTTGGAGTGGTTTGCTTAAATCTATTTCCATCAAATCATGAGAGTCCATGAGAATTTATCGGTAATAACAATCATCATATTCATAACACATGAATATAATACATGAAGGTTTTGGTCAATATGGACCAATCTCATAGATAGCACAACCATTCCCTTATAGTAGAGTCAATACTTGGTGATTCCGTTTGTACATAAATCAAAATACTACAAGTTTCTTCGAACTATGCCACACCTCTCGTGGCTAGGGTAATAGTAAAAGCTAGTAAGGATATAAGTCTAGTCTAAAGACTTCCTGTAGTCCTTCTAGGTGAAATCAGGTTTATGGCATCATAAGGTCGAGATAGTCCTGAAGTAGTGTCTGTAGTTGTGCATCGATCAAGTTCTAGATAGCGTAGGTTCTAAACCATTCTTGAGGAACCTGCGGATGTTCCTGTTGAGTCCGTAATCTTGGTATTATTCACAAGGTGTTATCTAATTCATGGCAAGTGAAAATGGAAAAGGAAACTGACAATGGTGGTATTCTAAAGGATGAGGATAACATTGATGACAATGAGATCCTAGTGATGAGTTAGGAGATAATGGTGATAATAGTGAATGGGGTACTACCCTCTTTCGCGCTCTCTCGTGATATCTAAGAGGTAAAGTTGAAGTACGCACTATGGGACGACCAATAGTGTAATAAGTAACCAACGGTGGTGGTAGTACCTAAGTAGTAAGCGTCCTACTAGTGAAGGAAATAAGACATGCTATCTCCCTTGTAATAAGCATCCAAATAAGTCCATTAAAATTAAGTCTGAATACTCTACCAAACGGCATTCTATGTATAGGCTGAATGAGAACCTCGCTCTTATGACAATTCAATAGTGCTAACGGTGGTATGAGTACAGCTGGTGGTATAATGGTAGTGGAAGATGACAAGGCATCTTCAACGTCGGAATCCGACGAAAGGATAACGGCGTGGGTATCTGAAGACATGTCACTTGTGAACCAGGTCAATATAATCATATATATATATGAGTATGGGTATGAATAACTTGCACAGTGTGTGCGTAAAACAACATGTATAGTGAATATGCACCTATGATGAAATGATGAGATGCTATGATGATGTGGTTATAGTCTAGGGTCCAAGATACATCCTAGTTCGCTATAACCTTAGCTCTGATGCCAATCTGTCACACCCCCAAAATACCTGAATGGCAGCGGAATGGAATACCTGGGGTGACTGTCATAGCACCATACTTACAGTTATATTGAACGACCTAAAGTGTCGTTTAGAAAATACAGCGTTTGATCATTAAAACATTCAGAGTTTACAAAGCTTAGGTCCCAAAAGAGTTTGCCAAAACAGTTAGAATAAGTTCAACAAGATCAAACGTTTCATAAGTGCAGAAAATATAGTGAGACGCGTCGACTCCGCGACTCCATGAAGGTCCAAATGTATACACATGAGCTACCTTAATAACCTGAGAAATACATTGCGAAAAACGGTCAACACGAATGTTGGTGAATAATCATAGGTTTATAAGTAAATTCTAGTGTACAAAATGCCATAAGTAATGCCATGAAATAGGATGTCCGGAAAGTATATACATTGGCTCTTAAGCTCATGACCCCGAAGCTAGACGATACTTGGCCCCAATGAGTGTTTACCAGACACTCTAATAATAAAGACATGAAATGCATTCGTTCCATTTGGAGCAACCCAAACATGAATGGAGGCGTCACCCTCGATAGATCTATCCACTCACTCCCGCTTAGTACCAGAAATTAACGGTCCATGATAATAAAAGGGGACTTTTCAAGACGTGGTAAATAAGACAACTTAAGCAATGTATGAAATTTTATACTTAGGCATGTACACAAAACAAGTAATGCAATGTATTCTCCCCCGTGGGATTTGAAATCAAAATATAGAATTAAAACGGGGCTATGAAAACTCACCTCGAAGTGATGGTACAAAGATGGTGCAATGAGGTAAAAGTAGTCGGGACAATGAGGCGCGAGTACTAGCCGCAACCTAAATGAATAAACATGATCTAACTTAGATCAAGCCGTAATGAAATGAATGCACATGCACATGATACTCATACCACTCGTAATTTGAAAATACTAGTTATCGTCGTAGAAAAATGGTTTCCATACTTAGGAAAATATATCCATATATAGAAGTATATAACTTGTCATATTAACTCGTACGAAAAAGTTAGCGTTATAATCCTTGTATTGAAAACCTTGAAATACGTCGTTAAGTCGTATAAGTATTCCCTTGGATCATACGTATTCGTTTGATAAGAAAATAGTCCTTAGTAATATTTTCTAGAAAATATACCGTTTAGTACGTACGTTATTATTTTTATTTGTGACTATATATATATATAGTTTGACGATGTTAGAATGGGTATAACTTTGTCGTTTTAGGCTCGTTTTCCTTGTTCTATATGTCCACGGATTCGTCTTTGTGTATACTAGTATATTTTAGATAACTCGGCTCTTTTAGGTTACGTTTGATGCTTCAAAATACCCATCGTATTCTGCCCAACAGCAAGCAGTTTTCTGGAAAAGTAGTTTTCGTCGTTAAATTTGCAAAAATCATATCTCCTTCGTTATAAACTCGTTTTAACCCGTTCTTTCGCCTAAAGTTTCGTTTTTGAATGTATTTTCTAAATCTTTGGTCAAAACTTAGTCATCATCCACTGATTTTCCTACGAATTTATAATAAGGACAGTAGGTATATCAAAAGTTTCAAAAACCATTTTCAAGTCTCGAAATTAGTTCCATCCTCCATCAAACCACTTTCAAACACCACAAAGCTAATCTAATCCTACCATACACCTTCTTAGGGTGTCATGGGTCCTTAAACATCATCAATCCACTAGGTCTAACAAGAGTTTCATATGTTTCCATTTCTAGGGCTTTAAAGTTAATATATACAAAAATGAAGTGGTACAAGATGATGCATGTATAAGATCTTGTAAGAAAATTATATGAACATAATAATAACTTGTAAAAATCATAAAAATGAGTTTGTATACTTACTTGGTGGTTTAGAGAGTTTAGATGATGAAAAGCTTACTAATCCTTGAGTTTTTATTTCAAAACTCTAACAAGGATGATTATACTAACTAGTTTATAATATGATCTTGTAAAATTTACCCTCCTTGCTCCTTGTTTATCCCAAATCGAACCAAACACCAAAGAAAATGAGAGAAAAACTTGCTAAGTGTAAGTAAAAAGTGATTTTAGTGATAACTAATGTGAAAAAGTTTAATATATATTAGAGACATAAGTTAGGTGTACATTTAATTTGTTTGGTGAGATATTAAAGTTGGAAGACCTTTTAGGGGGGGGGTTGGCCGGTTTTGGGGAGGGAAAGGGGGGATGTGTTGGGTGGTTAGTTAGTAAAAATTAGTATTAGTAGTAAAGTGTAGTTAGGCTAGGTTTAGGTTTAAGGTTTAATCGGGTACCGGGTTTGTTAAAAATAAGTTTTGTTGAAGTTATTCGGGACGTAATAAAGTTATAAAAGTTGTAAAAATAAGTCGGGTACAAGTACGGAGAGTTAGGGTGATTATCGTTTAATTTTGGTGAAAACCGGCGTTATTAAGTTAAACGTACGATACGTAATGGTTAAATTTCCAAAATACCGGGTAAATGAATATTATAGTTTTTATATTATAGAAATGAGTATAAAAATGTATTGGGATCATAGTCGGGAGTGTCGGACATGTTAGACACATTTATAGTTCGCGTATTAGCGTTTATTTAAAATAAACGTACGTAAATCGTTAATCGTACCAAAAGTATAAATTTAATTATCCTACGAGTGGAATAGTATGCAAGTACCGTAATAATGATATGTCGACTATTTCTAGTCCGTATGCAATGTCCCTGACAATAATGCATGAATTCGCTCCTGAACCAATACGGTTACGCGAATTTGAACACTCGTAAACAAAATTTACGATGACATGAATAATGCACGTGAATAGTGGTTTTCTCTCGGGAATGAATAGTGTCAAGTGAATAGTAAAATTTCTGAATATGTCTCGGAATGTCAAATTGACCTCAAAAACGATGAATAGTGATCGATGAATAGTAAATGATGAATAGTAACTTATGAATAGTAAATTGTCGAGGTTTGGAAAATGATCGGAAATTACGAGTTGTGACAGTTGGTAATCAGGCAATGGGTAATCAGAATAGGAATGTGAGCTCCAGTTGTTGGGAATTATGGAAATGTGAATCAGGGTAATCCGGTAAAGTGTTTCAACTGCCAAGGAGTAGGTCATATGGCAAGGAACTGTCCTACTAAGCCGAACAAGAAAGATCTAGAGTATTTGCAGAAGGCAGTACTGTTGGCACAAAAAGAGAAGGCAGGGTTTCGGTTGAATGCAGAGGAACATGATTTTATGGCTCTTATGGATGAAATGGAAGACAGAGAGGATATCGATGCGAACTGCATATTCATGGCGAATCTTCAGGAAGCTAAGTATGACACAGATTCTGACACACTTCCTGTTTATGACACCAGTGCACCATCTGAGGTATCAAATTTCAACACATGTCATAATAATGATATATTTGATATGTCTCCTCATGAGGAACAGCATTCTGAGAAGCAAGCACCCACTTATGATACATACCTGGACACGCCAAGTAGTAGCAATACTTCTTCAGCAACTCCAGATGTGAATCATAATGGAGGCTTCATTTCACAACATGCTGAGAATGATGAGGAAACACGTGCTTTATTTGAATCATTATTAAATAATTGTGGTATTGAAATCGAGAAAGTGAAAAAGGTCAATCGCGATGTTAAGGCCGCGAATGAGAAATTGACCACTGAGCTTGAGAGATACAAGGAAAATGCAAAAAGTTTTCAAATTCACAAAGAACGTGAGTCAGAATTTGAAATTGGTTATAAGAAGTTACTTGTTAAAGATAGGGAATGGAAAAGCAAGTTTGCTACTCTTGAAATAAGTTCAACAAAAACCATCAACTCTTTAAAACAAGAAATTTCTGAATTAACAAACCAACTTTCAAAACAAGAAACAGCTTACACCAATCTTGAAAAAAAAAAGGATGAGTTGAAAAAGGACTTTGCAAAGAAAGAAGATAAACTTTTGGAAGAAATCGTAGAGTCAGAACACAAGATTGCACATCTAGAAGAATTAGTGGTTAAGTCGGGTCAGTCAAGTCAAACAATGAAAATGATTTCAAATCAAACTAATCCGATTTACCATACGAAACACAAAATGGCTCTTGGTAACAACAATCCTTGTAATCTCAAGAAAGCTCAGGAAGAACAGAACGTTTTGTATAATGGTAGTGTTTTTTACACCAAACATGATCCTCCCGTCGTTCGGGATTCTGTGCAAACAATAGAACATGTCGAAGAGAGCATTTCTAAAATGAAACAAAAGGATTTGAAACCCATTGATTACAACAAATTGAACAAACTTTCGGGTATTACTTTTGTTCCACAAAAAGAACCATCTGTGTTTTCCATAAAACGACCATTCTCGAAAATGTTTTCTAAAAAAGTAGTTACTTCCAAATCGATTTCTAACATGGAACAGATGTCTTCAAACAACACTTTTAACTCAAGTGCTGCACGGGGATATCTTGATGATCTTAAAACCAGAATTGGGCAACTTAAAACGACTTTAGAATCTAAAACGAGACTTAATGAGATCAACTCGAATTCCACGGTTCATTTACAGCTTAAAAAGATTCTCGAAAATGAGTTTGCTCCTCAAATTAATAACATCCATGCTCGAGTAATTCATTTTGAACAAGAATTTTTGAAAGAAACAGCTGACTTCGTCACGGATCACAAATCCCTGATAAAGAAGGCAAATGAATCTTTTGAGCAAATCAATGTTTTGGAAAACCTAAATGATTCTCTCTTCGAAGCAGTTCTGTCTACTGATATTATGTCCATCATTTTACAAACATATTCTGTTCATGACGATGAAATACTGAGAGCTAAGACCTCCGAAATTGTTTCAAAATATGAAAATGCTCTTATTAAGCTTGAAAAAGAAAATGTGACATATTTTAAACAACTTGACCGAAAAAGCGAAGAATGCAAGTATGACAAACTGTCGTATGAGCGTGAATTAAAGAAAATGAAAGAGCAAAATGATCTTTTGAGGGCTCAGCTTGAAAGTCAAAAAGGGAAGGGTGAGGAAACTAAGTTTGCAAAACCGTCGACTTCGGAGAAACCAAATGTTTCAAACACGGTTCAAAAACTAAAAATATCAATTTCAAGGTTTGCTCCAAAAGTCGATGAGAAAAAGGATTTGACAAAACCAGTCACTCCAACACCCTTGCCCAAGAAAAGTGACAATGAAAAGATTGTTGATAAAGGAAAAGCGGTTGTCGAAACACCAAAAGTGATAACACCTGGCCTTTTTAGGATTAGTCCCACTAATGCTTCTGCCTCCACATCTAAAGACTTATGAGGGCAAAAAGGATAATTCTAAAGAGTCTAGTGATGCTAAAAAGGACAACAATATAAATCCTAATGTGTGTGCCTCAACTTCTACAGGATTAGAAAGCACCTTTAGGAGCAGCAGACTTCAGCCTAGGAGCAATACAAGGAACAATAGAGTCTCGCCTGCCTCTACGAGTAGTAGCAAGAATAAAGTAGAAGAACACCCTAGGAATTTATCGCTTTTTAATAAGAGACATGTTTCATCTGAATGTAATGTCGAGAGTACTGTTTCTAATGCATGTAATGACTCTGTTTGTTTGACATGCAAGAAATGTTTAATTAAGTATGTTCATGATGAATGTGTTTCTAAGAATGTGAATGTTACGCCTGAACAAAAGAAAGTTCCAAAAGGAACTAGGGCTAGATCTAGATCTACTGAAAGATTAGTTGCATGCTTTAGGTCTACCACTAGTAGCCAAATGCCTAGGAACTATCTTAAGTATTGTGTATGGAAACCAACGGGTAGAAAATTCATTCTCCAGGATGGAACATTGAAAGTTGTTCAAATTGAGCATGTTGAAACATTCTATGAGTGTGATATGGATTTTACTCCTAACCCAATGGAACCAAATTCAAAACGGTTTCCAAATACAAAATCTTCTGTTCTTCGCAGGTTGTCGAAATATGTCTTTGGATCATCGACTCGGGTTGCTCCAAGCACATGACCGGGAATTTAAAGGTGCTGATCAATTTCATTTGGAAATTCATGGGAACTGTACGCTTTGGAAATGATCATGTAGCAGCTATTCTGGGTTTTGGAGATCTTCAGTTTGGGAATTTTTTGATCACTCGAGTTTACTACGTCGAAGGGTTGGGACACAATTTATTTTCAGTCGGGTAGTTTTGTGATGCAGATTTAGAAGTTGCATTCAGGAGAAACACGGTTTTTATTAGAAATTTGGTTGGTGATGATCTCTTAACTGGTAATCGTGGTACAAACTTGTATGCTATTGACATCAACCAAATGGCTTCTACATCACCAATTTGTCTTATGACAAGGGCAACCGAAACTAAGTCCTGGTTGTGGCATAGAAGATTATCCCATCTCAATTTCGACACCATCAACAAGTTAGCCAAAGACAACATCGTCACCGGACTTCCTAAGTTCAAATACACCAAGGAACACCTATGTCGATCATGCGAACAAGGAAAAAGTAAAATAGCATCATATAAACCCAAAACCGTACCTAGTTCGGAAGCAAGGTTACATATGTTGCATATGGACTTATGTGGCCCAATGAGAGTTGAAAGCATTAATGGGAAGAAGTATATTCTCGTTATTGTTGATGATTATTCAAGATATACTTGGGTAAAGTTTTTGAGATCAAAAGACGAAGCACCAGGTATCATCATCACCTTTCTGAAGCGTATTCAAGTTCTACTTCAAGCTCCAGTAAGGATTGTAAGAATAGATAAAGGCACAAAATTCACAAATCAGGAGTTAAGAACCTATTTTGAAGATGTTGGAAGCACTCACCAAACATCAGTTGTTAGAACTCCACAGCAGAATGGGGTAGTTGAAAGAAGAAATCAAACTCTTGTGGAAGCTGCTCGCACAATGCTAATATATTCTAGTGCACCACTATTCTTATGGGCTGATGCTGTTGCCACTGCTTGTTTCACTCAAAACCGATCCCTAGTACATCCAAGATTCAATAAAACCCCATATGAGCTAGTGAACAATCGAAAACCTGACATCTCTTACCTTTACGTGTTTGGCACTTTGTGCTATCCGACGAACGACAGAGAAGATCTAGGAAAGTTGAAAGCTAAGGGTGATATTGGAATCTTCATTGGATATTCAGAAAACTCGAGGGCATTCAGGGTGTATAATAGAAGAACAAAAAGGATAATGGAAACGATGAATGTGAAGTTTGACGAGATTTCACAAATGGCTTCTGAGAGATACGCTCTAGAACCCGCGCTTAATCCAATGGCTTCTAATCAAACCAGATTAGGACCCGCACCAAACAGTCAGACTTCTGGACACATCAGTTCAGGACTCGTGCCTAATGGAGCTCATTCAACAAACACGGACAAACCTTCAGAACAAGAACTGGAAAATTTCTTCGAGTTAATGTTTGATGAATATTATGGTGGAACTTCGACAAATGCATCTCAACAACATTCCGCTGCACCCGCTCAAATTCAACCACCACCACCACCACCACTGGATGCATCTACAACAATCGAAGCTGAAGCACCAACTACATCAACATCATCTACATCTACTCAAGCCACTCCAGTACTTGAAACTGAACTACCAAGAGTTGATGAGCAAAATCAAAACACAAATTTTCAAGAAGAACCAACAAATAATTCAAACGATGTTGCGTTAGAAGAAGGAGAAGAAGTATTTGAAAACCCATTTGCATTAGACTCTGCTGAATCTTCTTCAAGGTTACAAGAACCATCTAACACACATTCGTTCAACCAAAGGTACCCTTCTACGTTTCAATGGACAAAAGACCATCCGTTAGAAAATGTTATTGGTGAACCTTCAAAGCCAGTTCAGACAAGGAGACAACTTGCCACCGATCTCGAATTGTGCATTTATATTTGCTCAATCAGCAACAAAGGACCAAAGAACATTCGGTAAGCAATGGTAAAAAACCCTTGGATTGAAGCGATGCAGGAGGAATTTCTTCAATACCTGTTACATGATAGTTGGGAACTTGTTGAACGACCACTTAATAAACGAGTTCTTGATCTCAAGTGGTTGTGGAAGAACAAACTGGATGAGGAAATGACTGTTATTTGCAACAAAGCTCGTCTCGTGGCTAAAGGATATCCACAAGAAGAAGGGATAGATTTCGAAGAATCATTCGCGCCTGTAGCTAGACTTGAAGCAGTCCAGATTTTCTTAGTCTATGCAGCTCACAAAAACATCACAGTCTATCAGATGGACATTAAGACAGCTTTCTTGAATGGAACTCTGAAAGAAGAAGTGTATGTGAGTCTGCCAGAAGGATTCGTTGATAAAGAACATCCAGACTACGTCTACAAGCTTAAAAAGGCCATTTATGGTTTAAAACAAGTTCTAAGAGCGTGGTATGACGAACTCGCATCTTTCTTGCTCAATAACAATTTCACCAAAGGAACAGTTGATGACACCTTGTTTATCCAAAAATTCAAAGATGACATTTTGATTGTTCAGATTTACGTGGACGACATTATCTTTGGGTCCACTAATCCGAATCATTCAAAACATTTTGAAAATCTCATGAAAAGCAAATTTGAAATGTCCATGATGGGGGAACTAAAATTCTTTCTTGGTTTACAAATACATCAATCCCCTCGTGGTATTTTTATCAATCAAGCTAAATATACTATAGAGATTTTGAAAAAACATGGTATGGAAAAATGTGATTCTGTTGGTACTCCAATGGTCACTTCACCAAAAATAGGTGCTGATTTGTTTGGGAAACCCATCGATCCGAAGAAATATCGGAGCATGATCGGTTCTCTCATGTACTTAACTGATAGTTGACCTGATATTCAATTTGCTGTTTGTTTGTTAGCTCGGTTTCAGGCAAAGCCTACCGAACTTCACCTCAAAGAGGTTAAAAGGATCTTTCGGTACCTACAAAGAACCATTAACATGGGACTTTGGTATCCGAAGGATTCGGGGTTTAATCTAACAGCCTTTTCAGATGCCGACCATGCAGGAGATCAAGTTACAGCAAAAGGTACATCAGGTGGAGCACAATTTTTGGGTGAAAAGCTAGTAAGCTGGTCGTCAAAGAAATAGGATTGTACTGCGCTATCAACCGCTGAAGCCGAGTATGTGTCTCTATCTGCGTGTTGTGCCCAAGTTCTTTGGATGCGGACACAGCTCACAGATTATGGCTTTACTTTTGACAGAATACCGATGTATTGTGACTCAAAAAGTGCCATAGCCATCTCGTGCAATCCCGTACATCACTCTAAGACGAAGCATATCAAAGTCCGCTACCATTTCATCAAAGAACACGTGGAAGAGGGTACTGTTGAATTATTTTTCTTTAAGACTGATTACCAACTCGCCGATCTATTTACTAAAGCCCTTCCAAAAGAAAGGTTTGACAATTTAGTTCGACGAATTGGCATGCGAAGCCTAACTCCTGAGGAGCTAGAACGTCTTCTCGAATCTTCTTGAAAAATATTTTTCACAATCGCTTCGCTGTAAATATTTTTTGAAAAAAACAAAATACAAAATTTGAAAAACCAACAAAAACAAAATATAAAAATATAAAATTTCAAAAAATACAAAAACAATATAAAATCAAAAAATCCAAAAATATTCTTCTCACGACATGTCTCTCGTATAAATCAATATTCTGTATGTTTCTAGAAATGTCATTCAATAATGATACGAACATGTACAGATGCTTGAATGGGAGTTCTTTAAAATGTTTTTCTAAAACATGTCGTTTCTCAAAACTTTCTTCACAATGGCTTTCGTATACTTCAGTACGAAACCCGGGCTTAAACGATGACTTCTGATTATTTTCAAATCAAGGACTCGTACGTTCAATGTCGAAATCTTTTTCAAAAAGTTCGAGTCTAAACAAACGTAAAAGACTTCAAACAAAAACTTATTTTCAAACAGAATTCTTGAGCACTTCTTCTATATTGTTCAAAAGATTTCTCAAAATCTCTCAAAATGAGTGCTCAAGATAACTCCCTCAAAACCCTTAATTGATTTTCAAATGTGCTATCATTAAGGGGGAGTACAAAAATAAAATTGTTCCGAATTCATGCAAAATGAAATCTGTCTTTCTCTCCAAAAGCTTTTTATTATTCAGTTGATATCAAAAATATCACGATATGCTATTTTTGAGGGGGAGAAGACATGATTAAAATGTGATCAAAGATGTTTAAAGCTTGTGACTGAATCTCAAAAGAGCTAGACTCAGAATGTACCAATGAATTGACGAAGCTTAAAATGTCAGTAATTGAAAAGACTTGTCCTGGATGGGTAATAACTTCAAGCTAGTCTAACTAGTGATGTAAGCGTGTCTCGAATAGGACTTGTCGGAGTAGAATGTACCGTATCGAGAGACTTTCTTTGGACTTGACCAGGACGGGTAATAACTTCAAGCTAGTCTAACTAGTGATGTAAGCGTGTCTCGAATCGGTCATGTTCACTGAAAGTGGATCAATTCAAAAAGTGCAAACTCCTCAAGCATGTGCAAATTTCTTAAAAAATTCATGAGCACATGTGAAGGGGGAGTCCTTCAAAAGAAACAAAAACTCTCAAAGTGTCAACAAAAATGTGTTTATATTCATAAACACTTTGAGAGATTTTCAATCAAAGGTTTCATGGCAATTATAGGATTCATGGAGTTATAAGGTGACTATGGTTAGGATAAACCGTCCTATGATCCGCCAGAGGATCTACCCAAGGACAATTCCAATAGATTAGAATTAGAAGTACTTAGGTATGATTGAAAAAAAGGAGAATATGAGAAAGGAGAAAGAAGGGGTTGAAGAATTAAAAAGAAAAGTTATGAAAAAGGGAGAAAAGAAATAGCCCTCCATATGTTCAACCTTAGGGCAGACACCGGGTTCAATTCATATGCTACTGGTTGTAACTAAGTTGACACCGGTATTGAAGATAAAGACGTCAAGGACCCAGTGACGCACTACACTAAACCTTCTTAACCACTCAAGTTCTCTTAAAAGAGCTTGTTTCATTCTCACGGAGAACCGGTGTAATCTATCGACCTGTCTCTTAGAGATGGTTGATATTGAAGCAGGAGACCTCTCCCTAATCTCCGCATAGGAAACCAAATGTGCACTTATCGAGTCTAGAGCCCCGAGATTCATCAAAAGATCTCATAGGAACACATGATATTTCTACACTGGTTGTTCATCATTAAGGACGCCAGATGTAAACTTAAGAGTCCTTCGCAGATCTTAGCAATCTGCCGAGAATGTTTATGAGAGAATTTACAAATGTATTTCTCAATGATTGAACGGAAATTCCAGCCAGGGTCAACATCAAACAGCCCTGACAGCAGGTCACTTTGGTAATTCTTTATGGGTTACGCTTAGTGTTCGCGGTGGTTTCAAACGGTCTACAGTCGTGGAGTGATCCCCAGCGACTCAACCAGTCATTGAGCTACTCAGTAGGTCTTGTAAGCTCTTTCGGGAGTATCTGATATGGGAACAGCCATGGTAAGGGTTAGAAGGAGTCTTCACACTATGCTGTTGACGATCTCTAATTCCTTATCTGTAAGTACCAGTTGTTTATTGCTAACTGTTTACCTGCAGCTATACATCATCTCCATGGCAAAAGATTCCACATGCTCATACATGCATCACAAAGTCAAAGGAAAGTTCTCACTAAGATCAAAGGATAGCAACAGTTAAAGAAAGATTCTACGCCAAAAAGAAGAATCTACAAAGTAAAGTGACAAAGATCAAAGTGAAAGAACGGAAACAACAAATGCATGTATCACAAAGACTTAAGATGTATGAGCATGTTGGAATGGCAGACAACTACCACAAACACAGAAGTGACGAAAGGCAGATGACATCATCGGATCACTTCAACAACAATGAAGCATGATGAACTGGAACTATGATTCACCTAGTGATTCTTAAAGACCTCAAGAGCTATGAATGATAAAGTTTAAAGACAAAGATGATGACGTCGCGCAACCTCAATGACCAACACTTAGGGGGAGATTGTTAGAATCGTAATTTTATTTATAAAAAGTGTCGGTCATTAATGTATTGTTATAGGTTGCTTTAGAATATCATTATGATGAAGTTTATGTTTAGTATTCATGTTTTGTAAAAGTCTAAGGGCTATTAGTGTAATAATGTAAAAGATTAGAGGTTCTCTTAGTGATTCATTTAGTGTTAACAAAGTTATTATTCCACACACTAGGAGATCCCATCTACTCTCTCTCTCCACTTACTTTCTCTCTCTAGGTTTAAGCTTGATTCAATAGTGATTTAGGTTGTTCTACGATCCTAGAGAAACATTGACCAAAGAGTAGGTTTATGCAACGGAACAAGGTTACAAGTTCAAAGGATGGGAGTAGATGTAATAGAAGCTAAGATTATAGCAGGTGGAAATTTTGGCAATCTTTGTGCAATACCAAGAATGGTGTTAAGCCCATCTGATAAAAAGATCCCATTCAAATTTAATCGCAAAAAATTTCCTTTGGCACTATATTTTGCTATGACCATCAACAAGAGCCAGGGACAAACACTAAGAAATGTGGGTTTGTTTTTACAAAGACCCATTTTTTCACATGGCCAACTATATGTAGCGGTATCAAGAGTCAAGAGCAAGAAAGGATTGAAGATTTTATGCTGTGACGAAGATGGGAATTACACAAAATCAACAAAAAACGTAGTGTATAAAGAAGCGTTATTCATAATTTAATAAACAACAGTAAGTAATTTTATCAATTTTGAACATTTATCATCCTTTCTGAATGAGCCCATTTTTATATAATTTATTTATAATTCCTGTATTTGGTATCATATGTGCAAATAATATTTAATAATAAACAAATACAAACATAGATGGTAAGGAACATAGGAAAACAAAAACTGAAATAAAGTAGCAAAAGGTTACTAAGTGAATTCAGAAACATACTTTCTTCTCTAATTAATGTATTTGATATTTGGATGGGGGGAAGTTCCTCCGGAAATAATGTTGCAACAGTAGCATAGTCTACAGCCTGAAAAAGGAAAAAAATTAATGGGAAGCATTATATTTTGACAACAAGTAATCAATGTTTTCAATAAGCAAAAATAATCAACTGCCGTTACTATGTTTATTCAATTCAGTCTTGCTGAGATCAAAACCAACTCCCCTTGAATGACTGCAGATATCTATGAAGCAGCACTCTGATATCGTAAAAATAATGCCTCCCATACCTCTAGCTGCACAACAAACCACATATAATGCCATACTCTGTATATGAATGGCTTGTGCAATTGCACATCACTTAGTTTAGGAATACATATATGCATCTTATTCAGTTTCAGGTAACAGGAATTCTGTTTTCAAGTGCAATTAAGGTTAAGCCTCTTTCAGCCTTCAAGAAGCAGTTATCCTCTGTATATACTCATGCAATATCTAAATTATCATTTTACAAATCAACATTTTTAACAATCTCCATTGAACGTGGAATGCAAATAATTATCTATTTTTTTAACAATTATGGAATAAATAACACTTAAGGAAAAAATATCATATGCATTTGTTCTGCAAAACCACATTCAAGTTACTGTCAAAATGGGCAAGATTTAAGTGCAGACAATAATGGATCCAGATAACTTTGACCAATTTCTTCCTTAGTCAACTATTCTTATCTGACCCATTTTGATAGAAAACTTTAAAACAGAGAGAAACATTAATATGAAAATCAAGAAAAAACAAAATTACTCTTCCAATACCAAATATGCAAAATTGCCACTTTAATCAGATGAAAGAAACAAGCAATATTGAAAGAATAATTTAGTACAATTCACGAAACAATTTACCAAATGCATTTGTTCTGCAAAACACATTCAATTTACTGTCAAAATGGGCAAGATTTAAGTGCAGACAACAATGAATTCAGATAACTTTGACCAATTTCTTCCTTAGTCAACTATTCTTATCTGACCCATTTTGATACAAAACATTAAAATAGAAAGAAACATTAATATGAAAATTAACAAAATACAAAATTACTCTTCCAATACCAAATACGCAAAATTGCCACTTTTATCAGATGAAAGAAACAAACAATATTGAAAGCATAATTTAGTACACTTCACAAAATAATTAAACATCTGCAAGTAATTTTAAACAAACAACCATAATTTACATTAACTAACTTAATAATTCAAATACATATCAGTTCACAGTCATATTCTAATAATAGTAATACAAACCGTCCATAATATTAATTAGACATAACATACCCTAAATTAAACACATTTCTAAACAGTTTTTGGGTTACTACGTAACCAACAAAATAAGAAGACACAAACCACATCACATAATGTGCATTTAACACACATGAAAAAATGGATAACATGCTTCTTCATCACCTTCCAAATGATTAACAACATACATTAATCTGAACCTTAACATCTTCGTATACCCAAAAGCACATTCTTGACCAAACCATGTCCATTCACCATACATGTTCACATTAATCTGAACCTTAACATCTTCGTATACCCAAAACCACATTCTTGACCAAACCATGTCCATTCACCATACATGTTCACATGATTGGTCCTGGAAGGATTCTCATGGTGATGGTCCATCCTGACAATGAATTCAACCTCAACATCATTGTATTTTAGCAAAGCCTTCCTGTACATGTGCATTCGATAATCTCGCTCGATTTTAGCCGGTATAGCCTACAATTATACAAACAAAATAACAAACTCACAGAAGCACATAATATCAACTACAAATTATTAAAACACAATGGATTTAGAACAAAACTTACAAGACGATTAAATGCAAGTATTTCAGAAAACCTCTTATAAAACACATCAGTTCTTTCACTAAAATGTTCACGATGACCAAGCCACATGCATATATGGTACATTCGTTCATCCTCTGCAAAACAACATAACAACCAATATGCCAAACTCTTAACTACAATTACAAAACAATATCAATCGTCCATTCAATTCATTGAAACAACTAATCATAATTAAAAGTAATTTTAAATTACAAGCTTACTCTGATCAACATATGCTACAACTAGTTGTACTGCATTCAGTCGAGTGGCACCAAGAAATTGAACATCTGTGTTCGTGCTTCCATCAACGTTGAAACACATTACATTAATCACATTGTTACTTATTTTCGTGAACACTACAACATCACCAAACTCCAAATCCTTTTTCTTCACACAAAGCAGCCCAGTTATCTGGGTTCAACACGTATTCGGTAAGAACACCACCACCATTTGGATTCAGACGACTAACATGGACATTAAATTCATCACCTTCACATCTAAACATTATCTCACCTTCATTCCTCATATCAGCTAAAAAATCAGCAGAAATAGTCTGAAAAAAAAAACGTCTAAATACATTTGTGAAAACTCAAACATAACAAACAATCATTAATACATATAACATGTTACACTCTGTACAAATAAGAAAAAACATTTCGTTGCTCACTAAAACATGTGACAACCACAACCACAATTATATACAATATATTCACTTTATAAAAAAATGTATTCAAAACATAAAATTTGTACCTGATGTATTCCTAATTCTTGATAAGGCGTTACACGTGACTGAAACCGATAATACCCTTGATTTCCATCTCCATAACCTCCGATTTTTTTCCCATCATTGTCATATCCTGTAACGTAAAACGAGTCATCACCTTCCTCTATAAAGTGCAGTACATTCACATTCTCATTCAGGTTCTCCGCAACAAACTCATCCCATCTGTTGCCTCTGATCTCATAAACTCCAAACCTTGATCTGAATACACAAAATTTTTTCCGGTTTCTTGCTACACCTGACAAGTACAAATAGCTGTTTCCAGTGTATGCTTCCTCTTCAAATACTTCAGGAAGTTGAAGCTCTTAAGGATATTCATTGTGGTACATGAGTTGCAGGACAAATTCAATCGGCATCTTCATACAAAAAACAATAAAATCAAATATTAAAAAACTTTTTAATCACCATATATACTATAATATATCTATATTAAATAACAACATTCACATTCATCCTTTGACTATTATATTCTATGAAACAAGACTCAAATAATTTACACACTTAATAACATCATTAAATCATAACTAATTACCTTACAAACAATTATATATAACAACATCATTCTTCCTCTCAATTATTAACATTTATCAATTTTTAATAAAAAACTAACCTGTTTTATATTATGAAGATTCATCTTCATCCTTAATATTATTACATACAAAACCGTAAAAAACAATTCAAAAACTCCTTAACTTTTAATCAAACGACATACCGGCAGGTAAATGTAACTACAATATAATCCCTTTTAAATTTATTCCAATAATCAGGTTTACAAAAATTACCATAATCATATAACACAACTTTTATACATCATACCAACCAAAACAACCTATCAAATCTAACCAAACCCAACACAACCACTTTCAAATCTATTATTGGTTATATCTTTTAAAATTACCAAAATCATACACTACCCGTACTCTCAAAACCAAAATCACATCTTAGGGTTCATATAACAAGCTACATGCATCACATATTTACCAACAATATTAGTAAATATTAATCAACAAAAACTACAATTAAATTAATAGTCAACAAGAACATGCATCGCCAGATGAGAATCAATTATTAAAAGGTCAACAAAACTAATAATCGAAAACAGTAAATAACATATACTTAATAATCAAATGTTATAATGTAAATGGATTGTTAGACAATCAAGATAAGTAATGATCAAATGTAAAAAAGCATAAAAAACTTTACTGTTCCGATTAGACGAGACAGAGAATGGAGTGGATGAAAATAGAGAAACTTGTGATTACCAATGACATCAATAAATGAGATTAACATATATATCTCTATTATACACACAATTTTAAAAAATTTAGATAGTAGATATTGTAGGTGTGAGGCTACTTTAAACCATGCAATGATTATACTGCATGAAAAAATGTTTCCAATTAATATTCAATAAACAATTTTAAATTTATACCAATGCTTATAGATTGCTATTTATTTCATTTACACACTTAAGTAAACAACCTTGATTCCAATATTGATATATAAAATGATCATTTCAGGTACCTAATAATCTTAAGGCGTTTACGTTGCATGATCTCAAGGCTGCCAAAACGAATATCAGAACGGATAGTATGATTGTTGAAGGTGGTTTTGGTCGTGTTTACAAACCGTGGAATGATGAAACTATGCATTCTCCCCCAGGCCAAAATACTTGACAAGTTTTTGCATTTAAATTATTGAAATCCGAAAGCCATCAATCTCATATAGAATGGCTTACAAGTAACCTTTTTAGTTAATGGTTAACTATTTTGATGTTTCGATATATTACAAGAAAACATAATATGAAATCGACGTAAAAACTTTATAGCTAATTTGAATATGCTATTTGATGTATTCATATATATTTAAAATTTTAAATGTTATAAACTTTTAATTTAAAGAAAAAAGAAGTCAAAGTCAATCATATGGCGGTTTGGTAACACTATAAAATATGAAACATAAGTTCTAACCTCATTAAAATTGATCAACTCTAAATCCTTTCTCAAAGGAATCAGCTTCCAGTAACTCAACAATCATTAAACAATCATACGAAATCATTAAGGTAAGCACAAAATTTAATGTGTTTTCATTATATAGTTATGAGAATTATGGAATAAATCGCAAAATAACATTGCATTATGTTTACCGATTATCAGCTTTAGCAACTTCGAATTAGGCAAAATTTTTGTAAAGTTTAGTAACCTTTTTGTGTATTAACCCAACTTATATTTAGCTTAGCAATACAATTATAAGCATGTTTAACTATTCTATGGTAGAAATCGAATACTCACCCAATACCATTCCCCTGTATTTACAGAATGATCGTTTTGCTTCCTTAAAATTAGGCAAAACTTAGTTTTATGTTGAATATACAATTATAAGCATTCTTAAGTATCTTAAGTATCCTATGCTAGACACACCAATTATGATCCATTCTAAATGCATATTGTTTACCGATATATAGTTTCATTAGGTTATAATTAACTAAAGTTTTGTTTGATGTTACGCCTATAATTATTACCATTATAAGCATAATTATGTATTATATACACGGGATGCAAACAATATGCGGCCAACCAAAAAATATGATTCACAGGACCGTGTACAACTAGAAGAGGAAAAGTGTATCATCAGGATGCTATTTATTAAATAAACTACCATGCAACATACAACTAAAAAGCTACTAAATGATATTGTTGATGTTACTTATTTAGTAGCTTATTTAGTTCTAAGCACAAATTACATGTGTTTTTTGTTAATGATATTGTTGATGTTACTTATTTAGTATCTAACAATTGATTCATAAAGTGTAGCATTTTATTTAGTTTACCTTTGTAATTCAACATCTTACTTATTAGGAAACTTTTATCAGGATGGCACAACAATTTATGTTCCAATATGTCCGACGAACAGAAGAAACTCATCAGGTACTAATAATATTTTTCTTCAGGTACTACAAACAAAATTTACTAAAGTCATAGAATAATTAAAAAAAAAAAAAAAAAAAAAAAAAAAAAAACTTACATATAGATTACAATTTCCATAACAGATCTTACCTGATGTTTTTACCGAGTATTTCAAAGAACAGAGCGACATGCTTTATCTCAATGGCACCGATAGGTACCGTTACAAAACAAAGCTAAAAAACATAAACGGCAAATGGGTCTTAAGTGACAGTAAGTGGATAGCCTTTGTTGAATCAAATGTACCACCAAGTGCCAAAACAATCGACTTTGTAAAGATAGGAACAGACGACTACTGTGTCACATTATACGACAATACTGGGTCAGAATGTGCTAGATATGATAGAAAGATAATAGGTCCAAGAATGATAAGGTGTTTGGCAACTTATACTCCAGGAATAACGGTATGTAACAACTAAAATACAATTACATTATTACTAACTAAATAGTCATTATATTACATTGGTGTTTTTCATTCTACATATTTATGCATACAGTTGTTACCGGGAGATTTCTTACAAGATATTTGGCAGAATACATTCACACTCATTTACGCAGGAATGATGTTCCCCGCTCGTCATAAAAGGGTTAAACCATGGGAAGATAAGATAGTCAGGATGAATGGACTGACCGGTTATGGATGGGACGACTTTGTTGTAACAACAGGAATACAATGAGGCCAACAACTTGTGTTTACAAATCTGCCAAATTACACATTGTCGGTAGTAGTGATAGGTGGCTACGATGGTCTTGGTCTCAGCAAAGAAGATATACGAACAACATTCCTCAAAAGGCCACCCAGACCAATACTTAACCGTGATATCAATGGTAATTACAACAAAAATTTTAAAAATATAATTTTCTCATAATATCGTAAACTATACTTAAAATTCATATTGCAGATCCAAGAATGCATCATATCTGCACATGGTACCACCACGCGGATCATGTCAATGAATAAAGGGTAGTCTACACAAAGTTCAAACCAGACACTGGGTATCACTATCCATTGGTAAGTCATCTAAACTAATTGGGCCAAAATCACCAACGGAATATTATAATTAACATGTCATACTTAACAAATTATGCATTCAACAAACAGATAATCGAATCAGATATATGGGATTATTTAAACATGGATACTTACAAAAAAGGAAAGATTGTTCACATGGACTTGCAATATTCAATAAAGTCGAAGGTAATTGCGGACAACAACAACCCTTTTAAGATCAAGTCGTTAGTGATGGAAGGAAATTGGAAACAATTTGGACTAGAATGTGGATTTGAAGAAGGAAAAATGATGCGCATCAAACTGTTCCGTTACGAATAACATAATGAAGATGCTAACAACAACACAATACCAATATTTCATGTTTGTTAGAATTACAAAGTTTTTTGATGGTTGTAATTCAACTGAAATATGCAGGATTATGAAATAACGGTTTTAGATAAATTAATCGGCTATATGTTATGTATGTCTTTTCAATTTCTCATCATATAAAGCCAATGCAGTAGCAAATCACACCTATTATTGCACTGGACATATGAAGCTTTCATAGGCCAAATGAATTAGACTTCTTTACACTCTGGTCATTGTACTTGACTCCTTCAATTTTTTAGAGTCAATAGAGTCTTTGTCATTTTTATAATTGTGGTTTACTATATTGATAATTCTTCTTTGAGGTATATAAAAGAGTGTGCTCTGCCAAAAATGTGATTCCAAGACTCTATAGAGCCATCATGACAGTGTCAAGGGACCTGTTAAGTGCCCACTTTCAACCAGACAACTTAGACACTCATGTATATTTTTCACTTTCATGATGTATATATGTATTCTCAATCAAGGCTAATGATGCGTGGGAATTGCACCAGGCTTTACCTCTCGAGGGATCTGGAGAAGCTTACAACCCCCACCAGGCAGCGTACCTGATCTTTGTAGTATAGAATAGTGACAAGTACCGGGGGATTGATCGTTCAACTCAGGAATAGTGTCGTTAGAATTGAAATTAATCTAACTAGGTCTAAAGGTGAAGGATGATTCTTTTTGTACTTTTATATTTTATGAAAAGCAAGTAAAAATCTTGGGTATTGGAAGGAGGGGCGGAATTATTTGCTAATCAACTAACCCAAAAGCTACTAATCAAACTAATGTGCAAGAAAAATAAACTAAGGTTCTACAAGATAAGTGAAGCATGTCTACCTATGATATGTTACTCCTTGCTAGCTATCCAATTCTACCTATTGAATTGTCACACCATGTTTTAATTGACGGGTTGTATTCCTTACTACCATTCGTGGGGTGGCGTACGTACTTCCCCAACTCTATAAGCTCCTACTTCACTCCTATGTCGAGCCGGCAAGAAGCTCCTAACATGGGATCATTAGAATTCGCTCATGCATTAAATACAACCATAATAACCTAGTACGCATTGGTTCATGTTTCTTAAGACGTTCGAGCATGTTACCCTATGGAAGTCTTCCAGTTTTCTTAAGCCTAACATCGAATACAATCAACCAAACAAGAGACAATAGGAATCAAGAGTTATAAACTAAACCAATTAGACCTATCGAAGTGTCACACCCTAATTGATGAAGATAGACACAAACATCAACAAGGAATCAATAAGATCTAATCAATTATATACAAGTTTCACACAATCATAAGTAGACCCAAGGTGAATTAGCCAAGCATAATTAATAAAGAACAAGCAACAATAATAATAATTGAAGACATGAATTAAGATACAATCATCAAACCATTACAAGATGTTTATGGAGTGATTGAAACCCTCTAAGTTGCTGGAAAAACACCCACCTAAACCCAGGAATTGACCTTAGGGTTTAGGGCTCGCAAAAAGTGAAGTTATGATGTTATATTTATAGGTAAGTTTTCTGTCGTCAAGGCTTGACGGCGTCACCCCGTAAAGAGAGACGGCGTCATGACCAATATTTCTTCACCAAATTGTAGATTTCTTCTTCCTCTTCGCGTGGGCTTTTGAATCACCTAAATCCGAGTTCGTATGCAAAAGTTATGACCAAAACAATATCAGCTACTTCGCGCGCAAGTTTTGACAAGTTAACACGTGACGGCCTACGTGACGCGTTCAGGAAATTTTCTAGGCCATCACTCTTTCTGGACCGTCACGGACTTTATCTACTTCCACCTCTTGTATTACTCTTGACGCCGTCACATGAAGACTCTTGACGCCGTCAGGTACTGTACCCAGCAAGGAAAATTAAGACTTTGCCGTTTTCTTCACTTCAAAAACGTCCAAAGTGCTTCCTTTTACAGAATTCACTCCAAAAGTACCTAAAATCACAAAAGGAACGATTTAGGGCAATATTTGATCAAATAAATTCAATTCCGGGCTTAAATGACCCCCTAAAAACGGATCATTTTTCGCCTCATCATATACCTTTACACTTGAGATTTGCTTGTCCTCAAGCAAATGCGCTTTTATTCTAATCAAAATACAAGTTAGGGGTCATTTAACACTAATATAAAAGTAATTACAACAAATAATCGTTCCACTAAAGACCAAAGACAAGCACGGAGGTCATACACTAGCACCTCACAAATAGTGTTTAGATACTCACATCTCTCGGGTGTAATAATGTATATTTCACAATATGGAAATAGAAAATATCTCTCACTACCTGTCATAGCAAAATAGATTACCATAGGCTTGGGGAAGGATCAAACCTCCACCACTTGGCGTAAGCACCTAGGATAAACTATCAAAGAGGTCTTTTTAAAGGGTTATAACGTTAGGTGTAAGGATATGGAATACACGGTTTTGTTGGATATAGGCAATCTTTATTGGTAGCGAGTTAATCATCTTGGTTAATTACATGTACAATATGGCGTTGCTAAGCCAAGACTAGACTCGACTTAAGCTAATAAATCAAAAATAACAAAAACATAGAATGAAACGGGATGGTAGTCCGTATATATATATATATATATATATATATATATATATATATATATATATATATATATATATATATATATATATATATATATATATTTTTTCTTTTTCTTAATTTTTTCGATTTTTTTTTATTTTATTTATTTATTTTTTTTTTGCATACACTCGTACCCTACCATCCAAAATAATACATCATAGGGAATGAACATTCCACTTACACTTGAATTTTTACATACTTTACAATAAACTAATCTAATGACTCGAATTAAGATAATCAAAACACTTGGAGTACTTTTAAGATTAACGCACATATGGGGGTAATATATGATGTTCTTCCCCATTACTCCATAACATAAGTACTTTACCCATGAGTGCCAATCGTCCCAAAACAATATGTACAAGGATATGACTCAACTTAGCAACCATGTAATCAATTAGATAATTAACTAAGAGTTTAAACATGAAACAATAATGCACTAAAGATGAGTGCATACACGGAAGGCTAAGGCGATTTGGGTGTACATTTAAGTAGGGTGTAACAAATTCTTCCTTTAAGTAAGATGCTTAAAGTTAGAAACGAAAAGTTAGGCTCGGAGGGGTGTACTAGGGGTTTCGTGTACTAAAAATGAGTACAACGCTAATGGTGTGGGAAAAATTAGTTGACTTTACTAGCCAAGTAATATGACTTAAATGGTCAAGTAACTATCATACGGGTTTAAACACAAGGGTGATCCTAATGCCTCTTATCATGTAGTAAATCCTACTACACGAATGTAGTCTCACTGGCGGTCTCAGGATGCATCACTAACGCAAGTTCTAGAATCTAAATGCTACCGGTACACTCATAAGCACTAATAGTGAATGCTTTTCCTATCAAATCTAAAGGGGAACCTCACATATTTGGGTGAAAATTTTTTCTGAATAGTACAGTTTTGTGCTAGTCATACTACTCTTATCCATGAGACGCTTGCTAAGGCTAAAGTTTCACTCCTAAATGTTGTAAAAAATTTTAAATTTGGTGCTAAAATTACACTAACAAGTATTTTTCATAGTTTTATTACACACCTACCATCAAACAAACAAAATCAAGTGAAAGTGTATTTGTAAGGTATCATCATGTTACCCTCCCCTTACACTTAGGATGAACATTGTCCCCAATGTTCAAGTAAAGAATGTAAAAGTGAAATAAGTAAAACGAATGAAATTAAATACTCCCCTGATTCACTCGGTATAGATAATAAGGTGGCCAGGTTAGATTTTCCTCCAAGAAAATGAACAATCAAAGCTTCCCTTCCAGAATATAAATCATCTTCTTGTCATACATAACCTGTAAAACCTGAGAAAACAGACAAGGCAACCTCGCATAAAATCGGCGGCAATCTATATATGCTAATAAAACCTAAAAAGCAAAGTAAGATATAATGCTTGTGGAATGATGTTTGCAGATTTCCTGGAGATTATAAAAGTAAAGATTTAACAAAAACTTTAAGACTCCGTTAGAAAAACAAAACTGGTAGAATTTCCAGAATTTTACACGTGACGCCGTCAGGTGTTACTTCCTGACGCCGTCAGAAATGACCTGCAGAAATTCTTATGTTAAGTTTCCAGAAAATTTCTGGAAAAACTTTGTCCTACTTCCTGGAAAATCCTGCAAAACATCATTATTACTCGATACAAGCATTTGACTCTAACAAATATGAATATACATGTTCACTTATTATTGTGGAGAATCGTGATCAAGTTTGTTTCTTGAAAACATATTTGGGGTTTTCCCTTACACTTATCTTTTGTGAAATACCTTTGGATGAAGTTAAGACTAGGCCAAAGAATAAAGTCAAGTATTTTCATCATTTTAGTTTGAAACATGATCTACCAACAATAAAAATAAAGCATGCATACGGAAACAAATAACATCAAATAAACAAAAATCAAACAAATTAAAACACACAAAACATGGGTTGCCTCCCAAGAAGCGCTTGTTTTTGTTCGAGTCACGAGCCTGACTCTACCCTTATTTAACAGAAATAGGGGAGGTTTTCCCTAAACTTTGAATTAAGTACGGGTGGAAGTAGCGATACACACCCGTAGGGTGGAAATATGCCACGTGAGGAAAGTGTGGTGGATGAATTATATGCTCAAAGGGGTGTGCTCCTATCATCATAACCTTACCAAATTCAATCGGGTTAATGGGTGGATTAAGATTTTCTCCTAGAAAGGGATCATTTTCTATCAACTTCAAGAGACTACTAGTTGAGGATCCATCTTGACCTAATAAACCTGGTTTAAACCCATAATGTTTCTTGTGATCAATCATAAATGGGTGATGTAAGCATGTAAGGTCATTTTTCAATCCTATATTGGCTTCCTCTCTACAAGGCTTAGAGTCCACTAACTTTATCCTAAGACTACCCGGACTATATGGTTTGATGGGTGGATCGGAACCTATTTCAATTCTTAAATTTTCATCCAAGGATGGAAGATTAGGTAACGGTTTTGGTTGAGGCTCCGGTTCATCAAAACTAGGAACTTCCCTAGAACTAAGAGTAAGGTTATCATTATAAGTATTCAAACCTGTATCCTCTAGTTGTGTTTGGTCCAAGGGCCCTACCTCTATCGGGGCTCCTATAGTCTCTTCTACTTCTTCCGGGTAAGTCACGGGTGGTATGTGTGCCGCAAATGATGGTAGGACTTGTGGGGGACTTAGTGAGCTTATGTTATTTACTTCATCATTCCCTGTGTCACGGTCACCTATATCCTCAACATGTGTTTTATTATAATCTAACCCTAACATTTTCCCAAGTTTCTCAAGTGCTTCTCTAGGCATCTCAACTTCTATATCCAAATCATAAGGATCATCCTCAGTATTCTGACTGCTATATACAAATTTCCCAAAAGATTCGTCATGTGTTTCTTGAGATTCATCATCATCGATCATAAAACCTAGGTCTTTTTGATCAATGTGATCATGTTCGGCTACATCCTCCATCACATCAAGGTCACCTATGTGTTCAGCTTGTATTGTGGTGAAATCAAACCACCCCGTGCACCCAGTTATCTCATCTATCGGTTTATCCCCAAACAATCTTCATGCTTGTTCCCTTAAACTTGCTATCAATTGATCCGTAACAACGTTTGTTGGGTTGTCCATTTTTTGGCAAGTATGGCACAATTCTCTATGGTTTCCCATGCTTCATCAACACTTAATCCCCAAAGGTCCCCATTTGCGGCATGGTCAGTGTCCATTTTGGTATAGTGGTCGATACGATGGTAAAATATTTCAATTTGGGACCACAGATCAAAATTATGATGAGGGACTTTTCGGAGTAAATATTTAAAACGAGCCCATGCATCATAGATAGGTTCATCCTCATGTTGTTTAAACATCAAGATGTCATTTGGAGTGGGTGAATTTCGTGGTTGGTAGTATGGTGGATTCGCGTTCCCCATAATGGCTAACGAAATAGTCGATGGAAAGGTTTTTACAAACAAAGACACAAAGAAAAGATAGACTAAAGAAAACCTAAAAATAAAAATAAAATCTTACTAGAAAGGAATCTAGCAAGTAGACCTAATAAAAAGAAATCCTAACCTAGACAATAACTATTCCCCGGGCTGCGGCGTCAAAAACTTGATGCGTGGGAATTGCACCAGGCTTTACCTCTCGAGGGATCTCAAGAAGCTTACAACCCCCACCAGGCAGTGTACCTGGTCGTTGTAGTATAGTATAGTGACAAGTACCGGCGGATTGATCGTTCAACTCAAGAATAGTGTCGTTAGGATTGAAATTAATCTAACTAGGTCTAAAGGTGAAGGATGATTCTTTTTGTACTTTTATATTTTATGAAAAGCATGTAAAAATCTCGGGTATTGGAAGAAGGGGCGGAATTATTTGCTAATCAACTAACCCAAAAGCTACTAATCAAACTAATGTGCAAGAAAAATAAACTAAGGTTCTACAAGATAAGTGAAGCATGTCTACCTATGATATGTTACTCCTTGCTAGCTATCCAATTCTACCTATTGAATTATCACACCTTGTTTTAATTGACGGGTTGTATTCCTTACTACCATTCGTGGGGTGGCGTACGCACTTCCCCAACTCTATAAGCTCCTACTTCACTCCTATGTCGAGCCTGCAAGAAGCTCCTAACATGGGATCATTAGAATTCGTTCATGCATTAAATACAACCATAATAACCTAGTACACATTGGTTCATGTTTCTTAAAACGTTCAAGCATGTTACCCTATGGAAGTCTGCCAGTTTTCTTAAGCCTAACATCAAATACAATCAACCAAACAAGAGATAATAGGAATCAAGAATTATAAACTTAACCAATTAGACCTATCGAAGTGTCATACCCTAATTGATGAAGATAGACACAAACATCAACAAGCAATCAATAAGATATAATCAATTATATACAAGTTTCACACAATCATAAGTAGACACAAGGTGAATTAGCCAAGCATAATTAATAAAGAACAAGCAACAATAATGATAATTGAAGACATGAATTAAGATACAATCATCAAACCATTACAAGATGTTTATGGAGTGATTGAAACCCTCTAAGTTGCTAGAAAAACACCCACCTAAACCCAGGAATCGACCTTAGGGTTTAGGGCTTGCAAAAAGTGAAGTTATGATGTTATATTTATAGGCAAGTTTTCTATCAGCAAGGCTTGATGGCGTCACCGCATAAAGAGGGATGGCGTCATGACCAATCTTTCTTCACCAAATTGTATATTTCTTCGTCCTCTTCGTGTGGGATTTTGAATCACCTAAATCCGAGTTTGTATGCAAAAGTTATGACCAAAACAATATCAGCTACTTCACGCGCAAGTTTTGACAAGTTAACACGTGACGGCCTACGTGACGCCTTCAGGAAATTTTCTAGGCCATCACTCTTTAATTTTACACGTGACGGCCTTGGGTGATGCCGTCATCTCCAATGCAAAAAACTTTCTGGACCGTCACGGACTTTATCCACTTCCACCTCTTGTATTACTCTTGACGCCGTCACATGAAGACTCTTGACGCCGTCAGGTACTGTTCCCAGCAAGGAAAATTAAGACTTTGCCGTTTTCTTCACTTTTATGCTCCAAAAACGTCCAAAATGCTTCCTTTTCCAGAATTCACTCCAAAAGTACCTAAAATCACAAAAGGAACGATTTAGGGCAATATTTGATCAAATAAATTCAATTCCGGGCTTAAATGACCCCTAAAAATGGATCATTTTTCACCTCATCAGCTAAACAGAGTATAAATGCACTTTCCAGTATTTTGATTAATTAAAAATCTTTATAATTTATATTTAGTTATATGCTTAATGATATGCCTGCAAAATGGCTGGGTTATTTTGACTTTGTAACAAGTCAAACTACACAAGTTCACATTCTTCCTAATAGGTTCATTATGCAATTTTTTTAAAGTTGGATCACACAGGACTATGACCAAAATGCAGCATTAAATACACTTGCATAAAAGATTATGTTCATAGTCATTAAACACGCTTCTAAACAATTTTTGGGTTACCAAGTAACCATCTAAATCAAAATACACAAACAACATCACATAATATGCATTTAACATACATGAAAAAACGGAACACGTGTTTCTTGAACACCTTCCAAATCATTAGAAGGCATTAAACTAGCCCTTCATTAGAAGGCATTACACTAGCCCTTCATTAGTTTGTCCATTACCTCACATTCATACGACACAAATTCACAACCATACATGGATGAAATTATGCACATTACAAGTCTAAATTTATAAGTCAACCGTACAACATTAAATTAAAAAT
The DNA here is from genome assembly GCA_030686995.1 of Artemisia argyi. NCBI lineage: Eukaryota > Viridiplantae > Streptophyta > Magnoliopsida > Asterales > Asteraceae > Artemisia > Artemisia argyi. The sequence continues at coordinate 132,135,746 of CM060677.1, forward strand.
ACAAGTCATTAACACACGTCAACTTAATACATAACAAATAACTATAAAAGATCACTATTATCCGTAAATTATTAAATTATAATGTAGAATTACAAGTCATGCCCGCCCATTGGGCGGGATTTGAAATAGTATATATATATATATATATATATATATATATATATATATATATATATATATATATATATATATATTCTTCACTTGGGAAAATAATTGGTTTTCCTCTATACTTATGATAAACAAACTACTTCAAATGAAAAATGAGGTTTGCAACCTTTATACTTCGTTCAAATAGTATTATAACAAGTTATTCTTCCTTACAGATTTTTTCTTTTCTTGGACTTCCAACTAGGTTGAGGCAATTTTAGGCTAAAAAGTTTATATATTTTTCTTTATTTTTTTAGATTTAAAAAAAGAAACGAAAAGATTGGCTCTGAGTGTTATACTAAGGGTATCTAGCACTAAATTCGAGTGCTACAATAGGGTTTATATGGTAGTTAGCTAATCAGTGTAATTAGCTAATAATATATTTTATCGGATGGCTATTTGGTGTAATCCTAATTTGCCTGTTTATCATTTAAAATTATTTATACCACACGACTGTGATCTCACTGCGGTCTCGTAAAGATTTTAAGCACAATTTCTAGAATTAATAAATCACCGACACGTTCGTAAACAAAGAAACAAGCACAATAGGGCATAAAGGCCAAAAATTCCTCACATTTTAGTGGTAACAGATACGAACATGCAAGCAACGTTATCAATTCTGAGTCGAATCAGCTTAAATGACCTAAGACAATCTTATATTCCAAAAAGTTTATAATGAGTGCGGCGTACTATATTGAAAAATTGGCACACTTGATAAAAAATACGTTTTATTTTATAAAAAAAAATCTTAACTTATTGTTTATCATTCCAATTTATCTCACCCCGCATACTTATTATGAGCATTTCTCTCAATGTGATAAAATATAAAATAGAATAAATGGGAATGAGTGAAATACTTTACTTATTTTGACGAATTCAGCAAAATCGTACGAAGCAAGTTAACCTTCGTACTTAATTCGTACCATGCACATAAGCTTAACAAAACAAAACAAAACACACAGAATATACTTAGCAAAAAGATTAGTTATATTATTTATTAATATGAAAATTATTTGCATTACTACTTATAATTATTATACTAATAGTTATATTGTTTTAGTTGTTTCCCATCATAAGACTTGTTTTGTTTAAAATGCCAACAGATGCATCATTACAGACCACAAGAATTAATATTGTTTGAATCTATCTTTGAAATAAACCAGATATCTGGTAATCTCTGATGAAAGTACGGCGTACCGAAACACAAGTACGTCGCACTTAGTTGTTCTGCTGCTGCTGTTGCTTTGGTGGTGGTACTACTGAAGTGGTGGGACGATCCTGCTAAGCTGAACTGGATGGTTGGTTGATAGTGGTCCCAGGTTGTGCATAGGTGCTAAGAGTGATGCCATGCTGAGCTGCTAGTCCATCAAACAAAGGTGATTACCTCTCCTAATGATATGCATTCAACTTTTCAAGCTCTTCGACCGCAACATGCCTCCTTTCGATCTCTCCTAACCTCTGATAAATTTCCTGCAATGTTGGCCTTGGAGGTCGGAGTGGAACCAATCTGAACACACCTGGAGCTGGGTCCTCTAAAATCAACTTCCCATCACTGCCAATCAATTCTCTCAATGTTGTTTCATTCAACTTCTTACAAGGTGTGGGTGTGGAGTAAGTAGACAATACATCATCAGTCATCAGCCTCATCCTTCTGGCTCCCTTGTCACAAACCGTCCACAGATAATCTTGCTCCCATCCTGAGTTCCTTTTCCCTTCCTTTTCATCCACCTAGCAATCACCCAAGCCACATTTTCCTAATGCTCATTATTCCTATCTTCAAACATACTTAGCAACCACAACTCATGCTTCTGAATCTTATCATAACCTGTTGTTCTTTGACACAACCAATAAGCAATCATCTTCTGCAACACCCTCAAAACAGGGCTCCTAATGCTATTTGAAGCACTCCTAGACAACCTTAACTCCTCCTTAGTACTAATCCTACTCAAGTACTCTCCTTCTTCTAAATCTCCTTCATCTATTAAACATTTTTGAAAATAAATCTCAAAACCCTCTTCATTCAACTCCTCAGACCTGTACAAACCCAAATACCTAGCAAACTCCACCAAACTCAAACTATGAGCTCTTCCCCCAATCTAAACTTAATGTTTCTCTTTGTGCAAATATCTTCTTGACTGACATCCTCATTCATCTCATAAGTATAAAAGAACTCATGGCAAAGCTCCTTGTGGATAACCTCCTGAATGTTAAAGGCCCTTTTCCAAGCCTCAGATACAAATAAATCCTATTATCCACGAGCCTCAATCAACCTGATTTCTAGCATCTCCTCAATATCTTCTCCACATCATAGTTGGTTCAGTAGTGTCCAATCCACAATACAAGGTGAGTAAATCTCATTGGCCTTTTAATCTTGAGAGAACACCATTGTACTTTTGTTGGATCAATATACTCTGATCAAACTACTTTGTAGCTTGTAAGGTTTTAACAATCTTGAATAACTCAAAATAATTAATAATGAAACACTGATATTACTTTGTAAAGTATGTGGAATCTACTAACACAAAGCTAAGAAGAACTTTGAATTATATTAAAACCAACTTTGAACCTTCTTCTCTAAACACAGATTCACTAACAATCCCTAACTTATCGAATATCGTATTCTAGAAATCATATTGTGAAACTCTAAAACTCATACGTCTAATCCCATCCTAAGCCTCCTTTTATAGGAACAAGGAAAACCTTAAGTCGGTTTACAATAATTACTTGAACGACAAGTAAACTATCCCTAACTAATTCTAGAACATTCTAATAATATTACATAATAATCCTTAAACAATATTGCATATTACTCCTTGTTGTTAAAAGTACTTTGAATAATCTTCAATCACGAGCAGTACTTTGACCTTGAACAACACTTTGAATTTTGAGCAGTACTTTGACATAGCATTACTTTGATCTTCCAGAAGTACTTTGATCTTCATATCGCAACAATCCTCCCCTAACTTGAACTCTACTTGCTTGATTTCAAGTTTCTTTGTTATCTTTGATCTTCAACATATTTATCATCAAGGAAAATTGTATCTTTATCTCTTATCTGTCTTGTATGTCAAAGTGCTCTTTATCAGCTTCAGATGATATCTTCACAGCAACTCAGCAGTATTTTGACAAAGTGTACATCAAATCTTTAAAGTTTCATACTATTCTCATCACTTCCGGATGTGTAAACTTCTATGAGAGGTGAATCATTGAATTTTAATGGATTTTGATGTCTCTTTACCAAAGCCATTAACTCTGAAGTAGCCAATGTTTAGGTTAGAACAACCATGGTACATTGATAACCATATGATTTTTAGCAAATCATCAGCTATCAACGGATTTGACTAGTCTTTAACAAGAGTTGTTTGCTTTTGGACTAGTTAGTTCTCTGATTACAACCATGGTGAACTAATTACCATAAAATGGATTTTCCGCAGCCTTTACCACAAGCCATTTTCTTGTGGGCTAGTCAACTCTTCACTTTTACAGATATGGTGAGTTAAACACCATACAATTTTTAGTAAATTGTCAACTAAAAACGGTTTTGATTATCACATCAGAGCTGTACCCTCATGATGAGTCAAACTCTTTCTTGTCTGTCAAACATGGTGAGTTGATTACCATTTGTTGTGTAGTACAAGTACTAACACCATGTATTACTCTCAAATCCTTTCATTGATATCATCTTATGCTTTAAAAACTTTTATTTTATTTTACAAAAAGCTTTTACTGGTTTTGTACAGCAAGCAGTACTTTGATAAAAGTACTTTTTATTCAAAAAGATTTATATAATAAAGATCATACCAGTACTTATGCAATATCATCATCATCTGAAGTAGTCCATCTTATAAATAGCTTTATCACCATCAATGCTACTTCAGTTTCATTCTCAACCTCCATTCCATGATCCAACATCCTGAGCATAAGATCCCTTATCAGAGGATATCTTCTTTCTGCTAACATATGAACCATGGTACCGTCTTCCATCTCAAGTGAATGTACCCTTGATGACTCAAAGAATCTCCATCTTGTTATCTCCCAGTTTTCTTTATCATTCCACAAAGTACCATTACTTGTTTCTTCAGTCTCCCAGATGGTTATTAAATCTCCCAATAAGATTAATCTCACTCCAGTTGCCTCAATATTTTCATAATAAGCCTGCACTTGTAAATACAAATTGTATAGATCTTCTCTATCTATCATATGCAGTACATCCCATGGCATATTGAATACTGTAAAGCTTTCATCCTCTCTGTGAAAAATGAGATAATTTCCTTCAGTTGATTCAACCACAGAGAATGAGATAATCTTAGACTTCTTTCCAGAGTCTTCTGTTTTCTTAAAATTTTCAAAATCAAGAACTCTGAAATAATTCTTCAGTTCATCAATTGTATCTGATCTGATCATTTTAAGCCTCTTTGACAACTGAACATCCTGAATAGCTCTCTTTCTTTTTAACTTTCTTATTACAGCTTGTTCTTTCATAAAATCTTCTAACTTCTTTTCTTTATCAGCATCTATAGGCACAAAACTATCCAGTTCTCTCTTAATTGATTCTTGAACACTATCCCACAGTGCTTTCACTTCTGGATATCTTAGCATTTGTAGATTCTTAAATCCTCTACCTTTCAAAAATCTTATCATCCAATTTCTTTCTTGAGCTTTAGTCATTGGTCTTCTTGTTTCAGCAACTGGATTTCTTGACTCTCTTAAATATTCAACATCATAAATAGCTTGTTGCTGTCTAGCAATCTCTTCATTCTTAGCTATTTCAAACTCTCTTAGCTGTGCTAGAGTGAACTTCTTCTTCTTCTTCTTCTTAGTTTCCTTCATGATCCCTTTTCCTTTGTCATTAGGATCTAATTCTTCAGGTTCAAAAGAAGATTCTGAGACTTGTTGTGCTTGTTCAGAAATACTTATACCTCTTGGTCTATCCAAATTAAGCATTATCTGAGCTATTGTCTCATCATCACTAGCTGTATGCTCCTTGATTTCTTCTTGCTGAATTGGATTAGAAGGACCAGCTTCTTTATCAAAAGTACTTGTAGAAGGTCCAGCTGTAGAAAGTCCAACTTCATCAACATTCATTGCAGTAGTACCTTGATTGCCTTGATCCAAAGTACTTTGCACACAAGTACTTTGAACACCAGTACTTTGAGGATCAGTACTTTGAGCAGCAATATTTTGAATGTTTTCACCTTGAACTCAAGTATCTTGCTCAACAGCAATATTCTCTTCTTCAACAATGTTCTCAGCTTCATCAGTCTGTTTCTCTTGCTCAAAGTGCAAAGGTACTTCTGGATAATGCCATAGATGAGCATCTTCTGAATATTGAAAAACAACATCATCTTCATTCAAATTATCATCCTGATTCCTCCCCAATTTGAAAGATGATGACTTCTTCTTACTCTTCTTAGATTTAGAGACCTTCTTGGTTGTCTTATGAAACTTAGACTTCTTCTTTTTGGATTTCTTCTGTTCCTTCACATAAAGTCTAAATTTTGAACAAGTGGCCAAACAAATCTCTTCAATCTTCTGAACTTATTCCTTAATCTCTTGATCTCAATAGCATGTACATTAATAACCTTCTTCATTCTCCTGAACTCCCTTGTTAAAGCATAAGTATCCGTGGGTCCCTTACCACCCTCATCTCCTCCAGGTGTTTGAAACCCACCTGTGGAAGTATAATCATTGGGAGATGGTGGTGTAGCATGCTCTGAAGCAGTACATTGCAGAGAAGTACTTTCCTTGGAAACAAGATTTTGAGAAATACTTTCATCAGAAACAGTCTTTTCCCTTGATACTTGAACAGGAACAGACATAGAAGCAGTTCTTTCACTTGAATCAACATGCTGAGGTGAGACAAGAGATGGTGTTGAAGTATGTACTGATGCAGAATGCTCAGAGTGGTCAGATTGTTCAGAATGTGCAGAACCACTAGCTGCAGCTACTTCATCCCTAACAGCTTGTGCTACTTCCAATATATAAGCATTCAAAGGTGTATTGTGACCAGAAAACTTAACACTCTTGTTATACATAAAAGTAAACACCTTATGTGGAAGCACAACAATAGGTATATAATCCTGAGGTTTTGGTATACCCTCAAGTGGTTTTTCTAAGAAAAGCTGAACAAATCTAGGGTACATCAAGAATCGTGAACCAGCTTTGATGTGTGTAATCATATCATCAAGAATCATATAAGAAAAATTAAATGGCTGATTGGTAGCTAAACCAACTAGAGCAGATGCTATGGCATGTCCAAATTGATCCCAAGCAGTACTTTTGGGACTTAAGCAATGAAGCAAAACATGGATAAGATATTTCCAATGAGGACTTACCAGTGCTTTTTGAAAAGTAAGCTTGTTTAAAGCACCTTCATAGCCAATCTCCCTAAGTGCATCCCAAACATCTTGCTTATCAAACAAAACAATACCTTCTTCATCATCAAACAATAAGATCTCCCTAATTGTTGCTTCAGTAATACGAATAGCCCTCCCTACAACTGTGGCATGTATAACATCTTCTCCGTCCTCCAAGCCAGACCTAGCCGTAGCCCAAAATTCTTGTATCCAAGGACCAATGATTTCTGGATTGACTAAAAGTGAATAGTTTATGGATGAGCCAGTGAGAAAGTCAATGATTCCATGAAAATCAAGATTCTTTTTTGTCTTCTCAAAGTTAGCAATCATATTATGTTTGGCAATGGTGGGACGGTTTGCCATTGTAAGTGTTATTGAAAGAAGATGATGATCGATGATGAATTTGGTTGTGATTGATGAATGAATGAGGGTTTGTAAAGATGAAAAAAAATATGCTCAAATAAGGATAATATACAAAAAATCACGGTTAATAAATGATTTTACCGTTATTTTTAGAATTTATCTTCCCCATATCTTTCAAAAATTTGTTACCCCATATTTCTAACCATTGGAACAGTATCCTGACACGTCAGTACTTCTGATAAAACTCTAAGCAATACTTTCCATGTATCATGGAGCAATACTTTCATCCTTTAACGAAGCAGTACTTTGGCAAAAGTACTTTCTACCAAAATATCTAATAATGTTGACTGTTTAACCAAAATATCTTCTGAAAGTCAACCCAAGACATTTAATACCTTCCATATTTACTCCCCAAAGCTACCAAAGCAAGTAGAAATTAATGATCATCATAAATAACCCATGAGATTTACTTGCCTACAAAAAGAACTTGGATTAACACTCAACTTCATCAAAACTTGGTACTTTCATCACAAAAACCCAAGCATCACCATGAGCCACTTCCCATTAATATACATCTCATTCGATGACTCCTCTGATTCAGAGATTAGCTACTACTCTGATTCTGATTCTGGATGGAGTGGTTACTTTCCTCCTAGTGTATCAAGCTCAACCAACCTTAAGCCAAATAAAAAGGTGTCTGTCCCTGCTCCTGCTCCATCTCTCTCCAGTCAATTGCCACAAGCTTTGACACAGGCTCTTGAGTTTGCCTTAAAGAACATGAAGTGGCATGCTCAAAGGAAGCCTGCAAGACTAGAAAGACCTCCAAAGCAAGTGCTTGGCCTGGCTTGCCCAAGGAAGCAATCATCTTTTGATGACAAAGAGAAAGATTGCTCAGAAGGGAAAGCATAACTATCAAGGAAAAGGAAAAAGGCCTATGGAGTAGGTTGTGTAGGATGTAGTTTGGTTAAGGTTTGGGTAATTTGTTTTGATGATGTTTCTCTGGCTTGAATGTGTCTGTTTGTCTTGAATGCTGAATGTAACAACTTGAATGATGTGGAATAAAATTGCTTTTCTGTTAAATGATATATGTAGCCTCCCCTCAAATAATGAATAGCTCCTAATGCCCCCCCTCAAAAGTAGCTTAATTATTTATCATACCAATACTCACTACTAAAAAAGTAAATCTTGAAACATCAATGCTTTTTGTGAGTAAATCTGCCACATTATCATCTGTGTGAACTTTAACCACATTTATGAGCCTGTGCTTATAGCAAGCTCTGATAGAATAATGCCTAATCAGAATATGCTTTGTCTTGGTGTGATAGACAGGATTCTTTACAATACAGATTGTACTCTCATTATCAATGTTGATAGGAGTGTTCTTAAAGTTGAATCCATAGTCCAAGAGCTGATTTTGCGACCAAAGTACTTGTGCACAACAACTTGCAGCAGCCACATATTTGCTTTTGTGGAAGATGTTGCTGCAATTGTTTGCTTTTTGCATTGCCATGAGACTAATCTACTTCCAAGATATTGGTATCCTCCAGTTGTTGATCTTCTGTCATAGTTATCACCAGCATAATCACTGTCTGAGAAATCTTCTAGATGAAAATGAGACTCTCTAGGATACCGTAATCCTAGCTTAGGTTGTTGCCTAAGGTACCTAAAAATCCTCTTGACATCATTTAGATGTGAAACCTTGGGTTTGACATGATGTCTAGCACATAAACACACATCAAAAGTTATATCAGGTCTAGATGCAGTCTAGTACATTAGACATCCAATCATAGATCTGTAGAGTTTAACATCAATATCTTATCCATCTTCATCTTTTCCCAAAGGTTTGTTAGCATCAATAGGTGTGGATGCTGGCTTGACAGTGGTGAAGTTGAATATCTTAAGTATGTCTGCAACATACTTATCTTGACTTATAAAAATTCCACTGCTTGATTGTTGAACTTGAAGCCCTAAAATGAATGTTAGTTCACCCATAGAACTCATTTGAAACTCTTTTTGCATAAGATCCTCAAATTCCTTCACCATTGACTGCTTTGTAGCTCCAAAAATAATATCATCCACATACAGTTGGACAAGCATGATATCCTTTTTATCTCTTTTGATAAACAAGGTCTTATCAATAACACCTCTCCTGTAACCATGGTGCAATAGAAAAGTGGAGAGTCTTTCATACCATGCTCTAGGGGCTTGATGAATGCCATACAGAGCCTTAATAACCTTGTAGACTTTGTTTGGATGTGCAGGATCTTCAAAACCAGGAGGTTGTTTAACATAAACTTCCTCTGTGATAGTGCCATATAGAAAAGCACTTTTAACATCCATCTGATATACAGGAAAGCCCATATATGATGCAAAAGCCAAAAACAGCCTTTGGCTTCAATCCTTGCCATAGGAGCAAATACTTCATCATAGTCTACTCCTTTTTCTTTTCTATATCCTTGAGCCACTAACCTTACTTTATTCTTGATGACATTCCCTCTTTCATCTCTTTTAACTCTAAAGACCCATTTTGTTCCAATTAGTCTCTTACCATTAGGTAAATCACATAATACCTATACTTATTGAAGTTTAAATTGTAAGAGTTCTTCTTGCATAGCTTCAACCCAACTCTCCTTGGCTAATGCTTGTGCTACTGTCTTAGGTTCTTCTTGAGACAGAAAGCAAGCAAATAAGCACAATTGCTGATCCTTGTGATTCACACTGTTCTGCTTGTAAATAAAGTTAAGTAAAGAAGTATGTTGTTGAGAAAGATTCTTAGCCTTAGTTCTTGTGAGCACTCCTAAAGTAGAAGGTCCAATAATTGTACTGACAGGATGATCTTTATGAATTTTTAGGGTAGGAGTTGGTGAACCTTCAAGATTATCTTCCAAATTTGTGAAATCAAGGTCTTCATTGGAATCTGAGAAAATGCCTTCTTTTTCCAATTCATCATCAGTATCTTCTAAGGCATGCATGGTTGGATCAGTTAAATCATCAGCATTTATCCAATTTGAAGTATCTAAGACATTAGAAGTACTTTCAAATGGATCAGCAGTACTTTGAGGCAAAGTACTGTCAGTGCCTTTAGCCTTCTTCTTTTGTGCTTCATAAGCTCTCCTTTGATCATCTTCATAGGACTTAGAAATAGTTTCTTGAAGAAGCATCCTATTAAGTTCATCTTGGATAGCTTGGTCTTCATCAGATACTGTGGTCTTTGGTTGAACAGTACTTTGTGGATCAACAGTACTTCGAGGTTCAACAGTACTTTGAGGTTCAAAAGTACTTTTCTTCTTATCACTGGGTACTTCATCAGAATCATCTTCAGACCTTATATTGACTCCATGAACAATGTATTGTGATTCTTCTTCATTGTGAACAACTTGATTTTCTTCCCTTACAGGTACATAGTTCATGGATGAGGCCATTAAATCAAGATCAAACATCCAATCAGGACCTTTACCTTTTTGATTTTCTTGTTCTTCTAGAAATTCAACATGAAGACATTCTTGAACCTTCTTGGTAGCCCTGTTGTACACTCTGAATCCTTTGCTATTAGTACAATAACCCAATAAGTATCCTTCATCTGACTTACCATCAAATTTTCCCATAATTATCAGCAATATTCAAAATAGTCAGGGGACATCCAAAAGGTTTCATAAACTTAATGTTTGGTTTCTTTCCCATGAGTAACTCATAAGGTGTCTTCATCTGAGGTTTTTTCACTGATACTCTTTTAAGACATAACAAGCAGAACTTATTGCTTCAGCCCAGAATGGAACAGGTAATTGGGAATCTGCAAGCATTGTCCTTGCTGCTTCTATCAAAGTTCTATTCTTCCTTTCTGCAACTCCATTCTGCTGAGGAGTTCTGGCAATACTAAACTCTCTCTTAATTCCTTTCTTGGCACAAAATTCATCCATTAGCTGATTCTTGAATTTCAGTCCCACTATCACATCTAATGGATTTAACCTTGAGTCTTAACTGATTTTCAAGTGATATTATAAGATCATGAATAGCATCAAAAGTTTCATCTTTAAATCCCAAGAAAAAGACCCAGCTAAATCTGCTACAGTCATTTGTTATAACCAAACAATACTTCTTCTTGTTTAAACTAACAATAGAAACAGGTCCAAACAGATCCATATGCAGCAATTCCAAAGGTTCTCTAATGGTTCTGTCTTCAATCTTTTTACATGAAGCGTTGTGTTGTTTACCCTTCTTGCAAGCCAGACATGAGTGATCGTTCTTGAATGTTTTAGAAGGTAAACCTCCAACTAAATTTCCTTTGACCAACTTGTTGATGTTCTTGAAATTTATATGCCCTAATCTTCTGTGCCATTGATATGCTTCTTCCATTGTTGCCCTTGCTATTAAACATGTTGCTCTTTCAGTAGAATTGATATTCTTCAAGTCTATGCTATACACATCATTGGTTCTTGGTGCTCTCAGCATCACCAAGTTTTCATCTTCTAATTTAAACTCAGGGGAGAAAATAAGACATTCTGTGTCAAGAAATAACATAGGATACTTCTTGTCACAGATCTGAGAGACTGACAAACGGTTGAATTTAAGCTCCTTCACATATCTAATATTCTCAAAATCAATTGATCCAGCCTTAATGGTTCCTTTGCCAGTGATTCTCCCTCCATCAGGATCATTCCCAAATGCAACTCTTCCTCCAAAATAAGCCTTAAAATCTGACAAGAGCTCCTTTTCTCCTGTCATGCTTCCAGAGCAACCACTATCCACAATAAGATGATCTTTAAGCTCCTCTTCTGGGTTGCCCTGCATAAAAATGAAAAGGGTTAGTTTCTATTAGGAACCCAAGCCATTACTGACTTGTGTTCCCCTTGTGGAGTGACATACTCAAATTCTTTGAGTATGTAATCACCACTGTTTTTGAAAGCACTATCAAGAATTAATGTCTTTGATTCCAAAACCTGTGTTGAATTATTATCAACACTCCCTTTTTCACCCTTATTTTCTGAAAGTATTTTTTCACCCTCACCAGTACTTTCTTTCTTAACCCATTTAGTTGTAACTTTTGGTGTTGGGTTCTTTGTTCTAGCTACTTTTCTTGAGTTGTAAAGCCTTCTAGGTTTGTAAGAGTTGAATCTCCTAGGTCTTACACTAGAGTTTTTGCTAGCAGTACCTTGATTGGGGGTATTCCTATTAGTACTTTGAGAAAGTACTGCTTGACCAGTACTTTGAGAAGTATTTCTTGAAGGTACTGTGGATTTGGAGAATGGTCTTTTCTGATGAGGGTACCAATAATCTTTTGAGAAATTACTATGGTTAACCCTATTTGAGTAATTCCAAGCTGGTTTATTCTCCCTTGGTTTATTCTCTTTGTGCTTATGGTTTGCAGATGTGGTCTTTGGGTATTTGCTTAAGTATTCTGAATGATAATCACAGTACTTGATCAAATGATGAGGACTATAACATACAAAGCATAACTTTGGACCTATATTCCCAAATCCACTCCCAAAAGGTTTTCTATAATAAGCAGTATTTTGAAAAGATTTCCTTGTAGGTACTGCTGAATGATCAGCAGTACTTTGAGAAGTTTTTGGAAGTACTGCTTATTTTGAAAAGCCTTTTTCACTCCCAGAACCCTTATTACCATCCCTAGGTGTCTCAACAGATTCTCTTAAGGACTCAGGACTAGATTGACTTGAATTAGATTGGCCTTTAAGCTTTTTCCTGAATTCTAGATTGCCTACTCCAAAACAAGAAACATCTGTCCTAGGTGGTTGAAAACTACCTGTGGGTGGAGGAACTTCATTATATCCGTTGGCTTTCTTATATTCAGGAGGTGTTGAACAAGGTGATTCCTCATCACTAGATGTGTTTTCCTCTAAGCTTATGAATTCTTCATCACTAGTTGAGGTCTCCTGAGAAAGACTTAAGTCTCGGTTCCTAGTTGAAAGTACTTCTGAACAATTATCATAACCTAGGTCAGTTTTAATGTTTGTTGTACTCTGTTTTTCAACAAAACTAACATGTGAGAGACCTGATTCTTTCCAAACAACAAGTTTTTCTAGCAGCTTATCTCTTTCTTTAGTGACCTTTTCTAATTCAGAAACATTACATCCTAACTTCCACTCACTTAACTTTAATTGATAATCTTGTTGCACATATTTTTCAGCCCAAGCTACTTCATTATTCTCATGAGTGATTATCTTGGCTTCCATTGACTCTAAAGTCAATTGGTAACCAGCTATCTCAGACCTAGCCCTTCTATAGTTATCTCTTTCAGTTTCATATTCTTTAAGCATCTTTTGATAAGAGTTACTACATTTGGAACATACCTTAGAGATAGTGGATGAACTTGGTGAAGTAGCCATCATAGCAAGCTGAACAGGTTCTTTTTTACTTTCCATGCTCCAATCAAAGCTTCCTAGACCATTTCTTGACTCCAAAGCTGCATATCCTGGTTCCTCATCAAAAGCTGTGCTCCAATCAACCTCTTCCAATGCAACCATAGAGTAGGTTATTGGTTCATCATCAAATTCATTACTCCAGTCAACTTCTGACAAATTTTCTTGAGCCACCAAAGCTTGTGACTTTGGCTCAGCAATAGGAACCTCCTTTCTTTCAACCTTGGTTTGTTCAATCATTCTGTTTGCTTGATACTATGCAAACTTGCATTCCCTTGCAAAGTGACCAGTCCTTTGACAATTGAAGCATTCAATCTCAGACTTATCAGATGCTATCCCCTGCTTAGCTTTGAAATCAATACCTCTCCCTGACTTGTTCATAAACTTCTTGATCCTTGCAGTGATCATGGCAACCTGCCATCTTATATCAATTTCTTCCATAGCATCTTCATCAATTTGTAAGACATGGTTGTATGTGATTGTGATGAAGTGGTAGTGACCATGGTTGTACATGGATGTTGTTTCTCTGCAACAGTACTTTGGACAGGGTAAGTAGTACTTTTAGTGGAAGTACTGCCTCTATTTTCAGAAGATACAAAAGCAATGCTGTGAGAACTTGAACCTTTGTTACTCTTCATCTCATGCTCATACACCTTTTGATTGTTGTAGAGATCATCAAAGTCCATAGTGTCCAAACCAGATTGTCCTCTAATCATGGTAGCAACCACATGCCATGCAGATGGCAAACTTCTTAAGAACTTCAAGTTTGCATCTTCAAAAAATGCCTCTGCTCCATATAACTCTAGCATACTGAGTAGATTTTGATATATATCATAGGTAGAGTCAAGGCTTTCTCTTTCACCAACAGTGAAGGTTTCAAACTGTTGCTTCAATAGGTTCATGTGCATCTTCTTGGAAGCATCATTACCTCCAAATCTTGTTTTAATAACAGCCCATAGTTGTTTTGCATCCTTGGCATCATGAAACTTCAATAGGTGACCATCAGGAATGGCAGAAAGCAGTATGTTGAGAGCCTTATCTTGATTTCTTTTTGTGGCAGCTGGCAAGGTTTGCTTAGGTGCTGTAGGTTGTCCTGGGATCTCCACTGGTTCTTCAATTACCACATTGCCATTGACAATCACATCCCATAGAGCATGGTCTGTGATGGCAATGTACTGCCTCATCTCCATGCTCCATAGATCATATTCTCCCTTATTGACAATAGGAATTCTGACTACTGTTATGGATGGAACAGGTGCAGCATCTGTCGACATCTTGAAGAGTTTGTAGTAAAATCGGTTTTAAAGGTTTTCTTCTGAATCAGAGTTTCCACATAAGCTCTGATACCACTTGTTGGATCGATATACTCTGATCAAACTACTTTGTAGCTTGTAAGGTTTTAACAATCTTGAATAACTCAAAATAATTAATAATGAAACACTGATATTACTTTGTAAAGTATGCGGAATCTACTAGCACAAAGCTAAGAAGAACTTTGAATTATATTAAAACCAACTTTGAACCTGCTTCTCTAAACACAGATTCACTACCAATCCCTAACTTATCTAATATCGTATTCTAGAAATCGTATTGTGACTCTAAAACTCATACGTCTAATACCATCCTAAGGCTCCTTTTATAGGAACAAGGAAAACCTTAAGTCGGTTTACAATAATTGCTTGAACGACAAGTAAACTATCCCTAACTAATTCTAGAACATTCTTATAATATTACATAATAATCCTTAAACAATATTGCATATTAGTCCTTGTTGTTAAAAGTACTTTAAATAATCTTCAATCACGAGCAGTACTTTGACCTTGAACAGCACTTTGACTTTTGAGCAGTAATTTGACATAGCTGTACTTTGATCTTCCAGAAGTACTTTGATCTTCATACCCCAACAACTTCCTCCTGTTATCCATATTATAGACTCTCCACTGAATATGATCATGATTTACCCTCTCCAACAACAACTCATCAACACTCACAGATGCTCTCTTCCTTTTTCGTTTTGAAGAAGAAGTTGTACCTTGAACATTTGCGTCTTGCACATTAGTACCTGATTCCTACACATAATCCATAAAAACATGTTTATTAGATGTTAGTGTAACAAAATATGGGACAAACAATCTCTATCATCAATTTGCAAATACTCTATTTAAACTTCAGGTAAAAATTGTGGCGTACTTGACTACAAGTGCGTCGTACTTTCTGGGTTTAAGTTTAAGTACGGCGGTTCACATCTAAAAATTGGCGCACATCTAGTCTTGAGCGCGAAAATTTTTGGTTTCAAAGCAAAAATCCAACAAGACTCTCCCCCATATGATTCTATTAGCTATCTCACCTATCCTTATGCAGAATAGTTCATTTAATATGTCCTAAACCTATTCCTTCTCTGCAGTTCACAATTTCTTTTTCAAAATAGTTTTATCATTCTTAAAACTCATGATTATCTTTTTTTCAATTTATCTTCTCCCACTGTTCTCTTAATCTTATAGGCATTCCTGGTTCTTTTCTTATATGGAAAAATAGTGATCAAGGCTAAACCCTAACCCTAAAAATGAAATTATTCAAAAATGCTAATTATTAACTATAATGATCTCCTACAATTGCTATTCTAAAGAACTTAGTAAAAGAAAACTAACAAGGTTAAAAATACAGGTACACAAATCAAATAATCAAACCCTAAAATAAGCACAATTCAAGAAATAACAAAATAAGTATAATAAACATACCGAAGACATGATAATGTGGATTGGTTTTTTTGTTTTGTTGATTATAAAGATTTTTGATGATTTGATCTTTAAAGGTGTGGCGGTTCTCTCTTTTCTCTATTTTAAGTTTTTGAATTATGAATTTTTTCTCAAGTATATATATAGTCCCGCTCAGAAGTGCAACGTACTTGACCCTAAGTAGGACGTACTTCATGAATTTTAATCATCAGTTAACACCTTAAGCTAAAATGAAAATGTAAAAATGCTCAATCCAAATATAATCAAACTTTATAATATTCATTCATTGAATCTTACATTAAAACAATCCTTAACTTTCCAAGATTACAAGGTTTTGATACGTACGTTTTATTCAAACCATAAAAATAACATAGAAAGAAAATAAATCAAAAGAAAAAAAACTAAGGAGCATATATTGCCACTCCTTTACATCATCAAGTGTTTTCGGACTTGAAATTAACCAGGTGACATGATATCACTCAGTTTGTAAAGTCCCGAGACTTTCCTTTCGGTTTTCTTTGTTTCCTAGTGATTAAGGAATTATTGGCTTAACATTATGAGCATCAATCACTAATGGTTGTTGTCTCTCATTTTCCACACTTATTTTTGCCCAAAGACTGATCTCCCCAAGGTGGTAGTTAACAATGCTTCTAGTGTGCTCCATGAATGGTCCTCCTAAGATTACACCCGGTTCCATATTATCCTCCACATAAAATTCTAAGTTGTATCCTTTGGTTTTCTCAATAGGAATCATCTTTGGTCTCTCCAACTAGGTTCATAAGTAATTTCTTATCAATTTTATTGTCTCCATTTTCCAAAATCTCAAATGTCAGGTTTAATTTACTCACAAACTCCCGAGAAATCAAGTTTTTATCAAGATTGAGATCTAGAATTCCATCAGAGGCATATAATCCTTCTACATAAGATGGTGTGATATATCTTTCACTAGTTTTTTCTTCATCTGCCATCCTATGGATTAGGAAAACATTAATTTCCTCTTTGGCTTTAAAGAGTTTAATATCAAAATTCCCAAAATCTTTCTCAAACTCTTCCCTAGTCAACTCTTCTTATGTTCTAGAACGGTTTACAGTCAACGAAGGTCCTTCCTCATCATAGGACATTTTGTAGGTTTTTTGAGGTTTGTTTTTGTTTCTAGCTCCTTTTCCCATTTTGCATACATAGTTTGGGAAATCAACAGAATTGGGTATTATTGGTGGAAGGTCTTCAACCGAGAAATTAGTTAGCAAAGCATCTAGTTCTTCATCCTCTGAATCAAACATAGGTGGTTCGGGCCATGGAGTTAATGTTCCTAGTTGCAAATTCACCACAACCTTAGCAAGCCTAAGAAATTGCCTACCAAGAATGACAGTAGGTTCAACATCATCCACTTCCGGATTCACATAGAACTCCACCACAAATATTTCTCCTACGATATTCACTAGTAACTACCTATCAAGCTTTTTATCACCATTCTCCAAAACAGTGTATTTCCAGTTCTTTTGAATAACCAACTCTTGAGCAATCAGGTTTTTGTCAAGGTCCAAATCAGTTACACCATCATAAGCATTCACACCTTCCACATAGCAAGGCGTAATGTATCTATCCCAAGTACCATCTTCTTTTTCCATCCTAAAGAAAGTGAAAGCTTTTATTTCCTCCTTCTTTCCACTATCACATGTATCCTAATTATCTGCTCTATCCCAGTCTCCTACACTTTCCACTAGGTCCTTCTCAGACAAGGCATTTCCTTTGTCGAGACATATTCGACCAATACTTGATTTTGGGTCCATTTCTATTCTATGACAACACAACATCAAATGAAACATTAGTATGTTAGTGAAAATAAAACTAAATGATAGTTTGCATTCCAATAACATTAATAAACATTCAAAAATCAAAAGATGGATCGGTTTAATCATAACAAAGAAGATATTAGTCTTTTGTGATGAAACTGACATAAAAGTCTGGCGTACTTGAGGTCAAGTGCTTCGTACTTCCCTTTTAGACTTAGAATTTTTTTGAATTTGTTTAGGAAAGACAGACGTATTTGAGAACAAGTGCGTCGTAGTTCCCCTGTTTCTAGTTTGATGCTTAGTTTTTTTGAAAAGAGTAAGCTTGTAAATCAAATTAACCCATTCTTTTATTATATCAAAGTTCATAATTTCCTTATACCTTTTGCATTTTCCATTTCCTTTAAAACATTTTAGAAACTTGTTTAAGCAAGTAATCCACATATGAATTAAGCATAAACACTTTAAAACAAAGTCATATCTAATTAACCACATAAGCAAATATTTTTATGTTTTCGCTGAATCATAACATATAAACAAATGCATCAATCCAAATAACAATAGCACGTAAAAAGCAATTCTCATGTTCTTATCATTGAATTTAAGCATTGGAAAGTTTTGCTGTTTGTTTGAAATTCTCTCGGAAAACATTTTGAAATTTTCCAGAAAGTACGAGGCTTTGGTTACAAAACCCGAGTAGATTGAATTTTTCTAGAGAATACGGCGCACAACAACTCAAGTGCGGCGTACACTCTGTCTTAGAAAACAATGTTGGTTTAGTTTTCTAGAAAACTGTATGGCTATGATTGTAAAATGGTCTCAAAACACTTATCCAACTTAATTTTATTAATTTCAATCCCCGGTAGCGGTGCCAAAAACTTTGATGTGTTAGCTCTAAATTTATTTACTAATTTTATCCGTTTATTTTGACTAACACATGGGTAAAGTATAACCCTCACGGTAATCTAGCAAACAGGTAAGACCAAGTCGTCCCAAGGGATTGGTGAAAAACAAAGTCAACAAGTGTTAAAAGCAATAGTCCAAAGATTGTCACTATCAATAGACTAGTAATTTTGGTTGATTAGAATTGTAACAAGATTATGTTTAAGATATGTTTATTTAGGCTGAGAAACATGAAAGTAAACACATGTAAGACTAGATTGAAATCATGAACAAGATATATAGGCAAGAGATGTGATGACGTCACATAATCCTGATATTTAAGTGTCAATTCCCCCTATTATGCTCATTTATTCTACTTGTTGCATGGATATATACTTTGATTTCTTTACATTTTGTATCCGGGACATGAATGAGCATAGGAGCTAAAGAGACGAGGAAATTTGAAATAACGCGCAAAAGATATACAATTATTGTATGCTGGAAGAAGCTACGGCGTAATATTCACTCTCTATTATGCCGTAACTGGGAATTCAAACTTGAACACCAAAGTCAAAAAGAATCAAGAATTATGGCGTAACCAAATCCTGGGTTACGCCTTAAGATAATCAAGTCTTTCAAGCATCCCTCGAATTGGTGGTTACGCCGTAACATGACTATGGAGTTACGGTGTAACAACGACTACGAGAGTAATCCGTGATCCAAAAATCAAGCTACAACGTAACAACACATGAAGACTACGTCGTAGAGGGAACCCTAATATTGGAGTTACGATGTAACACATTCATCAACTACGCCGTAACTCATTGCTTTTGGATAAGATCTTACAGGATTACACTAGCTAAGGCGTCACACTCTTTTGAGCTACGCCGTAGCTATGATCAGGCCTATAATACAACCCTAATTTCTGCATTTGTCATACAACTTTCTCACATGCAAAGTCAGAGATCGTTGGAGACTTCTCAAAGGCTTTTCTACAGCAGCATACGGAGCATTTCCAAGGGAGAAATCACGCCTATAACACCATGAGTTTTAGCATTTCATCATTTCATTTACATTTCAAATTTATGACATTTGTAAACATTTATTCAAGTGTTCAATATAATATGATCGGCTAAGCACCTCTGGTGCTAGCCTAGTTATGATTCTTATATTGTTTTAATTATGTTTCCGTACTTTTCTTAATGCTTCTACATATGTGCATGCTTAGTTTATCTTAACACCCTTTAGTTGCGGTAGTTTTCCCCAACCCATTTATACTTGCTACGCCGGAGGAATTGACCATAGGATCCTGGCGTAGTTAGGTTTCAAGGAAATGGTTGGGATGACAACCGGCCATTCGCCTTGGGTGCAAATTGACCATAGGACCACTTTCCGGGTTGGATAAACTTAAGTAGTTAGAGTATGGTCTATGATCGTGACAAAGGACCATACAAGATAAGTCTAGCATGTAGTGGCACTTAATGACCCAAACCCATCTACCGTATGTCAGCTTACTAGCATGGGGTAGTGCCTGTGGTTCCCGGCAGGATTCGGTGGGAGATAGGCTAGGGAATTTGACTATATTAACCTAGTGATATATGTCTGCCCCACCTGAAGCATGAGATTAGTTTAATAGGAAGCATAACCATAAATAATATAGGATGAGTAATTAGGCTAGCACATTTCTCTTTTATTGCTCACAACTCTCATTTCATTTCCATTTTATTTACTTATTTATTTTAATTAATCATTTCAACCTTCAAATCAGTTTAAATAGTGACACATAGACTTAATTAAGATCCGAACCACATAGCTCTTGGGACAACCTCAGTTTTACCGATTACTAGTCTACACGCGACCGGATTCTCTGTCCGTTAGTGCGTATAAGGTAGACCTAGGGTAATCGAGACTTTATAAATATTAAGACCTGGTCAGTAAAACCTGCATCAAGATGACTGGTGATCACTCCAACATATAACTACTCAACATATTAACAATCCCTTTTGACCTATAATTTTTAATATGTTAAATGCAATAAGATAGGTTCATGACAAAAGTATAAATCTATCAATTTCCTAATCAAGTTTGCTAGACATGAGATCAAGCATTAAACAAGATTGTATTTGGGTCGATAATGGTTTTCTTGGCCAATTTTTACAAGGAAAACACCAAGTTTCCATAGATAAACAACTTGAAATAATATCAAAGTAATAAACCCTTTCGACCTATATCTATCATAGAGATACATCAAACAACTAGCAATGGTCCAAATACAAAAACATCAATTGAATTTATTCATAGTATCAAAGCAAGCAGTCCAACACACGTTCCAGAATCACATGACTACAACACCTAAACAAACATATTACGACTACTCCATTATTTCAGTAACAAAACTCATAACATTCAATATAAATTTCATAAACTTCATAATACGAATTTGTTTCAAATAAGAATTATACCAATGGTTACAAAGATTGATCACACGATTTCAACAGGAACTTCACACGTATGCTACCACTCCTAGACTCTGTCACAGTACTTGGAACTCGAACACTTCACTTTGCAACCTTGATATGGTGAACTTGGTGTAAGTTCACCAATTCCTTCTCTATAATAACCTTGGTATGATGATGATATATCTTCTTTCCTGACCTCTAAGGTCTGTTTTATTGCCAAATAATTTGAGTTTAACCTGTCATAGTTGATTAATGAAGGCAAATGATAGGTCTCTCAATGAATGCAACCAATAACTCTATTCTTGTATGTAACACCCCCAAAATACCGCAGCAGAAGACTGTGTCACTGGGGTGCTACTTCATAATACAAAGTACAAGTTATAGAAAACGACCTCTAAATGAGACGTTTTGAAAAGTTACCATTCGATTAATGAATTCAAAGTTACAAACATGAGATTCCAAAGTATGATACATAAATGTATACAAAATGTTTTGAATGGTAAATGATAAAAGCGTATGTCTTCAGAATATGCAGCTTGACTCTAAGTTCCACGCACTAGCTATCGCCTTACTAACCTGAGATAAACATGCTAAAGTGTCAACACAATGGTTGGTGAGTTCATAGAGTTTGTCTTAAAATAGTTGAAAAAGCCTCAAAAGAATGTTTACACAGCAAAGGCATTGTGAATCCACTCAGTTGCAAGTCCCGCCATAAGAGACTTGTAACCTGTGTGTTCACAACCCACTGCTAAATATATAGTATGAATAAGACATGTATAAGTTCATCAAAACAATTAAGCAATTTGTAGTGAGTCTCTACTTCATCTCCGAAGACCTCACTTGGGAGCCAATTCCCAAAGACAACTGGGAGCCAATTCCCAAAGACAACTGGGAGCCACTTCCCAAAGATAACTGGGAGCCACTTCCCAAATATAACTACTAGCCACTAAATAGAATAACACAATTAAGTATAACACAGTCATGTATGTATGCAATCAAGTATATCACAGTCAAGTATAAATGTTTTAAGTATTTGTACAAGTAAGCAAGTAGTTGTGCATGTATCTCCCCCAAAGAGTTAAAACAAATATGAAAAAGTAGGGGCTATGACTCACCTTAAGCTTATGTAATGAGAAATGAAAGTGGTAGTCGAATCGCGAAAGTCTCTAAGAGCAGCCTATAATAGAACGTTGCGACTTAGGTTTGGAGTAACGTCTAAGAATACGAAGAATTGCCTATATATGTCTTCCATAATGTTCATGATGTAGTACTTAGTATATAGTGTAAGTCTTTGAATATAAATGTTTTATGAAACATGTATAGATTGTATATCTCTTACTATCGTTTAGGCCGACATAATTCAGAAGTCATGGAGTAAACGTTCGAGGAGCCAGGACACTTTAATTCGTAAATCCACAACTCATCTCGACGGCTTACTTAATGAACTCCTCACATGAGGCTCCCTACTATTGTAGTATTTGATAAAATATATATAAGTTTTTGATCTTTAAAAGTTATATGGTCTTTAGTCGTGGCTTTGCTGTGACCTTGGACATTGTTACCATGGTTTTGAGACTCAACCTTGGCTTTATCCATGGTTGTGTTCTTGGCTTTAGGTCATTAGACCTCTTGGTCTTAGTAAAACATCCTACACTATATAATAGGCTAACCATGACATGTCATCAACCTCTAACATTTGACACCTCATTGCCACATATTCAACTCAATGCCATGTCATTGGCTACATGGCACACACTCTTCATGCATGAATTTATAATTTTTAAAAAATTTGCAACTAATGGGACTCGAACCCATGACCTCTTGAACAACCAACAAACACTCAACCACTAGAGCACTTGAGTGTTTGTGTTAAAAGCTTTGAAAACAAAATGTAGATGCTTTAATTCAGAATATAATTGATATTCAGAAACTGTCAAATATAAATCAATCCCCCAATTCACTCATTCTTTCCTAAACAAGCTCACCTAAAATTCAAAACAACTCCTACACAATCGCTCCAAAATCATTTCCTCTTCAATGGTCAAGCAGCATCTCATCCCTCCTCCACTTCAATCGACATTTCAAAATTCAAATTCCCCCAAATAACAAAACATCTAATTCAAATTAGAAGTAGGGTTCCATCATTTTAGCACTTGAAACCCTAAACGATTTTGATTTTTAATCGCGATCAGCATTGTAGCGAGAGTATGATTCCTCAATAACAACCACAATCAACATCCTTTAATTCTTCATCATTTGTTAACCTTTCATATCTTCAAGTAAGAAATCTTTGTTCTTAAGCTTCTAAATTTGAAATTTAATTGTATAATTTAATTTTAATGTTGGGATTTATATTCTAAATTCCGATTATATTAAAGTATTTAATTGAATTTTATGTTCACTAAAGGATGTTATTTTCTATGAACATCAAATGTTTGATGAAATGCCTAAAAGAATTCATATTTTTTTCGATGTTACCAAACAACAAGAATGAAGATGATACCAAATCCGTTTAAGGATAGTCTTGGTTTAATATATCTTTTAATCTGTTCAATATAGTAAGGATGATTAAGTTGACATTTTAGTTCGAATCTTATGCTTATGTGTTAGACACTAACTGTTTGATGAAATGGCTGAGTGAATGAAACTTTAAAAGCATTTTTTGGACAATGATCACTCATTTCATCGTTGATTGATTTTTATTTTTTGAAAATATGAAATCACGTAGCATTTGAAGAAATGTCATGAAAGCGTTTGAAAAACTTCACATCACTTGCTTTCGAGATTATGCAAAAAAAAATGTCATGAAAGAGTTAATTTGCAGCTTCTTTGTTGCATCATGGACACGAGTAGTCAAGTATCATGGTCCTCTTGCAAGACCTAAACAAGTATAAAATTCACGGGTACTTTTCTGCATTTTTTTAATATATCAGTTTTTTGTATGGCGATTTACTGTATTAACGTACTCCAATTTGGCAATTTTATCTCACCCAAAGGATGTTTCAAAATCACTTTAAATTTAATCTTCTCATGTATGTGGCTTTACTAATCTATTATCATCATTATTAATTTTCTAAAACAAAAAAGGTCTAGAAACTTACCAACTCCTACCGCTTGAATCAAGAATAGACAATTATATCTTCTATTAAAAGATTTTGTCTGATAATTTTTGTTGTTATCGTTTAACAGGACCAGTTGAAGTATGTGCCTCATCTTGCTTACACCAGCCTTCTTAACAATAAAAAAACCAACCGAACCATTGTTAACATGAAGGGGATCATTGTTAGTTCACTTCACCTATGATAATATCAAAAAAGATGAAATCATCATTTTTTTAATTTTTCTTTCAGATTAATGTTTTTGATCCATGTTGGCAAGATATTCTTATATCCTATCTCAATAACTCCGCGGTGCAAAAGGCCTTTAATGTGAAACCTACATCATGGGAGGTATGCAAGTATCACTGACAAAACTTTTTTTAATATTGCCATTAGTTTATATAGTTATTGATGTCGAAGTTACTACTAAATGTTGACTTTCTACAACTTTACAGAAAACAATATGAAAAGAAATTGGCCCAAAATGGATTTTATCATGTGACAAGTATCAATCCGTCGCTTGCGTTACCTTGGGCAAGCATGCCAACTGGTATGTCCATTAGGCAAGTTCCTCATTTCATAACTTGATGTAACAATGATCTAAGCATTTCTATTGTTTTGCACGTGTATTTAACAATCTTTTTTGCTCAGGGGACCAAGCCGAATGAAGCTTTTGATTGTTGTTTAATCGTTGTGTGGATGCTACCAGTACTCTCTATCTCCTTTCCTGCAGTTGAATGTCATTATCAAAGATGTGCTGATGTAATTATCTGTCTGCAATTACCTCTTATAAAGTAGCACGTGGTGATCGCTTCTTCTGGTGATACTAATAAATTTCTTAATATATCAGTTCATTTGTCTATGGCATTTTGTAAGGTAACTATTATTTATTGTTTAAAGTATTAATTATTTGAATATTTGGTTCTATCCTTGCAAGTTTGTGATCTCTTCATACTAATAACAGGATGGTCTAGGTCATGAAGCAGTGAATGAATGTGAAAAGTTAAAGACTAAACATTTTCAGGGGGTTAGTTCAATAGGTTCGTTAAAGTGTATTTTAATAAGCATTCTGTTATTATAAGATTATTTAGATTATGTATCTTTACAACTTTTAGATTTGTGTAGTTGGTTACAACAATGTAAGCCTGAGTGTGTCTGCAAGACTAGCAATGTTTGTAGGTGAGCAGTATGACCATAACACTTGAGTATCATGACCTAAATTTATGTATTCACTTAGTGAAAATGTTTTTGATGATGCGTAGTCAGTATTGAGTAACTATGGTTCTAGAAATATTGCTTTCCTTTGTCATTGTGATCTTACTCTATAGGGGAAAAAAGTAGGTTCAAGAGTTTTATACCTGGAGTTTAGGATTCTTTGGTAACCTAATTCTGTCTGAATTTGGTTTACATACAAGCATGTAATTCTCGCAACAAGATGTAGTTTTTATGTTGACTTTGTTTATGCTAATACGATGTGATTGGTTTTGTATTATAGGAATAATGCATTAGACATATAGAGAGTGAGGTTGATAAAATTCAGATGGCTTATTCGAAAACAAGTATTATGCTTTCTTTAAAATTATGAGTATGTAAATTTATTAAATATAGACCACGTTTCACTACGAATAGCAATATTGCGTGAAACTGCTTGAACTGAAAATATGTTGATGCTAATATTGCATTTTATGAAGCACCAAGGTTTGTTTGCGTTTCGTAGACCCCTTTTGATTAGGTGTTCAAGTTCATGTTTGATTACAGGGCACTAGCATCTGGAATTATAAATGAGGATGAGGTGAAGCTTTTATGGCATATCTGTTTCATTTGGCTCCTTTTCTGTATGTTCAAAATCAAAATCACTTTTGATTAGGTGTTCAAAATCTAACTACACAATTACATAAACATGTTGCAGGTTGTCATTGATCAGCCAATTGGCACATTGAAGTATCCTGGAGTCGCTAAAGGATTATATGTTGCTTCTCCTTCAGGTTTCTCACTTCACAACCACATGTTGGTTGCTAATACTTTTGCTTCGTATACTAAAATCATGATATATGTTTTTTTATTCATTCACATGTGCAAATTTTCTTTAAACAAGCGTGGATTTGGCTTGCATTTTTGAATATTTTTATTTATGTGAGATTGTTGAGGTCAAGTGTTTAGGGAAAACTAATCAATTTGATGAATTCTATTTTGATGCAGGAAACCTGCATTAAGCAGATTCTTAAGAGAGATGTACAAAAAACTTAACAGTTCTTGTCCAGGTGCGATGATTTATAGATTATTGACTGAAATTATCGGGATAGAAAACGTGGATATTGCTTATGCTCTAACATTTACATGCTTTTGACCTTAATTGATTAAACAAAGTTCATCTATACCAACATTTACATGCTTTTCAATATTTTTTTCTTATTTCTGCCTTCGCTTTTAGAATTATATTGAAACTATTTTGTTTATATTAGTAGCATAGTTCAACAAGTTTATTAATGTTGTATGTCTATGTATAGGATATTGATACATTATCACTTTGAACACTTAGCCGTTACGCAATGTAAATATTTATCTAAGCCTGAAGTTACAAATTTTATATACTGATACAATTAAGCATTGTAGTGTGAGGGTGTTTGGCCAAGTATAGTCTAGTTGCTTAATGATGTATTGTATTTTGAAATAGCTATTAAGCACTCTTAAGGTGTTTGGCTAAGCTTATTTATGAAGACTCATGACTTTGTAATGAACAAATAAGCTAATAAGCACAATCCCTTGGATTGAGACTATCTTAAAATACACAAGCTTTTAGGCATGAACTTACCCAAACACCCCTTCAAGTAGCACAAAAAAAAAATAATAAATAAAATAATCAACCCCGTCCAAATGAAAATGCTAATTTCAAATCATATTAAAGGTTACTTTAACTTGCATCTTTGGTTTTTAGAAATTGGTATGTAATTTTCATTTTGACACAGTAGTTTAAATGCAATTTGTTTGTGCAACAACAAGCAAAGTATTGTAGGACCAAGAGCTTTTAAATGTTAGTTTCTCTTCCCTCATACAACGTTGCTTAGTTCGAGGTAAAGTTTTGTACCTGTTAGTTTCTAAATGTTAGTTTTGACCCGGTAACTTTTGAATGGATCAATATGGGTAGTTTTTTATGTGGGTCAAATGCATAGAATGAAATAGTTTATTTAAAACACTATATGGCAAACATGCTAATCGGTTAAAAATATGTTGTATGTGTACTTTTTTTATATTTGTCGTAACCATATATGACACATTTTTGTTTTCTTAATCACATTCTTGACACAAAAAATCGCTTTTGGATTAACGTAACCGACCCCAATCTGGTCAACCCGTACCAAAAATATGTTACATGGCACTACCTTAATGTATTTAAGGCTCATGATTTTTTTTAGGTGACAAGTCTTTTTCACAATTTTACTGATGTATAATACTCTTAAGAGCTAGACTACACCTAACATATATATTTATATATGTATGTGTGAAAGTTTTATACCAAATATTGAGCTGCAGCTATTGTAAAGAACTTTAAACAATCAGTTGATTCAAATGATACATGTATCAACATTATATGCATAACAATGATTATTATAGCGCTATGATCTACTCACTTCATGTCTTTGTGTCTTGCAGATTTGGACTTCATTATTATTAATTTCTAATTTCTTATTCGAGTTACATTCTACTACTTTATTGTTCTTACGTGGCATCCTTGCCTTTCAAATACTAAGACAATGGATGAGAATGCCATGGAGATTTCTATTTTGTTTTCGTATATGCAAGTTGAAATTTGTACAAGGATTTTTTTTTAATTGTAAGTTTATACCATTAATGAACATTGATGCATTTTGAAATTGTTCTTTTTTTTATCGTAAATGTATAATATAGGTCATGTAAGCATGTCAGTAGCTTATGCTTATGCTTGCAGCAAAGCACAGATCGTTTAGTAATATACATTAAATGATGAATATTTTAGTCATATTTTTATGTCTCTATCATCTCACAAACTATCTATATATTCAACTCTCACTAACATCACGTATAGGTGAGTATGATCATTTGTAGTCACAGTATTTTGTATTACAAAATCTTGGTA
This sequence comes from Artemisia argyi, assembly GCA_030686995.1. NCBI lineage: Eukaryota > Viridiplantae > Streptophyta > Magnoliopsida > Asterales > Asteraceae > Artemisia > Artemisia argyi. Next base: position 132,164,067 of record CM060677.1, read on the forward strand.
CTATCAAGTTTCAAGCTTCGTTTGGACATTGCAAAACTTGGTTAACATCATCTCATTTTACAAGGCCAGGCCTGATCGTTCAAATGCAAATCAATTTAATTATTTATTTATTGTTATTATTTTATCATATACTAATAATATGTTGGTGTTATTCAAGGTTGTTGGTATTCTTCAAGATTGTTGACATACTCATTACAAAGAAGTTTTTTCGCTATGACAATTAATAAAAGTTAAGAGCAAACATTGTCGCAAGTTGGGTTGCTTAGAAAGGCCGGTATTCTCACACGGACAACTTTATGTGGTTGTTTTAAGAGTCAAGACGAAAAAAGCTTTGAAGGTTTTGGGTTGCTAACAAAGGCCGGTATTCTCACATGTACAACTTCATGTGGTTGTTTTAAGAGTCAAGACGAAAAAAGCTTTGAAGGTTTTTTGTTGCCACAAAGATAGCAAATTTCACTAACTACACAACAAACGTTGTGTACAAAGATGTTTTACTTCGCATATGAATAACCATCATTATTTATTTTACGTGCATATAATTTTGTCAAACAATTTTATAAAGTGTACCCGCCCATCGGGCGGGTTATGAAGCTAGTAACTATTATATAGTGACTTTGGTATATATAAAATAGCTGTTAAGAAACTGAAGAAAATCTCATTCGTTATTGGTTTTCTGGAGACGTGCTCCTGAGTTTTTGAAGAAAACGTGATTCCGGACAACTTTCGTGCTTTAACTTTTTCATGAAACGGACCAGAAGGGTGTCTTTTTGCGTGTTTTATGTTCTGTCACAGAAACATTTGGCAGATTTGCCGTAAAGTTTTGGTAATTTCAAATGGGCATAACTTTTGACTCTGGTACTCGTTTTGGGTAATTCAAATTGCTATGTTTTCCTTGGTAAGTCCTATTTAACAGTAAGTAAGTGTAAAATATCATAGTTATCTACTTTGGTCGTGGTTCTTCATAAAAGTCACTAGTTTACTTGTTTAAATAACATAAGTTAATATATAGTTTCCATAACTTGTTTTACTAGTTTTTATACATCATGAACATAATACAAGGACCATATATAGCATGAAAGAAACATAATAAGCATGAAAATGATATTGAGCAAGAAAGTGTAATAGGATTTGTTTACAACTTTTGGCTTTCTAAAGAAAGGAAGTCAAGTATAAACTAGGACACTAAACCTATGCTTGCAAACCCTTCACCACAACTCTTGAAACCCTTTCTAGCCTTGATATAGACCTTGTGAAAACCATTTAACTTCAGCCCCTAATCACCTTGTGTAGCTCCTAATTCAACCATGGAATCACCAAACAAACTTAAGAACTAGGTAGAGAATACTAAGACCTTGAACTTTGTAGTGTAACTTGTAGTTTGAAGATCAAAGGATCATGGTGCTAGGGATTTATGTGTGGCGTTTTTATTATGAAGAAAGGAAGGAATGAGCTTGTATTTATACTATGAAGAGGAGGTTAGGAAGGTGTTAGGAAATTCCCTAAACTTGGTGACCAAGTTTACACATGTTACCATCCTAGAGTTAGAAGCATGAGATCAAGACACATGGGCTGATTCCCCCCCCCCCCTAGAGGCGGTTCACAAATGGATAGGAAGGATGACTTGGTCTTGGTTGATATTATCCTACTTATGTGACTAGTTTTGACTCCGTAAATTGCTAACCATAAGTTGTTAAGTCACAAAACATAAAACCGGGTATCCTAAAAATATGGGAACTTATCAATATACTCCATATTAAAATATAAAATGAGCGGTAGGTTCTATTGGGTGCTAAAACCTGCTAAAACTGGAAACACGGGTCTAAAACGCGTAATACGTAAAACGTACGAAAGTTGCGTAAAATTGAGAAAAGTAAAATGTAACTTTTCTAATAGGATACTAATGACTTAAAATGACTTATAATGTCTAGGCTGGGCTCAGTCTAGTGTCGGTTGGTATTTAATGTCTTTAAACTTAAAACCGTAAGCCTAAAAATCAATGAATGATTTATAAAATCAAGGAATGATTTTTTTGTCAAAGGAGGAGGGAAAAATATGTTGACTTATTCCAAAAATGTGAAAACTCAAATCGTCTTAGAAACGCGGTGCAGATATAGGCTAAGGTTACGGCTGAGTAAAAGTGCTTAAAAACGAAAATTCCTGTTTCTCACGGCCGAGGTTTATTTGGTCATATTTTTCTTAGTCATGATTAATTCTCAAATTAATCATGAGAGTACTAAACATTTTTCTGATCCAGGGTCACTTAACGCGGTCAAGTTTCGTTATGCGTAGAATTTTTGAATGACGTTTTACCCTAAAACGTGTAATTCCTTAATAACTTTCACGAAAATGATCTGATGAGTGTCAAACTTTTAATTTGCTATGGAAATGATTTATCACTCGAAGCTAAGAAACAAAAATCAAATTTCGGGAAAATTTCGAGAAAAATGAATAGTAAAAGTGAATAGTAAAATTTTTCGGGAATAGTAATTAATCTGAAAATGCGAATTGTTACATTGTAATTGTCAGGTCAAGTGCGCCGTACTTCATATAAAGTACGCCGTACTTCATATAAAGTATGTCGTACTTTGTATTGAATCAAACTCTTTTATCTGCCAAGCAAGTATGCCGCATACGGTCCCAAAACCGGCTTACTCGGGTCTTTTTAATCATGTCTTTTAAGGTCAAGTTCTTTGTTGTCTTTAATGATTTTTAAGTCATATTCATACTTTCTTCTCTTGATCATTCCTGCAACCAGATTAGTACAAATTCCATACAAATAACATAATAATCTATATAATTAAGTAGATAAATAGATATATAAATGAGGGAATAAATATGTATAATTAGAGCGTTATCAATAAGTGATGACATGAGTCAGACTCCTGAGTTACATGTGATTGATGATGATGCCTTTTACACTGCTTATACTTTTGACGCAAAAAGAGGTAACTTTGGGTGCCAAGGGTTAGGTCAGAGTCTGTTGATAATGGTGTTTATGAAACATTCTTTTACTTTGGTCAAGGCTTTGATAGTGCAAAACATGTGAAAGAGAAGGTAAGAGAGCATTCCAAAGAAACAAGAAGGGAGTTGCTTTTTCAAAAGAATGACAAAAGAAGAATAAGGGTCAGATGTGTGGGTTGTGTTCCACTATCAGGCCTAAGTGAAAGTGCTAAACTAGGTATAGGCCCAGTTAGATGTCTGTTAACCAGAAAAGGTTTAGAAGCATTAATTTTTGGCAAAAATGATCCTTCCCAAATACTCTGCCCATGGATGTTGCTTGTCGACAGGGATGATGAAAAAGGTTCTTGGATAGTCAGAAAACATAATGATCAATACACATGTTTGTAAGAAAGGGCACTCAAACATTTTGACCTTAACTTTATCTCAAAGCAAATAATAGAACAAATTCAAACAAATCCACGGATTCAAGTGAAGTCTGTTCATTATCAGCTTACCAACCAGTTTGAGCTTCAAGTGTCAATGCAGAAGATTTTAAGGGCAAAAAGAATAGCAGTAAGAAGCATTAGGGGGAATTCAAGCCACAATTCACCATGTTGAGAGAACATGTTCAAGAGTTGCAGAAGAGGAACCCTAATACAATAGTTGTGATTCATGTGGAACGGCCTGCAGAGGATACTCTTCAAATAAGACAATTCAAGAGACTGTATGTTTGTTTAGGTGCATTGAAGGAAGGATTTAAAGCTTTTTAGAGACAGTTGTTGGGGATAGATGCTTTTCCTATTGATGGTCCTTTGAATGTTCAACTTCTAACGGCTGTAGGAATTGATAGAAACAATGGTGTATACATATTAGCTTATGCTTTTGCTGAATCAGAAAATACATCATCATGGACTTGATTTCTTCATTGTTTATATGATGATCTTGAACTTGAGCAAAACTCAATTTTCACTTTTGTAAGTGACATGGAAAAGGTACCCTCTTTAACTTGTAATGATTTCAAGTTGTTATGTTTTTAAATACATACTAACTATATGTGTTTTTGTGCAATATATTATTGCAGCATTAAGAGAAGTTTTTCCAAATGCGGAGCACATATTTTGTCTTATACGCATTCATGAGCATATGAAACTTTAATGGAAAGGTAGGGCCTTCAAAGACCATTTGTGGAGATGTGCAATAGCCTCAACTATTGTACAGTTTGAGAAAGCTATGGATGCTTTAAAGATATTTAGTCAACCTGCCCATGTCAGATACCAACAATCCATTGGTCAAGGTCACATTTAACATGTAAGTCATCTATATGTGTAACTTAATTAGTATATGTTAAAGTAATCTAAAATGTATAAGTCATACTGCTTTATTTTTCTTGTTTTAGGGAGACCTCATTCTGATATGTTACTTAATAAAATGTGTTAAGTGTTTCATGGGAAAATAATTGAGGGTATAAACAAACCAATTATTACAGCCTTAGAATACATCAAGGAATACTGTATGAAGAGGATAATGCATGTTGTGAGGTTCATTGAGAAGAGTAATGGGCCACTAACACCAATTGTACAACACATGTTAGATGGTATTAAGAAAGAGGTTGTTAGGTATAATGTTTTATAGAATGGGGGAGATAAGTTTAAGGTTAGTGGACCATGGGGAGACCAATGTGTGGTTAATGTTGTAGAGAAGTCTTGTACTTGTAGAAGATGGGAGATAAAAGGTTACCATGTAGACACGCAGTTGCTACCAATTAGAATATTGCTTTAAATGGACAACAAGTAGGAGCTGTGGAAACGTGGGCTCATCCTTGTTACTATCTAACACTTGGGAAGCAACCTACAAACACCATGTCCAACCCATAACTAGCAATGAGCATTAGGAAAAATCATTTATGCCAACAACAATTGTTCCACCAAAACCTCAAACAAATGCAGCTAACTCAACTAGTAAAAAGAGAGTACAATTAGCTCTTGAAACTAAAGAGATTGTAAAGAATGGTAAGCTGTCTAAGGCTTGGAAGAGTGTAAAATGTAGTGTTTGTGGCATTGCTGGACACAACCGAAAAACATGTCTTGGGTATGCTGGAACTCAAACTAGCCAAACTGGCCGTAAACAAACAAGTTCAAGTGCTAAGGGAAAAGGTAAAAAGTGTCTCAGAAGGTTGCATCAAAAGACACATCCTACAGGTAACAAAGTGGCAACCAATAAACAAGCTGAAGGTACAGGTGTTGTTGAAAGACAAGATGATGCAGTTGAAGGAACTTGTGTGCAATCTGGAAATCAAGATCAAGCTACTCAGGATGTTGCAACCAACAGAGAAGGTGAAGTTGTAGGTGATGAATCTGAGAGCCAAGATCAAGCTATTGATGATTCCAGCATACATGATGAATCAAAGTCACAATCCCAACAACATGAGCAATCACATTCTCAATCTTAATGTTTAATTTTAGTTTATGTTTTTTTATTCTTGTATGTATTGTTTTTAATTTTGTGCGTGTGTGTTTGTGTGTTAAGTTTAGTTTACGTTTTTTATTTATCTATATAATGTTTAATTATGTAATGTTTTTATTTTTTGAATAAAAGTTCTTAAATTTATACCATGACCTTTGAAATTTCGTTCTTTTATGTTTTTAATTTCAAAACGTTTACAGTTTTAGTTTATGAATATAAAGTATTTAATGAAATAAAAAAAAAAATGAGATGTATGGTGAGTGGGTGTCACCACTACTCTTGTATAGTGAGTGGAAGTAAGAGGAGAGAGAAAGCTGAGGTGACATTAATGTGATGGTGAGTGAGTTATGCACCACTCCCTCCAGCCTTATTTGATCTTTTCACATTTTAACTATTTGCGTTACATTGTTGTCCTAACCTGACCCCGACCATTAACATGTTGACCATAAACTTGTCTGTTTCAATCAAAGTAGGGATCCATCTTAGACTCGGCTCTGGATCCACCACTAAACTCGTGACGCAGTCTTACATCTTGTACACCATTCAGAAATTAAATTAGCTTTTCTGAGAACTATAAAGGGTATCATCACCTCAGGTTAAACTTAACTCGGTGCCACATCAACTTTAACTTTTCAACCTTAACTCACCCATTTACACCCCTTATTATAACTCAACCATAACTCAACAATTTACAAACTTAACCCCTAAACTAAAACTAATTCTTCATTTTATAAATAACATAACATTAAAACTTAAACATTACAATACAAATTAAAAAAAAAAAAAAAAAAAAAAAAAAAAAAAAAAAAAAAAAAACGGAAAAAATACGAAACATACAAATTACAAATACTTATTCTTCTTCTTCAGAAGTTTCTTCTTCTTGTTGTTTTTGTCATTGAAGATGTTTTTGCCAAATATGCTCCATAATGTCTTGTTGGAGTCGAGTATGCGTTTCTCTGTTGCGTATTTCTTTTGCCTTTCAACTGTGGACATCAAATCTTTTGACCAACCTTCTTGCCTCATACATAGTGACGGATCCACCCACATTTCTCCATACTCATGTAGTGCAAACTTTTGATCTTTTAAAATCATGTTATGCAAAATAATGCAAGAATACATGATTCTACATATCGTGACAACTTCCCATTGACGTGCCGGTTGTTGTAGTATACCCCAACGTCCTTGGAGCACACCAAAATCATGTTCGATATCCTTTCGTGCACTTTCTTGTTTCCCTTTAAAATAACCATGTTTATCGTCTGTTGTTGCCGATAATGATTTGACGAAAGTTGCCCATTGTGGACAAATTCCGTCAGCTAAGTAATATCCCTTTTCTTACATGGTTCCATTTACCATATATGGTGCTCTATGGGTGACGTCATCAATGATGTCACCGAATAATGGAGAGTTATCTAAAATATTAATATCGTTATTCACCCCAGCCACCCCAAAAAATGCATGTCAAATCCATAAATCTTGCGAAGCAACATATTCAAGCATTATTGTTGGGTATTTTTATCACCCCTACCAAATTGCCCTTGCAACCCATTGAACAATTTTTCCACTCCCAATGCATGCAATCAATGTTACCAAGCATCCCGGAAAATCATGATAAGACTCATGTCTTTCATAAATACTTGAAATGTTGACCAATGTTTGTTTTCTTAAATACTCCGGCATAAACAAATCAAAAACGCACTTGTTAAAATTATCAAGACAATCACATGAAGTATGCTCACCCATTTGAAAATATTCATCAAACGTATCGGGTGTTGTGTCGTATACCAATTGGCGTATGGCAGATGTACACTTCATAATAGCACTAATACTCATCCGAACCGTAGCATCGGATCCGTGGATAAAGAATTTAAAATGATCTGGAAGAGGATAAGCAGTATAAGATTCAATACCTTTGACTATTTCTAGGAATAGTTTCCGGCTCATACGATATCTTCTTCGAAAAGTCCATTGCGGATACTCACAACCTTGATTGAAATAGTTGTTCATCAAATGTTCTTCGGTAACCTCACGTTCACAATAGATCCAGTTACGGCTCACGCAAGGTCGAGCTGCTTCTTGTTCCAACTGTTGCTGATACCCGTACATGGCCATCATAAACTCTAAGTCAGTTTCGTCATTTATATCGAACCAGTTCGTAAGTTCTTCGTCACTTTGATTTGGATCCATTGTAAATAAACAAAGATTTTTTTTTTCTCTCTCTAAGAGAAAGGAAGTATATAAATTTAAGTGAGAGTTGTGAAAGTGTGAAAAAAAATTGTGTGTTAATTGGTTATCTATAGTGGTGGAAAAAAGGTTATGATTTATTTATTTATTTTTATTATTATTATTATTTTTGAATCTGCCCTTTATTTTTGAACGTTGGAGTAGGTATAGTGTACGGTTTTTTTTTTTTTTTTTTTTTTTTTTTTAACGTTCATATGGCTGTTACAAGAGGCTTTTTTTTTTCTTTTTTTAAAATTTATATGTGTGCGCGCGCTCCCCTTAACGCAGCGTTAAGGTGTTAACACTCCCCTTAACGTGCAACCTTAGCTCACCATGGTGCTATCATAACGTGGCCCTTAACGCTGGGGTGTTAAGGCTAACTCACCCCAATGTCAACATACTGTATGCTCTAAGGAGGTTCATGGTATTGGATTAAGTGTTGCGATTTATTTGGTTTTTTCAAGTTTTTGCTGTGATCTCTAGCTATATACATTACATCTAGCCTAAAATGCTCTTTTGTAGGATACTTGCTTTTTTGAATATAGAGAGCATTGTTGCGTGATATATAATTGAAGTAGGTAGTGAAAATTTTCTTTCGTGTCTTATGCAAGAATGTTACGGTGATAAAACAATTATTTGTAACACGTCTTGGTGGCGCATGCATAATAACTTCCGCTATAAGCCGAAAATTGGTTGTGCACTTGTGTGAGCATGATATGCATGCATCCCAGTTGCACAAAGTACGTTCCACAAAAGATTTTATCTATAACTGAAGCTTTGATCTTCGTAATTCAAGTTTTTATATTTATCCGAACACTCTACCATCTCAAAATAAATATATATTTATTGTTACCCATTTTATATATAGAATTTTCATTGTTAACCAATGAAGTGTCTTATTTTTTTTTTCTTTTTCAGAAGCGTTTTTCTTGGTTGCATTTGGATTATGATACCTATTTTGGTATAAGCTATAAAATATTAAGGTGAACACTTATTTTAAAACAAATGGGTATATTGTGCAATTAGATGTCTAGATTCGGTGCATGTAGGGCGAGGGGTTGTAAGATTGTTGGGAAAGATGAATATAAAAGTATGTTAAAGACTCGTTAACTTTGGATCACTCTTTCATTGATGACCAAGTAGGTATCACGTTTTACTCTTACATATTTAGCAGTAAGCTAGTAATTGCTGGTTAATGATTGATAAAGATTAGGGTTTACATGTAGATGTAAATATCTGGATTTTAGTCGGTATGTTTGAATAAAATTAATCCATTTTAAATTGACTACTAGCTACCAATTTAATATGTGCTATGTTATACAAACCCTTCATATATTGTCACATCAGGAGAGGTTTGATCAAACCGTACAATACGTGATGTATACCTTACAAGCCGGTGATGTATCTAATGATTGAATACTCTCTCTATGAGAATGTGTGGATAACTCACCTCATTCAATATCCTAGATGATAATTTAGTTTAAGGATGGACCATCCGAAATATAGGAATTCAAGGATGTTAGTCGTACGTCCAATAATGTATCCTTGTATAATTTAATAAGCTACGATAAACGACATCATTCCTTTAAATTCCCATTGGCGCTATTTATGTAAAGTAATACTATCACCTACTAGTCTTCCTTCTTGAATAAGATCTGTCTTTCCTTATGGTAGTTGTCGTACCCATCGTTCAAGCGAATTGACATGATATGATAAATGTTAAGACTTGATTGAATCTCCATTGATTAACTTGCAGGGCCGTCTCATTGATTTGGGTGGCCCGGTGAGAAATTTTGAATGGGCCCCAACAAATCATGAAAAGTTAGTTATTATAGAAAATAAAAAGTTCTTTGATATTACACAAAATATTAACAAAAGTCAAATTTTATCCTACAAAAAAAAAAACTACAAATATTTAGAGTGTTACTAAAGCACAAATACAGCTTTACTATATAAAATTAATAAATATATATTAAAATGAGGGCCTCTTAAAAAGAGGGGCCTGGTGCGGTTGCACCACTTGCACACCCTAATCACCGCCACTGTTAACTTGTAACATTAAATGGACATGGTTTAGGTTTGTATCAACTCCATCGGTTTTAGATTTTGAGATCAATCTAAAACCAAAATTATCTGAAGATCTAATAAACTAAGCGTAGCTATTTATTTTATTCATTAAAATAAAAAACATCCAATTTCAACCTTTTTTTTTTTAATAAAATATCTTGCAAACGGTAAATTGTCAAATGAAAAAAATACACGATCGTGACAAGTATTTCTATCTTTCAGTAGACGGGCACTTCGAAATACTTTTAACGAATTTTTTTTTTTTTTTTTCTCAGTTGTGTATGAGAAAATCACATGTGATTTGTATCACAAATCACATGATATTTTATAAACCGCGTGTGATTTGTGATACAAATCACATGTGATTTTTCCAGTCGTAAATGAAAAAAAAAAATCTAAAAAAAATTTCGTTGAAAATATATCGAAGTGCCCGTATATAGAAAGATGATTTAATTTTCGTTGCGATAGTATGATTCGGTTTGCGTAACGATTAATGGTTTGCGAGATATTTAATTTTTGAAAAAATGGTGAAAGTTTATTCTTTTTATTTTGACAAAAAAATGAATGACCATGATTGGTTCATTAGATCTTTAGGGAATATTAGATCTACATTGAACTTTTCTCATCGATTTTATAGTTCATTTACTGATGCCTTAACACTCCATTTGTAAGATAGCAAAGAGATATATTATTAATTGTCTTTTTTATTATTACTTAATAAGATTGCATGTGTATTTATAATAGAACATGACTTGGAGATAAGTTTACATAACTCTAAACGTAATGGACCATAAGCCTTTATGCTTGGGCATTAATCTATCACCTAACACTCTCCTGCTGTTTAAACAGAAGGTTTTCAAACGTACAAACTGGATAGAACATTAAAATCACCTTCTTCTTTTCTTCTTCTCCTCTTCTTTGTTGTGTGTTTGCACCAGTGTTGCAAAAATCGGCCGAATCGGCCAATTAATCGGCGATTAATCGGTAATCGGTCCAGGACTTTGGAGAGAATTCCATGGAAATCGGCCGATTAATCGGCCGAGTCAAGAAAATCGGCCGATTAATCGGTAAAAAATGGCTAATCGGCCCCGGACCGCCTCAGTACCGATTCACGATTTTTGCAACATTGAATTGCACGGAGATAGACTTGTATTTGGCGACATACAGTAATTGTAGACTGCTTCGCTGTTTCCTCCTTTTTATGAAATTTCATATTTACATCATTGCTTGTTTTGCCTTTAGGAGGAAGTGGTAATTTGGTGGTCAACTTTTGTTCTCAACGACAATGATTTTTAACAACGAAAACTATTTGATGAGGAAGAAAAAAATATGATTGATTGAAGGCAACTCAACATATTTTGTGTGTTTTGACAGCTAGAGTCTAGGGTTTACGCATTAAATACGAGAAATAAAAACCTAAAAATAAAAACAATAAAGCGAAAATAACTCAGATCCCTCCAGATCACCGTCGAGTAGCCGATGACTGGAGTATAGCAAAGTTCGTAGGTGTATGTTACCTGAAGCTCGGATACAATGTAATACAAATAATGTCTAAAAACGTTATTTTTATCTTTCGACACCTCTATGTTTTGATAGTAACAAAATGTAAAACCGTCTTACATCAAAATTAACGTAAACAAGTTTTTAATCGAAATATTCCATTTTGACATAAATCACTCGAGGTAATAACAAACAAACTTACAAGTTGACAAATGATCAAATGATTGAATATTTTTATTCAAAGACTCCACATTTTTAATGTGACAAAATATTTTTTAAAAAATATATTTTACAAATTATTTTTAAATTAGAAAGAAATGTTTTAATTAGAAAAAAAAGTTTAAAATCCTAACAGCTATCCCCCCCCCCCCACCCCCACCCCCAAAACAGCTCCAAACATCCCCAAATAAACCTTCACCACTAAAAGCAAAAACAAAAGCATTTTTGTCCCCGAAGGTACTACTAAAGGACTGAAGGCACTGTTAAATTTAATGGTGCCGTCTGAACTTTAATAGTGTCGTCCCTTTGTAACGGCTAGTTTTTCTTTGTCTATTAGTAGATATGTTCACAGAGTTTTCTCACCAATTTTCACAAAGAACTTTCTGAGTTAAACCCATCATTTCTATTCTCTTTTCTTTGATCATTTAGTTAGTTTGTCTTTGTTTAACTGTGATTCTATCATCCAAACAACTGATCACCTTTATTCCTCTACTAGTGCAAGAGAAGAACACATAGTATCAAAAAGATACAAAGTGTTTACAGTGTTAGTGTAGTGCACTCGTAACATTTGTTACGTACTTGTTGTATCTAGATATACATAAAGTTATCTATTATCTTGTTTAAATTAGACTATGCGGATCATTGTGATCTTGTAGAGATTAGGGGGATCTTGTGTAGTTAGTGTTGATAGTGTTTAGATCAAGAAGATCGTGTGTAGATAGGGTAGATCGAGTGTAGATTGTGTGGATCTTATAGCTTGTGTGATTTGTGAGGATCGGGTAAATTGTGAGTGAGATTGGTACTAGCTAGATTAGTTTTCGACATTTAGCTTGGTGTTAGAAATAGTGATAAGCGACGGTGTACGATTTTCTCCGCCTGAAGGGAGTTTGTTGACATAGTGCTTTGAACTCTCGAGTTGGGTACTCATTGAGTGGAGTAGGATGAAGAGGAGCTTCGTTACCGAACCACTAGCTATAAATCTCTGTGTCTAGGTTTGATCTTCCCATCTTTTACTCTTTATCTTGCATTTTACATTCTAGTAGTTATTGTTTGTTTGTTCCAGTATAGTTATAAAGTGTCCATATTGCAATTCATTTTTTTCACAAAAGGCCAAATCAAAGTTTTTCAAAACTAAGTCTTAAAACGAATTAAAATCAGTAAAACTATTCAACCCCCTTCTAGTTTTTCACAAAATAGATATATTATTGAATTGTATTTTTGTGACGTATACATAATGAGATGTCCTGTCTATTTATAATAGAACATGACTTGAAGAATAAGATAATATAACCTAAACCTAAATATACCTTAAGTCTTTATGATTATGCATATATATATATATATATATATATATATATATATATATATATATATATATATATATATATATATATATATATATATATATATATATGTGTGTGTGTGTGTATATATATACATATATGTATATATATATATATATATGTGTGTATATATATACATATATGTATATATATATATACAATTCTGTAAATAAAAAGTATATTGATCACCTAATTTGTTGGATTAAAGAGGATTGAATGAATTAGGGTTATATGAATTCTAAAATCTGGACAGCATGTATACCTGAATATGTGAACGTGATAGGCTATGATATATAATGATTTTATTCAGTTTCTTTTGATGAAAACTTATTTTTATATCTTAGTTAAGTTTTCCAATTGGCGGGGAGTGATTTCAAGTTGTTTTGGTCGTGTTTTTGATTTTTGTGTGATTAAGTGTCAAAGCTGAGTAAATCGGGTCTGAAAATCAGTAGTAGTTTTTGATTTTTCATTTTCAAACCGTAAGAAGTTAGGAGCTCTCCTTTGACAGGAGTAATAATTTAGTTATGTGTGACTTCCTGGAATTTTTGTAAATTTTTCTGAAGTGTTAAAATGGGTGTGATAAATGTAAACTTTTGGGGTGTTTCTGCAGATCCGAAATCTGAACTAGTTTTGAAAATGAATTTTTAGTCTATAGTTCTACTATCTGAAAAATTCTACAAAAATTACACAAAGTAGTCAACATATATATCTACCTGGTAAAATGTTTTTATGGCCCTAAGAGATGCACAAGTATACTTTAAAAATCCGGAAATATGATGCATGTTTTGGTAATACAAGCTGAATTTTCTTAAAAGGTGAATTACACACTTAAAACCAATTATATCATTAATATGTGTAACATAATCATAATGAATCTTTAATTAAGTGTTTAATACAGTAAATGAACTACCTATGATCTCTATATAACCTAATATGATATTTAAATTGACTACTACATGTTTAAGTACGTTAAAAACCCTAATTTACTACTATTGGGAATTATAATCAAATTAATCATGAACACTTGATTATTAATTCGTATAGGTTCCGTGAAGCGGGAGTGATCCGTGACTCTTCTTGTGTGACTTTTCTTTCTTTGTCATTTACATTTGAATAAGGTACAGATATTCTGACCTTTTCAGTAAAGGTTTCGCATGATTTATTTTCTCTTGCTATCTTTCATTATTAGGGTTCCCTAACCCATTGCTATGAAACCCTTTTGTTTCTGAACCTTTTCTGTTTGAACCTTCGTTTAACTGAACCTTCTGATATGACCTTCTGATCTGACCTTCTGATCTGGACTTCTGATTTGGACTTATGATATGAACCTCTGAAATGTATTTCTAACCTGACTATTATGACCTAAGTTCTGTATCATTTTATGATATTCTGTATGACCTATTCTAGTTTGACACCCGAGCCAAATTTATTTCACTAGGCATGGGGGTTCCATGTCCGTGTCAGTGATGCACCTCTGACATGACTCTAGGGCAGTAGAGTGATGTTCTGCCACGTCCCTAGGTTGGTGTGCATATATATTTGTTATATGTTTGGGTAGGAGCGTATGGATGCATCCTAGATTTGTTTCTGTTTCTGATATGATATTGTCTGGTGAATGTGGTGTGTGTGCAATACACGTCCTTCACATTTCTGGGAGCTAGCTACTCCACCCATATGAGGACACCCCTCATTATTGTCTGATTATCTGAGAGGTCTCCCCTCAATATTTATATTTATGAAGATATGTGAATTATGATTATGACATGATATCTGTTTCTGGGCTCGTGGTAGATGACTATCAATTACCTTCACCTTATTTCTGTTTCAATTACTTTGATTATATTTCAGTTATATCCGTTACACCATATTCAGTATTTGTTTCTGTTTCATATTTCTTCGTTGTTATATCTGTCCACTGAGCTTGTAAAGCTCAGCCGCATTTCTTTTCTCCGTGGCAGGTATTCAAGATAGCTGTTGGGATAGCTTTCTTGGCTTGAGTGTAGAGTTGAGTGAAGATTTAACCATAGTAATCTTAGTCAAGGTTAATTATGTAAGATTTCCCTTTTATTTATGTTTATGTATGTTTCTGATATGACACCATATTTGTAATACTTTTACCCTCGTCGGGTTGGGGTGTTACAATTTATGGTATCAGAGCCAGGTTTGATCGGTGGATTCATAACCCGTAGAGCTTAGGCTATGACCTGTGAGTATTAGGCCCTTAGGTTTTGCACCATAGGATTATGAAACAACCTTTGAGAACTTGCTTTAGGACTCCCCTATATGAACTTAAGTCATGACCGGTGAGGACTGGGTAGACTAGGACATTGGTTTAAGTAGCATTGCTTCCTCATCACTCTGATTCGTGCCTCTGCCCTTAGTTAAGCCTTAAAAAAACTCTTGATTTAGACATAGAAGGTTATGCTCAACTTAAGCTTGATAACCTAGTAAGTTTAGAATGCCTCGAGAACTACATGATTATGCCTCACACCATTTAAGTTTTACTTTCTGATTCTGATCCCCATTTCTGATTTGTTGATAATCAGTTTGATATTTTTCGACCATTCGGAAGATTCTTACAACCATATGCGTTTGACATATTCTGTGAATTCTTCTGCTTATGCTGGGCATATTAAGTTTTCCTTTGACACTATTTGATTTTCCATAAATCTTTTCTACTCTTATGAGAAATTTTGTGGTTATTAGTCATGAGTATAAGATATTGTCCATTCCATTTTGATAATGAAACTATGTCTACAAATGTTTTCCTTTTGGAAGGTTATAAGTTCTGTTTCTCTGATTTCGTTCAGTTAATAATGATTGATTCAGGCCAACTCTAGTTTTAGAAGGACTATTAGGTGGATTAAGATAGGTTGCTTTGTTCACAACTTGAGATAAATTATGATCATCATGAGGGCATACTTATATGATATTGGTATTATGACGCCTGGCCAACGTGATAATATTTCCATCATATAACGTGCACTTATTGTGATCATAGGATATCTTGAAGAGTGCCTAAGAAGCTTTAGATTTCTGTCAGTTAGATTATCTGCGATTAGTGAAATTTTAGGATTCATTCTACCTGTGTGTATGCTCTACCTTCATCGTTAGATATCTTGATACGTTTGAACTCTCGTCGTATGTGTATTGATCATTGTTCGTCTGTTAAGGACCTTAGGACTCATCATAGAGTTTTCTACCGTTTGAATTCCACGCTCATTTTTCTGCCATTACTTTGAAAAGTACATTGAATATTTGCTACATGTAAGTAATCGTTGAACCGATTTATGATCTGTTTTGGATAAGATATGAGGTTAAGGATTCTAACAAGAAAGATCTGTCTGTCCGTTTGAAATCTGTTGGAAAAGTTTTCTGAATTGAGATTATTTCTGTGATCGAAAGATTCTATGTTTGTTTCATTCTTACAAATTCTGCAATTCGATTTGTTTCCGTCTGCTCTGTTTATTCAGTTTTCGCGGAGGAAAATTTCTTTTAGAGGGGAAGAAGTTGTAATACCTCAAATTTTAAAACACATGGAAAGACCAAAATGCCCCTAGAACTAAAAATTTTCAATAAATATCTGTACAGTACCAAATAAGCCCTAACAAGTTTATAATTATTTATATATGATAAAAAATATGTAGGAAACTAAAATAAAATACGAAAATTATTTTAATACAACCCGAATAATTATTTTGGGCCATTTTCTTTTCAATTTATAAACAATAATAATGTAGTGAGCCAAGTAACTTAAGCCCAAGTGATTTCTTTACTCCATAGCCCATATTCGACCTATATAACTTAAATAAAAGATACGTGTTATTTATGTTCCATCCATATGTACGATTCACATTAGAATCGATCTTACAAACCCTAAGATCTTTCACAAGTCGATTTTTCCTTCTTCCCTTGTACCATTCGAAGTTTTGCAAGAGCTAGGTATCACTTAAAACTCCTTGTTTTCTTATTGTTTTAATCTCTAACAAATGTATACTAATCTATATATAAAGCTTCTTGATGATTGACAATTAATAGATAAGTTACAAGTAATAAAAGTTTACATAAAATCATAAGACTATACATAAAATAATGATGAATTTGGATTAGGGTTTGATGGAAATCTTGTGGGGCAATTTTGTGAGGTGTTGGGATAAGTTAATATGTGTTTTTGATGAGTTAATTCTGTAAATAAGAAGTATATTGATCACCTAATTTGTTGGATTAAAGAGGATTGAATGAATTAGGGTTATATGAATTCTAAAATCTGGACAGCATGTATACCTGAATATGTGAACGTGATAGGCTATGATATATAATTATTTTATTCAGTTTCTTTTGATGAAAACTTATTTTTATATCTTAGTTAAGTTTTCCAATTGGCGGGGAGTGATTTCAAGTTGTTTTGGTCGTGTTTTTGATTTTTGTGTGATTAAGTGTCAAAGCTGAGTAAATCGGGTCTGAAAATCAGTAGTAGTTTTTGATTTTTCATTTTCAAACCGTAAGAAGTTAGGAGCTCTCCTTTGACAGGAGTAATAATTTAGTTATGTGTGACTTCCTGGAATTTTTGTAAATTTTTCTGAAGTGTTAAAATGGGTGTGATAAATGTAAACTTTTGGGGTGTTTCTGCAGATCCGAAATCTGAACTAGTTTTGAAAATGAATTTTTAGTCTATAGTTCTACTATCTGAAAAATTCTACAAAAATTACACAAAGTAGTCAACATATATATCTACCTGGTAAAATGTTTTTATGGCCCTAAGAGATGCACAAGTATACTTTAAAAATCCGGAAATATGATGCATGTTTTGGTAATACAAGCTGAATTTTCTTAAAAGGTGAATTACACACTTAAAACCAATTATATCATTAATATGTGTAACATAATCATAATGAATCTTTAATTAAGTGTTTAATACAGTAAATGAACTACCTATGATCTCTATATAACCTAATATGATATTTAAATTGACTACTACATGTTTAAGTACGTTAAAAACCCTAATTTACTACTATTGGGAATTATAATCAAATTAATCATGAACACTTGATTATTAATTCGTATAGGTTCCGTGAAGCGGGAGTGATCCGTGACTCTTCTTGTGTGACTTTTCTTTCTTTGTCATTTACATTTGAATAAGGTACAGATATTCTGACCTTTTCAGTAAAGGTTTCGCATGATTTATTTTCTCTTGCTATCTTTCATTATTAGGGTTCCCTAACCCATTGCTATGAAACCCTTTTGTTTCTGAACCTTTTCTGTTTGAACCTTCGTTTAACTGAACCTTCTGATATGACCTTCTGATCTGACCTTCTGATCTGGACTTCTGATTTGGACTTATGATATGAACCTCTGAAATGTATTTCTAACCTGACTATTATGACCTAAGTTCTGTATCATTTTATGATATTCTGTATGACCTATTCTAGTTTGACACCTTAGCCAAATTTATTTCACTAGGCATGGGGGTTCCATGTCCGTGTCAGTGATGCACCTCTGACATGACTCTAGGGCAGTAGAGTGATGTTCTGCCACGTCCCTAGGTTGGTGTGCATATATATTTGTTATATGTTTGGGTAGGAGCGTATGGATGCATCATAGATTTGTTTCTGTTTCTGATATGATATTGTCTGGTGAATGTGGTGTGTGTGCAATACACGTCCTTCACATTTCTGGGAGCTAGCTACTCCACCCATATGAGGACACCCCTCATTATTGTCTGATTATCTGAGAGGTCTCCCCTCAATATTTATATTTATGAAGATATGTGAATTATGATTATGACATGATATCTGTTTCTGGGCTCGTGGTAGATGACTATCAATTACCTTCACCTTATTTCTGTTTCAATTACTTTGATTATATTTCAGTTATATCCGTTACACCATATTCAGTATTTGTTTCTGTTTCATATTTCTTCGTTGTTATATCTGTCCACTGAGCTTGTAAAGCTCAGCCGCATTTCTTTTCTCCGTGGCAGGTATTCAAGATAGCTGTTGGGATAGCTTTCTTGGCTTGAGTGTAGAGTTGAGTGAAGATTTAACCATAGTAATCTTAGTCAAGGTTAATTATGTAAGATTTCCCTTTTATTTATGTTTCTGTATGTTTCTGATATGACACCATATTTGTAATACTTTTACCCTCGTCGGGTTGGGGTGTTACAATTTATGGTATCAGAGCCAGGTTTGATCGGTGGATTCATAACCCGTAGAGCTTAGGCTATGACCTGTGAGTATTAGGCCCTTAGGTTTTGCACCATAGGATTATGAAACAACCTTTGAGAACTTGCTTTAGGACTCCCCTATATGAACTTAAGTCATGACCGGTGAGGACTGGGTAGACTAGGACATTGGTTTAAGTAGCATTGCTTCCTCATCACTCTGATTCGTGCCTCTGCCCTTAGTTAAGCCTTAAAAAACTCTTGATTTAGACATAGAAGGTTATGCTCAACTTAAGCTTGATAACCTAGTAAGTTTAGAATGCCTCGAGAACTACATGATTATGCCTCACACCATTTAAGTTTTACTTTCTGATTCTGATCCCCATTTCTGATTTGTTGATAATCAGTTTGATATTTTTCGACCATTCGGAAGATTCTTACAACCATATGCGTTTGACATATTCTGTGAATTCTTCTGCTTATGCTGGGCATATTAAGTTTTCCTTTGACACTATTTGATTTTCCATAAATCTTTTCTACTTTTATGAGAAATTTTGTGGTTATTAGTCATGAGTATAAGATATTGTCCATTCCATTTTGATAATGAAACTATGTCTACAAATGTTTTCCTTTTGGAAGGTTATAAGTTCTGTTTCTCTGATTTCGTTCAGTTAATAATGATTGATTCAGGCCAACTCTAGTTTTAGAAGGACTATTAGGTGGATTAAGATAGGTTGCTTTGTTCACAACTTGAGATAAATTATGATCATCATGAGGGCATACTTATATGATATTGGTATTATGACGCCTGGCCAACGTGATAATATTTCCATCATATAACGTGCACTTATTGTGATCATAGGATATCTTGAAGAGTGCCTAAGAAGCTTTAGATTTCTGTCAGTTAGATTATCTGCGATTAGTGAAATTTTAGGATTCATTCTACCTGTGTGTATGCTCTACCTTCATCTTTAGATATCTTGATACGTTTGAACTCTCGTCGTATGTGTATTGATCATTGTTCGTCTGTTAAGGACCTTAGGACTCATCATAGAGTTTTCTACCGTTTGAATTCCACGCACATTTTTCTGCCATTACTTTGAAAAGTACATTGAATATCTGCTACATGTAAGTAATCGTTGAACCGATTTATGATCTGTTTTGGATAAGATATGAGGTTAAGGATTCTAACAAGAAAGATCTGTCTGTCCGTTTGAAATCTGTTGGAAAAGTTTTCTGAATTGAGATTATTTCTGTGATCGAAAGATTCTATGTTTGTTTCATTCTTACAAATTCTGCAATTCGATTTGTTTCCGTCTGCTCTGTTTATTCAGTTTTCGCGGAGGAAAATTTCTTTTAGAGGGGAAGAAGTTGTAATACCTCAAATTTTAAAACACATGGAAAGACCAAAATGCCCCTAGAACTAAAAATTTTCAATAAATATCTGTACAGTACCAAATAAGCCCTAACAAGTTTATAATTATTTATATATGATAAAAAATATGTAGGAAACTAAAATAAAATACGAAAATTATTTTAATACAACCCGAATAATTATTTTGGGCCATTTTCTTTTCAATTTATAAACAATAATAATGTAGTGAGCCAAGTAACTTAAGCCCAAGTGATTTCTTTACTCCATAGCCCATATTCGACCTATATAACTTAAATAAAAGATACGTGTTTTTTATGTTCCATCCATATGTACGATTCACATTAGAATCGATCTTACAAACCCTAAGATCTTTCACAAGTCGATTTTTCCTTCTTCCCTTGTACCATTCGAAGTTTTGCAAGAGCTAGGTATCACTTAAAACTCCTTGTTTTCTTATTGTTTTAATCTCTAACAAATGTATACTAATCTATATATAAAGCTTCTTGATGATTGACAATTAATAGATAAGTTACAAGTAATAAAAGTTTACATAAAATCATAAGACTATACATAAAATAATGATGAATTTGGATTAGGGTTTGATGGAAATCTTGTGGGGCAATTTTGTGAGGTGTTGGGATAAGTTAATATGTGTTTTTGATGAGTTAATTCTGTAAATAAGAAGTATATTGATCACCTAATTTGTTGGATTAAAGAGGATTGAATGAATTAGGGTTATATGAATTCTAAAATCTGGACAGCATGTATACCTGAATATGTGAACGTGATAGGCTATGATATATAATGATTTTATTCAGTTTCTTTTGATGAAAACTTATTTTTATATCTTAGTTAAGTTTTCCAATTGGCGGGGAGTGATTTCAAGTTGTTTTGGTCGTGTTTTTGATTTTTGTGTGATTAAGTGTCAAAGCTGAGTAAATCGGGTCTGAAAATCAGTAGTAGTTTTTGATTTTTCATTTTCAAACCGTAAGAAGTTAGGAGCTCTCCTTTGACAGGAGTAATAATTTAGTTATGTGTGACTTCCTGGAATTTTTGTAAATTTTTCTGAAGTGTTAAAATGGGTGTGATAAATGTAAACTTTTGGGGTGTTTCTGCAGATCCGAAATCTGAACTAGTTTTGAAAATGAATTTTTAGTCTATAGTTCTACTATCTGAAAAATTCTACAAAAATTACACAAAGTAGTCAACATATATATCTACCTGGTAAAATGTTTTTATGGCCCTAAGAGATGCACAAGTATACTTTAAAAATCCGGAAATATGATGCATGTTTTGGTAATACAAGCTGAATTTTCTTAAAAGGTGAATTACACACTTAAAACCAATTATATCATTAATATGTGTAACATAATCATAATGAATCTTTAATTAAGTGTTTAATACAGTAAATGAACTACCTATGATCTCTATATAACCTAATATGATATTTAAATTGACTACTACATGTTTAAGTACGTTAAAAACCCTAATTTACTACTATTGGGAATGATAATCAAATTAATCATGAACACTTGATTATTAATTCGTATAGGTTCCGTGAAGCGGGAGTGATCCGTGACTCTTCTTGTGTGACTTTTCTTTCTTTGTCATTTACATTTGAATAAGGTACAGATATTCTGACCTTTTCAGTAAAGGTTTCGCATGATTTATTTTCTCTTGCTATCTTTCATTATTAGGGTTCCCTAACCCATTGCTATGAAACCCTTTTGTTTCTGAACCTTTTCTGTTTGAACCTTCGTTTAACTGAACCTTCTGATATGACCTTCTGATCTGACCTTCTGATCTGGACTTCTGATTTGGACTTATGATATGAACCTCTGAAATGTATTTCTAACCTGACTATTATGACCTAAGTTCTGTATCATTTTATGATATTCTGTATGACCTATTCTAGTTTGACACCCGAGCCAAATTTATTTCACTAGGCATGGGGGTTCCATGTTCGTGTCAGTGATGCACCTCTGACATGACTCTAGGGCAGTAGAGTGATGTTCTGCCACGTCCCTTGGTTGGTGTGCATATATATTTGTTATATGTTTGGGTAGGGGCGTATGGATGCATCGTAGATCTGTTTCTGTTTATGATATGATATTGTCTGGTGAATGTGGCTGTGTGTGCAATACACGTCCTTCACATTTCTGGGAGCTAGCTACTCCACCCATATGAGGACACCCCTCATTATTGTCTGATTATCTGAGATGTCTCCCCTCTATATTTATATTTATGAAGATGTGTGAATTATGATTATGACATGATATCTGTTTCTGGGATCGTGGTAGATGACTATCAATTACCTTCACCTTATTTCTGTTTCAATTACTTTGATTATATTTCAGTTATATCCGTTACACCATATTCAGTATTTGTTTCTGTTTCATATTTCTTCGTTGTTATATCTGTCCACCGAGCTTGTAAACCTCAGCCGCATTTCTTTTCTCCGTGGCAAGTATTCAAGATAGCTGTTGGGATAGCTTTCTTGGCTTGAGTGTAGAGTTGAGTGAATATTTGACCATAGTAATCTTAGTCAAGATTAATTATGTAAGATTTCCCTTTTATTTATGTTTATATATGTTTCTGATATGCCACCATATTTGTAATACTTTTACCCTCATCGGGTTGGGGTGTTACAACACTTGAGGAAGATGATGAGGATACACCCATACCTGCACTTAGTGCAACTGTGGATGGCCAAGTTTTATATGTTCCTGAGAAATCCTTGAGAAGAAATCTTCGCTTGGATGACTCTTATGGTACCATATCAATGGCCTCTAAAGACATTTTAAATGGTATTTTAAATTTGGGGTATGATACATCAAATGGTAGACTCACTTTTAATAAAGGGATGTTTTTCACCCAAATGGAGATTTTTAATACACACCCTTCTTCACTGCTTGAGTACCAAAAGATCATCATGGGAGCAGTTCAATAGTAATATTGCTACTGCTCTTGTGTGTTTTTCTAAGCATGAAAAATATAATTTTTCAAAATTAATTTTTGATCACATGGTGAGGAATGCAGATTCTCCACACAAAGTTTTTAATGTACCCAAGGTTTGTTCAACTGATTTTAAAAGCAAAACAAAGCATTTTACTTCCTCATAACAGGACTATTGCCACTCCTTGTTTGTAACAAAAAGTTTTTCAAAACATGACTATGAATACACAAGGGTGGAATGGGGAAGTAAAGCCATTATCAGATGCTATGCTTTCTTTTCTAACATAGGTACAGGGTGCTGGGTCAGTAAACCCAAATTATCCTCAAATCACACCCATTGTGGTTCCTTCCACATCCCATACACCAACTCTCACCCAGATTTATAGGAGGAGGTCTAAACAGCCAACTCCTCCTACCATAACACTCAATGTGCCTGAACCATTTGGCTTAGGTAGAAGTAGTGGTGGTGCAATAGTATTTTCTAGTCCAACTAGGGAAGAAACTGAACCAATGTACCATGATGCACCTTTCCCAATAGGTAACGCAGTTGGAAGTGCTGAGGGCAGTTCTAACTTTGTGGAATTGATGGAAATTTGTACAAAGCTAACCAAACAGGTAGCTACATTGGAAGAAGAATTGGCAAAATCTAAGGAGCTTCAAAAGGAGGTTTATTCCAAGATGGCTGACAGGATAAAGAAACTTGAAGATGAAGTGAAGCTACTCAAGGCCAAGAGAAAGACAAAGATTGTGGACTCCTCTTCAACCTCAGATGCTAATGACTCAAGTGGTGATGATGATGAAGATTCTTCCAAACAGGGGAGGAAAACTGACTCACATACTGAGGGGAGGAGATCGGATTTCACTAAAAAGGGTAATAATGAAGGTGCTGATGAAGAGCTTCAACAACAAGAAAAGGAAATTCAACAGGAAGAAGGTACTGCTGCTCCAACACCTCAAGCAGTTCAAATTGAAGAAGGTACTGCTTTCATTCACAGAGAAGAAACTGATGATGAAGTATATGAAAGAAAGAGGAAAGCTAAAGGTAAAGTTTATATGGAAGAAGAAAAAGAAACTCAACCTTCTAAAAAAATGAAAGCAAGGAAAGATACACAAATAGATAATGATGAAGAATTAGCAAGGAAAATTCAAGAAGATGAGATGTCTGTTGCAAGCTTCATGGAGGCACAAAGAATTCAGAATGAGAAGATGGCTTCTGATCCTACTTTGGCTTATCAACCAAGTGAAGAAGAAATTGAGCATATGATTAACACAGATCCTGAAGTAAAGGCCAAAGCAATTAAACTCATTGCTGACATGAGTCTCACATCTGAACAAAGATCTGCACAATTCGTAGATTTCATCCAAATGAAGAATGATCAAGCTCTTGATGACATGATCAGTTCAATCAAGAAAGGACAGAAGAGACCAAGAAAACCATCCCAAGCTCAAGTAATAGCAGGAATGTAGAAATTTTTATGTATGCAAGCTGGTTGGAAGATGACTCAACTTAAAGGCAAAAGCTATGAAGAAATACAAGCTTTATACTACAGAGCTTTCAGAAGAAATAAAGATTTCATTCATATGGATTCTCAAGAAGAAAAGACAATATATCTCAGATCTGCAAAGAAACAAAAGGCTATAGAAGAAACCTCCAAAGATCAAAGTAAAGAGGATGAAGAATTAACTGAAGATCAACTTGGAGAAATGATTGCTATTGAATCAGATCCTGGAGACTTCTCTGTAGAACCTTTTCAAACAAAACATCCTATCACTGATTAGGAAATTCATACTTATTAATTTGGATCAAGTTGGAAGATCATAAGGGTAGGTGGACAAGCAGCTTCTTTTACTCAATTTGAAGAACTCATTAGATCATGTGATAGAGAGGACTTAGACACATTATGGAAGATGGTGAAAGACAAGTCTAGATCAGGTGGTCTTGAAGATATCAAAAACAAAGGAGCTATGGGTTTACTTTCAAAGATTATATGAACCTGATCCAAGTGACAGATATTGGAAGTTTGAATCCCACAACATGAACACATTATGGAAGTTCTATGACTCCCGTGATGTTCATCATGTTTCTACTCAGAATGGAGTTGATATATTCATGTTAGCAGAGTAAGAATACCCTCTCAGGTCTGGAATTCTCATAGTAATGCTATCTGTGAAGCTGAGATGTTGGGAAAGAACACAAGTTGATGAAGACCTGCTACAGAGAATACATAATCAATGTTTAAAGGCTGACAGTGAATTAAGGAAGAAGTAGGGTGTTTGGAAGAATCTGCACATCATCAAGGATGAGAGATAATTCACCAAACTTATTCATTTGGAGAGAAATCATAAGTTTAGGGGAGGATTTTTGGAAATTATCCTCATCAGTATAAACAAGCTTGAAGACAAAGTTCCTACTACTGAAGAATACATAGTTTGTACTGCTTATGTTATAGCAGAATAGGAAAGATATGTAATGATATAATAGAAAAGATATGGTGTATATCTTATTGTAATAGTTTGATACGTATATTATTTTACCTGTAAAGGACTCCTTGTGTCTATAAAAGAAGATCCTAGATTAGGGTTTTAGAAATCTCTTGAAAATCTCTAGCATACGTATTGTGATAGCTTCAAGGTTGTAAACCAAAGTGATATACTTGATAACTCGTATTATTAATAATAATATTAAAGTAGTTTATTCACTCATTGTTCATTATACTTATATACTCTCATACACATCATACTTACAAATATTCTAAGTGTTTACTAGTGTATTTCGCTTGCTAGTTAATATTACTCAAAGTATCTATCTAACACAAGGTGTATGTTTAGATCCTCCACAATATCCATAAAATAAACTGAAGAAGCTCAAACACCTATGATATCACATGTGATATCACAGGTGGTATCACATGTGATATCAACGGTGATATCCATTGTGATATCACATGTCATATCACATGTTCATCCATCACCAACACTGATTCAACAAATAGAAGGAAGCCGACACACTTGTGATATTACAAAATGTAAAGTAGTACGAACTTGCAAGTTATCAAAATGAATATCAACGGAGATATCTTTTGATTTTCATGTGGTAGGTTATAACTTGTTGAAAATAGAAAAAAATGATATTCAAAACTCGTTTGATGTGATTTGTTTATCTGATTGCTTCATATTAAAGTTGTATTAGTTGTAATTTTTTAAGTTGATGATATTTTAAAATGCTTCTTAGTTAAACTATATTATATGACATGCACTTTTCTAGTTACTTCCATAATCCTTGTATTTCTTCGTTCTTTCACAAAATGCTTCATCTCTTCCTCGTTCGGATGTTCGGTTGCAGAAAATGGCCCTGTCAAAAATTGCAATTGTGGTTGAAGAGAGCACAACATATCTATAAAATAAACTGAAGAAGCTCAAACACCTTTGATATCACATGTGATATCACAGGTGATATCCATTGTGATATCACATGTGATATCAACTGTGATATCACCAGTGATTGCACATGTCATACCACAGGTTCCTCCATCACCTACACTGATTCAACAAATAGAAGGAAGCCGACACACTTGTGATATTAAAAAATGTAAAGTAGTACGAACTTGCAAGTTATCAAAATGAATATCAACGGAGATATCTTTTTATTTTCATGTAGGAGGTTATAAGTTGTTGAGAATAGCAAAAAAAAATTATTTTCAAAACACATTTGATGTTTTTTGTTTATCTGATTGCTTCATATTAAAGTTTTATTAGTTGTAATTTTTTAAGTTGATGATAATTTAAAATGCTTCTTAGTTAAACTATATTATATGACATGAACTTTTCTAGTTACTTCTATAATCCTTGTATTTCTTCGTTCTTTCACAAAAGGCTTCATCTCTTCCTCGTTCGGATGTTCGGTTGCAGAAAATGGACCAGTCAAAAATTGCAATTGTGGTTGAAGAAAGCACAACATATCCATAAAATAAACTAAAGAAGCTCAAACACATGTGATATCACAGGTGATATCACCGGTCATATCCATTGTGATATCACATGTGATATCAACTGTGATATCACTGGTAATATCACCGGTGATATCACATGTCATATCACAGGTGCCTTGATGAGTGATTAATCACACATCCTTTTTAGACCTAAATCAGACCAAATACACCAAATACTAACCAAAAATGCCAAGAGAACGTATGTTTTTGTATTTGTGTATGTGCAGGTACGGATATATGAAAAATGAACAAAAACAAGCCAAAATCGAAAAAAATGAGCACGAGAATGGAAAAAGGTCGAAAGCCAGAGCCGGGGAAGCAAAATGACAAAAGAAAGCTCAAATTGTCAATAGAAGTCCTCAGGAATTCATAAAGTTGCATAATTGGTCCCTAGTCAAAGTTTGAAGAGATTGACGACTTTAGTCCTTCAATTTTCAGATAATTACAAAAATAGTCCTTTGAAAGAATATTTGAAGAAAAGTCATAAACAATCCTCCATGATTCAGAGATTGTCAACAAAGGTCCTTGATTACATTTTGGATGATTGTCAGTTTCAGTCCTAAAATTTCAGATTTGTCACATTGATCCTTATGATATTAATCCTAAACCTATAACAAGCAAAACCTGATACAAAAAAAATACTTATACCCAAAATACCCAAGCCCATAATACTTCACAGCCCATTCCTTTACACCAATAAACCAAGCCCACCCTTCTTTTTATTTTACCCGATCCATCACCCTTTAACCCTTGGTCAAATATACCCACACCCGGTCTTCAAACTAATAAAAAAACCATCCCAAACTCACCCCACCCCTTTTTACCCCCAAAATCCCCAGATTTACTGTTCCATGAACCCTAGGTTTTACCCCACCACCAAATTAAACCTCGTAAATAATTATTACCCAATGATTGGGCATTCTAGAAGGTGTCAGGGATAGCAGGGACACGTGGTCCAATCAGGAGAGACACGCAGGATCACATCATGTCACGAAAATTAATCCTACGGCTGTGATTATTAGAGTGGTAAGCAAGGGATGATCAACGGATTCTAATGCACTCAAAGAAACACAAGAAGGCGTGGATTGCCAACGTGGACTACTAGAAGGATCCCACGCTCCTCATCATCAGCTTATAAATACTCCCCCTCACACCATGTATTAGTTGTTAGATGTTAGGTTAGGATTAGGAGTAGAAGTAGTTTTAATATTTCAATTTCAGCTTATTGTATCTCTGTTTTTAAACTTTGTAATCAAATTTCATTTTTAATATAATTCAAGTTTTCAATTAATTTCTCTGCAATTTAATTTCCAATACTTATATTTTAATTTTGTTCTCAGCATAATTTCTTCAATAATTCATCCTAGTTTAAAATAATAGTGATGTGTTAGTACAAAAGTTTTAGTTCTGTTCACATTTTGTTTGGGAAAACTGTGGTTCAAATAGCTATATTTCAATAAGCATAAGCTTATTCCTGGGAGTTAAAGGCAGCCAAGAGGAGCATTTGGCCTGTCTTAAAGACAGGCTGTGAGGGATCACCTCTCTGTTTGGCTGAGAGGTGGTAGTAAGTTTCTTCATTTTAAATTCTGTCCTTTCAATACTGTTTCATTGTTATTATTATGCTGATATAGAATTTAGGTTATTTGATTTCTCTGTTTTTCTGTTTGTTTGTTATTTATTTGTGTTGATTAGTTGCCTAATAGTAACTGTTTGAGCATTTGTAAGTCCTTTTCTGAGTTTTCAGCTTAAAACTACTTAGATCTGTTTTAGTTTGGTTAACTGTGTTTGATTCTTAGAGTTTGAGAGAATTTTTTTTGAGCATATTGATTCATTATTCAGATTAGAGAGAGTAGTTTGGATAGGTTGATTGTATTCGTTTAGTTAAGTAATTGCACCAGATAAGTTTAAGTAGTGTTTGACAGTTTATATGCATATTTGGAGTTGTTATCTGATTGGTTCAGGGGTGTTTGGATTAGGATTTAAACCTGTGTTCCACTTGCTTTCTTACTAAAAATTTGGTTCCATCATCTTAGTTTAGGTTCATATAGGTAGAGTAGGTTCATATATTCATAGTTATTTTAGCAAAAGTCAATGTTGAAGGGAAACTCAATTTATGCCTGCTAGTGTGCTATTCTCAATCTACCGTTGTTTGAACTGATGCATTTTAAGTTTCTCTAAGTGTTTTTAATGGTTAAAATCCTTTAGTATACATCTAGGGTGAATTGTGATCTATTGAAATTAGGCTTAGTCAAATCTAGGTGCATTATAAATAGTCAAAATACCACAGGCCTGCAGCCCCCATAGGTTCAAGTACTGCTGATCTAGGGTCCTTTTAATGGTTCAATTTGGCTTAGAAGTTGGTTTATTTTGGTTTTTCTAGTAGCCAGTAGTATAGACCATCTTTTGCCCCATAAGCTCTCTGTCCCGAGCTTATGTGCTCAGCTTATTGCCTTGTCTAGTTGAGTGGTTCTAAGCAAGTAACTGTTTTAAGTTTTAGGCCTGCAAGTGTTAGTTTGAGCTTAAATTCTGAGGTTGTTGATTCTTATAAGTTCATTTGTGTTTATAATTACTTGTTTCTTTGTTTTGGACCCAATTGCTTAACTTGTTTCCATCACTGCTTATTCCACATATAGCTTATTGTAACTGTTTGTTGCCCATTTTGCGTTTCTAAGTCATATTTGGTATAAATATTGTTCCATCAAGCTTCTTAGAATCAAAAAGTCACTTGGTCAAAGTGTGGGTCGACTTGGTCAAGGAGTGCTTATTAATAAGCACTCCAAATAAGCAGTTTCAAGCTTATATGCACTTTTCTGAATTATTTTTCATTCCAAAATTTTTTCTCAAGCTCATTTTAATATTTTAGAATTTCTGTAATTTTTTTCAAATTTTTCTGAGTCCATTTACTATTTTTTATATTTTATTTTCATTTTTATTCAATTTTAAATACATTTTAATTACTAAAAAATCCAAAAAAAATCTGAAAAAGCCAAGAAAAATCCAAAAATATTTTAGAAATTTATTTTCATTTATTTTAGAATTTTAGAAATTTATTTTGCATTTTTCCTATTTATTTTGGATTTATTTTGAATTTTTAATTAGATTTAATAGTTTTTAATTTCTAAAAATTACACAAAAAGCCAAAAAAAATTAGTTTTTAGTTTTAAAATTACTTTTTTGTTATTTTATAATTTTCAAAATTTATTTTTTATTTTTCTCACTTTATTTACATTTTCTTTTAATTATTAATTAGATTAAATAGTTTTTAATTCATAAAAAATTAATAAAAAGTCAAAAAAATATTTTTCTTTTTCTCAAAATTTTCTTTTATCATTTTTAACTTTTCAAAATTATTTTCAAGTCCGTAGGAGTAGTGTAGCTTAAAAGTCGCGTTTTATTTCGTACGTTAACGTTTATTTTACGTTTAAGTTTACGTTTTCGATTCTACGTTACGTTTTACGCTTGTTTATTTGATTTACGTGCTTAGTTAGTCATTTGTGCTTCATTTACTATTTCATTAGTGTAATCTCACAAAAATCACTTTTTACCACTTTCACGACACGTTTCACGAATCGGGAAATGAGAATTCCATTCACAGCTTCGTTGGGACACGACCCGGGGAAATACTTTCCTAAGCATTTCTTCGTTAAAACAAACCTATACTGAAACGACTACATCATGCCTCCATCACCAACACTAATTCAACAAATAGAAGGAAGCCGACACACTTGTGATATTACAAAATGTAAAGTAGTACAAACTTGAAAGTTATCAAAATGAATATCAACAGAGATATCTTTTGATTTTCATGTGGTAGGTTGTAAGTTGTTGAAAATTGAAAAAAAAATGATATTCAAAACTCGTTAGATGTGTTTTGTTAATCTGATTGCTTCATATTAAAGTTGTATTAGTTGTAATTTTTTAAATTGATGATAATTTAAAATGCTTCTTAGTTAAACTATATTATATTACATGCACTTTTCTAGTTACTTCCATAATCCTTGTATTTCTTGGTTTTTTTCACAAAATTCTTAATCTTTTCATCGTTCGGATGTTCGGTTGCAGAAAACGGCCCAGTCAAAAATTGCAATTGCGGTTGAAGAAAGCACAATATATCCATAAAATAAACTAAAGAAGCCCAAACACCTGTGATATCACAGGTGATATCCATTGTGATATCAACTGTGATATCACCGGTGATAGCACATGTGATATCACAAGTTCCTCCATCACCAACAATGATTCAACAAATAGAAGGAATATGACACACTTGTGATATTACAAAATGTAAAGTAGTACGAACTTGCAAGTTATCAAAATGAATATCAACGGAGATATCTTTTTATTTTTATGTGGGAGGTTATAAGTTGTTGAAAATAGCAAAAAAATGATATTCAAAACTTGTTTGATGTGTTTTTTTTTATCTGATTGCTTCATATTAAAGTTGTATTAGTTGTAATTTTTTAAGTTGATGGTAATTTAAAATGTTTCTTAGTTAAACTATATTATACGACATGCACTTTTCTAGTTACTTTCCTAATCCTTGTATTTCTTCGTTCTTTCACAAAATGCTTCATCTCTTCCTTGTTCGGATGTTCGGTTGGAGAAAACGGCCTAGTCAAATATTGCAATTGTGGTTGAAGAAAGCACAAAATATCCATAAAATAAACTGCAGAAGCTCAAATTCCTATGATATTACAGGTGATATCACCGGTGATATCCTATGTGACATCACATGTGATATCAACTGTGATATCACTGGTGATAGCACTTGTTATATCACCGGTGATATCACCTTTGTTATCACAGGTTCTGATACGTGGGAATCGCACCAGGCTTTACCTCTCGAGGGATCTCGAGAAGCTTACAACCCCCATCAGGCAGTGTACCTGATCGTTGTAGTATAGTATAGTGACAAGTACCGGGGGATTGATCGTTCAACTCAGGAATAGTGTCGCTGATGAGTGCTCAAACACTCACTATTTTTTGTCAATCTAAACTGCAAAAACAATAAAAAACACTCAATAATGCATCAAAATACTGAAAATATTACAAAATTGTGTTTTATATGTTTTAGATGCAAAATGAGTAAAAACAGTTGAAAAACGTACAAAGTTTGCATAATTGGCAGTTTCAGTCCCCCAACTTTCAAAAATTGGCAAAAATAGTCCATGAGCACTTATTTTAAAAGAAAAATCACCAAAGGTCCTTTTGAGATTATAAGTTGTCATATTTAGTCCTTTGGTGAAAATTTTCAAAAGTTTTAAGAATTTACAGGTTTGGTCCCTAGAGTTTCAGATTTTGGCAAGATTGGTCCCTGGTGAAATATTTTTGGAAGAAAATTTAATATTGGTCCTTGGGAATTCAAAAGTTATCACAAATGGCCCTTTGATAAAAAGTTTGAGGAATTTACAAAATTGGTTCCTACAGTTTCAAATTTGGCAAAAGTGGTCCCTAGAATTTCAAAACATGGAAAATATCAATTGTGGTCCTTGTACTATTCATAATTGGCAAATTACACCCTTGTGATAACTATGGAAAATTGACAAAATCAGCCCTCAAGTTTCATGAATTACAAAGTAGTCCTTGTCATTTATACCTAAACCTAAAACTAATAGTCCAAATCTAAACCAATCCAAGTCCAATACCAGCCCACCCATGTCTTTGGCCCATTACCCTTACCCACAGCCCAATCCACCACAAAACACAAACAATAAAAACTACACCTCGTTTTTACAACTCCCCCTGCGATCAACTTTAGTCAAACCAAGCCACCTCCCTCCCACTTGCCTGCAACAAGCCCTGCGCACTCCACCTTCCCCATCCCTACAACTTACCTCTCCCATCCTATGTCCCCTCCACCTCCTACTCAGTCCAAAATGCATTTAATGCTCACAAATATCTCCAAGAAACCCTCCCAGTTGCAAAACCTGCCAAAACCAAACTTCCCGCCAAAAAACCAATTTGATGGCCAGGATTCATTGGACCAATCCAAGGGCTAGGATCAAGTGGGATTTGCTCAAGACACAAGTGGAAGCCTAAAAAGTCTTTTATAAGAAGAAAAGAAAGGAGCAGAGAGAAGTATTACTTAATTAGATTAGGAGTAGTGTCGTTTTTAGAGTAATCACTTTTTCAGTTGTAATCTTTAGGTAAATAAAGTTGTAATCAATCTTTCTAGTGTAACATGAATCATATTTCACCTTAATTTCAAGTGATCTTTACAAATTTCAGTTTTGGCAATTTTGAATGAAATTGACAATTTCGCTTAATATTGTTAAAAGTTGTTATCAGTGTTTCCTTAAGCTCATTTATGTTCATCTAAAAGCTTTCTTAAGTTTCTATGGTGTGTCAATCAGTTTAGCTCATATTTACAAAAATTAGTAAAAATTCCAAATAAATAGCAAATAATTCAAAAATTAGTGTTGAGGAAGATTAATGCAAGGAGCATGGTGGAAATTGGAATGCCATGGGTTTAGTAGCTTAGTGGTAAGCTTATAGGAGTGTTATCTTGTTCTGATTCATTGGTTTGCAGCTTGGGTGCAATTGTAAGCAAAATCTAATTTTTTGCTTATTACTGTATAACTGCTTATTCTATGCTTCTTCATGTTGCTTTGTGCTTATTAGGTGTAGATTAGTAATATTATAGCCTAAAATCAAGTCTTAGTTCATTAATCTCCATTTGAGCTTAAATCCTTAGTTTAACTGCCAAAATAGCTTAATATAGAATTTTAGGTGTTTGTTGTTTAAACCAGTGTTTCTGTGCTTATTTCATCTCATTTTATCATATTAGATTGTTATAATTCAGTTTCTTAGCTCAATTCATCCATTTGCTTCAAAAATCAAGAATTAGCACATTTAAAGGGGTGTTTGGCAAAAGCTGTTTCAAAGTACTTTGAGGTGTTTTTGTTGTTTTTTTTAGTTAAGACATGTTACATTAGGTTTATTTAGATTAGTCAAGCCATAAAATTCAAGTTCCTTTTAACAAAAGTCAAAAATCACCATTTGATCCCCTTAACCTATTAACTGTTAAGGTTTAGGGATGGTAATCCCCTCATTTCCATTCATAAGTAATTAGGATAGGTTAATTTAACTTCATTGTCACTTAATATATCAATCTCAGTCGTTAGGTTAAGATCAAAACTCAAAATAGTCAAAGTTTCAAGTTTACATAAAAAGTCAAATTTTGCCTTTGTGCAGAAAATCCACTTTTTGTGGGAAATGTTTTGATTTTTTTGTTGCGATTCAGAACTTGTGCTTTTCACATGTTGTAGTGTCCCACCTAGACTTTAGAGTCTCACTATTAGCTTATTTTTGTGATTTTTTTTTCTTATAGCTTATTTGATTGCTCAAAGTGGCCTGCAGGCCTAAGCACTCCCCTGCATCAGTTTTTCGCCCATTTTCCATAGCTTTTTCTGGCTTCATTAGTGGACCCCACCCCCTGCTTATTAGCTTTTTAGAAATCCAATAAGCTGGTCTTAAAGGCCTATGGCTTATCTTTAGGTTTAGAGCTTATTAGGTAGGGCTGCAAGTCCCTTGTATTTGGTCCATTTCACATATAAGCTGAGTGCTCAGCTTGAAAAGCCAAAGTTCCAAGCCCCCCCCCCCCCCCCCCCCCCGACTTCAATAGTGGGTCCCAAAGGTTGAGCTTTAGCTTTTTGAAAAGCCAATAAGCTCAGCTAATTGGATCCACTTTTTGTTTGGGCTTCCAACCATCCTTGTGAGCCCCACAGGCCTGTAAAGTATGCCATTTACCATTGTTTCTTTCTAAATAGTTCATTGTGCCTAAGCACTCGTTTTGGCTTGTGGCCAGGGCTTATCTAAGTTTTTTCAGTTGAGTTGAGTTTGTTTTCATATATTACACTATACCTGACCTTTTTGTGCAATCTGCTTATCAACTGCTTATTTGCCCAATTCAGCTTATTAGTGGGCTTGTCTAACTTTTTATAATTTTTTTAGGTTTAGTATATTATTTTAGAATTTCCATAAAATTTTCAGATTTTTATAAGCTTATTTAGTACTTTTCTTAATTAATATTAGTTTTTAAGTATTTTTAAATCATTTTAAATTCATAAAAATTAAATAAAAAACCAAAAAAATTAATTTCAGTTTTAAAATTAGTTTTAAGTTATTTTAGAATTTTCAAGATTAAATTTTTATTTTTCTAGTTTAAAATAATATTTAAGTGTATTTTAGTATAATTTAAATTAGTTTAAAATAATTAATAATTAGTTTTTAATTAATAATAATTACATAAATAGTCAAACAAATAATTTTCTATTTCCAATAATTTTCTTTTATCATTTGGATTCTAAAAATATAATTTTCACATCCGTGAGATTTATATTGGACAGAATTCATGTTTTATTTTGTACGTTAAACGTAGTTTTAATTAATCGTACGCGTTTTGGGTTTTTAAACGTTTTTAGGTATCTAGTTTTCACGTAATCATTTTCATAGCTTATTTAAGCTATTTTCTTTCACATTCCATTAGTTTAATCAATCACTCACATTTATCTTTTTCTCATTCAAATTCACCAGATCTCAAACCCCTTTTGAATACAATTCACACCTCGTCGGGACATAACGACCCAGGGAAACACTATATTCCACGGAGAATTGACTCTAGGCTGTTTGACCTTGTTGACCATCTACCTGGTCCATTTAGGTTGACCGTTAAGAGCCAATCAGTCGCTAGGATTAGAAAGTCTCATAAACTAAGTCTAGAGGTGAGGGATGATTCTTTTTTTATTTCTATGTTTTATAAAAGCAATTCTCGGGTTTTGGAAGAGTGGGCGGAATTAGTTGCTAGCCAACTAACCCAATAACTAAAGATGCAATCAAAATAAAATAACAAAAATGAAATGAAACTAATTAAACTAGTGTGGTGTAAACAATGATGGGGAAACTTGTGTTTACTTAGGTTTCATTACTCCCTAGATATCTTTTACAGGTTGATAGCTTGTTACAATTGCATGGATGACGGGTCATATTCCTTAATACTAGTCGTAGGGCCGTGTACAATATTCCCTAACTCTATAGGATCCTACTTCACTCCTATGTCGAGCCGTTAGAAGCTCCTAACATGGGATCATTAGAATTCTCCTACGCATTAAATACAACCAAATATCGTAGTACACCTCCAATCATGTTTCTTAAGACGTTCAAGCAAGTTACCAATGGAAGTCTGCCAGTTTTCTTAAGCCTAACATCGAATACAATCATCCGTAACAAATATAAACAAACAATCAACCCATAATTAACATCTAGGTTTCACTACATCTAAGCAAACACAAAAGTAATATAGCCGAGCATGTTAAATTGAACACAAGCGTAAGATATATTCAAACAACACATAGACATATTGATTGAATTGAAAGAATACTTATCTCAAATTGAATATGAAAGTTGCACACTAATGAATGAAATTTGGAAAACTATATATAGATTTTACAGGGTGACGGGGTCAAGAAGGAATTTGTGACGCCGTCAACTCGCAGCCTATAATGAAATCATATTGCCTAGATCTGATTTTGACGCCGTCATGTAGGAATTTCTTCTGGGCCATCACTAGCAAATGGACCATGACGGCCTAGGTGACGCCGTCATCTGCTATGCTTGAAAACACTCTGAACCGTCACGTATATCTTCCACTTCCACCTCTTTTGTAACTCTTGACGCCGTCACTTGGAGACTTTTGACGCCGTCAGGTACTGTTCCTAGCAAGGAAAATTAAGACTTTGCCGTTTTCTTCACTTTAATGCTCCAAAAACGTCCAAAATGCTTCCTTTTCTAAATTTCTCTCCAAAAGTACAAAAGGAACGATTTAGGTCAATTTTTGATCAAATAATCTCGACTTCGGGCTTAAATGAACCCTTAAAAATGGTTCACTTTTCCCCTCATCAAATACCCTTACACTTGAGATTTGCTTCTCCTCAAGCAAATGCGCTTTTATTCTAATCAAAATACAAGTTATGGGTCATTTAACACTAATATAAAAGTAATTACAACAAATAATCATTCCACTAAAGACCAAAGACAAGCACGGAGGTCATACACTAGCACCTCACAAATAGTCTTTAGATACTCACATCTCTCGGGTGTAATAAAGTATATATCACAATATGGAAATGGAAAACATCTCTCACCACCTGTCATAGCAAAGTAGATTACCATAGGCTTGGGAAAGGATCAAACATCCACCACTTGGCGTAAGCACCTAGGATAAACTATCAAAGAGGTCTTTCAAAGGGTTATAACGTTAGGTGTAGGGATATGAAATACACGGTTTTGTTGGATAAAGGAAATATTTACTGGTGGCGAGTTAGTCATCTTGGTTAATTACACGTACAATATGGCGTTGCTAAGCCAAGACTCGACTCGACATAAGCTAATAAATCAAAAATAACAAAAACACAAAACATACATAGAATAAAACGGGATGGTAGTCCGTATATTTTTCTCATTTCTTTTTCTATTTTTTTTTCTTTTTCTTAATAATTTCGATTTTTTTTTTTTTTTTTTTTTTTTTTTTTTTTTTTGCATACACTCTTACCCTACCACAAAAAATAATACATCATAGGGAACGTACATTCCCCTTACACTTGAATTTTTACATACTTTACAATAAACTAATCTAATGACTCGAATTAAGATAATCAAAACACTTGGAGTACTTTTAAGATTAACGCATATATGGGGGTAATATATGATGTTCTTCCCCATTACTCCAAAACATAATTACTTTACCCATGAGTCCC
This sequence comes from Artemisia argyi, assembly GCA_030686995.1. NCBI lineage: Eukaryota > Viridiplantae > Streptophyta > Magnoliopsida > Asterales > Asteraceae > Artemisia > Artemisia argyi. Next base: position 132,202,055 of record CM060677.1, read on the forward strand.
AATCGTCCCAAAACAATATGTACAAGATATGACTCGACTTAGCAACCATGTAATCAATTAGATAATTAACTAAGGGTTTAAACATGTAACAATAATGCACTAAAGATGAGTGCATACACGGAAGGCTAAGGCGATTTGGTTGCACATTTGGGTGGGTTGTAACAAATTCTTCCTTTAAGTAAAATGCTTAAAGGTAAAAACAAAAAGATAGGCTCGGAGGGGTGTACTAGGGGTTTCGTGTACTAAAAATGAGTACAACGCTAAGGTGTGGGAAAAATTAATTGACTTTACTAGCCAAGTAATATGACTTAAATGGTCAAGTAATTATGATACGGGTTTAACACAAGGGTGATCCTAATGCCTCTTATCATGTAGTAAATCCTACTACACGAATGTAGTCTCACTAGCAGTCTCGGGATGCGTCACTAACGCAAGTTCTAGAATCTAAATGCTACTCGTACACTCATAAGCACTAATAGTAAATGCTTTTCCTATCAAATCTAAAGGCGAACCTCACATATTTAGGTGGAAAAATTTTCTGAATGGTACGGTTTTGTGCTAGTCATACAACTCCTATCCATGAGACGCTTGCTAAGGCTAAAGTTTCACTCCTAAATGTTGTAAAAAAATTTAAATTTGGCGCTAAAATTACACTAACAAGTATTTCTCTTAGTTTTATTACACACCTACCATCGAACAAACAAACTTAAGTGCAATTGTATCCTATAAGGTATCATCATTTACCCTCCCCTTACACTTAGGATGAACATTGTCCCCAATGTTCAATTAAAAAATGTAAAAGTGAAATAGGTAAAAGAATGAAAGCAAATACTCCCTTGATTCGTTCGGTGTGGATAGTGTGGTAACAAGGTTAGATCTTCCTCCAAGAAAATGAACATTCAAAGCTTCTCTTCCAGAAAAATAAATCATCTTCTTGTCATATATAACCTGTTAAACATGAGAAAACAAACAAGGCAACCTCGCATAAAATCGGCGGCAATCTATATATACTAACAAGTCCTAGAAAACAATGTAAGATATAATGCTTATGGAATGAATGTTTAAAAAATTAACAAAAACTTTAAGACTCCGTTAAAAAACAAAACTCGCAAAATTTCCAGAGTTTTACACATGACGCCGTCAGGAATTAACTCCTAACGCCATCAGAAGTGACCTGCAGAAATCTTTATGTTAAATTTCTGGAAAAACTTATGTTCTACTTCCTAGAAAAACCTGCAAAACATCATTATGACTCTATACAAGCATTTGACTCTAACAAATACTAATATACATGTTCATTTATTATTGTGGCGAATCAAGATCAATTTCGTTCTTATAAACAAATTTGGGGTTTCCCCTTACACTTAGCTTTTGCAAAATACCTTTATATGAAGTTAAGACGAAGTTAAACAACAAAATAAAGCATTTTCACAATTTTATTTGAAACATGATCTACCAACAATAAAAACAAAGCATGCATACGAAAGCAAATAACATTCAAACACATAAAAATCACACAAAACATGGGTTGCCTCCCAAGAAGCGCTTTTCTTTATTTACGAGTCTTGTAGCTAGACTCAAGGTCATGGGCTATCCTATATGTGTTAACTCCTCATTGAGGACATCTTTGGGATCAAACTTGGGTTTCAACTTCCTATCGGTTTTCTTGGTACGGTATGACCTTTCAAACTTTTCTCCATCCGGATCATATAAAATCATCTTCATATGCCATGATCTGTCATCTTCCTTAAGTGGCTTAGCCCACTTCCATTTGCACTTATTCCCTTCTCTTTTCCACTTGTTCATCTCTATGTTAATAGGCATTACGCATAAGAACTCAATCATTTTCCTAAAGACTAGGGGGTCCTCAAAAGGGTCTAGTTCCTCATCTCTAGCTATGAGTTGTTCCACCGAATGTGTTTTCTCGATGAAATCTTTTTCTAGATAGAATGGGTGTTGAGGTCCTATAAAGTTTCTTTCTATCCAAGGCCCATATCTAGATGGTCTCCTATTCATCTCTACCCAATGCGGTGTCGGTTTGTCCTCACAATCGTAGCTATGCTTCCTAACATCATAAACCGACCAAGTATCGCCCTCTCCTACCGCTATCTTAGATTCCTTACAATCTATCATGGCACTAGCGGTTGCTAAAAATCCTCTTCCTACGAACAATGTGCATGTAGTATCACTAACCAAATCTAGGAAGTGAAAATCCGCTAAAATAGTTAACTTTCCTACTTGAACCACCACATCCTTGATCATTCCGACCTGATGGGCAATACTTCCATCCACTAGACCAATTAGTACTTCCGTCCCCTCTAACTTTCCTAGCTTAAGAGTGGTGAAAAAGGATAAGGGAATCAAGTTGAGGCTTGATCTTAAGTCGGCTAGTGTGACGAAAGCTTCAGATTTTCCTATCTTACAAGGCAAAACAAATATACCCGAATCATCAAGCTTCTTAGGAAACTTGTTTTGAACGAAGGCGGTCCCATTTTTACCCAATTTAAATTTCTCATATTTTTCTAGTAGGGCACTATAGTAGGGAGCAAGGGCTAAGACATCAATGACGGGGCGTTCAAGGTGGAGCTCCTTGAATTCATCGTCAAGGTCTTGTGTAGGCGGTGTTTCAATTATGTTATTGATCGGTTTGATATCGGATGTTTTATTCAATTGGTCCTTTCGAAGAATTTGGGTTTGCTTGAAACACGTGCTCATTGATTTGACCGAGTAGTATTGTGGACAAGAAGTAGGTGACGAAACGGATGATATAGCATTAACGTTTAGTTTCGGGTTCTTGACCGTGTCACTTGGGAGTGCTCCCATTTCTCGGTCATTGAGAACTTTCAACAATGTGTCAATTTTGGTGGTCATCTCGCTTTGCTTTTGTTTGAAATCGACTTCAAACTTAGATATGCGAGCTTCTTGACATGCCATAAACTTGGACATCAACCCTTTAAGATTGTTGGTACTACCATAGTTGTTGGAAGGATTGTTGTTAAAAGTACGGTTAGAAGGTGGACCGTTTAGTTGGTAACGATTAGGTGGATTGGAAGGATTTTTTTGGTTTTGTTTCTACATAAGATTTGGGTGATTTTTCCAAGAAGGGTTGTAGGAATCACCGTAAGGGTTTGGCTCGGGTTTGAAAGTGTACCACTTATCTCCCGCTTCGTTGGTACGCGAGGATGCGTAATCCGCAAAAGCTTGTCCGGGGAGTTCCACGCAATCACGAGTGTCATGGGGACCACTACATAATTCGCATGAAGAAGTGATTTTGTTCACTTGGCTTGAAGGCTTAGGAGCTTTGTAGGATTTCATGAGAAACTTGACTTGGTCCTCAAGTTCCATGATCCTATGGTCGGGAGTGCTAGAATTGTTTGAAGGCAAAGATATTGCCTTGACCGTTTTGTTCAGATCACGGGGATCATTCCAACTTTCGTTGTCATAGAGAGCAAGATTTCTATGAGTTGCCATGATTCTTCCGCACTTAGATCACGTAGCTTGCCACCGGCTGATTGGTCAATGGTTCTCCTTGTGCAGAGATCAATATGGTCATAGAAGATTTGGACTTGGAGCTAAAGATCTATGCCATGATGATGGAATTTTTGGAGTAAGTCCTTGAAACGAGTCCATACTTCATATAGAGTTTCACCTTGACGTTGTTGGAACATCAAGATATCATTTCTAAGCTTGGTAGTTCTCCCCGGTGGGAAAAATTGAGCAAGGAAATGAGTGGTGAGATCATACCATGAGGTGATGGATCCCGCGGGTAAACGCTCAAGCCATTAACTAGCTTGGTCACGTAGAGAGAATTGGAATAGGCGTCATCGGGTCGACTCTCTAGTTGTAACATCAAGGTCTATAGAATCTACGATTTTAAGGAAATCCTTGAGATGTTGATTAGGATCTTTGGAACGAAGTCCGTGGAATGCACATCCGCTTTGCACCAACCGGATGGTGTCGAATCGCAAGGGGGACACATTGGCTCCTTGAGTGAGCTCAATAGTGTTTCGATAGCCTTGGTGGCTAGGACGGGAATACTCTCCTAAGGTTCGGGGCCTAAGAGGTTGGTTTGCTAGTGGTGGGTTTTGTGGGTGGTTTTGTTGTGGTGGGTTGATGGGTTCAAAGATGTTACCACCTTCCATGATGTCGGATGGTAAAGGTTACGAACAAAGACACGAAGAAATAAGATAGACTAAAGAAAACCTAAAAAAAATAAAATCTTCCTAGAAAGGAATCTAGCAAGTAGACCAAATAAAAAGAAATCCTAACATAGACAATAACTATTCCCCGACAGCGGCGCCAAAAACTTGATACGTGGGAATCGCACTAGGCTTTACCTCTCGAGGGATCTCGAGAAGCTTACAACCCCCACCAGGAAGTGTACCTGATCGTTGTAGTATAGTATAGTGACAAGTACCGGGGGATTGATCGTTCAACTCAGGAATAGTGTCGCTAGGATTAAAAAGTCTCCTAGACTAAGTCTAGAGGTGAGGGATGATTCTTTTTGTATTTTTATGTTTTATAAAAGCAATTAAAATCTCGGGTTTTGAAAGAGTGGGCGGAATTAGTTGCTAGCCAACTAACCCAATAACTAAAGATGCAATCAAAATAAAATAACAAAAATGAAATGAAACTAATTAAACTAGTGTGGTGTAAACAATGATGGGGAAACTTGTGTTTACTTAGATTTCATTACTCCCTAGATATCTTTTACAGGTTGATAGCTTGTTACAATAGCATGGATGACGGGTCATATTCCTTAATATTAGTCGTAGGGCCGTGTACAATATTCCCTAACTCTATAGGATCCTACTTCACTCCTATGTCGAGCCGTTAGAAGCTCCTAACATGGGATCATTAGAATTCTCCTACGCATTAAATACAAACAAATATCGTAGTACACCCCCGATCATGTTTCCTAAGACGTTCAATCAAGTTACCAATGGAAGTCTGCCAGTTTTCTTAAGCCTAACATCGAATACAATCATCCGTAACAACTATAAACAAACAATCAACCCATAATTAACATCTAGTTTTCACTACATCTAAGCAAACACAAAAGTAATCTAGCCGAGCATGTTAAATTGAAGACAAGCGTAACATATATTCAAACAACACATAGACATATTGATTGAATTGAAAGAGTACTTATCTCAAATTGAACATGAAAGTTTCAAAGGGTTGAAACCCTTGAAAAAGCTGCAAAATTCGACCTAGGGTTTTTCCCTCAAAGTTGCACACTAATGAATGAAATTTGGAAAACTATATATAGATTTTACAGGGTGACGGCGTCAAGAAGGAATTTGTGACGCTGTCAACTCGCCGCCTATAATGAAATCGTATTTCCTAGATCTGATTTTAACGCCGTCATTTAGGAATTTCTTCTGGGCCGTCACTAGCAAATGGACCATGATGGCCTAGGTGACGCTGTCATCTCCTATGCTTGAAAACACTCTGGACCGTCACGTGTATCTTCCAATTCCACCACTTTTGTAACTCTTGACGCCGTCAGGTGCTGTTCCTAGTAAGGAAAATTAAGACTTTGCCGTTTTCTTCACTTTTATGCTCCAAAAACGTCCAAAATGCTTCCTTTTCTAGATTTCTCTCCAAAAGTACCTAAAATTACAAAAGGAACGATTTAGGGAAATATTTGATCAAATAATCTCGACTTCGGGATTAAATGACCCCTTAAAAACGGTTCACTTTTCGCCTCATCATGTTCCTCCATCACCACCAATAGATGAAAGCCGACACACTTGTTATATGGCCAAAACGTAAGAAAACGGAGAAAAAAGTATAAAAGCGTAAAAAACACGTCTGAAAATGGATGACAATGTATTAATAATAGACGGAAACGTATGAAACATACGAAAACGTATGAAAGCGTAAAAACACGTTTGAAAACGGACGAAAATGTTTGAAAAATGGACGAAAACGAAAGAAAAAAGATGAAAATGGAGAAAAATGTATGAAAACGAACTAAAACGTAAGAAAACATACGAAAACGGACGTAAACGGGCGAAAACGTAAGAAAACGGACGAAAGCGTATGAAAAAAGACGAATACATATGAAAACAGACGAAAACGTTTTAAAATAGACGAGAACGTTTAAAATGGACAAAAACGTGAAAAACGGACGAAAACATATGAAAACGTGCAAAAACGTCTGAAAAAGGACGAAAACGTATATAAACGTATTAAAACGGAAGAAAATATTTGAAAACGTATAGAAATGAACAAAAACAGACGAAAACGTTTGAAAAGAGATGAACACGTAAAAATAGATGAAAACATATGAAAGCAGAAAAAAACGTGAATTAGAAAAAAAATGAATTAGAAAAAAAGATGAAAAAAAGAACGGAGTTGTAAAAAAAGCAAAAGAAAAAGGAAATAAGAAAAAAATAAAAAATAAAAAAACAAAGAAAACAAAAAAAAAATTGCAAAAAAAAAAAAAAAAAAAAAAAAAAGGCAAAAAAAGAAAAAAAAAAAAGCAAAAAATAATAATATGGAACGTGAATTGGTACAAAAAGAATAATAAGAAATACAAAAGGAAAAAGAAAAAGAAAAAGAAAAAAAAAATATGGAGTTAAGTTTTTAGGGTTTAATCTTATGCTAATCGTTACTATTAGATCAAACTAGATTTATGGTGAGAATTTGTATTTTGGTATGCACAAAAATAAGGGTATATATGTATTTGAATTTTTCCTTAAAAGAGTATATTACTAGAATTAAGATCATTTGAGAAGCAAATTTTTTTTACATACCAAGGGTCTAATCTGCACCCTCCATCTTTATTTGATTTAATGGATGAGATTAATCACAACAATTTAAAAAAGTCACTTTCATCCCTTTTTTCAAATATTAATATTTTTCAAACCGTTAATCGTTAAGCGATGAAAAATATACCGTTACGACGAACATTCAATTATCTTTCTATAGATAGGAACTTTGATATATTTTCGACAATTTTTTTTTTCATTTTTTTTTCACGGTTTTTTTGTGGCCGAAAAAATCACATGTGGTATATAATATGTGATATTACACTAATATCACATGTGAGTTTTTCTGCCACGGAAAAAAAGTGAAAAAAAAAAATTTTTTTTGTCGAAAGTATATAAAATGCCCGTCTATAAAAAGATAATTAAATGCTCGTCGTGATGGTGTAATTATGTTCGCTTAACGATTAATGGTTTAAGTGATATTTAAATTATAAAAAATGGGTGAAATATTAAGATGGTTTTAATCTCAATAATTGATTTCTTTTTAGATGGATGGCGGGGATAAGTCCCTTAGTATATAAAACAACTTTGTTATTTAATATAACTCGACTCATATTACCAAGTAATATCTTCAAGATATAGCTTGTCGATAAGTACAATGCCTCTTAGGGGTTCTTTTCAGTAAAATAATGTTAGCTTCATTTCTGCGACGCCACAACACCTACAGGATGTCTTTGACTACCTCATCAAGACATCTTACAACCTTTCATATATGTGAAAACCACGACGTTGCGACATGCATGTTTCAATAACGTCACTAAATCTTACATATTTTGTTCATCAAGACTTTTTTTTTTTTTTTTTTTTTTTTTTTAAGGGTTACTCAGATAAATTTACGGTAAAAGGTTCTCCCAATAAAATATATTACTAAAAAAAAAGTAAATAAGTACAGCAGTTGAGGGTAGGGCTATAAACAAACTGAACGTTCAATGAACATTTCATGAACCGTTTGGTAAAAAGTTTGTTTATATTCGTTTATTAATTAAATGAACGAACATGAACAATATTTTATGTTCGTTTAGTTAAATGAACAAAAGATGCGTCCGTTCATTTATGTTCGTGAGAATAAAACCTAACCTAGCATAAGAATGACACGCGATATTAATGCATAACATGAAAGAAACCTATCTAATTTGACCATGTAGATGAATGTTATATGCATTAGCATACTTTCATTGTGCACTAGTCAAACCACAATCATCAAGATCGTCATCATCATACAGGCTTTGATCATGAGTATCCTCTTTCCATCTCTCATATAAGCCATTCTTACAAGCTCCACCACCACTCTTGGGACCATCATTCGTCATGTAACTAGAAGTTTCATTTTCGACTTCAAAAACTTCATTATCATCATCATTACTTTCCAAATTCCCAAAATCCATATCCATGAAATCTAGATTATCAGCCTTTTTCCCATCACTTCTTATACCCGAATCACGACCCATGTTAGAACCGCGACCTACACTAGCCTCTTTTTGCATAGGAAGCGGCTTACCATCATCACCGAGAAGCACAAGCTTCCCCTCAATTATTTGAATTTCTATATTATTAATCTTATCAACGAGAGATGTAGTACTTAGACTGTTAAATGAATCAATAGTTGCACTCGCTTGCTTATCCATGTTCCCAATTTTATTACCAAATCCGAATCTTTACTATTTAAAGTAAATGATTGTTCAACAGTAGGCGAATAGTATCACCACTTAATTTAACATTATCCATTGTACTATCATCTATCTCATTAAAAGCAGTAAAAGTATTCGAAGTATTTAACACATTACTAACCTTCGTAAGCTCTTTGGAAGTAGAGGCCACGTTGGTGTTATCATTTAGGCTTGACGTCTTTTTAGTAGATTGTTTTTTTTAACAACCTACCTATAATCCACTCTCTTGTTCTTAGATACCCTAAAAACCTGCTTGTAATGAGATCCTTTTCACTTGATAGTGGTAAATCCATCATTCGACACCTTCTTAGTAGCACCCGAAGCCGAGACTTTGCCCTTTCAAGCCACATTAACTACATATTTAGGTGTAGCTTTGAGGCACTCATCAATAAGATATCCATATAGCAAGCATGTACTACATCGAGGGGGTCCCATTCATATTAAATACGGATAGTTTCTTTCATATGTCCACTTCCACTAAGTTTTGGAACAACCAACACAAGACTATCTCTCAACTCATTAGACGTATTAATTTCAATCAAAGCTCTAGCAAAGCTTCTCATACCCAATATTCCAAACACATCAAGTAACATAGGAGTACTAATTTTTGAAGCAATCAAATTCAATCCATCCAAAGTGTACGCAACTAGGGGAACATCATGAAACTTTACCCAAACTGGAACACATGGCAGATCCTCTTTCAACTTGGTTATCTTGGGCGACCACTTGTTAAGAAAAATTGGAATTCCACGAAGCATTCATGGACCATCACGTAGAACCGCTTTGTCACACCCCGCCACGGCGGAAACGCGGGAGTATAACTTCATGGATATCATCACAACACCTGGTGTCTATATAGAGAACAACTACATGCACAAAAATAGAGCAAAGTACAAACACAAAGTCTTGTAACAATACCCCAAAACAAAATAACCAAAACAAAATCCGAAACAATACATAAATTCAAACATAGATGCTAAACCACTTCCAATGCAACTAAGGTCTCGTCTATCCACATCCTTCTACCTTATCCTTAGAAAGCCCACCTAAAAATGATGCTTAAAATGTCAACATAATGTTGGTGAGATTCATAGGTTTAAGACTCAAACACACTAGGCAACCAAAATCATTGTGATTATAAAATATAGCTGGACAAATAAATTACAGTTATCATATAAGCTACATATATCCATAAACCAATCATCACACAAAAAGGCAACCATCGGGCCGGAACGTGACCCCCGCTCCAAAACACATCATCAATTGGGTCGCATGCGCGAGCAACATGATAAGCATCCTCCCAATCGGAAATCACACAACATCAATTAGGTCGCTAAGCTAATCGCAATCACATATCACACAGAATCAATTAGGTCGCTAACCTAATCGAAATCACATATCACACAGCAACAATTAGGTCGCTAACCTAATCGGAATCACACTTTCATGTACCACATAGCATTATTACGATAACATTATAAGTCCAAGCTTTTAAACCACACATAATCACAGTAACTCAAATCATTTAAGACAAGCATCATTCCCATCCCAAGTTTAAAAACAAAGTAAAAATATGGGACTATGAACTCACCTCAAACCTTGCAGCTTCCACAACACAAATCACAAATCTATACAACACAAAAAAGTCCACGTTACACGAGGCCAAGCTAAAAGCTACAACCCATGTAATACTCATATGATGGATGTCTAAGACTCATATGACCAACCATGAATCTCCTAGACACCATACTAACCATTGCCATAACCTAACACTCACTAAATCCCTTGCACTCTTAAAATCAGAAAACGCAGAATTTTTGGGTACATTCGCCCACATAAAATCACGACAAATAAAGCTCAAAAACTCACACCAAAAATTCACCACGGTCTCTCATAAGCATAGAAGCTAATCCCAGAAGGCCATGGACCAATAACACACACAAATACTCAAAAGAAAATCAAACTTGTCAACTACTCAAATTTGTATCAGAACGTACACCAAAAAGTTTTGATCAACACAAAATACTTCCACAAGTTTTATCGCGAATCCTTTTCGTGGTAGTCTAATATAACCTAATACTTAACTATTCCAGAAGGCCTAATCAAAATACCACTTTTACAACCACAACTCACCCTCAAACTTTTACCCAAATTCTGTCCCAGTTTGACAGCTTTGACACCTTAGCAAAGAAAAATCAAAAGACCAACTTTCCGACCTTGAAATCAATCGTGGCTGGACTTTTTGGAAAGCTATTTCATTAAGCTTCAATTTAGACCTAAAATTCGTTACTTAACTCTTTACCATCTGTTATTTACACTCACATCTTTACAGCCATAATTTTCTGTCCAAACCCTAACACATAATCTAACGCGTTCTATACCCAATTCCCTTAACCAATTACCATATTATCAACAACTTATGATACTAACATGTTTTACTTTATTAATTTACAGAAGTTAACACAAAACCTAATCCATCATATATTTATTACATGAATTATATTAATTAATCAAACAATTGAACATGTATTTTAAGAATTTTACCTTGATTCTTGATTATTGCTTCACAATTATAAACCCTAATTTTATCCTCCTTCCTTTACCTCTCTTGAATGACCAAAAACCAGTAAAAATCGTTCAAGGGGTGTTTGGGTTGGTGTATATATTAATTTTGGATAATCCTTGGGCCTAAGAGTCATATTTGGACGCAAATTGGGTTTCTTTTTTCCCCTTATCCTTTCTAGCCGGTTTTTCCTATACATATATATTTATTTATTTTTATTTATTAAATTTATTTATTACACTCAAAACCTCATACTTTTAATATTTTATAAACACCCGTAGCTAATCCTAGCGTCTTACGCGATAAACCTTAACTTTTACGACAACCGGAAAAATTATCATTTTCAAAACAAAGTTTTCAAAAAATAGAATTTCACACTCTTTTTGAAATATAACTCATAAAAACAAACTTCTCGTAACTTGCTAACGCTCAAATACTTGAAAGAAGACTCGTTACGCAAAAACACAAAAACACCAAAAACTATACAAGTCATTTCTACACCACAATGGTGATCAAAATGAACTTTCCCAAATTCCAAACTTTCCAAGTCACAATAAAACCATTTACGCAAAGGGATTTAGTGCTAAAACTCACCTATATCACACTTATATCACTTCAATCACCTAGAACACACCAAAAAAAGGTCAACCGAGTCAAGACTATCAGTCAAACTGACATACCAAAACCACGGTTGTTCCACGCTTCTCCTCCTTAAGTGGATGAGAATTTAAAGAAGAAAAAACCATTTGCATTCATTGTCACTTTAACAATACCATACTTCTGCCAATTAATACATAGAAACCAGTCAACAAGCAAGCCTTTTACCTATGAAGTATCAATATAGAGAATTTTTCAATCTCTCATTGACTTCATGATCTGATTAAATGGGTAATCCAACATCCTTTGGAGCATTATCCTCCAGTTTTTGAATGTTTACCTTATTCGAAGACTTAGGATTTAATTTATTTGCATAACTTGAGGGACTTACATTAGACTTATTAGCATTTGACTCCTTTTGCATAGTCTCATCACTCGTACGAGGTTCATTAGAACTATTACCAGCAACAAACGTACCTTGTTGTTTAATAAAACCACCTCCAAAAGGTTGATCATGAACCTCAATTGTTGGGACAGACTTTTCAACATATGGAACCTACTCCATATGTTTAGTAGCTTGGGTATCATCCCCAACAACATGCATTATTGGATCAATAACCAGAGGGTCTGACTTTGTACCAAAAACATCTATATGCATGCTCAAAATAGGCTCAACACAACTACTACTCGCACTAACAACATTAGGTTCAACATGTACGCCTCTAACAAGACTCCTAGGTTTCCCATAAGCTCTAACTAACTTTAGTTCATTGATCCTAACACGAGAAACCACATTAGAAAGAGTTGGGAAAGTAGACGCCCAAGACAATGTATCCAAATTATCACTACTCGACTCATTGTCTTTTTTTCTTTTTCTTTTTTCCACCTCCCCGCCCGAATCCATAAAGCCTTTCATCATTACAATTTACAAAATGAAACAACGCAGAAGAAACAAATAGTGTCTTATCTTTAATGCAGAAAACCCTAACAAATTAGGGTTTTAAAAACTAAGACCTACCATGCACAGTTACATGATTGATCTTGGCAGGAAGATTGAGTAAAAAAATTAAACTAATAAGATATACCCTAACTGAAGAAAACCCAAGTCGTTCCCTAATGAAACCGAATGGGATTAATTTAGTAGAGGAGTATCAATGATTGGTTAATGAATGTAGTCAAAGAGAAGCAATAATCGATCCAATAATAAAATAAGCACAACCAGCGAATCAGAAAAATAAAGAATACCCTACAAAGTGCAATCTATCCTCTGGTAAATTGATTACACCAAAAACAATTAAGTACAATGAATGTGGGTGAATCCCACATGTCAACCCAAAACTAGGCGAAAATAAATGCACCAAATGTGCTTCAAACCTAAACTATCATAAGAATGGAATGCCAAACTTAAGAGACCTACTACAAAGGCTATCTGAGTTGACCACAAGACTTATGTCAAAAGCATTAGAAAACTGCATTTGAGCGATGGATATTAATCTTCATGGTCAGTTTAAACATTATCTTTATTACATGTACTTATAAGAGTTGTTCATAAGATTAGTTTGTCTTTCTAATGTTAGTTTTTGGTTTGAAGCACAATTGGTGCATTTATTTCTCGTGTTTTTAACGAGTTTAAATTTGGGATTCACCTACATCCTATGTACTTAAATATTCTTTTTTGGAGTAATAAATTTACCAGTGGAATCCGCTTTACAAAAAAAAAAAAAAAAAAAAAGAAAAAAAAAAGAAAAAAAAAGCAAACTGCATTTGAGCATCAGTCAAACCAAGATCAACAAAACCATCATCCATCGTACGGGTCTTTATCATAAGTTTCCTTCCATTGTTCATACAAGCTTTTATTTCTCACTCTATTGCCACTTTTAGAAGCTTTATTAACTTTGAAGCTCGTAGAGGCTGTAAAATTGGCATTTTCATTATATACCTCGAACACTTCACTATCCTCATTTACCGGACCATCAACTTTTTAGAAGCCACAATAGAAGAACTAGGAATGGAAGTCAAATCAGCCTACCTTGTTCGTTTCACTAGAAGAATCAGCCACATCTTGGACTACTTTTTTACCCGAATTTGACGACCCCCCCCCCCCCCCCCCCCCCAATTTGATCCAAGCTCATCCTCCTCCTCAATAGTATTAAGTGCATAAAATGGGTTAACTGAGTTTGTCTCTTTTCTAGGCACTTTAGAATTCTTTTTCTTACCATTTAGACTAGCACCATCCTTTTAAAAGACAGCTTGGTAAACTTGTTTCTTAGGCTTAAACTAAACCTTAAAACCCACATTAGTATCACGTGAAGTATCTCTAGGAAGTTGTTGGAAACCATCATATTTATTTTGTTTTTCAACATATCATCATGCCCAAAAATCATACACATACTACAATATAGGTGGTTCCCATTCGTTAATGGTAACATTCGAGTAGTATTCGTGTTGACCTATTCGGGTTGGCAGGTTGAAATAACCTCTACCCAAAAATGACCCATTTATTAATTGTGCCAGGAAGCTCAACCCTAAACCGGACCTGCATAACATGCATAACCCGTTTGTGACCCGTTTAAGCTGTTTAAGTAAATAGGTCAAGCGGTGAATAAGGTTGGTGGTTTGTTGATTTAACTAGTTTAAATGTAAAAAGGGTATAAGGATCTAAAATATGATAGAAATAACATACAAATAAGTATACGACAATTTCAATAATATCTGGGTTATAAGCATTAATTTCAATGTATAATATCTGAGTTATAATTGTAATTCACTCATATTAAGTACATAACAAAATACATTTAATCCATATCAGACATTAAAAACAAGTTATATATTTTATTTTTATAGGCGTATATACTTAAACGAGTTCATGTGTTGACCTGTTTAACACTTACTCAACCCAAAGATAACCTGTTTATTAAATGGGTTATACGGGTTGACATGTTCTTTTACCCAAACCTGTTTATCCTCAACCCAAACCTGTTTAACTTCGTGTAAGGTTCGTGTCGTTTATCGTGTAATGTCGATAATTGCGACCCCTACCATTCGTACTCCCTCTCATCGTGTGAAGAAACTCTCCATCATCTTCCACATTTGGAATAGTACTAACCATCTCATCCATTAAATTTGGATCAGCCCTAATATCAATCAAAACATGAGCATAATCGATAAAACCCCATGATTGAAGACACATAGAGCTCGTATATGAATCAAGCATAATCGGGTTGCCAAGCTTAGTAGCCATCACACTAAATCGTCAGCAGTAAATGCCATAATAGGAATATTATTGAATTTTACCCAAATAGGAACCGAATTCAGATCTTCCTTAAGTAATTTGGTGTCATTTCTTCAGGATGATAGGTGTAGATTGAATAAACCATGGAATGTTCTCTAATACCCAATTTATAACCTCCGTTGAAGTAAACTTGAAGAAAAAGAATCCCTTTGAGTTCTCATTACTCGAACTAAGCTATACTTCTTCCATGCATTCTTAACATAGTACTCAACGATCGGGAATGCTACTCTTTTACCCACGAAATAACCACACAAGCTAAAACTAAATCTCGAATGAACTTCCAAAACAAACGCCATAGGAATTTTAACTGATACCTTTGAATTAATAGGTTTATCCACCTTAAGAGCTCTAAAGTTTACCTTATCATTATTAGCCTCATTATTTATAAGACTAGCAAAAGATCTTGGAAACTAGGCATAATGGTAGGCTCGTTGGCACCCCGCATAGCATCCTTGAAACTCTTGTACGCTGAATGAGTAACCTGGTTAGAAGCCACATTTATCACAAGTTGTAGAGGAGCACAATGACCAGCTTGTGAAACACCCTGTTGAACATTATCACTTGTAGCATCACCAACCTGTTGAACATTCTCATTGCGATTATGATCACTTCCATCAGCCTCAAGTATAGTATCAGTTTCAGTAGATACAATATTCACATTCGATGGAGTAGAAACCCCACCAAACTGCTTTATATTCTCCTTTAAAGGGATATTCAAAGGAGTAGAGGACGACACCACATTAGTCACCGAAGGTTTTAGTCGTAACCCATCCTCACCCACCAACACAAGTTTCCTGTCAAGTAATTGCTTTTCTAATTCATGAATTTTATCAGTTTGATCGACTATCGTCATTATTCTATCCTTTTTACCCCTCCCTCCCACACCCAAAAAACTACTCATCATATCCGAACCATGTACAAACAAAACTAGAAGCGCAAAACACGTCTTTTTTTTGGTAAAATGTCAAAAGACCCGGTAAATATATTACTTCAAAAAACGTTTAAGTACAAAGGATATGGGTGAATCCCATATCTCAACTATTCCAGAAGGCCTAATCAAAATACCACTTTTACTACCACAACTCACCCTCAAACTTTTACCCAAATTCTGTCCCAGTTTGACAGCTTTGACACCTTAGCAAAGAAAAATCAAAAGACCAACTTTCCAACCTTGAAATCAATCGTGGCTGGACTTTTTGGAAAGCTATTTCATTAAGCTTCAATTTAGACCTAAAATTCGTTACTTAACTCTTTACCATCTGTTATTTACACTCACATCTTTACAGCCATAATTTTCTGTCCAAACCCTAACACATAATCTAACGCGTTCTATACCCAATTCCCTTAACCAATTACCTTATTATCAACAACTTATGATACTAACATGTTTTACTTTATTAATTTACAGAAGTTAACACAAAACCTAATCCATCATATATTTATTACATGAATTATATTAATTAATCAAACAATTGAACATGTATTTTAAGAATTTTACCTTGATTCTTGATTATTGCTTCACAATTATAAACCCTAATTTTATCCTCCTTCCTTTACCTCTCTTGAATGACCAAAAACCAGTAAAAATCGTTCAAGGGGTGTTTGGGTTGGTGTATATATTAATTTTGGATAATCCTTGGGCCTAAGAGTCATATTTGGACGCAAATTGGGTTTCTTTTTTCCCCTTATCCTTTCTAGCCGGTTTTTCCTATACACATATATTTATTTATTTTTATTTATTAAATTTATTTATTACACTCAAAACCTCATACTTTTAATATTTTATAAACACCCGTAGCTAATCCTAGCGTCTTACGCGATAAACCTTAACTTTTACGACAACCGGAAAAATTATCATTTTCAAAACAAAGTTTTCAAAAAATAGAATTTCACACTCTTTTTGAAATATAACTCATAAAAACAAACTTCTCGTAACTTGCTAACGCTCAAATACTTGAAAGAAGACTCGTTACGCAAAAACACAAAAACACCAAAAACTATACAAGTCATTTCTACACCACAATGGTGATCAAAATGAACTTTCCCAAATTCCAAACTTTCCAAGTCACAATAAAACCATTTACGCAAAGGGATTTAGTGCTAAAACTCACCTATATCACACTTATATCACTTCAATCACCTAGAACACACCAAAAAAAGGTCAACCGAGTCAAGACTATCAGTCAAACTGACATACCAAAACCACGGTTGTTCCACGCTTCTCCTCCTTAAGTGGATGAGAATTTAAAGAAGAAAAAACCATTTGCATTCATTGTCACTTTAACAATACCATACTTCTGCCAATTAATACATAGAAACCAGTCAACAAGCAAGCCTTTTACCTATGAAGTATCAATATAGAGAATTTTTCAATCTCTCATTGACTTCATGATCTGATTAAATGGGTAATCCAACATCCTTTGGAGCATTATCCTCCAGTTTTTGAATGTTTACCTTATTCGAAGACTTAGGATTTAATTTATTTGCATAACTTGAGGGACTTACATTAGACTTATTAGCATTTGACTCCTTTTGCATAGTCTCATCACTCGTACGAGGTTCATTAGAACTATTACCAGCAACAAACGTACCTTGTTGTTTAATAAAACCACCACCAAAAGGTTGATCATGAACCTCAATTGTTGGGACAGACTTTTCAACATATGGAACCTACTCCATATGTTTAGTAGCTTGGGTATCATCCCCAACAACATGCATTATTGGATCAATAACCAGAGGGTCTGACTTTGTACCAAAAACATCTATATGCATGCTCAAAATAGGCTCAACACAACTACTACTCGCACTAACAACATTAGGTTCAACATGTACGCCTCTAACAAGACTCCTAGGTTTCCCATAAGCTCTAACTAACTTTAGTTCATTGATCCTAACACGAGAAACCACATTAGAAAGAGTTGGGAAAGTAGACGCCCAAGACAATGTATCCAAATTATCACTACTCGACTCATTGTCTTTTTTTCTTTTTCTTTTTTCCACCTCCCCGCCCGAATCCATAAAGCCTTTCATCATTACAATTTACAAAATGAAACAACGCAGAAGAAACAAATAGTGTCTTATCTTTAATGCAGAAAACCCTAACAAATTAGGGTTTTAAAAACTAAGACCTACCATGCACAGTTACATGATTGATCTTGGCAGGAAGATTGAGTAAAAAAATTAAACTAATAAGATATACCCTAACTGAAGAAAACCCAAGTCGTTCCCTAATGAAACCGAATGGGATTAATTTAGTAGAGGAGTATCAATGATTGGTTAATGAATGTAGTCAAAGAGAAGCAATAATCGATCCAATAATAAAATAAGCACAACCAGCGAATCAGAAAAATAAAGAATACCCTACAAAGTGCAATCTATCCTCTGGTAAATTGATTACACCAAAAACAATTAAGTACAATGAATGTGGGTGAATCCCACATGTCAACCCAAAACTAGGCGAAAATAAATGCACCAAATGTGCTTCAAACCTAAACTATCATAAGAATGGAATGCCAAACTTAAGAGACCTACTACAAAGGCTATCTGAGTTGACCACAAGACTTATGTCAAAAGCATTAGAAAACTGCATTTGAGCGATGGATATTAATCTTCATGGTCAGTTTAAACATTATCTTTATTACATGTACTTATAAGAGTTGTTCATAAGATTAGTTTGTCTTTCTAATGTTAGTTTTTGGTTTGAAGCACAATTGGTGCATTTATTTCTCGTGTTTTTAACGAGTTTAAATTTGGGATTCACCTACATCCTATGTACTTAAATATTCTTTTTTGGAGTAATAAATTTACCAGTGGAATCCGCTTTACAAAAAAAAAAAAAAAAAAAAAAAAGAAAAAAAAAAAGAAAAAAAAAGCAAACTGCATTTGAGCATCAGTCAAACCAGGATCAACAAAACCATCATCCATCGTACGGGTCTTTATCATAAGTTTCCTTCCATTGTTCATACAAGCTTTTATTTCTCACTCTATTGCCACTTTTAGAAGCTTTATTAACTTTGAAGCTCGTAGAGGCTGTAAAATTGGCATTTTCATTATATACCTCGAACACTTCACTATCCTCATTTACCGGACCATCAACTTTTTAGAAGCCACAATAGAAGAACTAGGAATGGAAGTCAAATCAGCCTACCTTGTTTGTTTCACTAGAAGAATCAGCCACATCTTGGACTACTTTTTTACCCGAATTTGACGACCCCCCCCCCCCCCCCCAATTTGATCCAAGCTCATCCTCCTCCTCAATAGTATTAAGTGCATAAAATGGGTTAACTGAGTTTGTCTCTTTTCTAGGCACTTTAGAATTCTTTTTCTTACCATTTAGACTAGCACCATCCTTTTAAAAGACAGCTTGGTAAACTTGTTTCTTAGGCTTAAACTAAACCTTAAAACCCACATTAGTATCACGTGAAGTATCTCTAGGAAGTTGTTGGAAACCATCATATTTATTTTGTTTTTCAACATATCATCATGCCCAAAAATCATACACATACTACAATATAGGTGGTTCCCATTCGTTAATGGTAACATTCGAGTAGTATTCGTGTTGACCTATTCGGGTTGGCAGGTTGAAATAACCTCTACCCAAAAATGACCCATTTATTAATTGTGCCAGGAAGCTCAACCCTAAACCGGACCTGCATAACATGCATAACCCGTTTGTGACCCGTTTAAGCTGTTTAAGTAAATAGGTCAAGCGGTGAATAAGGTTGGTGGTTTGTTGATTTAACTAGTTTAAATGTAAAAAGGGTATAAGGATCTAAAATATGATAGAAATAACATACAAATAAGTATACGACAATTTCAATAATATCTGGGTTATAAGCATTAATTTCAATGTATAATATCTGAGTTATAATTGTAATTCACTCATATTAAGTACATAACAAAATACATTTAATCCATATCAGACATTAAAAACAAGTTATATATTTTATTTTTATAGGCGTATATACTTAAACGAGTTCATGTGTTGACCTGTTTAACACTTACTCAACCCAAAGATAACCTGTTTATTAAATGGGTTATACGGGTTGACATGTTCTTTTACCCAAACCTGTTTATCCTCAACCCAAACCTGTTTAACTTCGTGTAAGGTTCGTGTCGTTTATCGTGTAATGTCGATAATTGCGACCCCTACCATTCGTACTCCCTCTCATCGTGTGAAGAAACTCTCCATCATCTTCCACATTTGGAATAGTACTAACCATCTCATCCATTAAATTTGGATCAGCCCTAATATCAATCAAAACACGAGCATAATCGATAAAACCCCATGATTGAAGACACATAGAGCTCGTATATGAATCAAGCATAATCGGGTTGCCAAGCTTAGTAGCCATCACACTAAATCGTCAGCAGTAAATGCCATAATAGGAATATTATTGAATTTTACCCAAATAGGAACCGAATTCAGATCTTCCTTAAGTAATTTGGTGTCATTTCTTCAGGATGATAGGTGTAGATTGAATAAACCATGGAATGTTCTCTAATACCCAATTTATAACCTCCGTTGAAGTAAACTTGAAGAAAAAGAATCCCTTTGAGTTCTCATTACTCGAACTAAGCTATACTTCTTCCATGCATTCTTAACATAGTACTCAACGATCGGGAATGCTACTCTTTTACCCACGAAATAACCACACAAGCTAAAACTAAATCTCGAATGAACTTCCAAAACAAACGCCATAGGAATTTTAACTGATACCTTTGAATTAATAGGTTTATCCACCTTAAGAGCTCTAAAGTTTACCTTATCATTATTAGCCTCATTATTTATAAGACTAGCAAAAGATCTTGGAAACTAGGCATAATGGTAGGCTCGTTGGCACCCCGCATAGCATCCTTGAAACTCTTGTACGCTGAATGAGTAACCTGGTTAGAAGCCACATTTATCACAAGTTGTAGAGGAGCACAATGACCAGCTTGTGAAACACCCTGTTGAACATTATCACTTGTAGCATCACCAACCTGTTGAACATTCTCATTGCGATTATGATCACTTCCATCAGCCTCAAGTATAGTATCAGTTTCAGTAGATACAATATTCACATTCGATGGAGTAGAAACCCCACCAAACTGCTTTATATTCTCCTTTAAAGGGATATTCAAAGGAGTAGAGGACGACACCACATTAGTCACCGAAGGTTTTAGTCGTAACCCATCCTCACCCACCAACACAAGTTTCCTGTCAAGTAATTGCTTTTCTAATTCATGAATTTTATCAGTTTGATCGACTATCGTCATTATTCTATCCTTTTTACCCCTCCCTCCCACACCCAAAAAACTACTCATCATATCCGAACCATGTACAAACAAAACTAGAAGCGCAAAACACGTCTTTTTTTGGTAAAATGTCAAAAGACCCGGTAAATATATTACTTCAAAAAACGTTTAAGTACAAAGGATATGGGTGAATCCCATATCTCAACTATTCCAGAAGGCCTAATCAAAATACCACTTTTACTACCACAACTCACCCTCAAACTTTTACCCAAATTCTGTCCCAGTTTGACAGCTTTGACACCTTAGCAAAGAAAAATCAAAAGACCAACTTTCCAACCTTGAAATCAATCGTGGCTGGACTTTTTGGAAAGCTATTTCATTAAGCTTCAATTTAGACCTAAAATTCGTTACTTAACTCTTTACCATCTGTTATTTACACTCACATCTTTACAGCCATAATTTTCTGTCCAAACCCTAACACATAATCTAACGCGTTCTATACCCAATTCCCTTAACCAATTACCTTATTATCAACAACTTATGATACTAACATGTTTTACTTTATTAATTTACAGAAGTTAACACAAAACCTAATCCATCATATATTTATTACATGAATTATATTAATTAATCAAACAATTGAACATGTATTTTAAGAATTTTACCTTGATTCTTGATTATTGCTTCACAATTATAAACCCTAATTTTATCCTCCTTCCTTTACCTCTCTTGAATGACCAAAAACCAGTAAAAATCGTTCAAGGGGTGTTTGGGTTGGTGTATATATTAATTTTGGATAATCCTTGGGCCTAAGAGTCATATTTGGACGCAAATTGGGTTTCTTTTTTCCCCTTATCCTTTCTAGCCGGTTTTTCCTATACACATATATTTATTTATTTTTATTTATTAAATTTATTTATTACACTCAAAACCTCATACTTTTAATATTTTATAAACACCCGTAGCTAATCCTAGCGTCTTACGCGATAAACCTTAACTTTTACGACAACCGGAAAAATTATCATTTTCAAAACAAAGTTTTCAAAAAATAGAATTTCACACTCTTTTTGAAATATAACTCATAAAAACAAACTTCTCGTAACTTGCTAACGCTCAAATACTTGAAAGAAGACTCGTTACGCAAAAACACAAAAACACCAAAAACTATACAAGTCATTTCTACACCACAATGGTGATCAAAATGAACTTTCCCAAATTCCAAACTTTCCAAGTCACAATAAAACCATTTACGCAAAGGGATTTAGTGCTAAAACTCACCTATATCACACTTATATCACTTCAATCACCTAGAACACACCAAAAAAAGGTCAACCGAGTCAAGACTATCAGTCAAACTGACATACCAAAACCACGGTTGTTCCACGCTTCTCCTCCTTAAGTGGATGAGAATTTAAAGAAGAAAAAACCATTTGCATTCATTGTCACTTTAACAATACCATACTTCTGCCAATTAATACATAGAAACCAGTCAACAAGCAAGCCTTTTACCTATGAAGTATCAATATAGAGAATTTTTCAATCTCTCATTGACTTCATGATCTGATTAAATGGGTAATCCAACATCCTTTGGAGCATTATCCTCCAGTTTTTGAATGTTTACCTTATTCGAAGACTTAGGATTTAATTTATTTGCATAACTTGAGGGACTTACATTAGACTTATTAGCATTTGACTCCTTTTGCATAGTCTCATCACTCGTACGAGGTTCATTAGAACTATTACCAGCAACAAACGTACCTTGTTGTTTAATAAAACCACCACCAAAAGGTTGATCATGAACCTCAATTGTTGGGACAGACTTTTCAACATATGGAACCTACTCCATATGTTTAGTAGCTTGGGTATCATCCCCAACAACATGCATTATTGGATCAATAACCAGAGGGTCTGACTTTGTACCAAAAACATCTATATGCATGCTCAAAATAGGCTCAACACAACTACTACTCGCACTAACAACATTAGGTTCAACATGTACGCCTCTAACAAGACTCCTAGGTTTCCCATAAGCTCTAACTAACTTTAGTTCATTGATCCTAACACGAGAAACCACATTAGAAAGAGTTGGGAAAGTAGACGCCCAAGACAATGTATCCAAATTATCACTACTCGACTCATTGTCTTTTTTTCTTTTTCTTTTTTCCACCTCCCCGCCCGAATCCATAAAGCCTTTCATCATTACAATTTACAAAATGAAACAACGCAGAAGAAACAAATAGTGTCTTATCTTTAATGCAGAAAACCCTAACAAATTAGGGTTTTAAAAACTAAGACCTACCATGCACAGTTACATGATTGATCTTGGCAGGAAGATTGAGTAAAAAAATTAAACTAATAAGATATACCCTAACTGAAGAAAACCCAAGTCGTTCCCTAATGAAACCGAATGGGATTAATTTAGTAGAGGAGTATCAATGATTGGTTAATGAATGTAGTCAAAGAGAAGCAATAATCGATCCAATAATAAAATAAGCACAACCAGCGAATCAGAAAAATAAAGAATACCCTACAAAGTGCAATCTATCCTCTGGTAAATTGATTACACCAAAAACAATTAAGTACAATGAATGTGGGTGAATCCCACATGTCAACCCAAAACTAGGCGAAAATAAATGCACCAAATGTGCTTCAAACCTAAACTATCATAAGAATGGAATGCCAAACTTAAGAGACCTACTACAAAGGCTATCTGAGTTGACCACAAGACTTATGTCAAAAGCATTAGAAAACTGCATTTGAGCGATGGATATTAATCTTCATGGTCAGTTTAAACATTATCTTTATTACATGTACTTATAAGAGTTGTTCATAAGATTAGTTTGTCTTTCTAATGTTAGTTTTTGGTTTGAAGCACAATTGGTGCATTTATTTCTCGTGTTTTTAACGAGTTTAAATTTGGGATTCACCTACATCCTATGTACTTAAATATTCTTTTTTGGAGTAATAAATTTACCAGTGGAATCCGCTTTACAAAAAAAAAAAAAAAAAAAAAGAAAAAAAAAAGCAAACTGCATTTGAGCATCAGTCAAACCAGGATCAACAAAACCATCATCCATCGTACGGGTCTTTATCATAAGTTTCCTTCCATTGTTCATACAAGCTTTTATTTCTCACTCTATTGCCACTTTTAGAAGCTTTATTAACTTTGAAGCTCGTAGAGGCTGTAAAATTGGCATTTTCATTATATACCTCGAACACTTCACTATCCTCATTTACCGGACCATCAACTTTTTAGAAGCCACAATAGAAGAACTAGGAATGGAAGTCAAATCAGCCTACCTTGTTCGTTTCACTAGAAGAATCAGCCACATCTTGGACTACTTTTTTACCCGAATTTGACGACCCCCCCCCCCCCCCCAATTTGATCCAAGCTCATCCTCCTCCTCAATAGTATTAAGTGCATAAAATGGGTTAACTGAGTTTGTCTCTTTTCTAGGCACTTTAGAATTCTTTTTCTTACCATTTAGACTAGCACCATCCTTTTAAAAGACAGCTTGGTAAACTTGTTTCTTAGGCTTAAACTAAACCTTAAAACCCACATTAGTATCACGTGAAGTATCTCTAGGAAGTTGTTGGAAACCATCATATTTATTTTGTTTTTCAACATATCATCATGCCCAAAAATCATACACATACTACAATATAGGTGGTTCCCATTCGTTAATGGTAACATTCGAGTAGTATTCGTGTTGACCTATTCGGGTTGGCAGGTTGAAATAACCTCTACCCAAAAATGACCCATTTATTAATTGTGCCAGGAAGCTCAACCCTAAACCGGACCTGCATAACATGCATAACCCGTTTGTGACCCGTTTAAGCTGTTTAAGTAAATAGGTCAAGCGGTGAATAAGGTTGGTGGTTTGTTGATTTAACTAGTTTAAATGTAAAAAGGGTATAAGGATCTAAAATATGATAGAAATAACATACAAATAAGTATACGACAATTTCAATAATATCTGGGTTATAAGCATTAATTTCAATGTATAATATCTGAGTTATAATTGTAATTCACTCATATTAAGTACATAACAAAATACATTTAATCCATATCAGACATTAAAAACAAGTTATATATTTTATTTTTATAGGCGTATATACTTAAACGAGTTCATGTGTTGACCTGTTTAACACTTACTCAACCCAAAGATAACCTGTTTATTAAATGGGTTATACGGGTTGACATGTTCTTTTACCCAAACCTGTTTATCCTCAACCCAAACCTGTTTAACTTCGTGTAAGGTTCGTGTCGTTTATCGTGTAATGTCGATAATTGCGACCCCTACCATTCGTACTCCCTCTCATCGTGTGAAGAAACTCTCCATCATTTTCCACATTTGGAATAGTACTAACCATCTCATCCATTAAATTTGGATCAGCCCTAATATCAATCAAAACACGAGCATAATCGATAAAACCCCATGATTGAAGACACATAGAGCTCGTATATGAATCAAGCATAATCGGGTTGCCAAGCTTAGTAGCCATCACACTAAATCGTCAGCAGTAAATGCCATAATAGGAATATTATTGAATTTTACCCAAATAGGAACCGAATTCAGATCTTCCTTAAGTAATTTGGTGTCATTTCTTCAGGATGATAGGTGTAGATTGAATAAACCATGGAATGTTCTCTAATACCCAATTTATAACCTCCGTTGAAGTAAACTTGAAGAAAAAGAATCCCTTTGAGTTCTCATTACTCGAACTAAGCTATACTTCTTCCATGCATTCTTAACATAGTACTCAACGATCGGGAATGCTACTCTTTTACCCACGAAATAACCACACAAGCTAAAACTAAATCTCGAATGAACTTCCAAAACAAACGCCATAGGAATTTTAACTGATACCTTTGAATTAATAGGTTTATCCACCTTAAGAGCTCTAAAGTTTACCTTATCATTATTAGCCTCATTATTTATAAGACTAGCAAAAGATCTTGGAAACTAGGCATAATGGTAGGCTCGTTGGCACCCCGCATAGCATCCTTGAAACTCTTGTACGCTGAATGAGTAACCTGGTTAGAAGCCACATTTATCACAAGTTGTAGAGGAGCACAATGACCAGCTTGTGAAACACCCTGTTGAACATTATCACTTGTAGCATCACCAACCTGTTGAACATTCTCATTGCGATTATGATCACTTCCATCAGCCTCAAGTATAGTATCAGTTTCAGTAGATACAATATTCACATTCGATGGAGTAGAAACCCCACCAAACTGCTTTATATTCTCCTTTAAAGGGATATTCGAAGGAGTAGAGGACGACACCACATTAGTCACCGAAGGTTTTAGTCGTAACCCATCCTCACCCACCAACACAAGTTTCCTGTCAAGTAATTGCTTTTCTAATTCATGAATTTTATCAGTTTGATCGACTATCGTCATTATTCTATCCTTTTTACCCCTCCCTCCCACACCCAAAAAACTACTCATCATATCCGAACCATGTACAAACAAAACTAGAAGCGCAAAACACGTCTTTTTTTGGTAAAATGTCAAAAGACCCGGTATATATATTACTTCAAAAAACGTTTAAGTACAAAGGATATGGGTGAATCCCATATCTCAGCCTATTACATAGGCGGAAAAGCTTACATAACAAGATACTTGCTATTCTCTAAACAAGAAAATAAAACCACTACTCTGAAGATAACCTTAGACTCCTACGAAAACAAAAGTACTTCCTACCAAGGCATTGGAGCTTGATACAATACATTTCATAAAAAGCATCTAAATTCTTTGGAAGATCGTAGACCTACTTCGCGTAGTAGTCATAATCATAGTTATCATAATCATCTTCATGATAGTGACCACCACCAAACATGTTCACTGACTCATCAAAAGTGTTAACAACCTCCTCTTCATCACAGTCGGAATCAACAATCTCTCCCACCTTAGAGAATGGGTTAACCCTCTTAGTAGAAGAAGCAGACAAAGAAAAGGAAGAACTAGACATTCTAGCCACGACCTGCATCTTCTCTTTTACAATAGTCACAAGTGGTTCTTGTGATACATTACTAGTACTTTGAGACCCATCCATCGTAGCTATAGAAGGCAAAGACACTCAAGCAAAGACTGAAGCTATGGACAATTTGATGCGTGGAATTGCACCCTCGCAAAAGGTTTTACCTCTCAAGGGATCTTGAGAAGCTTGCAATCCCCACCAGGCAATGTACCTAACCGTTGTAGTATAGTATAGTGACAAGTACCGGGGGATTGATCGTTCAACTCAAAGAATAGTGTCCGCTAGGGTTAAAACTCAATTAAAATAGGTCTAGAGGTGAGGGATGATTCTTTTTATATTTTTATATTTTATGGAAACCAAGTAAAAATCTCGGGTTTTGAAGGAGTGGACGGAATTAGTTGCTAATCAACTAACCCAAATAACTACAGATGCAATCAAAATAAAATAAAATAAACTTAAACTAATGGTGGTGAAAACAACAATAAGAGAAAAATGTGTTTACTTAGATTTCACTACTCCCTAGCTATGTTTTATCGGTTGATTAGTTTGTTACAGTTGCATGGATGACGGGTTATATTCCTTAATACCATTCGTAGGGCCGTATACGATCTTCCCTAACTCTATAAGCTTCTACCTCTTCCTATGCCGAGCCGACTACTAGCTCCTAACCTTGCCTCATTAGTAGTTACCTATGCATTAAATATAACCAATATATCGTAGTACACCTCCGATCATGTTTCTTAAGACGTTCAAGCAAGTTACCAATTGGAAGTCTGCCAGTTTTCTTACGCCTAACATCGAATTCATTCATCCACAACAATTATAAAGAAACAACCAACCAATAATCAATATCTAAGTTTCATTACATCTAAGCTAACACAAGGAAAACCTAGCCTAGCATGTTAAAGAGAAGACAAGCATAAGATTTAATCAAACAACACATAGACATATTAAATAATTTTTTGGAAGACTAATCTTCAATTAAGCATGGATGAAACAAGGGTTTGAAACCTTCAAAATTGCATATAAATTGGTCTAGGGTTTTCTCCCTTCAAAGTTGCACACAATGAATGAAAACTAGAAAAGTATATATAGATTTTACACTCTGACGGAGTTAAGAGTAGGGTCTGACGCCGTCAACTCGCCGCCAAAATAATACTTGTATTGCTTAGATCCACTTTTGACGTCGTCATGTACAAACTTGGTCTTGGCCGTCATGTGCAATTTACTCTTGATGGCCTTGGTGACGCCGTCATGTACAAATCTTCAAAAACCTCTCTGGTACGTCACGTGTAATTTGATTTATCCACCTCTTTGTCAAGTCTTAACGCCGTCATTAGCAATCTTTGACGCCGTCAGGTATAATTTTCAGCATGATTTTGAGACTTTGTCGTTTTCTTCACTTTTTCGCTCCAAAAATGTCCAAAATGCTTCCTTTTCTGAATTTCCTTTCAAAAGCACCTAAAATGACAGAAGGAAAGATTTAGGGCAATATTTGATCAAATAATCTCGACTTTGGCCTTAAATGACCGTCCAAAAGCGGTACACTTTTCGTCTCATCAAATACCCTTACACTTGAGATTTGCTTGTCCTCAAGCAAATGCGCTTTTATTCTAATCAAAATACAAGTTAGGGGTCATTTAACACTAATATAAAAGTAATTGCAACAAATAATCGTTCCACTTCAACCAAAAACAAGCACGAAAATTATACACTAGCACCTCACAAATAGTATTTAGATACTCACATCTCTCGGGTATAATAAAGTATATATCACAATATGGAAATGGAAAACATCTCTCACTACCGGTCATAGCAAATAGATTACCATAGGCTTGGGAAAGGATCAAACCTCCACCACTTGGCGTAAGCACCTAGGATAAACTATCAAATAGGTCTTTTAAAAGGGTTGTAACGTGAGGTGTAGGGATATGATAAACACGGTTTTGTTTTATAAAGGCAATATTTACTGGTGGCGAGTTAATCATCATGGTCTATTACATGTACAATGTGGCGTTGCTAAGCCAAGACTCGACTCGACTTAAGCTAATGAAAACTAACAAAAAAAAAACTTAAAATAAACATAAAGGAAACGGGGTGGTAGTCCGTATGTTTTTTCTCTTTTTCTTTTTCTATTTTTTTTCTTGATTATTTGATATATATATATATATATATATATATATATATATATATATATATATATATATGTGTGTGTGTGTGTGTGTGTGTGTGTGTATTTTTTTGCATACACTCTTGCCCTACCATAAAAAATAATACACAATAGGGAATTTGCATTCCCCTTACACTTGAACTTTTACATACTTTACAATCAACTATTCTAATGACTCGAATTAAGATAATCAAAACACTTGGAGTACTTTTTAAGATTAACGCACATATGGGGGTAATAAATGATGTTCTTCCCCATTACTCCATAACAATAGTACTTTACCCATGAGTCCCAATCGTCCCAAAACAATATGTACAAGATATGACTCGACTTAGAAACCATGTAATCAATTAGACAATTAACTAAGGGTTTAAACAAATAACAATAATGCACTAAAGATGAGTGCATACAAGGAAGGCTAAGGCGATTTGGTTGCACATTTGGGGTGGATTGTAAACAAATTCTTCCTTTAAGTAAAATGCATAAAGATATAAACAAAAAGATAGGCTCAGAGGGGTGTACTAGGGGTATCGTGTACTAAAAATGAGAACAACGCAAAGGTGTGGGAAAAATTAATTGACTTTACTAGTCAAGTAATTATGACTTCATTGGTCAAGTAATTATGATACGGGTTTAAACACAAGGGTTATCCTAATGCCTCCTATCATGTAGTAAATCCTAACTACACGAATGTAGTCTCACTAACGCAAGTTCTAGAATCTAAGTACTACCGGTACACTTATAAGTACTAATAATGTATGCTTTTCCTAAAAAATCTAAAGGCGAACCTTACATATTTGGGTGGAAAATTTTTTTGGGTGGTACAGTTTTTATGCTAGTCATACAACTCCTATCCATGAGACGCTCATTAAGGCAAAAGATTCACTTCTAAGTGTTGTAAAAAAATTAAATTTGGCGCTAAAATTGCACAAACAAGTATTTCACTTAGTTTTATTACACACCTACTTTTGAACAAACAAACTCAAGTACAATTGTATTCTTTAAGGATGTAACAGTAATGAAGGTAAAAGAATGAAATAAATACTCCCCTGATTCGTTCGGTGTGGATAAATGGATAACATGGTTAAATCCTCCTCCAAGAAAATGAACGTTTAAAGCTTCCCTCCCGAAATATAAATCATCTTCTTATCCAATATAACCTGTTAAACATGAGAAAACAATCAAGGAAAACCTCGCGTAAAATCGGCGGCAATCTATATATCTAAGGATATAATGCTTGTGGAATGAATGTTTGCATATTTCCTGGAGTTTATAAAACTAAAGAATTAACAAAAACTTTAAGATTCTGTTAGAAAAACAAAACTTGCAAAAAATTTTAGAATTTTTACACCTGATGCCGTCAGGTTATGATCCTGACGCCGTCAAAGTGTTATGACAGAAATCTTATGTTAAGTTTCCGGAAATTTTCTGGAGAAAATCACTCCTTAATTCCTGGAAAATCCTACAAAACATCTTTATGACTCGATACAAGCATTTGACTCAAACAAATACTAATATATATGTTCATTTAATATCGTTGTGGTTCATGTTCAATTCCGTTCTTAAAAACAAATTTTTCCCTTACACTTATCTTTTGCGAAATACCTTTTTACGAAGTTAAGACAAACAACAACCTAAAGCATTTTCACAATTTACTTTGAAACATGATCCACAAACAATAAAAATAAAGCATGCATACTGTAACACCTAAAATCTAAGAACATGTGAAAAGACCAAATTGACCTTACAAATTTGAAACTTATTTAAAAGCTTATAAAGTCTCCAAATAAATCCCAGACTTCAAACAATGCACAAGTTATGTATCCAAATAATTTTAACTATTACATTTAACATTTACACAAGTGGCTAAATTACCAAAATGCCCCTATATGGCCGATTAAGGTAAAGATGTATTTTAATTAGTTTTATTTTGATTTAAATGATATATATATGGTAAATTGAGAAGATAATTATTAAGAGATAATTACCCAAGCTAAAATCACGAAATTCCTGGCCCAAGCCCTCCCCTCACACAGCATGCTCTTTTTAAAAGCAAAACCATATCTTTTCTTTTAAAAAAAACCCTAAAACCGATTTTAATAAAACACAAACAATTTCCCATAGCCTCCATTCGACTCACACAGCACTCCTCAGCAATTTTCTGTGATCTATCATCATCCTAAGAAGCCAAGAAAAATCCCATTCGAATTGTTGAAGCCTTACACGATTGTAGCATTTGTTTTCCTTTGTCGAGCCTTAGAAAAGAGGTAAAATGTTTCTGCTTCAATCGACCACTATATAATTCATCTATCATTTTTCTGATGTTCCTTACATGTAATAAGACCCACGAAAATTGGTTTCAAGGTTGCTAGGCCTTTGGTGAAGTCGTGACGATTTTTGGAGTGTTCTGGCCAATCGAGTATACATCTGATCGAATTGCTGTTTCCACACGTTCCAAAATTGATTTGGTATTTTTCTCAGACCCTTTATACCTTATAAACATCAAATAAATTGTTGGATTCGACCCATGCATGCTCGACATCCCTTTCGTGATTTAAAACCCTAAATACGAGTGTAATTGTGTAATATAACTTCCGATCCATAATAATTCCTAATAAAATTTATACACACTTATTATGATGTATATTGATCTGTAAAAATGTTGGAAGAGTTATCTTGGTTTAAATCATGTGTTTCGAAATTTTTCTTGTTTGTGTAAATCGTATATAAAAGAAAAAGAAAGAAATAAGTCGAGGGCCTAGGGTTTTGGTTTAGGGCTGGAAAAAGGTGATAATTAATGATATGTAATGATGAGTTAATGATTGGGAATTGATTAGAAGGATTAGGGTTTCTAATTCCTTTATTTTTGTATTATACGATTTGGCAAAAAGGTTTTGGGTGAGTTTTGTAAACTTTATAACTTAAAGGTTAATTCTGGAACTTAATTTGGGCTATATACTATTCGACAAAAATATATGATGAGGGTGCTAAGTGTAAGTTTTACATTTAAATGGATTAAAATGTATTTTAAACTTAATTAGGGTTTGTTTTGTAAATAATTAAAAGAGAGGGACTAAAGATGTAATTTTCAGATACTTGGAGCTGTTTTGAGTAAATTAATATATTCAGGGGTTTATGTGTCATTTTGACCATTTAATGGCTTAATATGTAATTATTGATAATTAAAAGTTGAAATTGTAAATGAAAGGGTTAAATATGTAACTTTTATAACTTGAGGGACTTAAGGTGTAAATTATGAAAGTTTGAGTATCTATTCGTATAACATCTTAAAATAAGTGCTCATTATGTAAAATGGATAAGTTAAGGGTTTAATGTGTAACTTTGAATACTAAAAGGTTTAAAGTGTAATTTTGGAAAGTAAAGGATATAAAATGCAAAGTTATGAAACCCCAAGGACCAAAGGTGTAATTATGTTAAAAGATATCTTGTTACCATTAATAATGATTCAACTTTCTAAATATGGAAACTTTCTAAAAGTGGAAACTACTATTTATAGAAACCTGCTAAAAAGGGAAAGTTACTTAAAATGGAAAGGCATGAATTTGAGAATGAATTATGATTCCCCCTCTTCTCCTCTAGGTGTGAAGAAGGAGAGATCCTGAGCCACTTCTATTTCTGATCTGTTTCTATTTCTGTGCTTGCGAATAAGGTACAGATATTCTGACCTTTCTCAAAAGGTTTCTCATGATCTCTTTCATATTCTGATCCGTTAGTTCCCGAATTGATGCCATTGCTATGATCCCCTTTACTTGAACTTTCTCTGTTGATCCCACTTGATATGACCTCCGTTATGAACCTATGCTATGAAAACCTTCTTAATGATACAATGGAAATGTTTTGAGAAGAACCGATTTGAAAAGATGTTTCTAAATGATGCTAAAATTCTTTTTTAAAAGAAAGGTTATTTAACTTTCATGAACACTATATTTTGAAAGACCATTTTTATGGAAACTATTTTAAGAGATTATTTAAATTGGACTTTTAATAGAAACTTTTGAAACGGACTTTTGAACTGAACCATGAATTGATTTTTGAATATGAACCTTGACCTGATGAACTCTGATTGGACCTTGAATACTATTTCTGATATGAACCCTTTGTTATGAACTGCTATTATGAACCTTTGATATGATTCTGAGATACACCTTTGCTATATGACCTTTTGTATGACTTTGAGACCTGACTCTTAGTTTGATACCCGAGCCATTTCTGTTTCCCTACCTATGGAGGTACCATAGGCATGTCTGTGATGCACCACTGGCATGACTCATGTGTGGGTGAGTGATTTCTCATGCCGTCCCTTTTTATGATTACTATTATGGCCATTATGACTTTGAGTATATGACTTTGAGATTGACTTTGAGTAAGGGGCGTATGGATTGCAATCCTAGATCTGTTCTGTTTAATGGATTTAACTATGACTTTGAGTATGACTTTGAGGTGATTGGTACTGTGTGCTATACATGCCCTTCACAAATTCTGGGAGCTAGCTACTCCACTATTATGATACATGAGGACACCCCTCATATTATCTGGTTGCCTGAGAGGTATCCCCTCTGATTGTGAGATTATAAATTGACGGCTTATGACTTTGAGATTATGATGTTGAGTTATGACTTTGAGTTTTGGGCTCGTGGTGGATGACTATCCTATTCTTTTCTTTCTATTATTCTCTTTTGTTTAATTCCTTATGATATTCCCAATGTACTATACTTCTGTTCTGTTTCATTATCATTACTTTGTTTATATATCTGTTCACTGAGCTTTTTAAGCTCAGCCGCATTTCCTTTTCCTGCGGCAGGTTTTAGTAGGAAGCTGGGTTATGGGAAGAGAGTGTGACTGGACTTAGAAGACTATGCTTTGGGACTAGAGACGATTAGATGAAGTTTCACTTTATTAGACATAGTATTTATTGTTTTGTAACCTTGTAGTTTCAGATTTTCATTTGTAACCCTGAATTTCGTTGTATGTATGAATCATATGCTTGTGTTTGTTCTGATATGTCACTGTAATGTAATACTTCTACCCTTATCGGGTTGGGGTGTTACAATTATGGTATCAGAGCCCAGGCTGCGATTCGTAATACATTTACCCTTGACCTGTGAAGTTTGGACCCCTAAGTTTCCCTGTAGGCACTCATAAGACAACCTTTGAAACTTTACATTAGGATTCCCCATAGGAACCCAAGTTATTACCGGTGAGGAATGGGTAGACTAAGACATTTATGTAGGTATCATTTGCTTCCGTATCACTCTGATCGTGCCTTTGCTCTTAGATAGGCCTTATAAGGACCTTTGTTTCAGAAGTTAGAAGTTTTGCAACTTAAGCTTAGTAACCAAGTAAGTTTGGAATACCTCGGAAGGCTACCTGGATACCTTACACATTTAAGTTTCACCTTCAGATTTTGATCTCCGCCTCCGATTTGTTTGATAAGCTGTTTGACACCTTTTCGACCACATCGTAGGTCATTCAACCACAATGTGTTCGACACATTCTGTAAATTCATTTCTTATGCTAAGAAGCTAAAAGAAATTCCCACACATTGAACTGTTCGTTTATCCATCCCAACATTTTGTTGAACCATGTACTTGACTCTGATATATGAACTATCTATATGATTTGACGATTGTATTCACTCTATGAATCCTTTGACTTTGAGATGTCTGATTGTACGGTCTTTTGGACCGAATGGCTATTCGTGAAGATACCATAGACTACCATATCTG
Source organism: Artemisia argyi (assembly GCA_030686995.1). Lineage (NCBI taxonomy): Eukaryota > Viridiplantae > Streptophyta > Magnoliopsida > Asterales > Asteraceae > Artemisia > Artemisia argyi. The sequence goes on from CM060677.1 coordinate 132,237,097, forward strand.
AAATGTGACCTTAAAAATCTGCTTCACCCTATTCCATTATGATGACTCTCTACATCTGCTAAAATTTCTGTCACTATGGAAACACCTACCCCAAACTCATGTGATTACCAAGTTGTCCTGAAAACCATTATTATCAACCCTTGGAAAGTTTTACTATTGGGAAATATTTTGTCATACGAAGATTTTCCGGTATTCTCTGATGAACCTTTTGGTACTCCTTCCTGCTTAAGAAGTAGAGTGGACATTGAACTGATATTAGTGAAGAAACCATGGTGCCATAGAAGTTGAGAGATTGAAGGAGCTGATGGAATATGATTTTTAACCTTGGTGATTCTCTTTAGATGCTCTTGTTTGTTTATGAAGAAGAACGAGAGAAGTATGCGATGACGTATCGACTATCGTGAACTTAAACGTACCACTATCACTAATCATTATTTGTTTCCGCGTATCAATAATTAATTTGGTCTTCCTTTGAAACTCCGCGTCTGATTGCATCATTTTAGATTTGAAGGATTGAAGAAGCAACCACAAAAACTTCTAAGAAGGGGGTTAACTAACCGAGAGTAACCTTTGGGAAGTATTTCAGTTCCTGAAGAAGAAAGAAGGCGATGTGAAAATTCCCTGAGATGATTTCTGAAGTTGCCTTTGCACTCGTTACCACATTTGTGAGTTTGAATGATGCCAATGGTGTTGGCTAGAATAATCATGTTTTCGCGTGTTTTGGACAAATTGTCATAGTATGACATTGTGTTGTGTCCTAAAACGAAAAAAGGAACATAGAGATTATTGGTGAGATGACCCTTTGTTCTGGAAGAAATTTTTTATTGACGTTCAGAAAGCATAGTAGACAACCCTACCCTATATAATGTAAAGACAGAGCTTTCACAAGAGGGACCAAGATTGAAGACCGTTATCGGAGTTTGAAACCTGGTGGAAGAGTAGTAGAAGATGGTTGCGACAAGCATTATCATGGAAGAAGCATACAAGAAGAAGAGAGGAACTGGGATAGTACTCAATCATACATCATGCAACACGTGAAGATTTCAGTTTGGGCATCAAGACAACCAGACCAAAGAAGACGAACCATTCAACACACAACCTGGAGTCGACAACAACAGCATGTACCTTAAGACCTGGAGCTATGTTAGAAGACCTGTCAAGACACGCAGTCTTGTTTCTCTATTCATTTTAGTTGTACTAAGATGAATTGAGAGCAGAAGCAGACCTGCGGATGGAGGAATCCACAGTGATTGCGTCAGAGACTGCCGTTACGATGCCACACTACCAAGAGGAGCTGCTGAAGACCGGAGGAACCAGACTCGAGTTTTAAATTCTTTTAATCATGAGGCAAGATGGACAAGAGTAAACAGACTACCCCAACTTGGAAGAAATTTTGAAATTTGTATTTGAATGGACGGATTTTGAAGTGGACATTGTGTTTAGACGAGATGATTCTGTAAAGAATTGACGTTACTGATGACGTACCTTAATTTTGAATGACATTCTCGGATCTCCGTTACTCTTCGAGTAATTTCGTTCTCTTAGTTATGTTGTTTGTTTCTGATGATCTTTGAGACTGTAGAAGTACTAGGTGGATTAAGATAGGTGGTTTTGACTCACGACTTGAGATAAAGTATGACCAGCATGAGGGCATATGTATATGACGCCAGTATTATGACGTCTGGCCAGCGTGATAATACTTACATCATATAACGTGCACTTATGGTGGGCATATGATATTTTAAGAAGTGCCTTGGAAGCCTTAGAATTTCTGATATCTGATTGAAATCATTCGCATTTAGTGAGACTTTAGGTTCATTCTACCTATACGTTTGATATGCTGTCCTTATTATACGATTCGATACGTTTGGACTCTCGACACGTGTTTTGCTGATCTTTGCAACTTCTGATAAGGATCTTAGGTTCCATTATGAAATTTCTGCCGTTGACGATATCTAACGATATGCTTTCTGTCCGTATACGATTCGCATTTGTGAAGTTGTTCATTATGATCTGCTATGAGTAAAATACGTGATTGTGGACTTTGAGGAAATGAAACCTGTTTGTTTATGAGAATACCTTTGGAAGGTTATCTAAAAGCCGAGACTATCTGAGAAGCTGAAGGGTTAAACCGTATATCACCCCATGTTTGCTACAATTCAATGTATTCTCATCTGATTCGCCTAATCAATTCGATGAAAATCCTATGTATTTTTATACCTCTTCCTAGAGAATTCGATTATCATCCGTTATGTTTGATACATTATCCTTTTGATTCAAATTCAGTATGATATGCCCTTCTGAGAAATCTGAAACTGTTTTGACAATAACTACGAGTCATGAGAAACTATTTGGTCTGAAGATCTTTTTGGAAGAACCTCCCCGGGCGTGAAAATGTTGGTGACGACTTTTACGGTTTACTACGACTTCGTCTAACTTTGCGACTTCAAATTTCGAGGACGAAATTTTTCTTTTTAGAGGGGAAGAAGTTGTAACACCTAAAATCTAAGAACATGTGAAAAGACCAAATTGACCTTACAAATTTGAAACTTATTTAAAAGCTTATAAAGTCTCCAAATAAATCCCAGACTTCAAACAATGCACAAGTTATGTATCCAAATAATTTTAACTATTACATTTAACATTTACACAAGTGGCTAAATTACCAAAATGCCCCTATATGGCCGATTAAGGTAAAGATGTATTTTAATTAGTTTTATTTTGATTTAAATGATATATATATGGTAAATTGAGAAGATAATTATTAAGAGATAATTACCCAAGCTAAAATCACGAAATTCCTGGCCCAAGCCCTCCCCTCACACAGCATGCTCTTTTTAAAAGCAAAACCATATCTTTTCTTTTAAAAAAAACCCTAAAACCGATTTTAATAAAACACAAACAATTTCCCATAGCCTCCATTCGACTCACACAGCACTCCTCAGCAATTTTCTGTGATCTATCATCATCCTAAGAAGCCAAGAAAAATCCCATTCGAATTGTTGAAGCCTTACACGATCGTAGCATTTGTTTTCCTTTGTCGAGCCTTAGAAAAGAGGTAAAATGTTTCTGCTTCAATCGACCACTATATAATTCATCTATCATTTTTCTGATGTTCCTTACATGTAATAAGACCCACGAAAATTGGTTTCAAGGTTGCTAGGCCTTTGGTGAAGTCGTGACGATTTTTAGAGTGTTTTGGCCAATCGAGTATACATCTGATCGAATTGCTGTTTCCACACGTTCCAAAATTGATTTGGTATTTTTCTCAGACCCTTTATACCTTATAAACATCAAATAAATTGTTGGATTCGACCCATGCATGCTCGACATCCCTTTCGTGATTTAAAACCCTAAAAACGAGTGTAATTGTGTAATATACCTTCCGATCCATAATAATTCCTAATAAAATTTATACACACTTATTATGATGTATATTGATCTGTAAAAATGTTGGAAGAGTTATCTTGGTTTAAATCATGTGTTTCGAAATTTTTCTTGTTTGTTTAAATCGTATATAAAAGAAAAAGAAAGAAATAAGTCGAGGGCCTAGGGTTTTGGTTTAGGGCTGGAAAAAGGTGATAATTAATGATATGTAATGATGAGTTAATGATTGGGAATTGATTAGAAGGATTAGGGTTTCTAATTCCTTTATTTTTGTATTATACGATTTGGCAAAAAGGTTTTGGGTGAGTTTTGTAAACTTTATAACTTAAAGGTTAATTCTGGAACTTTATTTGGGCTGTATACTATTCGACAAAAATATATGATGAGGGTGCTAAGTGTAAGTTTTACATTTAAATGGATTAAAATGTATTTTAAACTTAATTAGGGTTTGTTTTGTAAATAATTAAAAGAGAGGGACTAAAGATGTAATTTTCAGATACTTGGAGCTGTTTTGAGTAAATTAATATATTCAGGGGTTTATGTGTCATTTTGACCATTTAATGGCTTAATATTTAATTATTGATAATTAAAAGTTGAAATTGTAAATGAAAGGGTTAAATATGTAACTTTTATAACTTGAGGGACTTAAGGTGTAATTTATGAAAGTTTGAGTATCCATTCGTATAACATCTTAAAATAAGTGCTCATTATGTAAAATGGATAAGTTAAGGGTTTAATGTGTAACTTTGAATACTAAAAGGTTTAAAGTGTAATTTTGGAAAGTAAAGGATATAAAATGCAAAGTTATGAAACCCCAAGGACCAAAGGTGTAATTATGTTAAAAGATATCTTGTTACCATTAATAATGATTCAACTTTCTAAATATGGAAACTTTCTAAAAGTGGAAACTACTATTTATAGAAACCTGCTAAAAAGGGAAAGTTACTTAAAATGGAAAGGCATGAATTTGAGAATGAATTATGATTCCCCCTCTTCTCCTCTAGGTGTGAAGAAGGAGAGATCCTGAGCCACTTCTATTTCTGATCTGTTTCTATTTCTGTGCTTGCGAATAAGGTACAGATATTCTGACCTTTCTCAAAAGGTTTCTCATGATCTCTTTCATATTCTGATCCGTTAGTTCCCGAATTGATGCCATTGCTATGATCCCCTTTACTTGAACTTTCTCTGTTGATCCCACTTGATATGACCTCCGTTATGAACCTATGCTATGAAAACCTTCTTAATGATACAATGGAAATGTTTTGAGAAGAACCGATTTGAAAAGATGTTTCTAAATGATGCTAAAATTCTTTTTTAAAAGAAAGGTTATTTAACTTTCATGAACACTATATTTTGAAAGACCATTTTTATGGAAACTATTTTAAGAGATTATTTAAATTGGACTTTTAATAGAAACTTTTGAAACGGACTTTTGAACTGAACCATGAATTGATTTTTGAATATGAACCTTGACCTGATGAACTCTGATTGGACCTTGAATACTATTTCTGATATGAACCCTTTGTTATGAACTGCTATTATGAACCTTTGATATGATTCTGAGATACACCTTTGCTATATGACCTTTTGTATGACTTTGAGACCTGACTCTTAGTTTGATACCCGAGCGATTTCTGTTTCCCTACCTATGGAGGTACCATAGGCATGTTTGTGATGCACCACTGGCATGACTCATGTGTGGGTGAGTGATTTCTCACGCCGTCCCTTTTTATGATTACTATTATGGCCATTATGACTTTGAGTATATGACTTTGAGATTGACTTTGAGTAAGGGGCGTATGGATTGCAATCCTAGATCTGTTCTGTTTAATGGATTTAACTATGACTTTGAGTATGACTTTGAGGTGATTGGTACTGTGTGCTATACATGCCCTTCACAAATTCTGAGAGCTAGCTACTCCACTATTATGATACATGAGGACACCCCTCATATTATCTGGTTGCCTGAGAGGTATCCCCTCTGATTGTGAGATTATAAATTGACGGCTTATGACTTTGAGATTATGATGTTGAGTTATGACTTTGAGTTTTGGGCTCGTGGTGGATGACTATCCTATTCTTTTCTTTCTATTATTCTCTTTTGTTTAATTCCTTATGATATTCCCAATGCACTATACTTCTGTTCTGTTTCATTATCATTACTTTGTTTATATATCTGTTCACTGAGCTTTTTAAGCTTAGCCGCATTTCCTTTTCCTGCGGCAGGTTTTAGTAGGAAGCTGGGTTATGGGAAGAGAGTGTGACTGGACTTAGAAGACTATGCTTTGGGACTAGAGACGATTAGATGAAGTTTCACTTTATTAGACATAGTATTTATTGTTTTGTAACCTTGTAGTTTCAGATTTTCATTTGTAACCCTGAATTTCGTTGTATGTATGAATCATATGCTTGTGTTTGTTCTGATATGTCACTGTAATGTAATACTTCTACCCTTATCGGGTTGGGGTGTTACACATACGGAAACAAATAAAATCAAACAAACAAACAATCAAACAAAACAAAAAAAAAAATAAAACAAATAAAACTTGGGTTGCCTCCCAAGAAGCGCTTTTCTTTATATACGAGTCTTGTAGCTAGACTCAAGGTCACGGGCTATTACGTGACCTCGTCATTGGTCACGATTCCTAGGTCATCCTCGATTTTAGTTTTGTATTCCGGACCTAGTTGCAAGCATTCCTTGTAAAAACCAAATATTCTATTCATAACATAGTCTACTCCTCTACGTCTATCCTCATCATTCCTATAGTAGACCGCTTGCTTGTGTTCCTTTTTGATGTTTGATAAAAGACGAAATTGTTCAATCTTATAGGGCATTTGGTAAGCTATCTCATCATTCTCATCTTTGAACCTAACTATCCATAGAGATTGGTCATAATTCATCTTAGAAGTCTCAACAAACGGCTTTCCGAACACTACTTGACTTAGGCAACCATCTATTACCGGATGCATATCTTCTACAATTACAAAATCGGTAATATAAGTGAAGTTTCCTACAAAGACGTGCAATCCTTTCACTCTTCCCACAAAGTTACTCATCCAACTTGTGTTGGGAATCATCCTATATCCAAGTTGCTTCTTCATTAACCGATTGTAATGGGTCCTAGTCATAATGTTTCTGGGAGATCTAAGATCGATGTAGGCTTTCCACACATGCACATGCCCAATGTTGCATGGTATGTTGATGTTAGAGGGATCACCCGATTTGATGATTGGTGAACCAAGGACGTATGGTGTCTCGGAGTCATCGAATAGATCCTTATGGTATTCCTGTTCTTCCTTGGTAGGTGTTAGGAATACGAATATTCGTATGAAGATTCGGTGACCCCAAGTGTAACCTAGCATAGTATAGCTCGTAGTAACTATCTTAATTAGTTTAATGGTAGTTTAGATTTAGTTAGCATTTGTGGTGTCGGGTCGGGTCTTCACCCACTGTCAGCCCGCTCTACAGCCTTTTTTAGAAGGCGTTTGTGTTGTAAGTATAAATACCCTTTCCCACCCAAGGGAAAGGGTTGGACCTTCATTTGCAATCTAACCTTTCACAAGTTTTTCACATACAAGGCTCTCACTTCTCTTATCTCCTTCTCTCTCTAACATCTCACTAGATAATACATCACTAATCATCCTAAATCACATTACCATCCATGTTCTTACATTAGAGTTTATTACAATTGGTATCAATAGCCATGGTTCTATCCTAGGATTCATGGTTTGCTCGAATTCATTGTATGGTTTGTAGTTTGTGGGTGGTTCGACTTATTCTAGAGGTTTTCACTCGAATTTGATCTTGTTAGGTGTTTATCTCGACATTCTTCTTGTACTTTCTTGTTTATTAGTTGTGTAGACACCTTGTTGTAACCTTGGTTTAGTCAGTTCATCACTTGTGTGGACATTAGAGGCATTTCAAGTATTGTTTCTTGGTAGTGAGTTGGTATCTTCTGGTAGAGAGTTGGCTGGATTGTGTAGCGAGTTGATATTAGCGATTTGGCTCTTTACTATTTTTGGACATACGGAAAAATCGCTACGAAAGGGACATTTTTGTCTCATTAATAGCGAGTTGTCAGATTTTGGAGTTCTGTGAATCTGGCGAGTTGTTCATTAGCGAGTTGTGCATTAGCGAGTTGACTTCTAGCGAGTTGATATTCAGCGTGTTGACTATTAGCGAGTTGCTTCGAACATCGAGTTGAGTATAGCGAGTTGGGTTGATTGTGCAGTGTCAGAGTAGCGAGTTGATCATCCAGCGAGTTAGTGTATTAGAGGGTTGATATTAGCGAGTTGATTTCAGCATAGCGAGTTAGTGCTAGTTTGTGGCGAGTTAAGTTAGCGAGTTGGGTTGATTGTGCAGTGTCAGACTAGGGATGCATCACTAACGCAAGTTCTAGAATCTAAGTACTACCGGTACACTTATAAGCACTAATAATGTATGCTTTTCCTAAAAAATCTAAAGGCGAACCTTACATATTTGGGTGGAAAATTTTTTTGGGTGGTATGGTTTTTATGCTAGTCATACAACTCTTATCCATGAGACGCTCATTAAGGCAAAAGCTTCACTTCTAAGTGTTGTAAAAAAATTAAATTTGGCGCTAAAATTGCACTAACAAGTATTTCAGTTAGTTTTATTACACACCTACTTTTGAACAAACAAACTCAAGTGCAATTGTATTCTCTAAGGATGTAACATTAATGAAGGTAAAAGAATGAAACAAATACTCCCCTGATTCGTTCGGTGTGGATAAATGGATAACATGGTTAAATCCTCCTCCATGAAAATGAACGTTTAAAGCTTCCCTCCCGAAATATAAATCATCTTCTTATCCAACATAACCTGTTAAACATGAGAAAACAATCAAGGAAAACCTCGCGTAAAATCGGCGGCAATCTATATATCTAAGGATATAATGCTTGTGGAATGAATGTTTGCATATTTCCTGGAGTTTATAAAACTAAAGAATTAACAAAAACTTTAAGATTCTGTTAGAAAAACAAAACTTGCAAAAAATTTTAGAATTTTTACACCTGACGCCGTCAGGTTATGATCCTGACGCCGTCAAAGTGTTCTGACAGAAATCTTATGTTAAGTTTCCAGAAATTTTCTGGAGAAGATCACTCCTTAATTCCTGGAAAATCCTACAAAACATCTTTATGACTCGATACAAGCATTTGACTCAAACAAATACTAATATATATGTTCATTTAATATCATTGTGGTTCATGTCCAATTCCGTTCTTAAAAACAAATTTTTCCCTTACACTTATCTTTTGCGAAATACCTTTTTATGAAGTTAAGACAAACAACAACGTAAAGCATTTTCACAATTTACTTTGAAACTTGATCCACAAACAATAAAAATAAAGCATGCATACGGAAATAAATAAAATCAAACAAACAAACAATCAAACAAAACAAAAAAAAATAAAACAAATAAAACTTGGGTTGCCTCCCAAGAAGCGCTTTTCTTTATATACGAGTCTTGTAGCTAGACTCAAGGTCACGGGCTATTACGTGACCTCGTCATTGGTCACGATTCCTAGGTCATCCTCGATTTTAGTTTTGTATTCCGGACCTAGTTGCAAGCATTCCTTGTAAAAACCAAATATTCTATTCATAACATAGTCTACTCCTCTACGTCTATCCTCATCATTCCTATAGTAGACCGCTTGCTTGTGTTCCTTTTTGATGTTTGATAAAAGACGAAATTGTTCAATCTTATAGGGCATTTGGTAAGCTATCTCATCGTTCTCATCTTTGAACCTAACTATCCATAGAGATTGGTCATAATTCATCTTAGAAGTCTCAACAAACGGCTTTCCGAACACTACTTGACTTAGGTAACTATCTATTACCGGATGCATATCTTCTACAATTACAAAATCGGTAATATAAGTGAAGTTTCCTACAAAGACGTGCAATCCTTTCACTCTTCCCACAAAGTTACTCATCCAACTTGTGTTAGGAATCATCCTATATCCAAGTTGCTTCTTCATAACCGATTGTAATGGGTCCTAGTCATAATGTTTCTGGGAGATCTAAGATCGATGTAGGCTTTCCACACATGCACATGCCCAATGTTGCATGGTATGTTGATGTTAGAGGGATCACCCGATTTGATGATTGGTGAACCAAGGACGTATGGTGTCTCAGAGTCATCGAATAGATCCTTATGGTATTCCCGTTCTTCCTTGGTAGGTGTTAGGAATACGAATATTCGTATGAAGATTCGGTCACCCCAAGTGTAACCTAGCATAGTATAGCTCGTAGTATCTATCTTAATTAGTTTAATGGTAGTTTAGATTTAGTTAGTATTTGTCGAGTCGGGTCGGGTCTTCACCCACTGTCAGCCCGCTCTACAGCCTTTTTCAGAAGGCGTTTGTGTTGTAAGTATAAATACCCTTTCCCACCCAAGGGAAAGGGTTGGACCTTCATTTGCAATCTAACCTTTCACAAGTTTTTCACATACAAGGCTCTCACTTTTCTTATCTCCTTCTCTCTCTAACATCTCACTAGATAATACATCACTGATCATCCTAAATCACATTACCATCCATGTTCTTACATTAGAGTTTATTACAATTGGTATCAAGAGCCATGGTTCTATCCTAGGATTCATGGTTTGCTCGAATTCATTGTATGGTTTGTAGTTTGTGGGTGGTTCGACTTATTCTAGAGGTTTTCACTCGAATTTGATCTTGTTAGGTGTTTATCTCGACATTCTTCTTGTACTTTCTTGTTTATTAGTTGTGTAGACACCTTGTTGTAACCTTGGTTTAGTCAGTTCATCACTTGTGTGGACGTTAGAGGCATTTCGAGTATTGTTTCTTGGTAGTGAGTTGGTATCTTCTGGTAGAGAGTTGGCTGGATTGTGTAGCGAGTTGATATTAGCGATTTGGCTCTTTACTATTTTTGGACATACGGAAAAATCGCTACGAAAGGGACATTTTTGTCTCATTAATAGCGAGTTGTCAGATTTTGGAGTTCTGTGAATCTGGCGAGTTGTTCATTAGCGAGTTGTGCATTAGCGAGTTGACTTCTAGCGAGTTGATATTCAGCGTGTTGACTATTAGCGAGTTGCTTCGAACAGCGAGTTGAGTATAGCGAGTTGGGTTGATTGTGCAGTGTCAGAGTAGCGAGTTGATCATCCAGCGAGTTAGTGTATTAGAGGGTTGATATTAGCGAGTTGATTTCAGCATAGCGAGTTAGTGCTAGTTTGTGGCGAGTTAAGTTATTTCAGCGACTTGGTACTTGTAGCGAGTTGAAGCTGTAGCGAGTTGTGTTTATCTTAGAGTGTTGACATTTGTGAATCTTTGTGAGCTGTAGCGGCTTAAGTTGTTACATATACTCCGTCAGTAACTTGACGTTGTGAGACTATTCCTACAACTTGACTTGTTACTTGTATAGTAACTTGACGTTGTGAGTTTAATCTTACAATTTGACTTGTTTTCTGAGTAGTGATTGTAATTCGACTTGTTGCAACAAAGCACGAAATTCACTTGTGTTTAATAGGTTGAAATGTGCACCTACTAATCCTTCACAACATGGCTAGCACTGCATCAGATGACATTCAGGCAGCATGGTCGAATACTCGTCCTCCTATGCTGGACAAGACCGACTATGAATCATGGGCACAAAGGATTCGTCTCTACTGCTTAGGAAAGGATAATGGAGTCAACATTCTGAAATCTATCGATGAAGGACCTTTTGTTATGGGAGTCACCAGAGACACGGTTGCTGCTACTGACGACCAACCTGCTGTGTTCGGCCCTAACAGACCTCGCATCTACGATGAGCTATCTGAGGAAGAAAAGAAATGGTATGATGCCGACATCAGAGCCTCGAACATTGTCATTCAAGGGCTTCCTAAAGATGTCTACAATCTCATCAACTACAACACAGATGCCAAACCAGTTTGGGACAATGTGAAAATGCTCCTTGCAGGGTCTGAGTTAACCAAAGAAGATCGAGAGTCCCAGCTATATGATGAGTTTGAGCACTTCAAAATGAATCCAGGTGAAAGCATCACAGACTATTATGTCAGATTTCACAAACTGGTAAATGATATGAGAATCATCAAGATGACAATGTCCAACATTCAGCTAAACTCCAAATTTGTGAACAACATGGCACCAGAATGGGACAGATTTGTCACTGCTGTTAAACTCAACAAAGGTCTTAGGGACACCAACCATGAACAACTTTATGCCTATCTGCAACAACATGAGAAGCATGCTGCCTATGATCGGGTGATGCGTGAAAAACTAAACTCTCCAACTCCAAATGACTCTCTGGATTTTGTTTCAAATGTTCAACAACTCAATCAATCATCAAGTGAACCACCTCAACCACAACATCCTTCAACCAGATCCACCTTAAAAGCATCCAGTTCGTCACCTTCAGCCCTACAAACCCATCTGGACTCTGGGTATTCCCACACTGATATGATGATTGATAATCTATCCAACCAAGTCTCTTTACTAGTTCAACAATTCAGAGCTAATCTTCCATCCACCAATAATCAACTTCGGTCTTCATCCAATCCTTGTAATCAGGCTGTCATAGAGGATGGCAGAGTTGTGGTGCAGAATGTACAAGGAAGACAGAATCTGAATCAAAGGAATGATGGATTTAGGAATGGGAATTATAGGGTTGGCAACGCACTTCAAGGATAAGCCAGGCAACCTAAATGTTACAACTGTGGAGGAATGGGTCACATTGCTAGGAACTACACTCAACCAAAGCGTCCACAAAACTCTGAATACTTCAAAGATAAAATGTTGCTGATGCAGGCACAAGAGAGTGGGACTGTTTTAGATGAAGATGCCTTGATGCAGATGTAGATGATCAACCGGTTCAAGACCTAGCACTCAATGACCCTAATATCTTTCAGGTTGAAGACTGTGATGCATTTGATTCTGACGTTGATGACGAACCTACTGCTCAAACCATCTTCATGGCTAACCTTTCTGCAGCAGTGTCCTCTCCACATCAGTCTGATCATCCATCACCTTTGCTATCTCTGAGGTACCAATTTCAGCTAACCATGTTGACTCTGTCCATCCACAGAGGGCGTGTGATTCTGTACAACTCACAGACATTGACAACACATATACCATTAATAGGGGAAATACCAATACAGTCCCATATGAAAGGTATTTGAATGTCAATGGTCCGCTAGTTGTGCCAAGTGACACACCTTCTGTTGATCCTAGTGTGCCTAAACTGCATGAACACACTGTATATATCCCTGATGATTCCCTGCCCACTAGATTCAATATTCTTAAGGATCAAGTGTCTATATACGAACAGAGAGCTAAGTTTGAGTTAAATGAACGTGAGCAGAAAATGGAATGGCAAATGCGTGCTTACATAACTGAAAATAATTCCAAACAAGAAACATTAAAAAGGGAGTTAATGTCTTTAAAGAAGCAATTGGATCTTTCTGTTAAACAAAAACAGGAGATTCAAAAGGGGTTAACCTCGCTCAAACACGATTATAAAGACAAAGAAACAAGCCTGTTAAATGATGTTTCCAACCTTAAAATGTTGAAAAACAAACTGGAAGAAAAATTGTACACCCAAGGCCAAACCATCCAATCTGCTCAAATGATGGAGAATCATAGGAAATTAAGAGATAAGTTTAGTGAACAGGATACCTCTAAACCTAAGGTGTACTACCTTAGAAATGGGATTGGTGCTCAACCCGCGATTTATGATTCGAACGTTATGTTTGAACCTGACCATGCCCCTCTTGAGATGTGTTCATATGATGAGATAGATGAGATCGAAGATAGAAATAGGGAAAAACTTGCTGAAAAATTGAAAGATCCCTTGTGCACTGCTAAGAATCTCATATTTCACTATGATTACGAAAATGACAATCATCTGGCCATTTCTGTCCCTAAAAAGAAATTTCTCCCCAAAAAAACTTTTTGGAATATTGACATGGAGAAAATGCAAGCTGAAAGACTTGTGGGTAACACTTGAACTGTGTTTAGGATTGCTGATCCTACCTTGTATCCTCTGACCACGCCCATGCACCTTGTACCACTCACTCTTCCTACACAGTGTTATACTCTTATTGGTCTTTATGTTCTAGGTCAACTGTTTAATGACTTTGACAAAACTTGTAAAAAGAGAATTACACCAACTGGGATTACTGAAGGGGAAAGGGGTTTTGAACAAACAAAACGGTGTTATCTAACAGAAATAATGCCATTTTTCAAACTTCTTAAAGAACACTTTGAAGGCCTTAAGAATACCATAAATGATGATGTCAACAACATGAAAAAGGTTTTCAAAGATGTCGAAAATAAGGGTAAACAATTGGGAATTGATCTCAAATATAGTGAAATTGACAGAAAAAACACTCGCATTATGAATGATAACTTGATTGCTAATTGCATTACACAAGATGTGTTCTACACTGCCACCGACTCTGCCTTATTTGCTAAACAATTTCATGAAATTTCGGTCACGTTGAATGTATTTCAGAATCGTGTGATTGAGCTTGAGGGGGAGAATTTGAGATTAAATACAAAAATTCAAAACGACGACCATGATAACATGGTCAGGCATTTCTCAAAACTAGAAGTTGATAATCTTAATTTACAACTACAATATCAACATCTAGAAGAAAGCATAAAACTCTCAAATGCCAAGACATCTTCGGATGCTCCTGAATTTGATACATGTTTTGAATTATCAAAAAAAGATGATGTAATTCAAGCTCACTCAAACACGATTCGGAAATTGAGGGCACAAGTTGCACAATTAAAGTCTAACATGGGGAATATTGCTAATACCAGCCACCTAATGTCGCTAGATTCTCAAAATCTTCTGAAACAAAACATAATCAACGACGTACAACATGAAAATGAGTGGCTTCGTGCTGAGATTTCAAATGCTAAACAACGTTACAAAGAGCTATTTGAGTCTATTAAAATAACACGTAACCAAAACAATGAAAGAGTCACTTCTTTGTTGAACGAAATTGAGAATCTAAAGACCATGGTGAAAGGGAAGATGCATGTTGTTTCTTGTGACCATGTTATTTCCAACGATCATGCTTGTAAGAAATTGGAGAGCAATGCCTTGAATGTCTCTCTTTCCCTTAGGAACAATAAGCTAGTTCATAGCAACTATCTTAGGTATCTTAAGGAGTGTCTCATCATGCTTAGAGAAACCATTAAAGATGGTAGGGTACCAAATAAACAGGATGATGTCATTTCGGATGCATGCTTCTTCACAAATAGAGCTCAGGAATTATTAGAATATGCCATAGGAACATGCCCCAAGAGTGACAACAAGGTGGATAAGTCACTTGCATCGTACTCTAACATTGGCGACAGACAAGTTGCATTTAATTATCCCCATGCCATGACTCAATCCACCACCATGTTTACCGGTAAACAAGTAGAAACCAAGCATTCTAATGTTCCCATCATTGCTTCTACAGGAGTAAACGGTGCATCTAAAGCTAGCAAGTCACAGCCTAGGTGCAATATAAAGAATGATAGGACTTTGCCGGCTAAGAGTGCACTTATGAAGGAAGTAGAAGAATCATATAGGAACAATAAAGTTATGTTTGTAAAATAGAATCGAGTTGAATCAAACATTTGTGTTAACAATGATGTAATTAATTCGAATTCTGGTGCTATTTGTAAGACATGTAACGAATGTTTATTTTTTGGTAATCATGATGCATGTGTTGTGTCCTTCTTAAAATCCTCAATGTGTTCTTCAGTTAAGAATGTTTTGTGCACTAAGCCGGTTAGGCAAATATGGACCAAAACTGGAAAGGTCTTTACTAATGTTGGCTATCAATGGAGACCTACAGGAAGGAGATTCACACTAGGAGATAAGTGCCCTTTGACTAGGATCACTAATTCCAAAGTAGTGCTGACTAAGAAATGGAGACCTACTGGCAGAATACTCCCAACAGATGCAAGTACTACTAATCCTAAGTCTAGTGCTACAAACTGTGATAATTCTTGCAGTATCTCTATGACTTATGATAATCCAATGTTTGTGAGTGCTAACCAAACGGACCCCAACTGTTTGTGGGGCTCCAGCTTTTTCAGTTATCCACCATTGTCTGGTTTCAAATGCAGGTCGTACAAATCGTCCTTTGGTATTTGGACTCAGGCTGCTCAAAACATATGACTGGAGATCGCTCGCGGCTCATGAATTTCGTGGAAAAGTTTATTGGTACGGTCAGATTCGGGAACGACCATTTTGGAGCAATAATGGGTTATGGTGACTATGTCTTTGGAGACAGTGTGATATCTAGGGTGTACTATATGGAGGGACCTATTCTTTGTTGGCCAATTCTGTGACTCTGATCTTGGAGTGGCCTTCAGAAAACACGCTTGCTTTGTTAGAGAATTAGATGGTGTAGATCTTCTCAAAGGAAGTAGGGGCACAAACCTTTACACCATATCAATTGAAGACATGTTGCGGTCCTCTCCAATTTGCTTGCTCTCAAAAGCCTCTAAGAACAAATCATGGCTGTGGCATCGTCGTTTAAACCATTTGAACTTCGGTACCATCAATGAACTCACTCGTAAAGATCTTGTTCGAGGTTTGCCCATATTGAAATATGATAAAGACCATCTTTGTTCCGCATGTCAAATGGGCAAGAGCAAAAAGCACACCCATAAACCCAAAACTGTCAATTCCATCATGGAAGTCCTACATACTCTTCATATGGACCTCTGTGGACCAATGAGGGTTCAAAGTATCAATGGCAAGAAATATGTGTTGGTTGTTGTTGATGATTACTCTCGCTTCACATGGGTAAAATTTTTAAGATCAAAGGATGAAACCCCGGGGATCATCATCAAACTCATCAGGCAACTGCAAGTCCGACTCAATAAGACAGTCAGATTTATTCGCACTGACAATGGAACGGAATTTGTGAACAAACAACTCACTCAATTTTATGAAGGCATCGACATTAGTCATCAAAAGAGCATTCCACGTACACCTGAACAAAATAGAGTCGTTGAAAGACGAAACCGCGCCTTAGTTGAAGCTGCTAGGACTATGCTAATCTTTTCAAAAGCTCCAATGTTCCTTTGGGCCGAAGCCAATGCAACTGCTTGCTACACACAGAACCGATCTTTGATACACCCTCTCCACTGCAAGACTCCATATGAACTGGTTCATGTTAGAAAGCTAGACCTTTCGTTTCTACGAGTATTTGGTGCATTGTGCTACCCAACCAATGACAGTGAAGATCTTGGGAAACTCAAGGCCAAGGCCGACATTGGTTTCTTCATTGGGTATGCTCCTGAACGCAAGGGTTACCGAATCTACAACAAACGTACCAGAGATATAATGGAAACTATTCACGTTACATTCGATGAGCTGACCGAGCAACCGGCTCCTAGACAAACCAGTTCCGAACCCGTGACCAATCCTTTGATTCCTGGACCTATAAGCTCTGGGCTTGTACATTATCCATCCCCTGCTACTCCTTTTGTGCCTCCCACATGTGATGATTGGAAGAAACTGTTTGACTCTATGTTTGATGAATACTTTGAACCTCATGCCGGGGCTGCCCCTGAAGCTCCTATCATTCCACAATGGGCTGATATAACTATTGCTCCACCACCTATTGAAGGGCCTTCCACATCTCTTTCATGGGATCCAGAAGGCCCCACTACCAGTCATTCAGCAAACACATCTAATGTTCAATCTTCACCTGTGCCACGAGTAGCTGCTACTAATGATTCTTTTGAAGTTAATCCGTTTGCCCCACCTAATGAAGAGCCGTTTGTAAATGTCTTTGCTCCTGAACCTTCTTATGATACATCCGTCTCAGATGAATCCAACACGGCTACATCAATCCACTATCCTCAACCTCATGAGCATCTCAAGAAATGGACCAATGATCATCCAATTGACAACATCATTGGAAATCCGTCTCGTCCTGTTTCAACTCGCAAACAACTGGCAACTGATGCCTTATGGTGCTTCTTCAATTCTGTTCTCACCAAAGTTGAACCAAAAGACTTCAAGGATGCAATGTCTAAAGTCTCATGGTTCACTGCTATGGTTGACGAGATCCATGAGTTTGATCGTCTTGATGTATGGGAGTTGGTTCCTCCTCCTGAGTGTGCTATGATAATTGCTCTCAAATAGATATTTAAAGTTAAGCTTGATGAGCATGGTGATGTGTTGAAGAACAAGGCAAGGCTTGTGGCTAAAGGATACCGTCAAGAAGAAGGAATTGACTTTGAAGAATCCTTCGCTCCCGTTGCCAGAATTGAAGCCATAAGAATCTTTCTTGCTAATACTGCCAGCCAGAATATGTTGGTATATCAGATGGACGTTAAGACTGCTTTTTTAAATGGCGATCTGAAGGAGGTAGTGTATGTTAGTCAACCTGAAGGATTCGTAGATCCTGAACGTCCTAACCATGTTTATCGGTTAAAGAAGGCGCTCTATGGACTTAAGCAAACTCCACGAGCATGGTATGATACTTTGTCAAAATTTCTTCTCGCCAACCGATTTACCAAAGGTGTTGTGGATCCTACACTCTTTACTAGAAAAACTGGCGAAAACTACCTTCATGTACAAATCTATGTAGATGACATCATTTTTGCCTCCTCTGGCCCTAAAGAGTATGATCAGTTTTCCAGTGAGATGAGCTCTACGTTTCAGATGTCCATGATGGGACAAATGTCTTTCTTTTTGGGCTTACAAGTATCTCAAAACCCAAGCGGCATATTCATTAATCAATCCAAATATGCAAATGAAATCTTGAAGAAATTTGGATTTGAATCGTGTGACTCTGTTGATACTCCCATGATTGAAAGATCAAAACTTGACAAAGACGACGTTGGGACTCCTGTCGACCAAACCTTGTATCGAAGCATGATTGGCTCTTTAATGTACCTCACTGCCAGCAGACCTGATCTTCTCTTTGCCGTCTGCATTTGTGCAAGATATCAATCCAAACCAACTAGGAAGCACTTAGAAGCAGTCAAGAGGGTCTTCCGATATCTTAAAGGTACAATCCATCTGGGCCTCTGGTATCCCAAGGACACTGCTATGGCACTCACTGCTTATTCCGATGCTGATCATGCGGGTTGTCAAGACACTCGTCGAAGCACATCCGGGGGTGCGCAGTTTCTGGGTGATAAGTTGGTTAGTTGGTCCTCAAAGAAACAAATTAGCACATCAATCTCTTCTACTGAGGCTGAATACATTGCCATGTCCTCGTGTTGTGCTCAAATTCTATGGATGAGATCACAACTCTCGGACTATGGTTTTGTATTCAACAAGATTCCCATGTACTGTGACAACAAAAGTCCAATCGCACTGTGCTGCAACAATGTCCAGCACTCAAGGACTAAGCACATTGATATTCGTCATCACTTCATCAGGGAACAAGTTGAGAAGGGTATTGTGGAACTCTACTTCGTAAGAACTGAGTTCCAGCTGGATGACATCTTCACCAAAGCACTTCCTAGGGAAAGATTTCAATTCATCATCCCTCGCCTTGGCATGAAAAGTCTTACTCCTGAGGATCTCACGTGTCTTCAGGAAGATCAGGAGGAGTAACGGGTTGCTTCACATATCCTTGTATATAGTCTATTGCAAAAAGAAAATAGAAAAATATAAAATCATAAAACCCAAAAACAGTCTTCTCTCGACATGTCTCATGTGTAATCAATAGTATGTACGATTCTAGAAATGTCATTCAATAATGACACGGAATCATACGTATGCTTGAGCATGAGTTTTTCATACACTCAATAATATTTTCTCTAAAAACATGTCGTCTCCAACTTCTTTTAATTATGGCTTGCTATTACTTCAGATAGCAACTCGGTCTTAGTATTGGGGAAAGTCCGTCGCCAAAAAGACGACTGTTCCTAACAAAGGCATGAATTACTTTATATTCGTGCCTTTCCAATCTGATGTACGCTTAAGTGCATCATTTATGGCAAAATAAGAGAAGTCTTCTCTACATCTCAAATACTTTTCCTTCAAAGATTCTTCGGGAAAGTATTTGCTCTAAACTTGGTGGTACCATGGTTTTTGAAGATCAAACAAACCTGGAAAGTTGTTTAAAATTTACCACTCAATCGATGCTATAAGAATTAATACTTTGTGCAAAATGTTTAATTTTAAAATGTGTCATCGATTGAGGGGGAGAATGATTTCAATAAACTATACATCATCAAACCAATGATCTTTGTGCATAACTACAAGTGGTTTAAGTGCAAGTGTTATGTGTTAGTATATGAATTTTTCATGAGTTTCTCGCTAAACTCTAAATCATTTATAAACTCATCATCTCTAACACATAACATACTCCCTCAAGGTTTGAGGGGGAGCTTAAATGTTGTCTCAAAATCAGTCATTCTTAAAATATGACACATCTTTCTCCTAAAAATCTCTAAACTTATTTAAATCACTTGGGATCTCAAATCTCAAATTGATTTGAAATTTTTGATCGGGGGAGAAGATGTGATTTAAATATGAAAAACTGATTAAAATGTGATGTTTTTGAACCCAAACCCAAATATATGCTCTTCCCTATGTGCTAAACTCTTTCGGTACATCAATGCACATATTAAGGGGGAGCAAATGATTTGTGATAAAAGGATCCTTGCATCTTACGAGATCGAGACTCAGATTTGACTCATGAATTGACAAAACACTAATGTCCTGATTCGAAAGGACTAGTCCTGGACGGGTAATAACTTCAAGCTGGTTTTAACCAGTGATGTAAGCGTGTCTCGAAGAGGACTAGTCTGAGTAGAATGTACCATTTCGAGAAACCTTGGGTGAATCTGATCGGGCCGGGTAATAACTTCAAGCTAGTTTAACTAGTGATGTAAGCGTGTCTCGAATGCCCGGTCATGTTCACTTAAGGTAGATCAATTCAAAAAGTGCAACTCTTCCCGACATGTGCAAAATTTTGGAATCAATACATATGAGCACATGTTAAGGGGGAGCATTTGAAAATAACAAATCTCTCAATGTGTTAGCAAAATGAGTTTCTCAAATCATAAACACGTTGAGAGAATTTTCAATGATTTTGTGAATGGCAACATAGGATAGTCATGAAGTTATAAGGTGGCTAAGGTTAGGAAAACCGTCCTATGATCCGCCAGAACCGGAGGGATCTACCCATGGACAATACCGAATAGATAGTATTAGAAAGTCCGTAGGTATGATCATGAAAAAAGGAGAAATGTGAGAATGGAGAAAGAAGGGGTTGAAGAATGAAAAAGAAATAAAATGAGAAAGGGTGAAAAGAAATAGCCCTCCTATTATTCAACCTTAGGGCATAAACCGGGTTCAATTCATAATCTACTAATTGTTGCTAAGGCAACATTGGTATTGAAGACAAGACGTCATGGACCCAGTGACGCACTGCACTAAACCTTCCTGCCACTCAAGTTCTCTTAAAAGAACTTGTTTCATTCTCACGGGGAACCGGTGTAAACTATCAACTTATCTCTTAGAGATGGTTGATATTGAAGCAGGAGACCTCTCCCTAATCTCCGCATAGGAAAACCAAATGCACTAATTAAGTCTAGAGCCTCGAGATACATTAAAAGATCTCATAGGACCACGTGCTACTTCTACCATGGTTGTTCAACATTAAGGACACCAGTGGTAAATTTATGAGTCCTACGCAGATCTTAGCAATCTGCCTGAACATTTATGAGGGATGTTACTTTAGTAACTCCCAGTGATTGAATGGAAGTTCCTGCCAGGGTCAACATCAAGCAGCCTTGAAAGCAGGTCACTTCGGTAATTCCTTATGGATTACGCTTAGTGGTCGCGGCGGTTACCAATGGTCTACAGTCGTGGAGTGAACTCCAGTGACTCACCCAGTCGTTGATTTACTTTGGTAGATCATGTAAGTCCTCTCGGGGGCTTGCCGATTGGGAACGGTCTTGGTGAGGATTAGAAGGAGTCTTCACACTATGCTGTTGACAATCTTTAATTTGAAACCTATAAGTACCGGATGATTTGTTGCTAACTGTCTACTTGCAGGAATTTCTAACGGTTGCGGGTGATTGCTGAAAAGATGCTGATCCATCAACACATGCTCACACCTCAACTTCAAAACTCAAAAGATATCATGATCATTGAATGGGCTTCAACCATGCTTTCTCAACTTTGATGAAGAAGATCATGATCTAGAAAAGTGTGAGCATGCCAACACAAAAATGTTCATATCACATGGAGACATTACTACTCACTGATGACCCTCAGATACTCACATGGAGCATGCCAACACAGTATCTATCTTAATTAGTTTAATGGTAGTTTAGATTTAGTTAGTATTTGTGGAGTCGGGTCGGGTCTTCACCCACCGCCAGCCCGCTCTACAGCCTTTGTCAGAAGGCGTTTGTGTTGTAAGTATAAATACCCTTTCCCACCCAAGGGAAAGGGTTTGACCTTCATTTGCAATCTAACCTTTCACAAGTTTTTCACATACAAGGCTCCCACTTCTCTTATCTCCTTCTCTCTCTAACATCTCACTAGATAATACATCACTAATCATCCTAAATCACATTACCATCCATGTTCTTACATTAGAGTTTATTACAGTAGGTATCCTATCAAAGTATTCCTCTACATTTTCTACTTCCGTTTTTATCCTCAAATTCCTTCATCTAATCCACATCACTTTCTTCCCTATTATTATTGACTGGTTTAATAGTGACTACGTTGACAAAGTGGACGTGTTTAGATGATGAGGGGTCCTTAATTTGGGTTCCGCTACTAGTGTCCTTCTTTGGTGTAGTTAGCACTTGGTTGTTGAGGGCTTTCAACAAGTTGTCGATTTTATTGGTCATCTCCGCTTGTTGTTGATTGAATTCAGATTCAAACATAGCTATGTGGGCTTCTTGAGATGCCATAAATTTAGACATCAATCCTTCAAGATTATTGGTACTACCATAGTTATTGGAAGGATTGTTGTTGGAAGTACGGTTAGGAGGTGGACCATTTGCTTGATAATGATTAGGTGGAGTGGAAGAATTGTTTTGGGGCATGTTTTGGTTTTGTTTCCACCTAAGGTTCGAGTGATTTTTCCAAGAGGGGTTGTATAAATCACCGAAAGGGTTTTGATTGGGTTTGAAAGTGTATCACTTGTCTCCCGCTCTGTCGGTACGCGAGAATGCGTAATCCGCAAAAGCTTGTTCGGGGAGTTCCATGCAATCACGAGTGTCTTGGGGACCACTACATAATTCGCACGAAGAAGTGATTTTGTTCACTTGGCTTGAAGATTTAGGATCTTTGTAGGATTTCATGAGAAACTTGACTTGGTCTTCAAGTTCCATGATCTTACGGTCGGGAGTGCTTGGATTTTTCGAAGGCAAACATATTGCCTTGACCATTTTGTTCAAATCACGGGGATCATTCCAACTTTCATTGTCATAGAGAGCAAGATCTTCTATGAGTTCCCATGATTCTTCCACACTTAGACCATGAAGCTTGCCACCGGCCGATTGGTCAATGGTTAGCCTTGGTGGCTAGGACGGGAGTACTCTCCTAAAGTTCGGGATCACGGAGGTTGGTTTGGTTGTGGTGGGTTTTGTGGATGGTTTTGTTGTGGTGGGTTGATGGGATCAAAGAGATTACCACCTTCCATGATTGCGGATGGTAAAGGTTACGAACAAAAGAACGAAGAAAAAGATAGACTAAAGAAACCTATAAAAATAAAAATAAAAGTCTTACTAGAAAGGAATCTAGCAAGTAGACCTAATAAAAGGAAATTTTAACCAAGAAAATAACTATTCCCCGGGCTGCAGCACCAAAAACTTGATGCGTGGAATTGCACCCTCGCAAATGGTTTTACCTCTCAAGGGATCTTGAGAAGCTTGCAATCCCCACCAAGCAGTGTACCTGACCGTTGTAGTATAGTATAATGATAAGTACCGGGGGATTGATCGTTCAACTCAAAGAATAATGTTCACTAGGGTTAAAACTCAATTAAACTAGGTCTAGAGGTGAGGGATGATTCTTTTTGTATTTTTATAGTTTATGGAAACCAAGTAAAAATCTTGGGTTTTGAAGGAGTGGGCGGAATTAGTTGCTAATCAGCTAACCCAAATAACTACAGATGTAATCAAAAAAAAAAAAAAAAAAAAAAAAAACTTAAACTAATTGTGGTGAAAACAATAATGAGAGAAAAATGTGTTTACTTAGATTTCACTATTCCCTAACTATCTTTTACCGGTTGATTAGTTTGTTAAAAGTTTATGGATGACGGGTTATATTCCTTAATACCATTTGTAGGGCCGTGTACGATCTTCCCTAACTCTATAAGCTTCTAACTCTTCCTATGTCGAGCCGACTACTAGCTCCTAACATGGCCTCATTAGTAGTTACCTATGCATTAAATATAACCAATATATCGTAGTACACCTCCGATCATGTTTCTTAAGATGTTCAAGCAAGTTACCAATTGGAAGTCTGCCAGTTTTCTTAAGCTTAACATCGAATTCATTTATCCACAACAATTATAAACAAACAACCAACCAAGAATCAATAACTAAGTTTCATTACATCTAAGCAAACACAAGGAAAACCTAGCCTAGCATGTTAAAGAGAAGAAAAGCATAAGATATAATCAAGCAACACATAGACATATTGAATGATTTGTTGGAAGACTTATCTTCAATTAAGCATGGATGAAACAAGGGTTTGAAACCCTCAAAATTGCAATAAAATTCGTCTAGGGTTTTCTCCCTTCAAAGTTGCACACAATGAATGAAAACTAGAAAAGTATATATAGATTTTACACTCTTACGATGTCAAGAGTAGGGTCTGATGCCGTCAACTCACCGCCAAAATAATACTCATATTGCCTAGATCCACTTCTGACGTCGTCATGTACAAACTTGGTCTTGGACATCATGTGCAATTTACTCTTGATTGCCTTTGTGACGCCGTCATGTACAAATCTTTAAAAACCTCTCTGGCGCATCACGTGTAATTTGATTTATCCACCTCTTTGTCAAGTCTTGACGCCGTCATTAGCAATCTTTGACGCCGTCAGGTACAATTTTCAGCATGATTTTGAGACTTTGTCGTTCTCTTCACTTTTTCGCTCCAAAAACGTCTAAAATGCTTCCTTTTCTGAATTTCCTTTCAGAAGTATCTAAAATGACAAAAGGAACGATTTAGAGCAATATTTGATCAAATAATCTCGACTTTAGCCTTAAATGACCCCCCAAAAGCAGTACACTTTTTGTCTCATCACAATTCATCATCACAGTCCAAGACTCACAAAGTCAACAATGTGATTAAGTCAAACCAAAAGTCAACTCTACTAATTAAGTTCAAGCTACTATACAGAGCTAAAGTTGAATGTTATAATATGTAGAAACTAGTTAGAATAGACTCTAGAATCTTCTGATGTGTATAATTAGTATGGATGTAGCTCAGTTGTATCAATAATAGAATTCATTTTCTTTACTTTCAAATGTAACTAACTTTCCCTCCAATATGAAATCACATTATGTTCAATTCTCTTTATGGTATTAGAGCATTACCACCACAAACTGTGGTGAGTAATGGATTTTGATCATTATAACAAACTTTTCCAGTGACAATAACCATTTTTCAACCGTAACTGTTTTTTTCCCGCCATATTTGTTAACCATCACCACCATTAACCACCACATTTTGCTCCTATCTATACTCTTTCTTGATCATTATTACAATCATATCTCATCATTTCATCATCAAGACCATCACAAATCATCCACAATCAATCAATTCACCATTTATACTTTGTTTTCTTGAACAAACACAAGTTTTCTGTTAAGAAGTTAGTTACACAACCATCATTACTGAAGTCATGGATACAGGCACTTCATCATTACAGGATCAATACACCATGAATGCATCACTCAATGGAACAATCAACTCTGAACATCCACTTTTTCTACATCAAACAAATCATCCTGGTTTAATCTTGATCTCAAAGAAGCTTACTAGATCTGATAACTATAGGTCATGGAAAAGATATATGGTTATTGCTCTTAATGCCAAGAATAAGATGAAATTGATAATTGGTGAGTATCCTGAAACATTGTAGGTCCAAAAGTTCTAGATCTAAGCAGCCTTTGTAAGACAATAGACAGCTTGGATAAATCCAAACTATCTATATGAGAAACTCTAAACAATGTGTACTTGATGTTAAAGCGGAATATTAACATAAGCAGTAAGAACAACACAGAGAATTACAAACTTTATATTGTCTATTAAACTTGAAAACTTGGCTTAGAACATAATGCCATAGGGTTCCTTTTATACACTAATGAAACCCTAATTCTACAAAATGTGTGAAAGGATGCATACATGTCTTCTCCTAAGATATCTAATCGTGTACATATCCTTTCCTAGAATATCTCCCAACAAAACTATTCTTGTTAAATAAGACAGACTTAACTAGTTAAAAACATAAACAGACTTAACTAGGTCTGCCAGACTTAACTTAGTACTGGTAGACTTAACTATCTACCCGACTTAACTAATAACAAACTTAAGTATGTTTACAAATAATTCCCAACAATCCTCCCCTAACTTTATCTTCATAGCCCATGAACTTCAAGTTCCTTTCATCAAAGCTTCCTGATGATTTTGAACTTTAACTTCTTGGAATTATTTTGAGCTGCAACTCCTTGTTTGATCTTTATGGCTTTCCAGCATCATATATCAACAAATCTTGTGCATCATTTGATCTTTGCAGCAACAATATGTACATCAAATCAAAAGTTTCATACTATTCTCA
Organism: Artemisia argyi; assembly: GCA_030686995.1. Lineage (NCBI taxonomy): Eukaryota > Viridiplantae > Streptophyta > Magnoliopsida > Asterales > Asteraceae > Artemisia > Artemisia argyi. The sequence continues at coordinate 132,263,277 of CM060677.1, forward strand.
TCACTTCCAGGTGTGTTAATAACTATGAGAGGTGAATCATTGAAAATTAATGGATTTGATGTCTCTTTACAAGTTAGCCATTAACTCTGGAGTAGCCAATGTTTTGGTACAATACGATGGTCCATTAATAACCATATGATTTTTAGCAAACCATTAGCTATCAACGGATTTGATTTGTCTTTACCAAAAGCCGTTTGCTTTTGGACTAGCCAATTCTTTGGTGGAATGCATTCATTACCTTGGTGAATTGATTACTAATTATGGTTTTCCACAGCCTTTACCACAAGCCATAAACTTGTGGGCTAGTCAACTCTTCAATATTACAGATATGGTGAGTTGATTACCATACAATTTTTGGAAAATTTTCAGCCATAAACGGATTTGAGATATCTTTACCAAGAGCCGTTTGCTCTTGGATTAGCCAGTCCTTATGTGGATTAGACATGGTGGACTAATGACCATTTATTGTGTCAGTGCAATGCACCTTCACCAAGTGTAGCTCCTTACACATACTCCATTCACCCATCCTTGAAAATTCTTTCAAGCACCATGCCAAACAGCTTCCTTTTTAGATTGTCTTTCAATTAAGTTCAAAAGCTGAAAGCACAACTCATCTTTCTGATCACCCTGGAGTTTCTTCTCAAGCATCTTCTTACAAACCCTAGGAGGTAATGGATACTTAACCTCTTTCAACATAGATGTTGGTGGTCTGTAGTATTAAACAATGTACTGCACAACTATGAAAGTATCTCTATTTTACTAACTCTTGTTGATACGGCAGTTTCCATACTTCATCCTATGGAGATGGTGGATCAAACATAGTTTTAAGATCCCCCCACAATACTCTTTCAAATCCTTCCTCGGGTCTGTTGTCCCCATACTTGACCATCATTAGCTTATATAACTCCTGTAGATCATCTCTGGTCAAATCATTTAATAACCCTGGAAAATTAACATAAACAGTTTCTGTGTAATCTTCCCTGATTTTTGACATATCTGATCATGTACTCTCTGTAACACCCCCAAAATACCGCAGCGGAAGACTGTGTCATAGGGGTGCTACTTCATAATACAAAGTATAAGTTATAGAAAACGAACTCTAAATGAGACGTTTTGAAAAGTTACCATTCGATTAATGAATTCAAAGTTACAAACATGAGATTCCAAAGTATGATACATAAATGTATACAAAATGTTTTGAATGATAAATGATAAAAGCGTAAGTCTTCAGAATATGCAGCTTGACTCTAAGTTCCACGCACTAGCTATCGCCTTACTAACCTGAGATAAACATGCTAAAGTGTCAACACAATGGTTGGTGAGTTCATAGAGTTTGTCTTAAAACAGTTGAAAAGTCTTTAAAGAATGATCACACAGCAAAGGCATCGTGAATCCACTCAGTTACAAGTCCCGCCATAAGAGACTTGTAACATGTGTGTTCACAACCCACTGCTAATATATAGTTTATACAATGCACCGGATTATATTCACCCAAGGTCAAGAATAGACACAAGGGCGGGGGCCTCTCCCCAAATAGTACTACGACATCCAAGGTCAAGTATAGACACAAGGGTAGGGGGCATCATCCCATGAGTACTACCAATACCTCTCCGACAAAATAGAGTATTATGTATGCACGTAAATACGAATCTTGTATTTAAATTAAGCAAGTATAGTGTAACAAGTATGTATAACGCAATCAAGTATAATGCCAATCAAGTATAACACAATCAAGTATAAATGTTTAAGAGTATTTGTACAAGTAAGCAAGTAGTTGAGCATGTATCTCCCCCAAAGAGTTAAAACAAGTATAAAAGAGTAGGGGCTATGACTCACCTTAAGTCTATGTAGTGAGTAATGAAAATGGTAGTCGAATCGCGAAAGTCTCTAAGAGCAGCAAGTTGTGAAGAAACTAACTAGAACCAAGATCAAAACCAAGAATCACTACTAAATCTTGCTAAACTTTTCCAACCATAGCCATGCTTCCATATCAAAAACCCTATCTTATAATCCCTTGATAAACACTAATCTAACATAAAAACAACCTTTAGTAAAAATCTTCACTAAGAACACTTGGAAATTTGATGAGTTTTTGTGGTGAATTTTAGTGTTTTATGGATGAAAGGTGTTAAGGATCATGCAAGGAACATAAGGCTATACTTATGATGGATGAAACTTGAAAGAATCATGATCACAATGGGTTATTTTATGTGTTTTGGGTCGTTGGTATTCAAGGAGAAAGGAAGAGAATGCTCTCTTTTATACTAAAAATGAGGAGGTTAGGATTTTAGGATATTTTTGCAAGAAAAACACATGTAATCATCCTAAATCACTAAGCATAAGATCAAGACACCTAAAGGGTGACTCCCCCCCCCTAAGTGGCGGTTCAAGATGGATAAGGAGGGTGATGTGTGCCTTGGTTGGTATTATCCTAGATATAGAGCTAGTTTTGACTCCGTAAGTTGCTAACCGTAAGTTTTTAAGTCACGAAACGTAAAACCGGGTATCCTAAAAATATGAAACTTATAAATATGGTTAAACATGTCAATATAGTCCATAATAAAATATAAAATGAGTGGTAGGTTCTATCGGGTGCGAAAACCCTGCTAAAAACTGGAAACACGGGTCTAAAACGCGCAATTCGCGTAAAACGCTGAACTGAAAAACGTAAAATTCCGAAACTTTTGGAATTGTCCTAAAATGAGAGAAAATCATATTTCTATTGTTTATAATGTTTTATGGACATATCGGGATGCTAGAAGGACGTTTAAACCTAAAAGTAAATCTCGGACACGGCTTTATGATTTTTGCAGAAATGATCCGACGAGCGTCAAACTCTCGGATTATCGTTAAAATAGTTTAACTTACGAGAATATGAAATAAAAATTTCTGAGATGAATAGTGAAAAGTGAATAGTAAAAAGTGAATAGTAAAAGTGAATAGTAAAAAGTGAATAGTGAAATTTTCGGGAATAAAAGTTAACCTGAAATTGCGAATTGTTACAGTCTCTACCCCTTAAGGAGAACTTCGTCCCGAAGTTCAGTTGATGTTAACTACTTACGGTGTGTCTAAGAGAATTCGGGATTTCTAATGTAGTGGTGTTCACTCTGATTCGTCTAAGGTTCTGGTTAAGGAGTTGTATCGGCTACAATTAAGCCCACTTATTTATAACACATTACTTACATAAAGAAGCGTCCAAATTTATGTAAGTAAGGTATCATAAACTTATGGTTCGGTGATTTACAATTTCTTTATTTAACTGAAGAGGCGTCCCAATTCATTTAAATAAGGAGATTCTAAATCATCCTACTTAAGAATTTCCGACACAAAATCCGCCTTCTGAGGCCGATAGTAAGATAATCAAGCCATCAAATCCCTAAAGCTAAGCAATAATATTATTTAACTCAAATCTTGTGTCTCATCAAACAAGAACTGTCACAAGATCAAGTTAACTAATTAGTTATTACTGAGCTCCATGTTTTTAATGACTCGGCTAATCTCTGGGGCTCCTTATAATACTAAAGTCACATCATCTAACAGCGTGAAACTAAGCAAACCTCTAACCAAAAACCATATGTGTATGTATTGTGTGTAAGGCAAATAAAGAGGAAGGTCCCAACGTATATAGCAGTTATAGTCTAGGCACTAAATGCAACCTAGTTCTCTATAACCAAGGCTCTGGTACCAATCTGTAACACCCCCAAAATACCGCAGCGGAAGACTGTGTCATAGGGGTGCTACTTCATAATACAAAGTATAAGTTATAGAAAACGAACTCTAAATGAGACGTTTTGAAAAGTTACCATTCGATTAATGAATTCAAAGTTACAAACATGAGATTCCAAAGTATGATACATAAATGTATACAAAATGTTTTGAATGATAAATGATAAAAGCGTAAGTCTTCAGAATATGCAGCTTGACTCTAAGTTCCACGCACTAGCTATCGCCTTACTAACCTGAGATAAACATGCTAAAGTGTCAACACAATGGTTGGTGAGTTCATAGAGTTTGTCTTAAAACAGTTGAAAAGTCTTTAAAGAATGATCACACAGCAAAGGCATCGTGAATCCACTCAGTTACAAGTCCCGCCATAAGAGACTTGTAACATGTGTGTTCACAACCCACTGCTAATATATAGTTTATACAATGCACCGGATTATATTCACCCAAGGTCAAGAATAGACACAAGGGCGGGGGCCTCTCCCCAAATAGTACTACGACATCCAAGGTCAAGTATAGACACAAGGGTAGGGGGCATCTTCCCATGAGTACTACCAATACCTCTCCGACAGAATAGAGTATTATGTATGCACGTAAATACGAATCTTGTATTTAAATTAAGCAAGTATAGTGTAACAAGTATGTATAACGCAATCAAGTATAATGCCAATCAAGTATAACACAATCAAGTATAAATGTTTAAGAGTATTTATACAAGTAAGCAAGTAGTTGAGCATGTATCTCCCCCAAAGAGTTAAAACAAGTATAAAAGAGTAGGGGCTATGACTCACCTTAAGTCTATGTAGTGAGTAATGAAAATGGTAGTCGAATCGCGAAAGTCTCTAAGAGCAGCAAGTTGTGAAGAAACTAACTAGAACCAAGATCAAAACCAAGAATCACTACTAAATCTTGCTAAACTTTTCCAACAATAGCCATGCTTCCATATCAAAAACCCTATCTTATAATCCCTTGATAAACACTAATCTAACATAAAAACAACCTTTAGTAAAAATCTTCACTAAGAACACTTGGAAATTTGATGAGTTTTTGTGGTGAATTTTAGTGTTTTATGGATGAAAGGTGTTAAGGATCATGCAAGGAACATAAGGCTATACTTATGATGGATGAAACTTGAAAGAATCATGATCACAATGGGTTATTTTATGTGTTTTGGGTCGTTGGTATTCAAGGAGAAAGGAAGAGAATGCTCTCTTTTATACTAAAAATGAGGAGGTTAGGATTTTAGGATATTTTTGCAAGAAAAACACATGTAATCATCCTAAATCACTAAGCATAAGATCAAGACACCTAAAGGGTGACTCCCCCCCCCTAAGTGGCGGTTCAAGATGGATAAGGAGGGTGATGTGTGCCTTGGTTGGTATTATCCTAGATATAGAGCTAGTTTTGACTCCGTAAGTTGCTAACCGTAAGTTTTTAAGTCACGAAACGTAAAACCGGGTATCCTAAAAATATGAAACTTATAAATATGGTTAAACATGTCAATATAGTCCATAATAAAATATAAAATGAGTGGTAGGTTCTATCGGGTGCGAAAACCCTGCTAAAAACTGGAAACACGGGTCTAAAACGCGCAATTCGCGTAAAACGCTGAACTGAAAAACGTAAAATTCCGAAACTTTTGGAATTGTCCTAAAATGAGAGAAAATCATATTTCTATTGTTTATAATGTTTTATGGACATATCGGGATGCTAGAAGGACGTTTAAACCTAAAAGTAAATCTCGGACACGGCTTTATGATTTTTGCAGAAATGATCCGACGAGCGTCAAACTCTCGGATTATCGTTAAAATAGTTTAACTTACGAGAATATGAAATAAAAATTTCTGAGATGAATAGTGAAAAGTGAATAGTAAAAAGTGAATAGTAAAAGTGAATAGTAAAAAGTGAATAGTGAAATTTTCGGGAATAAAAGTTAACCTGAAATTGCGAATTGTTACACTCTCTTTGTTCTCCTCAAGTCAAAGGCTTGCTCTATCTTTCTTTGTACCTTTGCTCCCTTATTTGCCTTTTCTTTTCATTAACCATCTGAACCATCTTCTTAGCAAAGTCTTCACCTTCAATATCAGGTAGAATATTTCTATCAGCTTTAAGCTTAGCGCTGATGAGATCCCAATCATCTTTAGTGTAGAATTTTGCAGCTTGCTAAACTTCAACCATTCTTTTCTTTTTGGCTTCAGATGGTTCAAGCCCTTCCTGCATTTTCCTTGAAGTCTCTGCATCATTGGCTTCTATCTCAGCAAGCCTTGCTGCCTCAGCTTCTTCTTGAGCTTTAATCCTTGCAATTTCTGCCATACTAGCTTGATCTTATCTGATTTGTCTCTTGCTTTTCTTGGGTTGAGAAGGTTCCACTGGTACAAAAAGTTCTGTTGGTCACACCAAATATGTGTGACGATATGCATATAGTCACGCACATTTTTTCGTCATGTGTGACTAAAGGTCCCGCCACTATAGGTGGCATATGGTCACATTGTTGAGTTCGTGGCCTTATCCATCGAAAAAGAGTGACCAAAACCCCGAATATGTCTGACAAATTAGGCACAAGTTTTGTTGGATTAGTCATTATTTGTGACCGTAAAAACCTTATGGTCATACGAATGTTTTTTGAGAGTGACTATTGTTCGTCCTTTGGCCACATAAATATATAATATATGTGACATTTGAGATGATATATTCAAGTAAATGTGTATTTTGTGTGACTATTGATAATCCAATGGCCACATGAATATACAATAAATGTGACGTTTGTGATTATTTAGTCACACAATGGGTGTTATTTTTTTGGAGTTAGTCACATACAATTTAACAAAAAGTGGCCAAAAGTGTGAATAAGTGTGACCATATGCTGTTTAAAGTGAAGAAATGTATATTTTGTATGACTATTGATCATCCAATGGCCACGTGAATTTTATGTTTGTGTGGCCTTTTGTAATATTTAGTCACACAAAGCATGTTTGTTTTGGGTATATAGTCACATACAATTTAGGAAACAGTGGCCAAAAGTGTTAATAAGTGTGACCATATGCTGTTTAAAGTGAAGAAATGTGTATTTTGTGTGACTATTGATCATCCAATGGCCACATGAATTTTATGTTTGTGTGGCCTTTTGTAATATTTAGTCACACAAAGCATGTTTGTTTTGGGTATATAGTCACATACAATTTAGGAAACAGTGGCCAAAAGTGTTAATAAGTGTGGCCGTATGCTGTTTAAAGTGAAGAAATGTGTATTTTGTGTGACTATAGATCATCCAATGGCCACATGAAGTTTACGTTTGCGTGGCCTTTTGTAATATTTAGTCACTCAAAGCATGTTTGGTTTGGGTATTTAGTCACATACCATTAAACAAACAGTGGCCAAAAGTGTTAATAAGTGTGACCATATGTTGTTTAAAGTGAAGAAATGTGTATTTTGTGTGACTATTGATCATCCAATGGCCACATGAATTTTATGTTTGTGTGGCCTTTTGTAATATTTAGTCACACAAAGCATGTTTGTTTTGGGTATATAGTCACATACAATTTAGGAAACAGTGGCCAAAAGTGTTAATAAGTGTGGCCATATGCTGTTTAAAGTGAAGAAATGTGTATTTTGTGTGACTATAGATCATCCAATGGCCACATGAAGTTTACGTTTGCGTGGCCTTTTGTAATATTTAGTCACTCAAAGCATGTTTGGTTTGGGTATTTAGTCACATACCATTAAACAAACAGTGGCCAAAAGTCTTAATAAGTGTGACCATATGCTGTTTAAAGTGAACAAATGTGTATTTTGTGTGACTATTGATCATCTAATGGTCACATGAATTTTATGTTTGTGTGGCCTTTTGTAATATTTAGTCACACAACGATTTAAGAAAACAGTGACCAAAAGTGTGACTATATGCATCTTTTAGTCACATTTAAAAGATCAATATATATCAAAACAAATTCAAATACAATAAAATTGGAATGTATATAACTGAACCAAATATAAAATTGGCCATCCTTTTATACACCAAGGAGTCCTAGTCGGATTACAATAGTTTCCTAATTAAGTATCTATAATCTTTTCCAGAATCAACTAGCTAGCAACTTCGAGCCGTCTTGATCTCTGAGCAGTACCAACTGTCACTAGTAGTACTAACTTTTGTACTAACAGTAGTAAATACTTAGCACATTTTCTTTGAAGTTCATGAGCAGCACTAAATCCATCTAAGCAATATTAACACAAACATGAGCAGCAGTAATTCAAACAACATCATGAAAACTTTTAATCCAAAACAATGAACATAATAATAAAATTTGCAGTTAAACTTACAAGTTTTTCTCCATTGATCTAATCTCATCATCTGGATATGAAAGCCTTGAAAATGTAGGCTGCTGCATATCAACAATAACCACATCAGGATGAGAGCAGAACTAGAACATGTCAAAGCACATAACATGACAGAACTAGATGAGCATACCAGAATAAAGTTCTTGATTAGATGCTAGAAAACCTTCCTCTCTAAAAAGTATGTGGTGATATATATTGTTGACGGGTGCATCTATTTCTTGACATTTGACATAGAGACACTATTGCCTTGTCTTTTGTCATGTGCATCTAGTTTGTCAGGTACCACTAGTTCAACTATATGCTGTTTTGGTGCTTTTGAGTCGCTTGATTCGCCACTTATTCAACTATCTGCTTTGGTGGTTTTGAGTCACTTGATGCGCCACTGGTTCAACTATTTGCACAAACAAGGTCTATGGTAATTTCCTCGAATAAAGTGAAAGTAAAAGAGGGCAAAACGCATAAAAAAAGATCAATTACCTGTGCTCTTACTTTTTTCAGATCCAATGTATTTTCATCTGAAGTAGATTTTATATGGTATAAAACTTACTATATCTAATGTATATTTAAAGAGTTGTATATATTTGACATTAACTATTTAAAAACAAAATCACAAATTTCGGAGTCTTTGGACGTATAAGCGTATCACCATTGGGCCAATCCAACCTGACTCCCACCCTACCAAAATTTGAAGTTTTGGAACTATATTACCTAACCTGCCTAGCTATTTTGCCACGTCTAACTATGAGCATATGAAACAAAATCGTAAGGTACTGTAAAGAAACAGGAACCCAAGCATATAATCATCGATGTACCCAGGAACCCAAGCATATAAATTATACTAACCCCGGCAGACCTTCTTGATCTCAAAGTAGCCTTTATTGTCATTTTGAGTCCAAAACTGATAGCCCTGATTATGTAAAATAAGGTATAGATTAAACTCTAGGAATGGTTTACAAAGGTACAAGTAACTTTGTCCCAACCACCCAACTAAAAATGGAAAAGATAAGCTGAAAAAATCAAATAGACCAACGTAATTACTTGATTAGAAACAGCTATATTTTTTGATAGTCAGATCTTGGTCTTTTTTCGATTTTTGGCTTTCTTACAATCGATTCTGCACCTTTTATTTGTAATAGTGAGCTGAATACCACCACCACCATATATTATCAGTCGCAACCATCACCGCCATTGTAATTGAGACGCCAAATCCAGGAATCGAAACATTTATGCTACATGAGAGAATTAAAAAGACATGGTAAGATTTTAGACATGAAATATCATAAGTTTACATTTAAAACCTTACCAGGTGACCCTGTAAATCTCTCGTATTGTTCATACGCCTGTCCTATCATCACCAGACTTGCGCACACTGTGTGTGTGTTTTGGTGAGGAGAGTGTTGAAGAGATAGAAGAAGACCAGATCTAGTTTTGGTGGATATATATTTGGGATGGAGTATTGAAAAATATTGGCGAGTTCAATGAAATTAAGTGGAGGGGCAATTTAAATTTGGGAAAAAATTTAGGCGGGCTCTTTGGAAAAGTTAAAAGTGAAATTTTATTTTAGGCAATTAAGTGAGGGGGCATGTAAAATATTACATATAAATTTAACACATGAAGTATCTTAATTTTTTACTTTTATAAGAGGCGGAAATGAGCCGACCTTATAAAAGTTCGACTCGAGTTATTGTTGAGTTTTCGAGCTTGTAAGTGATATAGCATATTTTTTTTTAATATATATATATATATATATATATATATATATATATATATATATATATATATATATATATTGTATGTAAGCGTACTAAGTGTAAATAGTTAATTATAAATGTATCGAGCATGGTTGTCAGGATCGCGATCCTGATCTTAGGATCTTACGATTTTACGATACTGCAAAGCAAAAACAATCTGGATCTTATATAGGATCTTTGAAAGCTTAAGATCGTATAGGAACCCGATCCTTGTAAGCAAAAAACAAGTGATTATATTTCAATTTTAATTTGTGTAAGACAACACACCTTTACAAATAAACCGAACTTTTTGAGTGATCAAGCTCAAACCGAGTTCATTCATGACCGGTGATAATGGCTATAATTCACATGGTTCATGGGTCATATGCATTAGGTTATCATTGGTCACATTGAATAATGGGTATTTGACATCATATGGGTCATATGTATTAGGTTATCACTGGTCGTCACATCCATGACTGTTGATCATGGGGTAATTAACATGGGTAACGGGTCATGTGCATTAATATTGGGTTGTAGTGACATGTCACACATGTTATCGACCAATACATGATTGGTGATCGACAATGGGTAATTAACATGGGCCATGAGTCATGTGCATTGGATTTTGTAAATTAAGACAAATACTATACAACATTTTATACGTTTTGTATTTTTTTTAACGTTTTCATCCGTTTGTAACATTTTTCGTCCCTTTTTGACCATTTTCAATCGATTTTGATTGATGTCGCTAGTTTTCAACCGACATTGACAATTTTCGGCAGATTTCAACGGATTTAGACCGTTTTAGTCCGACTACGACCGATTGCGACCCTTTTTGACCGATTTCATCCATTTTGAATGTTTTCTGCAACTTTCGCTCGTTTTTATATGTTTTTAGCTTTTCTGAATGTTTTCCTCTGTATTAAAATGTTATGAAACGTTTATTACGTTTTCGTACATTTTGTTACAATTTTTTCATAGCAACGAGATTTTTTATAGCGGTAGATAGTTTATTGATAAAAAAAATATAGGTTATAAACAAAAAATAATAAAAGTTTGAAGATTTGGGAATTAAAAATAATGTTTTGAAACCCGGTTCGACTTGGGTGGTTCAACCGGTTGAACCATTCTGGGTGAAAAATGAGTCGATTTAAACCTGGTCAACTTGCTAGGTTGAGTTACAAACGGGATAAATTAAACTTGGTCAACCCGCCGGGTTTGAAGAGTCCCGGGTCAACCCGGTTTGTGTTTATTTGGTTGTACTTAATTTGATAGATCTGTTTTTACTTGGTTGTACAATGTGAATAAATCATTGTACTTTTAAGTAATGGATAATGTTTTGAAACCCGGTTCGACCCGGGTGGTACAACTGGTTGAACCGTTCCGGTCGAAAAATGGGTCGATTTAAACTGGGTCAACTTGCTAGGTTGGGTCAAAAACAATTCAAATTAAACCAGTTCAACCCGTTGGGTTTGAAGCGTCCCGGGTTGACCCGGGACTCTTACAAATTACGATACTACAAAGCAAAAACAATTAATACAAATCACATACCGGGTTTACCCGGGGCGCTTCAAACCCGACGGGTTGAACTGGTTTAATTTGACCCGTTTTTGACCCAACCTAGCAAGTTGACCCAGTTTAAATCGACCCATTTTTCGACCAGAACGGTTCAACCAGTTGAACCACCTGGGTCGAACCGGGTTTCAAAACATTATTCATTACTTAAAAGTACAATGATTTATTCACATTGTACAACCAATTAAAAACAGATCTATCAAATTAAGTACAACCAAATGAACACAAACCGGGTTGACCCGGGACTCTTCAAACTCGGCGGGTTGACCCAGTTTAATTTGACTCGTTTTCGACCCAACCTAGCAACTTGACCAGGTTTAAATCGACTCATTTTTCACCCGGAACGGTTCAACCGGTTGAACCACCCGAGTCAAACCGGGTTTCAAACACACTTCACTCAGATCAAGGGTTTTGATCCTCTCTTTCTTATCAAACACACTTCGAACACTTGAACATAATCCTCTCTTTCTCTCTCACACTCACAGTTGCAACTCACTCGGATCTAGGGTTTTGATCCCAAATCTCAAAAAGCTGATAAGATTACAAATTAATTAATATAATCCAAATACCCCCTTAGAGCTATTTATTCTTAGGCTTAGGTTGATTATCTGTTATAAGAATTGCGTTGCATTTGTATTGATAGAATAAGGAAGAACATGCTGTGTTGTTTTTGCGAATAATTAGAGCAAAAGAGATATTAAGGTTTGCTTGGATTAGCTTATTTGATCTTAGGCTTAGGTTGACTATCTGGTATAAGAATTATGTTGCATTTGTATTGAGAGAATAAGGAAGAAAAGTGACGGATGTATGTGCGAATAGTTAGGCTAAAATATCAAAGATGGAAGAAGTATCATCGATGGATGTAAAGACAACACTTTCAAGTATGAACATAAACTTGTTCTGGTGTTTCATCCATTGATGATTCATCTTTGCTCTTTGCCAAAATACAGAAACAATTATCAAGTATAATTTAATTTGTAGGTTCGATGCTTGATTTTAGCGTCTTCGTCTTCCAGCATGTTGGTAGGTTACAGATTCAAGGCTGAATAATATGTTGTTGTTGGCTAGGGTAGAAAGGATGGTAGTTCATTGCATTGTTAATATAAATTTTATATGATTTCATTCATGCACAATTAGCTCTCTAATGTCGTAGAATCTACATAATTGATATGTATGTTCGTCACATCTAAGGGAGCAAAATAAATGATAGTAAGAATCTGTTTTCTAATAACTTAAAGCTCAATGATTAGGGCGCTCTATATAGCGTTGTAGATGGTTCCATTGCTGAATTTGGAAAACGTCTACTACCGTTTGTGTGGTTATTAGACGGTACTACAATGTTAGATAGATCTGTCCTGATCAATGCAATAATGATATAGTTTGTACTGTTCATGACATGCCACACTCCATTATCGTATTCAAGATGAGTGATGTTACTTAGACTCTATTCTTTACTCAACATTTGTAGATTGTTTGTATTACTTTGAGTCAGGAATTTCAACATACCTTTCCATTCTAACTTCCCATACCGTTTCTTTTGTTTTTTCAACAATCTAGCAATGCGGCTGGTGCAGTCCTTTGCTCAAAGGGAGTTGAAACGACAAAAGGAGCAGTAGTGGGAAGTTAGAAGGGTTACGTATATTGGTTTATTGCATTCCATTCTTTTTTATGATCTAAAACCAACCATCCATTAAGTAATGTGGCCACTGGAGTTCCAAGAACAAAGGTTGTTTCAAACACACACTGAATTGCAACATTATCTTTTATTTCATTTACAATATATTTTTTAAAATTTTAATATATTTTTTAATTTTTTTGCAGCAAATCCATGGTCAGACTACTTTCCAAAGGGATATTTGGATCAGGTCAATTACGAAATTTTGCAGATTTCTTCAAGTCAATCATGTTCCATTGTGGCTAGTCTTTGTTGGCGACTAATATGTATATAGTTCTGTCAAGAGTTATATATAAGCATTGATCCCTGGCAAACGCTCGTCCCAATGGATCATGACTGGCCTGAAGATGTTGAAAAGGTTCAAGCCACTAGTGGGAAACATCAATCCTTTCCTGCATTAAACATAGGTAGTTTGGTTTTCCCATATCCCTTTTTTATACTCGTTTCCATGTGTATCTCAAATCACAAATCCTAGTTTAACCCCTTTTTATATATATATATATATATATATATATATATATATATATATATATATATATATATATATATATATATATATATATATATATATATATATATATATTTTTTTTTTTTTTTTTTTGCAGAAATCATTAAAATTGACAGCAGTGACTCAAGTTCATTTCACATATCAAGCAGTTCTGAAGGTCCTCCAAATACATGGGCAGACTACTTTCCAAAGGGATATTCTGGATCAGGCACAAAAAGGAAGATGCTAGGAAGGTTAAAACTCCAAAAAAGACTGCCAAAGAGCTTTTTGATGAGAGGGTTCAGTTGCTAGGCCTGCTGTATGCTAAGACTTGTGAAGACAAGTCTATAAAACCATGGGAACCAAAAATGCGCAAAGTTTGTTCAAAAAGGAAGGGTAAAAAGAAAATGTATTAGTTGAGTTAGGAAGTAATTTGAATAAACATTGTAATCCTTTTGTACTACTTACTTGACTTTATGAATAAACATGTTGTAATCCTTTTAGATTAGTAAAATTTATGAATGTGTACCTTTTGTTACCAGTATTTTGTAATTTTTCATTTAAGTATTAATGGAATATGTTTAATTTTAATTCCCGTACTTTGTCATTGCTAAATTTTCTCATTAATTGTTACAATATTTTGATTGTTGTGTTCGTTAACAAGAACTTGGGATATATTTTGTATCATGTTAATCAAAAGTTATCAAAATCAGAAGTTTCTGCTGCTAAGGAAACGTTACTAGAGGTGGGTTTGTACCACTAGATATGAGAGTGCAGGGGTGGATTGGTAACATTTACACTTAATTGTTACAATATTATGATTGTTGTGTTCATTAACAAGAACTTGGGATATATTTTGTATCATGTTAATCAAAAGTTATCAAAATCAAAAGTTTCTACCGCTAAGAAAATGTTACTGCAGGTGGGTTTGTACTGCTAGATATGAGAGTGCAGGGGTGGATTGGTAACATTTACACATAAGGGTTTAAATCCCCAATTAACTAGTTATACGGCCGTATAAGCCGCTTTCGTACAATAATGTCAACCTGCATAGTTTACTACATAACATTGTCTACGGATAAACCCATATGGTTCATCCTACATTAGCTAATTACATACCATTGTCTAGTGACAAACCCATTTGGTTTATCATACATCAGATACTTACAGAAAAGTTTATCAAACTTACAAAACTTTCAAACATTGTTTCACCCATCAACAAACATAAAACCATCAACAACCATCAAACCATCAACACACATCAAACATTAAGACTCCTTGGGACCTGTTTATGTCATCTATTAAAAAGAAGCGGACCCTTGCAGTTGCACCAAAGCCGGCTTCCTGTCTCAACTCCCTGAAACCAGAGCATGAAACAATAAACACCTTCCTCCTCACCTTCCCTCGACCAGGTACCACCACTGTTCTCTCGCGTACTTGGAACACTTTCTGTATCATTTGGTGCTTCACAACAGCGACAGAGTACCCATACAAGTTGTACTTGTGCACAATTTTTGCTTGTATAGTCTGTTACAAAATGTACAAAGTTACAACTGCTATAGATTGATAGTTGTTTAGTTTGTAATCTCATTGAAATTGTAGCATAATTACTATTTGACAAATTATCAAAGTTTTCAAGACACTTACTAGTTGTCCATTTCTCCAGAAGCATGCAGTCAGTGGTCGGTAGAATGCCCTATCTTCTTGGTCGTGGACAGTGTGAAACGACCATCTGCACATCCAGTTCATCCGTCGGGCTTCAAAATCTGAATTTAATATTACAAAATGAGTAAGTTATAGATAATCCAAAATGTTACAAAGATATCATATACTTGATGTAGTTAAAGCTAATAAAGGAAAAAATACAATACTCATTTGGTTGGTGACACAAGGCATTCATGGCAATATTGGTGCTGTATGTCTCCACAGTTGTGATGGCCCCTCCATCAGGTTCAAACAACATCACATTAAATTTCTGGCCCGGATAAACCTGAGTAAAAACCATCCACTGACCAGCCTTCAAATTCAAGTCTCGAGCGATTGTCACCCAACTACCGCCATATAAGAAGGAGTGGACGTATCGACCATTTAGATGATCACTGGCCACCCTAACATTGTAGACAGTCCTGTTAGTGGAAACCACGACCGAATCAGTAGGGGTTGGACCATCCGGATATCTCAGAAAGTCTTCCTCCAATGACTACATAAGCAGAGATGTGTCTGTCACAGGCACTAAACCTCTCCAAAATTGGGCACTCTCGGGTTCATAATTGAAAAACTCCAACCCATTCTCACCATAGCAAGTTACATAGAACACATTCTCACCCTCTTCAATAAAATGTATGTACTGAACAGCAGAACATGAGATGTTGTGAATGACAAAATCATTCCACCTTGCTCCCTCAAGAACACACTTAAATTGTGAGACTCTCCTTACACGAACTTTCCATCTAACCCCCCCACACTTAACTAAGAAAATAAAACAATTGCCAGTATAGGAACCTCCTAGAACATAATCATTATGCAGTTCCTGTATATGAAAATAAAGTATACAAATGAAAACATAATTAAAAACTTAATCCATTCGTATATCTTGCATCAAGTATTATATAATACGGACAAAAAAATTTGAAGTCAAAGTTGAAGAAAAAAGACTTGAAAAGTCAGAGTGGACACTTAATGTGTGACTTTTTAAGTCTTCATTTGGCAAATTTGACATTATATATTTTTATTTGTGTTATATAATAGTTGATAAAAATTATACCAATGGAAAATACATTCAAAACTTAATCCATTCATATATTTTGCATCAAGTAATATATAACACAAATAAAAATATTTAAGGTCAAAGTTGAAAACTAAAGACTTCAAAAGTCAATAGTGGACCATAATTATGGGAAGGAGTAATTAAACTAGTTTCTTAGAGAAATAACAGCTTGTCAATAATGGTGTTAACTTACAAACTCATCCAAAACATCAGGATTGTCCACAGCGCAAATAAATTGATTATCAAACATGGTTACTGCATTAACGATTAAGGTTATAAAACAATGCAAAATACCGTTTGAATGAAGTAAAAATCAGTAAATGTGGTTACCTGGTACATGTGTTTTTTGAAGAATCACAACTGCTAAGCACCGACTGTATTGTTTGAGATATTAGGTTGAAAGAAGATAAAGAGTTTATGTGAGCGTGATTTTGTTGTGTTAAACACGACTTAGTTTTGTTATTTGCAAAAAATATCCTCGTCGATTTTTGTGAAAGGGAGGTAGCTGAAGTGTGTTAATGTGTTATAGCGGGAACAGTGAAGTGACAAAAATACCCTGACGAGCAACGCACGTGAGGGCACTAACGAGCTAGCAGCATTAAGTTCTGCCTAGCAGCATTAAGTTCTACCTTAGCAGCATTAACTTCGGAGTTACTAGCATTCACCTATATTCCAATCTAAACAACTTTTTCTTTGCTTTTCCTACAAAATGTTAGTCTAGAAACAAAGAAAATACAAGCCATAACATATGCACAATCATCCCAACATCTAAATATACTTAACAGTTCTAAGTATAACTAAGAGCATTGTAATGGGGCAAATGAAGAGTCATCACTAATAGTCTGAACTCAATTCATGCGGTGAATATCAAATTAGACTCAAACTAGGTAGATAGAGTACGTATACATAAGTTATCCGAAATGTGTGACCATATGTATCGAATTGTGACTACATTTAAACAATGTGTGACAAAATATGACACTATGATTTAGCCACCTAAATAAATACTTCATGTGACCATATATATATAGCATCTTTAATTTAGTCACACAAAAACTCAATGTGACTAATATCAAGGTTAATGATAACTGACTTCACAATTTGCTATAAATAATAGTCACATGAATATTTCACAATGTGACTATTTTGAATGTATTGGTCACATATAATACCCATTAGGATTTGGCAAGCAAACACACACTAAACTTTAGACACACTTATTAACTTACGTGACCATATGTATCGAATTTTCGTTACACTTAATCGTGTTTCTATGGTTTAGTGTGACCATATATGACATTTGGTCACACTCGTCAAGTGTGTGACATATATTTGTCACTATTAAATGCATATCGTGACTAACGCTTCAAACTTACTTTTTCGTTGTCACACATTTCAAACGCTATGTGGCTAAATATTCAGCAAAGAATAGCAGTCATGTTTAAATAATGTGTGACAAACTTGACTATATAATTTAGCCACATACACAATTACCTCATGTGACCATATATCTATATTGGTCACACTTTTAAATTGTGTGACATATATTTGTCACATATGTATATCTATAGCGTGACTAATGTTTCGAGCTCATTTGTATCTGTCACACGTCTCGAATTAAAAGTGAATAAATAATCCAAAAATTTTTTCCAGTTACCTCTAGTCACATAAATATTTAAATGTGTGACAATAGAATTCCGAAATGGTCACACAAGTCGGATCAAGTATGGCTGTTCATTTTATTCTGGTACTTTTAGTCACGTATAAATGTTACAGTGTGACATTTCAAAATCGACCATGCGTGACCAATAGAACTTTTTGTACTAGTGTTCTTCAAGTATTTGCTTTCCTTCTCTCTGAGTAGCAGACTTGTCTTTATTATCTTGATCAGCAGAACTAATTTGTGCATCAGACTTATATTCTGTGCTGCCAGTATTAATATTTGTACTAGCAAACTTAACTTTCAATTCATCAGAACTAACTCCTTCATCAAACTTAACTTCTTCTTCTTCTTCTTCTTCTTCTTCTTCTTCTTCTTCTTCTTCTTCTGTCACCAATTTCTTTCCTAACTTCCACTTCTTCTGAGTTTGACTAAGAGTTTTAACCATAATCTCAGCAGCTTCCAGACTTTGAGGACTAATTTGTGTATCCCCAGAGTTCTTTGCTTTTATAGGAGTCTGAAAGATAGTATCTTCACCTAAATTCTACCCATGTTTGGAAGAATTTTATTCACCAACATCCTCTGACTCAGATTCACTAACCACAATGCTCTTCTTCTTGATAACTGTCTCCAAATTTTTCACTTTTCAAACCAGTTTCACAATTGCTTTGCCCATAAATTCTTTTGACTGCTTTAAGTCTTTTTCTAGAGCTTGTACCCTGTTCAAAAGTTGTGGAACCAATTGTGTGAGAGTTTCCATAGTCATAGGAATAGGTTCCTCCTCATGAGGTGGAGTTGGAACTTGGGTTTGGGCAATTGGGGAGTCCTTGTTTGGTGATGGAGTGGGTGAATAATGTTGTTGTGGTGATGGTTTTGAGTGTGGTTCAGAGGAGCCAGATGATCCATGCTCATGAGTAGAGTCCTCCTCTTCATTCAAAGATTGTGAGTGGGCCTCACTTACATAGGACGAGGATAATGAACCTGCAATGTTAGCACCAACAGGCAACATAGCAGCTAAAAGTGGCTTATTCTTCCCTTTAAAACCCCTTTTCATGTTATTGAAAACCTTTTTGTTAAATGGGATAGCCAAGTATGGTATTCTGCTATGTGTTTCTACATTCAAAACTATTTTTAGAAATCTTGGGTACATCAAGAACTTTTTCTTATTTTTAGAATTTGCAATCCGTGCATCAAAAATATACCTTGAAAAATTGTAAATCCTATTAGTGGATAGACAGACCAAAGCAGAAGCAATGTTGCTTCCAAATTAGTCCCATCCACCACTTTTAGAACTTAAACAATAAAGCAAATGATGAATTAGAAACCTCTAGTTGGGTGTGAAATGACCTTTCCAAAATGTAAATGACCCATCTACAAGATACCCAATATCTTTTAACCCATCAATATATTCTTCATTAGGCAACATAACAAGGCCTGAGGCATCATCCAATTGGAGACTACTCCTAATGGATGCCTTAGTAACTGAGTACTCAAGAGTATCAAGAGCAGCCCTCAATTCTATGGTCCCATCATCAACAACAAAAGCTTTGGCAGTCTGCCATAATTGCTTGACCATAGAATCAAAAATGGTAGGGTTATGTAGTAAGGCGTACCTGATATAAGACCCTTTCATGAAGTCTACTATCTAATGGAAATCATCACAGTTTTCTAGTTTCTTAAGAAAACCCACTTGATTGTGCTTGCCACAATATTTCATTTTTGCCATTTTCTTTGAGAGAAAGTTTTGAGAAAGATTTTTGAAACTACTCAGATGAAAATCATGGTAGGGTTTAAGTAATAGTTGTGAAAAACAGAGTACGCGATTTAGTTGCCGAAAATAGATGATTTTGTTTTGAAGTTTAAAGAGAGTTGAATAATAGATAAGAATAAAAATGAAATTAAATCTTATCCTTATATACCTCTTAGCGGCGTAAAAGAAGTAACGACACTATTGACAAAGTAAAAATCATTTAACATTTGACCAGTACTAACGGTAACATAAATTACACAACCAAACTTAAAAATGGTCAACCAGACTTAAGTGATGACTTCACCAGACTTAACAGATTTTTGCCCATATCAAACACTTACATACAACCCATATTAGTAGATATTCCAAGAAAATCCAATCCATGTTTTTCCTGGAAAGATTAGTCCGAAACCAAGAAAAGACAGTTATGTATAGATGCAACCAGAATTAATGTATATGAACCACCAGAATTAACTTAAAATCTACCAGTGTTAACCTAATTCACCAGTATTGGACTCATAACTTGAATTAAGAGTTATAAATTATACATTTAACCTCCCGTTAAATGTAGATGTGGGTTAGCATATTAATTTGAGCAATCAAAAGACCTTTAAAAAAATCATCGGCATTAAATTCTCAAAACAAAACAAGGCATATGAAAAAATTAGTTTCTACAGAACCAAAAGATCAATTATCCATGAGCAAACATGCCACAATTCATGACTTATTCAAACACAATGAAAATCTCTTAAATGATGCAATACCCTTGAGAATGAGTGAAAGCTTTCTCAACACTTAATTTTTTCTCTTCTTTGCCTTAGTTTCATTATCAATCTCCTCACAGATCTTACTTAGCAATTGACCACCTATGCTGAGAATGAGGTTGTCAACTGCATCAGTTTGTTCTTCACACTGGAGCTTGGAAGACATCATTCCAATAAGCACTTCAGTACTTAAAGGATACACCACATCAACAAGCATGAATATATCAACACCACCTTTGGTTGATAGATGATGAACATTACATGAGTCATAGAACTTCCATAGGAGAGTCCTATATTGACATGGAAAATTTCAATGCACATCTGCAGGATTTGGTTCATACAATATTTTGAGATCCACAAATAATTCTTGTTACTTCACATCATCTTTTCCTGTAATCTTGAGATCCAGTTGAACCAGCTTCCATAAGGTATTGAAATCTTCTCTATCATAAGACTTCACCAATGATTCAATGTTCTTGAAATTTTCAGACTTTCCATCAGCTCTGGTTACTTTCCAGACTTTACCAAGCTTATCTCTGCTAATCTTCCAATCCACAATCCTTGCTGGAAATAAATTAATATGCACAGTTTCTTCAAACATAGCCAAGGGTTCTTTGTAACCCATTATGTGCTCTGAGCATCCACTGTTAAATATGCCTCTATTTTCCATGTTCTTGAGTGAATGATCCTGCACATAAAAATTAAGAGATTAGTTTCTCTTAATGACCCAGGCCTGAACAGGCTCGGGTCTACCTTGTAGATCCACATACTTGTATGTCTTGTAGGAACAAGATCCACTGATGCTGCTTTGGGACTTATAGGTCAGTTCATTCTTAAATGGATCCTATTTCAACAATCTAAGTCCTTAACAGCATACCCCCTTTACCCTTTACAAGATAAGAATTTAAAATTTTTGCTGCATTATTTACAATGGGTCTCTTCACAGGTGAATGTGATTATACAAAATTGTTTCTTTGATTAACTCTGTTCACCTGTGGCATGGGTCTCCTCATAGGTGAATGTGATTTAGCAAAATGATTTCTTGGAGCAGTTCTGTTCACCTGTGGTTTATTAACAACTGGTTGTTTGGGTCTATAAGTGTTACAGTACCCAAAATTACCCATGGACTTAACAGGATTAACCTTTTGCCCAATAGGTTTAATATATTTCAATCCAGTATTAAAATTTTTCCTAACAGAATTAACAGATGAGTGACCCGTATTAACATTTGACCCACCAGAACTAACATATGATCTACCAGCATTGATTTGTACTGCTCTTGGGACAAATTGGTTAGCATAGTTAATTATGTTTACATTGTTTCATACCGGTTTTTCCATAACATTACCAGTATTACCCACTCTTTATTTCTTTAATTCATCTTCTTTAGCCATTCTCTTTTCATGAAAGTCACAATCTCTAATTAAATGGCTAAGACTATCACACACTAAGCATCTTTTCTGAGTATAAGAATAACCTGCTCCTAACACTCTTTCCTTTTTCTCATTCCTATTCTTTTTATGTGTCTCTTGGTTATTTACTTGCTGCCTAGGAGATTTTATGTGAGGTTCACAACTAGGTTCAATAGGTTTTGGCTTAATTTTAGACACAACAGATTTGTTAATTTTAACAGATTTAGGTTTTGACACTTCACTTGGGATACTTTCTATTTCTGATTCAGTGTGCTCAGAGATGTTTCCAATGGATCCTTCACTGTCATCAGATTGACGGGTAGAATACTCACTGGTTTTGTTTTAGGCACTTGGGGCCCCTTTTTCTGCTAGTGGAGGGTAATCTCCACATAGAGGAGGTGGAACTCCTTTAAAGTTTTCAGATTTTATAAAAATCTATTGTATACAAGTTTATCCACAAAATATTCTTCCTTACAACCAAAAACAGTGTTTTCCATTTCTTCTTCATAACTTAAGACCTCACTGTCTGATTTTATCTCATACCCTAAGCCTACTTTGCTAGTTGAGCTCATTCCTGAATCAATTAGCCTAAACAAGTTTTTATTTGAATTTTCCCACGTGTCAATCTTATTTTATAAATATTCTCTATCTTCTAATGCCTTCATGCCAATTCTTCTATACTTTTTAAGTTTTTCATCTTTTTCATCAATTGCATTAGCCTGGAAAGTATGTTTTTGATTTAAATTGGCTTGCTGATTTTGAAGATTAATAATTTGAGCCTCTAAAGTTTTAACAGCATTTTCATAAGCTAGAATTTTTACATCATGTTCTTTTATCTGATTCACTTGTTCATCATAAAGTGCTTTAACATTATTATATGAATCAATGCATAGTTTAGAACATAGGGATACCTCAGAATTTGAGCTTATTGCCATAAGAGCATGGTTGGTTGGTTGGTTCCTCCTCCTCATGTTGTTCTCCCTAGTTAACTATGCCATCAACCATTCTCAGCAAACCAAATTGATTCTTCTCTTTCTTGTGCATCTCTTCTTGGCTTTGATAAGTGGAGTATCTCCTTTTCTTCTCATCAGTATTCACTTTTGTTGTGCATTCCCTGGCAAAGTGACCAGTATTGTTGCACTTATAACACTTAAGCTTTGTCTTATCAAAACCAACTATTGTCTTCCCATCAAACCTCAAGTTTCTACCAGTTCTCTTGTAGAGTCTCTTCAACCTGAGTGCAGTCATTGCCAATTGCCATTTTATATCCATCTCTTCAATATCATCATCATTGATCTGCTCAAGATCTACATTGATAAGATCTGTGTCTTTTGACCTTTTTGAAAAGAGTGAATACATAACTTCATCAGCAAATCCTACATGGACTTATCTTTCTCTCTGATTGCTTGAAGAGGTACCATAACTGATAGAACTAAAACCACCAGAATTAACTTTGCCAGTACTGCTCTTGCTTTGTACCACAAAAGCAACAATAGCAGCACTTGTTGATGTCATTGAAGCTCCTTTGATGTCTTGTTCAAACATCTTTAGGTTGTTGTACAGATCATCAATTGACCAAGTGTCAACATCTTCCTTCATTCTCATGGTCATGGCCACAGTTGACCATTCATTTGGTAAAGACCTGAAAAACTTGTGATTTGCATCTTCAGCAGGCACACTTGAACCATGAGCTTCCAATTGTGAGAGGATATGTTGGAACCTGTCATAACCTTTCTCTAGCCCTTCAGAACTAGATACAGTGAATGCTTCAAACTTCTGTTTAAGAACAGCCTTCTGCATCTTTTTGGAGTTAGCATTGCCTCCAAATCTGGTTCTTATTGCTTCCCAAATCTCATTGGCATCATCCATCCCATGGAACCTCCTTAGATGTTTCTTTGGAATGACCATCAGAAGGATGGTTCTTGCCTTTCTTTCCTTCTCCACGGCATGGATCTCTGAAGTAGTGACCGGTGGAAGTACTCTAATAGTACCATCCTTACCAACATAGATCCTTTTCTTTGAATTCCCATTATGTATTAATTTCCATACATCATTATCAATGTATTCAAGATAGTGATCCATCTCCATGGCCCAGTTATCATACTTCTCATTCTTAAGAATTGGGAGTTTGATATTGGATATAGTGGTTGTTGTAGGTATAATCTGTTGTTGTTGTTTTGTTTTCCCACTATCTGAGGCAGCATCTTCATAATTTGATTCTTCAGAATCACTGTGTTGGCTAGAGTATGCATCATTACCAGGAGCAGACATATTTAAGGTTTTGTGATTGATTGATTTGTGTTTGTTTTCTGGTTTTGTGTTTCTTCTTACTCAGAGTCCCTCTATAGGTTCTGATACCACTTGTAGGTCCAATAGTTCTAGATCTAAGCAGCCTTTGTAAGACAATAGACACCTTGGATAAATCCAAACTATCTATATGAGAAACTCTAAACAATGTGTACTTGATGTTGACGCGGAATATTAACACAAGCAGTAAGAACAACACAGAGAATTACTAACTTTGTATTTTCTATTAAACTTGAAAACTTGGCTAAGAACACAATGCCGTAGGGCTCCTTTTATACACTAAGGAAACCCTAATTCTACAAAACGTGTTCATACATATTTTCTCCTAAGATATCTAACCGTGTGCATATCCTTTCCTAGAAGATCTCCTAACAAAACTATTCTTGTTAAAGAAGCAGACTTAACTAGCTAAAAACATAAACAGACATAACTAGGTCTGCCAGACTTAACTTAGTACTGGCAGACTTAACTATCTACCTGAATTAACTAATAACAGACTTAAGTCTGTTTTCAAATAATTCCCAACAAACATCTCCAAATTCAGTTAATAGAGCTTTATGGGAAAGGAACAATGATATGTTGATTTCATGGATTCTAAACACTATGACTGAGCAAATTAGCAATAACTTGAACTTCATCCATTCAGTTTCAAAACTATGGGTTGAATTACATGAACATTATGCTCAATTATGGTCATAGAATTTACCAGCTCACAAATGACATTGTGCAATTGAAGCAAACTGATTCTACAGTTGAGGTATACTATCATAAATTGAAAGGTCTATGGGATGAGTTTGATGCATTGGAAGCACCATATCTCTGTGTTTGTGTTTGTGTTTGTGTTTGTAATTGTGAAAATGGAAAACAAAATGGTGATAGGGATCAAAGGAAAAGGTTAGTTCAATTCTTAATGGGACTTGATGATAGTTATGCTAACATAAGAGGTCAAATCCTTTTGATGCAATCTTTACCATCAGTGGTCAAAGCTTACAATATGGTGAGGCAGGAGGAAAAGCAAAGGGAAGGATTACTACCTAAACCTCCTACAACATTCTTTGCAGCTTTTGGAAATCAACAAAGAAATCAAAATTATGGTCAAAACAATGGTCAATAGAGGATAAACAGGTCAGTGTACAATCATGGTGAATCATCTGAGAGAAGAAGCAACTTTAGAGAAGGGGTGATATGTGGAAATTTCTCAAAAGTGGGACATTCCAAAGATCAATGCTACAAGCTTGTAGGTTACCTAATAGGACATCCACTTCATGGGAAATTCCTACAAAGCAAGTCTTCTAGACCATCATCTTCCACATATGGCAACAATAGAACAGTTAACATGGTTCAGAATCAAGGGGAAGCCATAAATCCTACACCTATTCAACCACATCCACCACAAGCTGCTTAACCAAACACCCCTTCTGATGCTCACATGGCTGCAAGGATGGACCAACTACATAATCAACTCAACCAGATGATGATCTTAATGCAAAGTAGCCAAAAAGGGACTCTTCTCAAATATCTTCTCTTTTACAAGTCTTAAAATTCCTAAATTTGTAGCAACTTTAATATCTAATCTTAAGCATACCTGGATAATAGATAGTGGGGCAACTGATCATATCTCTATTTCACTCTCATTCATGATTGATATACACATATTACCAATTCCTATCTATGTTACACTACCTAATGGACACAACATCAAGGTCATGGATCAGTAGTCATAAACCAACACATCACCTTGAAATATGTTTTGTACAAACCATCTTTTTTACATAATCTAATCTCAGTGAGCAAACTCTTAATTGGAACCAACTTATCATTCACCATCACTGACAAGTAGTGCTTGTTTCAGGACCAGAACAAGAGGATTGCTCATGGAATCCTTTGTAATGGTCTCTATTTCTTACCTACATCAGCATCTTCCAAACCATTTCTTCCTACATCATCAGTTTCAACCATTAACAACAACTCATATCTGTAGCACTCAAGGATGGGACATTCTTCATTTCCCGTTCTTAAACAAATAAAGAGCATTTCTCGTTTTGTACATTGTAGCTCAACTTTTAAGTGTGACATTTTTATGCTAGCCATGTAACATGCTTTACCTTTTCATGTCAGTACCTCTTATGCAAAAGCTTGATTTGATCTTATTCACATAGATGTTTGGGGACCCTATACGCACACAATTTTCAATAAGTGTAAATACTTCCTAACTATAGCTGATGATCACTCAAGAGCCACATAGACCTATTTGATGCCTAGTAAACAACACACTGCTACACACTTTAAGGCATTTTACCAATATGTTCAAACACACTTTAAGACAAGGATCAAAACTGTAAGAAGTGACAATAGGACAAAGTTTTTGAACACCAACATTAAAACCTTCTTTGAATCAGTTGGCATACAACATCAAACCTCATGCCCAAACACACCTCAACAAAATTCTAGAGTGGAGAGGAAGCACAAAAAGTTACTTGAAGTTGCAAGAGCTCTCAGATTCCAAACTAATTTTCCAATACATTTTTGGGGATACTGCATACTCACTACTACTTACCTAATCAACAGACTTCCCTTAACCTCAATTCATAATAAATCACCCTATGAAATGTTACATAACACTGCTCCACCTTTAGACCATCTCAGAACCATTGGATGCAAAGCTTTTGTTCACCAACATACCTCTGACAAGTTTGGTAAAAGATCAATCTCAGCAGTTCTCATTGGATATTCACCACACCAAAAAGGTTACCTTCTCTATGATCTTTATTCACACAAGATATTAAGTAGAAGACATGTTGAGTTTGATGAATCACAATTTCCATTTCACACACAATCAACCATCCTACTGAGTTACCAACTCCAACAATCATTGATCCATCCAACATACCTATTTGTCCACCACCAGAACCCTTTAATGAACCATCACCAACTACTCCTCTAAGTGCTACAGATCAGTCACCTCAAACCTCTCAAACATCTAAACAACCAACACGTACACTTGAACCAATACCTAATCCAAACACTCCTTTATCTGATCCAGTGAATTCTTCATCATCAACATAATCAAGAAACAACAACCAACATTCTTCTATCACTTTCAACAATCATGAGCCACCACCTCCACCTCTCAGGACATCAACAAGAACCAGAACACTTCTAATTAAACTCAAAGACTTTCACTGCACACTACCAAAACAAAAGTTAACCAAATTTCTAGATATCATTTTACAAACATCATAAACTACTTTAATATATCCAAACATAAATTAAGATATTTCATTAATACCATCAATAAAATAGTTGAACCACAAACTTACATCCAGGCTTCAAAAGATATAAGATGGAGGGAATCTATGAAAAAGGAAATACATGCTTTAGAAGATAATGATAGTTGGGAAGTATGTGTTTTACCTGCTAACAAATTTCCTATTGGTTGTAAGTTGGTTTCTATAATCAAATACCATGCAGATGGATCCATAGAAAGATTTAAGGCAAGATTAGTGGCAAAGGGCTACACACAAAGAGAAGGAGTTGACTATCAAGAGACATTTGCTCCTGTAGCGAAAATGACCACTATCAGGGGCTATGTTGTTCTTTGGAGGAGTAAAAGTGGTTTATGAATGCTTTGCATTAATTGCACAAACTTGTCAACTTTTACTCCTTACTTATGTTGCCTATTCATACAAAAATATGAACAACTCTAATATACAATGGACCTAAGCATTCCTTAATAAAATCTTGATAGATTTTATTCTCTGGCAAGGGAAACTTCTTTGGGTTAAGTCCGAACGGTGCTTTCTGATGACAGACTGGTTTTAACCATTTGGGGAAAGTTTGACCTTAAAGTGATAAAGCACTTTAGTGAAACAGTTCAAACTTTCCCGCCCAGTCCCGTCAAAACTTTAGTCTTCAAGTCATCAGTCTTCAGTACCATGATAGTTGTTGAGGAGTCTTGGAGTTCAGTGAGTTATTGTCATCCTCACTGAACCCATCACCTTCTACTTGGCTTAGATCACACTCACTCAGTTCCGCCTCACTGAATGGAGAACCTTTATTCTTAGGCTCGATCTAAGCATCCTGAAGATGACTCACTGAGTTACTATTCATTCAGTGACTTTTTTACACTTAGGTGATTTTACGTTCAAATCCTTGTTAGAAGAAGATTGGGGAATTCAGTGACCCAACAATATCCCTCTATTTGAACATATAAATAGCCTAAGTGTTTCTTGATTCAGTGACTTGAGAAGGTTGGGTACCACAACATTGTTCTTCTTGCTTCCTTTTTCTTTTAGAAACCTTTGGTGGAGCAGTCTCTATTGTTGAAGCAGGAAGAAGGGAGGGAATGCTTAGAGCTTCAGGCATTGTTTTCAGTCTGTCATACCTTTCCTTCAGTGACTTGAGAAGGTTGGGTACCACAACATTGTTCTTCTTGGCAATGATGGGACGGAGCTAATCAAGTTCAGTGATGCCAAAGTTAGCAAACCTGAATGGTTTATGAACTTCCATCACTCTTTTATCTTGTCCCCTAAAGACAGTGATTATTGTAGGATTGGTGTTGCGATGGATTTTAATGTCAGTGATGGTTTCATGTTTCAGCCTTTCTTTCATCACCCAAGTATACTTTTCAATCCTGGTCTTTCTTATATGAGCATCCTTCTTGAGCTTTTCTTCCCTTTTCCTTTTTAGAGCACTTAATTCTTCCTCCTGAGCCTTTTTAAAGGCTGCACCGGCTTGCTTAGTGGCAAGAGCCTCAGTATCCAAACCAATCTTTTCAGCCTCCTCATGAACAACCTTTATAAGGGCAGGCTTGCTCATCCTCTCTTCTTCAGCCACCTTTTATAGTATCTCAATCCTTTCCATGTGAGCTTGAATTCCGGCATTGGTGAGATGATGTACTACTCCATTGATTTCAAACGGGACTCTGATAGGTTCATCAGAGTCATATCTGCCTATGGTTAAGGCAGGCTTGAGTGCAATTTCAGGTTCAGAGGTGGTGGCAATACTTTTTCCTCTGTCCTGCCTGAGAGTGGAGGAGACTGGTTCCTCTTGTGGTGGACCTTCAGTGATTGGTGTGGCTTCAGTAACATGCTCCCCCTCAGTGTAAGAGGGCTGTCCAGCTTCTTGTTCTTCAGTATCAGGGGATTCAGTAAGATTCTCCCCCTCAACATTTGCTGAGCGTCAGTGATGGCAAGTGTTGGAGGTACTGAAGAAGAAGTAGATGTACCCTTGAAGGCTTGAAAATTTTCCGTCATCATGGACTTGATTTCCACAGTATCCTGTTGAATGGATGATACTTTGGAGTCAAGTGCAGCCTGAGAATTTTCAAGGGCTGTCATCCTGGATCCCATTGTCCATGCCAGAGAAGTGGACTTTTAGGATTGAGCTGCCACTGATTCTTCCAATGATGTAAAGGAAGATTTGAGAGACTCCATGATTGAGCTGAGATTCTGAACATTTGATCCCTTTAGCAAGCCAAGTAACTCAGTGAGGGTTACTGAGTTTACCTGATACGTCTCAGATACCTGAAGAAGCTTCCTGGTTAGCTCAGGTTCATCTTTGACTGATTCTTGAACAGACTGAACCCCTGTATTCTGCTTGTTGAGGGATTCCAAAAACTGGTTGAGTTGAGAGACCATTTGTGTCAGGGAGTAGGTGACTGTGGAATTCTATTCCCTGACATCATCATTAAAGTCTTCAACAGCATCCTTGAGGAGGTGGTAATGGACTGCTTGCTCAGTGTGCATGTTAAACACTTCGTCAGTGACCCCCTGTACAAAATGTTAGTAATCTTCTTGATGAATTTGGTGAAAACTTTCTCAGTGAGAGGAGCTTGATCATCTTCTGAGGACTCTGATGTGGAGTTAGTTTCAGCGGCCTCAGTGTCAGAGGGTTGAGAAGACTAAGGAATTGGTTCAGGGACTATCTCCTCAACTACCACATCATCTCCAGCTTCAAAAATATTCTCATCACTGTGAAATTCATTATCAGAGAACAGGGCGGCCTGAGCATCAGCCAGTGAGGTAATATGAAACAAAAGGTTATCCGGCTCCTCTACGTAAGAAGACTTGCCTTCGTTATGGCCAGGTCCTGACCTCTCAAATCCAGCAGACTGGGTTTTATCTGCCTGGTCCTCAAGGTCAGTTCCCAAGTTATGCGCACCTCTGGGGGTGGTTATGGGTTCCATATTAGCGGGTGGCCTTTGTCCCTCTGAATCTTTGTCCCCCGTGACCCCTTCAGACACTGATGGGAGTTTTTCAATGTCATCCTATGGAGTCATGAATTTTGTGTCCCTATCACCGGGTTGTATGTTTCCCTCTGAGTCTTTGGGATGCCTTTTTGTGCCCTCAGACAAAAGCTTTGATTTACGAATGTCCTCATCAGGCACCTGAGTGGTTTTGCCCCCCTTTCCAACAGGCTTGTACTGGCGTGTCGAAGGTTTAGGGGCGAGAACTCCCTATTTCTTGGGTTGTGATTTATTCGAGCCTTTGGCAGGATGTGATTGTTTGTGGGTCCCCTTCTCAGTGGAGTAGTGCTGCCCCACCGAAGATATAGGACCCCTTTCTCCCTGAGACCCGGGTTGTGATTTCCCAGAGCCTTTAGCAGGATGTGGAGGTTTGGTTGGTTCTAACTCAACTAAATTATTTATGTTAGCAGAGCCTTTGGGAACGAGTTCGCCCGAGGACACTGAGTGTGATGTCTCAGTGCCCTCCGTTGGCCTTTGTTTTGGTGCCAAAGATTGGATAATGATCCTGAGGGTGTCAGCAGTTAGGGTCTGTTGTTGTTGTTGCCCCCTTTTGTCAGGCTTAGGGGCAGAGATCTCAGGGGCGAGTGACTTGGGTTGAGTCACCTTCCTGGACCCCTGTCCCTTCTTCCTCTTCACCTTTTTGGTGGGAGAGGGAACTGGCGAAATTTTGTTGTCACCCTGGATAGCAGTAAGCATATATGTTGTCAGGGTGACATGTGTAACTTCAGGAGGGTCACATGAGTAATTAGCCTTGTGTAAGACATCAGGCTCAAATCCAACTGCGTCAGGCCTAGCATACTCAGATCCAAGCAAGTCTTGTAGGGCACAGGAAATGAATCTAGGGTATGACATGAGTTTTTGCCTAGACTTCCCCCTAACTTTGCTATGAGGTCCCTGAAGATTATTTCTCCAAGGTCTATCTTTTTACCCTCAATGAGACAGTGCACTATCATTGCTTGAGTTGTGTTGAATTGCTCAGTAGAGGATTTATTTCCCCAGGGGACCTGAATGACAAAGGTCATCAGAATCCTCCATGGGGCTGGAAACCAGGTCTTGATGATTGGGGCCTTGGACAGGAGGGCCCCTGGTGTCACCTCAGGGTGATTTTTGTCATAGGGCCCAAGTTCCAGTAGAACTTCCTTCACATCTTTCTCAGGGGGTTGGGCAGTGTAGTCAAGGCCTGTGGCTTTGACAAAGGTTTTGTAGTCAAGGGTTAGGAACTTAGTTCCATTCTTCACTGAGAACCTTATTTTGGCCTCCTTTGGCGCATCAGGGTTTTCAACCACCGCTGTGCACCAAAATTCCCTCAAGTAGTCATGATAGATGACTGAGGGGGTCTTTGTGAATGTGGTGGTGAGAAAAAAGTTTTGAAGGAACTTCACCACATCCATGTATTCAGGGAACCCTTCAGGGTAGGCAAAGTTCCCCACCACATTGTTTTTGGTGAGGTCTACGCTTTCCATTTGGAATTCCACATTAGGTGCGTATTTAATAACCTTAGAAGAAGCCATTTGTGTTTGAGAAAGGTCTGGTTTTTTAAAGAATTGGTATTCAAAGAAGAAACACATGCAGTTTTAATCAAACAGATATTTGAAAAAAATTTTGCAAGAGTTTTGATAAGTTTTTAAAAGCGTGTGTGTTTTCTCTTTGTGGGGGGTATTTATAGGGAATGGATTAGGGTAGTGATGTTGCGGATATCAAAGGGTTTTTGTTATTAAACCAAAACAGTATAATAATATGTGTTTGATATCCGCATTTATTATCACGATTCTCATTGCCCTGTTTTCTCTCACATGATGGGGTGAACAGTTGTGTGGCTTTGCAAATAATGCACTTTTGCAGAGTGATATCGTCACAACTATTTGTTGTGAGAGAGCAATTAATGCTCAGTGGTGTTTGATGAGAGAGATGTGGGGGCCCAAGAAGTGGATGCCAGTTGTGTAAGCGACATATATTCCTATATTTAATAGGAATCAGTTACCAACCTGGGACATTTACTAACTAAGTACTTAGAGCATTTAGTTAGGGTATTCAATGCCTTTGACATCTTGAGCCCCCTAAATGATTTTTCATTCAGAATTGGTTTTTGTTCAGGAAGGGTGTGATCAGGGACCTAGAGAATTTTCATCAGGTTGGAACACTTTTTGATCAGTTGCCTTATTCTATGTCGAACATACCCAACTCAGCTTTCGATCTTGTGAAAGTGGGTTCATCCAAGGGTTTTGTGAAGATATCAGCTAGCTGATACTCAGTGGGGATAAAATGTAATTCAATTTCTCCATTCATGATGTGGTCCCTGATGAAATGGTATCTGATGTCAATGTGTTTGGTTCTTTGATGAAGTACTAGATTATTTGAGATGGCTGTTGGCATGAATATTATGATATTTAATCTAAACATCCTCTTCATGTTTTGATGATGACAAAGATGTAAGTTACAACATATAACGTAAAGTGCTTAAGTTACTTGTGATCACAATTCTTCTATGCATTCTTACGTCAACAAGCCTCGACATCTCAACGTCTCAAGTATGCTTCAACAATCACTTAAGGTATGGATAAACAAGTGTTTAATACATCTCATGATCAAAGGGGTATTTAATTAACTAATACAAAGTTTATTTAATTATATAAACATATTATATATTTTTGAAAAACACTTTTGGTAATAAAGAAAAATGTTTTAATCATACTAAATATATGATTTCAAACTTTTAACCAAAATTAGTTAGTTTTTCGCCAAATAAACTTTCCCACTAAAAGACAGAAAATCTGGCCGTTTCAGTAGGGCGGCCCCCTTAATTATAAAGGGCGCCCCCCTTAATTTTAAGGGGACCGGCACACAATTAAGGGGACCGGCCACGCTCCCCTGTCAGATTTTGTCAGAAAATTTTCCCTATAAATACCACCTCAAACCTGGAATTTTTCTCACCTTTTGCACAAAAATTTTCAGATCCAATTCTCTCTAAACATCTTTCTAAAACCCTTTGATCATAAGATTATTAATCTTTGTTTCAAGTGATCCAATCTCTCATCATTCAAAGTGCAAGAGAAGAATCCTCCCTATCATAAAGCCAAAGATGTATTAGGATCTTGTTAGTGCTTATGTGAAGTTGTGAGTTAGGTATATGTAATAAGTAGACAAGATGATCTTACTTAGTAGTAATTCAATGAGTGAGTAAGAAGTAGTGGGAGGAAGTAGTAATGTGGAGAAGACATGTAGTTGTGAAGATGTAGGTGTATGATTAAGTAGTGGAGTTTAGAAGAAGTTGTGATGAAGTCGTGAAGTCGTGAAGAAGTCGTGAAGCCGTGAAGTAGTTTAGAAGAAGTTGTGATGAAGTCGTGAAGTCGTGAAGAAGTTGTGAAGTCATGAAGAAGTCGTGAAGTTGTGTAGAGGTCTAAGTTGTGTTGTGAGATTGGTTCTAGCTACTATTAGAACTCGACATTTAGTTTAGTGTCGTTAAATGGTGTAAGCAAAAGTTGTGTACGGTTTTCTCCGCCAAAAGGGAGCTTGTTGAGTAGTGAAGAAAACTCTCGAGTAGGTGACTCGGCGAGTGGAGTAGCAACAAGGAAGGTGTCCTTGTAGCCGAACCACTATAAATCATTGTGTCCGGTTTGCATCCTCTTTCTCTTATCTTTTTACATTTACTCTTGCACTTATCGCTTTATATCTATGCTTGCAAATATGTGTTAATTGTTGCTTATATTGATGATTGATTGTGGTGTAGTAACAAGTTAATATTATGATAGGATATAGAGTTGTATGATATGGTCTAATGGGCTTATATATATATAAGATTAACACTTCTCATGTTGAGTTTAACTTAATCGATAATTTGATACAAAATGCTTTAAGATTTTAAAAGGAAAACGTATTCACATAAAGATCGACCAAAGCTTCATTCATAAAACTAAGTTTTGAAAACTAATCCAAAAGTCTACATATATAATTGATTATATTGATTATATATTGTTTTCATACTAAACTCAAATTGAAGGTTTTCAAACAAACAATTGAATAAATTTGAATCAACATTTTGCAAAACCAAGTTCTTATAAAACGAAAAAGTGGGGAAAACTATTCAACCCCCCTTCTATTTTCCACAATTGGTATCAGAGCCACGTCGCTCAAATTTTCAAAACAAATGGTTTTAAAAATTGAGTACGATCCATGTATCAAATTACCCATTAAGGAGGATTTAATATGAAAAGTGTTTTGTTGATTAACTTGTATTAGTTTTGATATTATATACACTAATTATACTAGCTCGAGATAAGATTATGCTTAAAACAAGTGTTATACGTTCGTTTTTAAAATCAGAAAGTTACACATCTTTCCACATAGTCAGAAAACAATTTTTAACAAAAATTGCATTTTTGAGTATCAGATGGGCGGCCCCTTAAATTTTCTGGGCGGCCCCCTTAAATTTAAGGGGTCCGCCTATCTGTTCGACAGTTTTTCAGAAACTTTGAAAAATCATATAAAATTAACCGTAACTCCGTAGAAGTCGTGCCACCCGGCGTTTTAAAGGTAATTGAGTCTATTTTCATTTAAAAATACTTAGAGGTAACCATTACAAACTTAAATAAGTCAGAAAGTTAAAATACTACACGAAGGTCAAAAATTTGAGTCTTGTTTTAACGTAAAACTTGTATTTTGCCTTTTCCTTAGAGTAGGGCATTCCTAGTCGATATATCTTTGAAAATTAAGTATTTGTGTTTTCAAAATATTGATCTTAATTAAATTTTAAAATGGATAGGAAACTATTTTATTTTCAAATATAATCGAGCTAAGTAAACATTGGTATATATAATACACAAAACGACGACAAGTGTTTTATGTGCTATGTGAACTCATTTGTGATTTTACTTTGTTAATCGTTGATATTTGTAATTTAGCTATTTGAATATCCTAGCATATGTGCTTTGTACTCTATTAGTTTATAGCTAGTTTTCTGGCTTGTTCTTAACTAGATCTTATGCTAGATTTCTTGCGTTAGGATTGCAATACTA
Organism: Artemisia argyi; assembly: GCA_030686995.1. Taxonomy (NCBI): domain Eukaryota; kingdom Viridiplantae; phylum Streptophyta; class Magnoliopsida; order Asterales; family Asteraceae; genus Artemisia; species Artemisia argyi. The sequence goes on from CM060677.1 coordinate 132,298,724, forward strand.
TGCTTGCATTGCATATAGGTATAGATGGCTTAATGTTACTCAAACATCTTGTAAATGAGTTAAATCTAATCACCTAAATATTTCAAACAATTTAATCTATTCTTAACAACACACTTAAACATTTTCAACAAATTACCTTGTTTTACCTTAATTTGTTTAATAAGAGAAATTGAATCTTTGTAAAACATTAGTAGTAATATAAAAGAAAAAGTATTTTCAAAATCTAAGTGTGTTCATTATAAGTAACAATGAAGAGTCTTTCACATAAACAAAACTTATAACTATCATGAAGTAATAAGTCAAATTTTAATCATTCACTAACCTCACTCATAAATAATCTTAGGATTAATGGAACACACTATCAAAATGCCTATTTATTTTAAATGAGTGTTTGTGAGGGTCAAGAAAGATCTTGATATTATATCAATTCATTAATCAAATTATGATTGATATATTCATCAAATCTAATTGACATGTTTTTTAGTATGGACAAGAAATTGGATTGTTATTTGTTTAGTTTCAAGATTACATTAAATTTTAACAAAGGATATAGTCTTGAATCTACATACTTAATCACACTAGATTGATATGAAAATATTTACATCCTTTGTAGATAAAAAGAATTTGCATTGGATCATAACTCACACTTGTGTTGACAATGCCATATTGAATCTACTTGTCCAATAGTTGTGTTCCAAATATTAGAATAACATGTCTAACACATGCATAAAATATACAATGAAGTAGGATTGACGAGTTGGATGTTTCATCCGAAATATTCAAGTAATTTACATAGCAAAGCAATAGATAAATGTGTCATATCCGAAAAACCAAACATGAGCAAACTAACAACATATGTAAACTTTGCTCACACTACTTAAAATCATCACTTCAAGCTAAAATACATATTTAAGAACAATACACACTATATATTATATGTATTTCATTTTCTTTGTAGCATGAATGGTTGCGTTACAAGATAATGCACTACACATTTCTTTTTGAAACAATTTAAGTTATTAAAATTGAAAAATAACTTGTCACAATGCATAAACAAGTTAAATTCATTTTGTTTTAAATACTAGTTAAATTATGATATATAACATTGGCAAAAGTCATAGAAAATAATATTTATTTTAGATTATATAAATGTCTAGTTTTGATATCATTTGTGAATCACAATCTCATTTAAGATAAATAATCTTAATGAGATTCATTTTTCAAGATATGCTAAGGAGCATTCTTAAATCAAGCACATTTATTAAAATAAGTAATATGCTATCAAAACCAAATAACCGGTTAATCATGAACAAAAGATTAAAACTTTGCGTTTACTCTTATCTAAACATTTAACACATCTCTATTGGGATAGTGAGTAAAATATATCATGTAGACTTACCTTCATAAAAACATGATGTTTGAGTCACATTAAGTCAAGTATTAGTGAATCAAGCAAACTTCATATTTGGTACTCTTCGATAGGTAAATTTAGGAACTCAATTTCTTCTAAAAAGAGAATGACTACTGGAGAATCTATTGAGTAGAAATTCAATTTAACCTAACGGTTGAATTGCTTCTATGTGAGAAGTTGGGTGTGTGTAACCCGTAAAAATGGTCATGTTTAGCCTGAATTGAGCACCACTAGTAATAGTCTCATACTCATTCTCCAACTTGATTAAATTGCTCTTCCTAAATATACCTAACGCTAGTTTACTTTTATGAATTTTGCTTCTCATTAGATGCATTCATTCCTAGATTTATGGCATATCGCATATATGTTATTTCTAGATGATTATTTGCTCCTATGTGATTTGATTGTATGCCTTTACATGGTTTACACTATATGTATCATTCATCTAGGTATATTTTTCTTACCTTTATATCCTACACCCTCATTTCCTGAGAACCTTAGTGTCATTTTCCGATAGGTCATATTAGTTTCATAATATATCCAGATGAGCATGAATTTAATGGGAAGGAAAATCACACTCACTCACATATATCCTTCTACCTCACACCCAAAACCGAGTCATCCTTTGTACTACCAATCTAGAGTCATCCACCATTTCCATGTCCTCAAAGAAACCAAGAATCAATATCATACCTCCTAAATCACTCCTCATAAACACCTCCTAAACCAACATGTTTTGTCTAGCCAATCCAACACCTACTATCCTTCCATAAACACATAATCCTCACACTATAAATACCTCTCCCAACAAACCTAAAATCATTGTTATCACCCCACATACAACATCCAAACTACCATCCACACATGAAGAATCACTTTCATCCATACCTTCATCATGCTTTTATGATCACCCAAATGAAACCACTCTTTTAGCTCAACAAGACAACCTTACTATCACCCTCACTAATAAACTTCCACATTCATCTCACTCAATTCTACCAAATGACCCTTTTGAGGATCATACTCAATATCAAAACAACAACCATCAATCTCATCCAAACATGAATCATAAGTTTCATGACCAAACCTCAATTCCTAATCACAATCCAACTCCACCACCATCACCTTCCTCCGAACATGAAAAGTTCGTTGAAGAGCTCAAAGAAGCTCATGAGCTTAATGATCTTCTTGCGTTGCATCTTATTCAACGAAATTTGGATCAACAACCTACCTCCACCAAGAACCACCATCTCCAACAAAAACTTGTCATCATACCATCAAAACAACTCTTCATTGACCTTACTAACGAAGATGACACCACTCCATCCATCAAAGAATATATCAACTCACAATTGTCTCCACCACCAAAAGTTATCACCATTAACACCTCTTGATGCACACTTCTCATAATCTCCTATCAATCCACCAACCTATAACCCCATCCCATGGAGCTTACTTGAAGCTCATGGAGACACTTGCCTTTGTTGCATCCACAACCGAAAAATTGTGTTCGGACTAAGAGATGAGATACAATACATGTTTTCTCACATTGAAAACTTTTTGCATCCTCTACCACCAACAACAAACACAACACCTCCACCACCATCAACAAAACACCTAAAATCCCATGATTCCCTATCATCCACCCTTGTCGAACGATATATTAATCTAAACCATAATTGTCAACCCTTTGTCATCACCTTACCTTTACATTCACAATCATCCCTCCTCATTCTCCTACATTTTCCTAGGTTCTAATCTTTGCATTAGGTTCTAATTTTTTTTGGATTTAGGTTGTTGTTTTTAAAACAATAATTGCATGTGTCATACTTTTAGTGCATATACCTAATATGTCCATATATTGTTCCCCTATTAGTTTCATGCATATATCTATTATTATCATTATGTATATGTGCACTTGTCTACTAACTTTGTTTTGAAGGATTACTTCACCGCTCGATTCTTTGGTAGCCAAAACAAGTTTTAAGCATACACCAAGGGGGAGCATTGAGGTTGCTAGGATCAAGGCTTCACTTACGATGATGCAAGCTCGCCTTTTAGATTCTATCTCAAGAGTTCAAGCGTAGTAGAAGTCTCGTCTTAGAGTCCACCTTTTTGCTTCGACAAAAGGGGGAGAAGAAGTGTAAACAAGTAACTTATACATTTTACTATAAGTTATAGTTCACATAGTTTGTCATCATCAAAAAGGGGGAGATTGTTGGCATGAATATTACGATATTTAATCTAAACATCCTCTTCATGTTTTGATGATGACGAAGATGTAAGTTACAACATATAACGTAAAGTGCTTAAGTTACTTGTGATCACAATTCTTCTATGCATTCTTACGTCAACAAGCATCGACATCTCAACGTCTCAAGTATGCTTCAACAATCACTTAAGGTATGGATAAACAAGTGTTTAATACATCTCATGATCAAAGGGGTATTTAATTAACTAATACAAAGTTTATTTAATTATATAAACATATTATATATTTTTGAAAAACACTTTTGGTAATAAAGAAAAATGTTTTAATCATACTAAATATATGATTTCAAACTTTCAACCAAAATTAGTTAGTTTTTCACCAAATAAACTTTCCCCACTAAAAGACAGAAAATCTGGCCGTTTCAGTAGGGCGGCCCCCTTAATTTTAAAGGGACCGGCACACAATTAAGTGGACCGGCCACGCTCCCCTGTCAGATTTGGTCAGAAATTTTTCCCTATAAATACCACCCTGGAATTTTTCTCACCTTTTGCACAAAAATTTTCAGATCCAATTCTCTCTAAACATCTTTCTAAAACCCTTTGATCATAAGATTATTAATCTTTGTTTCAAGTGATCCAATCTCTCATCATTCAAAGTGCAAGAGAAGAATCCTCCCTATCATAAAGCCAAAGATGTATTAGGATCTTGTTAGTGCTTATGTGAAGTTGTGAGTTAGGTATATGTAATAAGTAGATCAAGATGATCTTACTTAGTAGTGATTCAATGAGTGAGTAAGAAGTAGTGGGAGGAAGTAGTAGTGTGGAGAAGACATGTAGTTGTGAAGATGCAGGTGTGTGATTAAGTAGTGGAGTTTAGAAGAAATTGTGATGAAGTCGTGAAGTCGTGAAGAAGTCGTGAAGCCGTGAAGTAGTTTTGAAGAAGTTGTGATGAAGTCGTGAAGTCGTGAAGAAGTTGTGAAGTCATGAAGAAGTCGTGAAGTTGTGTAGTGATCTAAGTTGCGTTGTGAGATTGGTTCTAGCTACTATTAGAACTCGACATTTAGCTTAGTGTCGTTAAATGGTGTAAGCAAAAGTTGTATACGGTTTTCTCCGCCAAAAGGGAGCTTGTTGAGTAGTGAAGAAAACTCTCGAGTAGGTGACTCGGGGAGTGGAGTAGGAACAAGGAAGGTGTCCTTGTAGCCGAACCACTATAAATCATTGTGTCCGGTTTGCATCCTCTTTCTCTTATCTTTTTACATTTACTCTTGCACTTATCGCTTTATATCTATGCTTGCAAATATGTGTTAATTGTTGCTTATATTGATGATTGATTGTGGTGTAGTAACAAGTTAATATTGTGATAGGATATAGAGTTGTATGATATGGTCTAATGGGCTTATACATATATAAGATTAACACTTCTCATGTTGAGTTTAACTTAATCGATAATTTGATACAAAATGCTTTAAGATTTTAAAAGGAAAACGTATTCACATAAAGATCGACCAAAGCTTCATTCATAAAACTGTTTTGAAAACTAATCCAAAAGTCTACATATATAATTGATCATATTGATTATATATTGTTTTCATACTAAACTCAAATTGAAGGTTTTCAAACAAACAATTGAATAAATTTGAATCAACATTTTGCAAAACCAAGTTCTTATAAAACGAAAAAGAGGGCAAAACTATTCAACCCCCCTTCTAGTTTTCCACAATGGCTATGACACTTGTTTTATCACAAAAGATAGGTACCATCTTATACTGAATGCCAGAGTCACTCAGTTGGCTCTTCATCCATAGTACATTTGCACAACATCCTCCAGTAGCCATATATTCAGCTTCAGCTGAGGACATGGCCACTGATTGTTGTTTCTTTGTACTCTAACACACATGTTTACCACCAAGGAGTTGACAGGATCCTGAGGTACTTTTTCTGTCCATATTGCATCCTGCATAGTCAGAGTCAGTGTAACCTTTGAGATCAAATCCTGAACATTTTGGGTAATACAAACCAAGGTTTGATGTACCCTTCAGGTACCTGAAGATTCTCTGGACAGCAGTGAGATGAGACTCTTTTGGATCAGCTTGATATCTTACACACAGACAGACTGAGAATTGGATATCAGGCCTAGATGCAAGTAAGTACATCAGGGAGCCTATCATTCCCCTGTATTGGGTTTGGTTCACTGATTTTCCAGTGAGGTCAGGGCCAAGGTTGTTTGGAGGAACCATAGGAGTCTTCACTGAAGAGGAATCAGTGAGGTCATACTTCTTCAGTAGGTTCCTCAGGTATTTTTCTTGGCAAATGGATATTCCTTTTTCAGTTTGTTTGATTTGGAGTCCAAGAAAGTATCTGAGTTCACCCATCATGCTCATTTCAAACTTTGTGGTCATTAGTTTCTCAAACTGTTTACAGAGTTTGTAGCTTGTGGAGCCAAAGATGATGTCATCAACATACACTTGGACAAGAATGACATCACTCTTGGTTCTGTAGATGAACAGTGTATTGTCAATCTTTCCTCTCACAAACTTGTTTTGGATCAGGAAGGCTGAAAGAGTTTCATACCACGCCCTAGGAGCTTGCTTCAGTCCATAAAGGGCCTTGTTAAGCTTGTAGACATGGCTGGGGTATTCACTACTTTCAAAGCCAGGAGGTTGTTGCACATAGACATCTTCTTTGATGTTACCATTTAGGAATGCACTTTTGACATCCATTTGGTAAACCTTAAAGTTCAAGTAAGTTTCATAGGCAAGGAAGATCCTGATGGCTTCCATTCTAGCAATAGGTGCAAAGGTTTCCTCATAGTCTATACATTCCTGTTGATTATATCCTTTGGCAACCAGTCTTGCTTTTTTTTTTGATGACTGAGCCATTCTCAAAAATCTTGTTTTTAAAGACCCATTTCATACCAATAATTAAAACACCCTGGGGGCATTCAACAAGGGTCATGACATCATTTCTGTCAAATTGTTCCAATTCATCTCTCATGGCATGAACCCAACTTTCATAAGTCAGGGCTTCTTTGACATTTTTAGGCTCAATTTCAGAGAGATAGTTTGCATAAAGACATATATTGGCTGAGGCTGCCTTGAGTGTTGCAGCCATGCTTCTTGTGAGCATGCATTTAGTGGGTTCACCAATGATGTTCACAAGCTCAAAAATTTTGGATCTTGTCCAGCTATCCTGAGGTTTGGGATAGGAATTTGAGCTTGAAGGAGCCTGATTAGGTTCAGACTCAGGAACATGAGGTGACTCATCAATATGTGCTTCAGTGACATTTGTGGGAACAACGTGTTCTGAGGGTTCCTAAACAATTTGTTCAGTGGTTGCAGTCTCATTGGAGACATGCTGAGTTTCAATAAACTCACTGATGGTTGGTTGGGGTAGGTTGTCAGGGATGATATAGTAAGAGACATCAGCATCAGCTTGGTATTGGGTTGAGGGGTTGTTCTCAGGATGATACTCATCAGGAGGATACCTTGATGAGTCATCAATACCAATTTCTTCAACTGAGGAATTTGAGAACCTGATGGATTCAGTGCTCTCATCAACAGTAATTGATGCGTGGGAATTGCACCAGGCTTTACCTCTCGAGGGATCTCGAGAAGCTTACAACCCCCACATGAAGTGTACCTAATCGTTGTAGTATAGTATAGTGACAAGTACCGGGGGATTGATCGTTCAACTCAGGAATAGTGTCGCTAGGATTAGAAATCATTAAAACTAGGTCTAGAGGTGAGGGATGATTCTTTTTGTATTTTTATATTTTTATAAAAGCAAGTAAAATCTCGGTTTTTAGAGGAGTGGCGGATTTAGTTGCTAGTCAACTAACCCAATAACTAAAGATGCAATCAAAATAAAATAATAAAAATGTAAATAAACTAAACTAAACTAATATGGAGTGAACAATAAATGGTAGAATTGTGTTTACTTTTATTTCACTACTCCCTAGATATCTTTTACAGGTTAATTACTTGTTACAGTTGCGTGGATGACGGGTTATATTCCTTAATACCAATCATGGGGTGGCGTACTTACTTCCCCAATTCTATAAGCTCCTACTTCACTCCTATGTCGAGCCGGCTAAGAGGCTCCTAACATAGGATCACTAGAATTCGCCCATGCATTAAATATAACCATAAAAACCTAGTACACATCGGTTCATGTTTCTTAAGACGTTCAAGAAAGTTACACAATGGAGATCTGCCAGTTTTCTTAAGCCTAACATTGAAATCATTCATCCATTACAACTATAAACAAGCAATCAACCTATAATCAACATCTAGGTTTCATTACATCTAAGCAAACACACAAAAGATCTAGCCTAGCATGTTGAAATCAAGACAAGCATAAGATATATTCAAACAACACATAGACATATTGAATGAATTGAAGAAAAATTATCTTAATTGAACATGAAGGGTTTCAATGGGTGAAAACCCTTGAAAATACTGTTACAAACGACCTAGGGTTTATTAGGTTCGGCCCTAGAATTCTCCACACAAGTTCCTCTTTTAATGAATGAAAATAGAAAAGTATATATAGATTTTGTGAGGTGACGGCGTCAATAAAGATTTTGTGAGGTGACGGCGTCAATAAAGTCATGAAAAATAGAAAAGTATATATCGCCGCCAATAAAGTTCTCGGACTGCCTAGATCTACATCTGATGCCGTCATGTGTAATTATGCTCCAGGCCGTCACCAAAGTTACTCTTGACGCCCTATTTCTGACGCCGTCATGTTTTCTCTAGGTCGTCATCCATTTTGCTCCTGACGCCGTCATGTGTAATTCTGCTCCAGGCCGTCACCAAAGTTACTCTTGACGCCCTATTTCTGACGCCGTCACGTTTTCTCTAGGTCGTCATCCATTTTGCTCCTGACGTCGTCATAAAATCCTTCTTGACGCTGTCAGGTACTGTTCCCAGCAAGGAAAATTAAGTCTTTGCCGTTTTCTTCACTTTTATGCTTCAAAAACATCCAATATGCTTCATTTTCCAGAATTCACTCCCAAAGTACCTAAAATCACAAAAGGAACAATTTTGGGCAATATTTGATCAAATAAATTCCAATTCCGGCTTAAATGATCCCATAAAAATGGTTCATTTTTCGCCTCATCATATACCCTCACACTTGTGATTTGCTTGTCCTCAAGCAAATGCACTTTTATTCTAATCAAAATACAAGTTAGGGGTCATTTAACACTAATATAAAAGTAATTACAACAAATAATCGTTCCACTAAAGACCAAAGACAAGCACGGAGGTCATATACTAGCACCTCACAAATAGTGTTTAGATACTCACATCTCTCGGGTGTAATAAAGTAAATATCACAATATGGAAATGGAAAACATCTCTCACTACCTGTCATAGCAAAATAGATTACCATAGGCTTGGGAAAGGATCAAACCTCGACCACTTGGCGTAAGCACCTAGGATAAACTATCAAAGAGGTCTTTTAAAGGGTTGTAACGTTAGGTTTAGGGATATGGAATACACGGTTTTGTTGGATATAGGCAATCTTTACTGGTGGCGAGTTAATCATCTTGGTTAATTACATGTACAATATGGCGTTGCTAAGCTGATGCGCAGGGATTGCACCTGGCTTTACCTCTCAATTGATCTTGAGAAGCTTACAACCCCCACCAGGCAGTGTACCTGATCGATGTAGTATAGTGTAATGACAAGTACCGGGGGATTGATCGTTCAGCTAGGATTAGAAAACCTAAAGACTAGGTCTAGAGATGAGGGATGATTCTTTTTGTATTTTTTTATTTTTAGGAAAGTAAGTAAAAATCTCGGGGTTTGAAGGATTTGGGCGGAATTAGTTGCTAGCCAACTAACCCAATACTAAAGATGCAATCAAAATAAAATACTAGAAATGAAAATAAACGATATTAAACTAAAGTTATGAGCAATATGTGGGAGAAATGTGTTTACTTAGATTTCACTACTCCCTAGATATCTTTTACACGTTAATTACTTGTTATAGTTGCGTGGATAACGGATTGTATTCCTTAATACCATTCATGGGGTGGCGTACTTACTTCCCCAATTCTATGAGTGCCTACTTCACTTCTATGTCGAGCCGGCTAAGAAGCTCCTAACATGGAATCATTAGAATTTACTCATGCATTAAATACAACCAATAAAACCTAGTACACATCGGTTCATGTTTCCTAAGACGTTCAAGCATGTTACACAATGGAGATCTGCTAGTTTTCTTTAGCCTAACATTGAAATCATTCATCCAATACAACCATAAACAAGTAATCAACACATAATTAACATCTAGGTTTCATTAGATCCAAGCAAACACAAGATAGATCTAGCCTAGCATGTTGAAATCAAGACAAGCACAAGATATAGAAAACCAACACATAAACATATAGATTGAATTAAAGAGAAGACTTATCTCAATAGCACATGAAAGGATTCAAGGGTTGAAAACCCTTGAAATACTGTAAAATACGAGCCAGGGTTTACAAAGTTCGGCCCTAGGGTTTCTCCACACAAGTTCCTATCTAATGAATGAAAAATAGAAAACTATACATAGAGTTTAGAAGGTGATGGCGTCAAAAACAAAGGGCTGACGTCGTCATCTCGCCGCCAAATAGTTCCTCGGACTGCCTAGATCTGGGTCTGACGCCGTCATGTGTACACCTTATGCGGGCCGTCAAAGATTTAACTCTTGACGCCCTTGTTGTGACGCCGTCAGGTTTGCACTGGGTCGTCACCACTTTTGCTCCTGACGCCGTCAGGGTCTTCCTCTTGACGCCGTCAGGTACTGTTGTTAGCATGGAAAATTAAGTCTTTGGCGTTTTCTTCACTTTTATGCTCCAAAAACGTCCGAATTGCTTCCTTTTCCAGATTTCTCTCCCAAAGTACCTAAAATCACAAAAAGAACGATTTAGGGTAATATTTGATCAAATAAATTCAATTCCGGGCTTAAATGACCCCCTAAAAGTGGTTCATTTTTCGCCTCATCATATACCCTTACACTTGAGATTTGCTTGTCCTCAAGCAAATGCGCTTTTATTCTAGTCAAAATACAAGTTAGGGGTCATTTAACACTAATATAAAAGTAATTACAACAAATAATCGTTCCACTAAAGACCAAAGACAAGCACGGAGGTCATATACTAGCACCTCACAAATAGTGTTTAGATACTCACATCTCTCGGGTGTAATAAAGTATATATCACAATATGGAAATGGAAAATATCTCTCACTATCTGTCATAGCAAAATAGATTACCATAGGCTTGGGAAAGGATCAAACCTCCACCACATGGCGTAAGCACCTAGGATAAACTATCAAAGAGGTCTTTTAAAAGGGCTGTAACATTAGGTGTAGGGATATGAAATACACAGTTTTGTTGGATATAGGCAGTCTTTACTGGTGGCGAGTTAACAATCTTGGTTAATTACATGTACAATATGGCGTTGCTAAGCCAAGACTAGACTCGACTTAAGCTAATAAATGAAAAATAACAAAAACATAAAATGAACATAGAATAAAACGGGATGGTAGTCCGTATGTTTTTTCTCTTTTCTTTTTCTATTTTTTTTCTTTTTCTTGATTTTTTTTTTCATACACTCTTACCCTACCATCCAAAATAATACATCATAGGGAATGAACATTCCCCTTACACTTGAATTTTTACATAGTTTACAATAAACTAATCTAATGACTCGAATTAAGAAAATCAAAACACTTGGAGTACTTTTAAGATTAACGTACATATGGGGGTAATATATGATGTTCTTCCCCATCACTCCATAAAATAAGTACTTTACCCATGAGTCCCAATCGTCCCAAAACAATATGTACAAGGATATGACTCAACTTAGCAACCATATAATCAATTAGATAATTAACTTAAGGTTTAACAAATAACAATAATGCACTAAAAATGAGTGCATACATGGAAGACTAAGGCGATTTGGGTGTACATTTAAGTGGGGTGTAACAAATTCTTCCTTTAAGTAAAATGCTTAAAGTTAGAAATGAAAAGATAGTCTCGGAGGGGTGTACTAGGGGTTTCGTGTACTAAAAATGAGTACAACGCTAATGGTGTGGGAAAAATCAATTGACTTAACTAGCCAAGTAATATGACTTAAATGGTCAAGTAATTATAATACGGGTTTAACACAAGGGTGATCCTAATGCCTCTTATCATGTAGTAGATCCTACTACACGAATGTAGTCTCACTATTGGTCTCGGGATGCATCACTAACGCAAGTTCTAGAATCTAAATGCTACCGGCACACTCATAAGCACTAATAATAAATGCTTTTCCTATCAAATCTAAAGGCGAACCTCACATATTTGGGTGGAAAGTTTTTCTGAATAGTACGGTTATGTGCTAGTCATACAATCTCCTATCCATGAGACGCTTGTTATGGCTAAAGTTTCACTCCTAAATGTTATAAAAAAATTTAAATTTGGCGCTAAAATTATACTAACAAGTATTTCTCATAGTTTTATTACACATCTACCATCAAACAAACAAACTCAAGCGAAAGTGTATCTGTAAGGTATCATCATTTTACCCTCCCCTTACACTTAGGATGAACATTGTCCCCAATGTTCAAGTAAAGAATGTAAAAGTGAAATAAGTAAAAAGAATGAAATCAAATACTCCCCTGATTCGCTCGGTATGGATAATAAGGTGGCCAAGTTAAATCTTCCTCCAAGAAAATGAACAATCAAAGCTTCCCTTCAAGAAAAATAAACCATCTTCTTGTCATACACAACCTGTAAATCCTGAGAAAACATACAAGGCAACCTCGCATAAAATCGGCGGCAATCTACATATGTTACTAAATCCTAGAAAACAAAATAAGATATAATGCTTGTGGAATGATGTTTGCAGATTTTTTGGAGATTATAAAACTAATAATTCAACAAAAACTTTAAGACTCCGTTAGAAAAACAAAACTGGTAAAATTTCCAGATTTTTACACGTGACGTCGTCAAGAGTAAACTCGTGACGCCGTCAGAAGTGACCTGCAGAAATTCTTATGTTAAGTTTATGGAAAATTTCAGGAAAAACTTGGTTCTACTTCCTGGAAAATCCTGCAAAACATCATTATGACTCGATACAAGCATTTGACTCTAACAAATATGAATATACATGTTCACTTAATATTGTGAAGAATCATGATCGGTTTTGTTTCTTAAAAACATATTTGGGGTTTCCCCTTACACTTATCTTTTGCAAAAATACCTTTGGGTGAAGTTAAGACTAGGCCAAACAACAAAATAAAGTATTTCTACCATTTAGTTTTGAAACATGATTTACCAACAATAAAAATAAAGCATGCATACGGAAGCAAATAACAAACAAACAAAATAAAAATCACACAAAGCATGGGTTGCCTCCCAAGAAGCGCTTTTCTTTAATTACGAGTCTTGTAGCTAGACTCAAGGTCATGGGTTACTACGTGACCTCATCGTTGGTTTCACTCTCTAGGTCGTCTTCTAAGCCAGTTTTGTACTCCGGACCTAGTTGCAAGCATTCTTTGTAGAAACCAAGCATCCTATTCTTCACATACTCTACTCCTCTACGTCTATCCTCATCATTCCTATAATAAGCCGCTTGTTTGTGTTCCTTTTCTATATTAGAGAGAAGGCGGTATTGCTCAATTTTGTAGGGCATTTGGTAGGCAATCTCATCATTCTCTTCCTTGAACCTAACTATCCCTAAAGTCGGATCATAACTCATCCTAGTGGCCTCAACAAATGGTTTTCCGTATATTACTTGGCTTAGGCAATCATCTATCACCGGATGAGTGTCTTCTACTATCATAAAATCGATCTCATAAGTGAAATTACCTATAATCACATGCAATCCCTTCACTCTTCCTACAAAATTACTTATCAAATTCTTATTGGGCATCATCCTATAATCAAGTTGTTTCTTCATCACCCAATTGTAATAGGTCCTAGTCATGATGTTTACAGGAGATCTAGGATCGATATAAGCTTTCCATATATGCATATGCCCGATGTTGCATGGTATGTTGATGTTAGAGGGGTCTCCCATTTTGGTAAGGGGTGTGCCAAGGATATATGGTGTCTCGGGACTATCGAATAAATCCTTGTGGTATTCCCGTTCTTCCTTGGTGGGCAACTTATCAAAGTGCTTTTCTATAGTCTCTACTTCCTCTAACTCCTCTCCCTTATTAACCTCAACTTCCCTAATTTCATCCCTAGTCTCGGTTTCTATTTCAACTTCATCTTTGTCACTTTCTTCCATATTCTTATCTATTGGCTTAATGGTGACAACATTGACAAAGTGGACATGTTTGGATGATGAGGGGTCCTTAATTTGGACTTCGTTATTGGTGTCCCTAGTGTCCTTCCTAGGTGTGGTTAACGCTTGGTTGTTGAGGGCTTTCAACAAGTTGTCTATCTTGTTGGTCATCTCCGTTTGTTGTTGGTTGAATTTGGTTTCAAACCTAGCTATGCGAGCTTCTTGAGATGCCATGAACTTAGACATCAATCCTTCAAGATTGTTGGCACTACCATAGTTGTTAGAAGGATTGTTGTTGAAAGTACGGTTGGAGGGTGGGCCGTTTGGTTGGTAACAATTAGGCGGATTGGAAGAATTGGCTAGATTTTGTTTCCACCTAAGGTTTGGGTGATTTTTCCAAGAGGGGTTGTATGAATCACCGTAAGGGTTTGGCTCAGGTTTGAAAGTGTACCACTTATCTCCTGCTTCGTCGGTACGCGAGGATGGGTAGTCCGCAAAAGCTGTTCCGGGGAGTTCCACACAATCACGAGTGTCATGGGGACCACTACATAATTCGCATGAAGAAGTGATTTTGTTCACTTGGCTTGAAGGCTTAGGAGCTTCGTAAGATTTCATGAGAAACTTGACTTGGTCCTCAAGTTCCAGTATCCTACGGTCGGGAGTGCTAGAGTTGTTCGAAGGCAAAGATATTGCCTTGACCATTTTGTTCAAATCACGGGGATCATTCCAACTTTCGTTGTCATAGAGAGCAAGATCTTCTATGAGTTATCATGATTGTTCCGCACTTAGATCACGTAGCTTACCACCGGCCGATTGGTCAATGGCTCGCCTTGTGGAAAGATCGATATGGTCATAGAAGATTTGGACTTGGAGCCAAAGATCTATTCCATGATGAGGGACTTTTTGGAGTAAGTCCTTGAATCGAGTCCATGCTTCGTATAGAGTTTCATTTTGACATTGTTGGAACATCAAGATGTCATTTCTAAGCTTGGTTGTTCTCCCCGGTGGGAAAAATTGAGCAAGGAAACGAGTGGTGAGATCATCCCATGTGGTGATGGATCCCATGGGTAACCGCTCAAGCCATTGGCTAGATTGATCACGTAGAGAGAATTGAAATAGGCGTAATCGGGTTGTCTCTCTAGTTGCAAAATCTAGGTCTATGGAATCTACGATTTTAAGGAAGTCCTTAAGATGTTGATTTGGATCTTCATAAGGAAGTCCATGGAATTCACATCCGCTTTGCACCAACCGGATGGTGTCGGATCGCAAGGGGGTCACATTGGCTCCGGTGAGCTCAATGGTGTTTCGGTAGCCTTGGTGGCTAGGTCGGGAATACTCTCCTAAGGTTCGGGGCCTAAGAGGTTCTAGTGGTGGGTTTTGTTATGGTGGGATGACGGGTTCAAAGATGTTCCCATCGTCCATGATGTCGGGTGGTGAAGAGTTACGAACAAAAACACGAAGAAATAAGATAGACTAAAGAGAACCTAAAAATAAAAAATAAAATCTTACTAGAAAGGAATCTAGCAAGTAGACCTAATAAAAAGAGATTCTAACCTAGACAATAACTATTCCCCAGCAACGGCGCCAAAAACTTGATGCGTAGGGATTGCACCAGGATTTACCTCTCAAGGGATCTTGAGAAGCTTACAACCCCCACCAGGCAGTGTACCTGATCGATGTAGTATAGTATAATGACAAGTACCAGGGGATTGATCGTTCAGTTAGGAATAGTGTCGCTAGGATTAGAAAACCTAAAGACTAGGTCTAGAGATGAGGGATGATTCTTTTTGTGTTTTTTTATTTTTAGGAAAGCAAGTAAAAATCTCGGGGTTTGAAGGATTTGGGCGGAATTAGTTGCTAGTCAACTAACCCAATACTAAAGATGCAATCAAAATAAAATACTAGAAATGAAAATAAACTATATTAAACTAAAGTTGTGAGCAATATGTGGGAGAAATGTGTTTACTTTGATTTCACTACTCCATAGATATCTTTTACACATTAATTACTTGTTATAGTTGCGTGGATGACGGATTTTATTCCTTAATACCATTCATGGGGTGGCGTACTTACTTCCCCAATCCTATGAGTGCCTACTTCACTCCTATGTCGAGCCGGCTAAGAAGCTCCTAACATGGGATCATTAGAATTTACTCATCCATTAAATACAACCAATAAAACCTAGTACACATCGGTTCATGTTTCCTAAGACGTTCAAGCATGTTACACAATGGAGATCTGCCAGTTTTCTTAAGCCTAACATTGAAATCATTCATCCAATACAACCATAAACAAGTAATCAGCACATAATTAACAACTAGGTTTCATTAGATCCAAGCAAACACAAGATAGATCTAGCCTAGCATGTTGAAATCAAGACAAGCACAAGATATAGACAACCAACACATAGACATATTGATTGAATTAAAGAGAAGACTTATCTCAATAGCACATGAAAGGATTCAAGGGTTGAAAACCCTAGAAAATACTGTAAAATACGAGCTAGGGTTTACAAAGTTCGGCCCTAGGGTTTCTCCACACAAGTTCCTCTCTAATGAATGAAAAATAGAAAACTATATATAGAATTTATAAGGTGACGGCGTCAAGAACAAAGGTCTGACGCCATCATCTCGCCGCCAAATAGTTCCTCGGACTGCCTAGATCTGGGTCTGACGTCGTCATGTGTACACCTTATGCAGGCCGTCACAGATTTAACTCTTGACGCCCTTGTTGTGACGCCGTCAGGTTTGCACTGGGTCATCACCACTTTTACTCCTGACGCCGTCAGGGTCTTCCTCTTGACGCCGTCAGGTACTGTTCTTAGCATGGAAAATTAAGTCTTTGGCGTTTTCTTTACTTTTATGCTCCAAAAACGCCCGAATTGCTTCCTTTTCCAGATTTCTCTCCCAAATTACCTAAAATCACAAAAGGAACGATTTAGGGTAATATTTGATCAAATAAATTCAATTCCGGGCTTAAATGACCCCCTAAAAGTGGTTCATTTTTCGCCTCATCGTAAGCCAAGACTAGACTCGACTTAAGCTAATAAATGAAAATAGCAAAAACATAAAATAAACATAGAATAAAACGGGATGGTAGTCCGTATGTGTTTTCTCTTCTATTTTTCTATTTTTTTTCTTTTTCTTAATTTCGATTTTTTTTTTCATACACTCTTACCCTACCATCCAAAATAATACATCATAGGGAATGAACACTCCCCTTACACTTGAATTTTTACATATTTACAATAAACTAATCTAACGACTCGAATTAAGATAATCAAAACACTTGGAGTACTTTTTAGATTAACGTATGTATGGGGTTAATATATGATTTTCTTCCCCATTACTCCATAAAATAAGTACTTTACCCATGAGTCCCAATCGTCCCAAAACAATATGTACAAGGATATGACTTGACTTAGCAACCATGTAATCAATTAGATAATTAACTAAGGGTTTAAACAAATAAAAATAATGCACTAAAGATGAGTGCATACACGGAAGGCTAAGGCTATTTGGTTGTACATTTAAGTGGGTTGTAACAAATTCTTCCTCTAAGTAAGACGCTTAAAGTTAGAAACGAAAAGATAGGCTCGGAGGGGTGTACTAGGGGTTTCGTGTACTAAAAATGAGTACAACGCTAAGGTGTGGGAAAAATTAATTGACTTAACTAGCCAAGTAATATGACTTAAATGGTCAAGTAATTATGATACGTGTTTAAACACAGGGGTGATCCTAATGCCACTTATCATGTAGTAAATCCTACTACACGAATGTAGTCTCATTAGCGGTCTCGGGATGCATCACTAACGCAAGTTCTAGAATCTAAATGCTACCGGTACACTCATAAGCACTAATAGTAAATGCTTTTCCTATCAAATCTAAAGGCGAACCTCACATATTTGGGTGGAAAATTTTTCTGAATGGTATGGTTTTGTGCTAGTCATACAACTCCTATCTATGAGACGCTTGCTATGGCTAAAGTTTCGCTCCTAAATGTTGTAAAAAATTTAAATTTGGCGCTAAAATTACACTAACAAGTATTTCTCATAGTTTTATTACACACCTACCATCAGACAAACAAACTCAAGTGAAAGTGTATCCTATAAGGTATCATCATTTACCCTCCCCTTACACTTAGGATGAACATTGTCCCCAATGTTCAATTAAAGAATGTAAAAGTGAAATAGGCAAAAGAATGAAATCAAATACTCCCCTGACTCGTTCGGTGTGGATAGTGTGTCAACAAGGTTAGATCTTCCTCCAAGAAATGAACAATCAAAGCTTCCCTTCCAGAATATAAATCATCTTCTTGTCATACATAACCTGTTAAACCTGAGAAAACAATCAAGGCAACCTCGCGTAAAATCGGCGGCAATCTATATATGCTAACAAATCCTAGAAAGCAAAGTAAGATATAATGCTTGTGGAATGATGTTTGCAGATTTCCTGGAGATTATAAAACTAAAGATTTAACAAAAACTTTAAGACTCCGTAAGAAAAACAAAACTGGCAAAATTTCTAGAATTTTACACGTGACGCCGTCAGAAGTGACTTGCAGAAATTCTTATGTTAAGTTTCCGGAAAATTTCTGGAAAAACGTTGTCCTACTTCCTGGAAAATCTTGCAAAACATCATTATGGCTCGATACAAGCATTTGACTCTAACAAATACGAATATACATGTTCATTTAATATTGTGGAGAATCATGATCGAATTTGTTTCTTAAAAACATATTTGGGGTTTCCCCTTACAATTATCTTTTGCAAAATACCTCTGGATGAAGTTAAGACTAATCCAAACAACAAAATAAAGTATTTTCACCATTTAGTTTTGAAACATGATCCACCAACAATAAAAATAAAGCATGCATACGGAAACAAATAACAAACAAACAAAATAAAAATCACATAAAACATGGGTTGCCTCCCAAGAAGCGCTTTTCTTTATTTACGAGTCTTGTAGCTAGACTCAAGGTCATGGGTTACTACGTGACCTCATCCCTTGAGATGATGTTCTCCATGTAGTTGCGATCATTACTATCTTGGTGGTGGTGTCTCAATCTGTCGATACTTGCAATCACCTCTCTTCCTCCTTTACTACTTAAGTTAGCCATCCCATCTTGGCTTATGCCCTTAATTGTGAATGGCCCATACCACTAGGGACTTGGTTTATCGGGAGGTATCATTATTTCCAAGTGTCTTAAGAGTACTAGGTCCCCCTTTTTGAATGGTATATGGTTCCTTGTTGGTTGACTATGTTCGAACTCGACATGAACTTCATTGCTTTTGCTTTTGCTTTTGCTTCTTTCATGGCCTCTTTGTTGCTTTTGATTCTCGCCTCCCATGCAAGTATTTTCTCCTGAACATGAATAGGCGATGTGTCAATGTTATTTTTGAGCCTTTCCCCCTTCAAACTCTCTTGCGCATATCGCGGGGTCATGGGAAAGCTAATCTTTCTTTTTCCTGATTTAAGCTCAATTTTCCTATTTTCATACTTAATGACAGCTCTTGCGGTGGTAAGGAATGGTGCCCCAAGGATTATTGGCATGCATCCACCTCCTTTGTCATCGATGATCATGAAATCAACGGGGTACATGAATCCTGCGACATTGACCAACACATCTTCAGCGATTCCCAGGGGGTACACGTACGAGTTTCCAGTGAAGGATAGCCTAACACGAGTGGTGGCTGGCATTTTTGACGTTAGTTGGGTGTAGATAGTTAGGGGCATAAGATTTACTTCCGATCCTTGGTCGGCGAAAGCGTTTAGATATTTCAAATTTCCTATGTTGGCCGGTATCTCAAAGTTCCCACACGCCATATACTTAGTTTCCACTTTTTGTACCAGTAGTTTCTCGAATATCGGTCCCCCAGGTAATGTATCGGACTCATCTTTTCCCTCTTCCTCCTTCTATGAACCCTGTTTGGAGGATTGATTACGCCCGTCACCCTTTATCCAATTTGTTATAATGCTTTCGCTTATATCATGTTTCGGGTAGTAACTTAAGGATTGGGATTTTGGCGGTTCTTATGTGGTTTGTTCACTAGGGGTTTCTACTTTCTCATTATCTGTGTGGACAATTGTGATGGGATTAACAAACCGGGTAGTGGGGATGACACTTTCTTTCCTCAGTAACATCCTTTCAGGGGTTTTCTGGTTGGCATACTCCTCCATTAGGCTCATCATATAATTCATTTTCTCTTGCGTCTCTTCTTTTTGTTTATAAACTGCTTCTTCGAATCTAGCAAGCCGCTCAGAATGGGTCGCCATATATTCCCTCATTCTGGCTTCAAATTCTGGGCTAACTTTCTCAGGAGGAGAATAAGGTGGGGCATAGTTTTGATAAGTCTCAACATTCTCTCAAGAGGGTGACTCTGATAACGGCGTTGAAGTCATTTTCGAGATAGAATTGACAGTAGCCCGTCTAGGACTTAAGGGTCTCTTTTGCCTTTCCTCAAAATAGTCAACTTTTGCCTGAAGTTTGCAAAGGAGTTCATCAGAGATTTGATTAGTCCCTCCAGGTGTCAAGATTGCGTTGATAGCCGCTTTTATAGTGGGATTAAACTCCCATAACTCTTGATTATCGGCGACAAGCTCGTCAATAATTGCCCAAGACTCCTCGGCGTTCTTATCACGCAATCTACCTCCTGCGGCTCTATCGATAGTACGTTTAGTGTGATAGTCGACATGGTCATAGAAGATCTGAACTAATAACCAAATATTTATACCATGATGAGGGACCTTGTGGAGTAGATCCTTGAAACGAGCCCACGCTTCGTAGAAAGTTTCACCCTGGTGTTGTTCAAACATCAAGATGTCATTTATAAGTGTCGCAGTCTTCCCCGGTGGGAAGAATTGGGCAAGGAAACGAGTTGTGAGATCATCCCATGAGGTGATGGATCCCGCGGGGAAACGTTCAAGCCATTGACTAGCTTGATCACGTAGAGAGAATTGGAATAGGCGTAATTGGGTTGACTCTCTAGTTGTAACATCAAGGTCTATAGAATCTACGATTTTAAGGAAGTCCTTGAGATGTTGATTAAGATCTTCGGAACGAAGTCCATGGAATGCACATCCACTTTGCACCAACCGAATTGTGTCGGATCGTAAGGGAGACACATTGGCTCCTTGGGTGAGCTCAATGGTGTTTCGATAGCCTTGGTGGCTAGGTCGGGAATACTCTCCTAGGGTTCGGGGCCTAAGAGGTTGGTTAGCTAGTGGTGGGTTTTGTGGGTGGTCTTGTTGTGGTGGGTTGATGGGTTCAAAGATGTTACCACCTTCCATGATATCGGATGGTAAAGAGTTACGAACAAAAACACGAAGAAATGAGATAGACTAAAGAAAGCCTAAAAATAAAAATAAAATCTTACTAGAAAGGAATCTAGCAAGTAGACCTAATAAAAAGAAATCCTAACCTAGACAATAACTATTCCCCGGCAGCGGCGACAAAAACCTGATGCGTGGGAATTGCACCAGGCTTTACCTCTCGAGGGATCTCGAGAAGCTTACAACCCCCACCAGGCAGTGTACCTGATCGTTGTAGTATAGTATAGTGACAAGTACCGGGGGATTGATCGTTAACTCAGGAATAGTGTCGCTAGGAAAAGAAAGCCTAAAAACTAGGTCTAGAGGTGAGGGATGATTCTTTTTGTATTTTTATATTTTTATAAAAGCAAGTAAAATCTCGGTTTTTAGAGGAGTGGCGGAATTAGTTGTTAGTCAACTAACCCAATAACTAAAGATGCAATCAAAATAAAATAATAAAAATGTAAATAAACTAAATTAAACTAATATGGAGTGAACAATAAATGGGAGAATTATGTTTACTTAGATTTCACTACTCCCTAGATATCTTTTACAGGTTAATTACTTGTTACAGTTGCGTGGATGACGGGTTATATTCCTTAATACCAATCATGGGGTGGCGTACTTACTTCCCCAATTCTATAAGCTCCTACTTCACTCCTATGTCGAGCCGGCTAAGAAGCTCCTAACATGGGATCACTAGAATTCGCTCATGCATTAAATATAACCATAAAAACCTAGTACACATCGGTTCATGTTTCTTAAGACGTTCAAGCAAGTTACACAATGGAGATCTGCCAGTTTTCTTAAGCCTAACATTGAAATCATTCATCCATTACAACTGTAAACAAGCAATCAACCTATAATTAACATCTAGGTTTCATTACATCTAAGCAAACACACAAAAGATCTAGCCTAGCATGTTGAAATCAAGACAAGCATAAGATATATTCAAACAACACATAGACATATTGAATGAATTGAAAGAAAACTTATCTTAATTGAACATGAAGGGTTTCAAGGGGTGAAAACCCTTGAAAATATTGTTACAAACGACCTAGGGTTTATTAGGTTCGGCCCTAGAATTCTCCACACAAGTTCCTCTTTTAATGAATGAAAAACAAAAAAGTATATATAGATTTTGTGTGGTGACGGCGTCAAGAGCAAAATTCTGACGCCGTCATCTCGCTGCCAATAAAGTTCTCGGACTGCCTAGATCTACATCTGACGGCGTCATGTGTAATTCTGCTCCAGGCCGTCACCAAAATTACTCTTGACGCCCTATTTCTGACGCCGTCATGTTTTCTCTGGGTCGTCATCCATTTTGCTCCTGACGCTGTCATAAAATCCTTCTTGACGCCGTCAGGTACTGTTCCCAGGAAGGAAAATTAACTCTTTGTCGTTTTCTTCACTTTTATGCTCCAAAAACGTCCAAAATGCTTCCTTTTCCAGAATTCACTCCCAAAGTACATAAAAACACAAAAGGAACGATTTAGGGCAATATTTGATCAAATAAATTCCAATTCCGGCTTAAATGACCCCCTAAAAACGGTTCATTTTTTGCCTCATCAGTAATGTGATAAGTTTCCTCAGTTTGTTGTCTCCTTGTGTTGAACACCCTAAAGGCTTTAGAAACTAGAGAATATCCCAGGAAGTATCCATCATCAGCTTTGGCATCAAATTTACCCAAGTGATCCTTGTGATTATGAATAAACACAGGACACCCAAATACATGAAAGTAGCTAATGTCAGGGATCCTTCCTTTGAATATCTCATAAGGAGTCTTATTGTGCCTTTTCACAATGATTGACCTATTTTGAGTGTAGCAAGCTATTTTGACTGCCTCAGTCCAGAAATGTTTTGAGAGGACTGAACCATTTAACATTGTCCTTGCTGCCTCAATGAGTGTTCTATTTCTCCTTTCAGTTACTCCATTTTGCTCAGGAGTATAGGGAGAAGTGAAATTTTGAGAAATTCCTTTCTCATCATAGAAACACTCAAGGTCTTGATTTTTGAATTCAGTGTCATTGTCAGTTTTGATTTGTTTAACTTTGACATCATTTTGATTTTCAATGTTCCTAACAAATGACATGATGGTATCAGCTGCCTGACTCTTTTTGGTCAGGAAGTAAACCCAAGTGTATCTTGAGTATTCATCCACTATGACCAGAGTATACTTCTCATGGTGAATAGACATTGGACTGACAGGTCCAAAAAGGTCCATGTGGAGAAGATGTAGGCAGCTTTTGATGGAAAAGGTTTGTTTGGTTTTGAATGATGCCCTGTGGTGTTTTCCTTTTTCACAAGCAGAACAAGGCTTGTCTTTGGTATATACCAGGGATGGAAGGCCCAGAACTTTGTTCTGTTTGGCCAGGTTGTTGATGCTCTTGAAGTTGAGATGAGAGTGTCTCCTATGCCATAGCTAGTTGATTGTCTCACTTGCCTTTGAGAATAGACAAGTCCCATTTTGAGTCAGGGATGACATGTCTAGAACATAGACATCATCCCTCCTGGGGGCAATCAACACTACTTCCTTATTGGCATTAAAGATGGTCCCTCTCTTGTCATCAAACTGAACTATGTACTTAGCATCACATAGTTGGGAAACACTTATCAGGTTGTACTTGAGACCATTTACATAAGTTATTCTTGTAAAAACTATACCATTGCAGTTTACTGAACCATAACCTTCAATGGGAGCTGATGAGTTATCACCAAATACTACTTTGGGTCCTGGTTCTTCCACATATTTGTGCAGATAACTTTTCACACCAGTCATACTCCTAGAGCATCCACTATCGAGGTGCCAGGTAGGATCCCTGATGTGTTTCTGCACAAACAGTAAACTGGGTTAGTTTTTCTTGTTGACCCACTTTCTAGTGGGCTTAGTCCTCAGGGACTTTTTGAATATAGCTAATGAATCATGGTAAGAAGTTGTGTGTACTGAGCTTCCACATGTTTTACATTTTGTGGAGGTTGATGCCTCAGTTGATTGAGAAGTGTCGGTGGGGGTTTTCCTTCTAGACCGAATGATCTTGTCATGTCCCTTGGTTTCATGGGAGGGATCTCCACAGATGTCACAGCAATTTTTCATCATACAATCATCAGGATGATGATCATTGAAACCACAGTGAGGACATGGTAAGAAAGGCTTAGCCTTCAGTCTTTGTTTGGAAGGTGTGGCATACTGATAGCCTTGGGTTTTGTATAGACCTGGTGCCTTTAAAGAAGCAGTGTGAGAGATGTGATCACAAGTTTTGTGGTCCTCTTGTTTGCATATCATGCATAACAGGACTCTGTAGCATTTATCAATGTTGTGATTAGGATAATTTCACAGCTCACATCTCCCTGAGGGTCTGAGTGGTGTTTTTGGTTTGGAAGAACTTGAGGATACTGATGGGTTTTTCATTTTTGAGTTAGAAGGTTTTTTCAGTGGACTCAATTTTCTCACTCAGCATCCTGACAAGTTCAGCAAGCTGATCAAATTTTGAATCAGTGCTTTCAGGTTTCACTTCAGTAGGCACTGAAGGTTTGTGGTGTTAGTGGGTGCAGGAGTAGGTCTCTTCAGATAAGTCTTTCCTAACCTTGATTTCTCCTTGTGAGAATGGGGTTGATAGACTGATGGTGCAAGGTCAGAATTGGGTTCAGCTCCCTGAAGATGTTTCAGTGGAGGGAGTGGTGAATCAGACTTAGACTCAGTGATGTACTCAATAGGACTAAGTTCATCAGTGACTCCTAGCAGCTCCTTAATAGCCTGACTTTCAGGCTCCAGGATTCTTCCAGTGTTAAAATTTGGCAGCTTACTGTCAGGATTGTTTCTTTCAATCCAATCACTGGGTTTAGGAGCAAGTTCTTTGCTAGAGAGTATGTTGGCAAACAGAAAGGTTGTTGAATGGCTACTCTCCCCAGACTCTTCAGTGAGTTGATCTTCACCCATGGCAACCTTTTTGGTGTTGGGTGTGGACTCAGTGTTTCATAAAGTTTGGGGTTTTTCTGAGTCCATTTCCAAATAACAGCCTTTTCTTTCTTAAGTTCTTCCTGAAGAGCTTGATTTTGTTTAACAAGTTCAGAATTTTGAATTTGAAGTGTAACACTTTCAAGCTTAGCTTGTTTTAAAACAAGTAGTTCATCTCTACATTGATTTAATTCAAAACTCAGTTTGTTAAATTTTGAAAACAAATTAAGTCTTTTCTCTTCAACATACTTAAGATCAACATTAATATAATCTAAGTAAGATTTCTAATCAGCATCATCATCCATAGAAATTAAAATGTTTACCTTTCTCATTGTGATGTTAACCCATTATCCATCTCTTGCATGACTTTTTCCCACATCAAGTTTGTTGTCTTCTGATAGGGCCATCAGGGCACTGATATGAACTTCTTCATTATCATCAGAGGACACTTCAACTTCATCCCAGTCAAAGGTTTCAGCAACCAGCCCTTTGTTCTTAGCCTGAGAAGGCTTTGGAGCCTGAGGTAGCTGAGTGACTATTGAGGATGATTCAAGAAGGGCAAGTTTGGCCTTAGCCTTCCTGTATTTGGCTTCAAAGTCAATTTGAAGGGTTTTTTCAAATCTTAGACTAGATTGAAGCAACTTAGGTTGAAATTTGCTGGTCCTGAAAAAGAGTTATTTTCTGATATCTTGAAAGATGGTTCTGAGGTTGTTTTTGAAAAACAATCTTTTGCAAAATGGCCTTTTTTGCCACATTCAAAACACTCAGTGTTTTCATTTGCTTTAGAAGGAAATTTGTTTTTCTTAAAAAAAACCTTTTCGAGTTTGCAAGGAGTGCCCTTTCATGAAATTCAATTTGAAGGTCATTAAGGTACTCCTCACTAGTTCTTTGGTCAACCTCATCATCAGACTCATCTTTGAAGTCCTGCACAACACCATTGGAATAGAAAGCAGTTGATATGGGTGAAATTTTCAAGGTCTTTTTGGTCTCCTGAGCTTTACCAGGGTATTTCCTGGTGATAAGATTGACTTTATAGACAAACTTCCCATAAATAGCAGGGAGCTCAAGGTTCTGATTATGGTTAGCATTTATCAAACCCTGAGAGAAGTTTAATCACTTTTCAGGGAGACTGTTGACAAAGCCAACATTGATCTCATGCTTTCACAGAATAACACCATCATTGGTCAGCTCATTCAGGAGGGTCTTATACCGAGTATAAGTCTCAGTGAGACTTTCAGAATCTTTGGCCCTGAAGGTATTGTATTCAAGCTTCAAGTCCATGATTCTATTCTCTTTGGTATCAGAAGGCCCTTCATAGATATGAACCAGGTCAGTCCATGTCTGCTTGGCAGTGGGACAGTTAATCACTGATTCCATTATATCGTCAGGAAGACATGATATAATGATGCTTTTCAGGCGCTGGTCTTGATTGACCACCCTCCTTTCATTTGGGGTCCATTGGGCTTCAGGTTTGACTAAACCTTGGGCATTTGTTGGGACAAATGGACCATCATTAATCAATTTGATGTAATAAGGTTCCATCCCAGTTAAGTAGCAAAGCATTAGCTTTTTCCACTTGTTGAATTTTCCAACTTCAAGTCGAGGGGCAGTTTCTGAATAACTTCCACCCTTTTTGTCGACAAGTTGGGGAACATCTGAGTCAGCCATGGTGGGATCAAGGTTTTAAAAACTTTTTGAGCACTCTTTTAGTTTTGAAAACAGATTTTGAAAAGTTTTACAAACCAAAGGCTCTAATACCACTTGTTGGTCCCTTTTACTTGGTTATCAATAACTAAATAGCTAATGTAACCAAGATATATGACTTTTAACTCAGATGTATATATGATTAACAATAAAGTAACGTAAAGATAAGAGACAATATTTTTCAACGTTTAATTCTTTATTAGAAGTTAATGAAAAAGAATCGTACCCAAGTGTTTGCGGAATAACACTTGGGATTGAAAATGACAATTGTGGTATTGACTCCTCTCTAAACTCAAAACAATGTTTGAGTGACAACTGAGGACCCACTGAGCTATCTCAGGGGCTATGTTGTTCTTTGTAGGAGTAAAAGTGGTTTGTGAATGCTTTACATTAATTGAATAAACTTGTCAACTTTTACTCCTCACTTATGTTGCCTATTTATACACAAATATGAACAACTCTAATATACAATGGACCTAAGCGTTCCTTAATAAAATCTTGATAAATTTTATTCTCTAGCAAGGGAAACTTCTTTGGGTTAAGTCCAAAAGGTGCTTTCTGATGACAGACTGGTTTTAACCATTTGGAGAAAGTTTGACCTTAAAGTGATAAAGCACTTTAGTGACACAGTTCAAACATTCCCGCCCAGTCTCGCCAAAACTTCAGTCTTCAAGTCATCAGTCTTCAGTACCATGATAGTTGTTGAGGAGTCTTGGGGTTCAATGAGTTATTGTCATCCTCACTGAACCCATCACCTTCTTCTTGGCTTGGATCACACTCACTGAGTTCCGCCTCACTGAATGGAGAACTTTTCTTCTTAGGCTCGGTCTAAGCATCCTGAAGATGAATCACTGAGTTACTGTTCACTCAGTGACTTGTTTACACTTAGGTGACTTTACGTTCAAATCCTTGTTAGAAGAAGATTGGGGAATTCAGTGACCGAACAAAGTTTAACTGAATTTGGTTAAAAATTTGAATTCCTTTATTTATTATAAAATAAAATTTTTTCTCTAATTACCAAAAGTGTTTTTCTAAATACATAAAATGTTTATACCATTTTATATAATTTGTAATTAGTAAATAAACCTTCCTTTAATCATAAAATATATTAGGCAATTGTTTATTCATATCTTAAGTGAATTAGTTAGATAAAATGATATTTTGTCACTAAATACTTATTAACGTAATGATTTTACGTTTAATGATTTTACATTTTGTAATTGTCAAAACATAGGGATATCGAGAAATATTAATAACGTTTTTACGCATTATTTATATCAACAATCTCCCCCTTTTGATGATTACACAATCTAAACTTATTAAATAAAAAATTGTTATTTATGCGAGTATTTAGTGAGTTTATATCACTTCTCCCCTTTTGTGAACATCAAAAAGGTTATCCCGATGTTGTAGTAGCTCCCCCTTGACGTGTACTCCCCCTCGTTTTAAGGTTATAAGACAAATCGAGATATGAAATGCTTGCAAAAATATTTAGAACATACAATATATAGTATATATAAGTAATACAAGCAAAATAAGCATGAAAGAAACACTACAATAGAAAGTTGAAAATAACAAGCAACATGCATCCAAGATGCATAAACATTACAACCAATAAACGAAAGCCCTAAGGGCTTACAAGCAACCAAAACTCTAATAGAAATGTTTTTCCTAGAGCTTGCCATCAAAATGGTTTAGACAATTTTATTTTCCATCAAAATGCTGTTGATGGAGGTGTGTTTGATGTTGGTGGAGGTGGAGGTGTAGTTGATGATGGTGGAGGAGGTGTGGATGTTGTTGGTGGAGGTTGAGGAAACAAGCTCTCAAGATATGAAAACATGTAGTGTATTTTATCTCTTAGGCCAAAAATGATGGTACGGTTATGGATGCAACAAAGGCAAGTGTCACCATGAGCTTCAAGTAGGCTCCATGGGATGGGATTGAAGTTTGGTGGGTTGAGTGGTGATGGTGAAAAATGTGCATCAAGAGGTGTGATGGGTGATAGTGAAAGAGTGATGTCTAAAGATGCATTTTCAATAAGTGGTGGTGGTGGTATTCTTGGTGGAGGTGATAAGT
This sequence comes from Artemisia argyi, assembly GCA_030686995.1. Taxonomy (NCBI): domain Eukaryota; kingdom Viridiplantae; phylum Streptophyta; class Magnoliopsida; order Asterales; family Asteraceae; genus Artemisia; species Artemisia argyi. Next base: position 132,327,658 of record CM060677.1, read on the forward strand.
GATTGTTGATGTAGTCATTGATGGATGACGATGATGGTATGGAGGAGTTAGAGGTTCCATGTGTTGATGGTGTTTTGGATGGTGCATTTGGAGCACTAGGAGATGAACATTGAGGTGGTGGTGATGGAGTGGTATTGTCTTCATTAGTGAGGTCAATAAAAAGTTGTTTTGGTGGGATGATAACAAGTTTTTGTTTCTTGGCTTTGTTGGAGGTGGTGGTTTTTGGTGATGACATGATGAATTGGTTGAGTTTGTGATGATGATGGAGTGTGGATGAAAGGTGTATAAGGGTTTTATAGCATGGAATAATGTTTAGAAGTGATATTAATTTGAAATTGCATTGTTAGATTCCAAAATCAGTTTAGTTTTTAAGAGAAATGGTAGCTGGGACTAGCAAAAGGAGTCACAAGATGCAAAAGAAAACAGTGTAGAAACTGTTCCAGGTGGCTGGTCCCCTTAATTCATGGCCGGACCCCTTAAATTTAAAGGGGCCGCCCTTGATAATGAAGGGGGCCGCCCATCTGGTGAAATCCTAGACGACCAAATTTCAAAAATTTCCCAAAAATGGTTTACATTTGTTTTGTGTTTGCATTAAGCTCTATTGGAACATTTCATTTTAGTTTTGCTCTATTAGAGAAGCATATATATAATCATAAACTAATCATGCAAACAAAGATAAAAAGCAAGGAGAAAAGCATGCATAAAAACCAAGCAACTAATATTAATAGAACATAAGTCACATTCATTGATTATTAAAGTAGATTATGTTAAAAACATAATCATTAGTACAAAAGCATACATATATGTGTATACATATATGCTTTTCTAGCAAACTACATTAGATATAACTAAGTTTCCGACTTGAGGTCTCTTGAACTTGCATGGGGTACAAAGGTTTGTGGTGATTTTATTCGGAGATGAAAACATGGTGATTGGTTTTAGTGGTATGATGGTGAGGGATGTGGAGCGGAAGGAGTGGATCTAGGTATGTTGTACCTAATTAGTGGAGGTATTGGATGTGGACGAGTGAGGAGATATTCGATCCACGAAATGTCTTCGCTTAGGTCAAGGATTTGTTTTTGGAGAAAGTAGAAACAAGGACAATAGTGGGTGTGATTGATGACTTGATCCAATTTAAGGGAGTGAGGTAGGCAATTTGAGTAAGGAGAGGATGGAGTTTTGTGCAAGTTGCGTTGTGCAAGATGCATAGCATTAAGATCACTAAGATCACGAATTTGGTTGATTTCTTCACGGAACTTTTGCTTTTTTGTGGTAATGTGGAGTGAATCATTTGGTGGAGGTGGATGAATTGGTGTTGTGTAGTTGAGGTTGTAGTTTGATGATTGACCAAAGTGATATGGATCATTGTAGTTGGATGGAAATGGAGATGTATGATTTGGGGAGAAATAAACATTTTTCTCTAATTACTAAAAGTGTTTTTCTAAATATATAAAATATTTATACCATTTTATATAATTTGTAATTAGTAAATAAATCTTTCTTTGATCATAAAAATGTATTAGGCAATTGTTTATTTATACCTTAAATGAATTAGTTAGATAAAATGATATTTTGTCACTAAATACTTATTTACGTAATGATTTTACGTTTAATGATTTTACATTTTGTGATCGTCAAAACATAGAGATATCGAGAAATATTAATAACGTTTTTAAGCATTATTTATATCAACAATATTTAGCCATGATAAACGATCATTAGTCTAAAGGACTAACATTGCAATGATAAACCTAACGATCGTTAGTTTTACCTGCCCTAGCAGGTCAAACAGGTCACCGCTACACGCAATAAACGAATTTTAAAAGTTCATTGACATATTGGAAAAAAAAAAATACTACATACAATGATAAAAAATGACAAATTAAATACATTTTCAAATAATTCGCCAATAAAAGAAAAACCTATGTTACGTGCAAAAACAGAAAGCCTAGCGATAGTAATGTAAACCCAATTAATGCAATAGACCTGATTGTTTCACAAACAGACAAGAACGAAAACAATAATAGTTAACTATTATTTACTCATTATTGCAAGAGTGAGGAACGACTAGATTTGAAAATTCGAATTAAAGGGTTGTTAAGGATTCGTTAAATCGCCTATTCGTTAAATCATCAACGATGGTTTATTTCTGTCATTGACATGATTTGTCACATCTATCAAACCATCCAAGGGTTGCACTCCTTGACTTACATTTACAAATTTTGTCATCCATCGTGCTAGAAATCAAATTCACTTATGCCAGCCTACACTACACACCTCTTAACTAATTATAATAGAGTTTAACTTTAAAAAGTTAATTCTTTTAGAGTTTATATTAAATACTCAAAATGACACTAAAGTCAGCATCAATCTTTCCCGTCTGTTCAGATTCACCCAAGTTGGTAGCCTCTCAGTTGATCTTCTTAGGTGTTAACCTTTTTCCGGCTCTAGCTTCTTGCTAAATCTTCAAAAATATTGGGATGTTTTTGCACTTGGAACTGCTGTATTAGCAGTTGGACAATTGGACAAAAATATGTATAATAACTTTGGACAAAAAAAAAAAAAAAAAAAAAAAAAAAAGTGTACTTTTGTCAGATTGTGTCAGGCTAGACTAACGGGGCTAGGCACTAGAGCCCGCCCGGTTAACACAAAAAAAAGTGTATGTTTTTGGGAAGAAGAACTATTCCATTTTACATTTTTACTGCTGACGTTTGACCATGGTGACAAATTTATTTGTGACGAGCTTGGTTAAACCTTAGACCGTTAACAGTTTTGACTCGTCCAGTAAGTATATCCATGCATGAGACTTTTTTTCCTTTGTTAATAAATCCTTTTACTTGTTTGAATTGAATAACAAAAACTTCCTTAAAAGTTTTCTAAAAATATATGGATTATAAATTTATAATTATAATTTTCCAATAATACATTACTAAAGAAAGACATTAATAATACTATATTTTAACCTATATGGATTATAATTATTATTTTCCAATACATTACTAAAGACATTAATAATACTATATTTTAACCTTCGTGAGATGGTTATGATAGTGAGGTCGTGAGATAGTCAAATTGTATGGTCGTGATTGTTTAGTTTAATGTGAGGAGGTTCGAGGCGACTTGTTTTGTAGGCTTGGTTGTCGTCGGTTTGGTATGCTCGGTGGTCGAGTTAGTTTGAAGTAGTTTCGGGAGGGTCCAACTGTCCAAGTGTCGGTTTCAGGTGAGCAAAGGTCGGGTAGTTATTGGCATGTGGTGCCTTTACAATTTTGGAGTTGTCATCTTTGTCAATGGATTTTACACATCATTCTACCACCACTCGATTTATTTGCATGGTTGAAAGTATCTTGTGTGAGGTTTCAAGGTGTGGAGTGTTAAAGTCGTGTGTCATGTTCGTGGTTGGGTTTTTAACCCATAATCATGTTTCTAAATCGGGTGTTACCCTTAAGTGGTTAGGTGTTGTGCTAGTGTTTGCAGGCGGGATGTTCGCTCTTTGATTGTTAGATCTTCTACATTATCAATGGTTGTAGTTTGTGAGGGTCGTTGTTCATCGAGATTGTTGTATTTCTACCATCGTTTTAATTTTATAAAAATATCTTGCTTTATAGAAAAAATAAAAAATAAAATAAAATACTATATTTTAACCTACTTTTGTTATTATAATACTCCTTTATTTACAAATCTGATAAATTTGTAAAATTTTTAAGTAACTTTTATTTGTCCATTAATGAATTTAACAATGAATGGTCCTCTTCCTCCTACCTTTTTAATGGTAGCAATTTATGGAAGCATGACCCACTCTGCCAATTTTAGCTGCACACTATGGCCCTTATCATCAAACTTTAGTTTCACTTTCTACAACCAAATTATACATGTAAAGTAATACCTAGTCTCCTCCTGTGGGGGTCCTTATTTAACTTTTACCCATTACTTAATACCCATACACCATGTGTGCACATGCATTACATCTGTCTCAAGCTAATAAATGGTTTTCTTCACAAACACATGCATTATCACAAGCTTGGAACAACTCAATTATCTTTTGAACACAACGTATATTGATGGTTGGTGCTAATTCATTCTGCTGCTTGGGATTTGCAGGCATGTGTTTGAAGTTTGTTCACCCAAATATTGAAAGCTCACACTTTCACAATGGTGTCAAAGGGATATGATGTTAAGATTTAAAAGTAACATCCGGAGACCTTTATTCATGGGAACTGAAGCACCTATGGTTGGAATAATGTTATACTACAAACATATAATAGTACCACATAAAGATAGTCGAACACAATAGTAATTTGTTAATTAATGCGAGTGTGAATGTATCCATACTTGCTAGATGAATCTCGCCGAATATAATAAATCTAACAAAGAGAAAAGTGAAGTTCGTACAAAGAATATATAGGCATAGTTTCATATTCAATTTCAATCTTCTCTCTTGATTTTTGTTTGAGTTTATTATACCTAGAATACCCTTCCATCTTTTTAACCTCAAACTATAAATCATTCATTTTTATTCGGAGAAAAAAAGAAAAAAAAGTAGAGTGGAAATAAAAGAAAAAAAAAATTGCATTTTCGAGTATTATTATTATTATTATTATTATTATTATTGTTATTATTATTATTATTAATTGTAAAGTAAAGAATGGTGAAAGAAAGAATTTTGGAAAGAAAATAGTTTGTTGTTATTGATATGTAAAAATGAATGTACATCAACCCTTTATAAGAGAGAATGAACAGAACAGAACAAACAAACATTTAAACTAGTTACACTCTAATCCCTACACTATTGCTATTGACACTTTGAACCTTAGACTTATCTTTATACTCCCCCTCAAGTTGAGAGTTATCTTGAGAAGAAACTCCCAACTTGTGCAAGAGATTATGATGCTGCTCAACAGGTAGGATTTTGGTGAAAACATCTGCAAGTTGTTTTGATGTGTGAATATATTCAGGCTTAAGAGTCCCATCCTTGACTTAATCTCTCACATAGTGACAATCAACCTCAATATGTTTAGTCCTAGCATGAAAAACAGAATTGGCTGCTATATGTATGGCAGCCTGATTACCACAATGAAGTGTAACAGGATGAAGATCTTTGAGACCAAGATCTTTCAAAAGACTAAGAAGCCAAGTCACTTCACAACATGTGACTGCCATTGCCCTGTATTCTGCTTCAGCTTAACTCCTAGACACCACACCTTGCTTATTGGACTTCCATGAAATAGGTGAATCTCCCAAAAGAATACAGTAACCAGTTGTTGATCTTTTTGTCATTGGACAGCTTGCCCAATCAGAGTCACAGTAAGCAGTTAACTGAACTTTAGAATGATGTGCCAGAAGTATGCCTTGACCAGGTGAGTTCAACAAATACCTTAACAAATGCTTCACAGCCTGCATGTGAACAGAGGTTGGGTTCTGAATATCTGGTCTTGTGATAGTTAGATATATTAACTTCCCAATATATCTCCTATACACTTCTGGATCTTGCAAAGATGAACCCATATTAGCTTGTAACTTCAAGTTTGGATCCATCGGAAGTTTGTATGGCTTGTTTTTCAAAACACCAGCTTCTTTCAACAGTTCTAGTGTATACTTCTTTTGAGAAACAAATAATCCATATTCAGATTTTGCTACTTCCAAACCCAAAAAACTTAAAATCACCTAGGTCTTTCATATGAAAAGTAGAACTAAGCTGACTTTTTAGTTTCTGAATTTGAGAGCTGTCATTACCAGTGATCATCAAATCGTCTACATAAACCAAAATAACTATAAAATACTCACCTTCCCTTTTAGTAAACAAGGAGTAATCAGCCTTTGACTGCTGATAACCAAATGATACAAGAGGAGGAGACAGCTTAGAAAACCACTGTCTTGATGCTTGCTTCAGCCCATAGAGTGATTTTTTCAGCTTACACACTTTAGGAGAAATGTTCTTCACATTCTGAACCTTCTCCCCCTTTTCAACATATCCCAACGGCATCTACATATAGACTTCTTCAAGTAAATCACCATGCAAAAATGCATTTGATACATCCATTTGAACTATATCCCATCCTTGCATAGCTGCAACTGCCAACAATGATCTCACAGTAACCATCTTAGCTACTGGAGCAAAAGTATTCTCATAATCTTCTCTTTTCTTTGTTTATTACCCTGAATCACCAATCTTGCCTTTTTTCTTTCAACTATATCATCAGCTTTCAACTTGGTTTTAAACAACCAATGAAACCCTATTGCTCTTTTGTTTGGAGGTAAATCAGTGACTTCCCAAGTTTCATTTTCTTCCAAGGCATGTAATTCATAATCCATAGCATCACACTACCCTGGATCTTGTATGGTTTCTTTGAAATTCTTAGGATCACTGTTACTCTCAAGAGCACTCGGAAAGCACTTAAAATTAGATGGCAAAATAGGAGAAGAAACTTGATTTGCCACTATTTTGATGGTAGGAACAACAATATCCTTAGTCCAACCAGGTGGCTTTGTTTGTCTAGTAGATTTTCTAATTGGTTGACTAGAAGAAGACTCGGTATTATTTGCAGTTTCAGTTGGTGTAGTATTCTCAGTATGAGTTACAGAAGATTCAGCACCAGTGTCATAACAAGAAGAGATAACTGGCTCATCATACACAGTTGGATTACTTGGCATAGACACAGGCATAGGTTGAAAGAATTGAGTAGAACTTGATTCAGCAAAAGGAAAAATGTGTTCACGAAACTGAACATCTCTACTTACAAAACAACTGTGAGTAAGTAGGTTGTACAATTTGTAACCTTTCTGATGTGCAGGGTATCCTAGAAAGACACAAGGTACTCCTTTTGGGGCAAATTTATCAGGAACCCTTTAGAGATTAGTAGCAACAGCAAAGCACCCAAATACTTTCAAAAATGAATAATCAAGAACCTTTTTTAGAAGTAACTCATAGGGAGTTTTGTGGTTTAGAATAGGAGAGGGATATCTATTAATAAGATAGGTAGCTGTAGTTATACAATCACCCCAAAATCTTAAAGGTAAAGTAGCTTGAAATCTAAGAGCTCTAGCTACCTCTAATATGTGTCTGTGTTTCCTCTCAACCCTTCCATTTTGTTGAGGTCTATCCACACAAGTGGTTTGATGTTCAATTCCTTGATTAGCTAAATACACTGCACATGGTCCTTAAATAAATTCTAATGCATTATCAGACCTTATACACTTCACTTTTGTTCCAAATTGTACTTCAACAAACTTCAAAAACTTCTTCAATACTTTAAAAGCATCAGACTTATGAACCATTAAATAAGTCCATGTAGCTCTGCTAAAATCATCTATACTATGGTTAAAAAATACCTATATTTGCCATTAGTAGATACCTTATATGCTCCCCAAGTATCCATATGAATGAGATGAAATGCAGCAGAACTATGAGAATCACTCAAGGGAAAAGGAAGTTTAGTAAGTTTAGCCATTAGACAAGTGAGACAAGTAGAACCAGATTCATTCTCAGTATTTAGATCAGTACATTGAATGTGTCTCATCTTAGAAACAGACAAATGCCCAAGTCTATGATGCCATAAACTGAACATATTAGGACACACAGTTTTATTGTAAATACCAGTTGAACAAGAAAATAAACCTCTAGACATATGAGAATCCACCATTTCTCTAATTCTTCCATCCACAGAATCTATAGGCACATTGAGAAGATGGTAGAGGCCTGCAATCTTCTTACCCTGACCCAGAATTTTCCTTGTTGTCAAGTCCTGAAGTACACAGAATTTTGGAAAGAAAATGGCCACAAAATTGTTATCTTTGGTTAACTTAGGAACATATAAAAGGCTGAATTTAAATGGTGGGACACAAAGAACATCTTTAAGAAGTATCCCATTATTTAATTTGACCTGTCCTATTTGTGTGATATCTAAACCTTGACCATTTGGAAGTGTAATTTTTGGTAAGATATGCAGGATTTTAACATTTAACATGGATTTAGAATGAGGAGTCATATGATCAGTAGCCCATGTATCTAAAATCCAATAATACAAAATGCAATTATTTGTAGCTGCACTAAGACATATTGTTGGCATGAATATTACGATATTTAATCTAAACATCCTCTTCAAGTTTTGATGATGACAAAGATGTAAGTTACAACATATAATGTAAAGGTTTAAGTTACTTGTGATCACAATTCGTCTATGCATTCATATGTCAACAAGCCTCGACATCTCAAGTATGCTTCAACAATCACTTAAGGTATGTACAAACAAATGTCTAATACATTTTATGATCAAAGAGATTTTTATTTAAACATTACAAAGTTTATAAAATGATATAAACATCTTATGTATTTTTGACAAACACTTTTGGTAATTAAAGGAAAATGTTTAATTAAAAATAAATATATGAATTCAAATTTTTAACCAAAAACAGTTAAAATTTCACTAGATAAACTTTCCCCAGAAAAAGACAAGAAAACTGCCGTTTTCGTATGGGCGGCCCCCTTAATTTTAAGAGGGCCGACATACAATTAAAGGGGCCAGCACACGCTCCTGTGTCAGAAACTTTTGCCTATAAATACAGGTTCAATCCTACAATTTTCCTCACCCTTTGCATGGAAATTTGAAGTCCCAATCCTTTCCAAACACACTTCTAAATCCTTTGATCATAAGTTTATTAGTCTTTGTTTCAAGTGATTCAATCTGATTCAATCCCTCATAACTCAAAGTGCAAGAGAAGAATCCTCCCTATCATTAACCCAAAGATGTATTAGAGTCTAGTTAGTGTTTATGTGAAGTTGTAAGTTATGTATATGTAATAAGTAGATCAAGATGATCTTACTTAGTAGTGAGTCAATGAGTGAGTAAGAGGTAGTGGGAAGAAGTAGTAGTGTGGAGAAGTCATGTAGTTGTGAAGAAGTCGGTCTGTGAATAAGTAGTGGAGTATAGAAGAAGTTGTGAAGTAGTCGTGAAGTCGTGTAGAAGTTGTGTAGTGATCGAAGTCGTGTTGTGAGATTTGTTCTAGCTACTATTAGAACTCGACATTTAGCTTAGTGTCGGAAATTGGTGTAAGCAAAAGTTGTGTACGGTTTTCTCCGCCAAAAGGGAGCTTGTTGAGTAGTGAAGAAAACTCTCGAGTATGTGACTCGAGGAGTGGATTAGGGCAAGGAAGGTGTCCTTGTTGCCGAACCACTATAAATCTTCGTGTCCGGTTTGCATTTCCTTTATCTTATCTCTTCTCATTAATTCTTGCATTTATCGCTTTACATCTATGCTTGCCTATATGTTTTAGTTGTTGCTTATATAGTTGTGATGTTGATTGTGTTGTACATAGAAGTTAATATTGTGATTGTGTGTACAATTATATGATATGGTCAAATAGATTATTATTCACACTTCTCATATTGAGTTTAACTTGATAGATAATTTGATACAAAATGTTTTAAGAATTTAAAAGGAAAATGTATTCACATAAAGATCGACCAAAGCTCCATTCATAAAACTAAGTTTTGAAAACTAATCCAAAAGCTCACATACATAATTGATCGTATTGATTATATGTTGTTTTCATACTGAACTCTAATTGAAGGTTTTTCAAACAAACAATTGAATAAATTTGAATCAACATTTCGAAACCAAGTTTTTATAAAATCAAAAAGAGGGTGGAAAACTATTCAACCCTCCTTCAAGTTTCCACAATTGGTACCAGAGCCACGTCGCTCAAATTTTCAAAACAAATGGTTTTAAAAATTGAGTATGATCCATGTATCAAATTACCCATTAAAGAGGATTAAATATGAAAAGTGTTTTCTTGATTAACTTTTATTAGTTTTGATGTTATATACGCTAATTATAATAGCTCGAGATAAGATTATGGTTTAAATAAGTATTATATGTTCGGTATCACATTTAGAAAGTTTCACAACTTTTAGCAAAGCCAGAAAACAATTTTTTTTTACAAAAAATGAAATTTTGAGTACCAGATGGGCGGCCCCCTTAATTGTCTGGGCGGCTCCCTTAAATACTAGGCGGTCCCCTTAATTATTTAAGGGGTCCGCCTGTCTATTCGCAGTTTTTTTCTGAAACTTTGAAAAATCATATAAAAATAACCGTAACTCTGTAGAAGTCGTGTCACCCGGCGTTTTAAGGGTAATTGAGTCTACTTTCATTTAAAAATACTTACAAGTAACCGTTACAAACTTAAATAAGTCAGAAAGTTGAAATACTACACGGAGGTCAAAAATTTGAGTCTCCTTTTAACGTAAAACTTGTATTTTACCTTTTCCTTTGAGTCGGGCATTCCTAGTTGGTATATCTTTGAAAAATTAAGTTTTTATGCTTTCAAAATATTGATCTTAATTAAATTTTAAAATGGGTAGGAAACTATTTTATTTTGAAATAAAGTCGAGCCAAGTAAACATTGGTATATATAATACACAAAACGACGACAAGTGTTTTATGTGCTATGTGAACTCATTTGTGATTTTATTTTGTTAATAGAGTATATTAGATAATTTTTGCTATTTGAAATTTAACTATTTGAATATTTTAGCATATGTGCCATCTACTCTATTAGTTCGTAGCTAGTTGTCCATTTTTGCGTAACTAGATCTTATGCAAAACTTCTTGCGTTAAGATTGCATAATTAGTCTTCCATTGCATATAGGTATTTATGGCTTAATATTACTTAAACATCTTGCAAATAAGTTAAATCTAGTTACCTAAATATTTCAAACAATCTAATCTATTTTCAACAAACGCTTAAATATTTTCAACAAATTACCTTGTCTTATCTTAAGTTGTTTAAACAAGAGAAATTGGATCACTTTAAAACATTAGTAGTTATATAAAAGAAAAAGTATTTTCAAAAATCTAAGTGTATTTATTACACGTAACAATAAATAGTTTTTCACATAAACAAAACATATAACAATCATGAAATAATAAGTCAACTTTCAATCATTCACTAATCTCACTCATAAATAATCTTATGGTTAATGGAACACACTATCAAAATGTTTATTTATTTTACATGAGTGTTCGTGAGGGTCAAGAAAGATCTTGATATTATATCAATTCATTATTTAAATTATGGTTGATATATTTATCAAATTTAATTGACACATTTTTTAGTGTGGACAAGAAATTGGATTGCTATTTGTTTAGCTTCAAGATTATATCAAATTACAATAAAAGATATAGTCTTAAATCTACATACTCAATCACACTAGATTGATATGAAAATAGCTACATCCTTCGTAGATGAAAAGAGTATGCATTGGATCATAACTCACACTTGTGTTGATAATGTCATATTGAATCTACTTGTCCAACAGTTGTGTTCCAAATATTAGAATAACATTTTAAACACATTCATAAATATACAATGAAGTAGGATTGACGACTTGGATGTTTCGTCCGAAATATTCAAGCAATTTACATTGCAATGCAATGGATAAATGTGTCATATCCAAAAAACCAAACATGAGCAAACTAACAACATATGTAAACTTTGCTCACACTACTTAAAATCATTACTTCAAGATAAAATACATATTTAAGAATAATACACTATATATTCTATGTATTTCATTTTACTTGTAGCATGAATGGTCGTGTTGTGAGATTGGTTCTAGATACTATTAGAACTCGACATTTAACTTAGTGTCATAAATTGTTGTAAGCAAAAGTTGTGTACGGTTTTCTCCGCCAAAAGGGAGCTTGTTGAGTAGTGAAGAAAACTCTCGAGTAGGTGACTCGGGGAGTGGAGTAGGGCAAGGAAGGTGTCCTTGTAGCCGAACCACTATAAATCTTTGTGTCCGGTTTGCATTTCCTTTCTCTTATCTCTTCTCATTAATTCTTGCATTTATCACTTTACATTTATGCTTGCCTATATGTTTTAGTTGTTGCTTATATAGTTGTGATGTTGATTGTGTTGTACATAGAAGTTAATATTGTGATTGTGTGTACAATTATATGATATGGTCAAATAGATTATTATTCACACTTCTCATATTGAGTTTAACTTGATAGATAATTTGATACAAAACGTTTTAAGAATTTAAAAGGAAAACGTATTCACATAAAGATCGACGAAAGCTCCATTCATAAAACTAAGTTTTGAAAACTAATCCAAAAGCTCACATATATAATTGATCGTATTGATTATATGTTGTTTTCATACTAAACTCTAATTGAATGTTTTTCAAGCAAGCAATTGAATAAATTCGAACCAACATTTCGAAACCAAGTTTTTATAAAATCAAAAATAGGGGAAAACTATTCAACCCCCCTTCTAGTTTTCCACACATATCATACCTGCAACAAATTCCAACTCATCATCAGTGCAGTCATGATCTGCATTTCCAGAATTCTTCACATCATTCAATACACTTCTCATAAGACTTTCAAACTACTCAGAAGTAAATGTGAAAGTACTTGCACCATTAGTAACATTTGCAGTAGTTCTCTTGAAATTACCAGCAGTTACACCACCTTTTGGCTTTGACTGAACATTTAACTTGTTTTGTGACTGCTTATACTTATGATGCCAGACAGGGTAACCAACTTTTTCCTAACATTTCTCAGGTGGATGCCACTTAAATCCAAAAATTCCACACTTCCCTTTACCATCTTGCTTACTATACAATGTTGTTGTCTCAACAAGTGAACCACTAGACATAAACACATCTTTCTGAGACTCCTCTTGTTGTATAACAGCACAAGCATTCTCAACACTAGGAAGTGGATTAATAAGCAATAACTGACTCCTTTGTGCACTGTAACACTCATCAAGCCCATTTAAGAACTCAAACAACCTCTATTCTTCCTTTTGCTTTTTCCACGGCAATCAAAAACACATACATCTCAGGTGGTACAGTCACTAGCTTTGGGAACACAGTCATTGAATCCAATTCTTCCCAAACACGCTTCAACTTAGTATAATACTCACTAACAGAGATTCCATGTTGTTGTATCTCGAAACACTCCTTACTTAGTTTGTATTTCCTTGAACCATTATTAAAAGAAAACCTAGTTTCCCAATTGAATCCATATCTCACATGCAGAATTAATGAACATAATGGACTTAGCAATAGACACAGAAACTGAACTCATGATCCAACTAATGACCAGATTATTACATGTTTCCCACAACTCAATATTAGCAGCATTTTAAGTAGCAGTAATAGGAGGAGCAGGTATAGAAGGAGGCCTAAGAACAGTACCTCTTACAAATCCAAGCTTTTTTTTTGGTTGAAAATCCAATTTCAATAGCCATACGCCAAGATCTATAATTCTGAGCACCAATCAACTTTTCCTGAATAGGCAATGATCCTGGACAATCAGAAGGATGAATATACAAAGGATTACTTGGATCCATCACAATTAGCATCGTAAATTGATACTAACAAGTTTTCCCCAAATTTTAACCTAATTTCACCAAATTTTGACCTAATTTCACAAACACAATCAAGATCTCAACTAAACACAAATTGAAGATCTACAGTGATGAATTACATAGTCAATTGATCAAACGCACAATCAATTAACAAATTCCCACACAATTTGAACACTCTACAATCGACGGTGAAACTATCAGTGAAAGAACAATCGTTAACAGTGGTTGAACAATGGTTTACGATAAAATTAGGTATTCAGATTCACCATTACGCTCTGATACCATGTAAACTAAAGAATGGTGAAAGAAAGAAATTGGGAAAGAAAATAGTTTGTTATTATTGATATGTAAAAATGAATGTACAACAACCCTTTATAAGAGAGAATGAACAGAACATAACAAACAAACATTTAAACTATTTACACTCTAGTCCCTACACTATTGCTATTGACACTTTGAACCTTAGACTTATCTTTATATTAACAATAAGAGAAGGGAGGAAATTATGCAAAAACAAGATTAAAAATCAAGTTTTTTTTCCTTTCTCTATTTCTTTTCTTTCCGTTTTATACTCGACAAAATAGAGTTGTGCTATCTCTCTAAATTTGATTTCTGATGCACGTTACAACATAGAAATACTTTTATGACATATGATGATCAACTGCTTTTGCCTAACAATCCGTATATAAGTTTTCTCCTGAATTTTTGTATCTCGAGTCGCTTCCAAGAGTTTCATTTTCTATATTTATGTGTAGAATGCATTAGATGTTTTCATTATTTCCTTCAATTTTAATTTTCTCCATTTTCATAATCTCTTGCAAAACACTGCCATCTATTACCATATTTTCATTTAAAAATATTTCTTTTGCCTCTCTAGCTTTTATATCCTTTTTAGCAAAATCATTGTTTATACATTCTTGTTAACTTAACTCCTGCAATTTTGTCACTCTCGAATTGTTTTTAGCAAAATCATTGTTTATACATTCTTGTTAACTTAACTCCTGCAATTTTGTCACTCTTGAATTTCCATTTTTAAGGAGGATTGGTCGTTTCCATCTTTAATAAGATTAATGACATGCAAGCTGCTTTATTAAGAAGTAAATATGGAAGTAATCAACTTTACAGATAACAAGCCTTTCCAAAAGAAAATGACTTATAACCCTAACAAAGAGCTCTTACTCAGCTGTGTAACAGCCTATCTCCCTCTTTATTTTCTTTGCTAGGCACTAACACCTTAATTACTGGCCACCCGTTTTAATCAAATGTTACAAACTTATATGAAAAAATGATTGGTAAATATGAAGATAAATAATGAGTGTACGCTGACACTTGTGAGAATTACATGCATAAGGCCTTTATCCATACCAATGATTGTAATGAACGCATGATCGATTGTTTAAAAGTTTGAGACAGAGGTTAAACATGTTTTCTTTCGGATAGATAACCGTTTAGGGTAAACACGAAAGACACAAACAAATTTAATTAATTAATTTATAAAAATACTATAATATACCTTTTCGGGGTAGTATCTTGTAAGATGGATTGCCCTAGAATCTTAAACATGTGAGAACCATCAAGAAGAAAATTCTCTATAGAACATTGTAATATTCATAACTGAATAATGAGTTTGAGTACAACATAAATAATAAATAATGTTATATGATCAAACGAGTTTGGCCCAATACAAACAATACTAACATTAAGGCTATGTTTGGCAACATGTAGCTGTAGCTGTAGCAGTAGAAGTAGCACTAGCAGTTAGTTGTTTATTTAAAAAAAAAACGTGTTTGATAATGCAACTATAACTGCAATCATCAAGTGTAAAACAATTAAATGCTTACCGTTTGTCGCTTGTCGCTTCTTTAGGAAGTATTTAAGATTGGAGCAGTTGGTCATGTTTAAAACGCTTGTTGAGGTGTTGCCAAACAAACAAATTCTTACTGTTTGTCACTTCTAAATACCTCTAAAAATCTTGTTTCCAAACATGACCTAAATACCAATCCACTAACAGCCCCCCGCAATTGGAGTAGGAGGACGTAGACCGCTCAAACTGGTCCAAAATTTATTAAAAAGGGTGGACAGAAGACCGGTTGTGAAAATATCGGTGTACTAATTAGGTAAAGGAACATGCAAAATGTGAACCTCTCATGTAGGAGCCTGATCCAGAACAAAGTGAATGCAATATCGATACGCTTTGTGTGTTGATGCTACACGGGATTGGAAGATAAATAAACCGCATTGACATGATCAAAGCAAATAATAGTGGCAGAATGTAGAGGATAGTGAAGCTCTTAAAGTCCGCAACTAGGACGTCTCAGCTTTGATACCATGTAAGATGGTGTAATTTTTATAACTGAATAATGAGTTTGAGTATAATATAAATAATGATAAATGATCAAACGGATTAGCCCAATACAAACAATGCTAACACTAAATACTAGTCCACTAACAATTACAATCACTACTAGAAAAAAGAGAACTGACGATGCTAGTTTTCTCGAGGACACGAGATCCTTGGCAAAAATTGCTAAATGACAAAAAAATGATTGAAAGTCATTGACCGAGGTTTCAATGGATTAAAAATTTAGATGAAAGTTAAAAGGTCATCTTTGACTTTTCCCCCCGCCTATCTATTCAATCAAATATGTTAGCGGTAAGTTATCCCGCCGATGTTTTAACAAGGACATGTTCTCGGGAAAAAGTTTGACCAAAAGTTTGACCATGCTTAGCGTTTGATTTCCGTAATTACACCGTATGGGTGACGTTTTCACTCAATTTGTTATTTTATGACGTTTTCACTCACTTCAATTTTTAGGCTTACAAATCCAAAAAGGAAGGGGCAAAGGAGGCAGGGATATAGGCAAGAAGGGCATGAGTAAAGGCAAGAGCTCAAGAAAGCCATGGAAAATTACGGCTCACAGGAGATTGACTTTGACTGGAATGATCAAGGGACGTTCATTCATGTCGGTAAAAATGTTGCATGGTTTAGTAACTTCGTCGGTGAGCTAGTGAGGGAGTTCCCAATGCACTATCTTCCTGGAATGATATCAAAAAAACGAAGAAGGCGCACATCTAAAGAAGACTAATGGTTAGTTATTTAATTTTTCTTTTATATTATTTTGTTATCGTGTTCATTTATCTAAATTTGTTTATTTATTTATATCTCTATATTTATTTTAGTTATATTTGATTGCAGCAATATTTTAACTTGGAGGGCCACATCCGTGGTCCGCAATGGGATGCCATCACGCAAGGCATTAGATAAATGATCGAACCAGACAGGCGTAGGTAACTTGACCGCCTGACCCGTCATTGAAACACAAGTCAATGCATATTTTGCTAAGCGCTATGGCAACAACAAGTTTAAAATCAAGCAAGATTATTGGAATGTCAAAGGTTTGGCTCCTGCTGTGGTTGCAATAAGACACCAACCTCCCCCACATGTGGAGCAGTGTAACTGGGAGGCGCAGATTAAGTTTTTGCTCGATCTGAAGCAAGTTCACCAAACCATTGTCAATGCTCAGAACAAGACTCGGAATACGATCTTTAGCCGCCACGGATCCCACTCATTGGCCATCACTCGACATCAATATATATTTTAAATATAGTTCTGTTGAGGCAACATTGTCGAGATCTTCTTATGTTTTAATGATGACAAATAAACTTTTGAAACACATAAAATCAAAAACGTTAGCCAAAATTCTCCCGACTCAAGATATGCACCTGGTGCGCTGCCCGCGCTCTGACGCGCAAGCGACGTACCAGGCCACTGTCTTGAACGGGATGAATTTTGAATGTCGGCTTTCCCCTTACCTGAAAAATGTGGATCTTTCAATTCGGGTATGAATATGATAAGTGCTTCATTAGGAATACTTGAAACGGATTTTAGACTTAGACGGATTTAAAATCACGACCTTTCGTTTTTGACAAAAACACCAACTCAAACATTTTGTCAAATTCCTCTAGACAAGGCTTTTCTAAACATAGGGAGCTTATATATTTCACGTAACATCAAGTGAAAGTGTTCATACGCTCATAACCCGTGCTTACGTCTTCTCTAATCACATAATGGGTTTACTCCCATATTGGTCAAACAAAGTCAAAGGTCACTTTGCGTAAACGCATCCTTTCCCGTATGGGATATGCTTTACATCAATGCAAAAACTTGTTTGTACCAAGGTGTTAGTTGAGTACGTCGAGTCGTGGAAAGTCACGAGCTATGATATTATGAATACTCGACGTTGAGTTACTTTAGATTACAAGTAACCTTTGATTTTCTCAACTCATAATCATAATTGTCAAATATTTTCTTTCTTAATGACATTATGATTATCTTCTGAATCAACCCTTGAATTTCTCCTTACATAAAACAAATCCTACAATCCTCCAAAATCCTCCCAAATATTATCCCTTACACCTCTTGTACTTCATGTACTTCATGTCCCCTTCATTCCCACACAATATCTCCAAAACATTCTATTCACAACTTTCTCATCCAACCACTAAGATTTCACCACACTTCATCTTCTTCATCTCAACCCTCCATTTCAATCAAATAAACCTTCCTCACATACACTCACATACACTACCTTTTAGATTCAAATTACACAAACACTCACTCACAAACCTTCTCTAACATACACAAGCCAAATGCTCCCTATCACTTCACTCTTACACACTCCAACTCATTCTTACACACAACCTCTCCACTCTCACACAAACCAGCCAACTCACTCTTACACCCATCAAATCAATCCAACTCATTCCAATCTATGCCAACTCACTTCTCACCCTTCTCTCCAAGAAATGGCATATTATTTGGTATATTCCTTTCTATCCTATCCAACCGAATGCCAACTCATTCACATCTCATTCTTCCCCTAAACAATTCTTCTCCAAGCCAAAGAATATTTCTTTGGCATATTCTTTGTACTTTGGCATATCTTTTGTCCTTTTGACATATTCTCTTCACCCTAACCCATGCCAACTCACCCAAACTCATCTCAACCCTTCATATCCCCTTTCTCTCCAAGGATGGCATATTCATTTGGATATTCTCTTCTCACGCAACCATGGTTACTCTTCTTACTCAACCATGGTTACCTCTTAACCACTATCCAACATCCACCCTTTCTCACCAAGGAATATCCCTTTAGCATATTCTTTATTCCTTGGCATATTTTCTCCTATCCATGCCAACTCACCCTCTTATCTTCATATGGAATATTCTTGACATATTCTTTCCTCCCTAACCATACCAACTCACCCAACCTAACCATGGTTATCTTCTAACCTAAGTTATCACATACTCTTCTATCTCTCACACAATTTGAATTTCAAATTCAAATCTTCTCTCTCTCACTCATCTCAACATCCACACTTTCTTTCCAAGCAAAGGAATATTCTATGGCATATTCTTTCTCTTTTTCCTATGCCATATGAGGAATACCTAAACTACCCCTATCCAATTATCCTTTCTATCTTTCTTTTTGAGTTGGTTTACAAATGGCTATTTGAGTTGGTTGACCTTGAGGATGAAAAACTGTTAAGGTCAATTTGTGAAGTACAATAGGAGGTTTAGCAAGGTTGGATATTTAAAAGACGAAAATCCCAAGAAAAATAGTTCAGGAATTCTGGCATGCTGCTGGCACTCTAGCACACCGGCCAGTGCACCAGAACTGGGTCTGACACGCTGCCCGCGCGCCGACGCGCCATGCAGCGCGCCAGTCTCGGATTATTTTTTCCCACTTTGGGATTTTGGCCTATAAATATCCACTCTTGGCTCTTGTATTCCTCACCTCTTGCCAAACATTCTTGCCAAACATTCTTTCTCTCTAATTTCTTTTCTCTCTACCCTCTAAGTCCACATCTTGTGTTCTTAATCTATCACTTATCATCTTTGAAAGAACATACCTCTTGGAAGGGAAGAATCACAAGAACCTAATCCACTCTTGTGATTGTGTCGAGGATCTTCTTATCTTTAGCCTTTCTACTACAATTGAGTCTCTAGGTTAGGTTAGGGCTTGATTGAACAAACAAAAATTTATTTTTCAATTTGTTTGTAAGGGAAGTCTTGTGTCTTAGTGACCAAGTCTAGATCATTGGGGATCTAGTTAGGGTTTGATACTTCCGGTGGGAAGTCCTGGTTGTGGTCTTGGTGACCATAGGTTAAGTCAAATCGCGAGATTCTTTTGGGTGGTTTCCAAGGGTGGAATACCGTAGGAGTAACTCCTTCTTTTTGAGCATCGATATTAGGGAATATCGGCAGAGTGAATTATAACGGTTTGTAGTCTACCGAAAGGTTTTTACTAGAGTGAATAATATCGTGTCGTGGATTCGCAACTGGACATATGGACGGTATAAACCCCCCATCCCAAACCAGTATATATCGTGGTGTCTCTTTACATGCTTTATATACATTGCTTGTGATTGTGGTTGCTGGATTTGTTGTACAACCACTTGTTGATCTTTGAGGCTTGAAGTCGTTAAACTTCGACGAAGCCGAAAAGAGTGTATTCACCCCCTCTACGGTTCTACAACTGGTATCAGAGCGGGATACTCATGTTTTCAAGCGTTAAAACCTTCCCGTGAAGGCGCTTTAAAGGGAAAACTTCTTTTTCAAAAATTTGAAACCCTAAAATCAATTTTTGGAAAAGTTGAGTATTAGATCCATGGCTCAAGAGAACCTTATGTCATTGAGGGGTAACACAAGTGATTATGGATACTCTAACAAGAAAGATCTGAAGACGTTTTGTAAAGTCACATGGAGCGATAGTGATGAAGGTGATCATGAAGAAAGGAACGAATCATGTCTCATGGCATTCGGATCTCAAGAGGTACATCTAATTGAGCAAAGGAGCTTGAACTTGAAATTGAGGTAATCAAAGTTTACTTATAGAAATAAATACAAAATGATAATTTTAAACTCATAGAAATAAATACAAATTGGGATAAAGAAATTAAAGCTTTACTTAGAGAAAAACATATTTTACAACAAGAAACAAATAAACTTGCTAATTGAGCAAAGGAGCTTGAACTTGAAATTGAGGTAATCAAAGTTGCAAAAACCAAAGAGGTGGTTGTACCTTGCTTAAGTTTTGAAAAACTTACACATGAGGTTGACTCTTTGAAAAACAAATTTGTCCAACCTTCAAGATGAAGTTCTAAGTTTTTCAAAATTCAAAAAGAGTAGTGTCATTTTATATAATATGTTGAGTCAACAAAAATTGTCCCAAGATAAGGAAGATCTTCGATTTTCAAAACCTCATAAAACTACTCCAACGAGTCAAAGCAAACCAATCATGTTTGTAAAAGAAAGTAAACACGTAAAGTCAAAATCCGTAATTCCCCAAACTCATTTTTCAAACACTCGCGGTACTCAAGAACCCATTGCAAATCATGAAACCATAAAACAATTTCACAAACCGGTTTCAAGTAATGGATTTGGTTACACTAAAACTCGAGTCGACCAAAGACCACTTCTACCAACACCTAACTTAAGACCTTCAACTTAATACAACCAAAGACGTCCATTTCAAAACAAACCAAACTTACACAAATGACCTTCATTTCAAAAGAGAAAAAGTTCATTCAACAACTATAGGCCTTCACATCATCAACCATATAACTCATCTCAAAGGAGAGACAACTCCTACCCAAACCAAAGATATTTTAGACCGAACATTTATCAAAACATTAGACCAAGTTTTCAAAACCAAAGTAATTTTCAAAATAATCATTGGTCTATGTTCTCAAGGAATGGTCTTGAAACACTTAGTGTCCTTCTTCAAGACCCAAGGATATTCAACTTAGGAATGTTTTACACTAACCACAATAGACCCAACAAAAATTGGGGACCAAGTTTTTGAGTTATATGTTTGTTAGGTATAAGCTTGAACCGACCTATTAGATTGTTAAAAGTGGTTGCTCTAAGCACATTATCAAAGTATAAGATTATTTTAGTGTACATAAGTAACCTTTTAGGAAATGTCATCGGTAGTCTATAGGGGTGATCATCGGTTGGAAACCGGACCGGACCGGCCAAGACCGGACCGGACCGAAGACCGAGAACCGGAAAACCATAGACCGAGACCGGACCGAATATGGTCGGTCCGGTCTCGGTCCGGTCTCGGTCCGGTCGGTCCGGTCCAATTAGGCAAGTTTTTTCGGGTTTTTGGTCGGTCCGGACCGGACCGGACCGGACCGACCGGACCGAGACCGAATTTGGCAAAAAGCTTAGACCGAGGACCGGACCGAATGTGGTCGGTCCGGTCCGGTCGGTCTCGGTCCGGTCGGTTTTGTCGGTCGGTCCGGTCCGGCCGGTCCGTTTGCTCAGCCCTAGTAGTCTAAGCATTAATGGTGGATCTTTATCTCGTGGTCATGAAACAAAAGTCATCCATTAAAATCGTGATAAGTTTTCCTTTATGCTTATGAATCTTTAGGTGCTTTATATATTAGTTGTCAAAAATGCTATGTGACCTTTTTTGATGCTAGGTAGCTTATTTTGTCATAACATGAAATTTAAGAGAACTTAAGAAAATTAAAGGCGATTAACATAAAGTAGGATTAAACATGCATGCTATATGCTTAAGAAATATATTTATGTGCTTGCGACATTCATAACTTGAACATATCATAATCTAAGTCTTAGATATCTAAGAACACATAAAAACAATCAACAACTAAATCCAAAAGAAGAAATTAAGTTTTAGAAGCTGCTTTAGTATTTTGATAATAATTCCTTCATTCGAACATCGATTTAGTTGATTCAAAAGGCCATGAAAAGAGAAAAAGGAGATCTACATATTGTGTGTGATTTGGGGACAATCCATGGTGCGTTGGCTGCATGTTGGAACTTCATAAGCGCGCCAAACACTGTTAAGTATTTGATAATATTTTGAAAAACTTTCGTCTTGTGTCCATAATCTCTAAAACTTGTTTTCCACACTCAATTGGAACCCTATTAAGCCTTTCTAAACATAAAACAAGCTAACAAATACTTAGAAATAGGAAAACAATCTTTCTAATTGAGGTGAGATGTCTAGAACTCTTGTGCAAAGTCCTTTAGGTGCTCTTAGAGCTTATGTGCTTATGTGACTAGGACTTATGTGAAGGCATGGAAGGAAATTCTAATACTTGATTTCCGAGAGGAAAGATATCTATCAATTCATTATTCAAACATTGGTTGATAATATCCTAGATTCTACATGTCTATAATATGTGTGATGGACAAGAGAATTTGACACAATGTATTCTATTACGATTGTTAGAATTGAAAGTCACTTATGTCAAATTACCAAGATTAGATAAAATTTTGGATCACAACTTACATTTGTGTTGAAGATTTTATATCTAATTCTACTTGTTCAATTTATATGAAAATGGCATGCTTTGTGTTTTAGGGTAAAAAAGAAAAGATAAACATTTATGCAAACATACAAACTATTTACATAGTTGAAGAGAATTCCCATGGATTGAATTTGGTATGGCTTTGCATAACAAACTAAAATACCCAATGAATAGACTTGAGAAATTGAGTATTTCATCCGAAGTCTTAGAAACTTATTTTATTAATGCAAGTTACAAATAAGGATTATCTAAGTCAACATACTACACAACAAACTATAAACCGGAGATTTCATGCATTGTATATTGACTTTCTATACATGTTTGATGGTTTATAGGATCTAGTTTGTGTATCTAATAATTAAATATACACTTGATTTCTATGAACAAACAACCAGACTCTTGGGATGTCTTACATGAAAATACTTGCACTTGGTACATGCATGATATGATATAGGATCTATATTGTGTGAAAATAGAATCATTTAAATTCCAAAATGATGATCAAGGATATATATATACACAATCAACTATAATAGGAGGTATCATGCATGCATAATTATAGGAACTAACTTGTGTCACTCGATAATCCAATTTCAACCAAAAACACCAACAAAGAATTGAGATTTTTTAAACTTAAAAGAAAAGAAAGTTGTTTCAAATCAAAGGAAATAACAAACCAACAATTATAACATCAAACATCTAAAAGGAAATATCACAAGCATTAACTTACCAAACTTTTAAGAACATCATCCTAGACTTCATGTGGATAGTTGCATGACATACTTGAGTGATTTTTGTGATAGATGATTATATGCCTACTCGTGATTGTTTTTATGTGATTATGTGACATTTTCTACTTATGATTGTATGCTTAGTAATATGTTATGCTCACTTGTCGTAATGATTAATTGATGATAGGTTAGATACTATGTGGTTACATGCTTACTTGTTATTGTTATTAAGCAATGAAATGTAAAATATGCTTGCATGAAAAACATGTTTTAAATACTACTTGCTTATGTGCTTACCTACAAAGATATTTTCTACATGCTATATGCTTAGTAGTTGTATAAGAAATGTGCTTACATGAGAAATATGTTTTGTTTCTATTTGCTTACATGCCTACTTGCCTTGATTTCATGCTTGTTGCTAACATGCTAATTGCTTGCATAACTATTAAAGATAGTATATCGTGAGCTCACAATACCAACACATTATCTTTAGTTAGACATAATGTGATTAATTGCATAATATGAATTTTTACACTATCCACTTATGATCGTTCGTTATGTATGCATCTTCAAAATTTAGGAAAATATGTTTTAAAATGAGGTAATTGAAGGAAATGTGAATGGTGCACATCTTCATGTTTTTCTAGATCTAGGATAATCTGGGCATTCTAGATTGTACTTGATTTAGATGATATTAAGCTCTTAAAGCTTAATTCACGCGCTTAAGAATTAAGCGAAAGGCATGAATGGGATTATAATTAATTTGTTTCCTAAGATAATGGATATGTTGTAGTTTTGGAGGTCACTATAACATCATAAAGGGGTTAATTTTGAGCAGTTGTGTTAATCTAGGAAAGAGTAATATACGGTGTTAATTACTTTCTTAAGAATCCCCTTATGCCATGACTTGTTATTTGGAAGTAACTTGTGTTTAGGTCATTCGTATAATTGGCATAATTAAGGTATTAAGTATGATTACCTTGTGTATATACATAATATGCCTTCTCATGTTTTAAATTGAATTGTGTTAGAAAACATAGTATACAATCTAGACTTTTGGTTAATCTTCTTACCTTTGGATTATTTATGATCATACTTGTAGGACCTTAGATATACCAACTTTATCATACAATAAGCACTTATGGATTCGTATAAGAGTATGTGAGGCGTATGAAACTAGAGAGAGAGAGAGAGAGAGAGAAAGAGAGAGAGAGAGAGAGAGAGAGAGAGAGAGAGAGAGTAGAGAGAGATGAAGAGAGAAATATTATTAATCAAAATACACACTTACACACTCAAGCACACCTTACAAATGAGGCTTTGGTGTGCTTTTATACTTGGAACATAAGGCTTTCTATGGGCCTTTAGATGGACTTGGATTGGATTGGACTTTATATAAAAGACTATCATATAAATACTACCCTATTAGATTAGTCCAACCCATGAACCCATTGACCATTCTATTACAATGACTACGACACATTACAAAGTTACAAATATGAGAATGAACATCACTTTTCTATACTTTTCTTTAATGCTAATAATATCCCCATAAGGGGTGGTCATTCGAATGATGCTTCACGTGATTAGGTCTTTGGTCTTCTGTGTCTTGGACTTTGTATGTCGTCGTGGAATAGTCTTGATTCTCTGTTCTTTCGTGCTTTGTGATCTTTGAAGTAACTTCTTTTAATCTTTCTTGCACTTTGATCAACATCTTCTCATGTTTTCAATGTTGACTTTTCCAACATACACATACTTCTTGATAATACTTTGAGCTTCATACTTATGTCTTCCTCACTTGATAGATGAACTTTGTTCTTGACTTTTTGATTAGCTCTTGACTTTGTCGTAACTTATTGTCTTTAAATTAATATTTTGTCTTTGAACATTCTAGATTTGAGCTTGTTGAGGATGAACTTCATAAGTATGAGTATATGGAGGTGATGATGTTGATGTATCAAATGATGGTGTACGATCTTTCTCTAAGGGGAATTTCATCAGTACCTGCATGAAAATGTTAGTCGAAATCACCAATCAATCATCATGGAATTTTCTTAGAGAATGGACCACTACAATTATTTTACTAATGAATGTCTTGATTTCATTCACCTTGGTCGGGTGCATCAGCCATCCTAATCCCGTTGAGGGACAGTTATCAATACTATGGATAAAATCCAAGTAAAGATCCACGTCTTAAGGACTCTATTCTAGAAAGGAATCTCTTTGGCGGGATTTCAAGTACTTACAGGCTCAGACTTCGAGATAATCAACAACATAGTATGAAGACTCTCTCTAATCCTTACAAAGGCTGTTCCTAAATTGGATACCCTCAAGAAGGCTTACACAGATATACATAGGTATATGTACAATGCAGGTGAGCAGCTAAAGTATACCGAAGTATCACTCCACGGCTATAGACTGTTTGGAACATAGTGTATCTACCATCATGCTGAAAATGGCTGGATCCGTAGATCGTATAAGACTCTTATACAACTTGTGTCCTTTTTGGCGAACAAAATTGTATGCAATTGGAAGTGTGTCCTAAGATATCTTTTAATGAATCTCATGGCTCTAGACTCGATCAAGTGCATTTTGGTTTTAGAAGTCGGAGGCATGGAGCAGAGTGCCACCTTTTCAATATTAACACATATCAGAGTAAGAGGTTGATAGATTATGCAAGGTTCTCCATGAGAAATGAATCAAGTACCTTTTAAGAGATACCCGAGTGGCTAGAAGGTTAGGTGCAGTGCGTCACTGGGTCCATGACATCTTGTCTTCAATACTATTGTCACCTTAATAACAACCAGTAGCATATGAATTGAACCCGGTTTCTGCCCTAAGGTTGATCATTTGGAGGGCTATATCTTTTCACCCTTTCATTAACTTTTCTTTTTAATTCTTCAACCCCTTCTTTCTCCTTTCGTTTCATTACTCCATTTTTTTCAATCATACCTAAGGACTTCTAATTCTAATCTATTGGATTTTTCCTTGGGTAGATCCCTCCGGCTCTGGCGGATCATTGGACATAAACCTAACCATATTCACCTTATTACTCCATGATTATCCTAGGTTTGTTGGTCATATGCCATAAAGCCTTTTTGTGAAAATCTCTCAAAGTGTTATGATTATAAAACACAATTTTGTTACCACTTTGAGAGTTTGTCTTTTCAGAAATACTCCCCCTTCACATGTGCTTATGTTTTAAAGATGAATTTGCACATGTTTGGTAGAGTTCGCTGATGAAGTCAAATTTACCCATGATTTAAATGTTAATTTCCCCCTAAAATGCTCATCTTTTCTATTTATATGAAGAATATAAACTCTTATTTCTTCATATTTTGGTTTCAGGGTAAAGATGAGTAAAAGAACGAACATACGCGGAAATGGAAGGACTTTGGAGCAAA
This sequence comes from Artemisia argyi, assembly GCA_030686995.1. Lineage (NCBI taxonomy): Eukaryota > Viridiplantae > Streptophyta > Magnoliopsida > Asterales > Asteraceae > Artemisia > Artemisia argyi. The sequence goes on from CM060677.1 coordinate 132,354,512, forward strand.
TATGTGGAAATTATGGATTATGCACTCACTACGGCGTAGAGGTTCATCTACCTACGCCGTAGCAAGGCTTTATGAAGATTACGGCGTATAGGTTCATCTACCTACGCCGTAATAAGGAATTTATGAAGACTACGGCGTAGCCCATCCACTGGCTACGGCGTAGAAGTCCAGTAAAGGGCTCTACGGTGTAAGCAACTCTCCAGCTACGATGTAGGCCCCAATTTGAGGTAGTAAAGAACTAACGAGGCCAAGGAAGAAGTTACGGCGTAGCAACCCTAGCAACTAAGCCGTAGAAAGTATCTTATCAAGACATTACGCCCGTAGCACTTGATCAAGCTACGGCGTAACACAAATTTACAAAGGTTACGGCGTAGCTATCCAATCAGCTACGCCGTAACAAAGTCGGGCCTATAAATACCAGCCCTAATTCCGAGTTTATTCATTCACTTTTCACCACACAGAAGTTGGGAGAAACTCAGGGAGCAGGAGGAATGAAGTTCTAGTGTCATAGAAGTCATTTCCAAGGGAGGATTCACACATCAATCATAAGTTTATTCATTCCCTTGTTTGTATTCGATTCATGTTTACTTTTGTAATAATACAATCTTGTTTTACTGCAATTATGAATATGAGTGGCTAAACACCTCTTGGTGTTAACGTAGTTGTGAAATTGTTAATGTTTTGATTTTGTTTTCTACGCATCTATTATCTATTGTTTGAATACTTTCATGGCGAGTCTTGGAACACTCTAGTTCCCGTAGTGTTTACCGTTGGTTGTTCCTTAGAGATTTGTGGAATTAACCCTAGGAAGCAAGTCACTAGGGATGTGACCTGGTGATCGCAATATCACCATACACATGCGAATTAACCCTAGGACCACCTACCAATGTTATTCTCTTAACGGAGTTAGAGGGGTGTAAGATCTGACCATGCTGCATCCGTTAGATTTGTCCATGTTAGTAGAGGCACTTAATGACTCTTACATCTTCGTACCGATGAACCCAAGGCTTTACAATAGTTTTGTATATGCCAAGGTGTAAGATAGACGTAGGTGATTTAACCCTCTGATCCAAAATGAATTAAATCCCCAGACAATATGATAGGATGCCCTTATAGGAAACTAATCAGAATAATAACAAGAGTAATAATTAGGTTAGCACTATTTCTCTCTTATTGATTTTCTTCTATTTTATTTACTTGTCTTTTTATTTACTTTTATTAGTTTAATTGATCTTTTCAATCATAAAATCCATTTTTAAACGTGACACGAAACTTAGATAATTTCCATACACTTAGCTCTTGGGATGACCTCGGCTTTACCAACTAGCTATACCACACACGACCGAGTACACTGCCCGTTAGTGCATTAGGTAGACCTTAGGTAAATGAGACTATCATAAATATTAAAACCTGGTCAGTAAAACCTGCATCAAGTTTTTGGCACCGCTGTAGGGGAGCTATTAGGATTTTATTTAAGTTTTTAATTTTTGTTTTATTTTCTTTTCAGTACTCATAGTTGTTTTCAAGTTTCAGGTGCCATGGCAGAAATTGACATTGATAACCTCACACTTGAAGAATATTTGGCTCTTATACGAGAAGAGAAAGGGTCTGTTTTGGTTAGGCCAGCTATTGGGGATGACGTTCAGTTCGAAATAAAAAACCAATTCATAAGGGAACTGCGGAAACACCCATTTTCAGGAAACAAAACGGAAGATGCTCACGATCACATTGATAATGTTCTTTACATTGTCAGTTTGTTCAACATTCCGCGAGTATCTCATGATGCAATAATGCTCAGAGTATTCCCGATGACATTGACCGGAGCAGCTAAGAGATGGATCGATAGTTTACTAGTAGGGACGGTGGACACTTGTGCTCTCTTGGAGAAACATTTCATCCAAAGGTATTGCCCTCCTTCAAGGACGGCAAAACAGCTTGAAGACATTAACAACTTCAAGCAAGACGGGGATGAAATATTGTACCATGCTTGGGATAGGTACATGATGAGGCGAAAAATGAACCACTTTTAGGGGGTCATTTAAGCCCGGAATTGAATTTATTTGATCAAATATTACCCTAAATCGTTCCTTTTGTGATTTCATGTATTTTAGGAGTGAAATCTGGAAAAGGAAGTGGACGTTTTTGGAGCATAAAAGTGAAGAAAACGCCAAAGACTTAATTTTCCAAGCTGGGAACAGTGTGTGACGTTGTCAAGAGCATTATCCTGACGGCGTCAAGAGTAAATTTCATGACGGCCCAGTACAGAAATGAAGGCGTCACAAGGAAGAGCGTCAAGAGTTAAATACGTGACGGCCTGGAAAAACTTAATACATACCGGCGTCAGATATAGATCAAGGCAGTCCGAGGATTCTTTTGGCGGCGAGATAACGGCGTCACAATGTTGTTCTTGACGACGTCAGCCTCTATTTTCTATATATAGTTTTCTAATTTTCATTCATTAGAGAGAAACAAATTTGGAGAAACCCTAAGGCCGAACCACATACGAATTTTATAGGTTTTTCAAGGGTTTTCAGCCCTTGAACCCTTACATGTGTAATTGAGATAAGTGTTCTTTTAATTCAATCAATATGTCTATGTGTTGGTTGTCTATATCTTGTACTTGTCTTGATTCCACCATGCTAGGCTGGATTTATTTTGTGTTTGCTTAGATCTAATGAAACCTAGATGTTGATTATGTGTTGATTACTTGTTTATGGTTGTATTGAATGAATGATTTCAATGTTAGGCTTAAGAAAACTGGCAGATCTCAAATTGGTAACATGCTTGAACGTCTTAGGAAACATGAACCGATGTGTACTAGGTTTTATTGGTTGTATTTAATGCATGAGTAAATTCTAATGATCCCATGTTAGGAGCTTCTTAGCCGGCTCGACATAGGAGTGAAGTAGGCACTCATAGGATTGGGGAGTTAAGTACGCCACCCCATGAATAGTATTAAGGAATACAATCCGTCATCCACGCAACTATAACAAGTAATTAACGTGTAAAAGATATCTAGGGGGTAATGAAATCTATGTAAACACATTTCTCCACTTATTGCTCACAACCTTAGTTTAATTTAGTTTTATTTTCATTTCTAGTATTTTATTTTGATTGCATCTTTATTATTGGGTTAGTTGACTAGCAACTAATTATACCCAAATCCTTCAAACCTGAGATATTTACTTGCTTTATAAAAAATATAAAAATACAAAAACAATCATCTCTCATCCCTAGAACTAGTAATTAGGTTTTTCTAATCCTAGCGACACTATTCCTAGCTGAGCGATCAATCCCCCGGTACTTGTCACTATACTATACTACAACGATCAGGTACACTGCCTGGTGGGGGTTGTAAGCTTCTCAAGATCCCTTGAGAGGTAAAGCCTGGTGCAAACCCCACGCATCAAGTTTTTGGCACCGCTGCCGGGGAATAGTTATTGTCTAGGTTAGAATCTCTTTTTATTAGGTCTACTTGCTAGATTCCTTTCTAGTAAGATTTTATTTTTATTTTTAGGTTTTCTTTAGTCTATCTTTTTCTTTGTGCCTTTGTTAGTAAATTTAGTTCATTGACTATTCCGTTTGCCATTATGGAGAACGCGAATCCACCAAGTCCGACACTAGAGTTTTACCAGAAAAAATATAATTACACTAGTTTGGATACTACAAGATGGAGGAACGAAATGAGGAGGACAGGATCTTATATTGATTTTATTGAGTACCTTGAGAAAAGAGGCCAAGTGCATAATGCTTTTAAAGAATTCACCTTAGAAGCTCCATCAACCCCTCAAAATGCCTTACTTAGTGAAACCTATGCACCATATGATCCTTCACCTAGGATAGTTTCGTATGAGCCACCTAGCTGCATGTCATGGTTAGGCACTACCATAATACAGGATGAACCCATAGGTGACCTTGATGTGATGGAGGATGTAGCCGAACATGATCACATTGATCAAAAAGACCTAGGTTTTATGTTCGATGATGATGAATCTCAAAAAACACATGATGAATCTTTTGGGCAATTTGTATATAGCAGTCAGAATATTGAGGATGATCCATATGATTCGGACATAGAAGTTGGAGATGCCTAGAGAAGTACGTGAGATACTTGGGAAAATGTTAGGGTTAGATTATAATGAAACACATGTTGAAGATATAGGTGATCTTGACACAAGGAAGGATGAGGTAAATAACACAAACCTACAAAGTACCCCACAACTCCCATCATCACTTGAGGCACACACACCTCCCGTGACTTACCCGGAAGAAGTAGAAGAGACTATAGGAGCCCCGATAGAGGTAGAGCCCTTGGACCAAACACAACTAGAGGATATAGGTTTGAATACTTATAATGATAACCTTACTCTTAGTTCTAGGGAAGTTCCTAGTTTTGATGAACTGGAGCCTCAACCAAAACCGTTACCTAATCTTCCATCCTTGGATGAAAATTTAGGAATTGAAATAGGTTCCGATCCACCCATCAAACTATATAGTTTGGGTAGTCTAAGGAAAAAGGTAGTGGACTCTAAGCCTTGTAGAGAGGAAGCCAATATAGGAGTGGAAAATGACCTTACATGCTTACATCACCCATTTATGATTGATCACAGGAAACATTATGGGTTTAAACCGGGTTTATTAGGTCAAGATGAATCCCCAACTAGTAGTCTCTTGAAGTTGATAGAAAATGATCCCTTTCTAGGAGAAAATCATAATATACCTATTAACCCGATTGAATTTGGTAAGGTTATGATGATAGGAGCACACCCTTTTGAGTATATAATTCATCCACCACTCTTTCCTCACATGGCATATTTCCACCCTAAGGGTGTGTATCACTACTTTTACCTGCACTTAATTCAAAGTGTAGGGAAAACCTCCCCTATTTCCGTTAAATAAGGATAGAGTCAGGCTCACTCGAACAAAAACAAGCGCTTATTGGGAGGCAACCCAAGCTTTATTTATTTATTTGTTTGTTTGATTGTTATTTGCTTCCGTATGCATGCTTTATTTTTATTGTTGGTAGATCATGTTTCTAAACTAAATAGTGGAAGTACTTTACTTTGTTGTTTTGGCCTAGTCTTAACTCCACCTAAAGGTATTTTTGCAAAAGATAAGTGTAAGGGGAAACCCCAAATATGTTTTTAAGAAACAAATCGATCATGATTCTCCACAATGTTAAGTGAAAATGCATATTCGTATTTGTTAGAGTCAAATGCTTGTATTGAGTCATAATGAAGTTTTGCAGGATTTTCCAGGAAGTAGGACCAAGTTTTTCCAAAAATTTTCCGGAAACTTAAAATAAGAATTTCTGCAGGTCACTTCTGACGGCGTCACGTGTTTACTCTTGACGGCGTCACGTGCAAAAACCTGGAAATTTTACCAGTTTTGTTTTTCTAACGGAGTTTTAAAGTTTTTTGTTGAATTATTAAGTTTTATAATCTCCAGGAAATCTGCAAACTTCATTCCACAAGCATTATATCTTACTTTGTTTTATAGGATTTAGTAACTTATGTAGATTGCCGCCGATTTTATGCGAGGTTGCTTTGTTTGTTTTCTCAGGATTTACAGTTTATGTATGACAAGTAGATGATTTATATTCTGGAAGGGAAGCTTTGATTGTTCATTTTCTTGGAGGAAGATTTAACCTGGCCAACTTATTATCCATACCGAGCGAATCAGGGGAGTATTTGATTTCATTCGTTTTACTTATTTCACTTTTACATTCTTTACTTGAACATTGGGGACAATGTTCATCTTAAGTGTAAGGGGATGGTAAAATGATGATACCTTACAGATACGCTTTCGCTTGAGTTTGTTTGTTTGATAGTAGATGTGTAATAAAACTATGAGAAATACTTGTTAGTGCAATTTTAGCGCCAAATTTAAAATTTTTTGCAACATTTAGGAGTGAAACTTTAGCCATAGCAAGCGTCTCATGGATAGGAGATTGTATGACTAGCACAAAACCGTATATTTAGAAAAAATTTCCACCCAAATATGTGAGGTTCGCCTTTAGATTTGATAGGAAAAGCATTTACTATTAGTGCTTATGAGTGTACCGGAGCATTTAGATTCTAGAACTTGCGTTAGTGATGCATCCCGAGACCGCTAGTGAGACTACATTCGTGTAGTAGGATTTACTACATGATAAGAGGCATTAGGATCACCCTTGTGTTGAACCCATATTATAATTACTTGACCATTTAAGTCATATTACTTGGCTAGTTAAGTCAATTAATTTTTCCCACACCTTAGCGTTGTACTCATTTTTAGTACACGAAACCCCTAGTACACCCCTCCGAGCCTATCTTTTCGTTTCTAACATTAAGCATCTTACTTAAAGGAAGAATTTGTTACACCCCACTTAAATGTACAACCAAATCGCCTTAGCCTTCCGTGTATGCGCTCATTTTTAGTGCATTATTGTTATTTGTTAAACCCTAAGTTAATTATCTAATTGATTACATGGTTGCTAAGTCAAGTCATATCGTTGTACATATTGTTTTGGAACGATTGAGACTCATGGGTAAAGTACTTATTTATGGAGTAATGGGGAAGAACATCATATTATTACCCCCGTATGTGCGTTAATCTTAAAAGTATTCCAAGTGTTTTGATTTTCTTAATTCGAGTCATTAGATTAGTTTATTGTAAAGTATGTAAAAATTCAAGTGTAAGGGGAATTTACATTCCCTATAATGTATTATTTTGGATGGTAGGGCAAGAGTGTATGCAAAAAAAAAAAAAAAAAAAAAAAAAAAAAAAAAAAAAAATGGACTACCATCCTTGTTATTCTATGTTCATTTTATGTTTTTGTTATTTTTCATTTATTAGCTTAAGTCGAGTCTAGTATTGGCTTAGCAACGCCATATTGTACATATAATTAACCAAGATTGTTAACTCGCCACCAGTAAAGACTGCCTATATCCAACAAAACCGTGTATTTCATATCCCTACACCTAACGTTACAACCCTTTAAAAGACCTCTTTGATAGTTTATCCTAGGTGCTTACGCCAGGTGGTGGAGGTTTGATCCTTTCCCAAGCCTATGGTAATCTATTTTGCTATGACAGGTAGTGAGAGATATTTTCCATTTCCATATTGTAATTTATACTTTATTACACCCGAGAGATGTGAGTATCTAAACACTATTTGTGAGGTGCTAGTATATGACCTCCGTGCTTGTCTTTCTTCTTTAGTGGAATGATCATTTGTTGTAATTACTTTTATATTAGTGTTAAATGACCCCTAACTTGTATTTTGAGTAGAATAAAAGCACATTTGCTTGAGGACAAGCAAATCTCAAGTGTAAGGGTATATGATGAGGCGAAAAATGAACCACTTTTAGGGGGTCATCTAAGCCCGGAATTGAATTTATTTGATCATATATTACCCTAAACCGTTCCTTTTGTGATTTTAGGTACTTTGGGAGTGAAATCTGGAAAAGGAAGTGGACGTTTTTGGAGCATAAAAGTGAAGAAAACGCCAAAGACTTAATTTTCCAAGCTGGGAACAGTGTGTGACGGCGTCAAGAGCATTATCCTGACGGCGTCAAGAGTAAATTTCATGACGGCCCAGTACAGAAATGAAGGCGTCACAAGGAAGAGCGTCAAGAGTTAAATACGTGACAGCCTGGAAAAACTTAATACATACCGGCGTCAGATATAGATCAAGGCAGTCCGAGGATTCTTTTGGCGGCGAGATGACGGCGTCACAATGTTATTCTTGACGTCGTCAGCCTCTATTTTCTATATATAGTTTTCTAATTTTCATTCATTAGAGAGGAACAAGTTTGGAGAAACCCTAAGGCCGAACCACATACGAATTTTACAGGTTTTTCAAGGGTTTTCAGCCCTTGATCCCTTACATGTGTAATTGAGATAAGCGTTCTTTTAATTCAATCAATATGTCTATGTGTTGGTTGTCTATATCTTGTGCTTGTCTTGATTCCACCATGCTAGGCTAGATTTATCTTGTGTTTGCTTAGATCTAATGAAACCTAGATGTTGATTATGTGTTGATTACTTGTTTATGGTTGTATTAGATGAATGATTTCAATGTTAGGCTTAAGAAAACTGGCAGATCTCCAATTGGTAACATGCTTGAACGTCTTAGGAAACATGAACCGATGTGTACTAGGTTTTATTGGTTGTATTTAATGCATGAGTAAATTCTAATGATCCCATGTTAGGAGCTTCTTAGCCAGCTCGACATAGGAGTGAAGTAGGCACTCATAGGATTGGGGAGTTAAGTATGCCACCCCATGAATGGTATTAAGGAATACAATCCGTCATCCACGCAACTATAACAAGTAATTAACGTGTAAAAGATATATAGGGAGTAATGAAATCTAAGTAAACACATTTCTCCACCTATTGCTCACAACCTTAGTTTAATTTAGTTTTATTTTCATTTCTAGTATTTTATTTTGATTGCATCTTTAGTATTGGGTTAATTGACTAGCAACTAATTCCGTCCAAATCCTTCAAACCCGAGATATTTACTTGCTTTCTAAAAAATATAAAAATACAAAAAGAATCATCTCTCATCCCTAGAACTAGTAATTAGGTTTTTCTAATCCTAGCGACACTATTCCAAGCTGAACTATCAATCCCCCGATACTTGTCACTATACTATACTACAACGATCAGGTACACTGCCTGGTGGGGGTTGTAAGCTTCTCAAGATCCCTTGAGAGGTAAAGCCTGGCGTAAACCCCACGCATCAGTACAATGATCTTTTGTACAAGTGCCCTACTCATGATCTCAACAAGTAACAAATGATCAACATTTTCTACAAAGGAATCAACATCTCAACCCGCCAAATGCTAGACTCTCAGGGACCAATCCCTGGAATGACTCCTGCTCAAGCCTTAAAGGCTATTGATGATATGGCGGACCATTCTCAAAAGTGGCACGAAGGTGGAACTAGTAGGAGCATTGTTGGAAACTCGGATGGAATTACCCTAATCACCAATAAACTCGAAAGCTTGGGGCGTGACATAAAGAAGCTAAAGGAAAATATCCATGCTATTCAAGTTGGCTGCGAGGTTTGTGAAGGACCCCTCAAAAGATTGACCTTTGAACAAGGGGGATGTGAAAACAGAAGAAGTAAAATATGGGGAGAGTAGACCATTCCAAGGTTACAACAGCAACAGTTATCGCAAGAGGACGTCGAGATATAACCGACCACAATCCGATCTTGAGCAATCTATTCAATGATATTTTGATGAGTCAGCTAAGAAGCAAATGGAACGGGAAGAATGGCTTAGAAGTTTTCAGGAAGGAACAACACTAAACCTTAAAAGCCACGAGGAAACTATAAGAGGTCTTGAAGCCAAGATAGGGGTATTGACTAATCAAGTATCCAAGCAAGCAGGCAGTGAACGAGGAGAATGGTCTAAAAATTCTGAAGCATGTAAAGCTATATTTTCTAACAATGGTCAACCTCTTTACACTCCTTTCAGGTATTCTAATAAAGAGCTTGAATTTTTTGCTGAGCAAGGTGGGGAGGAATCTGACAATGAAGAGGATTTCAAGGAAGAAATGGATCATTTCTCTTTGAATAATGATGAAGGAGAGGAAGTGAGACTAAACGCCACGTACTCCGCAGTCCGCACTAATTCAACATCAGTTGCCTCCTAAAGAAAAGGACCCAAGAAGTTTTATTCTCCCTTGTTCAATAGATAACTTGTTTATTAGTAACGCTTTAGCAGATCTAGGAGCAAGTATTAGTATCATGCCATTTTCTATGTACAAACATTTGAATTTGGGTAAAATTAAACCAGTTTGCATGACCATAGAAATGGCCGATAGAACAGTTAGTATCCCTAAAGGTATAGTCAAGAATGTATTGGTTAAAATTGATTAATTCACCTTTCTTGTTGATTTCGTCATACTAGACATGGAGGAAGATAACGGTTTACCAATTATCTTAGGACGACCTTTACTTGCCACTGCCCACGCCATAATTGATGTCTTTAATAAATTAATCTCTCTTACTTGTAATGATAAGAAAATAGGTTTTAATATGTATGAAAGAGGGCGGAGTCATAAATTAGAAACTGTTTATTTCATCAATAATGGCAACATTAAAGAAAAGGAGTCTTCACCCAAATTGACTGCGCATGAAATGTTAACCCCTGATCAGGATAATTCGTCTAGTGATTTTACGCATGAAAGAGACCATGAGAAGAAGAGTTGTGACACCTCCAACGTGTCATAAGGCATGAAGGGCACTATTCCTAATTCTTATGCTCAATGCTCATCTAGCAGAAGAATTACTCTCAGAAAAAGGAAGGAAGCTGAAAATGTCTTGGGGATGCTAGCCCAACACAAAATAAATAGCAAAGAAAGAGTAAGAAAATACCATTAGTGCGAGGGAATACCTGTCAACAATGAGGAATGGTACGATTTATGGGCATCGTGCAACCCAAACGCCGATCTTTGTGATGGTGGACATGACGCGAATAGAGTAGGAAACGATAAACACTTATGGAGTTCTACAAATGATGCTAAAAGAAGATTGATAGAATGGGATAGAACCATGGTTTTTGACGATTGGGTTCGAATCGTCCATGGTAAAGTCAGAAGAGATGAGAAACGGAAAATCTGGAATAATCTTATCAGTAAAGACAAGCCCACCAAGGATATTTTACATGAAGTAGGTAGCAATCAGAGTCCTGCCTCATCACAGACACAAATTAGTATAAAGACACATTGGTGCGAGCAGGTAAAAACCCGAGATATCAATTGAAGTAAAACATGGGCATCTTGTGATCCCTATGAAGATGAGTGTAATGGAGGAAGTAGCATTGCGAGAGTAAATGACGATGAGTACCTATGGTTTTCAACTAATAACAACAAAAAGAAATGATTTGGAATGGGTTAATAATTTAGGATTCGATGATTGGATTAAGATTAAGTATGGAAAAGTTGATGCTATTACAAAAGAAAAGATTTGGATTGGATGTATGAGCCAGTCAAGTCTATGTGAATGTAAAGCCTACGAACATGAATACAATGAAACCATACAGGATGATGAATAAAACCAACAAAGAAAAGAGACTAGTGAAGAAAGACCACAAAAAGATGGAACAGCATTCGATGACGATGACATTGACGGGATTATGGATTACTTAGAATTGCAAGGAACTAAGGGGTTCATTGACCCTGATGATGAGAACTATGAACAGCGGCGGTGTAAACTGTTGGGATTACAATACAAGAAACCTCCGCCCATCATTGCAGAAACTTATTAGGTAACTCAATATCATTTAGGACCTGAAGAAAGATTTTAGAAGGTACGAATAATTGACACCAAAGAATATTGTGGTACTGCTACAAATGTTGCATGGATAAGGCATAACCTAGTAAGGGAAATGGATGAGCACGGGCAAATCCATCATCAACCGGCAGACTAGGCATGGCAGTGAGTCTAACTTAAAGAATCGATAATAAACAAAAGTGCTCTTTCGGGAGACAACTCGAATTATCCTTTTCCTTTTTATTTTTCTTTATTTTGTTGGTTTGGTATGTTTTGTAATAATAATTTGCAGGTACTAAAGGAAGCTTTGCGCTGGATAACTAATTTTTGTACTTTTGCACCAAGAAAAATTCTCCAGACCTTTGCTACGGCGTAGCTCCTCCATTTACTATGCCATAGCAACCCCGAGGTATCATTCTGGATAAATTTAGCAACTACGGCGTAGCACCCCATTTCAGCTACGCCGTAGCTACCTTCTAAACCTTAAAAATGCTTTTTATTTTACAAAACATTATTTAAACTTGTATTAGTTTTTAAATGAACTTTGTGGGTGTGTTCCCTGTAAACCCTCACGAGACTTCACTCGTCCACTTGGGACACCAAGTGGTTTAAAAGGCATGTTGCATATGCTAAATGCAACTGTGATTCCTACAAAAGTGAGTTAGGTTTTTCTTTTTCTTTTTCTTTTTAGGTTTTATGCTTTTGGTAGTTGTGTGATTCCAGGGAATTGAAGTTTGCTCATTAGGCGAAGCGAAGGCACGTTTTTCAACATGATCCTTCTATCATTTTCAAGAGCGAATTTCAAGGAAGTTCTCATTCTAATTCTACTTTTCCTCTTTATTTTTTTTATGTACAAAGGGACTTTGTACAACTAAAGTGGGGGACGGGAGTAGAATTATTTACTTGAACTTTATCTTGCTCCAATTTTCTAGTTTATTTTGAAAAATTATGCCATTTTAAAACTTTTGACATGTTTTTCCGAACCTAACTAGAATAGACCTTAGTCGAACACATTAACCCTTAATACCATGGTGAGGTTTAGCGTATTTTAGTTTCCCTTGTTTTACCCCAAATCCACCAAAATTATGAGTGTGCCGGTAGTTTGTAAACTTTAGAACTTGGCTTTTACATCATTTTGAAACCAGAGACGACTAGTGTATTGAGATTTGTTGATACATTTGGAAGAAACTTTTTAAGAAGGCAATATTTTAGGATTATCACCCAAATAAACTTTATGTGTGTGTTTATTGATTAGTCACATTGACTATTCGACCCCCGCGTTAAACCCTTTGTTGCACTCACCTTTAGTGCAAGATACCCCTAGATACACCCTTTTGAGCCTATCCTTTTGTTTCTTACCCGTATTATTGTTTCGATACACCTATACACCTTAGCCTACCGTGTAGTCTTAGTTTATGGTTGGGAAGTTGCCACTTGTTCTAATTTGAGTTTCAAGTCAAGAGATTCAAGAATCACACCTACCTTGAAGACAAATCATTGAAGATCATGAGAAAACCCACTATTGTACATGTATTGTTCATCCCAAGTGTGGGGATATGTTTATTGTATTAGTTATGAAAAAAAATGTGAATTTCCGTATGGAGATATGTTATCTTTAATGAAACCTTGTATAGCACCGTAATAAGAGCTTTGAAGGAATTAGTATCGAAGAGGCTACTTCGGTCATATTTGAAGAATGAAGTTGTTGGTTCTTAATCACCAACATGAAGACCAAGTAAGGTGCCCATCATGACGTCCTATAATGCCACACACGTGTTACATGATCCAATTCTTGCGTTTTGAAACTTGGACTTTGGATGAACGGCAAATGGTAGCAACTCAGTTATAGGCTAAGACTATTTGCTTTCTTTTTCATTTTATACCATTATTGTGCATCCCAAGTTGTGAATCATGCTTAGGTGAGGGATTTGAGCAGTCATTGGTGTCTTGCCCAGCGTTCTGGTCATGTACCATTGCCTTTGTCGCCTTTGCCGTAGTATGTTAGTAACAATGCTACACCCAAAAGCCTTATTTGTGTTCACCCAATATTTCCTTTAAGAATTTTTTCGAACTTAGCTCTAGTGGTAGAGATTTGTGTAACTGCCAAGCCTATGATAGAATACATTCTATGACTGTGCATTGAGTGATCACCCCAAAATTAACACTTAGATTAGGAGAGAGATGTGAGTGTTTGTTCCAATTTTGTGAGGTGTTCGGCTTTTGATATATTCTAGCATAGGAAGTTTTTAAATTCATATTCTCTAGTTTCTTGGGGGATATCTTTTTGAAAATTATTCTAATAAGGTCTACTTGAGGGCAAGTAGAGTTTAAGTGGGGGATATTTGATTACGTCAAATTTACCCATGATTTATGTGTTAATTTCCCCCTAAAATGCTCATCATTTCTATTTATATGAAGAATATATACTCTTATTTCTTCCTATTTTGGTTTTAGGGTAAAGATGAATAAAAGAATGAACATACGCGGAAATGGAAGGACTTTGGAGCAAATATGTGGAAATTATAGATTCTGTACTCACTACGGAGTAGAGGTTCATCTACCTACGCCGTAGCAAGGCATTATGAAGATTACGGCGTAGAGGTTCATCTACCTACACCGTAAGAAGGAATTTATGAAGACTACGACATAGCCCATCCACTGGCTACGGCGTAGAAGTCCACTAAAGGGCTCTACGGAGTAAGCAACTCTCCAACTACGAGGTAGGCCCCAATTTGAGGCAGTGAAGAACTAACGAGGCCAAGGAAGAAGTTACGGCGTAGCAACCCTAGCAACTACGCCGTAGAAAGTATCTTATCTAGCACTTGATCAAGCTACAACGTAACACAAATTTACATAGGTTATGGCATAGCAATCCAATCAGCTACGCTGTAACAAAGTCGGGCCTATAAATACCAGCCCTAATTTCGAGTTTATTCATTTACTTTTCACCACACAAAAGTTGGGAGAAACTAAGGAAGTAGGAGGAATGAAGTTCTAGCCTCATATAAGTCATTTCCAAGGGAGGATTCACATACCAATCATAAGTTTATTCATTCCCTTGTTTTGTATTCGATTCATGTTTACTTTTGCAATAATACAATCTTGTTTTATTGCAATTATGAATTTAAGTGGCTAAACACCTGTTGGTGTTAGCCTGTTATGAAATTGTTATTGTTTTGATTTAGTTTTCTACGCATCTATTATCTATTGTTTGAATATTTTCATGGCGAGTCTTGGGACACTCTAGTTCCTGTAGTGTTTAGCGTTGGTTGTTCCGTAGTGACTTGTGGAATTAACCCTAGGAACCAAGTTGCTAGGGATGTGACTTGGTGATAGCAATATCACCATACACGTGTGAATTAACCCTAGGATCACCTACCAATGCTGTTCGATTAATGGAGTTAGAGGGGTGTAAGATCTGACCGTGCCGCATCCGTTAGACTTGTCCATGTTAGTAGAGGCACTTAATGTCTCTTACATCTTCGTACCGATGAACCTAAGGCTTTACAATAGTTATGGATAGGACAAGGTGTAAGATAGACGTAGGTGATTTAACCCTCTGATCTGAAATGAATTAACTCCCCAAACGATATGACAGGATGCACTTATAGGAAACTAATCAGAATAATAACAAGAGTAATAATTAGGTTAGCACTATTTCTCTCTTATTGATTTTCTTCTCTTTTATTTACTTGTCTTGTTATTTACTTTTATTAGTTTAATTGATCTTTTCAATCATAAACACCCTTTTAAACGTGACACGAAACTTAGATAATTTCCATACACTTAGCTCTTGGGACGACCTCGGATTTACCAACTAGCTATACCACACATGACCGGGTACACTGCCCGTTAGTGCATTAGGTAGACCTTAGGTAAACGAGACTATTATAAATATTAAAACCTGGTCAGTAAAACCTGCATCATTCGCACTTTTTAAATTGATTGATTTTCAGTGAACATGACCGATTCGAGACACACTTACATCACTAGTTAGACTAGCTTGAAATTATTACCCGTCCTCGTCAAGTCCAAAGAAAGTCTCTCGAGACGGTACACTCTATTTAGACAAGTCCTATTCGAGACATGCTTACATCACTAGTTAGAATAGCTTGAAAATATTACCCGTCTAGGACAAGTCTTTCCAATTACTGAGTTTTAAGCTTCGTCAATTTGTTGGATATATCTGAGTCGAGCTCTTTTGAGATCCAGTTACAATCTTTAAAATTTTTTTATCACATTTTAATCATGTCTTCTCCCCCTCAAAAATAGAATAACGTGATATTTTTTATATCAACAGATTAAGAAAAAGCTTTTTGGAGAGATAGACAGATTTGATTTTGCATGAAATTGGAACATTTTTTATTTTTATACTCCCTCTTAATGATAGCTCATCTTAAAATCAATTAAGGGTTTGGAGGGAGTTATCTTGAGCACTAATTTTGAAAGATTTTGAAAAATATTTTGAATAATCTTGAAAAGGTGCTCAAGAATTCTGTTTGGAAAACAAGTTTTTGTTTGAAATCATTTTTGATTGTTTATACTCGAACATTTTGAAAACGATTTCAACTTAGAAAATACGAGTCCTGATCTGAAATAATCAGAAGTCATCATTTAGATTCGGGTTTCATACTGAAGTATACGAAAGCCATATTTTAAGAAATTTTGAGAAACGACATGTTTTAGAAAACGTTTTATCAAACTCTCACTCAAGCATCTGTACATATCTGTATAATTGTTAAATGACATTTCTAAAAATGTACAGAATATCGATTATACGAGAGACATGTCGTGAGAAAAATATTTTTGGATTTTTGGATTTTATATTGTTTTTGTATTTTGTTTTGTTGGTTTTTTAAATTTTATATTTTGTTTATCAAAAATATTTACAGTGAAGCGATTTTCAAAACATTTTTCAAGAAGATTCGAGAAGACGTTCTAACTCCTCAGGGGTTAGGCTTTGCATGCCAATTCTTTGAACTAAATCGTCAAACCTTTCTTTAGGAAGTGCTTTAGTAAATAGATCGGCGAGTTGGTATTCCATCTTCACGAAAAATAATTCAACAGTACCCTCTTCTATGTGTTCATTGATGAAGTGATAGCGGACTCTAATATGCTTGGTCTTCGAGTGTTGAACTGGATTGCACGAGATGGCTATGGCACTTTTTGAGTCACAATACAAAGGTATTTTATCGATAGTAAAGCCATAATCTATGAGTTGTGTCCTCATCCATAGAACCTGGGCACTACACGCAGATAGAGACACATACTCGGCTTCTGCGGTTGATAATGCAATATAGTCTTGTTTCCTTGATGACCAGCCTACTAGTTTTTTACCCAAAAATTGTGCTCCTCCTGATGTGCTTTTTGTTGTAACTTGATTACCTGCGTGCTCGGTGTCTGAAAATGTTGTTAGTTTAAACTCGGAATCCTTTGGATACCAAAGTCCCATGTTAATGGTTCTTCGTAGGTACCGAAAGATACGTTTAACCTCTTGGAGGTGAAGTTCGATAGGTTTCCAGAATAAATCTACACCGATTTTTGGTGAAGTGACCATTGGTGTACCAACAGAATCACAATTTTCCATACCATGTTTTTTCAAAATCTCAATTGTATATTTAGCTTGATTAATAAAAATACCACGAAGGGGTTGATGTATTTGGAAACCAAGAAAAAATTTAAGTTCCCCCATCATGGACATTTCAAATTTGCTTTTCATGAGATTTGCAAAATGTTTTGAATGATTTAGATTAGTGGACCCGAAGATAATGTCGTCCATGTAAATTTGAACAATCAAAACGTCATATTTGTATTTTCTTGTAAACAAGGTAGAATCGATAGTTCCTTTGGTAAAAAATTTTTTGATCAGGAAAGATGATAGTTCGTCATACCACGCTCTTGGAGCTTGCTTTAAACCATAAATGGCTTTCTTAAGCTTGTAGACGTAGTCTGGATGTTCCTTGTCAACAAATCCTTCTAGTTGACTCACATATACTTCTTCTTTCAGAGTTCCATTCAAAAACGTCGTCTTGATGTCCATCTGATAGACTGTGATGTTTTTGCGAGCTACATATGCTAAGAAAATCTGGACTGCTTCAAGTCTAGCTACTGGCGCGAATGATTCTTCGAAATCTATCCCTTCTTCCTATCGAAATCCTTTAGCCATGAGACGAGCTTTGTTGTGAGTGACAGTCATTTCTTCATCCTTTTGTTCTTCCATAACCATTTGAGATCAATAACCAGTTTGTCAAGTGGTCGTTCCACAAGTTCCCAACTATCATGTAACTAGTATTGACGATTTCTTCCTGCATCGCTTTTATCCATGCAACTTCTGTCATTGCTTCCCTAGTGTTCTTTGATTCTTTGAGACATATTGAGCAAATGTAGATGCACAATTTAGGATCTATGGCAAGTTGTATTCTCGTCTGAACTGGCCTTGAAGGTTCACCAATAACTTGTTCAATTGGATGGTCTTTAGTCTATTGAAGTGTAGAAGGGTACCTTGGGTTTAACTTATGTGTGTTAGATGGTTCTTGTAACCTTGAAGAAGATTCAGCAGAGTCTGATCAAACGGGTTTTCAAATACTTCTTCTTCTAACGCAACATCGTTTTGGTTATGTGTCGGTTCTTCTTGAACTGGTGTATTTTGGTTTTGCTCATCAACTCTTGGTAGAACAATTTCAAAATTTGGAGTTTCTGGAGTAGAGTAGATGATGTTGATGTAGTTGGTGCTTCAGCTTCGTTTATAGTAGATGCATCTTGTGGTGGTGGTGGTGGTTGATGGTTTTGAGCGGGTGCATCGGAATGTTATTGTGATGCATTTGTCGAAGGTCCACCATAATATTCATCATACATTAACTCGGAGAAAATTTCTAGTTCTTGTTCTGAGGATGTTTCAGTGTTTATTGATTGAGCTCTTTGAGGTACGAGTCCTGAACTAATGTGTCAAGAAGTCTGCGGGTTTTGTGCGGGTCCTAATCTGTTTTGATTAGAAGCCATCGGATTAAGTGCGGGTTCTAGAGCAAGTCTCTTAGAAGCCATTTGGGAAATCTCGGCAAACTTCACGTTCATCGTCTCCATTATCCTTTTTGTTCTTCTCTTATACACCCTTAATGCCCTCGAGTTTTCTTAGTAGCCAATGAAGATTCCAATATCACCCTTAGCTTTCAGCTTCCCTAGATCTTCTCTATCGTTCGTCGGATAGCACAAAGCGCCAAATACATGAAGGTAAGAGATGTCAGGTTTACGATTGTTCACTAGCTCATATGGAGTTTTATTGAATCTTGGATGGATTAGGGATCGGTTTTGAGTGAAACAAGCAGTGGTAACAGCATTAGCCCATAAGAATAAAGGTGCACTAGAATAAACTAGCATTGTACGAGCAGCTTCCATAAGAGTTTGATTTCTTCTTTCAACTACCCCATTCTGCTGTGGAGTTCTAACAATCGATGTCTGATGTGTGATTCTAGCATCTTCAAAATAAGTTCTTAACTCCTGATTTGTGAATTCTGTGCCACTATCTGTTCTTACAATCCTTACTGGAGCTTGAAGTAGGACTTGAATACGCTTCAGAAAGGTAATGATGATACATGGTGCTTCGTCTTTTGACCTCAGAAATTTAACCCACACATATCTTGAGCAGTCGTCAACAATTAAAAGAATATACTTCTTTACATTTATGCTTTCAACTCTCATTGGGCCACATAAGTCCATGTGCAAAATATGTAACCTTGCTTTTGAACTATGTACGGTTTTAGGTTTATATGATGCCTTTTACTTTTTCCTTGTTCGCCTGATGGACATAAGTGTTCCTTGGTGTACTTAAACTTAGGGAGTTCATTGATGATCTTTTCTTTAGCTAATTTGTTGATGGTGTTGAAATTGAGATGGGATAATCTTTTATGCCACAGCCAGGACTTTGTTCCGGTTGCTCTTGTCATAAGACAAATGGGTGATGAAGAGGCCATTTGGTTGATTTCGATAGCATATAAATTTGTACCGCGATTTCCAGTTAAGAGATCATCGCCAACCAAATTTCTAACGAAAATCGTGTTTCTCCTAAATGCAACCTCTAAATCTGCATCACAAAACTGCCCAACTGAGAACAAGTTGTGTCCCAACCCTTCGACGTAGTAAACTCGAGTGATCAAATAATTCCCAAACTGAAGATCTCCATAACCCAGAATAGCTGCTACATGATCATTTCCAAAGCGTACAGTTCCCATAAATTTCCAGACGAAATTGATCAGCAGCTTTAAGTTCCCGGTCATGTGCTTGGAGCAACCCGAGTCGACGATCCAAAGACATATTTCGATAACCTGCAAAGAACAAAAGAGTTTGTATTTGTAAACCGTTTTGAATTTGGTTCCATGGGGTTAGGAGTAAAATCCGAATCACACTCATAGAAAGTGTCTACTTGTTGATTTTGAACAACTTTTAATTTGCCATCTTGGAGTATGAATTCTCTACCCGTTGGTTTCCATACACAATACTTAAAATAATTCCTAGGCATTTGACTACTAATAGTTGACCTAAATCGTGCAACTAATCTTTCTGTAGATCAAGATCTATAACTAGTTCCTTTTGGAACATTCTTCTGTTCAGGTGTAACATATACATTTTTAGAAACATAATCATCACAAACGTCATTAAATAAACATTTCTTGCACATTAAACAAACAGAGTCATTACATGCATTAGAAATAGTACTTATGATATTACATTCAGATGAAATATGTCTCTTATTACAAAGCTATAAAATCCTAGGGTGTTCTTCTACTTCTTCAACTTTATTCTTGCTACTACACTTAGAGGTAGGCGAGATTCTATTGTTCCTTGTATTGCTCCTAGGCTATTGTCTGCTGCTCCTAGAGGTGCTTTCTAATCGTATAGAAGGTAAGGCACACACATTTGGATTTATATTGTTGTCCGTAGAAGTGTTTTAATATTCCTAGACTCTTTAGGATTATTTTTTATGCTCTTGTCATTTGTTTCATATGTTTTAGATGTGGAGGCAGATGCAATAGTGGGATTAATCCTACAAAAGCCAGGTGCTATCACTTTTGGTGTTTTGACAACTGCTTTTCCTTTATCAACAATCTCTTCATTTTCATTTTGCTTGGGCAAGGGTGTTGGAATGACTGGTTTTGTCAAATCATTTTTGACATTGACTTTTGGAACAAATTTAGAAATCGACATTTTTGGTTTAACAACCGGTTTTGAGGTATTTGGTTTTTCCGAAGTCGATGGTTTTGCAAACTTAGTATCTACACCCTTCCCTTTTTGACTTTCCAGCCGAGCCCTCAAAAGATCATTTTGAGCTTTAATATCCTTGTAGGCACGCTCATATGACAGTTTGTCATACTTGCATTCCTCGGTTTTACGGTCAAGTTGTTTAAAATATGACACATTTTCTTTTTCAAGTTTTACAAGAGCATTTTCATATTTTGAAACAATTTCAGAGGTCTCAACTCGCAGTCTTACATGGTCTTCAACAAAATATGTTTGTAAAATAATGGACATAATATCAGTAGACAAAACTTCTTCAAAGACAGAATCATTTAAATTTTCCAAAACATTGATTTGCTCAAAGGATTCATTAGCCTTCTTTATCAGGGATTTGGGGTCCATTTTGAAGTTAGCTACTTCCGTTAAAAATACATTTTCAAAGTGAATTACCCGAGCATGAATGTTATTAATTTGAGGATCAAATTCACTTTCAAGAATCTTTTTTAGCTGTAAATGAACCGTGGAATTCCAATTGATATCATTTAGTCTCATTCTAGATTCTAAAGTCTTTTGAAGTTTCCCAATTCTGGTTTTAATATCATCAAGATATCATATGGCAGCACTTGTGTTAAAAGTGTTGTTTGAGGACATCTGTCCTATGTTTGAAAGCGATTTAGAAGCAACTATTGGTTTAGAAACTAGTTTTGAAAAGTCTCAGGTTTTGGAAAACGATGATGGTTCTTTTTGTGGAACAAAAGTAATTACAGAAAGTTTGTTCAGTTTGTTGTAATCAATTGGTTTCAAATCCGGATTCTTTTGTTTCATTTTAGTTATGCTCTCTTCGACAAGTTCTATTGTTTCCACATAATCACGAACAATAGGAGGATTATGTTTGGTGTAAATAACATTACCATTATACAAAACATTTTGTTCTTCCTGAGCTTTCTTGAGATTACAAGGAATTTTGTTACCTAGAGCCATTTTTGTTTTGTATGGTAAATCGAATCAGTTTAATTGGTAATCATATGAATTGTTTGACTCGAATGACCTGTTTTAACCAACAAGTTTTCTAGTTTTTTGATCATATGTTCTGACTCTATGATTTCGTCCAGAAGTTTATCTTCTTTCTTTGCAAACTCCTTTTTCAACTCATCCATTTCTTTTTCAAGATTGGTATAAGATGATTTTTGTTTTGAAAGCTGGTTTGTCAAATCAGAAATTTTTTGTTTTAAAGAGTTAATGGTTTTTGTTGAACTAATTTGAAAGGTATCAAATTGCTTTTGTAATTCCTTTTCTTTAACAAGTAACTTCTTATAACCAATTTCAAATTCTAACTCACGTTTAGTGTCAATTTGAAAACTTTTTAATTTTCCTTGTATCTCTCAAGCTCAGTGGTCAATTTCTCATTGGAGGCCTTAACTTCGCGATTGACCTTTTTAACTTTCTCAATTTCAATGTTACAATTGTTTAATAGTGATTCAAATAGAGCATGTGTTTCCTCATCATTCTCAGCATGCTGTGAAATGAAGCCTCCACTATGATACATATCTGGAGTTACTGAAGGAGTATTGCTACTACTTGGCGTATCCAGGTATGTATCATAAGTGGGTGCTAGAGTCTCAGAATGATGTTCCTCATGAGGAGACATTTCAAATATATCATTATTGTAGCATGTCTTGAAGTTTGATACCTCAGATGGTGCACTGGTTTCATAAACAGGAGGTGTGTCAGAATCCATGTCATACTTAGCCTCATGAAGATTTGCCATGAAGATGCAGTTTGCATCGATGTCCTCTCGTTCTTCCATGGCATCCATAAGATCCATAAAGTCATTTTCCTCTGCATTCAACTACAACCCTGCTTGTTCCTTTTGTGCCAACACCAATGCTTTCTGCAAATACGCTTGATCTTTCTTTCTCGGCTTGGTAGGATAGTTCCTTGCCATATGACCTACACCCTGACAGTTAAAACACTTTACCGGATTACCCTGATTCACATTTCCATAATTCCCAACAATTGGAACTGCAACATTCCCAATCTGATTACACATTGTCTGATTTCCAACATTCTGACCCCTGTGATTTCCAACAAACTGACCCTCTGATTTCCTGCATACTGACCGTACGGATGCCCTGGATACTGACCCAACTGATTCTGCATATTCAGGTTACCCATGTGAAATCCAGTAGCATATCCTTGCTGATTCCCAATAACTCCAACCATTTGTCCTCCTTGTCCCTTATTGAAACTCGGCTGAGCAATCTGCTTATTGCGAGTGTTCGATGAAATCCTTTGGTTGTTGTTTGTTGGTGTAGAATAGATTCCTTGGAATGCCTTTGTCAGAAAAGAAATGCTTGTGTCAAAGCAGCTGTATATTCATCATTGTCAATTAACTCTAGTTCTTGGAATTGTGGATATTGTTGCGGAATAACATGTTGTTTTTGTGGGTAGAATTGTTGTTGTTAGACAGGTGTTGGTTGTGGAATGTGTGATGGTTGCATGTAGTTGTTAGTGGAAGATGGTGATGGTTGTTATTGTGTGTTCACTGGTCAAGGTGTTGGTGTATTAGAAATTAATGCAATAGGATCATGCTTTTTAGCTTGTAATTCTGCCCTTACTTCATTTGCCTCAGCTTGATTCTGCTTTAGAAAGTCGTACAACTGGTCATAAGTAACTTCATGCAAGTTCTTTGTCTAATAAACAATAGTGACATATCTTCCCCATTCAGGTTGTAACTCATTCAGTAAATTGGTGTTGTTAGCGATGTTCTTCTATGACAGATTGTGTCTGGATAAGTCATTCATGATCTTACAGAACCTGAGGTAGTACGACTCTATAGATTCTCCAGGAATTGAAGTGAACTTGCGTAGTTCTTTAAGCAATTGTGTTTCTATTTCCTATTTCTCGATGTCTGTCCCATGCATTAACCTCTTGACTCTTTCCTAGATTGCATGAGCTTTTCCTTCACTATCAACAGTTGCATAAGTTGTTTCAGGTAGACCAAGAACGACGAGATGAAATGCCTGATCATCAGCTGCAATATGTTGTCTGTCTTCCTCAATGTACTCAGCCTCTATCTGATCTCTGTAGTATGGTTGTACTGGGGGGTCCATTAGGTTCTCCAGGTTCTAGTACTTGTCGTAGTTTAAAGGGTATCCCAAAATGGAATTGATGAGAAGTTTTCCATTTGGTTTGCTCTTAAGATAGCGCATCATACGACTAGCCCATTGTAAGTAACTACCCTTTTACAGCATGGGAGGTCTGTTTTCCGCACCTGCTACGTGAATATCTTGCTGAGTTGCCATTGATGAATGATAAATTTGATCTTGGATCGGTTCAACGAAGTAGGAGTTGTGTTTGATGTAAGTTGAAGCAAGTTATTGTAGTGAAAATTTGATCTAAGAACTTAAAACCTCAATAACCTTTGTTTATAATGGGTTTGGGCCTCAAAGGTTGGGTTAAATAATCATAATATCGTTCA
Organism: Artemisia argyi; assembly: GCA_030686995.1. NCBI lineage: Eukaryota > Viridiplantae > Streptophyta > Magnoliopsida > Asterales > Asteraceae > Artemisia > Artemisia argyi. The sequence goes on from CM060677.1 coordinate 132,378,489, forward strand.
ACGTGTTATTCTCCTTGGTCTCACAGTCGTTTTGACAGGTATTTTGCTAAAAACGAAGTTACGATTCAAAAGTTATGGTCGTTTGAAGTTTTGTCGTCAAAAGTCAAACACTAAGCAGCAAAAGTCAACTTTGATGATATGTTCTTATGCGTAAGCACTGTCCATATGCATAAACACTGATCTTATGCGTACAAGTTGAACTTATGCGAAAACTGTAAGTTATGCGTAAACTTTTAGGCTTATGCGTAAACTTTGAATTTATGCATAAACCTTAAGTTTATGCGTAAGATGTTTACATGTAAAGTTTACAAAACCAAACAAACCTTTCAAACTTATCCAAGCTTTAAAGATATCACAAGTCGAAGAATTCCACAAGCTTGTCCAAGCTAGGGAAGTACTGAGTAAACTCTGATCATTGACGAAACTGAAGATTCAATCTTTTGCGTAAAACTTCTGCGAAACTTGCAACTTATGCGTAACTTTTCACCACTTCTGTGTAACTTAAGGGTTTTTGAAGGATCTTTCACGTAAGAAGAGGGTTTTGACTTTTCTTTTGCGTTAAAAGAGGGTTTTGACTTTAATCTTACGCGTAAAGTGATCAAAATCTTCACAAATACGAATTTCGCATAAAAACATGATTTGAAACCAATAAAGCTCTCAACTTTATGCAATATCTAGGCTTCTAAAACTATATCAACCTTAAAATTTTCCAATCTTCAAGATTTGAGTAAAATAAACAAAGAAATACGCTTCAACTATAAACAAAAAAAAGTAAAAATCAAAACTTTATGTAAAAAGCACACGTTTTTTATGAAAAAGACGCAACTTTTATGTAAAGTTTCAACAAAAAACGATTTCCACACACTCCTAAATCATTTTTAGGCGATTGATACCACTTGTAGGACCTTATATATACCAACTTTATCACACAATAAGCATGTATGGATTGGTATAAGAGTATGTGAGGCGTATGAAACTAGAGAGAGAGAGAGAGTAGAGAGATGAAGAGTGAAATATTATTAATCAAAACACACACTTACACACTCAAGCACACCTTACAAATGAGGCTTTGGTGTGCTTTTATATTTGGAACATAAGGCTTTCTATGAGCCTTTAGATGGGCTTAGATTGGATTGGACTTTACATAAAAGACTATCATATAAATACTAACCTATTAGATTAGTCCAACCCATGAACCCATTGACCATTCTATTACAATAACTACGACACATTACAAAGTTACAAATATGGGAATGACCATCACTTTTCTATACTTTTCTTTAATACTAACAATACTCACATGTTTACTTGTGAAACTATGTGCTCCAATTTGAATATGTTTTATCCTTACTTGAGTATGTGATATGTTTATGCACGATTGATAAATCCTTTCAATGAAAAACTATGTGATGATGATATGCATGTGTTTATCAACATTTATTATATAATGCTTGCAATATATGTGACATCCGTAAATTATGATGTATTGTGCACATATATATATGATGTTATGCGGACTAACCCATGTTGAAAGTATCCAAATGGTCACCTAACCCATTTTGGACTTCCACATGTAAGTATTCTTTGTGTGTTGCTTGGTGTTTGTTTCTTGTGTAGATAGGCCACCGTAAAGGTAAGGCTTTTGACCCATGGATCCCCGCCTTGGAACAAGGGGGAGCAACGATCTAGGGGGAGCTATGATCAAGGGAGAGCAAGTTCGGGTGCATGTACAAGCTCCACATTATCCCGCCTTTTTATTCGACAAAAGAGGGAGAAAGAAAGCAAGAACATGAAGACCAACTCAAGTCAAAGACAATGACTTCACCAAATTACAAGGCAAGGTCAAGACGCAAGCTACACCAAAGGTAGTCAAGACGCAACCTACACCAAAGGAGCTTCTTGTCGTCGCTATGATTTGTAATTTTATTAGCTTTCGGAATTTAGTTGTCATCATCAAAAAGGGGGAGATTGTTGAGACAACATTGAAGAGATCTCCTTATGTTTTAATGATGACAAATAAACTTTCGAAAGACATAAAATCACAAATGTTAGCCAAAATTCTCCCGGCTCAAGATCTGCACCTAGCGCGTTGCCCGTGCTCCGACACGTAGGCGACGTGCCAGGCCACTGTCTTGAACCGGACGAATTTTGAATGTCGGCTTTCCACTTACCCGACAAATGTGGATCTTTCAACTCAGGTATGAATATCATAAGTGCTTCATTAGGAATACTCAAAACGGGTTTTAGACTTAGACGGATTTAAAATCACGACCTCTCGTTTTCGACAAAAACACTAACTTAAACAATTTGTCAAATGCCTCTAGCCAAGGCTTTACTAAACCTAGGGAGCTTATATGTTTCATGTAACATCAAGTGAAAGTGTTCATATGCTCATAACCCGTGCTTACGTCTTCTCTAATCACGTAACGGGTTTACTCCCTTATTGGTCAAACAAAATCAAAGGTCACTTTGCGTAAATGCATCCTTTCCCGCATGGGATATGCTTTACATCAATGCAAAAACTTGTTTATACCAAGTTGTTAGTTGAGTACGATGAGTCGTAGAAAGTCACGAGTTATGAGATTATGAATATTCGACGTTGAGTTCGTTGAGATTACAAGTAACCTTTGATTTTCTCCACTCATAATCATAATTGTCAAATCTTTTCTTTCTTAATGACATTATGATTATCTTCTTAATCAACCCTTTAATTTCTCCTCACATAAAACAAATCCTCCAATTCTCTAAAATCCTCCCAAATCTTATCCCCAACATTCTCTTATAATTCCCTTACACCTCTTGTACTTCATGTCCCCTTCGTTCCCACACAATATCTCCAAAACATTCTCTTTACAACATTCTCATCCAACCACTAAGATTTCACCACACTTCATCTTCTTCATCTCAACCCTCCATTTCAAACCAAATAAACCTTCCTCACATACACTCACACACACTAACTCTTAGATTCAAATTACACATATACTCACTCACAAACCATCTCCAACATACACAAGCCAAAGGCTCCCCATCACTTCACTCTTATACACTCTAACTCATTCTTACACACATCCTATAATTTCATCTCTTACACCCCTAACATTCATATTTCAAATACATATACTTCCCATCACAACCTCTCCACTCTCATACTTACTAGCCAACTCCCTCTTACACCCATCAAATCAATCCAACTCATTCCAATCTATGCCAACTCACTTCTCACCCTCCTGTCCAAGAAATGGCATATTCCTTACTATCCTATCCAACCAAATGCCAACTCACTCACCTCTCATTCTTTCCCTACACAATTCTTCTCCAAGCCAAAGAATATTTCTTTGGCATATTCTTTGTACTTTGGCATATCTTTTGTCCTTTTGGCATATTCTCTTCACCCTAACCCATGCCAACTCACCCAAACTCATCTCAGCTCTTTATCTCCCCTTTCTCTCCAAGGATGGCATATTCCTTTGGATATTCTTTTCTCACGCAACCATGGTTACTCTTCTTACTCAACCATGGGTACCTCTTAATCCTCATCCAACATCCACCCTTTCTCACCAAGGAATATCCCCTTAGCATATTCTTTATTCCTTGGTATATTCTTTCCTCCCTAACCATACCAACTCACTCAACCTAACCATGGTTATCCTCTAACCTAACTTATTACATACTATTCCATCACTCACACAATTTGAATTTCAAATTCAAATCTTCTCTCTTTCATTCATCTCAACATCGACACTTCCTTTCCAAGCAAAGGAATATTCCATGGCATATTCTTTCTCTCTTTCCTATGCCATGTGAGGAATACCTAAACTACCTCTATCCAAGTATCCCTTTTATCTTTCTTTTTTTGATAATTGGTTTAAACCCTAAACATTCATTTACTTTACAAATGACTATTTGAGTTGGTTGACCTTGAGGATGAAAAAATGTTAAGGTCAAAGTGTGAAGCATAATTGTAGGTTTAGCAAGTTTGGATATTTAAATGACCAAAATCCCAAGAAAAATAGTTCAGGAATTCTGGCATGCTGTTGGCACTCCAGCACGCCGGCCAGCGCACCAAAACTAGGTCTAACGCACTGCCTGCACGCTGATGCGCCAGGCAGCGTGCCAGTCTCGGATTATTTTTTCCCGCTTTGGGATTTTGGCCAATAAATATCCACTCTTGGCTCTTGTATTCCTCACCTCTTGCCAAACATTATTTTTCTCTAATTTCTTTTCTCTCTACCCTCTAAGTCTATATCTTGTGTTCTTAATCTATCACTTATCATCTTTGAAAGAACACATCTCTTGCAAGGGAGGAATCACAAAAACCTAATCCACTCTTGTTATTTTGTCGAGGTTCTTCTTATCTTTACCCTTTCTACTACAATCGAGTCTCTAGGTTAGGTTAGGGATTGATTGAACAAACAAACATTTATTCTTTCAATTTGTTTGTAAGGGAAGTCTTGTGTCTTGGTGACCAAGCCTAGATCATTGGGGATCTAGTTGGGGTTTGATACTTCCGGTGGGAAGTCTTGGTTGTGGTCTTGGTGACCGTAGGTTACGTCAAATCGCGAGATTCTTTTGGGTGGTTTCCAAGGGTGGAATACCATGGGAGTAACTCCTTCTTTGTGAGCATCGATATTAGGGAATATCGGTGGAGTGAATTGTAATGGTTTGTAGTCCACCAAAAGGTTTATACTAGAGTGAATAGTATCATGTCGTAGATTCGCAACTGGACGTATGGAAGGTACCCACCCCCATCTCGAACCAATATATATATCGTGGTGTCTCTAATTTACATGGTTTATATACATTGGTTGTGATTGTGGTTATTGGGTTTGTTGTACAACCACTTATTGATCTTTGAGGCTTGAAGTCGTTAAACTTTGAAGAAGCTGAAAAGACCGTATTCACCCCCTCTACGGTTCTACAAGTTCATTATATATGTTAATACAAATATCGTCTAAAAACGTTATTTATATTTTACGATCTTTGCTAAAATTTTGTGGTAGACAAAGTATAAACTTTATTTTCTAGCAAAGTATAACTATAGTATAAGTCTCACATATAGAAACTTTATTTCTAGGTAAACACTACATTCGCTACATGATTCATTGTTTATCTAACAATGTTGATAGCATATTAAGTGTCAAAACATATTTAGTAAGTTTTACTAAAAATTAAATTGTGTGTCTTATTGAGTTATATGTGTTCAAATATCTTTAGTAACTCAATTGCTTAGTAAAAACACATCATACAAACATTAGTCCATGTTGCTACAAAAATACGTTTACATGTTCACTTTCATATTAGTAAAAGTCTAAAATTAGAAATATACATCTACATCATGCATTGTATCATACATGTCTTGTCAAAGCTCTTTGTAAATCTTTGTAAAGATCTCATACATATCTTAGTTAAATTCTCACTCAACATATCTTACAAGTTGACTTTGAATGTTCTTGATTAGACTTGTCCTATATATGAAAAGATTTCTTGGAAGGAACTCTGTCAGTTCTGGCGGAACCTTGGGAATACAAGGGCAGAACGCTTGATTTGGTTCCGCCTGATCCGTGGCCTAGCTGTTTGGTTTTTCCTATAAATAGCAATCCACATTCAAGAAATCCTTTATCACTTTTAGCTATACTTTACACATACACTCTCATTTCTATCATTTAACTCAGTAGCATCTCATTTGGGTGATCCTCTTTTGTAGCAAAGAAGTCCACAAGTTCATCCGAAAAGACTACAAGCTTCAACACAACGTTGCAAGACTTGGTAGTTTTGAATTGCGTAAACTCTTATAGTTTATACATCATTTGTTTGTATATTATCTATAGTGATCGGTTAGTATTTTAGTCCTCAAAATACATAGAGTGTTGGGAGTGGTTATACCCTTATAAAAGAACTTAACATCTAGCTTAGTGTCGGAAAGATTGTATAGGTGACGTTATTTTGGTTCTACCTTGAACTTGAACCCGGTATTTAGCTTTGTACTGGATAAAGTGTAAGCGATGATTGTAAGGTTTTCTCCACCAGTGGAGTAAGGCAAGGAAAAAGAGTCCCTGTAGCCGAACCACGACAAACATTCGTGTTGTGGTTTGATCGTTTCTTACTTTACTCTTGCACGTTACTTATTGTTTATTAGTATGTATTGTTGATTATACGTAACGTTAATAAAGTAAATCTTGTTAAAAAGTGGTAAACTATTCAACCCCCTACTAGTTTTCCACAATTGGCATCACAACTACGTTACTCAACATCTTTAAAATATATTGTATTTTAAAACTTGGATCGATCAATGGATTTTGAAAATCTCAAAGAAGGGAATCTACACAAAGACCACTGCTATTTGAAAAAGACAATTTTATTGAATGGAAAAATAAATTTGAAAACTATGTAAGATCAAAAGATCAAGATCTTTGTCATATTATTTCCATTGGTGAATTTAAACCAACAAAAGCAAGTTTTGAAAATCACGATGATTATTTCAAAGTTGACAAAAACATTAAAACTAAAATAATAATCTATAAAGCTTTACCAAGAATTGAATATTAAAGAGTGTATTTTTTGTCAAACGGCTAATGAGATTTGGAAAAATCTTTCAAACTTTCATCAAGAAATATGTCAAGTCAAGGATGATCAATTTGATCTTACATATGAGTTAGTAATCTTAGAAAAACTAATGGATAACACTTAGTTTAAGTAAATACAAATGCTATGAGTTTAAATGTTTTTAATGAAGGTATTAGTGACAAAGAAAACATGTGTAAAGCTCGAAGAGTACTCACTTACGAATCACGGAGCGACACGGACGAAGATGTAAACAACTATCCGGTTTGTGATTGTGAAATAGATAAAACTACAAGAAAGATACAACTTGAAACCAGACACTTTTTCTCTGACACATTCATTTTAGAATTCTCTAAAGTAGAAAATGAGTCTAAGTATTTTAGTAACATGAACCTAAAAACAATCTTTAACAATGAACTCTCAAGTCCTGTTGAGAACAATTTTGAAAAACAAAATATTAGAAGATAAAATGTCTAGACTAGAGAATAATGTTGAGATTGATCTAGAATGCAAAATATGTCTAGACTACAAACATGAAATTAAAAGACAAAATGAAAAGGGAAAAATGTTAGCTAAATTTGAAGACCTATAAAATCTAGAATGCAAAATATGTCTTGAAAACCTATTAAATAGTCAAAAGTTATTTATAGATAAAACTGGGTTAGGATTTAACTCAAATACACCATCAACTAGTAAGTCAAAACAAATAATGTTTGTGAAGCCTAAGAGAGAAATTTAGAAATAACTCATTTTTCAAAGTGAGTGATAAAAAGTCAAAGAATATAAATGTTCTTATACTTCGTGACATCATTTTTATCATGTGTCGTTAAATATGTTTGACTAACCACCTCAGATCTTGAGTAATTGAGTATCCAAGCTTTTCTACAAGATAGGATGATGTACACAATGAATGTCATTCTTGGTAGCTTCTCTATGTAACTCAAAAGGTACGATCTCTTTTAACTCACTAAATATTGTTTCTTGCTTAAGATTTATCTTTCGGATTATTAATCGTCCATATCATAAGTAGTGTGTTCTCCTAGTTGGTCTTAACGGGAATTGGAACCACTATGGTCAAAGAATTTTCACATGACAACATTTGGGAGACATAAGGTGTTTCATTTCTTTAAACTCTTGAGAATAGACAATTGAGTGAGACTCACTTAATACTTATCTACTAGTGAGCTAACTAAGAATCTCCTAAGTGATAAGATGACCAACACATTTGTAATGCTTGCAAATTTGATACTCCACAAAAGTTTTAATATAACGCCTTTTTGACACAACAACTAATATTTCAAATCGTGTCTCTATTCGAATACTCTTAAATAAAAATCTATACAAATAAAACAAAGATAAATAATGTATAGTTTAAAGTATTTGGGAGTAAATGCTTTATACTTAACATCAAGGAGTATCTAACCAAATTTGACCCAAAGTCTTATGAAGATGTACTTCTTAGGTTTTCACAAACTATAAAACCTTATATTGTTTTAAACAAAGAAATCTAAAGAGTCGAGGAATCGTTGAACATAACATTTGACGAATGTCCACCTCCATTTAAGACATCACCTTTGGTAGAGGATGACTTTGTCAAAGTCAAATAATTGTAAGACAAGAATGCTAAGATAATGACAAGGAAGATGAACAATTAAATTGAGAAATTGTCAATAATAAGGAATTCAAAAGTCATTCATTAGATAGTGTCATTAGAAATGGTAATGAAAGAACATTATGAATATAAGTTCAAAATGTAAGTAACTACTTTTGTCTTGTGTTGACCATTGTATCAAATAAGATAGACAATACAATAAAACATGAATAGTGGGTCATAGTTGGAGATTAAACAAATTTGATAAAAATGATTTTTGGACAATTGTTTCTCAACCAAAGATTTAAACAACAAATGGAACAAAACGATCTTTCAAAGTAGATAAAATAAACAAATCATGGCTAATAGCAGAAGGGTATAATCTATATAAGGATTTTTGTGAACTTAAGCAAACTTCAAAAGCAAGGTATAACCACTTAAGACCTTCCTAGTTCTTCACAAGTACACAAAGAATTAAGTATCCTTCGTCTTACCAAGAATGAGATAAGTGAATCCATAGATAACACTAATCATAGAGAAATGGTTGGAAGTTTACTTGGTCTCACGGCTAATAGACACGTCATTATGACTAGTCTTTGTCTATGTGCTCATTATTTATGAAATTCCTAAAACAATCCTCCTTGAAGCCGTTAAATGACTGTTTAGACACATCAGAGGTACTACACACCTAGGATTATGGTTTTCCTAAAGAACGGAAGTAGAAACCACAGTGTATGCCACCTCGGAACATGACAGTGACTATATAAATAGAAAAAGGACAAGTGGTACCTGTACTTTTGTTAAACATTGTCTCACTTCATGGTTCTCTAAGAAACAAACGGGTCCCGCTATCTCAACAACTGAAGCCGAATACATATCGACCGAAAAAGCATGTCAACAAGCTCCTTGGATGAAGCAATCTCTAGTCAACTACGGAATTCAACTTGACGACATCTCCATTCTCCGTGACAACTAAGGAGCCATCAACGTTAATATGAATTCAGTTCAGCACACTCATACTAGAAATTTTGTAATCCATCATCATTTCCTTCATAATAATGTTCAAAAAGGAAAACATCTCTATTGAGAAAGTATCTTTTTAAGACAACATTGTCGATATTCTCACGCAACCTCTTAAACGAGAACCATTTAGTCTTCTTAAACTTGGACTAGACCTTATGGAACCTACTTTGTAGTTCTGAACCTTAAAGTAAAATCACAAAAATCAAAACAAATATTTTTAATTTTTCTCTGCTGAACTGACGAAACCCTTCGATCAAATGGGCAGAACCCTCATTTTGGTTCTGCCTAGTTCGCCGAACCTGCAGATTGTTTTTCTTTTAATTTTAAACAAAAAACTTCTTAACCCACAACTTAAACTTACAAACAACTACTATTCACACACAAACATCTCCATACACGAAAATTAGGGCTCTCCTGCAAATATCTTCCTTGTCAATCATTACTGTAAGTATTCTTTACACAATTGCATGTCTAATCTAAGCCTAGGATTTCCACTCATTCAAAAAATCTAAAGTCTTAGGGTTTATGCATAAATTTGTAAATCCATGAAAAACCTTGGTTATGAACTAAACTAATCATGTTTTTACTTAGTTAGGAATTGCATCTTGTTAGACATTATCATGATTTGCCAAACACCCCATGTAAAATTATTTTGTTTTAATGACTTCTCACAACTAGGAAAAATATTTTTTTTTTCTTTTCATTGTTAAGTACAAAGCAAAAATGTTATGTTTTTAAACATCATTTGCATAAGATTTCTTGAATGCTAAAGGGAATACATAACTCATACGTATTTTCGGTTACATTCAATCGAGGCTACATTGAATTAGGAGCATTTGGGTTATCTCTAGTTTTATTACAAAATTTGCATAATAAAATGTTTTAAGCATTTAAATGAGTCTGAGATAACCGCACCTCCACATTGTTGTCATATAGGCACACACTAGAACATCAAATCTTAAATTGTCACTGACTTAGTCTAAAATGGGCTACTTCTGTTTCTAGGAACCAACATGCCTCTCGCAACATTCTTTGATCATAAGGATACTCTTAAGTACTTACCTAAACATCATATGACCAAAGGTCTTACTTCCAATCAAGTCAGAATCTTTAAGGGTTTAGAAAAATGCTATGTTCATGAAGGTAGAACCATTGATCCATCCTTCCTAGAAGGAACATCCATTCGCTAAAACTTTACCACTATCAAATTCGATTGTCTTCTAGACATTAGTGAACAAATTGTCCTAGGTTCATTCTAGAATTCTATGCAACCATAGCTCTTTCTAGTAATGAGTATGGTAAAATATCCTTAGTTTTTACAATCAACCAACATGAAAATTTCGTACCTTTGAGAGATTTTTCTCAAATCCTTGGTATCCCGAATAATGGTACATACCTCTACACGGACAAGTGGCCACTTACAAGTCTTGACTCCATTGATCGTAATCCTACATATGTCACTCTTCTTGTTAGTAAGGAAGTGATTCTTGAATATCTTTTCATTAGAAATTCAGACACTAGGAAAAATCGTTCAGGAAAAGAAGTCAATAAGGACCAATTTGGAATGGAACTCAATGAGCTTAAACCTCAGTTTAGGAAATGGGAAGAAGTTCTTAGGGCTAATGTCATAAGCTCTATAGGAAATAGAGATCATGTTAACACATGTCTTTGCTAGATGCTCTATAGTATCTCTACTGGCCAACCTTTCAATTTTGCTTATTTCTTGGCCAAAAGAGTGGCCGATATACCTTTGATTGGAACAACCGCTCTTCCATACGGGAGGCATCTCACCCCCCTCTTTAGAGCCATCTCACCCATTCCACAAAACGACAAGGGAATTAGTCTTGACTACTCTCTTATTCCTCACATATTTGTCCCTCTAAGTGGTAAGAGAGTCTCTAAGACTAAAGGAAAACGTACTCACTCTCCTTCGCCTTCATTATCATCATCACCAATGAGCGAAGATGATTGTCTTCCCAATTCTATACCTGCCCCTCTTGATTACCGCCAAGAACTTCCAATAGTTGAAAATGAGTCCGAGGAATTCAAGCAAACGAAGGGAATGTTCAAGTGCTTAGGGAGGTTTCTTGGAAAGCTCAAGAAGAAGATGGAACACATTTGAGAACTTTGTTTATGAGTGTTTGGCATAACTAGACCTTTGAACCTTGTAGTTGTTAAACTATGTGTTTTATGTTGTTTTTTGGTTTTATGTTCTTCTAGGATCATTTGCTATCTTTGGACAATGTCGTGTATTAACCATTTATGCAGGAGAACAACATTGAAGTGTTGTCATATTTTCCATATTTTCACTAAGTATAGTGAAAACTGCTAGCCCCCCGTCAAAGTCTATCAGTAAGAATGTTTTCATATGCATTTATTTCATTTCCTAACCAGATATAATACTAAGTTTATGTTTTGGGAATTTTTGGAAAATTTGGATATCGTCTCGACCCTTGTTTTACTGTTCTGTCTCGAATTCAGACCTAGTGGATCTGGCGGAACCAAATAAAGGGTTCCGCCAGTGCATTTTCTGGGTAAACCCAGATTTGGCCCAACGGATCAGGCGGAACCAAATTCAGGGTTCCGCTTGTGTAAACGTTTGGTTCCACTGAGTGCCTGCAGAAAATTCTTCATTTTTCTTATTTTTACATTTTCTCAAACACCAAATCATTTTCTTTAGTGAGAAACATCTTTCTTAACCCTCATTAAACATATTAGGATCGTTTTTGCTCATTAGAACCAATAGGGAACCTCTTCCCAGCAAAAATCTAATTTAAACAAAATTCACCCAAGGAACCCTTCTACATAAAGGAAGGAACCCTCCAAAAGGTTCCTTAGAATCCATGGAACATCTGATCCAAATCATTTGACATGACCACATAGCAAGTGCATATCTTGGTGTTCTTACTCCACCATCTTCCATTGGATTGACTTCCAACGATTTGACAACCTTCATAAACCATCCAAATCATTAAAAACCTCAAAATTTGTATGGTAGAACATCAAATCCAAACACTCCTTCCAAAATTCTTCAACTCAACAAATTGATCCATCTTGGATAGTTTGTACTCACACCTCACCATCACCTTCCTGCATCTTAAACATCTCATTACCATCCTTGTACCACCATGACAAAGTCCAACAACTCATCACCACCATCTCGACCCATTAGAAGAACCGCTAGGATTAGCGTCAAACCTTGTTGCTTCAACTCAAACATCAACATAAACTCATCATCTTCGGATGAATCACCACTGATCATATCATCACCCATCAAGGAAGAAAATTTCTTTAACCTTGTCGCTCCTACACCATCACCGAAATCACAAAATGTCACAACCACTCCACCACCAACAAAAAACACCAATTTATCCAATACCACCATCGGCACCAAATCAACCACCAAAATCACCAACACCTCTAAAATCACCTAACATAGAACCCATGGAAATTTTTGGGACTCCACCATCATCAACTCTTCCATTTCTTGAAGACTTGGAAAATCTTTCTCCAAAATCACCAACTTCACCACCATTGGCACCACAACAATTTGAAGCACAATCATCTCAACCACAACCAAAACCAATGTTATTTCATCCCATCTACAAAGATATCTATGGTCCTCTAAACGGAGAACGTAACTACCAACAAAATAATCAACCTCAAGCACCACCTCAAGAACCCCAATTCCAATCTCAACACTTTGAATCCTTTTTTCCTTCCTACAAGGAAATAGACGCATCCTTGTGGAATAATCCACCAAATACCCATGAGGAGTGTGGAAAACTAGAAGGGCGTGTTGAATAGTTTTACGTCATTTTTATTTTATAAAAACTTTGTTTTCAAAACTTCGATTCTAGTTTTATGTGAGATCAATACTTACACACTTATGAACACTTATATCTATGAAAGTAAATAATGACAATATAGATAAGTAAGTAAAGAGATAGAGATGGAAAGATTGCACTACGAGACAAAGGATTTAAAGTGGTTCGGCTACGAAGCTCCTCTTCGCCTTACTCCACTCCCCGAGCACCTAACTCAAGAGTTTTCTTCACTATGTCAACAAGCTCCCTTATGGCGGAGAAACCTTACACACCTTTGCTTACACCGTTTAACGACACCAAGAAAAATGTCGGGTTCTAATTGTAGTTAGAACCAATCTCACGACCCTTCACAACTTCCCACGACTTCTACACAAATTGTACACACTAAAACTACTACACGACTTCTCACAACTTCACTACTACTTCTTCAAAACACTACTTCTTCTTCACTACTTCTCTTCACTACTAGCACACCTAAATCTACATATTACAAACACTCTACACCTTTACAAATAATTTACACAACTACAAGACTATATACACAAATCTACAATACTTCTTAACTTGATGTTGAAGGAGTATTCTTCTCTTGCACTTTGGGTGGTGAAGGTTTGAATCACTTGAAACGAAGACTTATAATCTTATGATCAAAGTATTTAGAAGGATGTTTAGAAAGGATTGAGACTGAAAATTTTTGTGCAAAAGGTGAGGAAAAATAATAGAAATGATCCAGGATTTATAGGCAACCGTTTCTGGCAACAGGAGCGTGTCGGCCCCCTTAATGTAACAATTCACAATTTCAGGTTAACTTTTATTCCAGAAAATTTCACTATTCACTTTTTACTATTCACATCCAAAATTTTTATTTCATATTCTCGTAAGTTAAACTATTTTAACGATAATCCGAGAGTTTGACGCTCGTCGGATCATTTCTGCAAAAATCACAAAGCCGTGTCCGAGATTTACTTTTAGGTTTAAACGTCATTCCAGCATCCCGATATGTCCATAAAACATTATAAACAATAGAAATATGATTTTCTCTCATTTTAGGACAATTCCAAAAGTTTTGGAATTTTACGTTTTTCAGTTCAGCGTTTTACGCGAATTACGCGTTTTAGACCCGTGTTTCCAGTTTTTAGCAGGGTTTTAGCACCCGATAGAACCTACCATTCATTTTATATTTTATTATGGACTATATTGACATGTTTAACCATACTTTCAAGTTTCATATTTTTAGGATACCCGGTTTTACGTTTCGTGGCCTAAAAACTTACGGTTAGCAATTTACGGAGTCAAAACTAGCTACATACTTAGGATATTATCTTCCAAAGACCATGACTACTCATCTAGTCACCCTTATCCATTCCAAACCGACCTAGGGGTGGGGGGAGTCACCATGTGTGGTTAAATCTTGACCATTGATTCTTTAGATCATTACAAGTGTCTTAAACTAACCATGGTTAAATTCTAACCCAATATATGGTTAACTATTTTTCCTACCCTATAAATACCAAGCTAAAACACATAGAAAACTTGCACCACACCTTCTTATAACCTTCAAGTCCTAAAACCTAAGGCACTTTTCTTATATTTTGTAAGAAAGTTAACTAGTTTTTGAAAGAAAACTAGTGTTTGATCTTCAATCTTGGAAATTTTCTAAGAAAAGTTGTTATAACTCTAAAGTCTCCAAAAAGACGTAGTTATAATCTCCAAATAGCTTTGGACTTTCAAGAAGGCGTCGTTATAATCTTCAAATAACCACGGTTTATCATAGATTGCAAAGAGTGAAGCTTAAGTCTATCAAAGTCCGTACCTTACTAGTTACTTACCTTTCTTTTAGAAAGCCTCAAGTTGTAAGCAAATCCTATTACACTTTCTTGCTCATTATCATTTTCGTTCTCTTTGTGTTCCTTTCATGCTATATATGTTCTTGTTATTGTGTTCATGATGTTTAAAAATGGATAAAACAAGTATTGATATACATATGTTAACTTATGACAAGTAAACAAGCAAACTAGTGATTTTTATGGAGAACCACGACCAAAATAGTACAACTATGATATTTGACACTTACTTACTGTTATAAAGGACTTCAAAAGGAAAACATAGAAATTTGAATCACCCAAAACGAGTACACGAGTCAAAAGTTATGGCCATAAGAAGTTAGCGACACCAAAACGCCGAAACTGCCTATAACCTACTGTTTTGCATTCTGCCAATTTGAAAGTCACCTTTCTGGTCCGATTCATCAAAAAGTTAAAACACGAAAGTTGTCCAGAACGCCGTTTTCGTTCAGGAATAAAGAAGCTCGAGCCCTGAAAACGCTTTCCGAGTGATAATTTCTTCAAATTCTTAACATCCCATTTTTAGACCAAAGTCAGTATATAATAGTTATGTTTTACTAAGACCAAGAGGTCTAATGACCTAAAGCCAAGACCACAACCATGGCTAAAGCCAAGGTTGAGTCTTAAGACCATGGTAACAATGACCAAGGTCACAGCAAAGCCACGGCTAAAGACCATGTAACTTTTAGAATCAAAAACTTATATATATGTTATCAAATACTACAATAGTAGGGAGCCTCATGTGAGGAGTTCATTGAGTAAGCCGTCGAGATGAGTTGTGGATTTACGAATTAAAGTGTCCTGGCTCCTCGAACGTTTACTCCATGACTTCTGAATTATGTCGGCCCGAACGGTAGTAAGAGATATACAACCTATACATGTTTCATAAACCATTTATATTCAAAGACTTACACTATATACTAAGTACTACATCATGAACATTATGCAAGACATATATAGGCAATTCTTCGTATTTTTAGACGTTACTCCAAACCTAAGTCGCAACGTTCTATTATAGGCTGCTCTTAGAGACTTTCGCGATTCGACTACCACTGTCATTTCTCATTACATAAGCTTAAGGTGAGTCATAGCCCCTACTTTTTCATACTTTTTTTAACTCTTTGGGGGGGATACATGCACAACTACTTGCTTACTTGTACAAATACTCAAAACATTTATACTTGATTGTTTTTGATTGTCTTATACTTGATGGCATTATACTTGATTTCATACATACATGACTGTCTTTTATCTTTGGGAAGTGGCTCCCAGTAAACTTTTATCTTTGGGAAGTGGCTCCCAGTTTTCTTTGGGAAGTGGCTCCCAGTTATCTTTGGGAAGAGGCTCCTAGTACTTGTAAGTCTCCTTGGATAACACATACATTGGGTTTCGGAGATGAAGTAGAACCATTGCTATTACGTTCCTTGTGAGCAGCATACCCAAGTGAGGTCTTCGGAGATGAAGTAGAGACTCACTACTAATTGCTTAATTGTTTTGATGAACTTATACATGTCTTTATTATACTATATGTTAGCAGTGGGTTGTGAACACACAGGTTACAAGTCTCTTATGGCGGGACTTGTAACTGAGTGGATTCATGATGCCTTTGCTGTGTGAACATTCTTTTAAGGCTTTTCAACTGTTTTAAGACAAACTCTATGAACTCACCAACCATTGTGTTGACACTTTAGCATGTTTATCTCAGGTTAGTAAGGCGATACCTAGTGCGTGGAACTTAGAGTCAAGCTGCATATTCTGAAGACTTACGCTTTTATCATTTACCATTCAAAACTTTGTATACATTTATGTATCATACTTTGAAATCTCATGTTTGTAACTTTGAATTCATTAATCGAATGGTAACTTTTCAAAACGTCTCATTTAGAGTTCGTTTTCTATAACTTATACTTTGTATTATGAAGTAGCACCCCTATGACACAGTCTTCCGCTGCGGTATTTTGGGGGTGTTACAGATTGGTACCAGAGCCTTGGTTATAGAGAACTAGGTTGCATTTAGTGCCTAGACTATAACTGCTATATACGCTAGGACCCTCCTCTTCTTTTGCCTTACACACAGTTCATACGCATACGCTTTTTGGTAGTTGTTGGTTTAGTTCCACGCTGTTAGATGATATGACTTTAAGTATTATAAGGAGCCCCAGAGATTAGCCGAGTTATTAAAAACATGGAGCTCAGTAATAACTAATTAGTTAACTTGATCTTGTGACAGTTCTTGTTTGATTAGACACAAGATTTGAGTTAAACAATATTATTGCTTAGCTTTAGGGATTTGATGACTTGATTATCTTACTATCGGCCTCAGAAGGCGGATTTTGTGTCGGAAATTCTTAAGTAGGATGTTTTAGAATCTCCTTATTTAAATGGATTGGGACGCCTCTTCAGTTAAATAAAGAAATTGTAAATCACCGAACCATGAGTTTATAATCCCTTGCTTACATAAATTTGGACGCTTCTTTATGTAAGTAAAGAGTTATAAATAAGTGGGCTTATTTACATCCGATACAACTCCTTAAACACAACCTTAGACGAATCAGAGTGAACACCACTATTTTAGAGATCCTGAAATCCCAAATTCTCTTAGACACACCGTAAGTAGTTAATATCAACTGAACTTCGGGACGAAGTTCTCCTTAAGGGGTAGAGACTGTAACAATTCACAATTTCAGGTTAACTTTTATTCCAGAAAATTTCACTATTCACTTTTTACTATTCACTTTTTACTATTCACATCCAAAATTTTTATTTCATATTCTCGTAAGTTAAACTATTTTAACGATAATCCGAGAGTTTGACGCTCGTCGGATCATTTCTGCAAAAATCACAAAGCCGTGTCCGAGATTTACTTTTAGGTTTAAACGTCATTCCAGCATCCCGATATGTCCATAAAACATTATAAACAATAGAAATATGATTTTCTCTCATTTTAGGACAATTCCAAAAGTTTTGGAATTTTACGTTTTTCAGTTCAGCGTTTTACGCGAATTACGCGTTTTAGACCCGTGTTTCCAGTTTTTAGCAGGGTTTTAGCACCCGATAGAACCTACCATTCATTTTATATTTTATTATGGACTATATTGACATGTTTAACCATACTTTCAAGTTTCATATTTTTAGGATACCCGGTTTTACGTTTCGTGGCCTAAAAACTTACGGTTAGCAATTTACGGAGTCAAAACTAGCTACATACTTAGGATATTATCTTCCAAAGACCATGACTACTCATCTAGTCACCCTTATCCATTCCAAACCGACCTAGGGGTGGGGGGAGTCACCATGTGTGGTTAAATCTTGACCATTGATTCTTTAGATCATTACAAGTGTCTTAAACTAACCATGGTTAAATTCTAACCCAATATATGGTTAACTATTTTTCCTACCCTATAAATACCAAGCTAAAACACATAGAAAACTTGCACCACACCTTCTTATAACCTTCAAGTTCTAAAACCTAAGGCACTTTTCTTATATTTTGTAAGAAAGTTAACTAGTTTTTGAAAGAAAACTAGTGTTTGATCTTCAATCTTGGAAATTTTCTAAGAAAAGTTGTTATAACTCTAAAGTCTCCAAAAAGACGTAGTTATAATCTCCAAATAGCTTTGGACTTTCAAGAAGGCGTCGTTATAATCTTCAAATAACCACGGTTTATCATAGATTGCAAAGAGTGAAGCTTAAGTCTATCAAAGTCCGTACCTTACTAGTTACATACCTTTCTTTTAGAAAGCCTCAAGCTGTAAGCAAATCCTATTACACTTTCTTGCTCATTATCATTTTCGTTCTCTTTGTGTTCCTTTCATGCTATATATGTTCCTGTTATTGTGTTCATGATGTTTAAAAATGGATAAAACAAGTATTGATATACATATGTTAACTTATGACAAGTAAACAAGCAAACTAGTGATTTTTATGGAGAACCACGACCAAAATAGTACAACTATGATATTTGACACTTACTTACTGTTATAAAGGACTTCAAAAGGAAAACATAGAAATTTGAATCACCCAAAACGAGTACACGAGTCAAAAGTTATGGCCATAAGAAGTTAGCGACACCAAAACGCCGAAACTGCCTATAACCTACTGTTTTGCATTCTGCCAATTTGAAAGTCACCTTTCTGGTCCGATTCATCAAAAAGTTAAAACATGAAAGTTGTCCGGAACGCCGTTTTCGTTCAGGAACAAAGAAGCTCGAGCCTTGAAAACACTTTCCGAGTGATAATTTCTTCAAATTCTTAACAGCCCATTTTTAGACCAAAGTCACTATATAATAGTTATGTTTTACTAAGACCAAGAGGTCTAATGACCTAAAGCCAAGACCACAACCATGGCTAAAGCCAAGGTTGAGTCTTAAGACCATGGTAACAATGACCAAGGTCACAGCAAAGCCACGGCTAAAGACCATGTAACTTTTAGAATCAAAAACTTATATATATGTTATCAAATACTACAATAGTAGGGAGCCTCATGTGAGGAGTTCATTGAGTAAGCCGTCGAGATGAGTTGTGTATTTACGAATTAAAGTGTCCTGGCTCCTCGAACGTTTACTCCATGACTTCTGAATTATGTCGGCCCGAACGGTAGTAAGAGATATACAAC
This sequence comes from Artemisia argyi, assembly GCA_030686995.1. Classification (NCBI taxonomy): domain Eukaryota; kingdom Viridiplantae; phylum Streptophyta; class Magnoliopsida; order Asterales; family Asteraceae; genus Artemisia; species Artemisia argyi. The sequence goes on from CM060677.1 coordinate 132,397,952, forward strand.
CTATACATGTTTCATAAACCATTTATATTCAAAGACTTACACTATATACTAAGTACTACATCATGAACATTATGCAAGACATATATAGGCAATTCTTCGTATTTTTAGACGTTACTCCAAACCTAAGTCGCAACGTTCTATTATAGGCTGCTCTTAGAGACTTTCGCGATTCGACTACCACTGTCATTTCTCATTACATAAGCTTAAGGTGAGTCATAGCCCCTACTTTTTCATACTTGTTTTAACTCTTTGGGGGGGATACATGCACAACTACTTGCTTACTTGTACAAATACTCAAAACATTTATACTTGATTGTTTTTGATTGTCTTATACTTGATGGCATTATACTTGATTTCATACATACATGACTGTCTTTTATCTTTGGGAAGTGGCTCCCAGTAAACTTTTATCTTTGGGAAGTGGCTCCCAGTTTTCTTTGGGAAGTGGCTCCCAGTTATCTTTGGGAAGAGGCTCCCAGTACTTGTAAGTCTCCTTGGATAACACATGCATTGGGTTTCGGAGATGAAGTAGAACCATTGCTATTACCTTCCTTGTGAGCAGCATACCCAAGTGAGGTCTTCGGAGATGAAGTAGAGACTCACTACTAATTGCTTAATTGTTTTGATGAACTTATACATGTCTTTATTATACTATATGTTAGCAGTGGGTTGTGAACACACAGGTTACAAGTCTCTTATGGCGGGACTTGTAACTGAGTGGATTCACGATGCCTTTGCTGTGTGAACATTCTTTTAAGGCTTTTCAACTATTTTAAGACAAACTCTATGAACTCACCAACCATTGTGTTGACACTTTAGCATGTTTATCTCAGGTTAGTAAGGCGATACCTAGTGCGTGGAACTTAGAGTCAAGCTGCATATTCTGAAGACTTACGCTTTTATCATTTACCATTCAAAACTTTGTATACATTTATGTATCATACTTTGAAATCTCATGTTTGTAACTTTGAATTCATTAATCGAATGGTAACTTTTCAAAACGTCTCATTTAGAGTTCGTTTTCTATAACTTATACTTTGTATTATGAAGTAGCAGCCCTATGACATAGTCTTCCGCTGCGGTATTTTGGGGGTGTTACACTTAATTGGTGGCCGCCCCCTTAAATATTAATGGGGATGCCCTATATTTAAGGGGGACGCCCCTCCTGTAACGGCCAGAAACTTTGTCCTTTTATGGGGAAAGTTTATCTAGAGAAAATGTAACTGATTTTGGTTAAAAATTTGACTTCATATGTTTATTATGAATTAAACATATTCTTATATTTACCAAAAGTGTTTTTATAAAATGTTTATATCATTTTATAAAATTTGTAATGTCTAAACAAAAATACTTTGATAATAAAATGTATTATACATTTTTTTATTCATATCTTAAGTGATTTGGTTGGATGAAATGATATTTGTAACTAAATACTTGTTTTCGTAATAACTTTACGTTTAATGTTTCTACATTTTATGATCGTCAAAACGTAGGGATATTGAGAAATATTTATAACATTTTTATGCATTATTTATATCAGCAATCTCCCCCTTTTTGATGATTACAAAATCTAGACTCATTGAATTAAATATTAATATATATACAAGTATTTAGTGAGTTTATATCATTTCTCCCCCTTTTTGTTAGTATCAAAAAGGTTATCCTAGCGAATGTAGAACTCCCCCTTGATGTATACTCCCCCTCGTTTTAAGGTTATAAGAAAAATTTAGATATGGAAAGCTTGCAAAAATATTTAGAGCACAAGCAATATATATGATGCATGGAACAAATGTATTACAAGAGAACAAATAAGAATGCATGAAAATAATAAGACACAAGAAGCATTCATTAATAGAATTATTAAAATAGATTATTTTGAAAACATAATCATTAGTACATGAGCATATATATATATATATATATATATATATATATATATATATATATATATATATATATATGCTTTTCTGGCATACTACACTAGATAATACTAAGTTGCCAACTCGAGGTCTCGGACTTGCTTGGGGCACAAATGGTTTGTGATGATTTTATTTGGAGATGGAAGCATGGTGATTGGATTTAGTGGTATGATGGTGAAGGGTATGGAGTGGAAGGAGTGGATCTAGGGATGTTGTACCGAATTAGTGGAGGTATTGGATGAGGACGAGTGATGAGATATTCGATGCAAGAGATATCTTCACTTAGGTCAAGGAGTTACTTTTCTAGAAAATAGCAACAAGGAGAATAGTGGATGTGGTTGATGACTTGATCCAAGTTGAGGGAATGAGGCAAGAAATTTGAGTATGGAGAGGAAGGAGGGTTGCGCAAATTACGTTGTGCAAGATGCATAGCATTAAGATCACGAAGATCATGGAGTTGGTTAAGCTAACTATGAAACTTCGATGTTTCTAATGATGATAGAGGGAGTTTGTTGTTGATGGCATGAACGGTTTGTGGAAAGGAGGAGTGAGGGATGTAGTTGTAATTGTTGTTTTGTGAATGTGGTTGTTCCATGAAGGAATCATTTGGAGGATATAACACCCCCAAAATCGATCAATACAGCGGAAGACTTATAATGACAGCTGAAGACTTTTGGGGTATTATATCGTGGATCTTTGTCACAATTATAGAAAACGACTCAAGTGAGACGTATTAAGTTTTATTTAAAATACCAAATATTCATAATTCCAAAAGGTTTCATTATTCAACAAGAAGTTTTTATTCAACGAGAAATAAATGTTTCTTTATTTGCCCACTTCGTGCCTTTGCCATCCATTCCATTTAGTTACCTGAGATAAACAAGCTAAAAGTCAACAAAAAGTTGAGTGAAATTCATAGGTTTATAATTAAGAGTTTGAACACAAGAGATGGGTGCTTATTGTATATAAATACAAATAAACAAGTTAGAAATCACATTCATTATTGCCTTAAGCTCATGACACTCAACGATTCAACATACATCAAAATTATTCGTAATAATGATGTAAAATATATATAGCCCCCAAGATAGGTATTTGCCAGTAACCTATGATATTTAAATAAAGTGCATTTGGTAACTTTCCTCTAGCAACCAAATGGGGATTGTCAATCCCTAATAGATCTATTCACAATTATTTACGTTCACCCTTCAAGTGATTAAGGTTAATGATCGAGGGACTTTTGGCAATAGCTACTTAAGCAATAATAAGATCAGGAAAAGACTTGTGTTTGGTTTTTGAGCATGTATCACCCCCACAAAAATAAATTAAATGTGGGCTATGAACTCACCTTAGCAGTATAGTAGAACAAATGTAATCTCAACGATGCAAGGCAACGGCTTCACACACAACCTATAAGATATGGCACGTTTCAGTTTTTAAGTCTCGTTTTATTGCGAATGTTTATTATTTATTTACGAATAATCCATAAAGTGCATAAGCGATGTGTTATGTCGTATATAAAATAGATAATGGTTACGTATTGTTTTATCATCTAAATTTAATTATCGTTATATAAATTTTATACATATATATACATATATATATATATACATATATATATACATATATATATATATATATATATATGTATATATATATATATATATATATATATATATATATATATATATATATATATATATATATATATAATTTATTGTTTTAAAAAAATCAATGTTACTATTAAATCCTTTAAGTTTCTCCAATTTACACATTTTACCCTTAACGGAAAATATTTACGTCGTTAGTCCAAAATTATATATATTTATGTTTTAAGTCCAAGTATATCAATATTTATATTTTTAAATCCTAATTTTCAATATTAACTGTTTATACCCTTAGAAAACAGATTTTTACACTTTTTACCCAAAGTTTATACGTTTGACACTTTTAGTCCCTAGTTCTCGAAAATTTGCAAATTTAGTCCAAAAATTTACCAACTTTAAAATGTAACATTTTTATTATTTCAATAAGCTCAGGAAGTGTAGAAAAGCTTATTTAAACAGCTTATTAGCTTATTTTCTTTGTTTTTCATCAAATGGGCTTTAACGAGTCCATTTAAGGCCCGTTAGCAAGTTTTGATCCAAGGGGTTTGGGGGAACTTTGGGTTTATCAAAATCCATCATTTGAAGTCCTATTTACGTTTCAAAAGTGCTTTATCACCCAGCTTATTAAAATAAGCTAAAACTGACTCATTGGGCTTATCGGCCCATATTTAGTTTTTAAATTCATGAAAATTCCTATGAAAACTTGTTTAGCTTTAGTCTCGTTCAAGTGATCAAACCAAGTTGTTAAGTCAAATTAAATACCATTCTCGTTAGTATACCAAGTCAACAAACAGTTCGTATAAAAATATTAGGGGGTCGTGTGTTGAATTAAGAAATGGCGAGGTCAAAGTGTAGCCACAAACTCAACGCGTATAACTTGTAAAACTTGAAAATAAACTAAGTCTTTTAGTGAAAATCGTATAGGTCCACTTAACTTAGAAACGTGTGATTTTTAGAGTGTATACTTTAATATATGTTCGAACCTTTTATAGGTTCTCGTTTATGACTTATTCAAGAAATAGTATGATACATAAAATATATACGTTGCTTTTATGATTTACGATTTATAAGCTTCAAGTGTTTGTGCACAATATCAACATACGTATATATAAATAGAAAGAGAGGTTCAAGTTCTCACCTCACCTATAAAAGGTGGCGTAAAAACAAGTGTAAGGTTCGTGTAATGGTACAAATGCTTCGTGGTTCACTTCACGTTCCACCAAGGTTCAAGAGGCTCCAATCTTGGCATCCTAGGTTCACTTTGAGGCGTGGTACTCTTGGCAATTTGTTTGTCCCTCCACAGCTCCTTCTCGTTACTATTTATGTGGAGTGATATGTATATAGTGCATGTAGTGATTTAGGTTTGCATGTAAGGTTTATATAGGCAGTTTTTGAAGGGTAGAAACAAGATAGGCTCACAATTGTTGGTGTAAGCATGTGAGGGCGAATAATAGCACCACAAACAATGCCCAATCGATTTTGGCATGGCTAGATCTTGTGAGATATCATTCTATTCATTCCTGACACTTCATGTTATGCATATTGTTAGTTTAGATGCAATTGGTGAGCAAGGGAGGCAACAAGGAATAATATGCCACGTTTGGACTTATCTTTCAAATGGTTTGTTTGGTGCTTTCCTTGGGTGTTTTCTAGGGTAGTAAACGAGCGAGAAAATGTGTAACAACTATCATCTATGTTTCTTTGGCATTAGGGGAGACGAGACAAGCAAAAATATTCATGTGTCATGTGTAGAAATCGTAAAATACTTGGGGTGTTTTGGGTTTGGTCGCGACAGGGAACAAAAAAAAAAGAAAAAGAAAACATTAAGGGTGCGTTTGGGCTTAAAGCCTGGTGGGCTTGTGGTTTGCGTCGGCCCAAAGTAAGAAAAGAACGAAAAAAAGAGTCCGTTTGGTTTGTATTGTGGCCCATTGGGTGTTGGGGGCCCACGTTGTATGTCTCGATTATCGTGTCGAAGTTCAAAAATATTAGTGAGTGTTCTCGGGAAGTTTCGTCGGATCGGGGAATATAAAAATAGTATACGGTATTTAGACGAAACGTATTGTTATAAATATAAACGTGTTATATATATTTATCGTTTGCAATAATCATAGGTTATCTAAGTTGTGTGTAAGCATCGTTCCTGGGTAAACGGTTAATCACAGTTATCGTAGTGGTTCAATATCAAGCCATATCATAAAAAAAAAATTTGTTACCCGTAAAATGGTGTTAAGTTATCGTAACATCGTTTTATTTATTCGTATGCATTTACTAATCGTAAGGGAATTTTACGAGAGGTTACATTACCTACCTCTTACAGGAAATTCTGTCCCGGAATTCTAGTCTAAGATAGTTGCCAAGGGTGTCTTAGGTGAAGAGATGTGGGTACTTGGAGCGAATCTGATCCTCGCGCTCCCAAGTATATTCCGGTCCTCGCTTGGAGTCCCAACGAACTTTGACAATAGGGATACGGTTTTGTTTGAGTTGTTTAACTTCTCTATCCATGATTTCAATGGGTTCCTCGGTAAAGACAAGGTTATCATCTAGTCGAATTTCTTTCAATGGGATCACGAGAGATTCATCGGATAAACACTTCTTAAGGTTTGACACATGGAAGGTGTCGTGGATTCGACTAAGTTCTTCGGGTAGTTCTAGTTTATAAGCCATGGTTCCAATCCTTTCCAGGATTTTGAATGGACCGATGTATCTGGGGTTCAACTTTCCATGTTTTCCAAATCGTACCATTCCCTTCCAGGGAGATACTTTCAATAAGACTCTATCTCCTATTTGAAATTCCATGGGTTTCCTTTTTAGGTCTGCGTAGCTTTTCTGTTGGTCTCGGGCCGCTTGTAAGCGTTGCTTAATCTTAACGATTTTCTCGGTAGTTTCCCAAACAAGGTCTGGTCCTATAAATTGTCTTTCTCCGACTTCTGCCCAACAAACGGGCGATCTGCACTTTCTACCATACAGTGCTTCGAAGGGTGCTGCTTTTATGTTGGCATGGTAACTATTGTTGTATGAAAACTCTGCTAATGGTAAGTGCTTATCCCAACGTTTTCCAAAATCAATAACGCATGCTCGGAGCATATCTTCCAAGGTTTGGATAATTCTTTCACTTTGACCATCAGTTTGAGGGTGGTAAGCGGTACTCATATCTAGTTTAGTTCCTAAGGCTTTTTGTAACGATTTCCAAAAGTGAGAGGTGAAACGACTATCTCGATCCGAGATAATTGAAATTGGTACTCCATGTCGAGTGACAATTTCCTTCACATACAGCTGAGCTAGTGTATTCATCTCATCGGTTTCTTTGATGGGTAGAAAATGAGCGGATTTTGTGAGACGATCCACAATAACCCATATTGTGTCCTATCCGGATGAGGTTCTTGGGAGTTTGGTGATGAAGTCCATAGTGATTCGTTCCCATTTCCACATAGGAAGTTCTGGTTGTACAAGTAGACCTGAAGGTTTCTGATGTTCTGCCTTTACTCTTGAACACGTCAAACATTTACCGACATATTCTGCGATGTCAGCCTTCATGTTTGGCCACCAATATAGTTTCTTTAAATCCTGATATATCTTGTCGGAACCTGGGTGAATGGAGTATTTTGACTTGTGGGACTCATACATAAAGAGTTCACGAATACCCCCAACCATAGGGATCCAACTTATGTCCTTGAAACACAGTGTTCCATCGGATTTCTTTACGAAACCATTCTTATTCTCGGGCATGCCGTAAATCTTTTCCTTGGGTCGGTTTTCTTCTTTAAGTGCTTCGTTCTGTGCGGTACAGATTTGGGATGGAAGGGGTGAGTGAATAGTCATCCCTAGTGATCTAACTCGAAGGGGTTTCAATCGTTCTTTTCAGCTTAACGCATCTGCTACTACATTAGCCTTTCCTGGGTGGTAACGGATCTCACAATCATAATCGCTGAGCAGCTCCAGCCAGCGACGTTGCCTCATATTCAAATCCTTTTGATCCAAAATATGCTGAAGACTCTTGTGGTCTGTGTACACGGTACATTTGGTGCCATATAAGTAGTGCCTCCATAACTTGAGCGCAAACACTACAGCTCCTAACTCCAAGTCATGAGTCGTGTAGTTTTCCTCATGTTTCTTCAGTTGTCGGGATGCATAAGCTATTACTTTGCTTCTTTGCATCAAAACTGCTCCTAGTCCATGATAAGATGCGTCACAATATACTATAAAGTCCTCATTCCCTTCTGGGAGGGCTAATATTGGAGCTTTACAAAGCTTTCGTTTTAACAACTGGAAGGCTACTTCTTCCTTTTCTTCCCAGATGTATTTCTCATTCTTTTGGGTTAGCTTAGTCAAAGGTTTTGCAATCCTGGAGAATCCTTCAATAAATCTTCGGTAGTAACCTGCGAGACCTAAAAATTAACGTATCTCCGTAGGGTTTGTAGGAGATGACCAACCTTTTACAGGCTCAATCTTTGCAGGGTCTACGTGAATGCCTTGACTATCGATGATGTGTCCTAAAAATTGTATGGTGCGAATCCAAAAGTCGCATTTGGAGAACTTAGCGTACAGTTCTTCTTTCTTGAGCAGTTCTAGAATGATTCGTAAATGTTCCGCGTGCTCCTCTTCGTTGCGAGAGTAGATCAAAATATCGTCGATGAATACTATTACAAACTTATCCAAGTAAGGTTTGCACACTCGATTCATCAAATCCATGAAAACTGCTGGTGCATTGGTCAGACCGAACGGCATTACTTGAAATTCGTAGTGACCATAGCGCGTTCTAAATGCAGTTTTCGGAATATCCTCTTCTCGAACTGTTAGCTGATGATATCCTGATCTCAGATCAATTTTTGAGTACACACTCGATCCTTGCAATTGGTCAAACAGGTCATCAATTCGAGGCAATGGGTATCGATTCTTTACCGTAAGTTTATTCAACTCCCGGTAATCGATACACATTCGAAAGGATCCATCCTTCTTCTTAACAAATAAAATTGGAGCTCCCCAAGGTGATGAGCTTGGTCGAATAAATCCTTTTTCCGACAATTCCTATAGTTGTTCTGACAATTCTTCCATTTTAGATAGCACTAGCCTATAAGGTGCTTTAGCCAGTGGTGCCGCTCCAGGCACTAGTTCAATCTGAAATTCTACTTGACGTACAGTGGAATACCAGGTAATTCTTCAGGGAATACTTCAGGAAAATCCCTAACGATAGGAACCTCATCAAGCTGCTTCTCGGATGACTTATTTTCCGTAACTTGAGCCATGAATACTTGACATCCTTCCTTCATGTATTTTATCACTCGCATACATGAGATAACTCCATATCGAGGTTTGCTTTTGTCGCCCTGGACAATGAGTATTTCATCCTTGAGTGGTATATGGACGGCCTTTTCGTCATAGTGAATCCTATCACGATGGTGGGATAGCCAATCCATGCCGACGAAAGCATCGAAACTACCAAGTTGAACCGGCATAAGATCAATGGCAAAAGGTTTTTCGGATAAGGTTAGGGTGCAATCTTTCATGATAGTATTGGTATCTATTAAATTCCCGTCAACCATTTCGACTTCGTAGGTAGTGTTTAGCTTAGAGGGGGTAACATTAAGTAAAGGGGCAAACGTATCTGATATAAAACTCTTATCGGCACCCGAATCAAACAATACTCTAGCATTATGATGGTTTAGTAGAAACGTACCGGTGACTACATCAGGTCCGTTTCCATCTCCGAGAGGGTATACCCTAGCTTGGGCGTTGACTGGTTCATTTCCTTTTGGGCAGTTCCTCCGGATGTGTCCTACTTCTCCGCATCCGTAACAAGTGGGTGATATAACCTGTGTGTTGCTTCCGGTAGCCGGAATCCTACAGTTTCTGGTTTGATGACCGATCTTACGACATTTGTCACATCGGACAGTACAACGACCCTCGTGATGAAGTTTGCATCGCTGGCATTGGGGTTTCTGTCTTTTGTACCCTACACCTTCTGTGGCGGCATAGACTCGGGGTTTTTCTTGTCTTTGATTCTGTTGTTGAGTGCTTCGGTTGTTGTGATATTGCTGGTGGTTCCAATTATTGTTGCGTTGGTTGTTGTTGTGGTGATGACTGCTATTGTTTTGTTGGTTGTTGTTGTGATGGTGGTTGGTTCTCTTATCATCCAATTTCCTTTTAAGCTCATTGTATTTCACTTCTCGGTCTAGAAGTTTCTGAGCAAGTTCTATTGCTGCTTCCAAGGTTGGTGGGTTTGTTGAGGTGACATTTCCTTCAATACTCCTAGGGAGTCCTTCGACATATTTCTCTAATGTATTCTCATGATCGGGTATCATGGTAGGGCATAGTATCTTGAGTTCTTGGAATCTCCGGTTGTAACTTCTCAAATCAATGCCTTTCACCATTAAGGCATGGAACTCATCCTCAAGTTTTCGTAGTTCGGAATGGGGATAATACTTCTTTAGTATTTCAGCCTTGAATTTAATCCAAGTAAGTTGATGTGCTGCCTCTGCTCCTAGTGTTTGAACGGTAGAGTTCCACTAGGATAGAGCGTCTTGCATTAGTGTTCCCGTTGCGAAGCTTACCTTGTTGTTTTCCGAGCATCCACTTCTTTGGAAAACAGTTTCAATTCTTTCAAACCATTGAGCTAATTCCGATACTCCTTCAGTTCATTTGAAATACGTTGGTTGGCACGCTATAAACTCCTTATACGTGCAGTAGCGGGTTCAGGTACATTTCCATCTCTATTATGGGCTTGTCCAACTAAAACGGCATTGACGCCATCAGCAATTGCTTGCTGGATCACTGTCGGGGTCATAACTTCAGGGTTTGCTGGTGCGGCGGTCGTGGTTGTTCTCCTAGTTCTAGCCATGTTGCTATTATAAAAGAAGGTATGTCATTAGAACATTTATAATAATCCTATCACGTCGAAAATACATATCGAGTAATAAATAGTTAAATATAGGTCGTAGTTACAATGATTCGATCATTGAAAAGCTTTAAATCGTAAATTATCGTATGTTGGAATGACACATATTACGAATAAGTTTGACCTGCATGAACTAATATATTACGATATAATGTATGAAGTTTGCACCGTAATAAAGATAAAATAAACTTCCATAAATCAATGTCAAGATGTTACAACAGTTATTGATACTTGTGCAAATGTTTACAAAATACGACAAGATACTCTTATTTGTAGGACATTGATTTTTACTTAACAAGGTGATGGTCTCATGGTTTTCCTACGGCTTTGTCTAGGCGGTTTTGGAGTTCTTGAATGGTAGTGGACATGGTTTCCATGGTTTGATCTCAAGTCCTTTCCCTTTCTTGAGATTCTAGTAGGGCTTGCCTAAGGCGTAGGTTTTCAGTGTTGATCCTCTCAATTTCTCGGTCTAAAGTTCCCAATGTTATTTCTGTTGAAGTGTTAGCCCCACATAGTGCTCCTATGAATTCCATTGATTCCCAAAATAGAGAATCCAACTTTTCAACCTTATCTTCTATTGCAAGATGACCAATTATGAGATTGTTCATATCATCTTCAAAGGTTTCTAGAAGTTCATGTGGAATCTTGTTGAGTATACTAGCGATGGAATCAAGGCGATCTTCGTGGCGAACCATTCTTGCAGCTAACAATGGTATGGTGTGATTTATGGGTTCCCCAGTGACTGGAAGTATTCGGGAGGTAGAGTAAGAACTTTCCCCAAGTTCCCTTGTTGTTGGTGTTCCTTCTTGAGATCTCCAATATCGCATGATGGGCAATAAGAAAGACCATCTATGAGCATCCACTCGCTTGTGGGTCCTTCGGCGTCTGCATTGAACACAAGATTCTGAGGTGGTTGAGCGGATTGGGTAAGTCCTTTGGTGAGGTGATATTGGGACACTTCAGTAAGGTGCAGGTGGTGATGCTAATGGAGGTCATGCTATGGGTGATGGGGTTAGTGGCACAGTAGTAGTTTGGCTGTAGAAGATAGTTGGTAGTCGTGGTATCACTGGTGCAGGTGGTGATGGCACAACTGATTCAGGTGGTATGACAAGAGCTGGTGCTGGCACAGCAGTACTTGCTTTATACGGCTGAAGTTGTCTAATTTGCCTAGATCGGCGAATCGGACCAGATGATGTCAGAGGAGAAGCCTCTGTGTCAGATGCTGGCAGAAATTGCTGGCTTTGCATGTATCTGTCGGTAGCAGGAGACATAGGCATAGGTGAGGTAGCATAGGCTGAAGTAACATCTTCAGTTCCTGAGTTTGAGGACACACTGATAGGGTGGGTGTTCGAAGACATGACACTGAAATAAATTTCCCGATTAGTAAATGTAAGCATAATTATAATCAATTTAAAATGCTATAAAGTAAATAATACTTTTTACCAATTTATTGGAATGCTCAGGCACGAAGGGCGTACGATGGTATTTTATAAAAAATTTGTCCCGTTTAAAGTGTAGTTATAGTCCAATGTTCCAAAAACACTTGGTTCACTATAACCGTAGCTCTGATGCAAATCTATAACACCCCCAAAATCGATCAATACAGCGGAAGACTTTTGGGGTATTATATCGTGGATCTTTGTCACAATTATAGAAAACGACTCAAGTGAGACGTATTAAGTTTTATTTAAAATACCAAATATTCATAATTCCAAAAGGTTTCATTATTCAACAACAAGTTTTTATTCAACGAGAAATAAACGTTTTTTTATTTGCCCACTTCGTGCCTTTGCCATCCATTCTATTTAGTTACCTGAGATAAACATGCTAAAAGTCAACAAAAAGTTGAGTGAAATTCATAGGTTTATAATTAAGAGTTTGAACACAAGAGATGGGTGCTTATTGTATATAAATACAAATAAACAAGTTAGAAATCACATTCATTATTGCCTTAAGCTCATGACACTCAACGATTCAACATACATCAAAATTATCCGTAATAATGATGTAAAATATATATAGCCCCCAAGATAGGTATTTTCCAGTAACCTATGATATTTAAATGAAGTGCATTTGGTAACTTTCCTCTAGCAACCAAATGGGGATTGTCAATCCCTAATAGATCTATTCACAATTATTTACGTTCACCCTTCAAGTGATTAAGGTTCATGATCGAGGGACTTTTGGCAATAGCTACTTAAGCAATAATAAGATCAGGAAAAAACTTGTGTTTGGTTTTTGAGCATGTATCCCCCCCCCCCCCCCCCCCCCCCACAAAAATAAGTTAAATGTGGGCTATGAACTCACCTTAGTAATATAGTAGAACAAATGTAATCTCAACGATGCAAGGCAACGGCTTCACACACAACCTATAAGATATGGCACGTTTCAGTTTTTAAGTCTTGTTTTATTGCGAACGTTTATTATTTATTTTCGAATAATCCATAAAGTGCATAAGCGATGTGTTATATTGTATATAAAATAGATAATGGTTACGTATTGTTTTATCGTCTAAATTTAATTATCGTTATATAAATTTTATACGTATATATATATATATATATATATATATATATATATATATATATATATATATATATATATAAAGTTACGTTTATTATTTCTATTATATATATATATATATATATATATATATATATATATATATATATATATATATAATTATATATAAAATTTATTATTTAAAAAAAATCAATATTACTATTAAATCCTTTAAGTTTCTCCAATTTACACATTTTACCCTTAACGGAAAACATTTACGTCGTTAGTCCAAAATTATATATATTTACGTTTTAAGTCCAAGTATATCAATATTTACATTTTTAAATCCTAATTTTCAATATTAACTGTTTATACCCTTAGAAAACAGATTTTTACACTTTTTACCCAAAGTTTATACGTTTGACACTTTTAGTCCCTAGTTCTCGAAAATTTACAAACTTAGTCCAAAAATTTACCAACTTTAAAACTTAACATTTTTATTATTTCAATAAGCTCAGGAAGTGTAGAAAAGCTTATTTAAACAGCTTATTAGCTTATTTTCTTTGTTTTTCATCAAATGGGCTTTAACGAGTCCATTTAAGGCCCGTTAACAAGTTTTGATCCAAGGGGTTTGGGGGAACTTTGGGTTTATCAAAATCCATCATTTTAAGTCCTATTTACGTTTCAAAAGTGCTTTATCACCCAGCTTATTAGAGTAAGCTAAAACTGACTCATTGAGATTATCGGCCCATATTTAGTTTTTAAATTCATGAAAATTCCTATGAAAACTTGCTTAGCTTTAGTCTCGTTCAAGTGATCAAACCAAGTTGTTAAGTCTAATTAAATACCATTCTCGTTAGTATACCAAGTCAACAAATAGTTCGTATAAAAATATTAGGGGGTCGTGTGTCGAATTTAGAAATGGCGAGGTCAAAGTGTAGCCACAAACTCAACGCGTATAACTTGTAAAACATGAAAATAAACTAAGTATTTTAGTGATAATCTTATAGGTCCACTTAACTTAGAAACGTGTGATTTTTAGAGTGTATACGTTAATATATGTTCGAACCTTTTATAGGTTCTCGTTTATGACTTATTCAAGAAATAGTATGATACATAAAATATATACGTTGCTTTTATGATTTACGATTTATAAGCTTCAAGTGTTTATGCACAATATCAACATACGTATATATAAATAGAAAGAGAGGTTCAAGTTTTCACCTCACCTATAAAAGGTGGCGTAAAAACAAGTGTAAGGTTCTTGTAATGGTACAAATGCTTCGTGGTTCACTTCACATTCCACCAAGGTTCAAGAGGCTCCAATCTTGGCTTCCTAGGTTCACTTTGAGGTGTGGTACTCTTGGCGATTTGTTTGTCCCTCCACAGCTCCTTCTCGTTACTATTTATGTGGAGTGATACGTATATAGTGCATGTAATGATTTAGGTTTGCATGTAAGGTTTATATAGGCAGTTTTGGAAGGGTAGAAACAAGATAGGCTCACAAGTGTTGGTGTAAGCATGTGAAGGCGAATAGTAGCACCACAAACAATGCCCAATCGATTTTGTACATGGCTAGATCTTGTGAGATATCATTCTATTCATTCCTGACACTTCATGTTATGCATATTGTTAGTTTAGATGCAATTGGTGAGCAAGGGAGGCAATAAGGAATAATATGCCACGTTTGGACTTATCTTTTAAATGGTTTGTTTGGTGCTTTGCTTGGGTGTTTTCTAGGGTAGTAAACGAGCAATAAAATGTGTAACAACTATCATCTCTGTTTCTTTGGCATTAGGGGAGACGAGACAAGCAAAAATATTCATGTGTCATATGTAGCAATCGTAAAATACTAGGGGTGTTTTGGGTTTGGTCACGACAGGGAACAAAAAAAAAAGAAAAAGAAAACATTAAGGGTACGTTTGGGCTTAAAGTCTGGTGGGCTTGTGGTTTACGTCGGCCCAAAGTAAGAAAAGAATGAAAAAAAGAGTCTGTTTGGTTTGTATTGTGTATCCGTGGCCTATTGGGTGTTGGGGGTCCACGTGGTGTGTCTCGATTATCGTGTCGAAGTTCAAAAATATTAGTGAGCGTTCTCGAGAAGTTTCGTAGGTTCGGGGAATATAAAAATAGTATACGGTATTTAGATGAAACGTATTGTTATAAATATAAACATGTTATATAAATTTATCGTTCGCAATAATCATAGGTTATCTAGGTCATGTGTAAGCATCGTTCCTGGGTAAACGGTCAATCACAGTTATCGTAGTGGTTAAATATCAAGCCATATCATAAAAAAAAATTGTTACCCGTTAAATGGTGTTAAGTTATCGTAACATCGTTTTATTTATTCGTATGCATTTACTAATCGCAAGGGAATTTTACGAGAGGTTATAAAGGAAGTGGTTGAAATGAGGGTATGTAGTTGGAGGCATAATTGGATGATTGACCATTATGTGGATTGAGAAAGGGTTCATTTGAGTGAGATTTAGGGATGTTTGGATAGTTTGGTGATGAGTGTTTGACAATGTCATTTGGTTCAATGGACTTTTTATGGATGTTTGGCTTTCTTCTCCACATGGGTTTGACGGAGATCTTTGCAACCTTTGAAGGCTTAGAGCTTGGGTGGTTGGGAGATGACATGATGGGTTGAGTAAGGATTTGTGATGATGAAGGGTATTTATAGTGTGATGATTATGTGTTTATGGAAGGATAATGTGTGTTGGATTGGCTAGACAAAACGTGTTTGTGTATTTAGGGAAGTAGAGAATCAAAATAGGGTGAAATGGGTTTTTGACAGAAATTTTTCGGAAAGAGGTTTGTTTTGAGGTTTGGTTTTGGGCAAGTCCAACTCTTTAGGCAACTATGCATGTATTATCTTAATGAAATATACATGAAAAGTATATAGGTAAGCAAATTAGCATGTAATATAATCACAACTAAGCATGCATGAAAGACCAACAAAGTAATAGAGCAGATAAGCAAGTCATTCTTCCCAAGACAACTATCTTAGTGTAAGGGCAAAGGCAACTAGTGAGTGAGAAACTAGTGATGGAACAAATGTGACAATGTAATTCTTGACTTTGTTCTAGTGTGTGCCTATATGTAACAAATGTGGAGATGTGATTGCTTTGACTCCTAATGCAAAAATGAAGATATCCTAAGAAGCAATCCAAATTCTCCTTGATTTGATTTTGCTCAACCCATGAATGTCAAAGATATATATTAGATTATATATTTTGACAATTCATGTGAGATTTCATGCATGATTTAAAGAATGTTTTTAGCATTATTCAACAATGCAAGAAAAATAATTTTCATGTGTTTCCTAGAAGTGAGAATTATTTAAATAAAAATAGATTTGAGTTTTATGGAAATGTTTATGCAATGTAGTTTCCCAATCTTCAATTTTTGTGCGAAATAGATTCCTAGACTCAGATACGAAGAGAAGAAAAGAAAAATAAATTATATGCAATAAGTGATTAACGAAAATGCAATAGAATTTAGTCAATTTGTTCCATCATTCCTAATCCTAAACGCAAGTGGTCAAATAGTTCACGCTTAAGGGTTTAGTGAATATATCTGCGATGTTATCTTCCGATGCAATCTTTTCTATAGATATGTTTCCTTTTTGTACATTATCCCTAAGGAAGTGGTGACATATTTCTATATGTTTAGTCCTAGAGTGTTGAACGAGATTCTTACTTAAATCTATAGTACCTTTGTTATCGCACATAATAGGAACATTTTCTAACCTAATGCCATAGTCTACGAGAGCTTGTTTCATCCATAGTGCTTGTTGACATGCCTTTCTAGTGCTTACATATTCGGCTTCGGTGGTGAAAATAGCAAGAGCGGTTTGCTTCTTTTCAAACCAAGATGTTAAACAACATCCCATAAATGTGTAAATTTCGCTAGTGCTTTTTCTATCCATGTAGTCTCCCGCATGATCCGAATCCGCATAGACAATGGTTTCTATTCTGGATCCCTTACGATACCATAATCCTAAGTGTATAGTGCCTTTAATGTATCGGAAGATACGCTTAACCGCTTCTAGGTGAGAGGTTTTGGGATTCTCTTAAAAGCGGGCACAAAGGCAAGCACTAAACATGACATCGGGTCTACTTGCCGTTAAGTATAGTAAACTACCTATCATTCCTCTATACTTAGTATTATCTACGGACTCACCTTCTTCATCTCTTGTAAGTTTCACTTCTGTAGACATAGGTGTTTTTATGGGTTTTGAGTCTTGTAGGCCAAATTTCTTAAGCATTTCCTTAATGTATTTAGATTGGTTGAAAAACATTCTATCCTCTAATTGTTTTATTTGTAATCCTATGAAAAAGTTTAGTTCACCCACCATGCTCATCTCAAACTCATCATGCATGATTTTGGCAAATTCATCACACATTTCTTGACAAGTCGATCCAAATATAATATCATCGACATATATTTGAACAATGATGAGATTTGGGTTTTTCTTTTTAGCGAAGAGAGTGTTATCTACCATTCCCATGGAATAATCATGTGTAATAAGAAATGCTTTTAATAGATCATACCAAGCCTTGGGGGCTTTTTTGAGTCCATATAAAACCTTCTTGAGTTTATAAACATAATCAGGTTTTGCGAAGTCAGTGAATCCTGGAAGTTGTGCCACATAAACCTCCTTATTGATAAAACCGTTGAGGATGCACTCTTCACATCCATTTGGTATAACTTAAAGTCTAGAGCATACACATAGGCTAGGAGTATTCTAATAGATTCTAGTCTAGCAACCGGAGCATAGGTTTCGTCATAATCAATTCCTTCTTGTTGATTATAACTTTGGGTGACTAATCTAGGTTTATTCCTAGTTACTATTCCATTCTCATCTAATTTATTCCTAAATACCCATTTGGTTCCTATTATGGTCACATTTCTAGGATTTGAGACTAGTTCCCAAAAATCATTTGTTTTAAATTGATTTAATTCTTCTTGCATAGCCATAATCCAACTTTCATCCTTTAAGGCTTCATTTACATTCCTACGTTCTATTGTTGACACAAAGCAAAAGAAGTTACTTTTGTCTTGAGCTTGTGATCTAAGGGTTCTTTGATACAAATTACCAATGATGTTACCTAATGGATGTGATTTTGATTCCTTAATATTTACAATCTCATTTTCTTCTAATGTTTCTACTTCATTATTATTTCCTAAGGGCTTACTTTTACTAACCTCAATAGCTTCTTCCTCAATAACATCATCATCTTCTAAGGGTAATGTTTTAGGTGGTGGAGGAGTTTCATCAAATGTTACATTTAAGGATTCTTCTACTTTCATAGTATGTTAATTTAAAATTATATATGCTTTACTATTTTGTGAATATCCTAGAAAAACTCCTTCGTATGACTTAGGGTCGAACTTAGTAAGCTAATCTTTTGTATTAAGGATAAAGCATTTACTTCTGAATACTCTAAAGTAGCCTATATTTGGTTTTCTACCTCTTAATAACTCATAAGGAGTTTTTCCTAATATACGTCTCATACAAACCCTATTAAGTATATACGTTGATGTATCTACGGTGTGACACCAAAACTTTTGTGGGATAGATTGCTCATTTAGCATTGTTCTACTCATTTCTTGTAGAGACCTATTTTTCCTTTCTACTACCCCATTTGATTGAGGACTACGAGGAGCGGAAAAGTTGTGATGTATTCCATTTAAATCACAATATTTTCCGAATTGTACTTCGTTGTCAAATTCCCTACCTTGGTCCATCCTAATTGATACTATAGAGCATCCTAATTTATTTTGGATCATTTTAATAAATGTCTCAAATTTTTCAAAGGCTTCGGTTTTATCACTTAAGAACCTAGTCCACGTGTATCGTGAATAATCGTTTACTATAACTAAGGTGTAACGGTTGCCACCGTAGCTCCGCACTGCGGATGGACCAAAAAGATCCATGCTAAGTAATTTTTTGCATCTAGTAATGGATATCATATTTTTAGCTTTGTGACTAGCATGTGCTTGTTTTCCAATTTTACAAGCGTCACAAAAATGTTGATCATATCTTAGACTAGGCAAGTTTCTAACTAGTTCCTTAGAGACTAAAGATTGTATTTGTTGCATGTTCGCGTGACCTAATCTCCTATGCCACAATGTGGAATTTTCATCTAGAGTTGCTAAGCATATCCTATCTTCCGGTTTGTCACCTAGTTTCATAACATATACACCTCCTTTCCTAATTCCTCTACCTATGACTTTCTCATCCTTAATTATTTCACTATCTTTATTGGTAAAGGTAACACTACACTTATTATCACATATTTGACCTATACTAAGCAAGTTATATGTTAGATTATCTACATGTTCAACATTTTCAATAGTTAGAGAGTCTTGAGAGATCGTACCTTTGTCTATGATTTTTCTACGACGGTCGCTACCAAAAACAATGTTACCTCGGTTATATGCCTTGTATGTAGAAAATAGCTTGTGACTCCCCGTCATGTATCTTGAGCATCCACTATCCTTTACCCATTCATCGGGCTCCAAATCTACTCCTAGACATACCTCATTAGATGCTTGAGCTACGAAACATTTGTGCTTCACCGTTTCATCTTCGCCACTAAATCTTTTCCTTCGGGTTGTTTTTCTTTTATCTTGTGCTCTTTGTCGCTTTTTAAGAAGATTCTTGAATTCTTTAATGACCTTTGCATATTCTTCGTCTTCACTTTCGGAACTAGAATCGTCATCATCACTAAGTTCCTTTTCGATCGTTGTCTCTATACAACCTTCTTGTTTACTCTTGACGTGGCTCATGGAATTTTCGGCATCATTACCTTCACATAAAAGATTTGAACTAGTAGCACTTGTACTCATTTCAACTAAATATTTATCTACTATACTTTCATTTACTACTATTTTGTATGCAAGATTTTCTTTGACTTGACACTTCTCTTGATGAAAGTTTAAAAGGCTTTTTCATATATCATTTGTCGTTTGACAAAAAAATATTCTTTCATATTCAATTCTTGGTAAAGCTTTGTATATAATTATTTTAGCCTTATTATTTTTATCTAGCATTCTTTTGAAACAATTATCTTGTTTTTCAAAAATAGTTTTTATCGGTTGAAAATCACCAATTGAAATGACATGCCAAAGATCATAATCTATTGACTTCACATAGCTTTCAAATCGATTTTTCCATTCAAGAAAACTTATGTTTTCAAGATATGGTGGTTTAAATGTCATGTTCCCTTCTAAATATTTTTCCAATTCCATAGATCGATTTCAAGTTTTAAAATACAATTTATTTTAAAAATCTTGTTTAACGTAGCTCTAATGCCAATTGTGGAAAACTAGAAGGGGGGGGGGGTTGAATAGTTTTACGTCCTTTTTATTTTATAAAAACTTGGTTTTCAAAACTTCGATTCTAGTTTTAAGTAAGATCAATACTTACACACTTATGAACACTTATATCTACAAAAGTAAATAATGACAATATAGATAAGTAAGTAAAGAGATAAAGATGAAAGATTGCACCACGAGACAAAGGATCTATAGTGGTTCGGCTACAAAGCTCCTCTTCGCCCTACTCCACTCCCCGAGCACCTAACTCGAGAGTTTTCTTCACTATGTCAACAAGCTCTCTTGTGGCGGAGAAACCTTACACACTTTTACTCACACCGTTTAACAACACCAAGCAAAATGTCGGGTTCTAATTGTAGCTTGAATCAATCTCACGAGCTTTCACAACTTCTCACGACTTCTACACAACTTGTACACACCACAACTACTACACGACTTCTCACAACTTCACTACTTCTTCTTCACAACACTACTTCTTATTCACTACTTCTCTTCACTACTAACACACCTAAATTTACCTATTACAAACACTCTATACCTTTACAAATAATTTACATAACTACAAGACTATATACACAAATCTACAATACTTTGTAACTTGATGTTGAAGGAGTATTTTTCTCTTGCACTTTGGGTGGTGAAGGTTTGAATCACTTATAATCTTATCATCAAAGGATTTAGAAGGATGTTTAGAAAGGATTGAGACTGAAAATTTTCGTGCAAAAGGTGAGAAAAAATAACAGAAATCATCTTGTATTTATAGGCAACCATTTCCAGCAACAGGAGCGTGTCGGCCCCCTTAATTGGTTGTTGGCCCCCTTAAATATTAAGGGGGCCGGCCCTCCTATTACAGCCATAAACTTTGTCCTTTTCTTGAGAAAGTTTATCTAGTGAAAATGAGAAAGTTTATCTAGTGAAAATGTAACTGATTTTGGTTAAAATTTTGAATTCATATGTTTATTATGAATTAAACATTTTCTTATATTTACCAAAAGTGTTTTTATAAAATGTTTATATCATTTTATAAAATTTGTAATGTCTAAATAGAAATTCCTTTGATCATAAAATGTATTAGACATTTGTTTATTCATACCTTAAGTGATTTGGTTGGATGAAATGATATTTTTAACTAAATACTTGTATACATAATAACTTTACGTTTAATGTTTTTACATTTTGTGATCGTTAAAACGTAGGGATATCAAGAAATATTAATAACATTTTTATGCATTATTTATATCAACAAGGAGATTAATGATTTCCTCGACAACTTGTATGCTTTTAAAGGCATGATAGATACACACATCCATTAAGCGATGGAATTCCAGACCGCCTTGATCTCATTCGTTGTAGAACCAAAAACAAACCAACAAACCAAGAGTGTTCCACCATAACAACAATCTACCACTAAACCTATCCTACCTAACCCTCATCATGGTTGCTCGTATTGTGAGCGAACAATCAAAATTTGTGATAGCATAAAAACTATGCTTCACCAATTCAAGACGAAACACGCGTCATCCTCCAAAACATTCTCGAGCGTCTAAACGCTCTTTCTCATCCTCACCAACCATAGAACTTGTTTTAGGAGGCTGTTTCTCATTAAGAACTTTGGTGACCTTTTATAGATGTAGGATTTTCCTTTTCTACTTTTGTATTTTCCTTTTTAGAAGTAGGACTTTCACTCTTTTTATTTCTTGTCTTTGCCTTGACTTTTGTCAAAGTCAAATTTTACTTGAAATGATATTGATTCTACTATATAGTGTGCATTATGGGTTGACCTTTTCTTTGTCATGTTTGTGATATGGTTACTTACCTTTTCATGAACTATTGTGGTTGACTATATATACTTGTCTTTTTCGACAACTAACTCTCCTTTTGTAGGATCAAAATCCATGTATCCTTACTTGGCACCCCGACTAGGGGGAGGATTATCCAAGGGGGAGAATTTGGCTTGCATCATTCCTTCACGCAACTCTTCTTTTTGTTTTGACAAAAAGAGGGAGAATTAATATTAAACTCAACCTTTAATTTTGCATATCATTTGTGCATATCAATCGTATATAACTAAAAGTTGAGTAATACATAGTTTAATATAGATTTCTAAAAGACTTGATACTATAATTATCTAGTTGCTTAAAAATAAAATTTATGCTTTGTCCTCATCAAAAAGGGGGATATTGTTAATACAAATATCGTCTAAAAACGTTATTTATATTTTACGATCTTTGCTAATATTTTGTTGTAGACAAAGTATAACCTTTATTTTCTAGCAAAGTATAACTATAGTATAAGTCTCACATATAGAAACTTTATTTCTAAGTAAACATTACATTTGCTATATGATTCATTGTTTATCTAACAATGTTGATAGCAATATAAGTGTCAAAACATATTTAGTAAGTTTTACTAAATAGTATGTTTTAGTGAGTTATATGTCTTCAAACATATTTAGTAACTCAATTGCTTAGTAAAAACACATCATACAAACAGTAGTCTATGTTGCTACAAAAATACTTTTACAAGTTAACTTTCATATTAGTAAAAGTCTAAACTTAGAAATATACATCTACATCATGCATTGCATCATACATGTCTTGTCAGAGCTCTTTGAAAATCTTTGTAAAAATCTCATGCATATCCTAGTTAAATTCTCACTCAACATATCTTACAATTTGACTTTGAATGTTCTTGATTAGACTTGTCATAGATATGGAAAGATTTATTGGAAGGAACTCTGTCAGTTCTGGCGAAACCTTGAGAATACAAGGGCGGAACCCTTGATTTGGTTCCGCCTGATCCGTGGCCTAGCTGTTTAGTTTTTCCTATAAATAGCAAGCCACATCCAAGAAATCATTTATCACTTTTAGCTATACTTTACACATACACTCTCATTTCTATCATTTAACTCAGT
This sequence comes from Artemisia argyi, assembly GCA_030686995.1. Lineage (NCBI taxonomy): Eukaryota > Viridiplantae > Streptophyta > Magnoliopsida > Asterales > Asteraceae > Artemisia > Artemisia argyi. Next base: position 132,421,133 of record CM060677.1, read on the forward strand.
AGCATCTCATTTGTGTGATCCTCTTTTGTAGCAAAGAAGTCCACAAGTTAATCTGAAAAGACTACAAGCTTCAACACAACGTTGCAAGACTTGGTAGCTTTACATTGTGTAAACTCTTATAGTTTATACATCATTTGTTTGTATATTATATATAGTGATCGGTTAGTATTTTAGTCCTCAAAATGCATAGAGTGCCGGGAGTGGTTGTACCCTTGTAAAAGAACTCGACATCTAGCTTACTGTCGGAAAGATTGTATAGGCGACATTAGGTTGGTTCTACCTTGAACTTCAACCCGGTATTTAGCTTTGTACTGAATAAAGTGTTAGTGACGATTGTAAGGTTTTCTCCAGTGGTGAAAGGAGCTTGTTGACTAGTAAAGGATACTCTCGAGTTGGATACTCAGGGCATGGAGTAGGGTAAGAGAAAAGTGTCCTTGTAGCCGAACCACGATAAACATTCGTGTTGTGGTTTGATCATTTCTTACTTTACTTGCACGTTAGTTATTGTTTATTAATTTTGATTGTTGATTACATGTAGAGTTAACAAAGTAAATCAAGTTAAAAAGCGGTAAACTATTCAACCCCCTTCTAGTTTTCTACAATATACAAGGTATTTGATTTGTCGTTTTTAATTTGTTTCATCTTATATACATGTGTATATACAGTTTGAGAGCCACAAGAACCATGAGTACATATCCTTCCAAGCCAGCTTTTACGACTTGCATACTCATGAAGGGGTATGGTCGCAGGAGGATGCCAGACTTTAATATGTAAGTATTTGTTTTTTTTTTTCCAAAAAAACGCACTCTAATTATTTACTGAAACATAATGTAGTAACCCGACTAATATATTAATTTTCTCATTTTTTATAACTACATTGGAAGCGATGATCAAGCTGTGGGATCTGGGAGCCAATACGCCTACTGGGTAACCTTACACCGACGAAGAGATACTTACTAAAGTGATAACGGCAAGCAGCGGGGTCACATAGCCGGGGTCACTATTTTGATGCTTTTATATCCTTTCACTTTTTCTATAAATTGTTAAGTTGTTAGACTTTAGATATGACTAAAAGTATAAGGACCGTAACTGTATAATTACTTGAGATTAGTATTGGGATGTAATATACTGCCCATACTAGGTTATATAGTCCGTATATATGTCGAAAAAGAGAAAGGTTTAAAGATAAAGCGTAGCAGCACTCCAGCATAAGGCAAAAGACTTGTTGATCATTGTTTACAGTAAGCTTTTCCTTAGCCTACACTGATATTCGTTTAGTTGTGTAGGTGTCTAGAAAACTCAGCAATTGTGTTAACCATGTTCAAAACATGCTTTTTAGGTTGTCATGTTAGAAGAAACCAATAAATCAAATGAATAATTAAGTATTAAACATATCGATTAAGAAATTTATTCACATCAGAAAAGTAGCATTCTTGTTTACAATCCAAATAGAACCATTCACAGCATTCAAGATAAAATGGAGTATGTAATCTAAACATTCAAATAAGACAAAATCCAGTTACTAAGGGGGGCGTGGATTATTAAACTTCTTATAATCGAGTTAATGTCGTTCATCTTTTGTTGATCGGACATGCTACACAACCCGTATAACCAGCCATAATACCATGAATAGCGGAATGTGCTAAGAGTGTACAATATAGGTTATTTGTAGCGTTGGCTATTACGGCACGAATCATGTACGTGGGGTCTATATACTTGACCGTAAACAACCCACCTTTATGATCCCTATCTAACCAACTCTTCAATTCAGATTTCCACCATACCCCGACATCTAAAAATACTGGATTCCCAGATTCGTTTCGTTCTTGCTTCTATGCATCAGTTCTTGGTATAATATCTTGTCCAGCCACTTTTGTAACAGCCACAACAGCATTCCCATTTTGCTTTAAACGATCACCAAGATACTCAAGGAGACCACCTTTACCTTCAACTTAAAACTAGTTTTCAGGAATCAAACAACCAAGGAGACCACCTTTTGCCCATTTTGCTTTAACCAAAAATTCAAAGCAATGTACAGCTGCTATTAAAAAAATGATTTTCATAGCCAGAAACCATACCTGGCTTTCGATGTTATCCAATAGGTCAACTTGAGCCTCAATAGGGACTGCCATATCAAGGTGTATCTGGCAAACATCAACAATCAACAAATCTATTATACAGCGGAAATAGGACTTCCCCATTGCCAACACGTGAGACATCATATGTCAATTATGGCTTTAACTAAATATATCACCTGATGAAGGTCAAGAAGCTTTTTTTCGATTTCCCTTACGGCATCATGTCTTTCTATAAGGTTGTTGATCGTCTGTAGCACAATAATCAATCCATGATACTAACATCATTAAAATACATGGTGCATAAAATACATTTAGTTGGGTCAGAATTTATACTCGCCCCATCTGGTCGGGTTCCCGTAACTGCTCAAATTTCAAATCTAAACATCAATAATTCACAAGACAGACTTTAAAGTCAAATTTTTGAATCTCAAGTAAAATCGAATATGTAATGACTCTTCTTCCACGACCTCACAGTATTCATCAACAATCTTTTGCCTCAATGTATGAATATATTGAATTATACACATGCTCTTATAAAAGATAAACCTACAATGAGTAACCGGAATAACATACAAAGATTTACAATACTTGAAATTCAGTCATTGTGTCTCAGAATTTCTTGGCCAAAGCACTGCATATTTAGGGAAAAAACCTATCAATATAAAAGTCTCAAATATGAGCCTTTTTTTTTGTGTGTGTCGTGGATTCAAGTTTAACAGCTATACAATGAACTAATGCTCAGCTCACTTAGTTAATTCATAAATGATAAAATGTTTATGAAATCCCAAATAATCATAAGAGTGGATAACTGAAACTTAATTTGTCATATTTGTACAAGATCGGTCGACACTGGTTCCTGGCCCACAACCCTGTTTTTGCCGGTTAGCTAAGTTATGTGGGCATTGTTTAGTTACATAATAGAAATGATTAGTCACTTGGAAAACGACAGTATAAAAATGATTTGCAAAACAAGTATGGAAGTGACAGTTTCAAACCAACTAATATAGTAGGTCAATCCATGTCATGTTTATCTCAACCGATAATATGGGCCATTTCATAAAAAATTACAATAAAGGGAATGGGCCCGAAGTTGTTCTATAAGATTATTCACATAATTTATATTTGATAGTGTAATAAAGTTAATGAGTTGATTATTTATGAAAAAAAAAATGTTTTTAGGTCAACCTAACCCATCTTGACCCGTTGCATAAACTAAAGCTATAAAGGTCAAAAGATAATAAATCAGCACAGAAGAAGTGGCCCTTGTATGTAATTGAGTTGTACCATGTTTTCAAGTGGCTTAAAGAATTATCGATTTGTCAAACTGAAAACAACAGTTAATAAGCTAATACGCGAACTTTCTTTTTAAAGAATATTATCAGATCAAAGGTAATTTTACAAATAAAAGCATATACTAAGGTAATATCGCATCTGTTAATTTTCTCACATTGTCTCTTCATTGCATCAAGTTTTAACACATACCAATACACAATATCACAGCTAAGACATAGCAAAAACGAGGTTAATGAAACATCTATTCAAAAGTATACCCATGTAGATTTTGACCATATAGACCTCAAACTCCAAAAATAAAAAGATCAGCCAATTCTATCCTTGAACATCAATATCAGGCTACAACATCTAAATTAATTATGTTACAATTACGAAGAACAACGCTCCTACGCTTCCTTTAGATAATTAGATCTATCTATATTCCTAACACACAACAACCTTGAGTTTTTGATATGTTCACTAGATATTTCTAATGTTGGACTCAAAAGTTGATAAGTGTAGATGAGAAAGACACACTCATATAGTCACGATAGGCAAATTTGGCATGAAAACAAGGATAACACTAGACATGGTTAACCATGGGTGACCAACCAGATTAGGAATGTTAGTATCTCAATATGCAGACATGCTGTAGGCTATTTAGTATAAAAGTGCAATTCAAGATATCATAGGAATACAATCTAAAGCCACCACCAAATGGCATAGTGATAAGGCCCTTGGTTTCCTCACAAGAGTTCAAGGGTTCAAGCCTTAGTAGGTGACTGTACATTTGGGGGTGGGCAGGGAAGGGTCGGAAACGCTCCCGTGGTTAACCTCATGAGGCCACGTACTTTTGAGTCATTTCAGTGTCAACTTTGTATCTCAGAAGTGCCCGGGGTTAACCCGATAACACAAAGTTGACTCATCGACAGGACCTGCATGCTTATGTTGAAGAAAAATAGCAGTACAATCTACAATCCGAAAACACAAATATAACTCACTAAAGTTTTATTTCTCACTGACTTGATACAATTGAATAACAATTACTCACTCAAGCACCATTAGAATAAAAAAAAAAAAAAAAAAAAAAAAAAAAAAAAAAAAAAAAAAAAAAAAGAAAGAAAAAAAAAAAGAAAAACCTGAATCAATATTTAATCCAAAATACCAGTCCCTGCACCTTTCCTATATCAAATTTCGATACTTACAGAAATTGAACCACAATCAACCTACAAGTATCATGTTTCACTTTCATAACCAGAGATGTAATTACACAAATATCTTCATCTCAGTTAGGTCTAAAAAATTAACAAGTTTTATCTCATAAATTCACTCATTTCAATCAGATCTAACTTTATAATAATTAATAAACAACCCAATCACAATTGAAATAGTAGTTAATTGAGGTGATAGAATAATTAAACCTTGTGAGAGTAGTCGACGGCAGACTTGAAGTTGAGAATTATGACGGTAGCTTTCAGCCTCAGCCATTGGACTTGGATTCTTGAATCTGTTTGTGCTCTTGCAAGAACTTAGATATAAGGGAATGAGTTATGTTTAGAGGGAAAAAATGAGGGGAAAATGAGAGTAGTGTATCCGTATAATGACTCAAAGTTTTTTGTGATTTTTTAGAGGGAAAATTGAGATTTTTTGGGGAATTAGAAAAATGGGAATTTGACCGCCCCTAGTATCAAGGTTAGATAGATGATAATGAATTATTGTTATAGAAAAATGATTTGTAGGCCTAAAACAATAACCTAAATTTAGACCTAAGAATTTGATTGGTGCATTTAAAAAAATACTTGGTGTAAAAGTATGAGAGAGAAGAAATGTATTACACTTGTCATTAGATGAATGGATTAGGTCTAACTTTAGGTCTACTTGTTAGGCTTAGATATCAAAACTCTTGTTTATATTTCACTTGTTTTTTTAAGTAAATGAAAAATAAAATAAATATAAAATTGTTATGTATTGAGATTTTAATGTGAAATTAATGATCATATCATGCACTTCCATCTTACTAAAACATGCTTCTTTTTTCTTTTTTTAGATGGATCGTGATACATGGATGTACAAGATAGGACGTTTTACCCCAGAGTACATCAAAGGGTTGTCTGAATTTATTAAATGCGCTGAGGATCATCGAGAAAAGACGGGAAAAACAAAGATTTCTTGTCCTTGTAAAGAGTGTAGAAATAATGTGTGCATTGCTGATCCTAACTTGATTAGATGCCATCTCCTAGAACAGGGGTTTGACAAAGAGTATACTTGTTGGGATTTGCATGGTGAGTCGCAAGTTGATAGTCAAACATTTGTTTCAGACACTAATCACGAGGAAAATGATAGTAATATCGATAACCATCGTGATAATATGGATGAGATGCTACGCGACATGGAAAGCAATGTTTCTGAAAAGAATGTTAAAAAATTACATCAATTGTTTGTCGATGCAGAAAAACCATTGTATAACGGGTGCAAGAAGTTCACTAAACTTTCTTTAGTGGTGAAACTGTTGGACTTAAAAGCGAAAAGTAGTTGGAGTGATCAAAGCTTCACTGCTCTATTAAAGTTGTTACATGAAGCATTCCCTGAAGATAATGAGTTGCCCGTTTCAACATATCAAGCAAAAAAAATTAACATGTCCGATGGGATTGGAAGTCCAAAGAATACATGCATGTCCAAATGACTGTATATTGTATAGAAAAGGGTATGAGAACCTACATGAATGTCCTATATGTAATGAATCAAGGTATAAGCAAAAAAATCTTACGGAACTTAATAGTGATGTGACAAAGAATGGCCCTCCTGCTAAATTGTTGTGGTATCTTCCCATCATACCTAGATTGAAAAAGTTATATGCAAACCCAAAGGATGCCAAATTGTTGCATTGGCATGCTGAAGAGCGTAAAAAGGATGGGAAAATGAGACATGTGGCCGATTCTCCTCAATGGAAAAAGATCGATCATGATTTTGAAGAATTCGGATTTGAGATCAGAAACATACGGTTTGGACTTAGTTCAGATGGAATAAATCCATTCAGAAGCTTGAGTAGTCGTCATAGCACTTGGTCAGTTCTTCTATGCATATACAATCTTCCACCTTGGTTGTGCATGAAACGGAAATACATCATGATGTCATTATTAATTCAAGGTCCGAAACAACCAGGGAACGATATTGATGTGTACTTAGAACCGTTAATTGATGACATGATAAAATTATGGGAACCGGGCATTGAAATCTATGATGCGTACAAGAAAGAGAGTTTCCAACTATTTGCCATGATTTATTGTACCATAAGTGATTTTCCAACATACGGTAACTTGTCAGGGTATGGTACGAAAGGAGAGAAGGTATGTCCTGTTTGTGAAAAGGAAACCCATTCCCGATGGTTGACTAATTGTAGGAAAACAGTATATATGGGGCATCGGAGGTCGCTTGTTAGATATCACCCATACCGTAGAAAGAAGAATTTGTTTGACAGTACAATAGAGGGTAGAGTGATGGTTGAACCATTGGACGCACGCTCTACATTTTCCCAAGTTTCGGATTTAAACATTATTTTTGGAAAAAAGGTTAAAGCTCCTCCTAAAAACATTTGGATAAAAAAGTCTGTATTATGGGAATTAAAGTACTGGACACATTTGCAAGTCCGACATTGCCTTGATGTTATGCATATCGAGAAAAATGTTTATGAAAGCTTGTTAGGCTTATTATTAAACATTCCCGGAAAAACAAAAGATGGGGTTAACGCTCGAAAAGACATGGCCGAAATGGGAATTAGAGATGAGCTCGCACCATAAGTGACAAATGGTAACAAAATGTATTTGCCGGCAGCTTGTTATACCTTGTCAAAGGCTGAGAAAACCATATTTTGTAAATTGTTGCACGATGTTAAGGTTCTATCTGGCTATTCTGCTAACATTATGAAATTGGTTTCGATGAAAGATTTGAAGTTGCTTGGTATGAAGTCTCATGATTGTCATGTTTTAATGATGCAGATGATTCCAATTGCTATTCCTGGAGTATTGCTGCCTAGAGTACGACACACGATCACAAAGCTTTGTCTCTTTTTTAACATGATTCATTCAAAAGTTATTGATCCTGAAAAGTTGGATGAATGGCAAAGTGATATTATTCTTACTATTTGCCAACTTGAGATGTACTTTCCACCTTCCTTTTTTGATGTCATGGTTCACCTCGTATCACATATTGTTGGAGAAATAAAGTCTTGTGGTCTTGTATTCCTACGGTACATGTATCCGTTCGAGAGGTATATGGGTTTCTTAAAAGGATATGTAAGGAACTGATATCGGCCAGAGGGTAGTATTGTTGAAGGGTATGCTTCCGAAGAAGTGGTTCAGTTTTGTATAAACTATATGGATGATGTCTCAGATATTGGCCTTCCGCAACCTCGACACGAGGGTAGACTCGTTGGGACAGGGACAATTGGGCGTAAGATGTCACGCCGAACAACCGCGATTTAGAACAAGCACATTTTAAAGTCTTGCAAAACATGACGTGCATTGAACCATACAAACATGAGCACATGTCATACTTACAACAAAATAATAGCCATCGAGGCCAGCTTTGGTTCGAAGCCGAGCATAAAAGAACATTTTCACAATGGTTGGCAGATAAAGTTAATCGTATGTCTCCAGATATTGATGCAGACGTGGTACAGTTGGGGTATCGTCCATGCCGTGTACTTCAATATCGAGGATATGACATCAACGGATATACTTTTTATACCAAACAACAAGATGACAAGAGCACTGTGCAGAATAGCGGAGTGAAGCTAATAGCAACAACAACAGATTCTTCGCGGATGTCAGTTGCAAAAAAGTCGTATTACGGTCTCATAGAAGCAATATGGGAATTGGATTACAATTTGTTCGTTATACCGTTATTGAAGTGTAAATGGGTCGATAACATAAGAGTTGTTAAAGTTGATACGGACGGCTTCACATGTGTCAATCTTTCAACAAACAGCGATTTAAATGATCCATTCATTCTAGCAAAACAAGTCACCCAAGTATTCTTTGTTGAGGACTTAAAAGACAAGAGACGGCACATTGTCCTGTAGAGTAAACGACGTATAGTTGGTGTTGATAATGTTGTGGACGAGGACGAATACAATCAATTTGATGAGCTCCCTCCTTTTTCTATTGGTATACAATCTACGAATGATGTTCTCAATGATACACTTTACTTGAGATCTGACCATCAAGAAGGACATGAGGTTTAAAAAACATATGCGCCATACAGGTAATAAAATAATTATCAGATATTTAATATAAAAATATTGTTTATGATATTTTGTAATATAAATCAGCTAATTGTCTTGCTTTCATTTTGATTTATTATTGCAGGAAAAATATAGAAAAATAAATAAAAACAAAGACTTATCAATCTTTGTTTAGTTTTGTAACACATATTTTGTTTTTTATATACTCCCTACTTGAAATAAAAAAGGTCAAACCTCCTTGTATTTTTTATATAATTGAAAAAAAAAAAGAAAAGCCAAAGCTTCTTCCTCGTATCATCACAGCAATCAAGTAACATATATTCATCCCCAAATAATCCGATCATTCAGCAATCAATAAAGATTCTCCCTCCTTTTTTTTCATTACTCCTCCAAGAGCGCTCTCAAATCCCGCCAAAAATGATGAATAAAAGGCGACTTCTGCTTCGTATCATAATCACGAACCCTAAACATCACCACCATCTGACCAACAAACACCTCTCCTGGCAACAAAAATGGTACATCTTTCTCTCTGACTCAATCATTTATATTCGTTTCATATTGTTGTTTAGGTTCATTTATGTTAATTAGTGTTTTTAAATTGTCAAATATGTGGTTATGTGTTTACACCCCAAGTGTTTGTTGTATTGCTTGAATAGAAAAACCTAAATTAAACTTATGCTATATAACAAGTAAAGAGCATTTCATCTTATTCTAAATTAATGGGGTCTTTGTTTAAGCTTATATAGCTAGGTTATGGCTTATTTTGTATTCAGTTTATGTTTTATAAACTCATTTTTATGGCTTATTTTGAAACTTTTTGGCTTATAAATCTGAAAATAAGCCAAAAAAGGGATTGTGAATCATAAGCTGAAAACATGCTCATAATACCAAAAGTAGAATCAATCAAGTCACGCTGCGATTTTCAACAATTTTGCTATGTATATACACTTCAGAACAATTTTTACATGTCTCATTGGGATTTTGTTTATATTTAACGAGATAAATATTAAAAAGAGATAGTCAGCAGATGAGGAATTCTTAGTGGCCTGGTCATAGTTTAGTAATTGGCTTATCGTTGCATACTTTCTGTTATCATGATATGTGGTTCTGCAGTACTGCTATTTGGATATGTGTCTGCAAGTGTGTTAGTTACCTGTAATGTGGTTACTTTCTGTCATTAAGCCACATTGATCCAGTGGGTTCAAAAGTAATAATTTGGTTTGTGATTGTTTATTTTGGCAGCATGTTGACATTGGTGGCCAATACACCATATGGAATATTTATTTTCGTGTGGATATTGGTTGTCAGTGTTGGTTTGCTTGTCTCATTTGTAATGTTCATTGTGTATATGTCTCATATAGGCTTAATGTTGGTATCGTGTTTGTTTTTGTTTTATTTTTTGGATCCCGTCCCCTTTTAAGTAACTTGTTAATTGGGGCGGGATGCCTTGTATTATATCTTGGTTTGGTTGTAGTTCTTAATATATGTTGCCTTTCAAAAAAAATATCAAAAAGAGATAATGGGATTTCCTAAGATTTTTTTGGTTGCCTTTATGTTTACAGGTTAGTAAGCCTACACAAGCTACTCAAGGAAATGAAGCCGGAGCTAATGCCAACAATCAAGGTCAACCAGGAAACCCCAATCAATCTGCGCCTCAAGGGACACAGATTCCTCTTGGAGGAGGAATACCCATTCCAACACTTGCTAGGGTACTAATACTTTAAAATACATTTATTTACAGTTTAATTGATCCCTTAATTGCTACATTTGATTACGTTTCATTATTGGTTGAATGCTTTTTCTTCTCTATAATTTAGCCAATTCCCAATTCATTAAAGCAAGTTTACAGTCGTCTTAATATATATGATAGTGGCTATTTTGCTAAATGTATAGTTGAATTTTAGGACCCTCCCGTACCAAGGAGTAGAGGAATCAATAGAATCCAAGATCTACCAGATGGTGAATATGTTGAATTCAATCAATTTGGTCAAGCGGTAGGCAAGTGGCAAAATTTATATGGAAAATATATGGGAACTCGTACCAGGAGATTAATTTCTATTCTGAAAAATACTTGGAAGCATGTAACAAAGGAAGAAAAAAAATTTTGTGGTCCGATATCAAGGTATAGTATCAGCTATCGTAATTGTGGTTTCTTCTAATTTAATAAATGTATTAGCATCTAATAAGCTTTATCTATACATCAAGCAGGCACATTTCACACTTGAAAATGATGATGTCAAAAAACAAACGCTTGTAGCATGTGGTAATAAGTGGAATGCATTCAAGACCAAACTACAGGTTAAATACATGGTTAAGGGAATATCTCCATTAGGGAAATGGACATTCATAGAGCCTCATGTGTGGCAAGAATTCTGTGACAACGAAAATACACCTGAAAAAAACGTACGTTTCACTTTAGTTTGTAGTATGATATACTGTTGTTTTGAAATGTTTATAATTCGTTTGTTACTCCTATGTGTAGAAACTGCGTGCGCAAGCAAGTGAACGAGGAAAACAACATATAAATAGGCCCCGGTTAGGATCAAAAGGGTACCGTGGTTTTGAAAAACATTGGCAAGAGGAAAGGAATGATCTAGAAAAGGCAACAGAACTCCACCTAATACCGGACATTTTTTGAAGTAATTATTGTTTGGCTCGGGCTCCCCGCGACAAGAACGGGATCAAGACATTGCCTCCTAAGTTAATTGATGTTTCAAAGAACTTGGTAGTCTAATCATTTCCTTTTGTATAGTATCATGATTTTTTGTTTATTGATGTCTATGAATTAGTTTTTTTTACTGATATTTAACAGATACAAGCAACCAGAACGTTGTCTCAAGGGTCTGATGAATCTAAAGCGGGAGTAGATCCCCTAATACTCGTGTTGGGACCGGAGCACGGGGGACGCACTAGGGGGGTTGGGTGTGATGTTGGATAAAAAAGGGCATTGAAGGATATGTTAGAAAAAGGAGGACGTATCAACAACGAGAAGATATTGAAGAGATAAAGAATCAAGTGAGGCAAGAAATAAAAGAAGAACTTAAGTCAAGTGAGTTTTGGCATGAAATGAGGCTGGAATTGAAGGCAGAATTGAGGAAGGAAATACAAGCTGAATGTAATGAGGCATTTTTACCGAGTTAAGATGACGTCCCGAGCTTGGGCCAGGGGAGGAACAATGTTAGTTCGAGTACAAACATCATAAAGGTAGCTTGCATAAAGGAAGTTAGGAAGGATATGCAAGCTGAACATAATGAGGGATTTTCACCAAGGCAAGATGGTGTCCCGAGCTCGGGCCACAGGAGGTCCAATGTTAGGTCGACCACAAGCATTGTAAAGTTCGATTGCATAAAGGTAAACACATTTTTTCACAAAAAATTATCAATACTTCTTACGTAAGTCAATATAGCTAATTTTTTCAACTTATCAGTTCTGAACTTTTAAGCTTATAACTTTACATCTTGGTTATATAACTGACTCAACTTTTTCTTCTAATTATAAAAACACCTTAGTTTCTGTTGACAAAAATAATGCCTAAAAACATTATTAACATATTATCAATATCTCTATGTTTTAATTATTAAAAAACATAAACCCATTGAACTAAAATTTATGACATAAACAAGTATTTAGTGATTAACATTCTCTTTACATCCAAATCACTTAAGGTATGAATAAACAAAGTGTTTATTGCAATCTATGATCAAAGGAGTATTTAATTAATTATTACAAAGTTTATTTAATTATATAAACATATTATATATTTTTGAAAAACACTTTTGGTAATAAAGAAAAATGTTTTAATCATACTAAATATATGAATTCAAATTTTTAACCAAAATCAGTTAGTTTTTCACCAAATAAACTTTCCCCACTAAAAGACAAAGTTTCTGGCCGTTACAGCTGGGCGGCCCCCTTAATTATAAGGGGCGGTCCCCTTAAAATTAAGGGGACCGGCCATGAATTAAGGGGACCGGCACGCTCCTGTACAGTAATTTTTGTCCCTATAAATACTGGTTCATTTCTCAGATTTTCCTCACCTTTTGCACTCCAAAACTTTCTGTTCTAGATCTCCATTTCTATTCTCTTAATCCTTTGATCATACATTCATAAATCTTTGTTTCAAAGTGATCTAAACATCATCCTCTCAAGTGCAAGAGAATAATACTTCTATCCCTCAAGACAAGAAGTATTACAACTTGTTGTGATCTCCAAATCCAAGTTGTTAGAGCATCATACATTAAATCTATCTCTTTGTGTAATTAGTTGTGAATATTTGATAGAAGATAGTTTAGCTAGGTATATAAGTAGTGTGATTGGTTAGTAGTTTGTTGTGAAGAAGAAGAGTTAGGAAGTAGAAAGGCGTGAAGAAGATTGGTGTGAAGTAGATAGGTGTGAAGTAGAAAGGTGTGAAGAAGAATTGGTGTGAAGTAGATTGGTGTGAAGAAGTTGTGTAGAAGTTGTGATTAAGTTGTGACGAAGTTGTGGTGTGTACATTGGTGTGTAAGGTTTTCTTCGCCATAAGGAAGCTTGTTGACATAGTGAAGAAAACTCTCGAGTTGGGTTCTCGGGGAGTGGAGTAGGGCACGAAAGGTGTCCTTGTAGCCGAACCATTATAAATCTCTTGTCTCGCGGTTCGATCTTTCCATCTCTCTTTTATTTCTTTACTTACATTATTATTGCTATATCATACATATTTATTGTTTTTCATATTGTGCAAGACTTGAAATTATCGAATCTAAATTTTTGAAAATAAAGAAAACATTCAAACAATCTTTTGTAACAAATTAAAAAGACGTAAAACTATTCAACCCCCTCTTCTAGTTTTTCACAATTGGTATCAAGAGCCACATCTAGCAATATTTTTAAAATATAATGTATTTTAAAACTTGTAACGATCTATGGAATCTGAAAAATATTTAGAAGGGCAATCTATGCAAAGACTACCACTATTTGAAAGTGATGGATTTTTATATTGGAAAAATAGATTCGAAACTTATGGGAAATCAAAAGATCTTGATCTTTGGCATGTTATTACCTTTGGTGATTTTCCTCCCACTCAAGAAAATCCGGAAACTAAAAAGGATGAAATTGTACCTTTTGAAAAACAAAATGATGATTTAAAAAAGAAACTAGCTAAAAATAATGAAGCTAAAATGGTAATTTATAATGTATTACCACATAAAGAATATGAAAGAATTTTTATGTGTAAAACCGCCAAAGAAATTTGGGAATCACTACTTATTACTCACCAAGGTAATAGTCAAGTCAAAGATAATAAAATAGATCTTCTTGTACAATAATATGAACAATTTATGATTCCGGAAGAGGAATCAATTGATAATGCTTTTTCTAAATTTAACACTATTATCACAAGTTTAAAAGCACTTGATGAGACATTTTCTAGTAAAAAATGTGTTAGGAAATTTCTTAGGGCATTGCATCCAAAATGGCGAACTAAGGTCACGGCAATTGAAGAATCAAAGAATTTGATGACATTATCACTTGATGAACTTATTGGCAACTTGAAGGTCCTTGAAGAAATTATAAGAAGAGATTCGGAAACGGTCAAAGTCAAGAAAGAACAAACCAAATCCATTGCTCTAAAAGCCAAAAAGGAACTTAGTGACGATGATGATTCGAGTGACGAGAGTGAAGACGAAGAATATGCAATGGCCGTAAGAGAATTCAAGAAATTCTTCAAGAGACGAGGAAGATTCACTAGATCACCACGAGACGAAAGAAAACCGTTCCAAAGAAATAGAAGTGATAACTACGGGAAAAGAAAGTGCTTTAGATGTGGAAGTCCAAATCATCTCATTGGTGAATGTTTAAAGCCGCCGAGTTGTGAAAATCAAGGCGCCTTTGTTAGCGGAACATGGAGTGATAGACACAAAGAAGAAGTGGAAAAACCAAGAGACGAAAAATGTCTTGTAGCAAAAGCAACCGACGAAATATGTTTAGGAATTGACTTGGAGCCTGACGAATGGATCAAGGATAGCGGATGTTCGAGGCACATGACGGGGAACCGCAAGCTATTTTCTACGTATAAGGCATACAATGGAGGTAACGTTATTTTCGGTAGTGACTTACGTGGAAAAATCATTGGCAAAGGTATGATTTCTCAAGACTCACTTACTATTGAAAATGTTGAGCATGTAGATAATTCAACATATAGCTTGCTTAGTATAAGGCAAATATGCGATAATAAATGTAGAGTTACCTTTACCGAAGAGGATAGCGAAATAGTTAATAATGGAAAAATTATAGGTAGAGGAATTAGGAAAGGAGGCATATATGTTATGAAACTAGGAAACAAACATGAGGATAGGATATGCCTAACGACCCTAGACGAAAACTCCACATTGTGGCATAGGAGATTAGGACATGCAAACATGCAACAAATACAATCTTTGGCCTCTAAAGAACTAGTTAGAAACTTGCCTAATCTAAAATATGACAAGCATTTTTGTGATGCATGTAAAATTGGAAAACAAGTTCATGCTAGTCACAAAGCTAAGAATATAGTATCCACTACTAGGTGCCTAGAATTATTACAGATGGATCTTTTCGGTCCATCCGCTGTGCGGAGCTATGGAGGAAACAAATATACCTTAGTAATAGTAGATGACTACTCACGATACACGTGGACTAGGTTTTTAAGTGACAAGACCCAAGCCTTTGAAAAATTCGAAATATTTAGTAAAATGATTCAAAATAAATTAGGATGCACAATAGTAGCCATTAGGACGGACCATGGTAGGGAATTTGACAACGAAGTACAATTCGGAAAATATTGTGATTGAAATGGAATATCTCACAATTTCTCCGTTCCTCGTACTCCTCAATCAAATGGCGTAGTAGAAAGAAAAAATAGGTCACTACAAGAAATGAGTAGAACAATGTTAAATGAACAATCCATCCCACAAAAATTTTGGTGTCACACTGTAGATACATCAACATATTTTATTAATAGGGTATCAATTAGGAGAATTCTAGAAAAAACTCCTTATGAGTTACTAAGAGGTAGAAAACCAAACTTGAGCTACTTTAGGGTATTTGGTGGTAAATGTTATATTCAAAACACTAAGGATTAACTCACTAAGTTTGATCCAAAATCATATGATGGAATATTTTTAGAATACTCACAAAATAGTAAAGCATATATAATACTTAACAAACACTCCATGAAAGTAGAAGAATCACTAAACGTAACATTTGATGAAACATCACCACCTCCTAAAACATTACCTTTAGAAGATGATGACTTAGTCGAAGATGAAGCTATTGAGGTTAGTAAAACAAAACCCATAGGAAATGATAATGAAGACATTAACTTAGGAAATAACGAAATTATAAATGTTAAAGAATCTAGATCACATCCATTAGATAATATAATCGGACATCTTAACCAAAGAACCCTTAGGTCACAAGCCCAAGATAAAAATAATTTCTTTTGTTTCCTCTCAGCAATAGAACCTAAGAATATTAATGAGGCTTTAAAAGATGAAAGTTGGGTTATAGCTATGCAAGAAGAATTAAATCAATTTAAGGCAAATGATGTTTGGGAATTAGTCCCAAAGCCAATGAATATGACCATCATAGGAACTAAATGGGTATATAGGAATAAGTTAGATGAAAATGGAATAGTAACTAGGAATAAAGCTAGGTTAGTTGCCCAAGGTTATAATCAACAAGAAGGAATTGATTATGACGAAACTTATGCCCCCGTTGCTAGACTAGAATCTATTAGGATATTACTTGCCTATGCATGCGCCCTAGATTTTAAGTTATTCCAAATGGACGTGAAAAGTTCATTCCTTAACAGTTTTATCAATGAGGAGGTATATGTGGCACAACCTCCAGGATTCGTTGACTTCGCAAAACCTGATTATGTTTATAAGTTAAAGAAAGCCTTGTATGGACTCAAACAAGATCCCAAAGCTTGGTATGATCGATTAAAAGCTTTCCTTATTAAACATGATTATTCCATGGGAACGGTAGATAACACTCTTTTCACAAAATGAAAAGACCCAAATCTCATCATTGTTCAAATATATGTTGATGACATTATATTTGGATCAACTTGTCAAGACATATGTGATGAATTTGCCATAATCATGCATGATGAGTTTGAGATGAGTATGATGGGTGAACTAAACTTCTTCCTAGGATTACAAATAAAACAATTAGAAGATGGAATATTTTTTAACCAATCTAAGTACATTAAGGAAATGCTTAAGAAATTTGGGCTAGAAGACTCAAAACCATGAAAACTCCCATGTCTACGGAAGTGAAACTCACAAAGGATGATGAAGGTGAGTCCGTAGATAACACCAAGTATAGAGGAATGATAGGTAGTTTACTATACTTGACGGCAAGTAGACCCGATATCATGTTTAGTGTTTTTGTCTTTGTGCCCGTTTTCAAGAGGATCCCAAAACCTCTCACCTAGAAGCGGTTAAGCCTATCTTCCGATACATTAAAGGCACTATACACTTAGGATTATGGTATCCTAAGGGATCCAGCATAGAAATCATCGTCTATGCGGATTCGGATCATGCGGGAGACTACGTAGATAGAAAAAGCACTAGCGGTATTTGCACGTTTATGGGATGTTGTCTAAATTCTTGGTTTTCGAAGAAGCAAACCGCTCTTGCTATTTCTACCACCGAAGCCGAATATGTAAGTGCTGGAAAGGCATGTCAACAAGCACTATGGATGAAACAAGCTCTCATAGACTATGGCATTAGGTTAGAAAATGTACCCATTATGTGCGATAACAAAGGTGCGATAGATTTAAGTAAAAATCCGGTGCAACACTCTAGGACTAAACATATAGAAATACGCCACCACTTCCTTAGGGATAGTGTACAAAAAGGAAACATATCTATAGAAAAAGTTGCATCGGAAGATAACATTGCGGATGTATTCACTAAACCCCTTAAGCGTGAATTATTCAATCACTTGCGTTTAGGATTAGGAATGATGGAACAAGTTGACTAAATTCTATTTCATTTAGAAAGAAAAAAAATTATTTTCTTCTCTTGCATAAAATTTACTTTTATTCCACTTCTCTATTTCTGAGTCTAGGAATCTATTTCGCAGAAAATTAAGTATTGGGAAATCTTATTTTCTTTGCATATACTCTTTTAAAACCCAATCAAATTTTTTTTTAACTATTCTCACATCTAGGAATTACATGAAAATCATTTTCCTTGCATTGTTGACAAATACTAAAAACCTTTTTCCAAAATCATGCATAAACTCTCACATAAATTGTCAAGGTATATAATCTAATATATATCTTTGACATTCATAATCGAGCAAAAATCGAATCAAGGAGATTTTGGATTTTTTCTTAAGAAATTTTTTCTTTGCATTTAGGAGTCGAAACAATCACAACTCCACATTTGTTGCATATAGGCACACACTAGGAAAAAATTACTCATAATGTTGTCATCTTGTTTCATCACTAGTTTTTGACTCACTAGTTACCTTTGCCTTTGATCTAAGATAGTTGCCTTAGGAAGATTAAGTGCCCTTGCCTTTATTTGTCTCCTCTAGCTTATTATTTGTTGCTTGTTTATTCTTTTACTTAGGTGTTTTTGCATGCATGCTATATCATGATTAGATTAGATGCTATATTGCCTAAAGGAATTGAACTTGCTTGAATCCAAATCCAAAAACACAACCTTTCTGCAAATTTTCTGCCAAAAACCCAATTCTGGCAATCTGGAAATCACCAGATGGGCGGCCCCCTTAATTATGTAAGGCGGCCCCCTTAATCATTAAGGGGACCGCCCCCTAATTAAGGGGAACGGCCATCTGTTGGTCGGGTTTATAGAATCTTTTCTGCTTTTTAGCCCATTTCAACCTACATTTCCCAATTTTCACCAACATATTTTGTCCTAATCTCCCAAACAAACTTTATCCATCCATAAACACACAAATCCAACACTCTAAATATCCCCAATCTTCAACACTCTCCATTCATCCCATCATGACTTCTCCAAAAAAACCAAAACCAAAAGCATCAAGGCTAGCAAGGATGACGGAAAAATCCGTTTGGCGAAGCAAAAGCCCTCAAAACAAATCCATCATAACCAATGAAGTTGGAAATCACTCAACACCTCCAACCACTTACTTCCCAAACTTTACACCAAATCCACAAGGACATTCATTTGATCCTCTTTACAAACCATAAAACATTGGCCAAACATCCTCTTTCATGCCAAACTACACATCTCATCCTCCAACTACTTATAATGATCCATACAAGTTTTATCAACCATCAAACTACAATTCCAACTACACAAACCCAATTCATCCATATCCACACAATGATTCTCTCCACATTGCCACGGAAAAGCAAAAGTTCCGTGATGAAATTACCCAAATCCATGATCTTAGTGATCTCCTTGCTATGCATCATGCACAACGCAACAAAGGGCAACCTTCATAATCTCCCTATGCAAATTGCCTACCCCACTCTCTCAACTTGGATCAAGTTACAAACCACACTCACTTTTGCCCTTGTTGCATCTTTTTTCAAAAACAAATTCTCTACTTGAGTGAAGATATTTCTTGGATTGAATATCTTCTCACTCGTCCTCATCCAATACCACCCTTAACTCGATACAACATCGTAAGATCCACCTCTTCCGCTCCATATCCCTCTCCATCTAACAACTAAGCTCTATGCTTATGTTCCCCTTCAAGCAAATAAAACACTCAACCGTGGGTTGCAAGCAAGTCCAAGTGCTCTGTTAGGCAATATAGGACTATGTCTTCTCTTTTGTTTTATTGTAATCAATATGCTTCAAGCATATTGAATGTTGTAATGCTAATCATTTCTATGATTATATCATGTATCCTTGAATGAATCTATTTTTATTTGCATAATTGTTGCTTTGCATATATATGTCTTGTTCTCTTCACATATTTTTTGTAGTGAAGCCTTCCATAGCTCGTTTCCTTGGTGCTCTCAAATGAGGGGGAGCATACATCAAGGGGGAGCATTCTACCCGTTTAACTTCTTCTGTGAAGCTTACTCGGTTGAACCTTTTTGATTTTACAAAAAGGGGGAGAAGAGAATATTAAACTCTAAAATACTTGTCTAAAAATAAATTTTAGACCTATTGATTTTAAGGTTTTGTAATAATCAAAAAGGGGGAGATTATTGACATAAATAATGCCTAAAAACATTATTAACATATTATCAATATCCCTATGTTTTAATTATTACAAAACATAAACCCATTGAACTAAAATTTATGACATAAACAAATATTTAGTGATTAACATTCTCTTTACATCCAAATCACTTAAGGTATGAATAAACAAATTGTTTATTGCAAACTATGATCAAAGGAGTATTTAATTAATTATTACAAAGTTTATTTAATTATATAAACATATTATATATTTTTGAAAAACACTTTTGGTAATAAAGAAAAATGTTTTAATCATACTAAATATATGAATTCAAATTTTTAACCAAAATCAGTTAGTTTTTCACCAAATAAACTTTCCCCACTAAAAGACAAAGTTTCAGGCCATTACAGCTGGGCAGCCCCCTTAATTATAAGGGGCGGTCCCCTTAAAATTAAAGGGACCGACCATGAATTAAGGGGAACGGCACGATCCTGTACAGTAATTTTTGTCCCTATAAATACCGGTTCATTTCTCAGATTTTCCTCACCTTTTGCACTCCAAAACTTTCTGTTCTAGATCTCCATTTCTATTCTCTTAATCCTTTGATCATACATTCATAAATCTTTGTTTCAAAGTGATCCAAACATCATCCTCTAAAGTGCAAGAGAAGAATACTTTTATCTCTCAAGACAAGAAGTATTACAACTTGTTGTGATCTCCACATCCAAGTTGTTAGAGCATCATCCATTGAATCTATCTCTTTGTGTAATTAGTTGTGAATATTTGATAGAAGATAGTTTAGCTAGGTATATAAGTAGTGTGATTGGTTAGTAGTTTGTTGTGAAGAAGAAGAGTTAGGAAGTAGAAAGGTGTGAAGAAGATTGGTGTGAAGTAAATAGGTGTGAAGTAGAAAGGTGTTGTGGAAAACTAGAAGGGGGGTTGAATAGTTTTACGTCGTTTTTTAAAATGTTATAAAATTTTGTTTAAAAGTTTTCTTTGTTTTATAAAATATAGATTCGATGCTATATGAAATCAAGTCGTGCACAATATGAACAACACTAAGTATGTACGATAAAGCAATAATAACGTAAGTAAAGAAATAGATAAGGGTTGGAAAGATCGAACCGAGAGACAAGAGATTTATAGTGGTTCGGCTACAAGTTCACCTTCCTTGCCCTACTCCACTCCCCGAGCACCTAACTCGAGAGTTTTCTTCACTATATCAACAAGCTCCCTTATGGCGGAGAAAACCTTACACACCAATTTACACACCACAATAACTTCACAACTTAATCACGACTTCTACACAACTAGTTCACACCTATTCACTACTTAATCACACCACTTCTTCACACCAATCTTCTTCACACCTATTCTTCTACACACCAATTTTCTTCCTAACTTATCTTCTTCACAACTATTCTTCTAACCAATCACACTATATATCAAACTACAATATCTCACAACTATTCGCACAATGAAATAATAACAATGATGATACACTAACAACTTAGATGTGGAGATCACAACAAGTTGTAATACTTCTTGTCTTGAGGGATAGAAGTATTTTTCTCTTGCACTTGATGGGATGATGTTTGGATCACTTTGAAATAAAGATTTAAGAATGTATGATCAAAGGATTTATAGATTGGAAATGGAGATCTAGAACAGAAAGTTCTGTAGTGCAAAAGGTGAGGAAAAAATCCAGGTTTAAGGTGGTATTTATAGGCAAAAGATTCTGACAGAGGAGCGTGGCCGGTCCCCTTAAATCAAGGCCGGTCCCCTTAATTTTAAGGGGACCGCCCCTTATAATTAAGGGGGCCGCCCAGCTGAAACGGCCAGAATCTTTGTCTTTTAGTGGGGAAAGTTTATTTGGTGAAAAACTAACTGATTTTGGTTAAAAATTTGAATTCATATATTTAGTATGAATAAAACATTTTTCTTTATTACCAAAAGTGTTTTTCAAAAATATATAATATGTTTATATGATTAAATAAACTTTGCATTAGTTAATTAAATACCCCTTTGATCATAAATTGCACTAAACACTTTGTTTATTCATACCTTAAGTGATTTGGATGTAAAGAGAAGTATTAATCACTAAATACTTGTTTATGTCACAAGTTTTAGTTCTATGAGTTTATATTTTGTGATAATTAATACATAAAGATATTGAAAACATGTTAATAATGTTTTTAGGCATTATTTATGTCAACAATCTCCCCCTTTTTGATTATTACAAAACCTTAAACTCAATATATCTAAAACTTGTTTTTAGACAAGTATTATAGAGTTTACATTTCTCTTCTCCCCCTTTTTGTAAAATTAAAAAGGTTAAGCCGAGTAAGCTTCGCGAGGGAAGTTTAAACGGGTAGAATGCTCCCCCTTGATGTATGCTCCCCCTCATTTGAGAGCACCAAGGGAACGAGCAATGGAGATCTTTGCTACAAAAATATTTGAATAGAGCAAGATACACATATATGCAAGGCAACAATTATGCAACTAAACATAGATTCATTCAAGCATTATAGAAATGATAAGCATTACAACATTCAATATGCTTGAAGCATATTGATAAAAATAACACAAAAGAAAAGACATAGTCCTATATTGCCTAAGAGAGCACTTGGACTTGCTTGCAACCCATGGTTGATTGTTTTATTTGCTTGAAAAGAAACATAAGCATAAAGCTTAGATGTTTGATTGAGAGGGATATGGAGTGGAGTGTGGAGCGGAAGAAGTGGATCTCACGATGTTGTATCGTGTTAAGGGTGGTATTGGATGATTACGAGTGAGAAGATATTCAATCCAAGAAATATCTTCACTCAAGTAGAGGATTTGTTTTTTAAAGAATATGCAACAAGGGCAAAAGTGAGTGTGGTTTGTAACTTGATCCAAGTTGAGAGAGTGGGGAAGGCAATTTGCATAGGGTGATGATGGAGGTTGCCCTTTGTTGCGTTGTGCAAGATGCATAGCAAGGAGATCTCTAAGATCATCGATTTGGTTTATTTCATCACGGAACTTTTGTTTTTCCGTGGCAATGTGGAGGGGATCATAGGTTCGGTATGAATGAGTTGGGTTTGTGTAGTTGGAATTGTAGTTTGATGGTTGATCAAACTTGTATGGATCATTATAAGTGGTTGGAGGTTGAGAGGTGTAGTTTGGCTTGAAGGAAGATGGTTGGCCAATGTTGTATGGTTTGTAAAGAGGATCAAATGAATGACCTTGTTGGTTTGATGCAAAGTTTGGGAAGTAAGAAGTTGGGGTTGTGGAATGACTTCCAACTTCATTTATGATGATGGATTTGTTTCGAGGGCTTTTTCTTCGCCAAACGGGTTTTTCCGTCATTCTTGCTAGCCTTGAGGCTTTTGATTTTGGTTTGTTTGGAGAGTTCATGATGGGATGAATGGAGAGTTTTTAGGATTGGGGATATTTATAGTGTAAGATTTGTGTGTTTAAGGATGGATAAGGTTTGTTTGGGGGATTAGGACAAAATGTGTTGGTGAA
The DNA here is from genome assembly GCA_030686995.1 of Artemisia argyi. Lineage (NCBI taxonomy): Eukaryota > Viridiplantae > Streptophyta > Magnoliopsida > Asterales > Asteraceae > Artemisia > Artemisia argyi. Next base: position 132,444,386 of record CM060677.1, read on the forward strand.
AACTGGGAAATGTAGGTTGAAATGGGCTAAAAAGCAGAAAAGATTATGTAAACCCGACCATCAGATGGGCGGTCCCCTTAAAATTAAGGGGGCCGCCTTACATAATTAAGGGGGTCGCCCATCTGGTGATTTTCAGATTGCCAGAATTGGGTTTTTGGCAGAAAATTTGTAGAAAGGTTGTGTTTTTGGATTAGAATTCAAGCAAGTTCAATTCTCTTAGGCAATATAGAGTCTAATCTAATCAAGATATAGCATGCATGCAAAAACACATAAGCGAAAGACCAAATAATCAACACATAATAAGCAATAGGATGTAAGTAAAGGCAAGCACACTTAAGCATCCTAAGGCACCTATCTTATTTTAAAGGCAAAGGAAATTAGTGAGTGAAAAACTAGTGATGGATCAAGATGACACCATTATTTGTGAATTTGTCCTAGTGAGTGTCTATATGCAACAAATGTGGAGTTGTGATTGTTTCGACTCCTAGAAGCAAAAAGAAATAACGATCCTAAGAAACAATTCAAAAAATCTCCTTGATTCAATTTTTGCTCGATCATGAATGTCAAAGATATATATTAGATTATATACCATGATAATTTATGTGAGAGTTTATGCATGATTTTGAAATACAATGTTTTTAGAATTAGTCAACAATGCAAAGAAAATGATCTTCATGGGGTTCCTAGATTGTGAGAATAATTTTTTTTTTAGAGAAAATTGATTGAGTTTTACAAAAAGGTTTATGCAAAGAAAATAAATTTTCTTAATCTTTAGTTTTGTGCGAAATAGATTCCTGGACTCAGAAGAAGGTGAAATGGAAGAGAAAAAAAATTTCATGCAAGTATAAATTTGAAATAATTCAATATAATTTAGTCAACTTGTTCCATCATTCCTAATCCTAAACGCAAGTGGTTGAATAATTCACGCTTAAGGGGTTTTGTGAATATATCCGCAAAGTTGTCTTCCGATGCAACCTTTTCTATAGATATATTTCCTATTTGTATATTATCTCTAAGAAAATGGTGACGTATTTCTATGTGTTTAGTCCTAGAGTGTTGCACCGGATTTTTACTTAAATCTATCGCACCTTTGTTATCGCACATAATGGGGACGTTTTCTAACTTAATGCTATAGTCTACGAGAGCTTGTTTCATCCATAGTGCTTGTTGACATGCCTTTCTGGCGCTTACATATTCGGCTTCGGTGGTAGAAATAGCAAGAGCGGTTTGCTTCTTCGAAAACCAAGACGTTAGACAACATCCCATAAACGTGCAAATGCCGCTAGTGTTCTTTCTATCTACGTAGTCTCCCGCATGATCCGAATCTGCATAGACAATGGTTTCTATGCCAGATTCCATAGGATACCATAATCCTAAGTGTATAGTGCCTTTAACATATCGGAAGATACGCTTAACCGCTTCTAGGTGAGAGGTTTTGGGATCCTCTTGAAAACGGGCACAAAGGCAGACACTAAACATGATGTCGGGTCTACTTGCCGTCAAGTATAGTAAACTACCTATCATTCCTATATACTTGGTGTTATCTACGGACTCACCTTCATCGTCCTTTGTGAGCTTTACCTCCGTAGACATGGGAGTTTTCATGGGTTTTGAGTCTTCTAGGCCAAACTTCTTAAGCATTTCCTTAATGTACTTAGATTGGTTAAAAAATATTCCATCTTCTAATTGTTTTATTTGTAATTCTAGGAAGAAGTTAAGTTCACCCATCATACACATCTCAAACTCATCATGCATGATTTTGGCAAATTTATCACACATGTCTTGACAAGTCGATCCAAATATAATGTCATCAACATATATTTGGACAATGATGAGATTTGGGTCTTTCCTTTTTGTGAAAAGAGTGTTATCTACCATTCCCATGGAATAATCATGTATAATAAGAAAAGCTTTTAATCGATGCATACCAAGCTTTGGGAGCTTGTTTGAGTCCATACAAAGCTTTCTTTAACTTATAAACATAATCAGGTTTTGCGAAGTCAATGAATCCTGGAGGTTGTGCCACATATACCTCCTCATTGATAAAACCGTTAAAGAATGCACTTTTCACATCCATTTGGAATAACCTAAAATCTAGGGCGCAAGCATAGGCAAGTAATATCCTAATTGATTCTAGTCTAGCTACGGGAGCATAAGTTTCGTTATAATCAATTCCTTCTTGTTGATTATAACCTTGGGTAACTAACCTAGCTTTATTCCTAGTAACTATTCCATTCTCGTCTAACTTATTCCTATATACCCATTTGGTTCCTATGATGGTCACATCCTTTGGATTTGGGACTAATTCCCAAACATCATTCGCCTTAAATTGATTTAATTCTTCTTGCATAGCTATAAGCCAACTTTCATCCTTTAAAGCCTCGCTAATATTCTTAGGTTCTATTGCTGAGAGGAAACAAAAGAAATTGTTTTTATCTTGGGCTTGTGACCGAAGGGTTCTTTGGTTAAGATGTCCTATTATATTATCTAATGGATGTGATCTAGATTCTTTAATATTAACAGTTTTGTTATTTTCTAAGTGAATGTCTTCATTATCATTTCCTATGGGTTTTGTTTTACTAACCTCAATAGCTTCATCTTCGACTAAATCATCATCTTCTAAAGGTAATGTTTTAGGAGGTGGTGGTGTTTCATCAAATGTCACATTTAGTGATTCCTCTACTTTCATGGAGTGTTTGTTAAGTATTATATATGCTTTGCTATTTTGTGAGTATCCTAAAAATATTCCTTCATATGATTTTGGGTCAAACTTAGTGAGATAGTCCTTAGTGTTTAAAATATAGCATTTACTTCCAAATACCTTAAAGTAGCTTAAGTTTGGTTTTCTACCTCTTAATAATTCATAAGGAGTTTTTCCTAGAATTCTTCTAATTGATACCCTATTTAAAATATAAGTTGATGTATCTACGGCGTGACACCAAAATTTTTGTGGGATGGATTGTTCATTTAACATAGTTCTACTCATTTCTTGTAGTGACCTATTTTTTCTTTCTACTACGCCATTTGATTGAGTAGTACGAGGAGCGGAGAAGTTGTGAGATATTCCATTTAACTCGCAATATTTTCCAAATTGTACTTCGTTATCAAATTCCCTACCATGGTCCGTCCTATTGGCAACTATTGAGCATCCTAATTTATTTTGAATCATTTTACTAAATATTTCGAATTTTTCAAAGGCTTGGGTCTTGTCACTTAAAAACCTAGTCTACGTGTATCGTGAGTAGTCATCTACTATCACTAAGGTATATTTGTTTCCTCCATAGCTCCGCACAGCGGATGGACCAAAAAGATCCATATGTAATAATTCTAGGCATCTAGTAGTGGATACTATATTCTTAGCTTTGTGACTAGCATGAGCTTGTTTTCCAATTTTACATGCATCACAAAAATGCTTGTCATATTTTAGATTAGGCAAATTTCTAACTAATTCCTTAGAGGCCAAAGATTGTATTTGTTGCATGTTAGCCTGTCCTAATCTCCTATGCCATAGTGTAGAGTTTTCATCTAGGGTCGTTAGGCATATCCTATCCTCAGGTTTGTTTCCTAGTTTCATAACATATATGCCACCTTTTCTAATTCCTCTACCTATAATTTTTCCATTCTTAACTATTTCGCTATCATCTTCAGTAAATGTGACTCTACATTTATTATCACATATTTGTCCTACACTAAGCAAGTTATATGTTAATTTATCTACATGCTCTATATTTTCAATAGTAAGTGAGTCTTGAGAGATCGTACCTTTGCCAATGATTTTTCCACGTAAGTCACTACCGAAAATAACGTTACCTCCATTTTATGCCTAGTATGTAGAGAATAGATTGCGATTCCCCGTCATGTGCCTCGAACATCCGCTATCTTTGATCCATTCGTCAGGTTCCAAGTCAATTCCTAAACATATTTCGTCGGTTTCTTTTGCCATAAAACACTTTTCGTCTCTTGGCTTTTCAACTTCTTCTTTGTCACTATCACTCCATGTTCCACTAACAAAGCACCTTGACTTTCATAACCCGGTGGCTTTAGACATTCGCCAATGAGATGGTTTGGACTTCCACATCTAAAGCACTTTCTCTTCCCGTAGTTGTCACTTCTATTCCTTTGGAATGCTTTTCTTTCGTCTCGTGATGATCTAGTGAATCTTCCTCGTCTCTTGAAGAACTTCTTGAATTCTCTTACGGCCATTGCATATTCTTTGTCTTCACTTTCGTCACTTGAATCATCATCATCACTAGGTTCCTTTTTGGCTTTTAGAGCAATGGATTTGGTTTGTTCTTTCTTGACTTTGACCGTTTTCGAATCTCTTCTTATGATTTCTTCATGAACCTTCAAGTTGCCAATTAGTTCATCTAGTGATAACGTCATCAAGTTCTTTGACTCTTCGATTGCCGTGACCTTAGCTCGCCATTTTGGATGCAATGCCCTAAGAAATTTCCTAACACAATTTTTACTAGAAAATGTCTCATCAAGTGCTTTTAAACTTGTGATGATAGTGTTAAACTTAGCAAAAGCATTATCAATTGATTCCTCTTCCGGAATCATAAATTGTTCATATTGTTGTACAAGAAGATCTATTTTATTATCTTTGACTTGGCTATTACCTTGGTGAGCAATTAGTAAAGAATCCCAAATTTCTTTGGCGGTTTTACACATAAAAATTCTTTCATATTCTTTGCATGGTAACGCATTGTAAATTACCATTTTAGCCTCATTATTTTTTGGTAATTTCTTTTTCAAATCATCATTGTGTTCTTCAAAAGATACAATTTCTTTCATTTTAGTTTCATCATTATATTGAATAGGAGGAAAATCACCAAAGGTAATAATATGCCAAAGATCAAGATCTTTTGAGTTCACATACGTTTCGAATCTATTTTTCCAATATAAAAATCCATCACTTTCAAATAGAGGTGGTCTTTGCATAGATTGCCCTTCTAAATATTTTTCAGATTCCATAGATCGTTACAAGTTTTAAAATACAATATATTTTAAAAATCTTGCTAGACGTGGCTCTTGATACCAATTGTGGAAAACTAGAAGGGGGGGTTGAATAGTTTTACGTCGTTTTTTAAAATGTTATAAAATTTTGTTTAAAAGTTTTCTTTGTTTTATAAAATATAGATTCGATGCTATATGAAATCAAGTCGTGCACAATATGAACAACACTAAGTATGTACGATAAAGCAATAATAACGTAAGTAAAGAAATAGATAAGGGTTGGAAAGATCGAACCGAGAGACAAGAGATTTTTAGTGGTTCGGCTACAAGGTCACCTTCCTTGCCCTACTCCACTCCCCGAGCACCTAACTCGAGAGTTTTCTTCACTATATCAACAAGCTCCCTTATGGCGGAGAAAACCTTACACACCAATTTACACACCACAATAACTTCACAACTTAATCACGACTTCTACACAACTAGTTAACACCTATTCACTACTTAATCACACCACTTTTTCACACCAATCTTCTACACACCAATCTTCTTCACACCTATTCTTCTACACACCAATCTTCTTCCTAACTTATCTTCTTCACAACTATTCTTCTAACCAATCACACTATATATCAACCTACAATATCTTCTAATAGATATTCACAACTATTCACACAATGAAATAATAACAATGATGATACACTAACAACTTAGATGTGGAGATCACAACAAGTTGTAATACTTCTTGTCTTGAGGGATAGAAGTATTCTTCTCTTGCACTTGATGGGATGATGTTTGGATCACTTTGAAACAAAGATTTAAGAATGTATGATCAAAGGATTTATAGATTGGAAATGGAGATCTAGAACAGAAAGTTTTGTAGTGCAAAAGGTGAGGAAAAAATCCAGGTTTAAGGTGGTATTTATAGGCAAAAGATTCTGACAGAGGAGCGTGGCCGGTCCCCTTAAATCAAGGCCGGTACCCTTAATTTTAAGGGGACCGCCCCTTATAATTAAGGGGGCCGCCCAGCTGAAACGGCCAGAATCTTTGTCTTTTAGTGGGGAAAATTTATTTGGTGAAAAACTAACTGATTTTGGTTAAAAATTTGAATTCATATATTTAGTATGAATAAAACATTTTTCTTTATTACCAAAAGTGTTTTTCAAAAATATATAATATGTTTATATGATTAAATAAACTTTGCATTAGTTAATTAAATACCCCTTTGATCATAAATTGCACTAAACACTTTGTTTATTCATACCTTAAGTGATTTGTTTGTAAAGAGAAGTATTAATCACTAAATACTTGTTTATGTCACAAATTTTAGTTCTATGAGTTTATATTTTGTGATAATTAAAACATAGAGATATTGAAAACATGTTAATAATGTTTTTAGGCATTATTTATGTCAACAGGTGTGAAGAAAAATTGGTGTAAAGTAGATTGATGTGAAGAAGTTGAGTAGAAGTTGTGACGAAGTTGTGGTATGTACATTGGTGTGTAAGGTTTTCTCCGCCATAAGGGAGCTTGTTGACATAGTGAAGAAAACTCTCGAGTTGGGTGCTCGGGGAGTAGAGTAGGGCAAGGAAGGTGTCCTTGTAGCCGAACCACTATAAATCTCTTGTCTCGCGGTTCGATCTTTCCATCTCTCTTTTATTTCTTTACTTACATTATTATTGCTATATCCTACATATTTATTGTTGTTCATATTGTGCAAGACTTGAAATCACATATTATCGAATCTAAATTTTTGAAAATAAAGAAAACATTCAAACAATCTTTTGTAACAAATTAAAAAGACGTAAAACTATTCAACCCCCCCCCCTTCTAGTTTTTCATAGTTTCATCTTTACTTCTTCCAGTCTATGATTTTTCCCCCCTAAATTGGCTATTTTATTGCACTATTTGATATGTTGTGTGTTGGAAGAAGCCTTCTGCTGTTTGTACGTCCCTAGTTCCGTTTTAACTGGGGAGAGGGTCACATGTGCTACGGCAACAGTATTTCCGGTTGGAAATAATCTTATACATGGAAAAAAAATGCAAAAGGGCCACATGAAGGTGTCAGTTATCAAAGTTGTTGAAATTCATAAATCTATGGAGTTACCCGTGCCGGACGATGAAATCGTAAATTTAGAATTTGCAGTGAATGGCTTTATCCAATGGCCAATCAATGCCATTGCTTGTTTTAAGGTATTGTATTTTTTTTAGATCTCAATTTGTGTCATAATGTAAACATTACTAACGTAAATAAAATGGAATATATAGGGATCATCTAAAGCCCTTGTTTCAAGAGTTTCAACCAAGCAAGTGATGCCTCAGCATAAAAAACAACCTTCCACAACGCATGGAAATGTAAAAGAGACCTTAAAAGAACCGAACAAGAAGGACAAACCAGCGGAAGAAACCACCAAGAACAAAAGTGCACCGGATAGGATTGCCGAACTTGCTAAACAAAAGGAGCGGGTAAGTCTATAACTCTTCTAGTTTTGTGTTTGCAACAATGGTGGAATAGGTTTAACTGATGATAGCTCTCCATTTATGGATTTGACTATTTATTAAAAACATATGATCTTGGTTTAAGTATTAAAATGCTAATAAAAAATAGCGATAATCTGAATTGTTGTTTTTTACTTCGTTAGATATGTGAAAAGTATTTTATAATGAAGTAAACCATGCATACTTTCTGCACATTAGTGGTTCTGCAGTTATATGGGTGTTTGGGACAGTGGATCTAGATACATGTATTGAATGTTTGACTCATTATATCGGCCTTAGGAGAATAGTCATGGTTTGGGTTCTAATGCCCTGTGTTAAGGGGGTGTTTGGATCCTGGTTTATCAGCAGATGGTAATTAGTACGTGTAGTTTTAACTTTATATGCAAACAATCTGTTAGATATGTGTTGTTTTTAGTGTCTTGCATTGTTTCAGCTGCACAAGTTATGACCAAGTTATGTGACCAGGTTATGACAGTATGTTGCTTAAATAATGTAACATTGGTTAGCTAAGTGCCATAGAATATTGTTGTCCTTAAATGGCTGTTCATGCATCTATATATGAGTTCTTGCTTAGTTCTTGTTGTGTATGAAATTGGAAAAAAAAACAAAGGTGCTTCTTTAGTCGAGAATTTTATATGTTAATGTGTTTTCTGTTTTGTGTGAATAATTGTGCAGTAGAGTTGTTGTCTTTTATTATATAAAGTTGTGCTTATTTCATAAAATAACATATCATATGAATAACATTATATGTGCAGGATGAAAAAGAGAAAGCTGAGAATAGAAAGAAGTTGATGGATCTGGAACATGATATACAATTGAATAAACCCAAGTCTGTGTTAGATGGCTACAACCGTTGGATGAGTCGGGGTGGATATTGTGCTGAGCCGTATGCTATTCGTGTTGACAAGGAGGTGTTCAAACAAGTTGATGAGTCATTCTTTGCAATTAATGCAATAGACATAGTTGAACTCTTGACGAATCAACAACTCGAGTGTGGCATCCTGACCCTTTTTGAAATGTAAGTGTATTTTTGTTTTGACTATGTAGCTAAAGGCATTGTTCTTTTTCACATAAATTTATGTTAATGTATTTTATATGCTTAATTAGGTTACTGTATCACCTTAAGGGACACTCCTCACTGAACGGGGTTGGTTTCTTGAACCCTGGGTTGATTACAGCAGATGCATGTCTGTTTGAAAAGTGGGCTACCCAAGATTACTTAACTCGAGCATTGGAGGGTTACGATTTTTATCTCGCACCGTATCTACAAGGGTACCATATGTTACCATCTTAATTTTGATTGCAATATTGTTCATATGGTTATTTTTCTTTTACTATAACATGTACACAAAATGCAGCTGTCACTATGTGCTCTTTATTATTTGCCCCAAACATGGAGTGGCATTTATTTTGAATTCTTCTAAAGTTTCAAGCAAGAATGAGGAAACGTATAGGCTCGTTGGACTTGTGGAGTCGTAAGAATTATCTTAAATTGTTTTAGATTTAACATTTGTTTCTATGAATTTTAACTTATAAACTGTTTGTTATTTCCTTTTTAGTGTCATTGGTGGTCTGAGGTGGGAATTCCCTGATGTAAATCGCCAGCCGTTTGATTGGGAGTGTGGCTTTTACGTGATGAAATGGATGCACGACTTTGTGCTAAAGTATCAAAACGACAATTTCCCCAACATAGTAAGTGTTTGTTAAATAATTTTGCAATGTGTTTATGTGATGAAATGGATGCATGACTTTGTGGCCGTTTGTTGTGTGTATGCCGATTTAGTGTGTTTCTGTTTATGTGGTCAGTTACGTTAACATATCAGATAGTACAATAAATTTTTTTGCAAAATTGTGTGTTTGGTACTACTGTACAAATATGTTGGGAATAAAATGCACAAAGTAAAGAGTCTGCCAGAAGAGCCTGCTGGTTGATAATTAAGCCTGCCTCTTCAGTTTTGCTGATGTTGAAGATATACTAACAGTAACTTCTGGGTAAAAAGGTACTGCTAGTTAAAGAAGGTCCTGCCAGTTTTCACGACAAGTTGTTATATTTTATTTAGAGATATTTAGTTGTATTATTAGTCTTTGCACAAAGTTATACGTTAAGTAGAAGTAGTACAGAAGTCTCAGTAGATATAATGGAGTGTTTTACCTTGAAAGGTGTAATATTAGGATAAGATAAACCTCTAATATATTATATTAAGCAACTTGACCACTTGTAATAAGGGCTCCTTATCCTATAAAAGGAACCCTTAAGACACCTTCTTAGACATCTTTTTCCCACAGCTTTCTCATCTTTCCCATGCATAACTTCCATATTTAAACCCTTTCATGTATCAAAGATTCAAGGTTACACTTGTAATCCTGGTGATAGTTTAGATCACCCGTATTATTTCATCAATAATATTGAATCGTTTTTGTGTTATTCATGTTGTGTTCATTCTCATTTACTTATTCACCACCTTTGTTCCTTTAGTGTGTTTTTGTAAATTCCGCGTGCTAACTCACATTCATTCATAAATATCCTAAACACATTACTGAGATTAACATCCCAAGTGTTTGCACAATTCAATAAGAGTCCTTCCACAAGTGGTATCAGAGCAAGGCTAATATTTACGACTTAAAAGAATAAAGCAAAAATGGATGTTGAGCACATTCAAACCAATGTGGCTGCAAAACTTCCATTACTCAAATAGAATAAGTTTGAGATGTGGAGACTAAGGGTTGAACAATACTTCCAAGTGCAAGACTACGCACTTTGGGAGATTATTGAAGAAGGAAACTCATTTAAACCAGTAACCACCACCTCCACAGTAAATGATGCACTTGTCACAACTGTGCAAGTAAACCCAATAACCGCTGAAGAAAAAATTCAAAAGAGAAATGATCTTAAAGCCAGGAGTATGCTTCTCATGTCTATTCCAAATGACTAACTTTTAATCTTTAACAAATACAAGTGTGCTAAAACCCTTTTTCAAGCTATTGTGGCTAGATTTGGTGGTAATGATGCCACCAAGAAAACCCAGAAAACACTTTTAAAACAACAGTTTGAAAACTTTTCAGCCACACCAAATGAGTCTTTGGACAGCATGTTCAATAGACTACAAAAGCTTTCTAGTCAGTTAGCCATTCCTGAAGTGATAATATCTCAAGAAGACTTAAACTCCAAATTCCTTAGAAGTCTACCCTCTGAATGGGCCATGCATGTCATGTCTGGAAAAACAAACCAGATATTGATTCCATGAGTCTCAATGATCTTTACAGCAACTTCAAAATAGTAGAGCATGAACTAAAGAATTGTACTAGTTCAAGCTCAGGAAATATGGCATTTATGTCATCACATGGTACTTCCAAGAAAGTTGATGAAGAAAAAGATGGTGGAGAAGAAGGTACTGCCAACACAAATTTTGGTACTGCCAGTACTTCCAGCAGTACCAAAACCATTTTAGATGAAACAATTGGTTGTGCTTTCCTAACATCACAACACAATGGTTCCACATTGACCTTTGAAGATCTTCAAGAGATCAGTGATGATGATCTTGAAGAAATGGACATAAAATGGCAGCTTTCACTTCTTGGCATGAGGGCTAAGAAATATTTGATGAGGACTGGAAAGAAGATTGTCATCAATGGCAATGAACCTGCTGGGTATGACAAGTCTAAAGTGGAGTGCTACAACTGCCACATGAAGGGTCACTACTCAAGAGAATGTAGAAGACCAAAGAAGCAGGGTGATAAGGGAAGAGGTTTTGAGAACAAGAACAGGGGAAACAATGAGAACAAGAGCAAGGAAGTGGACATCACTGAAACAAAAGCTATGGTAGCTATTGATGGGCTGGGTTTTGATTGGAGCTTTATGGGAGAAGAAAAGTCATCCTCAAATGAAATAGCTTTAATGGCTCTCTCCAATCCTGAGGTACAAATTACTAAATGTTCTGCTACTTGTGAAGTTTTTAAAGAACTAGAAATCTTAAGAAAACTTTACGATGAACTGAAAGTAGAAGAAAGAAAAACTCATCAAGACCTAGTTAATCATAAGTGTGGTATGTCCAAACTTGAAAAACAGATTGTCACAACTCGTAAATTCTGGTCTTTTCCCGAACTTTCAACATTTACTATTCATCAGTTACTATTCATCGATCACTATTCATCATTTTACTATTCATCTTTTTCGGAGTCAGTTTGTGATTCTGAGAAGCATTCACAAATTTTACTATTCATAAAACACTATTCACCACTGGAGAAAATTTGTCGTTTATGCGTGAGATGCATCATTTCTGTATACGTACGGTTATCTACCTAATAAACGTTATCCTATAAACTATTACTATGAATAATTGATCCGATAATCCCAACTATGGTCCTAACATATTTTTATACTCATAATAATAATATAAAAATTATATTATTAATTTACCCGGTGTTTTCAAATCAACTGTTACGTTTTCCGGTCGAAGCTTATAACTCCGTCGGTTTGCGATATTTCAACCCGATCATTATTTTAACTTCCGATTCTCATCAGGAATATTATTTTACAATTTTTACAACTTCATTATATTTTATTTTATCTCGTTACAATTTATTTTTAGTTAACTCGGTACCCGGTATCACCTAAAACTAATAATATCTACCTAAATCATACACCAAAAGTCAAGGTTTCTTGCAAAACTCTTCCACCCTTGCCCATTTACACGCCTCCCCCCCCCCACTTCAATCACTTACACACATTGAAAAATCTTACTTACCCATTTATTGTATGTACTAGTTGTCTTTGAAAAATAATGCAACTAATAGATATATTTTTCATTTACACTTTCATAATTCCAAAACAACTAGCAAAATATATCTCTCTTTCTCTCTTCTCACCATATTCTGCCAAGACAAGAACAACATCAAGAATCCATCATTTTTCCAAGATCAAGTCATTTTCTAGTTCCTTTAGTGATCCTTGTTTGAGTTTTGAAATAAAAACTCAAGGTTTCTTAGGTTTTACTCATCCAAGCTCATTAATCTTTCTAAGTAAGTTGTCAAACTCTTTTCCATAATTTCTTCATGTTATTTTTATGATCATATGATTTCCATTCAAGATCTACATGCATATGTTAGTTATACCACTCATTTATATATATATATATATATATATATATATATATATATATATATATATATATATATATATATATATATATATATATATATATCTCTTTTGATCCCTAGAAATAGATCCTTGTTAGATCCACTTGATTTATGATGTTTAGGAACCCATGACACCCTAAGAAGGTGTATGGTAAGATTAGACTAGATTTGTGGTGATTGAAAGTGGTTTGGTTGAAGTTGGAACTAGATTGGAACACTAGAAATGACTTTTGAAACAATATATATACCTACTGTCCATATTTTTAAAACATGGGAAAATCAGTAGATGATGGGTAATTTTTTACCAAAGATTTAGAAAATACTTTCAAAAACGAAGCCGTGGGCGAAAGAACGGATTAAAACGAGCTTATAACGAAGGAGATATGATTTTTGTAAATTTAACGACAAAAACTATTTTTCTGAAAAACTGCATGCTGTTTGACAGTTTTCGACGGGCAAATAGACGCGTTAAATGTAACCTAGTGGAGCCGAGCTATCGAAAATATATTAGTATATACTAAAACGAATCCGTGGATATAAAGAACGAGTAAAATGAGCTTAAAACGACCAAGTTATACACGTTTTAAAGTCGTCAAACTATATATATATATAGTCACTACTAGAAAAATAATATAACTACGTACTAAATAATATATTTTCTACATTCTCATTCAATGAGTTTATTTTTAACTAACGAAGTACGTACGACTCAAGGTTTATTACGCGATTACTAGACATTATTTTAAGGTTATCAATATGAGGAATATAACGCTAACATTTTTATACGATATATTACGACAAGTTCTATACTTCTATGTTTGGACTTATCTTTCCTAAGTATGGAAACTATTTTACTATGACAATAACAAGTATTACCAAGTCACGAGTGGTATAGGTATCATGTGCATGTGCATTCATTACATCACGTCAAGATCTAAAGTAGATCGTTATTATTCATATTAGGTTGCGGATAGTGTTCGCTCCTTGTTGTCCTTATCATTTCGCATCTTTGTATCTTCACTCCAGGTGAGTCATAGCCCCACTTTTACTCTTTTTATACTTGTTTTAACTCTTTGGGGGAGATACATGTTCAACTACTTTCTTACTTGTACAAATACTTTCTTGATACTAAAAACATTTATACTTGATTGTCTTATACTTGATTACATTTATACTTGAGTTCATACATACGTGATTGTGCTTTACTTAACTGTGTTATACTAAACTGTGAATGTGTATTCTTGAGCAACTGATACTTTGGGAAATGGCACCCAGTAATCATACATACATACATACTTCCAGTGGCTCCAGATTAAGTTGCTGGATGACTACTGAGACTGCCAGTGGCTCCAGATTAAGTTGTTGGATGACTACTGAGACTTCCAATGGCTCCAGATTAAGTTGCTGGATGACCATTGAGACTTCTAGTGGCTCCAAATTAAGTTGTTGGATGTCCATTAGCTAATTGCTTAACTGTTGTGATGAACTTATACATGTCTAATCTTACTATATATATATATATTAGCAGTGGGTTGTGAACACACAGGTTACAAGTTTCTTATGGCGGGACTTGTAACTGAGTGGATTTACGATGCCTTTGCTGTGTGACCATCTTTCTATAAACTTTATTTGTTAAACAAACTCTATGAACTCACCAACCTCGTGTTGACACTTTAGCATGTATCTTCAGGTATTAAGCAATGGCATGCTACAGGAGGTTTTGGCAGGGCATGGCATGGTCATAGAAGACTCTGATATTCATTTGGGGACCGTTTTAAATTATTTTAAGGGCCTACTTCCGCACTACTTTTAACGATGTAAATTCAATATTTTTGATTTAACTATTTTATTCTAAATGATTGAAGTGAAAACCATTTTTGAACTAGTATTGTAATACCAATTGAGTTACACCCCAGCTACACGTATGCTTCCGCTGGACCCGACTTTGGGGGTGTGACAGATTGGTATCAGAGCTTTGGCTATAGCGAATTAGGTGTTTTTAAAACCTAGACTATAGCTACTTTTACGAAAAACTTAACCCTATGACCGTCACATGCCTGCCTGCCAAGATGATGCCTCACTTGTGGTTTGTTGCTGACTTAGGTGATGAGATTTGCTTCTCATTATCTGATATATTATATTCATTTATCCTAGTTGATTTCTATAATTGTCTTCCCTATTAGTATGCTTACATAACTTATGCGCCTCATGTTACGCCTTCTCCTTGCATAGTTTCATCATTTGACCTCGAGTTTGGTCACCTGCCTTAGTCTTTCTGAACGTCTTGGTATTTGTGAAGGACATAGTATTAGTATAACTGAGCTGAGTATTCCAAAATTTATGGAACCTCGGTGGAATATAGACTAGTCACCTATATTCAACCCGGGATAGTGGGACATAGGCTGACTACCTATATCCGACTCAGAAATGAATTTTGTAACACTGAGAATGGTTATAATAAAATTCTGTCTGGATTGAATCCTCAACTCAATTTCCAAATGTTTCATTATGTGTGTGTATACCCTCGTTGTCAGAACGCTTATATTTTCCATCACCTCGTGAACCGCCGCCTGGAAGCAAGTCAACTGGTTATTTCATCTCATGAATCTTCACCTATATAACACTTCAGAGACCAACATTAACTGAAATTCGGGACGAAGTTCCTTTAAGGGGTAGAGACTGTCACAACTCGTAAATTCTGGTCTTTTCCCGAACTTTCAACATTTACTATTCATCAGTTACTATCCATCGATCACTATTCATCATTTTACTATTTATCTTTTTCGGAGTCAGTTTGTGATTCTGAGAAGCGTTCACAAATTTTACTATTCATAAAACACTATTCACCTCTGGAGAAAATTTGTCGTTTATGCGTGAGATGCATCATTTCTGTATACGTACGGTTATCTACCTAATAAACGTTATCCTATAAACTATTACTATGAATAATTGATCCGATAATCCCAACTATGGTCCTAACATATTTTTATACTCATAATAATAATATAAAAATTATATTATTAATTTACCCGATGTTTTCAAATCAACTGTTACGTTTTCCGGTCGAAGCTTATAACTCCGTCGGTTTGCGATATTTCAACCCGATCATTATTTTAACTTCCGATTCTCATTAGGAATATTATTTTACAATTTTTACAACTTCATTATATTTTATTTTATCTCGTTACAATTTATTTTTAGTTAACTCGGTACCCGGTATCACCTAAAACTAATAATATATACCTAAATCATACACCAAAAGTCAAGGTTTCTTGCAAAACTCTTCCACCCTTGCCCATTTACACGCCTCCCCCCCCCCCCCTTCAATCACTTACACACATTGAAAAATCTTACTTACCCATTTATTTTATGTACTAGTTGTCTTTGAAAAATAATGCAACTAATAGATATATTTTTCATTTACACTTTCATACTTCCAAAACAACTAGCAAAATATATCTCTCTTTCTCTCTTCTCACAATATTCAGCCAAGACAATAACAACATCAAGAATCCATCATTTTTCCAAGATCAAGTCATTTTCTAGTTCCTTTAGTGATCCTTGTTTGAGTTATGAAATAAAAAGTCAAGGTTTCATAGGTTTTACTCATCCAAGCTCATTAATCTTTCTAAGTAAGTTGTCAAACTCTTTTCCATAATTTCTTCATGTTATTTTTATGATCATATGATTTCCATTCAAGATCTACATACATATGTTAGTTATACCACTCATTTATATATATATATATATATATATATATATATATATATATATATATATATATATATATATATATATATATATATATAACTTTTGATCCCTAGAAATAGATCCTTGTTAGATCCACTGATTTATGATGTTTAGGAACCCATGACACCCTAAGAACGTGTATGGTAAGATTAGACTAGATTTGTGGTGATTGAAAGTGGTTTGGTTGAAGTTGGAACTAGATTGGAACACTAGAAATGACTTTTGAAATAATATATATACCTACTGTCCATATTTTTAAAATGTGGGAAAATCAGTAGATGATGGGTAATTTTTGACCAAAGATTTAGAAAATACTTCCAAAAACGAAGCCGTGGGAAAAAGAACGGATTAAAACGAGCTTATAACGAAGGAGATATGATTTTTGTAAATTTAACGACGAAAACTATTTTTCTGAAAAACTGCATGCTGTTTGACAGTTTTTGACGGGCAAATAGACGCGTTAAACGTAACCTAGTGGAGCCGAACTATCGAAAATATATTAGTATATACTAAAACGAATCCGTGGATATAAAGAACGAGTAAAATGAGCTTAAAACGACCAAGTTATACACGTTTTAAAGTCGTCAAACTATATATATATATAGTCACTACTAGAAAAATAATATAACTACGTACTAAATAATATATTTTCTAGATTCTCATTCAAGGAGTTTATTTTTAACTAACGAAGTACGTACGACTCAAGGTTTATTACGCGATTACTAGACATTATTTTAAGGTTATCAATACGAGGAATATAACGCTAACATTTTTATACGATATATTACGACAAGTTCTATACTTCTATGTTTGGACTTATCTTTCCTAAGTATGGAAACTATTTTACTATGACAATAACAAGTATTACCAATTCACGAGTGGTATAGGTATCATGTGCATGTGCATTCATTACATCACGTCAAGATCTAAAGTAGATCGTTATTATTCATATTAGGTTGCGGATAGTGTTCGCTCCTTGTTGTCCTTATCATTTCGCATCTTTGTATCTTCACTCCAGGTGAGTCATAGCCCCACTTTTACTCTTTTTATACTTGTTTTAACTCTTTGGGGGAGATACATGCTCAACTACTTGCTTACTTGTACAAATACTTTCTTGATACTCAAAACATTTATACTTGATTGTCTTATACTTGATTACATTTATACTTGAGTTCATACATACGTGATTGTGCTATACTTAACTGTGTTATACTAAACTGTGAATGTGTATTCTTGAGCAACTGATACTTTGGGAAATGGCACCCAGTAATCATACATACATACATACTTCCAGTGGCTCCAGATTAAGTTGCTGGATGACTATTGAGACTGCCAGTGGCTCCTGATTAAGTTGCTGGATGACTACTGAGACTTCCAATGGCTCTAGATTAAGTTGCTGGATGACCATTGAGACTTCTAGTGGCTCCAAATTAAGTTGTTGGATGTCCATTAGCTAATTGCTTAACTGTTGTGATGAACTTATACATGTCTAATCTTACTATATATATATATATATATATATATATATATATATATATATATATATATATATATATTAGCAGTGGGTTGTGAACACACAGGTTACAAGTTTCTTATGGCGAGACTTGTAACTGAGTGGATTTACGATGCCTTTGCTGTGTGACCATCTTTCTTTAAACTTTATTTGTTAAACAAACTCTATGAACTCACCAACCTCGTGTTGACACTTTAGCATGTATCTTCAGGTATTAAGCAATGGCACGCTACAGGAGGTTTTGGCAGGGCATGTCATGGTCATAGAAGACTCTGATATTCATTTGGGGACCGTTTTAAATTATTTTAAGGGCCTACTTCCGCACTACTTTTAACGATGTAAATTCAATATTTTTGAATTAACTATTTTATTCTAAATGATTGAAGTGAAAACCATTTTTGAACTAGTGTTGTAATACCAATTGAGTTACACCCCAGCTACACGTATGCTTCCGCTGGACCCGACTTTGGGGGTGTGACAGATTGGTATCAGAGCTTTGGCTATAGCGAACTAAGTGTTTTTAAAACCTAGACTATAGCTACTTTTACGAAAAACTTAACCCTATGACCGTCACGTGCCTGCCTACCAGGATGATGCCTCACTTGTGGTTTGTTGCTGACTTAGGTGATGAGATTTGCGTCTCATTATCTGATATATTATATTCATTTATCCTAGTTGATTTCTATAATTGTCTTCCCTATTAGTATGCTTACATAACTTATGCGCCTCATGTTACGCCTTCTCCTTGCATAGTTTCATCATTTGACCTTGAGTTTGGTCACCTGCCTTAGTCTTTCTGAACGTCTTGGTATTTGTGAAGGACATAGTATTAGTATAACTGAGCTGAGTATTCCAAAATTTATGGAACCTCGGTGGAATATAGACTAGTCACCTATATTCAACCCGGGATAGTGGGACATAGGCTGACTACCTATATCCGACTCAGAAATAAATTTTGTAACACTGAGAATGGTTATAATAAAATTCTGTCTGGATTGAATCCGCAACTCAATTTCCAAATGTTTCATTATGTGTGTGTATACCCTCGTTGTCAGAACGCTTATATTTTCCATCACCTCGTGAACCGCCGCCTGGAAGCACGTCAACTGGTCATTTCATCTCATGAATCTTCACCTATATAACACTTCAGAGACCAACATTAACTGAACTTCGGGACGAAGTTCCTTTAAGGGGTAGAGACTGTCACAACTCGTAAATTCTGGTCTTTTCCCGAACTTTCAACATTTATTATTCATCGGTTACTATTCGTCGATCACTATTCATCATTTTACTATTCATCTTTTTCGGAGTCAGTTTGTGATTCTGAGAAGCGTTCACAAATTTTACTATTCATAAAACACTATTCACCTCTGGAGAAAATTTGTCGTTTATGCGTGAGATGCATCATTTCTGTATACGTACGGTTATCTACCTAATAAACGTTATCCTATAAACTATTACTATGAATAATTGATCCGATAATCCCAACTATGGTCCTAACATATTTTTATACTCATAATAATAATATAAAAATTATATTATTAATTTACCCGGTGTTTTCAAATCAACTGTTACGTTTTCCGGTCGAAGCTTATAACTCCGTCGGTTTGCGATATTTCAACCCGATCATTATTTTAACTTCCGATTCTCATCAGGAATATTATTTTACAATTTTTACAACTTCATTATATTTTATTTTATCTCGTTACAATTTATTTTTAGTTAACTCGGTACCCGGTATCACCTAAAACTAATAATATCTACCTAAATCATACACCAAAAGTCAAGGTTTCTTGCAAAACTCTTCCACCTTTGCCCATTTACACGCCTCCCCCCCCCCCTTCAATTACTTACACATATTGAAAAATCTTACTTACCCATTTATTGTATGTACTAGTTGTCTTTGAAAAATAATGCAACTAAAAGATATATTTTTCATTTACACTTTCATAATTCCAAAACAACTAGCAAAATATATCTCTCTTTCTCTCTTCTCACCATATTCAGCCAAGACAAGAACAACATCAAGAATCCATCATTTTTCCAAGATCAAGTCATTTTCTAGTTCCTTTAGTGATCCTTGTTTGAGTTTTGAAATAAAAACTCAAGGTTTCTTAGGTTTTACTCATCCAAGCTCATTAATCTTTCTAAGTAAGTTGTCAAACTCTTTTCCATAATTTCTTCATGTTATTTTTATGATCATATGATTTCCATTCAAGATCTACATGCATATGTTAGTTATACCACTCATTTATATATATATATATATATATATATATATATATATATATATATATATATATATATATATATATATATATATATAACTTTTAATCCCTAGAAATAGATCCTTGTTAGATCCTTGTTTGATCCACTTGATTTATGATGTTTAGGAACCCATGACACCCTAAGAAGGTGTATAGTAAGATTAGACTAGATTTGTGGTGATTGAAAGTGGTTTGGTTGAAGTTGGAACTAGATTGGAACACTAGAAATGACTTTTGAAACAATATATATACCTACTGTCCATATTTTTTAAATGTGGGAAAATCAGTAGATGATGGGTAATTTTTGACCAAAGATTTTGAAAATACTTTCAAAAACGAAGCCGTGGGCGAAAGAACGGATTAAAACGAGCTTATAACGAAGGAGATATGATTTTTGTAAATTTAACGACGAAAACTATTTTTCTGAAAAACTGCATGCTGTTTGACAGTTTTCGACGGGCAAATAGACGCGTTAAACGTAACCTAGTGGAGCCGAGCTATCGAAAATATATTAGTATATACTAAAACGAATCCGTGGATATAAAGAACGAGTAAAATGAGCTTAAAACGACCAAGTTATACACGTTTTAAAGTCGTCAAACTATATATATATATAGTCACTACTAGAAAAATAATATAACTACGTACTAAATAATATATTTTCTAGATTCTCATTCAAGGAGTTTATTTTTAACTAACGAAGTACGTACGACTCAAGGTTTATTACGCGATTACTAGACATTATTTTAAGGTTATCAATACGAGGAATATAACGCTAACATTTTTATACGATATATTACGACAAGTTCTATACTTCTATGTTTGGACTTATCTTTCCTAAGTATGGAAACTATTTTACTATGACAATAACAAGTATTACCAAGTCACGAGTGGTATAGGTATCATGTGCATGTGCATTCATTACATCACGTCAAGATCTAAAGTAGATCGTTATTATTCATATTAGGTTGCGGATAGTGTTCGCTCCTTGTTGTCCTTATCATTTCGCATCTTTGTATCTTCACCCCAGGTGAGTCATAGCCCCACTTTTACTCTTTTTATACTTGTTTTAACTCTCTGGGGGAGATACATGCCCAACTACTTGCTTACTTGTACAAATACTTTCTTGATACTCAAAACATTTATACTTGATTGTCTTATACTTGATTACATTTATACTTGAGTTCATACATACGTGATTGTGCTATACTTAACTGTGTTATACTAAACTGTGAAGGTGTATTCTTGAGCAACTGATACTTTGGGAAATGGCACCCAGTAATCATACATACATACATACTTCCAGTGGCTCCAGATTAAGTTGCCGGATGACTACTGAGACTGCCAGTGGCTCCAGATTAAGTTGCTAGATGACTACTGAGACTTCCAATGGCTCCAGATTAAGTTGCTGGATGACCATTGAGACTTCTAGTGGCTCCAAATTAAGTTGTTGGATGTCCATTAGCTAATTGCTTAACTGTTGTGATGAACTTATACATGTCTAATCTTATTATATATATATATATATATATATATATATATATATATATATATATATATATATATATATATATATATATATATATATATTAGCAGTGGGTTGTGAACACACAGGTTACAAGTTTCTTATGGCGGGACTTGTAACTGAGTGGATTTACGATGCCTTTGCTGTGTGACCATCTTTCTATAAACTTTATTTGTTAAACAAACTCTATGAACTCACCAACCTCGTGTTGACACTTTAGCATGTATCTTCAGGTACTAAGCAATGGCACGCTACAGGAGGTTTTGGCAGGGCATGGCATGGTCATAGAAGACTCTGATATTCATTTGGGGACCGTTTTAAATTATTTTAAGGGCCTACTTCCGCACTACTTTTAACGATGTAAATTCAATATTTTTGATTTAACTATTTTATTCTAAATGATGAAGTGAAAACCATTTTTGAACTAGTGTTGTAATACCAATTGAGTTACACCCCAGCTTCACGTATGCTTCCGCTGGACCCGACTTTGGGGGTGTGACACAGATAATTCACTTTAGAGAAAATGAACTCACCTTTTCTGACACAAAAGCTATTCTTGAAAAACAGATAATTCACTTTAGAGAAAATGAACTCACCTTTTCTGACACAAAAGCTGTTCTTAATAGAGATGATGAGTGCTCAAACACTCATCATTTTTTGTCCTTGGAAAATCAAAATGTGTCAAAAAATAGTCCTTGGAATGAAAGATTGGTGAAATGGCAATTTTAGTCCCCCGAGGTTTGGAAATTTCCAAATTTGGTCCCCGAGAAATTTTGAAAAATGAAAATGGCAAAAAAATGGTTGAAATATTGGTGATTGGCAGGTTTGGTCCTTATGGTTACTTTTGGAAAATGACAAAATCAGTCCCTAACTTTTGGTATATTACAAACTTGGTCCTTGTTGCTTAGAAATACCACACCAAACGGACCTTTTGTATTATTATTACCCAACAACAAAAGCCCACCCATCCACCTTATTACTACAAGCCTGATCCATGAACCCCCCTAGCCCAATCACCTTACCAGCCCACACACCACTAATATACTCCCCCTTTTAATAAATAAGCTCGGTCAAACCCAAAGTTTGACCATCCCTAACCTCCCAACACACCCCCTCAAAACCAGGGAAACTTTCCCCCCTCCTCCATGCTCCTTCCATCAAACCCAACCTTCTCATTAATAGTATCACCAACCCAACCAACCTTTTCCCCCCTCCAATCAATTCCCACACCAAACACCACTACTCTGCCAAATCCTTTTTTTCCCGTCAAAGAAGTTTTGAAAGGCTGAGATCAAAAGAAGCTTATCCAACGGTCAGAGCAAAGTGGGGAGGTCTCAAAACCCTACTTGGGTCCCTATAAAAAGAAAGTGATACAGCAGTTGAGGAGTAGTAGGATTTTTAGTTATAAAATAGCTTTTAGTGTAATTTAGTTTAATAATTAGTGTAATCTTTATTTTTTTAGTTTAATTTCCAGTCCTGTAAACTTTTAAACTCAGTTTAATACCATTTTAAGTTTTCTCTAATCATCTTGCAGTATTTACTTTTTTTTTAGCTTATCAACTACTTATCTGCCTTTAGCTGATCAATGTGCTTAATGGTTGTTAGATGTGCTTATTTCAATCACTTATTGCTTAGAATGTAATATGTAGCTTAATTATCTCATTAAAATTTAGTTCTCATCAAGATTGAATGCAACTGTCTCATAATCAGCTTATATAGCTTATTTGTGTTTGCTTAGTAGAGATTGCTTATTGTTGAACATTTTCTGTCTAAATAATCATCATATAGCTGATAGAGTCCTTGTCCATCACTGTTGAGGCTTAATTAGCCTTTGTTGTTTGAAATTTGTTCATCAGCCTTCACTAAAGGGGTGTTTGGGTAATGATTGATTGTTGTGTTATGGTTGTTGTTTTAGTATTAAGGGAGCACTAGTAGCTTACTTTAGGTTATTTAAGGTCGCTAGAAGGTCCAAATCTTGTCTTGGTTGGCAGTAAGTCAAAATCACATACATCTTTCAATTGCAGTCCACTGTTGAGTGTTTTAGGGTTCTTAATCATTTTCTTAGCTGTTAAACTTGTTGTTATTGCTTAAAGTAGTCTTTGTATAACTTACTATAACATTCTTAGTTAATTTGAGGTAATCAAAAGACATTAAAGTCAAAGATTTAAGTTTCATTAAAAAGTCAATGTGCATGATGTTCAGATTTTTACAAAAGTTCAAGTAATTTTATTGATTTTTGTGTTCGCTTTCTGGAAGTGAAACTTGTTCCTACTCAAAACCTCCTAGCTCTTCTCCATAATCCCAATTAGCTTGTATTTTTATTATTTTTCTAGTGTGTCTTAGCTAGCTCCAAAGTAAGTTGCAGGGCAATGTTATGCCCTGCTACACAGATAACCAGTCTACACCCCTACTTCCATGCTTTCCCCTGGCCTACATAGTGGGCCCCACAATGAGCTTATTGGCTTTTTGAGAAGCCAATAAGCTCATCTTCAAGTCCCTGGGCTTATCTTAGGGATTGCACCTCATTTGCTAGGGCTGCCATACCCCTCACGCTTGTCCCTCTTTCTAAGTAAGTATTGGTTTTGGTGTTGCTTAACTTGGCTTATCAGCTTATCCAGGGGACCATTCTAGTTTTCTAGCTTATTACATGTTCCTTTAGCTTGTTTGATCCTAAATTCACCCTTGGTTCTCAGCTCAAAGCTTATTTCAAGCTTATAGCTTAGACAGTTGACCAAAGTCAACTGTCTAAGAAATAAGCACTTGTTGTGCTTATTTCTGAGTTCCACAAAGTTTGTTTTTACAAAACGTTTCGATATTTAGGTGTCAAACAAGTTTCCAAAAAGAAAATCCAGAAAAGTAAAATTAATTTCAAGTGATAGTTTCTATTTAATTTTATTTAAATTTTCATTTTCATTTTTAAATTTTTATTAAGTACTTAGCTTTTTTATATTTTTTTTAATTTCCTTTTAAGTTAAAGTAATTTTAATAATTTTCTCAGATTTTTATTTTATCATTTAGTATTTATTAGAATTAATCTTAGTTTAATTAATAATTAATTAATAATTAAGTTTTAAATAGCATAACTAGTTTTTATAAAGTAAGACCTAGTTTTTATATTTTTCCTAGGTTTTATATAATATAATATAATTTTAGGAATTTTTCTAGAATTTTTACTGTTCATTTGCTATTTTTTATAATTTAAATAGTTTAATTAGGTAATTAATGTTTAATTAGTAATTAATTAATTTAAAAACCACAAAAAGACAAAAATACTTATTTTTAATTTTAAAATTAGTTTTTAGTTATTTTATAATTTGAGAAATTTTATTTTCACCATTTTAGTATTTAATTAATATTGTATTATATTTAAGTTGTTTAAATATTAATAATTAAGTATTAAACGATTTTCAGATTAGTGAATCGGGATATACATCCATTGTATATTTACCCACCCTTGTTCATATTATCTTCTTATTTTCATAATAAGAACAAAACCGTTCCCGAAAACATTTTAAACTTAGTTTTCAACAAACACAAAAACACAAAAATATTTTCTTTCTCAGATTGTACAAAATGTTTATCCAAAAATCCAAAAACATTCTCCTTTACCCTTTCACATCTTTGATTCTTCATCCCTACCCCTCTATACACATTTGATTCTTTCTATGTTTCATCCACACTTTCTGGTTTGCCAATGGTGTGGTAATCCTCATAATGGTGGCAATTGCCCCAGTTGTGGCATGGTAGAATCAAGAAACGGGTCTGTCTATAACCCAGATCCCTATTCCTATCATGACACCACTGATTCATTCCATCAGTTACCACACCATGATACTCAGCAGTTTTACTGTTGTGAGTACCGTGGTGGTTCACACTACAGTTATGATTGTCAATCAGGAAACACGCTTGTCTATGAGCAGTTTTGTCACACCCCCAAAATCGGGTCCAGCGGAAGCATACATGCAGCTGGGGTGTAACTAAATCGGTATCACAACATAAGTAAAAAAAATGGTTTTCACTTCAATTATATAGAATAAAATAGTTAAGTCATAAATGTTAAATTTACATTTTAAAAGTAGTGCGGAAGTAGGCCCTTAAAATGGTTTAAAAGGGTCCCCAAATGAATAATCAGAGTCTTCTATGACAATGCCATACCCTGCCAAAACCTCCTGTAGCGTGCCATTGCTTAATACCTGAAAATACATGCTAAAGTGTCAACACGAGGTTGGTGT
Organism: Artemisia argyi; assembly: GCA_030686995.1. Classification (NCBI taxonomy): domain Eukaryota; kingdom Viridiplantae; phylum Streptophyta; class Magnoliopsida; order Asterales; family Asteraceae; genus Artemisia; species Artemisia argyi. The sequence continues at coordinate 132,470,261 of CM060677.1, forward strand.
GTTCATAGAGTTAGTTTAACAAATAATGCCTATAGAGAAATGATCGCCCAACAAAGGCATTGTAAATCCACTCAGTTGCAAGTCCCGCCATAAGAGACTTGTAACCTGTGTGTTTACAACCCACTGCCCAATATGTTAAAGTCTACGTGAACAAAAGTAATACTAGCATCCAAATTCCCAGATAAATATAGCAAAACGGCTATATAATTAATTCAGTCAACGAGGTTATATAAACAATGCTGACAATGTCGTCAGATAAATAATGCTGACAATGTCGCCAGATAAATAATACTGACAATGAGGCCAGATAAATAATGTTGACAATGTCGCCAGATAAATAATACTGACAATGAGGTCATATAAAATAAGTAATAATGTTTAAGAGACAAGTCACATGAAATACAGGTAATCAAGCATACCAATGAAATGTAGGTAATCAACCAGGTAAAGCAAGGAATGCTTTTAAGTAAAACGAGCATGTATTCTCCCCCAAAGAGTTTGCAAAATAATTAAAAAGTAGGGGCTATGACTCACCTGGAGCGATAGCTACGATGACAAAAGTGGATACACTGAAATGAGGCACGATCTCTAACCGCAACCTAATATGAGTAAGAACGATCTACTTTAGATCATGACGTGATGAAGTGAATGCACATCCACATGATGCCTATACCACTCGTAACTTGGAAATACTAGTTATTGTCAAAGTATAATAGTTTCCATACTTAGGAAAATAAGTCCAAATATAGAAATATATAACTTGTCGTAGTATATCGTATAAAAATATTAGTGTTATATTCCTCGTCTAGAAAACCCTTAAAAAAATGTCTAGTAGTAGCGTAATAAACCTTGAGTCGTACGTACTTCGTTAGTTAAAAATAAACTCCTTGAATAAGAAATCTAGAAAATATCTCATTTAGTACGTAGTTATATTATTTTCTAGTAGTGACTATATATATATATATAGTTTTGACGATTTTAAAACTAGTATAACTTGGTCGTTTTAAGCTCATTTTACTCGTTCTTTATATCCACGAATTCGTTTTAGTAAATACTAATACATTTTCAATAGCTCAGCTCCTCTAGGTTACATTTAACGCCTCTATTTGCCCATCGAAAACTGTCAAACAGCATGCAGTTTTTCAGAAAATAGTTTTCGTCGTTAAATTCGGAAAATCATATCTCCTTCGTTATTAACTCGTTTTAATCCGTTCTTTCGCCCACGGCTTCGTTTTTGAAAGTATTTTCTAAATTTTTGTTCAAAAATATCCCCTGAGTTACTGAGTTTCCCACGTTTTCAAAATAAGGAAAGTAGGTATTTATATAGTTTCAAAAATCATTTTCCTAGTTTCAAACTTGTTTCAACTTCAACCAAACCACTTTCAATCACCACAAAACTAGTCTAATCCTACCATACACCTTCTTAGGGTGTCATGGGTTCCTAAACATCAAAAATCAAGTGGATCTAGCAAGGATCTAACTATAAACTATTTCTATGGCTCAAAAGTTAGATATGTATAAAATGGAGTGGTATAAATAACATATGCATGTAGATCTTGTATAGAAATCATATGATCATCAAAATAACATGAAGAAATTATGGAAAAGTGTTTAACAACTTACTTAGAAAGATTTATGAGTTTGGATGAGTAAAACCTAAGAAACCTTGAGTTTTTATCACAAAACTCAAACAAGGATCATTAAAGAAACTAGATTAACACTTGATCTTGGAAAAATTATGGGTTCTTCTTGTTCTTCTTGTTTAGGCCGATCACCACACCAAAGGAAAGAAAAGAGAGAAAGTAAAGAGAGTTTACTTGTAGTTTTTGTGAAATGGGGATGAGAATGAATATGATAAGTATAAGTAAAAATCTATAAAGTGTGTAGGGAACAAGATCCACAAATCTAGGAAATAAAAAGGGGGGGGGGGGGGCGGCAATTTATGAGAAAAGAAAGAAAACTTGGTCATTTGTAAGATAGTTGGTGTAGTGGTGTAAGATTTTGAGTTTATTAGTTGTTTTAAGTAATACCGGGTACCGAGTTAACTAAAAATAAATTTTAACGGAGTTAACCGTCACCTAATAAAGTCATAAAAATTGTAAAATAATATTCCTGATGAGAATCGGAAGTTAAAATAATGATCGGGTTGAAATATCGCAAAACGACGGAGTTATAGGCTTCGATCGGAAAACGTAGCAATTGATTTGAAAACACCGGGTAAATTAATATTATAATTTTTATATTATTAAAATGAATATAAAAATATATTTGGATCATAGTCGGGAGTGTCGGACGTGTTAGTCACATTATTGGTCGTTTGTTAACGTTTATTTAGAAATAATTATACGTAAAAGTTAATTATACCAAAAGTACTAATTTAAATATCCTACGAGTGGAATAGTATGCAAGTGACATAATGATGATACGCAGACTATTTCTAGTCTATATGAGATGTCCCAAATGATAATGCATGAATTCGCACCCGAACCAATACGGTTACGCGAATTTGAATACTCGCAAACTAAATTTACGATGAAATGAGTAATGCACGTGAATAGTGAAATTTCTCTCGGAAATGAATAGTGTCAAGTGAATAGTAAAATTTCTGAACGCTTCTCAGAATATCAAATTGACCTCGAAAACGATGAATAGTAAATGATGAATAGTAACTTGTGAATAGTAAATTGTCGAGGTTTGGAAAATGACCGAAAATTACGAGTTGTGACAGTCTTCCCTTCTAACAGGAACTTCGTCCCGAAGTTCAGTTTGTGTTGGTCTCTAGAGTGGTATTGGTGAAAAGATGATGATATTTGAAAATTCCAGCGAACTTTCACGATAGTAATTCGACTTTGCTTCAACCGTTCGACCCAACAGTCCATGATTTCTATTGGTTCTTACAAATTTTACGTTTGTCTTTGGGTTGGATTCCTTTCCAAATGGGATTATGATTGACTATTCTGAAAGTCATTTCCTGGGATTTGCATAGGAGAAACATAGTTGTGTAATCCGGCTGTTCTTTAACAAGGCTCAAGTCTGACGGCCACTAGGCCTACTCTGTCTGAACTATTAAGTGGTCCAGTGTATATCAGTTTTAACTTTCCAAATTTTTCCGAATAATATCATGCCTTTCCTAGGCAGAACTTTCAACATGATCTGGCTACCAACTTGAAGTTTTAATGGTTTACAACTTGTAGAATTTGTAATTGATTCTTGACTTGTAGAAAATTTCTGGTTATTTCATGAATGCTTACTGGACTAATGAGTTGGGCTTTTCTAAATTTTGATCCATCCTTGGATGTTGGCACTTCGACCATAGAGTGCTTCAAATGGGGTAGTCTCTAAGCTCGTGTGGTAACTATGGTTATAAAGGAATCTGATTTATGGCAAATGGTCAGTCCAACCATTTCTAGAGTCAATCACTCATGCTCTGAGCATATCTCTCTATGTTTGAGTCGTTCTCTGATCCTGACTGATGAGGCGAAAAATGATCCGTTTTTAGGGGGTCATTTAAGCCCGAATCCGAATTTATTTGATCAAATATTGCCCTAAATCATTCCTTTTGTGATTTTAGGTGTTTGGAGAGTGAATTCTGGAAAAGAGGCTATTTTGGACGTTTTTGGAGCATAAAGTGAAGAAAACAACAAAGTACCAAATCCAAGCTGGAATTACAAGGTGACGGCGTCAAAGATTTACTCTTGACGGCGTCAGAAAGGATGAATATTTTACCGAAGGTTGTGAAGGCGTCAGATGAAGAGATGACGGCGTCAAAATGACCAAGATTAATTTACCGAGGGTGGTGACGGCGTCACATAGGCCGTCACGATTGGATCTAGGGCGTCCGAGGAAGTATATGGCGGCGAGTTGACGGCGTCAGATTTTACTCTTGACGCCGTCAGGACGATTTTCCTATATATAGTTTTCTAGTTTTTTCATTAAAGAAAGAGAAGTTTTGGTGAAACCCTAAAGACGATTTTGGTGCCTGTTTTACAGGTTTTTCAAGGGTTCCAAACCCTTGAGACCTTGCATTGTAATTGAGATAAGTATACTCTTAATTCAATCAATATGTCTATGTGTTGGTTGTCTATCTTTTGTTCTTATCTTAATTCTACTATGCTAGGCTAAATTTCCTTTGTGTTTGCTTAGATCTAATGAAACCTAGATGTTGATTATGTGTTGATTACTTGTCTATTCTTGTTTTGAATGAATGATATTATATGTTAGGCTTAAGAAAACTGGCAGATCTCCAAATGGTAACATGCTTGAACGTCTTAAGAAACATGAACCGAGGCGTACTAGGTCTTTATTGGTTGTATTTAATGCATGAGCCACTGTTTACAATCCCTATAGTTGTGCTGGGTCATGGTGTAGGAGGAGATAAGAGCTCATAGAGTTGGGGAGTTATGTATGCCACTCCACGAATGGTATTAAGGAATACAACCCGTCATTCATACAAGTGTAACAAGTAATTAACATGTAAAAGATATCTAGGGAGTAATGAAGTCTAAGTAAACACAATTTCTCCAACCACTGCTCACAACCTTAGTTTAATATTAGTTTAATTTCATTTTCATTAGTTAATTAGTTATAAAGTAGTTTTTTGGGTTAGTTGATTAGCAACTAATTCCGCCCACTCCTTCAAAACCCGAGATTTTACTTGCTTTCATAAAATATAAAAACACAAAAAATAATCATCTTCCATCTCTAGAACTATTAATTAGGCTTTCTAATCCTAGCGACACTATTCCTAAGCTGAACGATCAATCCCCCGGTACTTGTCACTATACAATACTACAACGATCAGGTACACTGCCTGGTGGGGGTTGTAAGCCTCGCGAGATCCCTCGAGAGGTAAAGCAAGGTGCGATTCCCACGCATCAAGTTTTTGGCGCCGCAGCCTGGGGAATAGTTATTGTCTAGGTTAGGATTTCTTTTTATTAGGTCTACTTGCTAGATTCCTTTCTAGTAAGATTTTATTTTTATTTTCTAGGTTTTCTTTAGTCTATCTTTTTCTTTGTGTGTTTGTTCGTAATTTCCATTGACTCTTCCGTTCACCATTATGGAGTACGCGAATCCACCATACCACCAACCAAAAAGGCCATTCTACCCTGTTGACATCTCGAATTTCAAACAATATCGAGATGAACCCATATATGATGCATGGACTCGTTTTAAAATTTTACTTCGAAAATTCCCTCATCATAGTTTCTCTTTATCATCCCTAACCGAAACCTTTTACTATCGTGTCAGCCAATGTGACCAAATGCGCATCGATGATTTTGCCGATGGGGGCCCTAGGGAATTAAATGATGAAGAAGCGTGGGATACCATAGAAAACTGTGCCCAATATTATTATTGAGTAGACAACCCAACAAACAACATCACAAATCAATCAAAAACAAGTTTCATGGAGCAAACAGGAAGTTTGTTGGGGGATGAATATACTCATGTTGAGATACCTAGTTGGATGGCACCTAATATCATAGTACAAAACAAACATATAGGTAATCTAGGTACAATGGAGGATGAGGTGGATAATCCAAGCCCACAAAGTACCCCACAAGTCCTACCATCATTTGAGGCACATACACCGCCCGTGACTTACCCGGAGGAAGTAGAAGAGACTATAGGAACCCCAATTGAGGTAGAACCCTTGGACCAAGCACCACTAGAGGATATAGGTTTGAACACTTGTAGTGATAACCTTACTCCTAGTTCTAGGGAAGTTCCTAGTTTTGATGAACCGGAGCCTCAACCAAAACCATTACCTAACCTTCCATCCTTGGATGAAGATTTTGGAATTGAAATAGGTCCCGATCCACCCATCAAACCATGTAGTCCGGGTAGTTTTACGTTGAAGGTAGTAGACCCCAAGCCTTGTAGAGAAGAAGCCAACATAGGAGTGGACCATGACCTTACATACTTACATCACCCATTTATGATTGATCACAAGAAACATTATGGGTTTAAACCGGGTTTATTAGGTCAAGATGGATTCCCAACTAGGAGTCTCTCGAAATTGATAGAAGATGATCCCTTTCTAAGAGAAAATCTTAATTCACCCACTAACCCAATTGAATTAGGTAAGGCTATGATGATAGGATCCCGCACCTTTGAGCATATAATTCATCCACCAATCTTTCCTCACGTGGCATACTTCCACCAAGATGGTGTGTATCGCTACTACCACCCGCACTTAATCCTAAGTGTAGGGAAAACCTCACATTTATCCGTGAAATAAGGGTAGAGTCAGGCTCGTGACTCGAACAAAAACAAGCGCTTCTTGGGAGGCAACCCATGTTTTGTGTGTTTTTATTTGTTTGTTTGTTTGATTTTATTTGTCTCCGTATGCATGTTTTATTTTTATTGTTTGTGGCTCATGTTTCAAGGTAAATTGTGAAAATACTTTATTTTGTTTTTAACTTCGTCTTAATTGCATATAAAGGTATTTTGCAAAAGATAAGTGTAAGGGAGATCCAAATTTATTTATAAGAACGAAATTGAGCATGAACCACAACAATATTAAATGGACATGTGTATTAGTACTTGTTAGAGTCAAATGCTTGTATCGAGTCGTAATGATGTTTTGCAGGATTTTCCAGGAAGTAGGACAAAGTTTTTTCAGAAATTTTCCGGAAACTTAACATAAAGATTTCTGCAGGTCCATTCTGACGGCGTCAGGCAATTGCTCTTGACGGCGTCAGGAGTTAAAAATCTGGAAATTTTACCGGTTTTGTTTTTCTAACGGAGTCTTATGGTTTTTGTGAATTATTAAGTTTTATAATCTCCAGGAAATCTGCAAACTTCATTCCACAAGCATTATATCTTACTTTGTTTTCTAGGATTTAGTAACTTATATAGGATGCCGCCGATTTTACGCGAGGTTGCCTTGTCTACTTTTGTCAGGATTTACAGGTTATTTGAGACAAGAAGATGATTTATATTCTGGAAGGGAAGCTTTGATTGTTCATTTTCTTGGAGGAAGATTTAACCTGGCCAACTAAAATCCATACCGAGCGAATCAGGGGAGTATTTGATTTCATTCTCTTTACTTTTTAACTTTTACATTCTTTACTTGAACATTGGGGACAATGTTCATCTTAAGTGTAAGGGGAGGGTAAAAAGATGATACCTTACATATGCACTTTCGCTTGAGTTTGTTTTGTTTGATAGTAGATGAGTAATAAAACTATGAGAAATACTTGTTAGTGTAATTTTAGCGCCAAATTTAAAATTTTTTACAACATTTAGGAGTGAAACTTTAGCCATAGCAAGCGTCTCATGGATAGGAGGTTGTATGACTAGCACATAACCGTATATTCAGAAAAATTTTCCACCCAAAAATGTGAGGTTCGCCTTTAGATTTGATAGGAAAAGCATTCATTATTGGTGCTTATGAGTGTACCGGTAGCATTTAGATTCTAGAACTTGCGTTAGTGATGCATCCCGAGACCGCTAGTGAGACTACATTCGTGTAGTAGGATTTACTACATGATAAGAGGCATTAGGATCACCCTTGTGTTGAACCCGTATTACGATTACTTGACCATTTAAGTCATATTACTTGGCTAGTTAAGTCAACTAATTTTTCCCACACCCTTAGCGTTGTACTCATTTTTAGTACACGATACCCCTAGTACACCCCTCCGAGCCTATCTTTTCGTTTCTAACTTTAAGCATCTTACTTAAAGGAAGAATTTGTTACACCCCACTTAAATGTACACCCAAATCGCCTTAGCCTTCCGTGTATGCGCTCATTTTTAGTGCATTATTGTTATTTGTTAAACCCTAAGTTAACTTTCTAATTGATTACATGGTTGCTAAGTCGAGTCATATCCTTGTACATATTGTTTTGGGACGATTGGGACTCATGGGTAAGTACTTATTTTATGGAGTAATGGGGAAGAACAACACTTATTACCCCCATATGTACGTTAATTTTAAAAGTGCTCCAAGTGTTTTGATTTTCTTAATTCGAGTCATTAGAATAGTTTAATGTAAAGTATGTAAAGATTCAAGTGTAAGGGGAATGCTCAAACCCCTATGATGTATTATTTTGGATGGTAGGGTAAGAGTGTATGAAAAAAAAAAAAAAAAAAAAAAAAAAAAAAAAAAAAAAAAAATCGAAAAAATCAAGAAAAAGAAAAAAAAATAGAAAAGAAAGAGAGAAAAAACATACGGACTACCATCCCGTTTTCATTCTATGTTCATTTTATGTTTTTAGTTATTTTTCATTTATTAGCTTAAGTCGAGTCTAGTCTTGGCTTAGCAACGCCATCTTGTACATGTAATTAACTAAGATTGTTAACTCGCCACCAGTAAAATCCCCTTTATCCAACAAAACCGTGTAATTCATATCCCTACACCTAACGTTATAACCCTTTAAAAAGACCTCTTTGATAGTTTATCCTAGGTGCTTACGCCATGTGGTGGAGGTTTGATCCTTTCCCAAGCCTATGGTAATCTATTTTGCTATGACAGGTAGTGAGAGATATCTTCCATTTCCATAATGTTATATTACTTTATTACACCCGAGAGATGTGAGTATCTAAACACTATTTGTGAGGTGCTTGTGTATGATCTTCGTGCTTGTCTATTGGTCTTTAGTGGAACGATTATTTGTTGTAATTACTTTTATATTAGTGTTAAATGACCCCTAACTTGTCTTTTGAGTAGAATAAAAGCTCATTTGCTTGAGGACAAGCAAATCTCAAGTGTAAGGGTATATGATGAGGCGAAAAATGATCCGTTTTTAGGGGGTCATTTAAGCCCGAATCCGAATTTATTTGATCAAATATTGCCCTAAATCGTTCCTTTTGTGATTTTAGGTGTTTGGAGAGTGAATTCTGGAAAAGAGGCTATTTTAGACGTTTTTGGAGCATAAAGTGAAGAAAACAACAAAGTACCAAATCCAAGCTGGAATTACAAGGTGACGGCGTCAAAGATTTACTCTTGACGGCGTCAGAAAGGATGAATATTTTACCGAAGGTTGTGAAGGCGTCAGATGAAGAGATGACGGCGTCAAAATGACCAAGATTAATTTACCGAGGGTGGTGACGGCGTCACATAGGCCGTCACGATTGGATCTAGGGCGTCCGAGGAAGTATATGGCGGCGAGTTGACGGCGTCAGATTTTACTCTTGACGCCGTCAGGACGATTTTCCTATATATAGTTTTCTAGTTTTTTCATTAAAGAAAGAGAAGTTTTGGTGAAACCCTAAAGACGATTTTGGTGCCTGTTTTACAGGTTTTTCAAGGGTTCCAAACCCTTGAGACCTTGCATTGTAATTGAGATAAGTATACTCTTAATTCAATCAATATGTCTATGTGTTGGTTGTCTATCTTTTGTTCTTATCTTAATTCTACTATGCTAGGCTAAATTTCCTTTGTGTTTGCTTAGATCTAATGAAACCTAGATGTTGATTATGTGTTGATTACTTGTCTATTCTTGTTTTGAATGAATGATATTATATGTTAGGCTTAAGAAAACTGGTAGATCTCCAAATGGTAACATGCTTGAACGTCTTAAGAAACATGAACCGAGGCGTACTAGGTCTTTATTGGTTGTATTTAATGCATGAGCCACTGTTTACAATCCCTATAGTTGTGCTGGGTCATGGTGTAGGAGGAGATAAGAGCTCATAGAGTTGGGGAGTTATGTATGCCACTCCACGAATGGTATTAAGGAATACAACCCGTCATTCATACAAGTGTAACAAGTAATTAACATGTAAAAGATATCTAGGGAGTAATGAAGTCTAAGTAAACACAATTTCTCCAACCACTGCTCACAACCTTAGTTTAATATTAGTTTAATTTCATTTTCATTAGTTAATTAGTTATAAAGTAGTTTTTTGGGTTAGTTGATTAGCAACTAATTCCGCCCACTCCTTCAAAACCCGAGATTTTACTTGCTTTCATAAAATATAAAAACACAAAAAATAATCATCTTCCATCTCTAGAACTATTAATTAGGCTTTCTAATCCTAGCGACACTATTCCTAAGCTGAACGATCAATCCCCCGGTACTTGTCACTATACTATACTACAACGATCAGGTACACTGCCTGGTGGGGGTTGTAAGCCTCGCGAGATCCCTCGAGAGGTAAAGCAAGGTGCGATTCCCACGCATCACTGACCATTGGTCTGTAGATGATAGGTGGTGTAGTTCCAAAGGAATCTTAATGAAATCGCTAGGAATTTACGGTGATAAAAGATAGAATATTCATTAGATCGGAATTCGTTACTAGTACATGAAACTTATACGATAGAACGTAGAATTAAACACAAAAGAAATACAACACAAGAGAGTTTAGTCTTTAGTTTATTTTTAAGGTAGAAGTTCTTGGTTCTTGAACATTGTTTTCGTCCTCAGCGTTGTTGATGTGTGGACCATTTCCTCATCCGATGACCTAGGCTCTCCCACGAGCCGTTCCACCTTGGTTCCTTTTCTCTAGGTTTCCTTGTTTTGGGCATTCATTCCTGTAATGGCCTATTTCTCCACAGCCAAAACATGTCACTGAGGGTTTCTGATCTCCGGTAATGATTGGAAATTTGCATTCCCAAGTCGCATGACCAACCTTCTTACAGTTGCCACATGGATTAAGACAAGGTCCATGGTTATGATGATTCTGACACTTGTTGCATTTAGGTAGAGTACTCTGGTAACCTTTCTTTTTACTTGGCTTCACAACGTAGGCCCTAACCACTTCATGTTGTTTGTTTGACTGCCATACTTGATCGTCTCCTTGGTTGTCATCCCTTTTCCTCTTGTTTTCGTTGTTGTTGTTGACAATAGTTTCTTGCTTCATCACTTGAGCCATAAGCTTTTGAGACATTCTGATAGCTTCCTCCAGCGTGTCTGATTTAGAAGCAATTACGTTCCCACTTATGCTGCACGGTAGTCCACCGATGAAATTTTCTAGCAGCTTTTCGTTATCTGGAACCATAGTTGGACATAGCACAGCCAACTCCTGAAACCTTCGGATATATGCCTCGATATCATTACCTGCTGTCACTAGCTTATAAAACTCTATTTCCAACCTCTGCACCTCAGTACGAGGGTGAAACTTATCAGTCATCAATTTCTTGAATTGCTCCCAGGTGAGCTTGTAGGCATTTTCCATACCCATCGGTTGAGCATAAGAATTCCACCATGACATAGCTTCATCCAAAAGCATACCAGTAGCGAATTTTACCTTGCTGCCATCAGGACAGTTGCACATGAGGAACACATTCTCAATCTTTTTGAACCAGCGAATCAAAGCAACTGCTCCTTCAGTGCCCTTAAACTTGATGGGATCACTAACCTTAAAATTCTTCCAAGTACATTCGCGCTTATTATCAAATTGCCCATTTGTCCCTGTCTGTAAAGCGGCCTCAGCAGCCCTTGCAGCTACCTCAGCTCTCTCGATCTCTAGAGCTTCGGCGATACTATCCTTAACCAATTTCCGAATAGCAACAGGTGTCATAGTTGGAGTAGCTTTAACTTTCCTTGGCGGCATAGCTCTTCAAAACGAGAAAAGAAGGGTGAGACATAATTAAGACGTTTCCTAGTAGTAGATGTTCGAGAGTGGATTATCATAGAATGAAAGGTTGATGTTGCGATATAACGAGTTGACGTGGCTCGAGTGGTTTTGTGATATCCTGAGATTTCTGTTGGGTTTTAAATGATCATAATGTACCTAGGGATCCTCTTTATATATGATATGGAAAGTCTTTCTTAGGGAGGTCATTGATAATATCCACTTATCAATATTGGGAGTAATGAGTGATGAGTGACATAGGAATTTATAGAGTGTCACCTAATTCCTTATATATACATATGGGGATGGGGAAAGGAAATGATAGTGATGGTAAGAAGGGAAAAGACTGTGACAAGTGCGACAAAACGAGATTGTGATAAAAGAAAATGTAAGTGCATTGTGTATAAATATGAAGATTCATGAGATGAAATGGCCAGTTAACCTGCTTACAATCGGTGGTTCACGAAGTGATGAAAAATATGAATGTTCCGACAACGAGAGTGTATACACACACACACAAATGAAACATTTGGAAATTGAGTAAATGATTCAATCCAGACAAAATTTTATTATAACCATTCTCAGTGTTACAAAATTCATTTCTGAGTCGGATATAGGTAGTCAGCCTATGTCCCACTATCCCGGGTTGAATATAGGTGACTAGTCTATATTCCACCGAGGTTCCATAAATTTTGAAATACTCAGCTCAGTTATACTAAGACTATGTCCTTCACAAATACCAAGACGTAAAGAAAGACTAAGGCAGGTGACCAAACTCGAGGTCAAATGATGAAACTATGCAAGGAGAAACATAACAGGGTGACATATATGATACGTGAGCATGCTTATATGAAAGACAATAATAGTAATCAACTAGAATAAATGAATATAATATACCAGATAATGAGACACAAATCTCATCACCTAAGTCAGCAACAAACCACAAGTGAGGCTTCAGCTTGGCAGGCAGGCACGTGACGGTCATAGGGTTAAGTTTTTCGTAAAAATAGCTATAGTCTAGGTTTTAAAAACACTTAGTTCGCTATAGCCAAAGCTCTGGTACCAATCTGTCACACCCCCAAAATCGGGTCCAGCGGAAGCATACATGCAGCTGGGGTGTAACTAAATCGGTATCACAACATAAGTAAAAAAAATGGTTTTCACTTCAATTATATAGAATAAAATAGTTAAGTCATAAATGTTAAATTTACATTTTAAAAGTAGTGCGGAAGTAGGCCCTTAAAATGGTTTAAAACGGTCCCCAAATGAATAATCAGAGTCTTCTATGAACATGCCATGCCCTGCCAAAACCTCCTGTAGCGTGCCATTGCTTAATACCTGAAAATACATGCTAAAGTGTCAACACGAGGTTGGTGAGTTCATAGAGTTAGTTTAACAAATAATGCCTATAGAGAAATGATCGCCCAGCAAAGGCATTGTAAATCCACTCAGTTGCAAGTCCCGCCATAAGAGACTTGTAACCTGTGTGTTTACAACCCACTGCCCAATATGTTAAAGTCTACGTGAACAAAATTAATACTAGCATCCAAATTCCCAGATAAATATAGCAAAACGGCTATATAATTAATTCAGTCAACGAGGTTATATAAACAATGCTGACAATGTCGTCAGATAAATAATGCTGACAATGTCGCCAGATAAATAATACTGACAATGAGGCCAGATAAATAATGCTGACAATGTTGCCAGATAAATAATACTGACAATGAGGTCATATAAAATAAGTAATAATGTTTAAGAGACAAGTCACATGAAATACAGGTAATCAAGCATACCAATGAAATGTAGGTAATCAACCAGGTAAAGCAAGGAATGCTTTTAAGTAAAACGAGCATGTATTCTCCCCCAAAGAGTTTGCAAAATAATTAAAAAGTAGGGGCTATGACTCACCTGGAGCGATAGCTACGATGACAAAAGTGGATACACTGAAATGAGGCACGATCTCTAACAGCAACCTAATATGAGTAAGAACGATCTACTTTAGATCATGAGGTGATGAAGTGAATGCACATGCACATGATGCCTATACCACTCGTAACTTGGAAATACTAGTTATTGTCAAAGTATAATAGTTTCCATACTTAGGAAAATAAGTCCAAATATAGAAGTATATAACTTGTCGTAGTATATCGTATAAAAATGTTAGTGTTATATTCCTCGTCTAGAAAACCCTTAAAAAAAATGTCTAGTAGTAGCGTAATAAACCTTGAGTCGTACGTACTTCGTTAGTTAAAAATAAACTCCTTGAATAAGAAATCTAGAAAATATCTCATTTAGTACGTAGTTATATTATTTTCTAGTAGTGACTATATATATATATAGTTTTGACGATTTTAAAACGTGTATAACTTGGTCGTTTTAAGCTCATTTTACTCGTTCTTTATATCCACGAATTCGTTTTAGTATATACTAATACATTTTCAATTGCTCGGCTCCTCTAGGTTACGTTTAACGCCTCTATTTGTCCGTCGAAAACTGTCAAACAGCATGCAGTTTTTCAGAAAATAGTTTTCGTCGTTAAATTCGGAAAATCATATCTCCTTCGTTATTAACTCGTTTTAATCCGTTCTTTCGCCCACGGCTTCGTTTTTGAAAGTATTTTCTAAATCTTTGTTCAAAAATATCCCCTGAGTTACTGAGTTTCCCACGTTTTCAAAATAAGGACAGTAGGTATTTATATAGTTTCAAAAATCATTTTCCTAGTTTCAAACTTGTTTCAACTTCAACCAAACCACTTTCAATCACCACAAAACTAGTCTAATCCTACAATACACCTTCTTAGGGTGTCATGGGTTCCTAAACATCAAAAATCAAGTGGATCTAGCAAGGATCTAACTATAAACTATTTCTATGGCTCAAAAGTTAGATATGTATAAAATGGAGTGGTATAAATAACATATGCATGTAGATCTTGTATAGAAATCATATGATCATCAAAATAACATGAAGAAATTATGGAAAAGTGTTTAACAACTTACTTAGAAAGATTTATGAGTTTGGATGAGTAAAACCTAAGAAACCTTGAGTTTTTATCACAAAACTCAAACAAGGATCATTAAAGAAACTAGATTAACACTTGATCTTGGAAAAATTATGGGTTCTTCTTGTTCTTCTTGTTTAGGCCGATCACCACACCAAAGGAAAGAAAAGAGAGAAAGTAAAGAGAGTTTACTTGTAGTTTTTGTGAAATGAGGATGAGAATGAATATGATAAGTATAAGTAAAAATCTATAAAGTGTGTAGGGAACAAGATCCACAAATCTAGGAAATAAAAAGGGGGGGGGGGGCGGCAATTTATGAGAAAAGAAAGAAAACTTGGTCATTTGTAAGATAGTTGGTGTAGTGGTGTAAGATTTTGAGTTTATTAGTTGTTTTAGGTAATACCGGGTACCGAGTTAACTAAAAATAAATTTTAACGGAGTTAACCGTGACCTAATAAAGTCATAAAAATTGTAAAATAATATTCCTGATGAGAATCGGAAGTTAAAATAATGATCGGGTTGAAATATCGCAAAACGACGGAGTTATAGGCTTCGACCGGAAAACGTAGCAATTGATTTGAAAACACCGGGTAAATTAATATTATAATTTTTATATTATTAAAATGAATATAAAAATATATTTGGATCATAGTCGGGAGTGTCGAACGTGTTAGTCACATTATTGGTCGTTTGTTAACGTTTATTTAGAAATAATTATACGTAAAAGTTAATTATACCAAAAGTACTAATTTAAATATCCTACGAGTGGAATAGTATGCAAGTGACATAATGATGATACGCAGACTATTTCTAGTCTATATGAGATGTCCCAAATGATAATGCATGAATTCACACCCGAACCAATACGGTTACGCGAATTTGAATACTCGTAAACTAAATTTACGATGAAATGAGTAATGCACGTGAATAGTGAAATTTCTCTCGGAAATGAATAGTGTCAAGTGAATAGTAAAATTTCTGAACGCTTCTCAGAATATCAAATTGACCTCGAAAACGATGAATAGTGATCGATGAATAGTAAATGATGAATAGTAACTTGTGAATAGTAAATTGTCGAGGTTTGGAAAATGACCGAAAATTACGAGTTGTGACAAGTTTCCTGATAACAATTATAACTTTAGCACATACGACTCACAGCCACTTCAGTTTTACTGTTGTGATCACTGTGGAGGTCCACACTTCAACTCCGATTGTCAAACAAGGAACCCGTTTCCTTGTAACACTTTTGACACATCGTATTATGACGAACCTCCATCTCCACCAATTCCTCAAAGTCTTCTCATTGATCTTCTGGATTTAGTGAAAGATTTGAGAGGAATCACACATACCCCAGATAATCCAAACCAAAAATCGACGGAAGAATTGTTAGCTGAAGAACAGGTTGCTAAGATAAATTCCCAAGATGCTTATGAAACCTCTATTAGGGAATCAATTGCAAAAGAAAAAGCAGCCAGATCTAGCTCTCGATTTCGTTTCATTCCTGATGACAGTGATGATGAGGATACACTTGATATCCTTGGATTTTATAAAGATTCATCAGGTTCATCAGATGAGATTCCATCAGTTGAGATTCCATCTCAACCCACTCTTATCACACCCGAGGTTCCCACTCACTCTCTGAACATGGGGGACGAGCATCTTGACACTGTTCTTGATAAGGAATCGGACGAATTCATAAAGTCTAGTGTTGTGAACCTTGTTCCAATCCCAAGAGAGTCACAGGGAATTCTTGATCATTTGTGTGATATTCCTCCTCCTCTTGTCTTCCCGAATGATGATGTTCAGATGTTCTCCGATACTACTGATGACGATTCGTTATCTTGTGGAGACATTGTTTTTATGGAAGAATTACCTTCTAAGCTAGTTAGCTTAGAAGAAGAGAATGTTGAGATTGACACTGAAATCAAGTATGAAGCACTTCGTGCAACATTATTGAATGTCGATCTCCTCATTTCTAAAATCGAGGCTTTCAAAATGAAACCTATTTCATCTCCTATCCCGATTAAGGATAGTGACATTTTCTCCGATGATCCTATTCCGGAGTTTGAAGCCTTTACCTTTGATCATATGGGAGAGAAGATTAGTGGCAGTATCACTTCTCATTCTCATAATTCTCTCCCCGAGTATGATTCATTCACCTTTGAGGAGTTCTCCGGTGAACTCACTCATATCATACCTCCACCGGAGTATGATAACTTCCACTTTGATCTAGACAAAGTTGATCTTTGTTTTCTGGAGGGAAATATTCTCAACCTTGAGAATTTGATTGATATCAAAATCCCAACCCTCCCACCCATAATATGTCTAGATCATACGCGCTTAAATGATGAGATTCATGATACACCAATCATGAATTCTCTTTCTGATGATGATGAATCAATCTTGATTGTCATCAAGATCTTTCTTCCTTTCTTCACCTTCCGGGTGACTTCTCCTGTTCTTCATTCCTTCGGGAATGAAGACACTATTTTTGACCCCGGCATCACTGCTTATAGTTTATACTATTTTACGCCTGGGTCTGTATATCTCATCAGTGTGGAACTTTCACGTGCTTCAAATGTTTGTCCAAACATCTTGAATGAAAGTCCGATTGAGATTGTTTGTTCCACATCATGCTTCCCCAAGGGCAATTGAATTCGGGGTCGAGTCAAGCTAGCGACTCGGTAAACAAAAACAGTAGCATGCTTATAGGGTTTTTACCCTAAGTGTGGGGGAGTCACCCACACTATGGTTACTTATGAAGTGAAAATACAAAATGGTGTTTTCCACGTTTAGCTTGTAATGTTGCCCTTTTACGTTCAAAATGTCGGCATAATAGCCGGGACTTTGAATATTGAGGACAATATTCATGCTAAGTGTGGGGGGTATTCGCTATTCTAGCGAATTTTATCACATTTTACTATATAATACCCCTGTTTTTAGCCAAAATTTCAAAAATTTTTTCAAAAATTTTTCACTGGTGCTTCAAAATTTTTGTGGTAATCAGTCCGCCAGGTCTAACCGACAAAGGGATTGGCTAATCCAGGAGCAAACGACTCTTGGTAAAGATATATCAAATCCGTTTATGGCTTGCAATTTGCCCAAAATTGTATGGTACCTCAACTCGCCATATCCCATAAAGCGAATGAGTTGGCTAGCCCGCAAGATTATGGCTTGTGGTAAAGGCAGTGGAAAATCCATAATTGGTAATCAGCTCACCAATATGTTGACTTGTCCATCAAGAGTTGGCGAGTCCAGAAGCAAATGGCTTTTGGTAAAGACAAATCAAATCCGTTGACAACTGGTGGTTTGCTCAAAATCACACGGTTATCAGGTGTGCCACAGTTCTTACACATGGCTACTCCAGAAGTGATGGCTTTTGGTAAAGAGTTTAAAATCCTTCAAGTTTTCAAAACAGTTTATTGCTAGGGACTAGCAATAGTTTAGTGTGGGGGATTGATGAGTGCTCAAACACTCATCATTTTTGGTCAAATCTGAACTGCAAAACATACAAAAACACTCAGAAGTGCATCAAAATAATAAAAAATATTTCAAAATTGTGTTTTATATGTTTTAGATGCAAAAAAAGCAAAAACAGATGAAAAATGTACAAAGTTTGCAAAATTGGCAGTTTCAGTCCCCCAACTTTCATAAAAAGTCAGATTTAGTCCTTGAGCACTTATTTGGAAAGAAAAGTCACCAAAGGTCCTTTTGAAATTATAAGTTGTCATATTTAGTCCTTTGGTGAAAAATTCTAAAAGTTTTGAGAATTTACAATTTTGGTCCCTGGAGTTTTAGTAATTGACAGATTTGGTCCCTGGCGGGGTATTTTTGAAAGGAAAATCATTTTTTGTCCTTGGAAAATCAAAATGTGTAAAAAAACAGTCCTTGGAATGAAAGATTGGTGAAATGGCAATTTTAGTCCCCCGAGGTTTGGAAATTTACAAATTTGGTCCCCGGGAAATCTTCAAAAATGAAAATGGCAAAAAAAAATGGTTTTTGAAATATTGGTGATTGGCAGGTTTGATCCTTATGGTTACTTTTGGAAAATGACAAAATCAGTCCCTAACTTTTGGTATATTACAAACTTGGTCCTTGTTGCTTAGAAATACCACACCAAACGGACCTTTTGTATTATTATTACCCAACAACAAAAGCCCACCCATCCACCTTATTACTCCAAGCCCGATCCATGAACCCCCCTAGCCCAATCACCTTACCAGCCCACACACCACTAATATATTCCCCCTTTTAATAAATAAGCTTGGTCAAACCCAAAGTTTGACCATCCCTAACCTCCCAACACACCCCCTCAAAATCAGGGAAACTTTCCCCCCTCCTCCATGCTCCTTACACCAAACCCAACCTTCTCATTAATACTATCACCAACCCAACCAACCTTTTCCCCCCACCAATCAATTCCCACACCAAACACCACTACTCTGCCAAATCCTTTTTTCCCGCCAAAGAAGTTTTGAAAGGCTGAGATCAAAAGAAGCTTATCCAACGGTCAGAACAAAGTGGGAAGGTCTCAAAACCCTACTTGGGTCCCTATAAAAAGAAAGTGATGCAGCAGTTGAGGAGTAGTAGGATTTTTAGTTATTAAATAGCTTTTAGTGTAATTTAGTTTAATAATTAGTGTAATCTTTATTTTTTAGTTTAATTTCCAGTCCTGTAAACTTTTAAACTCAGTTTAATACCATTTTAAGTTTTCTCTAATCATCTTGTAGTATTTACTTTTTTTTAGCTTATCAACTACTTATCTGCCTTTAGCTGATCAATGTGCTTAATGGTTGTTTAGATGTGCTTATTTCAATCACTTATTACTTAGAATGTAATATGTAGCTTAATTATCTCATTAAAATTTAGTTCTCATCAAGATTGAATGCAACTGTCTCATAATCAGCTTATATAGCTTATTTGTGTTTGCTTAGTAGAGATTGCTTATTGTTGAACATTTTCTGTCTAAATAATCATCATATAGCTGATAGAGTCCTTGTCCATCACTGTTGAGGCTTAATTAGCCTTTGTTGTTTGAAATTTGTTCATCAGCCTTCACTAAAGGGGTGTTTGGGTAATGATTGATTGCTGTGTTATGGTTGTTGTTTTAGTATTAAGGGAGCACTAGTATCTTACTTTAGGTTATTTAAGGTCACTGGAAGGTCCAAATCTTGTCTTGGTTGGCAGTAAGTCAAAATCACATACATCTTTCAATTGCAGTCCACTGTTGAGTGTTTTAGGGTTCTTAATCATTTTCTTAGCTGTTAAACTTGTTGTTATTGCTTAAAGTAGTCTTAGTATAACTTATTATGACATTCTTAGTTAATTTGAGGTAATCAAAAGTCATTAAAGTCAAAGATTTAAGTTTCATTAAAAAGTCAATGTGCATGATGTTCAGATTTTTACAAAAGTTCAAGTAATTTTATTGATTTTTTTGTTTGCTTTCTGGAAGTGAAACTTGTTCCTACTCAAAACCTCCTAGCTCTTCTCCATAATCCCAATTAGCTTGTATTTTTATTATTTTTCTAGTGTGTCTTAGCTAGCTCCAAAGTAAGTTGCAGGGCAATGTTATGCCCTGCTACACAGATAACCAGTCAACACCCCTACTTCCATGCTTTCCCCTGGCCTACATAGTGGGCCCCACAATGAGCTTATTGGCTTTTTGAGAAGCCAATAAGCTCATCTTCAAGTCCCTGCGCTTATCTTAGGGATTGCACCTCATTTGCTAGGGCTGCCATACCCCTCAAGCTTGTCCCTCTTTTTGAGTAAGTATTGGTTTTGGTGTTGCTTAACTTGGCTTATCAGCTTATCCAGGGGACCATTCTAGTTTTCTAGCTTATTACATGTTCCTTAAGCTTGTTTGATCCTAAATTCACCCTTGGTTCTCAGCTCAAAGCTTATTTCAAGCTTATAGCTTAGACAGTTGACCAAAGTCAACTGTCTAAGAAATAAGCACTTGTTGTGCTTATTTCTGAGTTCCACAAAGTTTGTTTTTACAAAATGTAACACCCCGCCTTATAGACCACAATATTGTCCGCTTTGCCCGAAGGCTCACGGCTTTGTTCTTGTGGCCCTCATGTGAAGACTTCCCGGCAGGTCACCCAAACCAGTACTACTCTCACATGAGCACGCTTAACCGTATGGCCGATTAACCGTTCCACCACAAAACGCGTTGTTGTCATATAAGGCGAATGTTAACATATATGTCCCAGCATCACTCC
Organism: Artemisia argyi; assembly: GCA_030686995.1. Classification (NCBI taxonomy): domain Eukaryota; kingdom Viridiplantae; phylum Streptophyta; class Magnoliopsida; order Asterales; family Asteraceae; genus Artemisia; species Artemisia argyi. Next base: position 132,491,005 of record CM060677.1, read on the forward strand.
AAGTCACAGCCAATGTGGGTTTTGACTGGGGTATTACATTCACCCCCCGTAGGGACTCATCGTCCCCGATGAAGTTTGCCCCACATCCCGAACGGCTTGGAGTGGCTCTGATACCAATCTGAGTATTCACGAACCCCCTTTTCTAACTATTTTAATCGTTTTGGGGTGGATGCATGAATAATACTGTGTACTCTTATATGAACTTAAAAGACTCTTGTTTCACTATTTATGCTCGTAAGCAAAACGTACTTAAACAAACTTGTTTACTATTTACGAACACTATTATCTGAACTTTTTGACTTTTCTTGACATTATAACTTGTTTGCACTCTTGAACCGTTTGACTTGAACTTTTAGACTTAATGTGCCGTACGTTCTAAGACTTAAAGTCTCCCTTGTTCGGAGCAACGTTATAAAGTCTCTCATGTTCAGAGCATCCTTAATAAATCTCGCCATGGTGGAGTGACTAATAAATCTTTGCCAAGTCGGTAAAGTGACTAATAAATCTCGCCTAGGTGGTGGAGTGACTTCAAGTCTCCCATGTTCGGAGCAACATTATAAAGTCTCCATTGTTCGGAGCGGCCTTGACTTATTATATACTTTGTGCCCTTACTGTGAACTATATTGACCATATGTACTTGAAAATCAAACGTAATACTTTATATGCAAAGGGGTTGTGAACACATAGGTTGTAAGTCTTGTTATGGCCAAGACTTGCAACTGAGTGGTTTCACAATGCCTTTGCCTGGCGAACTTTCTCAAATGGTTTTCTTATTATTTAAAACGTTTATACTCACCAACTATTTTTATAGTTGACCGTTTTCTCTCATGCATTTCAGGTGATCGTCAGTAAGCTTGTCATCAAGGTCTTGCATAATGAAGTTTTCACATGTCACTTCTTTTCATTATGTATTAAAATTCCATCTTTTGGGAATCAAACTTATGTCTTTTATTTGCCAAAGTCGGCAATAACAACGTTGTAATGTTATATTTTTCCTTAATGTAAATTATGGTATTGTCTTATTTCTCTTTGGTGATGTATATCGATTTCGTTACACCTCGTGTTTCCGCCTTCGGCGAGGGTGTGACACAAAAAGTTTCCATATTTAGGTGTCAAACAAGTTTCCGAAAAGAAAATCCAGAAAAGTAAAATTAATTTCAAGTGATAGTTTCTATTTAATTTTATTTAAATTTTAATTTTCATTTTTAAATTTTTATTAAGTACTTAGCTTTTTTATATTTTTCTTAATTTCCTTTTAAGTTAAAGTAATTTTAATAATTTTCTCAGATTTTTATTTTATCGTTTAGTATTTATTAGAATTAATCTTAGTTTAATTAATAATTAATTAATAATTAAGTTTTAAACAGCATAATTAGTTTTTATAAAGTAAGACCTAGTTTTTATATTTTTCCTAGGTTTTACATAATATAATATAATTTTAGGAATTTTTTTTAGAATTTTTACTGTTCATTTGCTATTTTTTATAATTTAAATAGTTTAATTAGTAATTAATTAATATAAAAACCACAAAAAGACAAAAATACTTATTTTTAATTTTAAAATTAGTTTTTCATTATTTTATAATTTTAGAAATTTTATTTTCACCTTTTTAGTATTTAATTAATATTGTATTATATTTAAGTTGTTTAAATATTAATAATTAAGTATTAATTAGTATTTAATTAATAAAAATAATTAAATAGTGTAAAAAATTATTTTCTTTTTCTAAAAATTTTCTTTTATCTTTTAGTTTGTAAAAAAGTCATTTTCACCCCTGGGTGTTTTCAGATTTCAGTTTCACTTTTAATTTTGTACGTTTACGTTTTATTTAAACTTGAACGTACGCGTTTTAAGTTTTAAACGTTTCTGGTTTTTCCTAACATTCAGTCTTATTCATATAGCTTGTTTAAGCTATTTCATTGTAGATTCCTTAGTGTAATCAAACACAAAACCTTTTCCTATCCAAATTCACCCGATCACGAAGCCGTTTTACAACCATCACCATCTCGTCGGGACATAACGACCGGGGAACCACTATATTCCGCGGAGCATTGACTCTAGGCTGGTTGACCTTGTTAACCATCACCTGGTCAATTAGGTTGACCGTTTGGAGCCAATCAAGAGACATACTTCTTAAAGATGCTGAAATAAACCTGTTAAGAACTGAGTTTGTTAAAGTGAAACAAGCAAAAGATAATATTCAACTAACTGTTACAACATTAGAAAATGCTTCTGCATGTACTAAAAGTATAGTTGAGAACCAAATGAACAAAAAAATCAAATCTGGGATTGGTACAACACATGTCCACCTCCTTACAGAGGAATTCCCTGTCCCCCAGGTTTAGATCTTGCTGAATCAGGTTTACATGAACTCACAAATAAACCACTAGAAAAAGTAAAACCTGTAGAAAATAGTGAACCTTTTGAGAAGTGATACTTCACTCTCCAAAGAAAAGGTGCTCACTGATAAGAGCTCAGATGTTACAACTATTGAAGGTTGTACATCTGATGAAAATGGAAAAGAGACTGTTTCTAAGAAAGGAAACAAAGTACGACCAATCAGTCCTAAAAGTGTAGAAAGTATCACAAAGACTAAAGTTGTTCTAAAAACAGTTGAATGTTGTGCTAAATGTAATAGCATACCTAGAGGTAGTCAGAGAAATTGGAACAATCTTAAGTCACATCAACTTGGTGATAACTTTGTTTTATACAATAAGGCATGCTATTACTGTGGTAGTTTTAATCATACTCATGCTTATTGTAACAATTGGGTTTCTGGGAGTACATCAACGTCTAAAACAAATAAAACAAACCCCATAAAAGGTTCTGTGAAATCTAACACACCAAAAGTCAATCATACTGTTAGACCAAATGAGCCTGTTTACCCAAAATTCACTACTAAGGGTGCAAGTAATACTTTCAAACATACACCAAAAGTTGTGAAAAGTCATATTGAAAGGAATTCTGTGGATAAAACACAAGACTGGAGACCAAAACCAAAAGGTCCTGCTAGACCATATGGTCCTGCTAGACCAAATGGTACTGCCAAATTTGGTACTATTAGACCAAAAACCACAAAATGTGTCAAAAATGAAAATGTTGTTAAGTCCTCAGCATGTTGGATTTGGAGACCACTCCAATCAAATGGTGCATCAACAGTCCTAAAAAGGTTTGATTACATTGATGCACGAGGCAAACCCAAGTCAGTTATGGCTTGGGTACCCCAAGGAAACTAATATGTATATACATATGCAGGAACATTCAAATGATATTGCAGATCAAGGATATGTAGATAGTGGATGTTCAAGGCACATGACAGGCAACATGTCTTACCTCACAGACTTCAAATCATTTGATGGAGGATATGTTACCTTTGGGGGAGGAATCAAAGGAAAGATTACTGGTAAAGGTACAATTAAAACCAGTAAATTAGATTTTGAAAATGTGTACTATGTGAAAGAACTACAGTTTAATCTCTTAAGTGTCTCACAAATGTGTGACACAAAGAACAAAGTTCTTTTTACTGACACTGAATGCATTGTACTTTCTCCTGATTTTAAAATTCCTGATGAAAGTCAGATTCTTCTTAAAATCCCTAGAAAGAACAATATGTACATTGTTGATTTAAAGAACATTGTTCCTAAAGAGAGTTTAACCTGTCTAGTAGCAAAAGCCTCATTGGATGAATCTATGCTTTGGCATAGAAGACTTGGTCATGTAAACTTTAAAACAATCAATACAATTGCAAAATATGATTTGGTTAGAGGTTTACCCAAAAAGATTTTTCAAAATGACCAAACCTGTGTTGATTGTCTAAAAGGCAAAAAACATAGAGCTTCTTGTAAGCCCAAGACCCATAACTCAATTTCTCAAGCTTTATACATGCTTCATATGGATCTCTTTGGTCCTACTTCTGTGAATAGCTTGAATGGTAAAAGATATTGTCTTGTAGTTACTGATGATTACAGCAGATTCTCTTGGGTTTTCTTTTTAAGAACTAAGGATGAAACAAGTGAGATCCTTAAGTCCTACATTACAGGGATAGAAAACCAAATAGATAAGAAAGTAAAAGTAATCAGATGTGACAATGGGACATAATTCAAGAATAGAGTTATGGATGAATTTTGCAAAGAAAAAGGAATAAAAAGAGAATATAGTGTAGCTAGAACCCCACAGCAAAATGGAGTAGCAGAAAGGAAAAATAGAACACTTATAGAGGCTGCTAGAACAATGCTAGTAGATTCTAAGTTACCTGTTTCATTTTGGGCTGAAGCAGTAGGTACTGCTTGTTATGTACAGAATAGGGTTCTTGTGATCAAACCTCATAGAAAGACTCCTTACGAACTTTTGTTTGGTAGAACACCATCTCTAAGTTTTATGAAACCTTTTGGATGTCATGTCACTATTCTCAATACCAAAGATCATCTAGGAAAGTTTGAAGGAAAAGCTGATGAAGGCTACATGATAGGGTATTCTTTGCAAAGTAAGGCCTATAGGGTGTATAATAAATGCACTAGGCTAATGGAAGAAAACCTGCACATAGAGTTCCAAGAGAAACTACCAAATGTTGCAGGCACTGGACCAGATTGGTGTTTTGACATTGATAAGCTTTCAGAATCTATGAATTATGTGCCTGTCACATGTACAAATACTAATGATAATGCAGGTTTTGAAGACAATGATGAAACAACTGAGGATCAAGATTACATCTTGATGCCAATTTGGACAGGATTGGATTCATCTTCAAGTCATGGAGAGCCTTCAAATACTTCAAATGAAGGTGTTGAAGATGATCATGGAACTCAAGATCAAGGGAATCAACAAAATTCTGAAAATGAAAATGGTACTGCCAATTACCAAGATGGTACTGCCAGTTCAACAGATGGTACTGCCAGTTCACAAATTGGTCCTACTGAACCATTAAATGTTCTATCAGATGATTCCTTACCAGAAGATGTAGGGATTGGAAACCTTCCAATTTCCTATGATGTTCCTACAACACACAACACAAGAATTCTCAAAGATCACTCCATTGATAATGTGATTGGCAGCATTGATTCTGGTGTTAAAACAAGAACTCAAGTCTTATCTTCAGACAAAGATGGGTTTGTCCTAGCTGTGTATGAAGAAAAGAACCATGAAGTTGCCCACATATGCCTATTTTCATGCTTTCTCTCTCAAGTATAACCCAAAAACATTACAAAAGCCTTAGATGATTCAAGCTGGGTTGAAGCAATGCAAGAAGAGCAACTTCAATTCAAACTACAGAAGGTTTGGGTACTAGTTGATTTGCCCAAAGGTTACAGGGCAATTGGAACCAAATGGGTTTTCAGAAATAAGAAAGATGAAAGGGGAATAGTGATAAAAAACAAAGCCAGATTGGTGGCCCAAGGGTATACTCAAGAAGAAGGAGTGGATTATGAAGAAGTTTTTGCTCCTGTTGCAAGAATTGAAGCAATTAGTCTATTCTTGGCCTATGCTTCTTTCATAGGCTTCACTGTCTACCAAATAGATGTCAAAAATGCCTTTTTATATGGTACTATTGAAGAAGAGGTGTATGTTTCTCAACCTCCAGGCTTCATTGATGCAGAATATCCAGACAAAGTGTAGAAGGTAACCAAAGCTCTTTATGGTCTACACCAAGCTCCCAGGGCATGGTATGAAACATTGGCTTTCTATTTATTGGAAAATGGATTTCAAAGAGGCAAGATTGATCCAACTTTGTTCATCAAAAGAACCAAGAAAGACATCTTGCTGGTACAGATTTATGTTGATGACATTATCTTTGGATCCACAAACCAAGAGTTGTGTGTAGAATTTGAAAAACTTATGCATAATAAGTTTGAAATGAGTTCCATGGGGGAACTTACTTTCTTTCTGGGTCTCCAAGTGAAACAATCAAATGAAGGCATATTTATCAGCCAAGATAAGTATGTAGCTGATATCCTAAGGAAATTTGGGATTGCAGATTCAAAGGTTGCAAGTACACCAATGGATCCAGAAAAGGGGTTACACAAAGATGCTGAGGGTGAAGATGTTGATGTGCACAACTACAGACCAATGATTGGGTCACTAATGTACCTTACATCATCAAGACCAGATATCATGTTCTCAGTATGTGTATGTGCAAGCACTACAAGAAAAGGAAGCTATTGCAGCATTTTAGAAGCAACACTTTAGAAGATTGTTGCCTTATAGACTTCAATAATAATAAAGCAACATTTTACTAAAAAAGTGTTGCATTTAAGGATCTAACGCAACATTATTTTCTGAGTGTTGCATCTTTTATTGTAAAATACAACACTTTATCAAAATGTTGCATTTTCTTAAAGGAAAAGGTACAACACTTTGGTTTAAAGTGCTCCAAACCTTATTCAATCACGCAACATTGTAAAAAGTGTTGCACAACATTTCAGAAAGTGTTGCATTTACATACCTAGCTAATTACTACTTGCTATAAGAAACAAATAGTTCTTATTTTATGAAGTTGCGTGATCACTTTGTACATATACAGATCCAAACACCCTTTTTATCATGCCTTAAGTTATTTTAGGTTGTATTTATGTGGTGGTATATATGAAAACAGGGAGTAAGGGCCGAGCATCGGGTCAAACCCGAACCATGCATAATGGGCAGACTTGAATCGAACCAAAATTGAAATGTATGTGTGGAAAAGCTTGACTGAAACTGAACCAAATTGGACTCAGGTGGGCTTGGGTTTTTTTCAGTTTAATTGGGTCGGTTCCGGTTTCGATAATGGGAACCTAAATGCAAAAAAATTTGGAGGGAAAGTTCAGCATCAATTTTTTCCTTTAAATAATGCAACAGCACAATGGCCAAAAAGAAAATACATTAGCAATAAAAGGTAAAGCACAAGTTCCATAGCAATTACAACTGCTACTTAAAAAATAAGTAGCCATAATACAAAGCACAAGTTCCATAGCAAGAAAATGAGTAGCATTACGTACAGTTGCAACTTGCATTACAACTACAGTAGCCAAAACGAAAATACAGTAGCCAAAATGCAAATACAGTAGCCAAAAATGCAGCAACTAGGAATAAAGTAGAAGTGAATTGCCTCAAGTCATCAAGCATCATCATAACGCTCCATCAATTGCCTTTGTAGCTTCAACATTTTTTGCAATGTTGTGTCTTTTGAGAAGCAAGCACGAAACACCTCCTTTCTAGTTAGCTCATTTCCCGTTAAACAATCCTGTTCGAACGAAATATATAATCTCAATACATATGCATAATTTTACATCAAGAGCTGCGCAATAAGATATAATTACCTTTAGTTCTTCACGCACCCTAGCATAACTTTTTTTAGCTGTAACTTGCACCAACTTCTTTTTTGCCCAATTGGCCTTAGCTACTTGAGTCTCGGGTCACTTAGAGGTTCACTGCAAGCTACTTCAGGGGTGTATGGTCTACCAAGAAGAATAATACCAAATATACCAAGATAACATATGCATATACAATTATACATAATACCAATTAATCATGTTATCAAACACATAAATTCAGTCCAGTAATATACGCAGACTAATGAACGAGTTACTTCATTTAGTCCAGTAATATGTTTAAAAGATAACAATTTTTTTTCAAGTGAATTTTTATCTACAAGTAGTAGTAACAAAATTAATTCAAGCCTCTCTGGACAAGGATTGCCAGAATTCAAGAATGAGGTTAAACTGATTGCAAAACTTCAACATCAAAATCTTGTTAGACTACTAGGATATTGCATTAGTGGAGATTGGAATTGGTTATTTTGTGTAGCTAAGAGTATCCAGGGCTAATATTCCATAGAATTTATTGCTAGTATTCCATTTAGACATTTCATCAAATAGTTGGCATTCACAATGTGTAACAAATATAAAAAGTAATAGATCATAAGTAGCAGACATAGACAAGCAATAAATGCAATTTACATTGCAAAAAAAGGGTGAATGGAGAAATATATACCCAGTATTGCTCGTAGGTGTTATCAGTTTGTCCTCTAAGAATAATCAAATCGCAAATGATGGTAGTGATGAGGCGGACAGAAGGGTTGTGGTGTTGGGTTATCATGGTATGGTCGTTTGTAAGTAGTTGAGGATGGAGATGAAGAAACGTGTGTCTAACTGTCAACTCCCTCTATGCGAATTGGCGGGGAAATTATTTTGGCGGTGGAAATTAGCGGGATGGACTCTTAAGTCGTACCAGAAGTTAAAATGTTAGTCAAATTCTAAATCTATAAAATTCTATGGCGCTATAATATAAATTAGGTTTAAAGATAATTATGTAAATTTATCATAGGTTTTTTTCTTTGATAAGATTGCAATTATCTAATCCTAATTATGTTAAAACATTTTTGAATTTAATTTATAGTTTTTCTCTTTGTTATATTTAGGTATTGTGTCGGTTCTACTTTCTAAAACGTCATATAAGTGCTTGTAAGCAAACTTATGTTGAATTCCATGTTGACTTCGTCTCATTTCCTCGTATTGTTCGCACTTAGCTCGAGTGAAGTTTATTTGCACACGAAAATTCGATGATAATACTTTTCAGATTGCATCTCGGGCAAAAATAATTCAGTAAGATATACATCTCGGTCACATGATGTCATGAGAATGTAAGAATATGTTCACTCATATCTTGGTTAGGATGTGGTGTATATTGAAAAACTAGGATACTCTTACGTGGTTCAATGGGATAAATGGTGCACGTAAAAATGTAGTACTATAAAATGCCTCAAATTTTAATTCACTTGAAGTTGAGCGATCCTTTTTTTACAAACGGAAAACCGACAACGAGCCTAACGCCCTGGAAACCAACCTAGGTGGTACCCAACAACTTATTACGATAAACTAGAGTTTATGACCCTCAATTTTGAATTAAACACATTAACACTAAAAGCAAACACATAGTAGAAAGTATGACACAAGTTTTTTCTTTAACTAGTTAAATGAATAATTGGGCTAGTTTACAAAGCTTTCAGTCTACATAAACTTCATTTAATATTAATTACAATCCTTCTACACCTTCTTCTCCGTCTACAAGGTGAACAACTTAGCTTACAGCACAGCGTGTTCGCTACCACACTGGCTGGTCTGGTGCATTGCCCCTTTTAGTGAAGAAGAGAAGGGCTTTGGATAGACATGCAGTCTTTTTTCGCCATGGCCTAACACATGAAACATGACCTACTGGAACACAATATGACAAAGTGGTCTAGCGTCAATGCGAATAGTTAGTAGTTAGTACGATAAGATCGAAGAAAATACCCCGACATGTACGAATACCACGAGCGAAAACCCATACTAAAATGGACAATGCCTCGACCCTTGCTTCAATGACTTCCAAAAGGTGTGGAACGGTGGGCCACCCTCACACCATGCATCCTTTGATGCCAACCAGACCCTTCCCCAAGGACCCGGACTGATTTCCAATTAGCCCCCTTGAGTGGACAACTGGGTATTTACGGTAGGGGAATGATACCAACTGAGCCAAATGCCAATGGTGGGATTTGAACCTAGGTCCATTGACTCAAGCACGAAAGCCCTTACCATTGGACTAAAGACTAGTTAGTACTTGCTTCAGTGACTTGCTTCACCGACCATTGATCGTCTGATTTTTATGATTTACCAGGATCACACAATGTTTTAGATGGAGTCCATCAATGTTTTTTTTTTATTCAACTTAACCCCTAGCAATACTTTGTTTTTCTCAATGTGTGCTTCACATTATCTTGGTTTTACCACTCGCTTCGATTTCTGATTTGTGATTCTTGACCTTTGCTAATAATATCAAGTGTTTGTAGCTGGACGATATGACAGTTTACTTACATGGCTTATAAGGTTAAATGTATAGAACCACTATTTTTTTAAAATACATAAAACATTATTAATCGAATTTAGTTTCTTTTTCTTTAATTTTTTTTATGTCTTGATTTAATAGGGTGTAATTGTAGTGGCTTAACTCACATGGGTCTCAAGCGTGAGTTATACTCCCATTCAACTAGCCTAATGGTTTTATATTTATGCATCTTTTGAACCGATTAATAAGTTTGTTGTAGCTCACTCCATAACACTACCATGATCGAAAACGACAAGTCCTCGGTTATTATGGATTTTAAGGCTATGGTGAGTGGCCTCGGTGAATTTGCGACTAGAAGTATTTGAATTTAGGATGTCACACAAGGAGCCTAGACCCTTATTAGTAAGCCACCCTTTGTTGTTTATGGGCCGAACTTAATTATTACCCATTCTCGATATTTAGTGGTAAACTAACATAGTTTATCGACTTAAATCATTTTCAATTGGATTTAGTAATTTGGGTTATTAATGAACATTTCGCCCAACTTTTTCCAAAAAAATATACATATGAAGTTTTTGGTTTAACCGAGTTGTGTTGGATTTAAGTGCCTTTTAAGACAACTGCGTCCTATTTTCAATTTTTTACTGCTAATATGAATCCATATTATGATTGACTTTTAGTTTGTCAGTTTTCTCTTAAAAAATCGACAAGTTTTATTGTTTGGCTAATTTGTCACGACTATATATAAATATTTATTATCACAATTGTATATTGAAAAACATTGTTATTAGTTAAAGAGTTGAAATAAGTCACATGAAATTTTTGATACATGTAAATTTATTGTCAAAAAGAAAAAATAATAAATTAGATTACATGATTCATAAGAAAATTTATTTTAAGGTACCCATAGCCGCAAGAAACGGATCTCCTGCCAGCATAATATAATGTGTCAATTTATAGAAGTCTAGAGGATGAAATGTCTTTTAGTCTTAGTAATTTGATTTTAGTTAATATTGTAACAAATAATAAAGCCCGGCCACAATACGTAAACAAGTGTTTTGAAACCCGGGTCGATCCGTCGGGGTTAATCGGTTCGACCGGGTTCGGCAAAAAAACGGGTCAAAAAAATCCAGGTTTCTAAAACCGGGTTAACCGGTTAGACCCATCGGGTTTTGAGTGACCCGGGTCAACCCGGTTCTCGAAACTCGGCCAGGTTTCGTTTTTTCAATTTTTTTTTAATAAAAACCCATGTTGAACCGGCGGTCGAACCAGTTGACCCGGTCAAAAAATAATAAAATAATAAATTGAAAACCTGGTCGACACGGCGATTGAACCGGTTAACCCGGTGTACGATGACTCACGGACTCGGTTTTCAAAACACTTAAATTGATAAAAGTATAAATACCAATACATAACCGTTTAACTGCTATTTGACCCCTCTTCTCCAAAGCGATTGCAAACTCTAATACATTCTGCGATGAATTCTTGGACAACCGCCAATTGAGCCTCCTTTACATTTACTGTTAAACCCAATCGCCCCTACCTTTCTCTCAAATTAGCTACTGTCATTGTGGAGCCTCATCCCTGTCGGAATCAAAGGTAAAACATAGATTATCTATCATTTGCGATCTTATGTTGGGTATTATTTTGTTCACTTTGGGCAATAACTAGGAGATCAGTTTTATTAGGTACATTTCCATTTGTTTGGGGTTTGTTTATGGGTCGATTATTAGACCGTTACCCTGTGACTTAAAACTTTTGTTTCACCAAGGAATCAGTTTGTTTTATTCTTGTATCTATATTAGGATTGACTTTTAGTTGATATCCTATTTTCAATTTTCTATTGCTAATATGAATCCAACAATGTCCTTTTTGTGTTTTTTGTCATACTCAGATGCTATTGTATGTCACATATTAGTATCCAACCACTCTACTTTTCATTTCGTTTCATTAAATTCAGTTGATTATTGTTCTTAGTACTTTATATCTGATCTCTAAACTAATTGAACCTCAAACATTAAAACTACTGGACAAATAATCTTACATGAACAAGTAGTTGTTAGACGTTTAGTTTGCCTTCGACATCAGTGTTGTTAACTTAGCTATATCAGAAGTAATGTCCTTATACTGTCTTGATGCTTGAGAAGACACATCCTATTACAGTTTCGGCGAACCTATTTCCAATTATAAAACACAGCTCTTAGACGATTGACTCTAGATAATAGAACACAAGACACTATCTTTTGAGATTTTCTTTGGTTCTTTAGTTTATGGCCTACATAGCACTCAGGAAAACGGAAAAATCTTATTCTTTACCAAATTCTGCTGTGGTGAAAGTAAAATATGTCCAAATAGCTGTTTTTTCTGAATTAATAAGACGATGCATATGATCAACCATATGTGCCCCTTGACCGTTGTGCAATTAGTTGGTTAAAAGTTACTATTAGAAATTAAAATGACTTGGATAGTTGGATGTTTTTAAGGACTTGATGATGTTGCACCTTATGCCATGTTTAATTACTTTCTTTCCTAGTGTACTGATTTAATACTTTCTCATATAATGGTTAGGCAATAACTTTGGGTTTTCATTTCAACAATGCCATTCAGAAGAATCCGTTGAATATTTTTAGCGAAATCCGTTGACTTGGATAGTCTCGACCCGACTTTGACCCGACCCGAATTGACCTGAACCCGACCAATCCGACCCGATTAACACCCCTAGCTGCCACTATAAAATGAACCTCTACTCTTGGCTGTCGTGACGACACTGTATGTAGTAGCAATATTTTCAGCTTCCTCTGCTAGTACGACAAGAGTGACCACATTAGCAGGTGCATTTACAAGTTCTTTTGCCAAAATTATTCATGTGAAACTTGTTCTTTTGCGAAGTCATCAGTAGTAGCCATTATGCTTTCCAGCTCAAAATATGGAACATCAATGCCTTTTCTTTCATCTTCTTTACAGTGATCTAAATGAAGTAACTTGTTCATTCGTGTGCGCATATTACTGGACTGAATATATGTGTTTGATAACATGATTAATTGGTATTATGTATAACTGTATATTCATATATTATATAGGCGTATTTGGTATTAGTCGTCTTGGTAGACCACACCCCTGAAGTAGCTTGCAGTGAACCTCTATTATGACCAATCAACTAATGCTGTTGTGGTTGAAGGTACGTTTCATCCCTCTTATTCTAATTTGATACTAAACATGCTCCAAACAAATTGCATGACTAAAAAAAACCTTACATGACAAACCGACCCATTTTAACCAATACATGCTCCAATTTATTTAGTGACCAAATAGTGGCTACGGAAACCTCTCAAAATTCAGACAAAGTAAGTTCTTTTATATATTCAGTTCGAGATACAGCTGCAAATATGGGTGTCAGTAAGGTCGGGCTGACCCGACCCGAACCCGATAAGGCTTATCGGGTCCGATTAAATAAGGTTAAAAATTTTTTTTGGCTTTTTGAGCCGAACCCGATAACCTAACAATGTTATCGGGTCGGGTAAGGATTAGATAATTAATGTTATCGGGTCAACCCGACAAGACCCAAAAATCAATATTTAAATTTTTAAGTATTACGAGTAATTTAAAAGCCCAATACCAGTTCATTGCAATATGCATTGGGATGTTTTCCCTAGTCCATATATATGTTGCTGCTTATTGGTGATTATTTATTTGATGCTATAGCTACTGTTATATATGTTACTTGTTGCTGCTACTTTAGTGCTTTGGCTCTTTAACATGAGTGTTCCCTTAGCCACTTGAGTTGTATTTTGGGTTGTAAACGCACACTAATGAGCTTTAGAATAACCAAATGATTATCACTATATGAACTATACAAGAAAAATAATGAGACAATCAACTAATTCTGAGTAATTTATTGTTGATCAGCTAGTCAACAATATGGTTATATAATGGTGATCAGTTTATGGATCTACTTTTGTAATAAGTGATCTCTTTGATGCACAACTGTTAGTATCTTCATGTTAGTAATAAGTGATGTCTTTGATGCACCAACTGTTAAGTACGAACATTTCAATTTTTAAATATATCATGCCAAAAGTTCATCTGCTCCAGCCTTTGTATGGAATTCTTCCAGCCTTTGTTGCTTGATCCTAGATTTTGGATCTTTTTCTTTTTTGGGTCTCATTCATATAGAATCAAAAATTCCTAATCTATATTCTTATTTATATTATAGTTTGTTAAGTTTTCACTTAAAGTGTTGCTATGCCGTCTAATTATATTTTACATTAGCTTATTAAATATCTATATGTATTGTTCTTAAGGTTTGTTTGAATGATATTGTAGAGATTTAGTCGTCTTTGTATCTTAATATATATAACGCGCGTAACCTAACGTATTCTCTATTATTTTCATTTGTGCCAGGCGACATTCTTTTGTAGTACTTCAAGCCACAAGTGGAGATTAGCAAAGATGAAAATCAAGATTTCTAGGATCGCTGTTTAATAACTTTTTTCTATGTCATCTCGATATTTTATGTTCGTAATCTTACATTCGGCCAAATTTGTAAAGACAGAATACGATGTAATCTGCGTTGAACATAAAATATTAATGTATTTGATTTCTTTTTTAAAAATGTGTATGATATAATTATCATATTTATAGCGTTGCATTGATTTGCATCAAATAAAAAAACAACTACAAGTGTTGCGCTTCACATGATAAAGTGTTGCATATCTCATCTCAGTAAACAAGAAGTGTTGCACTTTGAATAAAAAAGTGTTGTGGTTGTGTGAAAAATGTTGTATTTGATTTTGAAAAGTGTTGCACTTAAGTATAGAAAGTGTTGCCTTTTATGTAAAAAGTGTTCCACTTGAATATAAAATGTGTTGCATTTTAATGTAATAATTGTTGCAGTTGATTGTATGAGTGTTGCAATAAATAATTAAAAGTGTTGTATTTGAGTGTAAACAATGTTACACTTTAGTGTATCACATTTGCAAAACATAGGCAACACATTTGAAAAATGTTGCATATTCCAATTCTAAGTGTCACTTATACCTAAGGCGACGTTACATAACGTAGCACTTGGTAAAGTGTCACATTAAGCATAATGCAACATTTTAAACACATAATACAACACTTTAGCGGTGTTGCTTTAACTTCATTTTGTAGTAGTGAAGGTTTCAAGTAAATCCAAAAGTTTCTCATCTCACAGTAGTCAAAAGGATCTTCAGATACCTCAAGGGCCAGCCTAAGTTGGGTCTATGGTATCTAAGGGAATCATCTTTTGATTTGGTAGCTTACTCAGATAGTGACTATGCTGGTGCAACCCTAGACAAAAAATCCACAACTGGTGGATGTCAATTTCTTGGCTGCAGACTCATATCATGGCAATGCAAGAAGCAAACAATGGTGGCCAACTCTACAACTGAAGCAGAATATGTTGCAAGTGCAAGTGGTTGTGGCCAAGTTCTTTGGATCCAGAATCAATTGCTTGACTATGGGTACAATTTTCTTAACACCATTATTTACATTGACAACTGCATGTATCATTAAAAATCAAGTTCAACATTCAAAAACAAAACACATTGAAATCAGACACCATTTCATAAGAGATTGCAATGAGAAAAGGTTAATACAAGTTGTCAAAATTGATTCTTAAAATAATTTTGCAGACCTTCTCACCAAAGCTTTTGATTTAGGTAGGTTTAAATACCTGGTAGCAGGTATTGGTATGATAAATCTTTGAAAAACATGTGTTTTGTATATAAATAAACAAGTTCTGGCCTCTAATCATGGTACTGCTAGTTAGTCATAAGGTACTGTCAGTACAAAATTGGTACTGTTAGTTCAAAGTTTGCTCTATTTTTGCTCATCTTGATGCTTAAATGTTAACAATGCTATAAAACAAGTGCTTTGCACTCTGTTCTTTTGGTTTACAAGTAACCATTTCAGGTTACTCAAGATTGCTAGCAAAATCAGGATGTGGAAATGGTAATCAGTTCACCAAGTTTTTCAAAACTTTAAGAGCTGACTAGTCCAAAGCAAACGGCTCTTGGTAAAGACTTATCAAATCCATTGATAGCTGATAGTTTGCTAAAAACTATAAGGTAATCAGTTCACCCAGTTTCAAAAACTTAAACGAACTGACTAGCCCAAAGCAAACGGCTCTTGGTAAAGACTTATCAAATCCGTTGATAGCTGATAGTTTGCTAAAAACTATAAGGGATATTTTCTAAAATTTCAAAGGGACTGCCAAGTTTTATTTCAAAAAACAAGGTACTGGCAGTTCAAATTTCAGTACTGGTAGAGTAAAATGGTACTGCTACATAGCCGTTGAGTCTGTCAGGTTAAAATATAGCCGTTGTTTTTAAAGGGTATTTTTGTGAATTATTCATGTTTTCCTCGAATTAAGGATATAGTTATTATAATAAAAGATCTTTTTGACCGCCTCTTCAATTACTTATCCATATCTTTTATAGTCGGTCAAAAGTCATTTTTCTCATAATCAATCCTTATCATAATTCACACTCACCTTTCATCTTCTACCAGTACAACAATAAAATCCCACCATCGAAATCAAAATTTTCATCAAACCTTTCACCATGGCTCGTCTAAGTTTTGTCAAACGTCACAACCAATTAGCATTTTTGGAAAAGTCTGATGACAATGAAACTTTTCATCAAGCAGTGGATTTTCTAAACAATTCTTATGTCAGGTTTGCTTTACTCGTGAATCTCACTATTTTTGAATCTCAAATTTCACAATTTTGGCAAACTGCTAAAGTTAACACTCTTAGGGATGGGATTCAAGAGTTAATGGTCAAAGTGGATGGTAGAACCTTGACTTTTACCGAATCATCCATTAGAAGACATCTTCGTTTGGATGATTCAGATGGCATTAGTCAACTACCTGATACTAAAATCTTTGAAAATTTGACAAAAATGGGGTATAATGTAACTTCTACAAAGCTTACATTTCTTAAAAAGCATTTTACCCCTCAATGTAGATTTT
Source organism: Artemisia argyi (assembly GCA_030686995.1). NCBI lineage: Eukaryota > Viridiplantae > Streptophyta > Magnoliopsida > Asterales > Asteraceae > Artemisia > Artemisia argyi. The sequence goes on from CM060677.1 coordinate 132,507,790, forward strand.
TGATTCATACCATCCTTCATTGTTTAAGCCAAAAGAAAACCTCATGGGAGCAATTTAGTGGTAACATGGCTGCAGCTCTCATTTGCCTGGCAACAAACAAGAAATTCAACTTTTCAAAATATATTTTTGAAGGATTGGTTAAAAATGTGGACAGTGAAACAAAGTTTTTGATGTACCCAAGGTTCATTCAGTGCCTCATCAACAAATCCAAACATTTGTTACTTCCCCCAAACAAACCTTTTAAGACGCCCAAACTTACACACAAGGTGTTTTCAAACATGAAAATTAGTTTTCAAGGAGAAGAGGTACCACTTTTTGAGGAAATGTTACCACAACATTCTGAAGAACCATCCACATCATCTGATCATTCATCACCACATCCATCTCCAGTACTATCACTCACACCAACAGTACCATCAGTCACACCACCATCACCAGTACCATTACCATCTCATCAACAAACACAAACACCATCTGCAACATCACCATCATTATCACATCATAACTCACCACCACAATCTCCTCCACAACAAAGTGTAGATGCTCAGACTATCAGGGAATTAAAGGAGCAAGTGCAGCACTTGCAAACTACTCTTGAAAGTCAAAACAAACATTTTACAGAGATCAACACCAAGTTAGTTAAGAGGGTTGAGAAATTAGAGTTGAAGGTGAAATTGTTGAAGGGTAAAGGAACATCTCAGTTGGTTGTTTCTAGTTCCTCAAGTTCAGATGCCGAGGGTTTGGGTCTCTCTTCCAAAAAGGGGAGGATGGGTAGTTCTAAAAATGAAGAAGAGATTCAATTTCAGTTTCATGAAGGAACTCCAGTGATTGATGAAGAGCCTGCTATTCAAGAAACAGAGCCTGCTACTCAAGAAAAAGAGCCTGTTAGCTTGAAAGATACTGCTGCAACAAATACTACTGAAGCAGAGCAAGATACTGCTGAAGCAGAGCAAGAGCCTGCTGGGATTCAGAGGCTATTAGCTATGAATTTAAAAGGTTCTGATCAAGTGTCTTACAAAAGAAAAAGGAGATCACAGCCTCAGGGGAGGTTTCTTGTTTCTGATGAACAATCTGCTGCTCCAAGTCCAGTATCATCACCAAAAGACAAGGGCAAGAAAATTGTGGTTGAAGATGAACCAAAGCCTAAAAAGTTGAAGAAGAAAGAGCAAGCATAATTGGCTGTAGATGAAGAGTTGTCCAAACAGCTTCATGAAGAAGAAGTTATAGGGGCTGAAGAAGAAACAAGAATGCTGCAAGAAAAGTTTGATGCTCAGCTGCAATACATCATTTCCATTGATCCAATTGTAAGAGGTGAAGCTTACACTCTGGTGTGTGATAAGTCTCTTAGCTCAGATGAAATGACAATCAAACTCAATGATTTTATCACCAAGAAATACAATCAAGAGGCATTGGATGATGTCTATCAGCAGATCCAGAAGAATCAGAAGAAAGGATTTAAAATGCCACATTCTGAAGCAGATCGGAAGAATTCTTCAAGATATATCTGAAAAGAGAAGTGAACATGAAAGATCATCAACTCAAAGGTAAATCTTTTGATGAATTGAAGCTTCTATACTTAGAGGCTTACAGAAGAAACAAAACCAGTTTTCTCATGGATACACAAGAAAGACCTTCCAAAGGAAGAAAAGATGATCAGAAGGAACAAACAGCAGAATTGCCTCCTGTTCAATCAAGAGAAATGGTTGTCCATGTTCCACAAGTTGTTTTTGCTGAACCTTTACATGCAAGGCATCCAGTCATAGATTGGGAAATCTTCAATGATAAGTTTGGCAAAGCATGAAAGATAACAAGAGTTGGAAACAAGGTTGAGATTTTCAAGAACTTTGAAAATCTACTTAGAGCATGTAGCAGAATGGATTTAGATGAATTATGGGTATTAGTTCAAGAGAAGCTGAAAACCAAGTATGAGCCAGATGCAAAGGAGCAAGAGCTATGGGTTGAGTTCAGCAGATTGTATGATCCAAATCCTACTGATACTCATTGGAAATTTCCTTACTATGATTTATCTGTTACATGGGAATACTTCAGCATGAGTCATGTTCATCATCTTTCCACTCAGAGTGGAATAGAGCTCTTTATGCTAGGTGAGAAGGAGTATCCTTTAAGCTATGAAGTATTATCAGTCTTGATCTCCAATAAGCTTTTGTGTAAAGAAGAAACTGATGCAGTCAAAAGATTGAAAGAGAGCATATTGGATCAGTATGAAAGCCTAAGGAGAAAAAGATAAGGTTTTTGGAAGAGTTCCCTCAAATCCTCAAGGTATGAATTTTATTCACAAAGAAACTTGGTTATTTTAAAATGAAATAACAAGTTTAGGGGAGGATTGTTGGGAATAAAATGCACAAAGTAAAGAGTTTGCCAGAAGAGCCTGCTAGTTGATAATTAAGCCTGCCTCTTCAGTTTTGCTGATGTTGAAGATATACTAACAGTACCTTCTGGGTAAAAAGGTACTACTAGTTAAAGAAGGTCCTGCCAGTTTTCACGACAAGTTGTTATATTTTATTTAGAGATATTTAGTTGTATTATTAGTCTTTGTACAAAGTTATACGTTAAGTAGAAGTAGTACAGAAGTCTCAGTAGATATAATGGAGTGTTTTACCTTGAAAGGTGTAATATTAGGATAAGATAAACCTCTAATATATTATATTAAGCAACTTGACCACTTGTAATAAGGGCTCTTTATACTATAAAAGGAACCCTTAAGACACCTTCTTAGACATCTTTTTCCCACAGCTTTCTCATCTTTCCCATGCATAACTTCCATATTTAAACCCTTTCACGTATCAAAGATTCAAGGTTACACTTGTAATCCTGGTGATAGTTTAGATCACCCGTATTATTTCATCAATAATATTGAATCGTTTTTGTGTTATTCATGTTGTGTTCATTCTCATTTACTTATTCACCACCTTTGTTTCTTTAGTGTGTTTTAGTAAATTCCGCGTGCTAACTCACATTCATTCATAAATATCCTAAACACATTACTGAGATTAACATCCCAAGTGTTTGCACAATTCAATAAGAGTCCTTCCACAAAATATATCATATAGTATTCAGTGTTGTGTGTTTGGTATTGATGTGTTTATTTCAATAATCAGCATACACAAAAATTGCCAATTAGTTACAAATTGCTGATGTGTTTATTCAATGACTGTAACAATGATTACACTTAACATATCAGATACCAGAGTTTTGGTACTGCTATGTGAATATATCTGATAGTATTCCAGGGTTTTTAGTCTGTGTAAATATATCATATAGTTAGCAACTGATGGATTTCTTAGTGGACAACATCATTCTTTAGCAACTTGCTATTCTCACATGATTTAAACATACAAAGATTGATGATGTGTTTATTTCATTAATTTACGTATAGGTACCTTGGAGTGACGAGCGTCCGTTAGAGAACAAAGAATTGAACGCCATCATTGGTGCATGGTTTACATTGTGACGTGATTGATCCCAGATAATTATGGCTAGTTATATTGAATTCTAGTGTTTTTCTCTATTATACTTTGTTGAATTCTAGTGTTTACATTTTGGTTGTCTAAGAATTATGTTTTGCTGAATTGAATATTATCTTAATTTACTTTGTTGATTTCAACATTTTTGGTGTATTCAAATATATATATATATATATATATATATATATATATATATATATATATATATATATATATATATAAAGACAGGTTTTGATATAAAAACATATCTTTTTACTCTATATAAAGACAGGTTGGAAGTTCCTATAAAGACAGGTTGTGGGAGAACCGGTACCAATGTCCAATAAAAACATGTGTGTTTATTCTAATATGGAGACCAATTCTTAGGAGAAAACCGGTGTCGATGCTTATAATAGAGACAGGTTGTGCAACCGGTTTCAATATGTTTCGATCATTGAGATACCCCCCTTCAGAGAGTGGTCTCAAAACCACTCTTCATGGGCTATTTTGACCGGTTTCTATGAGATTTTTGTAGTAGTGATATTGACATGTTTGTTTTGGATGTCCCCGACAATAGTTGTTCAGAGTTTTGACTTTCATTGACCTGGTATTTATTAATCAATTAATTAACTAACTAAGGAGTAATTAATTAGTTTGGCTTTCATTGACCTGACAAGAGATACCCTGAGGACATGTCCTTAGAAAAAATATGATCAAATATTTGAGGACGTTTGACTGGAAAGTGTGTGGGTCCCATTCGATAGTTAGGGAAACTCGTCGTTATTGTGATTATCGACAAGGCATTGTTGTGGACTGTATCCCCATGATTTGTCGTCGGGGAAGCTTTACCTCGACGACATGTCTCCGGCAAAAGCCGAAATTGGTGGTCGGCAAAAGCCTAAATGTTGTAGTGATTATTAAACTTTAATGATCATTAGCGAACCTTTATAGAGAGTAGAAACCAGATTATCACAATTTAGCTTGGGTGTACGTCATGCATCCCTCAACTTCAGATTCCTTTCTGAATGGTAGCTTGTCTTAATTTGTTACCCAAAAATGTGAAAATTTTGCCCATGGAAAATGTAACCAGCTGTTCAATACATACATATATTATGATCTACAGACAAATTTTAAGACCTAAATTACTCTAAGTACTTGTATGCACTAACAACATGCTTAGGTTCCTACAATCCTACGCTACAAGGCCAAAGTTTAAGAGCGTCTCCAAAGAAAATGATGAAATGGCAGGTTCCTTGGCCCCAAGCTAGATTAATTACCATAAAGGCATGAGCTCGGCAACAATAATAAGATTAAGATCAGAGAAAAAAATGAGAGCCACATAAGCATGCATAGAGATGAATTAGAAAATAATACAATGGACCTTCTTAGCATATAGATCAAATTCTCGTGACAGGTGGCAAGTATCGGGACTTAGAATTTATTAGCATTTGAATCTTGTAATCTCGAGTCTTCGAAAAAACCTACGATACAGATTGGTGACTTTTGTTGGCTAGCATTGAAGTGAATAAATGTAAACTTTGAATTATTCATTAGGTTCATTAAACTGCTGGCAGAAAGCGAAATGGCATGAAGGACCGATCAATTACATCAAACAAAAGTGATGGTTGATGCCAGTCATATATCAAAGTTTCTTGATTTAATGCGACTTCAACAACCACCTTTACAAGGTAGTTATTGTCAAAAAGGAATACAAAGGGAAAGCTTAATGCCTTTGCAGAAATAATTGAGGAGAGAAGCGCAGTAAAAGTGTGAGCGGAACTTACATTGGCAGTAAAAATGCTATTTATTTATTTTTTTGATGGAAAGAAAGTACTGTAATAATTATGCTTTTGCAAGCAAGTATTTTTAGCATGTGACCAAAACTAATGGAAACTATCAGGGTGAAATAATTAGTAAGCTTGAAAAACTACTGATTGATGGGAAAGCTACTCTTGTGGATAATGTTGGTCATCTTATTCCGTCTACCTCTATCACTAAGAGGGCTAACCAATTTTCTAAGGTGGGTGAGGTTGTGGTTTCTGATAATGACGAGGAGGAGGTTCTTAACACGTTCGACGAATCAGCAAATCTTTTTGGTGGTGGTGATGAGCGTGAAGATGAGTATGACTATGATGATTATTCGAAGCAAATTTATGATCTTCCAGGGAATTGGATGCTTTTAATGCCATTTATGGTTTTAATCTCCAAGGTCGTAGGAAGTAGTTTATCTTTTGTCAGAGTCACTACTATCATGTGAGTAATGGTTTGTTTTCTTGTTTTGAAAATAGGAAGTATCTTGTTATGTAAGCTTTTCGCCTATGTAACGGGCTGAGATATGAGATTCACCCATATCCGTTGTACTTAAACGTTTTTGGAGTAATATATTTACCGGGTCGTTGACCTTTTTACCCAAAAAATCAGGGTGAAATATGGTAAAAATTGATGTGTCTATAATCATGAAGATGGAGGTAAATCTGAGTAGCAGAAGCATCCAAAAGCATGTGCTTAGTTTAATCTGTCTTGGCCAATACAGGCAACTGTAGAATTCACATGGGCAAGTCTGACAGAATGAATTGCACACAAAAAGAGATATGGTGAATCAAGGCTTCTTGACCTTAGCGACGGCCGCCCAAGGAGGTGGTTATAAACTGCTAGATTTCATATCCTTTTGTTATTTCTTTAGCAAAACGTAATACAATCAAGCACGTTGGTGTATTAGTGATGGTATGATCGTACCCAACAAGAGGACTTCTCACCCATCACCCATTTATCTTAGTACCACTCTGGGCCAACCATGATTTATGACTAGCTAAAAGAAAAGGAAAATGAAATACAATTAATGGGCATATATATTTTCCCTTGTTTGCTAGCTCTTCATATATATAATGTAGCCTCCATTGTTTTCTAGTTTCTTGCTAGTTCATTGTGTTTCAATAAAATTTTGTAGCTAAAAAGATCACCAGGCCGGGATGATTTTCCGCATGGAAGGTGAACTTTAGTTAACTACAATAAAACTTAACTTAGGAATGACTGGAAATTATTAAACTGTTAAAAGGTCATTTACTATATCTTTAATTACATGTTGACCGTACCAAGAGAATTTTTATGCAAGTGTTTTGGATAGCATCATGTCCTTTTCGTGTATTCATTGGATTAAAGCATCGACGACTTAGTGTTACATGATGGTTATCCTTTTGAATGTCAATTCTTAACTAGCTACGAGTCTTCGACTACTTCTTCGAACAACAACTACGGATATATATGGTCATCTTGTGGAGTTAAGCCTGCGTAAATAACATCAATAGGTCAATATATACGAAGCGAAGTCAAGTTTATTTGTAACAGTTATATATAACTAATATTTAATATACATATGATCCAAAACTCGAACCTAATCAGAATGAGTTGCGTAAACCCTTTGTTTTTTCCTGAGGTGATGAAACTGATGGAAAGACTAATAAGCCGAAAAAGCAACTCTTTAATGCAAAAGTGGGGCACACTTCTGTCTGCTGGTGCTGTTTTTATATGATTGCTAGCTTTCTCATATGATGTTTTCATCAGCACTTTCATATGTTGTGTGGGTCTCTTCTTGCCCCAGGAGGAAGCTATCTCTTTATGTTGTATTGAAGGGAAGACCAAATATATTTTCCACCTACCATCATTTTAATTGGTCATAATCTTACGCAATAAAAACTTCCATTAACCTTGGAACTCCATGATCTCAAGCAGCTCAAGGTTAGTTTATCTGATAAATAAAATTATATTATGCGGTATCCTTTTTTATGGATAAAAAACTAGCTTACCTACTAAATGACAGGCTGGATTCAGTGTCTAAATATGGATGGAGCATATAGCGTTAAGACATCATATTTAGCTTTGTTTCAATTCGTATAATGGACTGGAATTTGAATACGCCCACTGAGTGGGACTGGGAGAACTTAGCCATGTACAGCAACAAAGATATAGAAGTCCCAAAGAATTTGCAGTTCTCCAGCCAAGAAAATGCGGTTGCAGACAATGTTGATTTCGCCTTCTCAGCTTCTGCGGATTCTTCGTCTAAAGGAGTAGTCAAGAATTTTGTAGTGTTTGATGATCTTCCTAAAGAATTTTTAGAAAAGGAAGAGTCTTCTTGGGTAGAGGAGAATGGGAGCTTCTCCAACATGGTTGAAGACACCTCCGTGATATCTGGTGAAGCGATGATTGGTTTAAAGCTTGGAAGGCATGCGAGTACGTCAAGCTGTAATAACAAGACGACCACAACATCCGTGCCTTTGTTTCATACAGCATCTCCCATGATAAAAAGATCTAGAGCGTCTTACCTTAGTTCACAGTCCCCACGCTGTCAAGTAGAAGGATGCAACCTTGACCTGGCATCTGCTAAAGACTATCACCGCCGACATAGAATTTGTGCAAATCATTCCAAAAGCCCTAAAGTTGTTGTAGCTGGGATGGAACGTCGATTTTGTCAACAATGTAGCAGGAAAGTTACCTTTATTAAAAATAATACACACATTGGTTTTTCTATACATCACCATTTCTAACATCTAACAAGTTAACGTTACGCTGGGTCATTTCCAGGTTCCATGATCTGTCAGAATTTGATGATAGAAAGCGTAGCTGCCGTCGACGCCTTTCTGCTCATAATGCAAGACGGCGTAGGCCACAGTCAGAGGAGATCCAATTCAGCTCCTCGCGAGTGTCCTCCTCAGTAAGCGGTACGACTAGAATCCTAAATATAAAGATTGAGCCAATCGTTAATTTTACATTCACATATGGGTACAACATTTCTTCATTAATTTGTCACTCTGCATAAATTATAATCTCTAATCTGTCTCATTCATGTAATTGCTCTTTGGCCATTGTCTTAAAAGTAGCAGATCAAAGACCACAAATGAACTTTCTTCTAAGTAGGGCTTCAATCCCCATTCTAGATTCAGCACCACCTGAAAGTTCTTGCAGCTTCAAAGGGGAAGAGTCTCTCCTAGGTCTCACAAAAGGTCGAGGGATGGATGTCTGTTCAACAAACAGTACCTATAATTTCAGTTCAGAAAGATTTATGCCTAGGAACGTGAATCATAATGGTAAGCCGTACCCACTTATATAGCATACATGAATTAGTATCTTTAGAACTATTAAAATTAAAGCATACGGTAGATCTTGTCCCGTGTATGTTGAAACTGTAATTTGGTGATGATCTTATATGTCCAAACAATAATAATACTCCCTCCAGACCATATAATGTGACAATGTCCATTTTAGAGTATTTTGCAGTTCTAGTGTCAGATAAATTTTAGCCTTACTTGAAATGGTTAAAGTGTTAGGATAGGAAACCCTTAATTTGGTTTCCATGTATTGCTTTAAACAAATACTAATCAGTTGTTTTCCCTGGTATACGGTAGCAGGTATGGATGCAACTTCCAACTCCATAATATCTACAGATGTTAGAAATGCTTTCTCTCTTCTGTCAACAAGTTCCTGGCCTTCAAATTGGCATGAAGAATCATCATCCTTTGATCAGTTTGCAAATGGAAACAATAATATCAGCTTAGCGCAGCCTGGAATGTCACTGGAACTGCAAAATACGACCAGCAACAATCACATCCATGACTTTCATTCTTTTAGATCACCTCATGAACTTGATCGCTATTACTCTAATTGAAATTGACCAGATAATATTTTCGAATAAGAATTTTCATAGAGGAAAATATATGAACAGTTCATGTAAGCATGTCAATATACTAGATCAAAATTTGAATAGCACTACAAAACACTGACAAACTTTTGGGCCTCATTTAAAGATTGAGATGGGGCATAGCGATTGAGCTAGTAAGAGCCATGGAAAGAATGATAGGAGGGTCACATGTGAAGGCATTGAGGATCCTAAGGGTCTCTTGATGGGCATTCAAGATTACTTGTTAGATGCAGAAACATTAAAGGACGAAGGAAGAGCATTCAACGTAAAGCACTTTGATGAGGACGACCGAGATTTTGTTGCGGATATTATTAGATCTCAAAGGCTTTAAAAGCTCGGTTTAAATGTATTATTTTCTGCTTTGAGTTAGTTGTAGAGGTGTTGGGTGAGTTCGGATATTTTCTAGATAGGGTGGTGCTTCAATTTTGTGGCATTTTAGAGTTGTTTGGAAAGGTGTATTTATTTATCGTATGGGTGCTTGTAGTCTTAGTTTCGCATTTGGTGCATTTCATATCTAGATTCTTGCTAATGTTTTATATGAATTTCTTAATTTTTCGTTCACAAAAAAAATTGTTGGGTGAAATTGCACTTCTTTTTATTCACTTTATCATCAAGGTTTTTGTTTGTTGGACGTGGTGGTTGCTTGTTGTAATTTAATTTCTCGCCTCCAAACATATTGGTAGTATGTTATTCGCTACTGATAGAATTAGTATTGTACGTTAGGGAGATGTTAGTATATTTCCATTCTCGTATCAAAAGCACTTGAGAGATTGATGGTATTCCCTTTTTGTGTTATTTATTTGGTTTCGTTTACATATATTTTGTTGAGAAATGTGTTAAAGCTTTGACATGCACAATAACTTCAAATTTTCTCTCAAACTAGAAAGATCTTTTTAGTGATTATTGTACCTAGTTTTAGTTATTCAACGTACATGAACACTTGAAGTCACTCCTATAATATTCATGACCTGAGAGTTAGTATCAATGTTAATATTGATGCTGAACTCATGATAGCAAATTTAAATAAAATGTACAGTGAACATGAAATCCTTAACATGAAAATCTTTCCCTTTAGACATGCATGGTCCTCATTGTCATCAAATCCATCATGACTCAACAATAAACGGCATTATGATTGGACACTTGAAATTGAAACAATTGAACGTGCGGAGTGAGGGAAGTCTCCAACCTTTCATGCTTATGATGATTTTGATTGATTGAAGTGTTAAATTCATGTTTGCATAAAAGACAATACAAAACAATATCTTTCAATCATAGAAATGCACGCAATTGTCTCCTACATTGAATTATCATACTATACATTAAGAATACACAATCCATCAAACTTGAACTTCCACACCTGATAGTCCAAAATATTGAGAATCCTAACTATCAATATATATCAACCAGCAGCTTCAAGAAAAGGTTTACTTGATCGTCAAATGCCATTATTTTAATTCTAGTAGCAGGGGCTAGCTGAACATCATGTTCTAAAGTGATTAAAGGTGATGTTATGTGTTAGTTGATTACTGATATTAGAGGTGCATTTATATATGTTACGTGCTTGGGTGATCATGTCATGCATGTAGAATGCCAGCACGAGTGCATAGGGTCAGTAACCGTTTATCATAGTATGCTTAACAAACTAGGACGAAACCATAGCTAAAATTGAACGGGTGCACAATTTTATTAGTTGTATAAGAAAAAAGAATAACAAAAATGTACAATTTTTGGTTTTATGATTGAGTTTAGTGAAAAGTAACAAATGCATTGGACTGGGTGCATTTCAGAAAATTCAGTGTTTGTTTTATGAAAATTAACACCACGAAGCAAAATTTTATCATGGTCCCGTGACACCGCGAGACTCTTCCTTGTTCCATGACACAGAATGTCTAGCAATTCTAGCAAGTGTACTCACTAATTTTTGTGCTTATAGTTTTATGTCCACATTTTATTATGTAAGTGTGCATAGCAAAATATAGATCAATATTTGGGGCGCTTAGCTAGTCAAATGGTGAAGCTCGTGGGTTAGGGTAATGAGCTAGCCCCTCTCTACCTACTCTTATTCCTCAATTTTGAATGCCCTGAAAGTGTATTTTGAAGCCGTATAATTAGTGTTAAAGTGGTATAGTATTTGAAACAGTAAGTAGCGTATGGGTCAAATGGGTCAAAACCCGGCTTTTATGAATTATAGGCTTCCGTGCTTAGTAAAGTATAAAATTTATGTATATGATATTTTTATGGCATATGAAGTATTATTATAGTACTTAAAAGTTTAGCTTAGGGTAAATGAGTTGATTACCAAAAATTAACGTGGTGGAAGTTTCAATCTTAATAGACATCGTGTTAAACTGTATCGTGATGAGGAGCATCTAAATGAATTGTTGGGTGAGGAAATTCCACTCGAATGTTTTGAAAAGAAGAAGCAAAATCTATTCCGTTTTTATTTTTTTTTAAACGTAAAATCTATTCCATTCATGGCACCTTTTCCTAAGGATTGTACCAGGGTTATTCCTTGAGCTTCATAAAAAGGATCCTTCTAAGCCTCAATGTTGAGATACCTTTCCTTGATGGGACAGGTTCGAATATAGAGAAGATTCGGGTTGAATATGAGTGAAAACCGTCTCGTTGTGAAAAGTGTAAGATTTTTTGTCATACTTTGGTTGATTGTCCTAAGTATGTTCTACATACTACTCAGCCTACTCCAAGTGTTAAAGATGGTTTTAAAACGGTCAATGCTAAGAAGAAGATTAATAATGGTGGTCAATATGGTCCAAGTAAGGGAGATTTTACTAAACCTGTTATGGGGGAAGAAGATGCAATATCAACCCAAAGCGCCTCCTATTACACCCAAGAAAGTGGATGCCAATAAGAAGTCTACTGATGTGGCTAGTACTAGTGGTACGAAGGTCGCTGATGTGGCTAGTACGAGTGGTACAAAGATTGCTACATCAAACCGGTTTGATGCCCTTCATATGGATGATACTGATGACTTTGGTATTCCTACCAATGAAGTGACTAATGATGTGAATTCTGGTATTCCAAAAGAAGCTAAGGAGGACGGGTCTTTAGAAACTGGTAATGCATCACAAATACCGCTTGTGAGTGATTCAATGGGAACAAAGGAAGGAAATTCTACTCCTTTAGTCGAGAAAATTGGGAAGATTAAAAAGCTACTTATTGATGGGAAAGCTACTCTTGTGGATGATGATGGGCATCTTATTCAAAAGGTTGATTATCCGGGGTCTACTTCTTCTACTAAGAAGGTTAACCCATTCTCTAAGGTGTGAGAGATTGTCGTCTCAGACAGTGATGAAGACAAGGTTGTGAATACGTTTGATGAGTCCATGAACCTATTTGGTGGTGGTCATGATCGTGAAGATCATTATGATGACTATGATTATGATGATTATGCTGATCAGGTTTACGATCTTCCAGGGAATTTGGATGCTTTGTATGACACGTATTGTATCAAGCTCCAAGGTCTTGGTAGAAAGTAATTTTGTTTTCGTAGGAGTCTAATGGTACCTTTTGAGTAGTGGTCTTTTCTTATTTAGAGAATTGGAAGTATTTTGTTATGTAAACTTTACCGCTTATGTCACTACAACAAAATGAAGCTGTAGCAACATTTTACAAGCGACACTTTTAGAAATTGTTGCCTTTTATACTTCAATATTAATAAAGCAACATTTTACTATATAAGTGTTGCATTTAAGGATCTAATGCAACATTATTTTATGAGTGTTGCATTTATTAGTAAAAAATACAACACTTTATAATCGTGTTGCACTTTTTAAAGGAAAATTACAACACTTTAGTCCAAAATGGTGCAAATCTTATTCAATCATGCAACATTTCAAAAGTGTTGCACAACATTTTGAAAAGTGTTGTGTTTACATATGTTTTAGATCAAGGGCACTTAGATTTTTTAGATATAACATTTAAGAGATTCTACTTATCATACTATACATTAAAATCATTCCATTGTTTCTACTTATCATACAACAAACAATAACCACATTTCCCTCATCGAAGTAGCAAAAACCCATGATCTTTTGAGAGCCAAAACAAACAAAAGGGGACATTTACATCAACAACAAAATAGCAGCAACTATAACAATCACCACCCTTATTTCTCCATATAAACCTGCATAGCTTCAGACTTTCAATCCATCCAGATAACCATTTAAACTAGCAAAGAACCCTCTTCAATTCATTAGTAAACAGTTTCGCCCAAGGCCGAAATGTAACGGGCTGATATATGGGATTCACCCATATCCTTTATGTTTAAACGTTTTTTGGAGTAATATATTTACCGGGTCTTTTGACATTTTACCCAAAAAAAATAATAATAATAAAAAATAAAAAATAAAAGATCCTTCTATGATGTGGTGCCTCACTAACAAAATGGAGTTAAGGCAACACCAATAAAGTGTTGTATTAAGTCTTTAAAAAGTTGCATTATGCATAATGCGATACTTTATCAAGTGATGTGTTATATAACGTTGCCTTAGGTATATGCAACACTTATATTGGAATGTGCAACATTTATTAAATGTGTTGCCCATGTATAGCAACCGTGATACTTTATTATGTGACACTTCTAAATAAAAATGCAACACTTTTTACACACAAGTGCAACACTTATACTCTCACATGCAACATTTTTAACACCCAAGTGCAACACTATTAGATTCAAAAACAACACTTTTCGCATTGATCGTCACTACTTCATTTGCAACCACCAAATATGCAACACTTACCTGTAGGAACTGCAACACTTTATGGCATTTTTGTGTTATATTAGTGACACTTTTCTAATGATTTGTAACACTTTTATTTCATACAAAACATATATTATAAATATTGTATTTTCATAAACACATTTTTTCAAGAAGTCTAATATATCCATTGATATTTGCATTCCATAAAAGAAATAATCAAATATAATAAAATGACCCATTTGGTCAATGTAACATAACTAACATACATCGTCTGGTAGAAAGAAAAGTTATCTAATCAAAATTCTAAAAATCTTGACCTCTCCATGGACAGATTTTATTAAGTACTCGAAAGCAACATAGCCTTCTGCACAAGAAATTGATATACATTTAGTTTTTCTTTTCATATTTGGAATAAAAACTCTAGCTACCATTAGTAATATTGTTATTCTGTATCATATATAATCAATTAGAGAAAAGAAAAAACTCTTATAAGTCTATACAATATCATTAAAATAGCTTTCTAGAGAACACAATCGTCCCTACAAAAATGAACCAGTAGTCAGTAGACCTTATATGCACACATGCAGTTTCGGGTCTTAATGGGGTGAGGCGTGAATAAATTGTTATCTTTTATTACCATATAACCATTTAAGAATTGTTATCTTTTATTACCATATAACCATTTAAAATCCTATATGTTTTATGTTTCAGTTTACAAAATTAATATGAAAGTACTTTCAATAGATTTCTAATCTTTATAGCTAGACTAGTAAATACATATCAAAGTCACTTATACTATTGCAACATGTAGTGTCAATTACGAATTCATACCCTCTACCAAAGCATAGATAATAACTCATGCTAAGAAAACAGTCGCACAACTCCGGAAGATAATTTTTCTGTATTCTTTTGCATGGAATCTTTAACTAACTTGTCTCGCTGGTCAACTTCTTTGCGCCTGGAATCTAGTTAAAACTTATTTATTTCGTGGTAATCCTCTTCTATATGTTTTGGATTCCAACCAACCGAGTGTTTTCAGCTTCTATAGCGGCCCAAAAGCTCTATAGAATTATATTTGATGTCTAATCGCCTTCTACTTTGCTTATCAACTTTTAGTAGTAAGTAGTAACACATGTATCGTAAAATCTGTAGTCTTTGTTCATTATGTTCCAAAAAGGGTCTATCCTATAAAGACTTGTAGTTCATCATTTTGTTCCTGACTTCCTACATTATTACATAAGATATAATTTCACCAAATCTCACGTGTTCTTATGTAAAACGAAACATATAGATTTATTGTATTATACTATATACTAATAGGTAAAGATGATGTGACACCAATTACTAAACTTAATGTCTCTTTTTTTGATTAATCTTCAATGCTATTGGTTGAGAAATGGTGATTAACCCAAGTCAAAGGCCCAACAGTGGTAAAAGAGTACTTTGGCAAGAGCCCATTGGCCAAGAAACATTTGGGAAGTTACTGTTCACATATTAAGCCCTTTAATCACCTCTATCGTACAGTTGGCAGACTCTCGATTCTTCCACATATTACTACCATCTTCATCTGTCTAAAAACACACACACTCCTCTCTCTCTCTCTCTCTCTCTCTCTCTCTCTCTCTCTCTCTCTCTAAAAACACAGGCACACACCACAAAAGACACACACAAAACAGAAAACACAAAACACAAACACATATTTGAGTTTTATTATTCTTGCAAACAATTTCGTTCGTATCCTTAATCTATCCATGTATTGATTGTTGTGCTATATTTTTCTAGGTTGGTTGAGACGGATTCAATTTCAAGATTTTATGATCGTTTTGTAAGTTTATTGATGAGGCGAAAAATGAACCACTTTTAGGGGGTCATTTAAGCCCGGAATTGAATTTATTTGATCAAATATTGCCCTAAATCGTTCTTTTTGTGATTTTAGGTACTTTGGGAGTGAAATCTGGAAAAGGAAGCAATTCGGACGTTTTTGGAGCATAAAAGTGAAGAAAACGCCAAAGTCTTAATTTTCCTTGCTGGGAACAGTAGGTGACGGCGTCAAGAAGAAAATCTTGACGGCGTCAAGAGTAATTTCCATGACAGCCCAGTACAGAATTGACGGCGTCACAAGGTAGGGCGTCAAGAGGAAAATGCATGACGGCCTGGAAACACATAACACTTGACGGCGTCAGATCTGGATCAAGGCAGTCCGAGGAGTATTTTGGTGGCGAGATGACGGCGTCACAAATTTTATCTTGACGCCGTCAGACCCTATTTCCTATATATACTTTTCTAATTTTCACATTAAAAAGAGAGAAGTTTTGGAGAAACCCTAAGTATGAACTTGGCACGAATTTTACAGGTTTTTCAAGGGTTCTCAGCCCTTGATACCTTTCATGTGTAATTGAGATAAGTATTCTTTTAATTCAATCAATATGTCTATGTGTTGGTTGTCTATATCTTGTTCTTGTCTTAATTCCATCATGCTAGGCTAGATCTATCTTGTGTTTGCTTGGATCTAATGAAACCTAGATGTTAATTATGTGTTGATTACTTGTTTATGGTTGTATTGGATGAATGAATTCGATGTTAGGCTTAAGAAAACTGGCAGATCTCCAAATGGTAACATGCTTGAACGTCTTAGGAAACATGAACTGACGTGCACTAGGTTTTATTGATTGTATTTAATGCATGAGTAAATTCTAATGATCCCATGTTAGGAGCTTCTTAGCCGGCTCGACATAGGAGTGAAGTAGGCACTCATAGGATTGGGGAATTAAGTGCGCCACCCCATGAATGGTATTAAGAAATACAATCCGTCATCCACGCAACTATAACAAGTAATTAACGTGTAAAAGATATCTAGGGAGTAGTGAAATCTAAGTTAACACATTTTCTCCACTTATTGCTCACAACCTTAGTATAATTTAGTTTATTTTCATTTTTAGTATTTTATTTTGATTGCATCTTTAGTATTGGGTTAGTTGACTAGCAACTAATTCCGCCCAAATCCTTCAAACCCGAGATTTTTACCTGCTTTCTAAAAAATATAAAAATATAAAAATAATCATCCCTCACATTTAGAACTAGTATTTAGGTTTTCTAATCCTAGCGACACTATTCCTAGCTGAACGATCAATCCCCCGGTACTTGTCACTATACTATACTACAACGATCAGGTACACTGTCTGGTGGGGGTTGTAAGCTTCTCAAGATCCCTTGAGAGGTAAAGCCTGGTGCGATTCCCACGTATCAATTTTTTGGCGCCGCAGCCTGGGGAATAGTTATTGTCTAGGTTAGAATCTCTTTTTATTAGGTTTACTTGTTAGATTCCTTTCTAGTAAGATTTTATTTTTATTTTTAGGTTTTCTTTAGTCTATCTTATTTCTTTGTGTTTTTGTTCGTAACTCTTCACCACCCGACATCATGGACGATGGGAACATCCTTGAACCCGTCATCCCACCATAACAAAACCCACC
Organism: Artemisia argyi; assembly: GCA_030686995.1. NCBI lineage: Eukaryota > Viridiplantae > Streptophyta > Magnoliopsida > Asterales > Asteraceae > Artemisia > Artemisia argyi. The sequence continues at coordinate 132,525,140 of CM060677.1, forward strand.
ACTAGAACCTCTTAGGCCCCGAACCTTAGGAGAGTATTCCCGATCTAGCCACCAAGGCTACCGAAACACCATTGAGCTCACCGAAGCCAATGTGACTCCCTTGCGATCCGACACCATCCGGTTGGTGCAAACCAGATGTGCATTCCATGGACTTCGTTCCGAAGATCCAAACCAACATCTTAAGGACTTCCTCAAAATCGTAGATTCCATAGACCTAGGTGTTGAAACTAGAGAGACAACCCGATTACGCCTATTCGAATTCTCTCTACGGGATCAAGCTAGTCAATGGCTTGAGCCTTTACCCGCGGGATCCATCACCACATGGGATGATCTCACCACTCGTTTCCTTGCTCAATTTTTCCCACCGGGGAGAACTACTAAGCTTAGAAATGACATCTTGATGTTCCAACAACGTCAAAATGAATCTCTTTATGAAGCATGGACTCGTTTCAAGGACTTACTCCAAAAAGTCCCTCATCATGGCATAGATCTTTGGCTCCAAGTCCAAATCTTTTATGACCATATCGATCTCTCCACGAGGCGAGCCACTGACCAATCGGCCGGTGATAAGCTACGTGATCTAAGTGCGGAACAATCAGGGGAACTCATAGAAGATCTTGCTCTCTATGACAACGAAAGTTGGAATGATCTCCGCGATTTGAACAAAACGGTCAAGGCAATATCTTTGCCTTCGAACAATTCTAGCACTTTCGACCGTAGGATCATGGAACTTGAGGACCAAGTCAAGTTTCTCATGAAATCTTACGAAGCTCCTAAACCTTCAAGCCAAGTGAACAAAATCACTTCTTCATGCGAATTATGTAGTGGTCCCCACGACACTCGTGATTGTGTGGAACTCCCCGGAACAGTTTTGCGGACTACGCATCCACGCGTACCGACGAAGCGGGAGATAAGTGGTACACTTTCAAGCCCGAGCCAAACTCTTATGGTGATTCATACAACCCCTCTTGGAAAAATCACCCAAACCTTAGGTGGAAACAAAATCAACCCAATTCTTCCAATCCGCCTAATCGTTACCAACCAAACGGTCCACCCTCTAACCGTACTTTCAACAACAATCCTTCTAACAACTATGGTAGTACCAACAATCTTGAAGGATTGATGTCTAAGTTCATGGCATCTCAAGAAGCTCGTATAGCTAGGTTCGAAACCGAATTCAACCAACAACAAACGGAGATAACCAACAAGATTGACAACTTGTTGAAGGCCCTCAACAACCAAGCGTTAGCCACACCTAGGAAGGACACTAGGGACACCAATAACGGAATCCAAATTAAGGACCCCTCATCATCCAAACATGTCCACTTTGTCAATGTTGTCACCATTAAGCCAATAGATAAGGAGATAGAAGAGAGTGACAAAGATGAAGTTGGAGTAGAAACCAAGACTAGGGATGAAAGTAGGGAGGTTGAGGTTAATAAGGGAGAAGAATTAGAGGAAGTAGAAGCTAAAGAGAAGTACTTTGATAAGTTGCCCAGCAAGGAAGAACGGGAATACCATAAGGATTTATTCGATAGTCCCGAGAGACCATATATCCTTGGCACACCCCTTATCGAAATGGGAGACCCCTCTAACATTAACATACCATGCAATATTGGGCACATGCATATATGGAAAGCTTACATCGACCCTAGATCCCCCGTGAACATCATGACTAGGACTTATTACAATTGGGTGATGAAGAAACAACTTGATTTTAGGATGATACCTAATAAGAATCTGATAAGTAATTTTGCAGGAAGAGTGAAGGGATTACATGTGATTATAGGGAATCTCACTTATGAGATCGATTTTATGATAGTAGAAGACACTCGTCCGGTGATAGATGCTTGCCTAAGCCAAATAATATTTGGAAAACCATTTGTTGAGGCCACTAGGATGAGTTATGACCCAACTCTAGGGATAGTTAGATTCAAGGAAGAAAATGATGAGGTTGCCTATCAAATGCCCTACAAAATCGAGCAATACCGCCTTCTCTCTAATTTCGAAAAGGAACACAAGCAAGCGGCTTATTATAGGAATGAGGAGGATAGACGTAGAGGAGTAGAGTATGTAAAGAATAGGATGTTTGGTTTCTACAAAGAATGCTTGCAACTAGGTCCCGAATACAAAACCGGTTTAGAAGACGACCTAGAGAGTGGAACCAACGATGAGGTCACGTAGTAACCCATGACCTTGAGTCTAGCTACAAGACTCGTAAATAAAGAAAAGCGCTTCTTGGGAGGCAACCCATGTTTTGTGTGATTTTATGTTTGTTTGTTTGTCATTTGCTTCCGTATGCATGCTTTATTTTTATTGTTGGTAGATCATGTTTCTCAATTAAATAGTGGAAATACTTTACTTTGTTGTTTTGGCCTAGTCTTAACTCCACCTAAAAGTATTTTTGCAAAAGATAAGTGTAAGGGGAAACCCCAAATATGTTTTCAAGAAACAAACCGATCATGATTCTCCACAATATTAAATGAACATGTATATTCGTATTTGTTAGAGTCAAATGCTTGTATTGAGTCATAATGAAGTTTTGCAGGATTTTCCAGGAAGTAGGACCAAGTTTTTCTAGAAATTTTCCGGAAACTTAACATAAGAATTTCTGCAGGTCACTTCTGACGGCGTCAAGAATTAATTCTTGACGGCGTCACGTGTAAAAATCTGGAAATTCTACCGGTTTTGTTTTTCTAACGGAGTCTTATGGTTTTTGTGAATTATTAAGTTTTATAATCTCCAGGAAATCTGCAAACTTCATTCCACAAGCATTATATCTTATCTTGTTTTCTAGGATTTAGTAACTTATATAGGATGCCGCCGATTTTACGCGAGGTTGTCTTGTTTGTTTTCTCAGGATTTACAGGTTATGTATGACAAGAAGATGATTTATATTCTGGAAGGGAAGCTTTGATTGTTCATTTTCTTGGAGGAAGATTTAACCTTGCCACCTTATTATCCATACCGAGCGAATCAGGGGAGTATTTGATTTCATTCTTTTTACTTTTTCACTTTTACATTCTTTACTTGAACATTGGGGACAATGTTCACCTTAAGTGTAAGGGGAGGGTAAAATAATGATACCTTACATATGCACTTTCACTTGAGTTTGTTTTGTTTGATGGTAGATGTGTAATAAAACTATGAGAAATACTTGTTAGTGTAATTTTAGCGCCAAATTTAAAATTTTTTACAACATTTAGGAGTGAAACTTTAGCCATAGCAAGCGTCTCATGGATAGGAGATTGTATGACTAGCACATAACCGTATATTCAGAAAAATTTTCCACCCAAATATGTGAGGTTCGCCTTTAGATTTGATAGGAAAAACATTTACTATTAGTGCTTATGAGTGTACCGGTAGCATTTAGATTCTAGAACTTGCGTTAGTGATGCATCCCGAGACCGCTAGTGAGATTACATTCGTGTAGTAGGATTTACTACATGATAAGAGGCATTAGGATCACCCTTGTGTTAAACCCGTATTATAATTACTTGACCATTTAAGTCATATTACTTGGCTAGTCAAGTCAACTAATTTTTCCCACACCCTTAGCGTTGTACTCATTTTTAGTACACGAAACACCTAGTACACCCCTCCGAGCCTATCTTTTCATTTCTAACTTTAAGCATTTTACTTAAAGGAATAATTTGTTACACCCCACTTAAATGTACAACCAAATCGCCTTAGCCTTCCGTGTATGCGCTCATTTTTAGTGCATTATTCTTATTTGTTAAACCCTAAGTTAACTATCTAATTGATTACATGGTTGCTAAGTCGAGTCATATCCTTGTACATATTGTTTTGGGGCGATTGGGACTCATGGGTAAAGTACTTATTTTATGGAGTAATGGGGAAGAACATCATTTATTGCCCCCATATATACGTTAATCTTAAAAGTACTCCAAGTGTTTTGATTTTCTTAATTCGAGTCATTAGATTAGTTTATTGTAAAGTATGTAAAAATTCAAGTGTAAGGGGAACGTTTATTCCCTATGATGTATTATTTTAGATGGTAGGGTAAGAGTGTATGCAAAAAAAAAAAAAAAAAAAAAAAAAAAAAAAAAAAAAATTCGAAAAATTAAGAAAAAGAAAAAAAAATAGAAAAAGAAAAAGAGAAAAAACATACGGACTACCATCCCTTTTTATTCTATGTTCATTTTTATGTTTTTGTTATTTTTGATTTATTAGCTTAAGTCGAGTCTAGCCTTGACTTAGCAATGCCATATCGTACATGTACTTAACCAAGATTGTTAGCTCGCCACCAGTAAAAACTTCCTTTATCCAACAAAACCGTGTATTTTATATCCCTACACCTAACGTTACAACCCTTTAAAAGACCTCTTTGATAGTTTATCTTAGGTGCTTACGCCATGTGGTGGAGGTCTGATCCTTTCCCAAGCCTATGGTAATCTATTTTGCTATGACATGTAGTGAGAGATATCTTCCGTTTCCATATTTTAATTTATACTTTATTACACCCGAGAGATGTGAGTATCTAAACACTATTTGTGAGGTGCTAGTATATGACCTCCGTGCTTGTCTATTGGTCTTTAGTGGAACGATTATTTGTTGTAATTACTTTTATATTAGTGTTAAATGACCCCTAACTTGTATTTTGATTAGAATAAAAGCGCATTTGCTTGAGGACAAGCAAATCTCAAGTGTAAGGGTATATGATGAGGCGAAAAATGAAGCACTTTTAGGGGGTCATTTAAGCCCAGAATTGAATTTATTTGATCAAATATTGCCCTAAATCGTTCCTTTTGTGATTTTAGGTACTTTGGGAGTGAAATCTGGAAAAGGAAGCAATTCGGACATTTTTGGAGCATAAAAGTGAAGAAAACGCCAAAGTCTTAATTTTCCTTGCTGGGAACAGTAGGTGACGGCGTCAAGAAGAAAATCTTGACGGCGTCAAGAGTAATTTCCATGACGGCCCAGTACAGAATTGACGGCGTCACAAGGTAGGGTGTCAAGAGGAAAATGCATGACGGCCTGGAAACACATAACACTTGACGGCGTCAGATCTGGATCAAGGCAGTCCGAGGAGTATTTTGGCGGCGAGATGACGGCGTCACAAATTTTGTCTTGACGCCATCAGACCCTATTTCCTATATATAGTTTTCTAATTTTCACATTAAAAAGAGAGAAGTTTTGGAGAAACCCTAAGTACGAACTTGGCACGAATTTTACAGGTTTTTTAAGGGTTCTCAGCACTTGATACCTTTCATGTGTAATTGAGATAAGTATTCTTTTAATTCAATCAATATGTCTATGTGTTGGTTGTCTATATCTTGTTCTTGTCTTAATTCCATCATGCTAGGCTAGATCTATCTTGTGTTTGCTTGGATCTAATGAAACCTAGATGTTAATTATGTGTTGATTACTTGTTTATGGTTGTATTGGATGAATGAATTCGATGTTAGGCTTAAGAAAACTGGCAGATCTCCAAATGGTAACATGCTTGAACGTCTTAGGAAACATGAACTGACGTGCACTAGGTTTTATTGATTGTATTTAATGCATGAGTAAATTCTAATGATCCCATGTTAGGAGCTTCTTAGCCGGCTCGACATAGGAGTGAAGTAGGCACTCATAGGATTGGGGAATTAAGTGCGCCACCCCATGAATGGTATTAAGGAATACAATCCGTCATCCATGCAACTATAACAAGTAATTAACGTGTAAAAGATATCTAGGGAGTAGTGAAATCTAAGTAAACACATTTTCTCCACTTATTGCTCACAACCTTAGTATAATTTAGTTTATTTTCATTTTTAGTATTTTATTTTGATTGCATCTTTAGTATTGGGTTAGTTGACTAGCAACTAATTCTGCCCAAATCCTTCAAACCCGAGATTTTTACATGCTTTCTAAAAAATATAAAAATACAAAAATAATCATCCCTCACCTTTAGAACTAGTATTTAGGTTTTCTAATCCTAGCGACACTATTCCTAGCTGAACGATCAATCCCCCGGTACTTGTCACTATACTATACTACAACGATCAGGTACACTGCCTGGTGGGGGTTGTAAGCTTCTCAAGATCCCTTGAGAGGTAAAGCCTGGTGCGATTCCCACATATTATTTATCAACCTTAATTACATTATGTTTTATATTTTCATATTTTAGGGTTTTTGGAGGATTCTAATTTTTTTGTAACTGTATGATTTTGTTGAAATTAGCAAGTGATTTAAATATGTGATGTTGTATGGTAGTTCAAAGAACATGTTCTGGAAAGGGCAAGAGGCCATGGAAAGGTGGGAACAGGTTCTGGAAGAGTATTGGTTTGGGATTCAAGACTCTGAGAGACACTATTGAATGTATACTTTATTTACTTTATATTTTTTATTTGTGAAATCAGTTGTGTTATTATGGTGTAATTTATTATCATATTTTTTGGGAGTATTTGGATTAGCTTATTTATGTGGATTAAGGGGTTGTTTTTTATAGAAAAAAAATTGTAAGCCTATCAAGTCAAGCTTATGAGCTTTAAAAAGGCATTAAGCTCAAGTTGATAAGCATATAATCCAACACCGGTCACACATATACAAAATATTTAATGCAATCATGACGGTTGTTCCAGGTGTGTGAATGTGTGGCAATTCTATGTTATATATCGGATCTTCAAGAGGATAATTCATTACATTTATCTATTGGACATGTTATTGTCTAAGATAATTCGTTACATTTATCTATTGGACATGTTATTGTCTAAAATGACTCTGTAAATTGACCATAAAAAAGGTATTAAAAACTTCATAAACTACCTATCTATCCTTTTATAAGTCTGCATTTGATCTTCTCCCTCTTTTTTGAACATTATGTAGTTGCAACGATTATAAAGAAAAATCTGATCTTGCAGTTGAAAAGGCTTGCTGTGAGTAACTGTTACATAATTGAATTCTATTTCTATAGTAGTGAATTATTAGCATAAGGTATAACAACAGATAGGGCCTTTTTCATCTAAATTAGAACTTTACCTACTAATGACATAGAATGGCCTCAATCATTAGTGATGAATGTATTTCAAATAAAATGGATTTTTATACAAACAAATAACTCTTAAGTTTCAAGCCAGAATATGGTGATTACCCACTGTTTGGGATTGCTCATTAACTTATTGAGTTTCAAAAATAGTAGATACACAACTTTGTATGACTATTAGGTTTCACAAAACAAATAATGAAGACATACGACTATTAGATCAAACTGGGTTTTGAAAATAGTAGATACACAGCTTTGCAAGTCATAAATGATCCACATTTAGATCAACCTACTGCATAATTAAGGTGTGTTTGGAGCATACCAAATCACTAAAGAAACGAGGAATAGGCCAAAAATGTAAACCAAACCTGCATTCCACATTAAAAATGGGTCCATTTGGGGGCTGAAATGGACCTAGAATGGGTACGTTTAGGGGCTAAAATGGGTGGGTTTGGGTGTTGAAACGGAAGCTGAAATTGCTGCGTTTGGGGGCTGGAATGGGGCCTGAAACGAGTGGGTTTAGGGGTTGAGGGTGGTTTTGGGGGCTCAAATGGGTGTTAGTTTTGGGGCTGAAATCGGCGTGTTTAGGTGCTAAAATGGGGGCTGAGATGGGTGGGTTTGGGTGCTGAAACGGTTTAAGTGATGCTAATCGAACATTGTTTGAAATTTGTTTTGAAGGTGGTTGGTTATCAAACAGCATAAGCAAAGACGATTGGGTCATATGAAGCTGAAAGAATGAAAATGGTTGAAGAACTGGAAGCTATAATTGTTTGCAAAAAGAGGATTGGTAATAAGCTTCGTAAAAGTATGGCATTACTTCGTAAACAGGTTCTCATCCTTTTTCCTCTTTTTTTCTACTCTATCATTCTTTATATCATTACTATAGTTGTTATTATATTCGGTATAAGAGTCATTTAGTTAAACATGTTTATAGGTTTTGAACGGGGGTGGTTTGGGTACTCACTTTATGATGTTTAGAGAATGTAATAAGCTATTGACTTAAGAATGAAGTTGTTAAAACCAAACCCCGAAGAACATAAACAAAAAGAAACAAAGACCTGGAGAATCACATAAAAAGACAACAAATTCGGAATCCAGATGTAGATGAGTTTTTTGAAACCCAGGTATGAAGTTATACAATTTTACCCAAATTAATTTTGTTGCTTTACTAACACCAATACCTAAAATTATTTCTTCTAATTTTGTAATATGTTTAATTTTGATTATGGGATTGACAATTTTTTGGTGCTCCACCAACATTCAATTATTGAACCATAGTTCATTTGTGCGTAGGCATCATCACCCATCTCCCTTGAGTAATGTAAATATGTTTGTGTCTTAAGAGCATAAACAGAGGTTGTTTAAGTATATGGTAGTATATTTTGTCAATTGAGTTGATTTTATTTAGTTTAGTTCCACATTTGCAAATGCTTACTAATTAATGTTTTACGTTCAACATGACACTTAAATAAGAGAATATTTAGTATCAATTATTGTTGTTGCTAACGCATAGCCAAACACTAGAAAATATCACATACCTCAGAAATTGGTAGGAAGTTGTACATAATAAAAACTGGTGATAAAGATGTCTCGATTGACTTTAAACTTTGAAATGTGTATCTTCCGTTAAACAACTACTTAACACACTTAGAGCATGAATTTTTTCATTTGCGCTTTATACCTTTGTTATATTAATTAACCTAATCTGCATTTATTTGCTTAATTCTATGTCGGAGTGCGGGAAAGAAGTCAGTTATAAAATCTGTTTTAGCTAAGACTTTTGATGAGGCAGTGTTAAAACCATATAAGAAAGATTATATATCTATGTCCTTTATCTTCAATAAATTATGGACTTGAATAAGGTCTGTTTGGTTGAAGAAAATCAAAATGTGGATCTTAGTGTGGAGAGAATGCTACTTTACTTTTGAAATGAGTGGCGATAAATGTATATTCCAAAAGTAATTATTAAAAGTTGAATAATTGAAATCTGATAATTAGTTAATAAAAATGTAGAGATAGATATGTAAATTTGCCAAATCATTCAAAAATTTAAAACCATACTTGCTTTTACCCAAATCTTAAAACATATTGGTAATGCCTGAGGTGTCAATAATCGGCATATTTACTTGCACTTTATTAGCATCACGTATAATTCAACATATTTGTAGGACTTCGCTATTTTAAGGTTTTTAACTTTATATATTTCGTGAACATTCAGGTTTTTATGCAGGAGGTGTTTGGAAGGTAAGTGTTGTATACAAGACACGTATGAGCGACCACTTGAAACTGAATTGAAAACTGAAAATGCTCCCACCAAACACTCATTAAGAAACATTAAATACGGCACTCCTGAGGATTTTGAAAGCACATCAGCAGTGCGCTACAACAACATACAGATTGCAGGTGGACTAGACGGTGCTACTTGCCTTGATTAAAATACAGGTGTGTGAAAGTCCTAAAGCAGTAAACATCATACTATGGATATCCTACTATTAATTTTATTACATGCTTTATCTTGGTTGCATAGGTACTAACGGCACTGTGGTCCATCCTTTTGCATTTATCTGTGCTCCTGCAAACTATCATCGGCAACCTATTCAAGGTAAGTTAAGGCTCCTAAAATTGACCCAAAAGATATCCGCGAATTAATTTTAGCCCTTACAGCACACGACATCTTATACATTTGCAGGAATGTGTGATGATATGCACCGAAATACGGTAAATTTAACTGAAGGTTAGTTGGAAAATTACCCGTACACATTGTACTGACATCGCCACACATGAGATCACCCACTTCTGGAAGCATCAAAAAACTGCAGGAAGAGGCTTAGGGATGCCACTCTGCAAAGAACCAATGCAGAAGCCGAAAATGCCCATGTTTTGCGGCTTGACGTGAATGCGACCTAGTTGTCTTCCAAAATTTCTTGATGAGGTAAAGAGCTTCATTAGTTGTTTTCTTTTATTGAATTGGAGAATTATGAGGGATAAATTTTTTAAGTAGAAATCAGATTACTACATTTAGTTTGTATTTTGAATTAGTTTTGAAACAATTCTGACTTTAAACTTGATTTACTTTCCCGAGAACAAAGATTGGAACAATATTTGAATGAAGTATCGAGTTCTTGAGATAGGCTGTTGGGAAATCTGATCTGGTATATTTAAACTGTACAGTAGTTAGTCGTCAATGGTTACAGATTGTTTTAAGCATTTGCTGTTAGGGTGATAAAAGGTTAGGCTTAGGATTTGATGTTTTGGTTACCTTTTTGAAATGGTTACAGGACAGGGCATGCACTTCAGCACACACATCCACGCACACATACAAACACTGATGACTGATGCAAACATAGAAGCATATGGTGTAATGAGGGGTATAAATGCAAATTTAGTCCATCAGTCTGCCCGAAAGAATTTAGTACCATGTTAGTATGTTACTGCAGTGTTTTTACACACAATGATATACTAATTTTATATCTAATCATAACAACATAGCAACTTTGTTTTTTTCCCAGAACATCATGCTGGAGCCATGCTTCTAAAGTAAAGCTCTTGGTGATGCCGATCAAGTATTGCATATTTGCGGTCTCCAACCTTGGAGAACAACCTACGGTTTGTATAACAGATGCTAATCTCGAGGGCATGATTGCTGCTTTTGGAAAATGGACTTCCACACTAGGTGGTATCTTACAAGTTGGGGATGCTTCTTACAAAGTAAACCAGATTTTTTTTTTTTTTTTTTTTTTTTTTTTTTTTTTTTTTTTTTTTTTTTTTTGCATTCGGAATTTTGTCCAATCTGTAACTGTATCAACTGCTTTTGTAAATAAATTAGGTTTCTGCAAATGTTTGACTCGATATGCCTTATGTTGAATGTGGCTTTGTACCATTTAACACAATTATTATAAACATAAATGTAGTCGCCTCGCAGCAACGCGCAGGCAAATATGCTTGTATTAGTCTATAAGGCAAAGTTCAATATAGATATCATATTTGTCATATATCCAATAAACCAATCTTAGCTGTTTATTTTTTTGATCAAAACAAAAAAATAAACTTTCACCTTTTCGTAAAAAACTAAATATCTTGCAAACTGTTAATCATTACGCAAAAAAAAAAAAAAATTATACCATTGCGACGAGAATTAAATTATCTTTTTATAGATATGCACATCTATATACTTTCGACGAATTTTTTTTTTAATTTCTGCCAAAAAAATCACACGTGATTTGTAAAATCACATGTGATTTGATTTTTACAAATCACATATGATTTTTCTTGGCGGCAATTTAAAAAAAAATCATCAAAATTATAGGGAAATGCATATCTATTGATAGATAATTTAATTATCGTCGTGATTGTGTATTTTTTGTAGCTTGAAGATTCACCGTTTGAAAGATATGTTGTTTTAAAAAGAAATGTGAAAAATGGTTTTTATTAATTTAGATGAAAAATAGATGGATAAGATTGGTTATTTGAATCTATGACAAATATGACATATATATTGATCTCAACCCTAGTCTATGATTGGTGGTTTAAAAAGCTAAATTTCTTTTTGGAATATTTGAGATGCTAGTAAATAAGAGATGGAGTATACTTCAATGAAATTAGATGTTAGTAAATGTAATCATTTAGTTACTTCAATCATTTAAAGCATCGGGTATGGCTGCTTGAGTTGTTTTGTCAACTCAGCGCCTCCTCTCTCATTTTCACACTCACATACCGAAATACCCCTTCACTTATCACTAAGCAATTTCTCTATCTTTGAGACACACCATACCCAACTAAAAAAATAATATATATATATATATATATATATATATATATATATATATATATATATATATATATATATATATATATTACCAATTCCCTACAGACATACGAGTTTACATCGACTTGTTATACTACCTCCGTCCCTAAATAAATGTCAACTGTTGACTTATAAAGTTTTTCTTTTTTTCAACTTTGATATTAAATTACTTCATTTGTGTTATGTAATACTTGATGAATTATACCGATGAAAATACATTTGAAACCAATCCATTTATATATTTTACATCAAGTATTACATAACACAAATAAAATAATTCAATGTCAAAGTTAGAAACGGAAGACTTTAAAAGTTAATAGTGGAAATTTGTTTAGATACGGAGAGAGTAATATATTAGAGCACACGATCATGTGTGTGGTGTGATTTTGAAAAAATGCTAACAACTCGGCAATTTTTATTATAACATCATAACATATAACTCAGTAGAAAATATCCTTTTGTGTTATAGGACACCCATAAGCCACATAGTTTTTAATATTTTTTATTTATTTAAATAAAAAAATACATTAAACTAAAATTAAAATTAAATTAATAAAAAAACATAAAAATCAATGTTGCAAAAATCGCGAATCGGTAGTCGGGCGGTCGACCACCTTGTAGCTTGTAATCGGTCTAGGCGAGATTAATCGGCGATTCATCGAATTGGCATTACTGACAAATTTTAGTTATTTCCGGCAAGTTTTTTGTATTTTTTGTTAGTTTTAGGTATTTCCGGCAAGGTATTTTCTAAAAAATAACTTGTAATAGACTTAAATAGTTACTATAAGTGATGAAAATAAGTTTACAGTTAGTTTTGGGTACTTCCAGCAAGATTTATAGGTTTCCGGCGTGTTTGACCACCATTGACCATCGTTGATCGCCGTTGACCACGGTTGACCTATTTTTTTGACCCAGTTACATAAATCGGCAAGATCGGTGGCCTTGTAGCACCTAATCAGCGATTAATCGGCCTTGTGGACCTTTTTTTGCAACACTGATAAAAATACAAAAGAATTTATAAAACCAATATATAAAAAAAGATATAAAAATAAATGTACATAAACTAAACTAGTTTTGAGGATAATATTTGGCCAAGATTGCTTTTTCTTGCCTCATCGATAATCGTAGCGTCCATCGGATCCATCCAATCGGTGTTGTTTGCAAGCGTCCTTAAGTCCTCTTTTTGTGTTCAAGATTTGAGAAACTCAACTCGCGGTCCAATCGCTCCATCTTCGCCTCATATAGTAAAGTGAATTGTCATTGCATTATTTCCTGTAACGTTTTGTGAACCGGAAGTGGCAGATGAGTTTGATAATCATTGACTTTTAGAATTGCATTCACTTCCGGGTGGATACGTGTAAGAACCCGAAATTTTCCAAGTTATTTATTTCCTGTAAGAACGAAAAATTTATTAATTAATGTGATATTCAGCAGTTTCACTTAGTCTCACATTTAAACTTTTGCTTTCATTTATACTGTAAAGCAACGACAACTATTATCAAACAAACGATGTGGTTAACTCACATTCCAATTTTACTAAAGCTGCACGTGTACCGACACCGCGATAGTATGACATAGGTTTAATAATTAAATATCGGGACTCATCAAAACACGAGATTCGTTTATTCCCTCTCGAGCACTACAAAAATCAAAAGCATTCCCGCATCTCACTTTTACTTAATTTAAACCTCACTTTTTTTTTAAATATCCATACAAAAGTAACAACTAAATTAAACCAATATATATATATATATATATATATATATATATATATATATATATATATATATATATATATATATATATATATATATATGTATGTATGTATGTATATATACATACATACATACTCGTACACTAACCACCGACCCCCTCCCCACTTTTCCATTCTATCAAATCAAGAAAAGGGATAAAAACCCCTACCTGCTCATCCTCTCTCTCATATCAAAAATTACACAACCCTACAACCCATCCCTCCTGCTACGCCGCTCCAATCAGGCCTGAGATGAAGACGACAATGAAAGGACGATCTGTCGCCCCTCTCTTCCCCGTTCAGACGGGTCTAGCATTTCAGTTGGGATTCCCTCCCCTTTGTCCAAATATCAAAGTTAACACCACAAGTCAAGGTGTGACTAGGCAGTGATTAAGCCTTACCCCATTAGGCTACATGGTCGCCTGACTTCAAGAGGATGAGGAATCAAAACCCCCTTGTATTAACTCTATTTATACCTCTCGATTCCCATGGTTTTTCCACACATCCTATAATTTTCACAATCAAAATACTAGTAGCTTTTGAGAGAGAAATTTCTGAAGATTCGAAGGGTTTGTGGATTTGCTTGCGGTGGAATCGGGTTCGAGTTTCTGATTTTCTTTGGTCTCCTTGTTAACCGACTCTATTGTTGTAAGGTTCTAAAATCCTTGTTGAATTATCTCATTCGAATTTATGTTGATATTCAGTTTATATTTGTTGTTGATATTCGGTCTCTATTTGTCTATTGATATCGATTGTCAAAAACTTAAAATGGTATGCGTGGAACACAAATCTTGAATTGATGTTGTTAAACTGATAAGTGGGTTTTGGTTAATGACAAGTTAGTTTTTTTTTTTTTTTTTTTGAAAACATTAATCGGCTCTAAACTCATTGATAAAGTTGTTAATAAAAAGTTTGTAGATATATAATAGTGGTGAGCCTGTTATGAAATCTTGATGATAAAGCATTGTGTTAAAACTTCGTGTTCTAGCAATTTTAATCAAGTCAAAAACTAGTTTTAATATGGCTCAAAAGTGGAAGTCTCGCTTAGTCTTGTGATATCCCCCTTTCATAGTAATCTGATCCTTAAGTTATGTCAAAATTTATTGTTGAAATGGTTAAGCCGTAAGAGAATGAGTCACTTGCGAGTTCTCACTTTTGTTGCGCCATTTTCGTAACACTTAGAGTTGTTAAAATGGCTTGTGTCAGTGCCGAAAAGAATGAAAGTTTTCATTCACTTGGTGAGAAACAAAAGAAACACAAGTCTGTACTTTTGTGTTACCATTTGTGTTTTTTTTACCACCTGTAAAATAAACCTTGGGCCAAGCCCAACACCTAGACTTGTTTAAATATTGTGAAAAGGATCTTGGGCCAAACCCATCGCTTAATTTGTAAAGCAGTTTTGTTTAACCCAACTTGAGTCAAGCCCCTTCTAAAATAATGGCAGCCCACTCAAATGGGTATGGTTGTGTTTGCATGACTAGGTGTAGTCAAGACTAAACTTGTGATATTTCGACTTCCCGCGACTCGTTCATGACTCACTAGTCTTACCCGCCCCGACATTATTTCACGATTCATTCGCGACTCACTCGACTCATTTATTCCCGACATTTTTACACGTCATACCTTAATCTATTAAACATATATAGATTATAACTAGTAATCTAAAATTCAATTTTTCAAATCATTAAAACTATGCTACTTATAACCTATTTTTGAATTATTAGTTATACTAAACGAAACTTAGAAATTTGAAAAATAATATTACAATGGTTTATTGATTACTGCGACATTTAATTACCATGGGCAAACTGAAACAATACAAAGGTCATGCCCGATTTTCCAAAAATCCTATAAGTGTATTTAATATAAACTCTTTTAATCAAACCATAAATTAAAGTTTAATTTTATATATATATATATATATATATATATATATATATATATATATATATATATATATATATATATATATATATATATATATATATACACACACACACACACACACACACTATAAACATATTTTTCCATATTTTCCCGACAACGCATTATGATCATCAATGTTTACTTCCTGTCCTTGTCCTACGTATGCTTGCCTAACAAGTACTTTTCGCCTAACACCTCTATACGTTAGTACGAACGTATGCACTTCCAAGAGCCAAAATGCTGCCACACAAGCAACAAATAAAAACATTTTGAAAACTTTTAGACTTAATTACGTTCATCGAGTCTTAAATTAGAACTGCGAGCTAAATTATGCCATACTATCTAGGTCACGCATTGGAGCTACCACCTACTATTTGACTCTATTGCATTTCAGACTACTACTACACTAAGGTGAGTTCATAGTCCCACTTTTTACTATGTTTTCAAATCCCGTGGGGAGATACATGCTATAAAACTGAACACAAGTATTTTTCTGTATGCTACCCTGATTGATATTGCCTAAGTTAACACCCTTGCCAAAAGTCCCTCATATCATGAACCATTAATCACTTGTGAGTGAACGCGAATTTAGTGAATAGATCTATTGGTAGTTGACGCCTCATTTGAAGTTAGCCTGAAATGGTTACCAAATGAACTTTATTCGAATATAAATAGGAAGTTGGCAAACTCCTACGACGAGGGCACTATCACCTATATCATTTCATGATGTAGGCTATTTATATCATTTATGATATCGCCCTTTGTTAAGGTTTGCGTGTCATGAGGCTTAGGGCAATATATTACACTATAATCCTATTGTTTTTACCGCTACTCAGCTTGTGTTTAAACTATTACAAATTAAACACTATGGATTCACTCAACCTTTTTGTTGACCTTTTTTGCATGTTTTATCTCAGGTAACTAAGAAGCATAAATGGCATGGAGAGGACTAGGGCCCCTTTTGCACGACATCCAAAGATGTTATCATTCATTTTAATTTCAAACATTTTCAGTTTGTTTGATTAAATGTTATGGAACCGTTTTTGCAACTCTAATTTTATCTTTAATGAATGATAACATAATTTTCTCAAAACGTCTCTTTTGAGTCATTTTTTATAATTATAATGATGATCTGAGATGTAATACCCCAATTAGACTTCCGCTACTTCATTACGATTTTCGGGGTGTTACAGATTAGTATCAGAGCCATGGTTATAGAAAACCAAGTGATTTTTCAAAACACTGGACTATAACCACATTTTCAAAACAAATCATTTACACCTTACTACCCTATGCCCTCCGTGCCAACATTTTATCAAACATCGTGCATAGAGATTTGTTTAGCAGATGATGCACCAATTTTAGACATCTGGCATTGAGATTTTCTTGACAGATGATGCATAACTTTTAGACATCATGACTTGTAGATATTTCAAATTAAATGATTTATATTTATTATTGTTGGGTTATTACAGTACCATGTCTTCGGTTTCGCACCCCATTAACTTATCATCAGATTCGAACATTACGGATGCCATGTCTTCGACTGTCGTACTGACACCACCAGTGATTCCTGCCCCCATCACACCGGTAGTGGCATTCGAGGAAACCGAGCCCTTTGAGGAAGGTGAAGTTACCCCTTCACGAAACGCCACTATACCTACATTGTTCACACCACCTATTATACCCACCGTGCTTATCAGACCCGGGATGAGTATCCCACCCCATTGCATTTTCTAATACCACCCCACTAGACCTAAGATGGTACACACCAGGAGCCGCCTAGTGCGCCCACTTATAACGCCACCACCATTATGGACTCTTGACATGCCTACCTACGAAGACTTGGAAGACACATTAGGGATAGTGCCACGACCATCATGACCACCACATCATGCCACCACTAAGGATCCACCTAGAAGAGCACCAGGCAGTTCTTAGACTACACTATTATCGTCAGTAGTTTATATCCTAGCCACGGGATGTATGGCCAAATTAGTGACACTTGTAGTACCTTTTTGTTGTTTAACAAATTGAGACAAGTTATCATTTGGACATGCGGATTGATTATGCCATATATCGATATTTACCTATAAGAGCGAAGATTTTCCGTCATGTGTGGTGATTGTATCTACTCATGTTGTGACTATATTATGGTTGTCGCGATTTATTTCAATCTTATCATGGTTGAGCTAACCTCGTTGTATTACATACGTCTATTAATAGGAACATCCTTACTATGTCTCACTCTTCTTTCATTTTAATGACTACTTTCCTTCGAATCTCGCCATATTATATAGAATTGATGTATGTTTATCTCGAGTTATAAGCTCATTTGCTCACAACTATCTTCAACCTCATGTGTCAACTATCGCCCATTGCACCTTATATTTTACCACTTATCTTACAAACTATTACTATGTAATAGATCGATTTGGTACCTTACTACTTTCAACAAAACTGTTCACTAACATTTTTTTTAAACTACCTTTCACTATGTTACAAACAGATTTACTATCCTCTTAAGAAATACCTTACTAAAATCTTATAAACTAATAACAAGGCTTACTATCAACTTATGAAGTGTTTTGTTAGACTCATATAAACCATTTCGCTGGAACTTTATATATAGTTCTCACTACCCCCTAAATTATTTTATCACTCTCTTATAAATTTCTTTACCACCTAATAAACCACTTTGTTTCCAATCTTATTTTATTATTATTATTATTATTATTATTATTATTATTATTATTATATATAAATTTTTTTGACTATTCGTACTCGTATCATCGACCAGTTGCCTACCTTGCTACCCTCTTATAAAAATAGTAAACAATGTCATTGTCAACATACAACCTATTTTACGAATCTTTCAAAATTTGCTACCCTACTACTATATCACAAACCAAACCACAACCTTGCTACAATCTTGCAATTAATAAATTGATTCCCTATTACTCTATAAACTATCCTACACATCGTTTTATAAGCTATTATGTATTCATCTTACGAACTAACCCTTTTTGAAAAAGTATATTAAGCTACCACTTCATGAACAACCGATACTTTCTTTTAAACTAAACCCAACATTGCATCGTTGAACCTTAATTATACAAAGCCTGATCACCTATGTATAATTCCGGTATGACTACGCTACGCTAGGGATAGTTATCGATTTTTTTTATGAAAAATAAAAAAACAAATATATATATATATATATATATATATATATATATATATATATATATATATATATATATATATATATATATATCAAACCTTCTATTCCCATTTTTGAGAAAACACAAAAGTTGTGCAAGTCATGGGCATCTGTACTAAGAAGAACCAAATAGACTTCGACGCCATCTTATCACATGAAATCAGTCTAGTCTCACCGCACGTTCTAAACCACAATGACGAATTACATCATTAGCCATCACGGAAACGACCTACCAACGAACGTAGCCACAATCAATGGGATTGCCTACGATCATGAACATAAGAATTCGTACAAAACCTAACCTTATGACATCTCGCTTTACTTCACATTCCCCGATTTCGAAAAATCCCACAGTTAAACAAACAACCTCTAAATTCGATGACTACCGAATAACTCATAACCCCAAGATTCACTAATACGTACCTTCACTTTAATCGAAATCAATCGCGATGATGATTACATTCGCTCCCTTAATCGAAACCGTACATTCAATGTTGAACACTAAATAACTACTAAACCAATTGATTGCTTGTAGCAATCAACACCATGTTTCAAGACTTTAACCCCCCCCCCCTCGATAAGTATTAAGTGTGCCCCCGAACTATCCATGTGACTGCTAATAGGAACCGACATCATCCTTCGAGGTTGCACCCTAAACCTACTAGATACCCATGAGATATCGACTTAGTGTCCATAGAACTTGAAGCTTAGACATTTTCTTTTTTTGGTCTGGTTGGTGAAATACCAGAATCATCTACGATGAGAAACACGTCCGCGTACCATAGGGTAATCGTCACACCTCGCTAAGGCAGAAACGCGAGGGTGTAACTTCATGGATATCATCACAACACCTGGTGTCTATATAGAGAACAACTATATGCATAAAAATAGAGAAAAGTACAAACACAAAGTGTTGTAACAATACCCCAAAATAAAAATAAACAAAACAAAATCTAGAACAATACATAAGTCCAAACATAGATGATAAACCGCCTCCAATGCAACTAAGGTCTCGTCTAATCACAACCTTCTATCTTATCCTTAGAAAGCTCACCTGAAAATGATGCTTAAAAGGTCAACATAATGTTGGTGAGATTCATAGGTTTAAGACTCATACACACTAGGCAACCAAAATCACTGTGATTATAAAATATAGCTGGACAAATAATGATAGTTATCATACAAGCTACATATGTTCATAAACAAACCATCACACAAAAAGGCAACCATCGGGAGGAACGTGCCCACCAATCCAATTTCACAACATCTGGGCCGGAACGTGACCCCTGCTCCAAATAATGGGTAATTAATAGCCTCCAATCGGACCACACAGAATAAAAGTGAGTAGGAGTAATACACTCCAATTAGGTCGTATGCACGTGTAACAGGGTAAGCACCCTCCCAATTAGACGACACAGCATCACACAACATAACATTATCATTCACATATAGCATATATACGATAACATTATAAGTCCAAGCTATTTAACACACACACACACATAATCACAGTAATTCAAACCATTTAAGACAAGCATCATTCCCATCCCAAGTTTAAAACAAAGTAAAAAGTATGGGACTATGAACTCACCTCAAACCTTGCAGCTTCCACAAAACAAATCACAAATCTAAACAACACAAATAAGTCCACGTTACACAAGGTCAAGCTAAAAGCTACAACCCATGTAATACACATATGATGGATGTCTAAGACTCATATGACCCGCCATGGATCTCCTAGACACCATACTAACCATTACCATAACCTAACACTCACTAAATCCCTTGCACTTTTAAAATTAGAAAACGCAGAATTTTTGGGTACATTCGCCCACATGAAATCACGACAAATAAAGCTCAACAACTCACACCAAAAATTTACCATGGTCTCTCATAAGCATACAAGCTAATCCTAGAAGGCCATGGACCAATAACACACACAAGTACTCAAAAGAAAATAAAACTTATCAACTACTCAAATTCGGATTTGAACGCACACCAAAAAGTTTTAATTAACATAAAATACTTCCACAAGTTTTTATCGCGAATCCTTTTCGTGGTAGTCTATTATAACCTAATAATTAACTATTCCATAAGGGCTAGTCAAAATACCACTTTTACAACCACAACTCACCCTCAAACTTTTACCCAAATTATGTCCCGGTTTGACAGCTTTGACACCTTAACAAAGAAAAATCAAAAGACCAACTTTCCGACTTTGAAATCAATAGTGGCTGGACTTTTTGGAAAACTCTTTCATTAAAATTCAATTTAGACCTAAAATTCATGGCTTAACTCTTCACCATCTATTATTTACACTCATATATTTACAACCATAGTTTTCTGCCCAAACTCTAACACGTAATCTAACGTATTTTACACTCAATTCCCTTAACCAATTACCATATTATTAACATCTATTGATCCTAACATGTTTTACTTCATCAATTTACAGAAGTATATAAACCCTATATTCCATCATAATAATTATTACATGAATCATAACAATAATTAATTAGTTACATGAAAACTTGTATTAAAAATATACCTTGATTTTGGTTTTAGCTTCAAAATCAAAACCCTAAAATTTTCTCTTGTTTCTCCTTGTGGTCGACTTCAAATTGTAGGAAAAAGAGGTTTGGGAGTCTTGGTTTTGTATTTATAATTATTTTGGATAACCCTTAAGGCTTAGAGTTGTATTTGGCATCAAATTTTGTTTCCTTTTTCCCCCAAAACCATATATTCGGCCGCCCCCTTTAATTATATTTATTTATTTATTTTTTATTAAATTTATTTATTACACTCAAAACCTTATACTTTTCATATTTTATATATTCCCATAATAAAACCTAACGTCTTTCGCGATAAACCTTAATTTTACGACAAACCGGAAAATATTCATTTTCAAAATAAAGTTTCCAAAAATAGAATTTCACACACTCCATAAACATTTCTCACAAAAACAACATTCCCATAACTTACTAACGCTCAAATACTTGAACGAAGACTCGTTACGCAAAACCTCAAAACACCAAATATGCACAAGTCATTTCTACACCACATAGGTGATCAAAATGAACTTTCCCAAAATCAACATCTCCAAAAATCACAATGACAACCACAACGCAAAGGGATTTAGTGCAAACTCAAATACTAATCACACAATAACACTTCAATCACCTAAGACACACCAAACAAACGTCAACCGAGTCAAGACTATCAGTCAAACTGACCTGCTAAAACCACGGTTGTTACATCATTCCCCACTTAGGTAAATCGCGTCCCGAGATTTCAACTACTATAGTCACCACTCACAACAGCAAAAGAAAATTTATAGATTTTTAAGCAGAATAATACCACACCATAAAATGACACAGAAAGAATCACAAAAAAAATGTGAACCGACTAAATACCCGAATTCACACAATAGAAAACATTCCGTCACTCCAACAATACACGCAAATAGATACACTCCCCGATCAATAACAACAACAATCCAAATGACTTCTCATAGGTAGGTACGATATCCTCGAACCAAATGGTAACCAAAGGAAACACTACATATAATGGATACACACAAAACAAACATTAATTACATCTGATCCTCATGTTCCCAAGTAAACTCAGGACCACGCTTAGAATCCCACCATACCTTTACCAACGTTATCTCACCACACTTTAACCCCTTAACAACACGATCCATAATCTCAATAGGTTTCTCAACAAAACAAAGAGTCTTGTCAACCTTAATCTCATCTAATGGCACATCCAGACTATCATCTGCCAACCATTTCTTTCCATTAGATACGTGAAACGTATCATGTACACCACTTAATTCCTTAGCTAACTTCAACCGGTATGCCACAAATTCAATCCTTTCCAAAATCTCAAATGGTCCTACGTATCTCGGTGCTAGCTTGCCTTTCTTACCGAAACGGACAACACCCTTCCAAGGAGATACTTTTAACCTTACAATATCACCAACACCAAACTCTAAGGGCTTACGGAAATAATCCACATAACTCTTTTGGCGATCTCTTGTTGCCTTAAGTCTTTCCTTAATCGGAAAACCTTATTCGTAGTCTCTCGTTCTAGTTCAGGACCAATTAGTTGGCGTTTCCAACCTTTGCCCATAGAACAGGTGACCTACATTACCTTCCATACAAATTTTCACACGACACATACTCAATACTAGAATGATAATTGTTGATATAGGAGAACTCAGCTAAGGGTAAATGTATACCCCGGCTTCCTCCAAAATCAAACACACCCATGCTCTCAGCTCACCATCCATCGCCTGATTTGTACGCTCACTTAGTTCACTCATTAGAGAATGATAAGTCGTACTCATCTACATACGCGTTCTCAAGACTCTATAACACGTTTACCACTATCGCGAAGTAAGTATTTCATCATTTTTCTTGATGATCAATGCGACAACCTATGGTTCTTTACCAACTCACCGAGCGAAAAGTCTCACCAACTCCTCCTTAATAAAATCTCCAGGTACCTCTGGCTGTTGCATCACCCTAATAATCATTGACATTAACATTTACCTTCAAGTGTATCAAACACTTGCTAAGGTATCTGTATTCCTTTTCACTCTCGCTCCTCAATACATCTCTTGCTAAGGTAATAATACGTCTTATCCATTCTCGGATGTATCTTATACCTTGCATGATCGATGTCCTTAAGCTTCATCTCCATGAAATCATTAGCGGATCCGCAAAGTACAATCGTCCATCTTCATTCTTTTTCATTTACTGGTCTAAACCAAGTAATCATTCTTCTTACATGTTCTCATCCTTGAACCTCTCTCTAGGCTGTCAACATCATCCTCTTAACTCCGAACTGAATTATCATAATCATTGCTCACAAACATCTAAGTTTCACTCGTTCACTCCCGCTCAGCACTCTTACCACGATGTCCGCCCTTCCTTGACAATGGCAAATTAGACAATCGCAGTCACTGAGAAATTCCACACCTAACTTCCCTTCAACATATATTAGCCTCTTGTCAAATATATGCTCAAGATTCTTATGATCTGTGTAGATAACACTTTCTGCTCCATATAAATATCATCTCCAAGTTCTACTCCCCAACTCTAAGTTCCTCATATGGTTCTTCTACCTCCGCGATGCCTGAAGAACGTACATCTTGAAGCTGAACTTCTCACTTGGACACTTGGCAACATCCTCTTCTTCTTCAATGAACAAATTGATAATCAAAACGACAATCTATCCTAAGTAAACGACGCGAACCATGAAACCGGTCGAACTAAAACGTATATCAACGAACTCAAAAGGGGTATGAATTACCGACTAACGAAGTAACGAACATCAAAATCAAAACTAGTAAAACACAATGAGAATTTTTCCCCAATAAAAGTAGACACGGATAAAATGTTCATGAAAACCCATACAAAGGAAATATAAAATACACGTACCCATAAAACATCCACAAGCGTACCTCAACGAAAGAAACACTCGATAAGCCAAATACATAACAAGTTTGGTAAATGAGAACCATAGACAGTTCTTATTCCCGTACTCGACCTTCCCAAAAACAAATGAACACCATTTTTCACAAGACATATCTTAAACTTATACATTTTTTTATAAAATATATATAAATCATTTTATGTAAGACATCAACATAACCATTTTTTTTCACACTTCCTTTTCACCATAAAAATAATAGTTTCCAACAAATGACCTTGAAATACCTAAATCGAATTTTAAAATACCATAAGGACTTAAACACAACCCCTTTATTGGATGCGAAAAAAACACAGAAGAATCACATAATCAAAATAATCATCAAACGAATCTCATACCAGTGAACACTCACGCAAATACATTGCAAACCAACCGATGAACTTACAAACTCATTCGTACAACGATCAAACCAAAATCATAGAAAAAAACACCGATACTAACAGGTCACAAAACATGTCACAAAATTCCATTGGTGTGTGTAAATGAGGGATCAAATATCCACACCAACTTGTCACGAACCAACAATACTTGAAGAATAGTATAATATCCATCCAAGGAATGAATGTAAGGAATAACCAAATAAACGAACCAGTATCCAACAAAATGAATTCGATTACCCAACACCTATCACGACGTCAAAGAGAAAGAATATGGCATCTGTACCATCATGGTACGAATAGGAATGCCAACCAAAGAATTAGGTATACAAACGGAGTGTCTAGCAAACGAATCAACTAAAATATCACAACATAAGTACCCACCGATAATTGAGGCAACACATGATAGGTAGGATGGAATCTTACCACTTACACACCCCAACATATAACGACTGCCCAAACGGTTAAGAGAATGCTTCTCTAACCATACAGCCATCACCAACATGATATCACATACCATCTACCACAACATATAACAACAAACATCAATCAATGCAATAATGGTCACAAGTCCACGTGTGTGATACCCTTATAATTATGTTCGCGACCATAGTTATAAGACCTATTTCACACGCATACTTACTTCCAAAACCACACATCTCAATGATAACGCACATATACCACATAGCACCTAATACACCATGCAATCCATGCCATCATACTTGCAAGTCCACTGGTGTTGTGACGCATGTATAATTATGTTGGCCACGATAATTATCTATGCCCCCTTTCACAAGTGTACTCCCTCCTATGACAACACATCATGCAAACAAAAACAAAAGACGTCGCAAACAATCATCTCGCATGGAACAATTCCAACAATCACGTAAACTCTATAAGCAAAATCACTTGGATAAGGTCGATCCAATACTCAAGAGTAATCATGCTCCCACATGGCTCCAGACAGCAAAAAGGCAATATACGAATTCCAAAACATAACACAAAACAAAAGACGTCGCATAATGGCTCAAACTCCACTCTCGCACTTGTCTCCCCACTCAGATTAATTGAACTTACTACTCGCTATAGACTCTAGATCCGAATCCACACCATTCCATCCTAACTCCCTTTCATCTTTACTCAACCACCCATTCATGTTTCCTATATATTGAGGTAGTCGACAACATGCAAAACCATCTCTATTTCTTTCTTCCAATTCTGTATGATTCACAAGTGCATACAAATCAGAAGGTTTAGACTAAACCACCTCTCCTTCCTATGTGAAGTGAGGACACTACCAAGGGTATTTGGTAATGGCTCTATCTCCAGAAGTCATCGTGGTTCCAAACCTCTCCACTTCTTCTCCACCAATGTTTCCCATAAACGTCCTCTCCTTGTCCGAATGTGGATACATGCTATCGGGAACTCAGATTCTGCGGTTAGTCCGCTTCATCCTACCACTTCTCTCGCATCCGATAGCGACAATGGTAGTCCAACGAAGCATCTTACGCACGGAAGACGATATAATAAAGTTGATATATACAATACCACGTATAGGGGATAGAATAGACATCCGAAACTCAATAAAACATCTCATAAATATAGGAAAATAGACATATAAAATACTATACTTACACATAGATCCTAAATGCAAATATATGAAGGACTCCTAGGTTACAGTCTAGGTTCAACCACCTACTTCTCTATAACATGGCTCTGATACCAATCTGTCACACCTCGCCAAGGCGGAAACGCGAGGGTGTAACTTCATGGATATCATCACAACACCTGGTGTCTATATAGAGAACAACTATACGCACAAAAATAGCACAAAGTACAAACACAAAGTGTTGTAACAATACCCCAAAATAAAAATAACCAAAACAAAGTCCAGAACAATACATAAGTCCAAACATAGATGATAAACCGCCTCCAATGCAACTAAGGTCTCGTCTAATCACAACCTTCTATCTTATCCTTAGAAAGCTCACCTAAAAATGATGCTTAAAACGTCAACATAATGTTGGTGAGAGTCATAGGTTTAAGACTCATACCCACTAGGCAACCAAAATCACTGTGATTATAAAATATAGCTGGACAAATAATTATAGTTATCATACAAGCTACATATGTTCATAAACCAACCATCACACAAAAAGGCAACCATTAGGCGGACCGTGCCCACAGATCCAAATTCACAACATCCGGGACGGAACGTGACCCCCGCTCCAAATAATTGGTAATTAATACCCTCCGATCGGACCACACAGAATAAAAGTGAGTAGGAGTACTACTCTCCAATTAGGTTGTATGCACAAGCAACAGGGTAAGCACCCTCCCAATTGGACCACACAGCATCACACAACATAACATTATCATTCACATATAGCATATATATGATAACTTTATAAGTCCAAGCTCTTTAACACACACACATAATCACAGTAATTCAAACCATTTAAGACAAGCATCATTCCCATCCCAAGTTTAAAACAAAGTAAAAAGTATGGGACTATGAACTCACCTCAAACCTTGCAGCTTCCACAACACAAATCACAAATCTAAACAATACAAATAAGTCCACGTTACACAATCTATTATTTACACTCATATATTTACAGCCATAGTTTTCTGCCCAAACTCTAACACATAATCTAACGTATTTTACACTCAATTCCCTTAACCAATTACCATATTATTAACATCTAATGATCCTAACGTGTTTTACTTCATCAATTTTCAGAAGTATATAAACCCAAAATTCCATCATAATAATTATTACATGAATCATAACAATAATTAATTAGTTACATGAAAACTAGTATTAAAAATATTCCTTGATCTTGGTTTTAGCTTCAAAATCAAAACCCTAAATTTTTCTCTTGTTTCTCCTTGTGGTCGACTTCAAATTGCAGGAAAAAGAGGTTTGGGAGTCTTGGTTTTGTATTTATAATTATTTTGGATAACCCTTAAGGCTTAGAGTTGTATTTGGTATCAAATTTGGTTTCCTTTTTCCCCCAAAACCATATATTCGGCCGCCCCCTTTAATTATATTTATTTTTTAATTTTTTATTAAATTTATTTATTACACTCAAAACCTCATACTTTTCATATTTTATATATTCCCATAACAAAACCTAATGTCTTTCGCGATAAACCTTAATTTTACGACAAACCGATAAATATTCATTTTAAAAATAAAGTTTCCAAAAATAGAATTTCACACACTCCATAAACATTTCTCACAAAAACTACATTCCCGTAACTTGCTAACGCTCAAATACTTGAACGAAGACTCGTTACGCAAAACCTCAAAACACCAAATATGTACAAGTCATTTCTACACCACATAGGTGATCAAAATGAACTTTTCCAAAATCAACATCTCCAAAAATCACAATGACAACCACAACGCAAAGGGATTTAGTGCAAACTCAAATACTAATCACACAATAACACTTCAATCACCTAAGACACACCAAACAAATGTCAACCGAGTCAAGACTATCAGTCAAACTGACCTGCTAAAACCACGGTTGTTACAGTAATAAGATCTTAACAATAAAAGGAGGACCGCTTGATGGAAGCCAAAAATGAAAGGACCGATAGAACTTCTGACAAGGGTTAGGAACATACCTAGCTAAAGTCTTAAGACCTTACGGAGTAATTTGAGCCGCTATTTTTGGTACAATTGCCAAATCTTTCTCTAATTATTTTAGGATGTTAGCCTGATTGGGACGTAAGAATGACCCAAAACATCGTTGTTCACTAAGCCAAACCTTAGAGGTAAATCAAACTTCTCTATCGGCGACTAGGAATGACAAGATACCATGACTTGACACTGTTCTGTCAATTTACGATTCACCTTCTCCGCACCATATAGTTGGATCTCCCTCTTAAGTAATGAATACCTTGGATAATACCATCAATATACAACCACACTTACCACATTGTATCCCCTAGGAGTTCTAGATTATTCTACCCCAAAAACCCGTTTTGATATGACCTCACTCCCACACCAAGATGCCAATAGGTATCAACATGCCGAACGACCATTGATACACAATTTTCACTTGTAACCAAGGAAAACACCTCCTGACATAATATCCAATTGATTCATTCATTTCAGACCACTAGCATAACAAAATAAGTCATGATACCGTGAATTAATTACCATATTTATATACTTCACCCGACATTTAGCCACCAAACACTACCAAGCACTGGAAACTAGGCTATGCCCTTAAACCTTTAAAATTTATACGTACCCAACTATACCTTCTTCCTTGATGTTTTCACTCTTAAGAATTTTTTTAAAACCCGTAGTGATATTTTTCTAAAATACTTATTTTAATGGGTTAAAATTTTTCTTGTCAAATCTTACCAAACTTTTTTATATTAAGAAATGCCCAAATATTGATTTTTGTGAAATTGTCTTGTTTACACCACATTTGAAAATTCGTTCTACTAAACTTTAAATTTTTCAGGATTATATCATTATACACGACTATTAACCCAAACAGAGAAATTTGTGTCTTCTGAATTAATGATTTGGTCAAATTCGTGTGAATGCTTACCCAAATAAAAATTTCGAACAAATATTTTTTATATACCTCTAAGCAGGAAAACACTGAATTCCTAGACAAATCCTAGGAACAAACCTCGAAGACAACCGCTACACTCATATACCACCTGACTTGCTAAATAATGACAATGGCGATAGGCCATACCTTGACACTATTCCTTTGAAGTAAAACCTTCCCACTCATCTTGTAAGAATAGATCCTCAGACTAATAGAAACACGTCGAATTAGGTAATCAATTACTCAAGAGACAGCCTACTCTTTCAGAAATTTTAGATAACTTTATCATCTTAGGACATAATATCACTTTTACATTGGGACGATAAGATGTCGCATCTGACCGTAAGACCTTTAGCTTCCATCTATATCAAGACATCTCTCGACATAGCACCCACTTGAGTCGGACCACTAATACTATAGTTCTACCTTAATGAGTTGAGCACTTAGAATCATGAGCATTACCAGATAAATAAATTCTAAACGTTCCTAATCATTGGCATCCGATTCTGCCCTTAGATCCCTTGAAATTTCAAGTTAGAAATAGAGTTATGTTAAAGTTCTAGCCTTGGAAAGGCATGATACGATTTAGGAAAATAGGGAAATAAACCCCAGGTACACCGGTCCATTTAAGATCTGTCTATCCAATGAATCACTCGTCATTCCTTTAGAGGAAATTCAATTCGACAATAACTTCAACTTTATTGAAAAACCAGCCGAAATCATAGACCATGATGTCAAGCGTTTAAAACTAAGCCGCATTCCCATCGTCAAGGTTTGATGGAACACTAATAGTGGAACAAAGTACACATGGGAGCATGAATACCGAATTCGTGCAAAATATCCACACCTATTCACAGAGACAACCCCAACGACTACCACGGACTAAGAATTCTAGTGCGGAATTCAGAATTAGGGGTAGGTACTGAAAGAACCTGAAATTTTCCAAGTTATTTATTTCCTATATGACCGAAAAATTTATTATTTAATGTGATATTCAGCAGTTTCACTTAGTCTCACATTTAAACTTTTGCTTTCATTTATACTGTAAAGCAACGACAACTATTATCAAACAAACGATGTGGTGAACTCACATTCAACTTTTACTAAAGCCGCACGTGTACTGACACCGCAATAGTAAGGCATAGGTTTAATAATTAAATATCGGGACTCATCAAAACACGAGATTCGTTTATTCCCTCTCGAGCACTACAAAAATCAAAAGCATTCCCGCATCTCACTTTTACTTAATTTAAACCTCACTTTTTTTTTAAATATCCATATAAAAGTAACAACTAAATTAAACCAATAACAATATATATATATATATATATATATATATATATATATATATATATATATATATATATATATATATATATATATATATATATATATATATATATACTCGTACACTAACCACCGACCCATTCCCCACTTTTCCATTTTATCAAATCAAGAAAAGGGATAAAAACCCCTACATGCTCATCCTCTCTCTCATATCAAAAATTACACAACCCTACAACCCATCCCTA
Organism: Artemisia argyi; assembly: GCA_030686995.1. NCBI lineage: Eukaryota > Viridiplantae > Streptophyta > Magnoliopsida > Asterales > Asteraceae > Artemisia > Artemisia argyi. Next base: position 132,555,828 of record CM060677.1, read on the forward strand.
CTGCTATGCCGCACCAATCAGGCCTGAGATGAAGACGACGATGAAAGGACGATCGGTTCCCCCTCTCTTCCCCGTTCAGACGGCTCTAGCGTTTTAGTTGGGATTCCCTCTCCTTTGTCTAAATATCAAAGTCAACACCACAAGTGAAGGTGTGACTAGGTTGTGATTAAGCATTACCCCATTAGGCTACATGGTCGCCTGACTTCAAGAGGAGGAGGAATCAAAACCCCCTTGTATTAACTCTATTTATACCGCTCGGTTCCCATGGGTTTTCCACACATCCTACAATTTTCACAATCAAAATACCAGAAGCTTTTGAGAGAGAAATTTTTGAAGATTCAAAGGGTGTGTGGATTTGCTTGTGGTGGATTCGGGTTCGAGTTTCTGATTTTCTTTGGTCTCCTTGTTAACCGACTCTATTGTTGTAAGGTTCTAAAATCCTTGTTGAATTATCTCATTTGAATTTATGTTGATATTCAGTTTATATTTGTTGTTTATATTCAGTCTCTATTTGTCTATTGATATCGATGGTCAAAAACTTAAAATGGTATGCGTGGAACACAAATCTTGAATTGATGTTGTTAAACTGATAAGTGGGTTTTGGTTAATGACAAGTTAGTTTTTTTTTTCTTTTGAAAACATGAATCGGCTCTAAATTCATTGATAAAGTTGTTAATAACAAGTATGTAGATATATAATAGTATTGAGCCTGTTATGAAATCTTGATGATAAAACATTGTGTTAAAACTTCGTGTGCTTGGAATTTTAATCAAGTCACAAACTAGTTTTAATATGGCTCGAAAGTGGAAGTCTCGCTTAGTCTTGGGATATCCCCCTTTCATAGTAATCTGATCCTTAAGTTATGTTGAAACTTATTGTTGAAATGGTTAAGCCGTAAAAGAATGAGTCACTTGCGAGATCTCACTTTTGTTGCGCCATTTTCGTAACACTTAGAGTTGTTAAAATGGCTTGTGTCGGTGCCGAAAAGAATGAAAGTTTTCATTCACTTCGTGAGAAACGAAAGAAACACAAGTCTGTACTTTTGTGTTACCATTTGTGTTTTGTTAAGCACCTATAAAATAAATCTTAGGCCAAGCCCAATACCTAGACTTGTTTAAATATTGTGAAAAGGATCTTGGGCCAAACCCATTGCTTAATTTATAAAACAGTTTTGTTTAACCCAACTTGAGTCAAGCCCACTTCTAAAATAATGACAGCCCGCTCAAATGGGTATGGTTGTGTTTGCGTGACTAGGTGTAGTCAAGACTAAACTTGTGTTATTTCGACTTCCCGAGACTCGTTCTTGACTCACTAGTCTTACCCGCCCCGACATTATTTCACGATTCATTACCAACGCACTCGACTCATCTATTCCCGACATTTTTACATGTCATACCTTAATCTATTAAACGTATATAGATTATAACTAGTAATCTAAAATTCAATTTTTCACATCATTAAAACTATGCTACTTATAACCTATTTTTGAATTATTAGTTATACTAAATGAAACTTAGAAATTTGAAAAATAATATTACAACTATTTATTGATTATTGCGACATTTAATTACCATGGGCAAACTGAAACAATACAAGGGTCATGCCCGATTTTCCAAAAATCCTATAAGTGTATTTAATATAAACTCTTTTAATCAAACCACAAATTAAAGTCTAATTTTACATACCTTTATCATCAACTAATGTTTGATTATATACAAATATATATATATATATATATATATATATATATATATATATATATATATATATATATATATATATATATATATATATATACACACACACACTATAAACATATTTTTCCATATTTTCCTGACAACGCATTATGATCATCAATGTTTACTTCCCGTCTTTGTCCTTCGTATGCTTGCCTAACTAGTACTTTTCGCCTAACACTTCTATACATACAAACGTATGCACTTCCAAGAGCCAAACACCTAAAAACTATTTTCAAACCTAAATGCTGCCACACAAGCAACAATAACAAAAACATTTTGAAAAATTTTTAACTTAATTACGTTCATCGAGTCTTAAATTAGAACTGCGAGCTAAATAATGCCATACTATCTAGGTCACGTGTCGGAGCTACCACCTACTATTTGACTCTATTGCATTTCAGGCTACTACTACACTAAGGTGAGTTCATAGTCCCACTTTTTACTATGTTTTCAAATCCCGTGGGGAGATACATGCTATAAAACTAAACACAGGTATTTTTATGTATGCTACCCTGATTGATATTGCCTAAGTTAACACCCTTGCCAAAAGTCCCTCATATCATGAACCATTAATCACTTGCGTGTGAACGCGAATTTAGTGAATAGATCTATTGGCAGTTGACGCCCCATTTGAAGTTAGCCTGAAATGGTTACCAAATGCACTTTATTCGAATATAAATAGGAAGTTGGAAAACTCCTACGACGAGGGCACTATCACCTATATCATTTCATGATGTAGGCTATTTATATCATTTATGATATCACCCTATGTTAAGGTTTGTGTGTCATGAGGCTTAGGGCAATATATTACACTACGATGCTATTATTTTTACTACTACTCAGCTTGTGTTCAAACTACTACAAATTAAACACTATGAATTCACTCAACCTTTGTGTTGACCTTTTTAGCATGTTATATCTCAGGTAACTAAAAAGCATAAATGGCATGGAGTGGACTAGGGCCCCTTTTGGACGACATCCAAAGATGTTATCATTCATTTTAATTTCAAACATTTTCAGTATGTATGATTAAATGTTATGTAATCGTTGTTGCAACTCTAATTTTATCTTTAATGAATGATAACATAATTTTCTCAAAATGTCTCTTTTGAGTCTTTTTCTATAATTATGACAATGATCTGAGATGTAATACCCCAATTAGACTTCCGCTGCTTCATTACGATTTTCGGGGTGTTAAAACACGACAAAGCATCATCTCCAAAAAAAACTCGGGTTCTTCTTCAGTTGGCCATCCTCGGTTTCATCTTATTTGTGTTGAATCAGGATTTTTTTAATTTGTGGCTGTTTTTCAAAAAACCCCAAGCTTTTTTGTTAGTAAATTTTTTCCCTTTGATGTCTTTGTACAAAATTTCAACCCACTTCATCATATCTTCAGCATTTTTGCCGCCAAGTCTCGTAGTTTGTTCGAAAATCAAGTTAAACTTCTTAACTTCTTGGTTCATTGAAGTACATTTTTCCGACAACACGTTCTTTGTATGCTCTTTGTAACCATTATACTTGGCTTGCGGATTGTATTGGTTGAGAATTTTGTACTAAAACGTGTCTTGGTTTGGTCAAAGCCGACATTTTGATCCTCGGACACAAAATGTAACATTCCACCAAAATATATTCGTTTTGCCTCCAAAACATACTACTTGCGCCAGTTTTCTTTTTCCGATGTTTATTGCCTTTGGTCTTGCAACATTTTTGCAAAATAAGTGTTAGCACTTCCATAACCAAAGTTAAAACGTATGAGGACATAGGGTCTCCTTATGCTACGACCACCTAACATGAACATAATTTGTTCCACGTGGTTGTTTAAGCACAAGTATTTTGCAGATGGATCCCTTAGCGGATACAGGGCTCGCCTTGTTGCTAATGGTCGCAATCAATAGGTTGGTGTCGACTATGATGAGACGTTCCTTCCGGTTGTGATCGGCTACCATTCGTATGGTGCTTAGCTTAACAGCATCTTGACATTGGCATGTTCATCAACTTGATGTCAAGAATGCCTTTTTACACAGTAACTTAACAAAGACGGTTTATATGCATCAGCCTCCCTATTTTCAAGATCCGCAGCATCCAGATTATGTTTGTCTTTTACAGCGGTGTCTTTATGGTCTCAAGTAGGCCCCTAGGGCCTGGTTCTATAGATTTGTCAGTTATGCTATACGGGTTCGATTCTATCATAGTTGGTATGATTATTCCCTGTTTATTCTTCGTCGGGTTCAGATACTGCTTATTTACTACTATATGTTGATGACATTTTGCTTACTACCTCTTCTACTGCATTTTTATAGCAGATTATTTCATCGTTACACAGGGAGTTTTCTATGTCTGATCTTGGCCCTCTGAATTATTTCTTGAGCATTTCTGTTACTCGAGACTCTTTAGGGATGTTTCTGCACAGCAGCAGTATGCTTTGGAGATTTTAGAGTAAGCCGGCATGCTTAACTATCAGCTTTCTCGTATACCGGTCGATGCAGAAACCAAACTGGCTGCAAATGGTATTCATGTATTTGACCTAACACTTTTCTGCAGTCTTGCAGGGCCTTTACATTTCTTATTTTCACTCGACTCGATTTATCATATTTTATTCAGCAGGTTTGTTTATACATGCATGACCCTCGGGAGCCTCACCTTGCAGCTCTCAAATGGATTCTTTGATATGTTCGGGGCACTACCAACTATGGTCTGCAACTTTATGCCTCTTCATCACTCTCTTTGGTCACTCTCTTTGGTTGGCTACACAGATGAAGATTGGGCAGGTTGTCCCACCACTTGCCGCTTTACATCTGATTATTGTGTATTTCTTGGCAACAACCTCATTTCCTGGTCTTCTAAGCAGTAAGTAACTCTTTCCCACTCTAGTTCAGAGGCCGAATATCGTGTTGTTACTAATGTTGTTGCCGAGACTACATGGATCCATAATTTACTTCGTGAGCTTCACTCGCCCTCGTCCATAGTCACTTTGGTATATTGTGATAATGTTAGTAAGGTGTATCTCCCCTCCAACTCTGTGGACCACCAACGGATGAAGCATATTAAGATTGATATTCATTAATGTTGTTAACAAAGCAAAGTTATACGACATTGATGAGACTGGATAAGGAATATTCAAAGAAAACGTGGTTTATCTTCCCAAAATTATGGGAAAGAAACCCAAATCGCAACCACATAAATGAGGAAGATCGGGTTAGGTTGATGTCATTAATGAAATAAGCGCTTCTCGAGAGGCAACCCGAGTTTTTTTTAATTTTTTGTTTACTTTTTACACCCCTTATTAAAACCTAAGTGTGGGGTGCCACATTTTTATATAAACTCAAAATCCAAAAATATTTTGCATTTTATGTGTTTTGTTTTTCTATGTACAAGATTACTGCAAGTGATGATACTTGGATGCTTGGATCCGAAATCGATTGTTCTCACAAGCTTATGCTAGCATTTGCATATCATTTTATCATTATGGGGTTCAATAGCGATTTTTGTTGCCCATGAAGTCTCGTTGCTCATACTTTTATTTTCCCTATTTTTCACACTTTGAAGTAATTTATCACATTGAAGACAATGCGTAACTTAAGTGTTGGGATAATAAAATAGGGAAAACGAAACCTTTAATTCCTATATTTTTTGGCCAATTTTTAATTTTTCATACACTTATTTTCCTTGTGATCTACTTGTTTTCACGTATATAGGATAATATATTAAGATATCTAGACCAACCAACTGGTGAAATCTATAAATTTTGAAAAATCTGATATGTGTCTCAGTTGACATTGCAATCCATTTTTAGAATCGATAACAAATTGCTAGTGCTATAGCCCTTACCATTAAATTGTGAGGATTTGAGCCCGTATCTTACCAGCATACATCTTTTATGCTTGAATCTTTTACTATTAGTGAGATCACATTTGTGTGATTTATAAGTGTATTCAAGTGATATAAAGGCACCTTAAGAATAAACCCAAATGGCCATCTGTTTACATCTATATGATAAATAGCTAGCTACACTCGCTAGTTAACCCATTTGTTAGCGCTCATCTTTAACGTTAGATACCATTAGTTATCCTACTGAGCTATCCTTTTCATTTTGTTACATCCACTTGAAAAGCAAAAACATATTTTTCAGTTTTTAGCCTAGCCTTACCCATAGTCAAGTCTTGGTTAGTTGCTAGCTACATGGTAAGATAGAGGTTATGTGGGAAATCATTTATGTAAATTTCGAAGAAAGCTGCAAACTCCATGTTGTTATCTAGAGTATGACTTATGATCGATGGCCGAAAAATGTGGCCAAGTAAAAAAACCGGAGAAAAAGTTAAAAAAAAATGTGATAGCCAATGAGCTATAAAGTGTATCATCATTCGATCAATACAGGTTTGCAAAAATTCATCATATGATAGTGGAGTATCGTGGCTAGCAACACTTGGTTTGTAGATTTTATAATAATAATAATAATAATAGTAATAATAATAATAGTAATAGTTATTATTATTATTATTATTATTATCATCATCATCATCATCGTCGTCATCATCATCATCATCATCTTTAAAACACCTCCCATAGATATTCTCATGTCTAATCCATACCCGGTAACCCAAATCCAAACGTTACAACCTGAATAAAACCGTCTTTAGATGTGTACACCTGGTCCTTACACCACGTTAGTGGAGTTTTGTTTTTTATACAAACCTATGGTAATAATTAGATCATGACCGAGCAATTGATGCGGGTATTGTAAACCTCATGAAGTTTTACAATCCTCCTAGGCAGTGTACCTAACCATTGTAGTGTAGTATAGGCAAGACACGGGGAATTGATCGTTCTTTAGGGGAATAGTGTTGTAAAGGCCGAAGTATATGTCGAAATAGGTATAAAGGTGAGGGATGAGTATTTTTGAATTTTTATATTTTTTAGAAAGCAAGGTAAAATCTCGGGGGATGAAAGAGTAGGCATTTTAACTACTAATTAATTAAAACTAAATAAACTAAAATTAAATTAAATATGCGGAAAAGTAAAAGTGGTAACTCTTATGATAGGAAAAATGTGTTCACTTAGATATCTTTACTCCCTAATTATCTCTTATTGATTAATCGAATTGTCACGTACTTGTTGTAATTGAAGCGTTGTATTCCTTATTATTGGTTGTAGGGAGGTGTCATATGCCCTAACTCTATGAACGTATAAGTCTCCCCTAAGAAAGCTTAAAGTCTATTAAGTCTCCTAGGATCTACAAGCCGCAATTCACGCAATAAATACAACGAGAAAAACCATTAGCGCATTCTAGGATTGCCTTTAATAAGTTGGACAAGCTAGTACATATAAGACTTAAGCCAGTTTTCTTACCCTAATGAGAGGCAATTGATACATGGGAATTGCGCCCTCGCAACAGGTTTTACCTCTCAAGGGATCTCGAGAAGCTTACAACCCCCACCAGGCAGTGTACCTGATCGTTGTAGTATAGTATAGTGACAAGTACCGGGGGATTGATCGTTCAACTCAGGAATAGTGTCGCTAGGATTAGAAAGCCTACTAAACTAGGTCTAGAGGTGAGGAATAATTCTTTTTGTATTTTCATATTTTATAGAAAGCAGTTAAAATATCGGGTTTTTAAGGAGTGGGCAGAATTAGTTGCTAGCCAACTAACCCAATTAATCTAAAGATGCAATCAAAATAATATAAAATAAATAAAAATTAAACTAATTTACTAATGTGGTGGAAACAATAATGAGGAAAGTTGTGTTTACTTAGATTTCATTACTCCCTAGATATCTTTTACAGGTTGATTAGCTTGTTACAATTGCATGGATGACGGGTCATATTCCTTAATACTAGTCGTAGGGCCGTGTACAATATTCCTTAACTCTATAAGATCCTACTTCACACCTATGTCGAGCCGTTAGAAGCTCCTAACATGGGATCATTAGAATTCTCTTACGCATTAAATACAACCAAAAATCGTAGTACACCTCCGATCATGTTTCTTAAGACGTTCCAGCAAGTTACCAATGGAAGTCTGCCAGTTTTCTTAAGCCTAACATCGAATACAATCATCCGTAACAATTATTAACAAACAATCAACCCATAATCAACATCTAGGTTTCACTACATCTAAGCAAACACAATGTAAGATATAATCACACAACACATAAACATATTGAATGATTTTAATAAGTACTTATCTTCAATTGAACATGGAAGAATCAAGGGATTGAAACCTTTGAAAAGCTGTTCAAATTGGTCTAGGGTTTATTCCCTCAAAGTTGCACACTAAAGAATGAAAATTGGAAAACTATATATAGATTTTACACCTTGACGGCGTCACGTTATAGCTTGTGACGCGGTCAACTCGCCGTCATGATAAAAATCATATTGCCTAGATCCACTTCTGACGCCGTCATGTAGAAAATCACTCTGGCCCGTCACTAGTATTTGGACCCTAACGGCCTTGGTGACACCGTCAGGCCAATAAGCTTGAAAACTTTCTGGGCCGTCACGTTTTAAGTTCCACATCCACCTCTTTTGTTACTCTTGACACCATCACGTGTAGAAGCTTGACGTCGTCAGGTACTGTTCCAGCAAGGAAATTTGAGACTTTGCCGTTTTCTTCACTTTTATGCTCCAAAAACGTCCAAAATGCTTCCTTTTCCAAATTTGTCTCCAAAAGTACCTAAAATGACAAAAGAAACGATTTAGGGAAATATTTGATCAAATAATCTCGAATTCGGGCTTAAATGACCCCTTAAAAGCGGTACACTTTTTGCCTCATCAAATACCCTTACACTTGAGGTCATACACTAGCACCTAACAAATAGTGTTTAGATACTCATATCTCTCGGGTGTAATAAAGTATATATCACAATACGGAAATGGAAAACATCTCTCACTACCTGTCATAGCAAATAGATTACCATAGGCTTTGGAAAGGATCAAACCTCCACCACATGGCGTAAGCACCTAGGATAAACTATCAAAGAGGTCTTTTAAAGGGTTTTAATGTTAGGTGTAGGGATATGGAAGACACGGTTTTGTTGGATAAAGGCAATATTTACTGCTGGCGAGTTAATCATCTTGGTTAATTACATGTACAATATGGCGTTGCTAAGCCAAAACTCGACTCGACTTAAGCTAATAAATCAAAAATAACAAAAACATAAAACAAACATAGAATGAAACGGGATTGTAGTCCATATGTTTTTTCTCTTTTTCTTTTTCTTTTTCTATTTTTTTTTCTTTTTTTTTTGATTTTTTTTTTTTTGATTTTTTTTGCATACTCTTTTACCCTACCATCCAAAATAATACATCATAGGGAATGCACATTCCCCTTACACTTGAAATTTTACATACTTTACAATAAACTACTCTAATGACTCGAATCAAGATAATCAATACACCTGGAGTACTTTTTAAGATTAATGCACATATGGGGTAATATATGATGTTCTTCCCCATTACTCCATAACACAAGTACTTTACCCATGAGTCCCAATCGTCCCAAAACAATATGTACAAGATATGACTCGACTTAGCAACAATGTAATCAATTAGATAATTAACTAAGGGTTTAAACAAATAACAATACTGCACTAAAGATGAGTGCATACACGGAAGGCTAAGGCGATTTGGTTGCACATTTGGGTGGGTTGTAACAAATTCTTCCTTTAAGTAAGATGCTTAAAGTTAGAAACGAAAAAGATCGGCTCGGAGGGGTGTACTAGGGGTTTCGTGTACTGAAAATGAGTACAATGCTAGGGTGTGGGAAAAATTAATTGACTTTACTAGTCAAGTGATATGACTTAAATGGTCAAGTAATTATGATACGGGTTTAAACACAAGGGTGATCCTAATCCCTCTTATCATGTAGTAAATCCTACTATACGAATGTAGTCTCACTAGCGGTCTCGGGATGCATCACTAACACAAGTTCTGGAATCTAAATGCTACCGGTACACTAATAAGCACTAATAATGAATGCTTTTCCTATCAAATCTAAAGGTGAACCTCACATATTTGGGTGGAAAATTTTTCTTAATGACACGGTTTTGTGCTAGTCATACAATTCCTATCCATGAGACGCTTGTTAAGGCTAAAGTTTCACTCCTAAATGTTGTAAAAAATATTAAATTTGGCGCTAAAATTACACTATTAAGTATTTCTCTTAGTTTTATTACACACCTACCATCAAACAAACAAACTCAAGTGTAATAGTATCCTATAAGGTATCATCATTTACCCTCCCCTTACACTTAGGATGAACATTGTCCCCAATGTTCAATTAAAGAATGTAAAAGTAAAATAGGTAAAAGAATGAAAACAATTACTCCCCTGATACGTTCGATGTGGATAGTGTGTCAATAAGGTTAGATCTTCCTCCAAGAAAATGAACGTTTAAAGCCTCCCTTCCAGAATTATAAATCATCTTCTTGTCATATATAACCTGTTAATCCTGATAAAACAATCAAGGCAACCTCGCGTAAAATCGGCGGCAATCTATATATACTAACAAATCCTAGAAAGCAATTTAAGATATAATACTTGTGGAATGAATGTTTGCAGATTTCCTGGAGTTTATAAAACTAAAGAATCAACAAAAACTTTTAAGACTCCGTTAGAAAAACAAAACTCGCAAAATTTCTAGAATTTTACACGTAACGTCGTCAGGTATTAAACCCTGACATCGTCAGAAGTGACCTGTAGAAATCTTTATGTTAAGTTTCCAGAAAATATCTGGAAAAACTTATGTCCTATTTCCTGGGAAATCCTGCAAAACATCATTATGACTCGATACAAGCATTTGACTCTAACAAATACTAATATACATGTTCATTTAATATCGTGGTGAATCAAGATCATTTTCGTTCTTAGAAACAAATTTGGGGTTTCTCCTTACACTTAGCTTTTGCAAAATACCTTTATATGAAGTTAAGACGAAGTTAAACAACAAAATAAAGCATTTTCACAATTTAATTTGAAACATGATCTACCAACAATAAAAATAAAACACGCATACGTAAGCAAATAACATCAAACAAATAAAAAGCACACAAAACATGAGTTGCCTCCCAAGAAGCGCTTTTTTTTATTTACGAGTCTTGTAGCTAGACTCAAGGTCATGGGTTATCCTATATGTGTGAGCTCCTCGTCGAGGACATCTTTGGGATCAAACTTAGGTTTCAATTTCCTATCAGTTTTCTTGGTATGGTATGACTTCTCAAACTTTTCTCCATCCAGATCATATAAAATCATCTTTATATGCCATGATCCGTCACCTTCCTTAGGTGGCTTGTCCCAATTCCATTTACACTTATCCCCTTCCCTTTTCCACTTGTTCATCTCTAGGTTGATAGGCATTACGTTTAAGAACTCAATATTTTCCTAAAGACTAGGGGATCATCAAAAGGGTCTAGTTCCTCATCTCTAGCTATGAGTTGTTCCACCGAATGTGGCTTATCGATGAAATCTTTTTCTAGATAGAATGGGCGTTGAGGTCCTATAAAGTTTCTTTCTATCCAAGGCCTATATCTAGATGGTCTCCTATTCATCTCTACCCAATGTGGTGTCAGTTCGTCCTCACAATCGTAGCTATGCTTCTTAACATCATAAACCGACCAAGTCTCACCATCTCCTACCGCTATCTTAGACTCCTTACAATCTATCATGGCACTAGCGGTTGCTGAAAATCCTCTTCCTACTAACAATGGGCATGTAGTATCACTAACCATATCTAGGACGTGAAAATCCACTAAAATAGTTAATTTTCGTACGTGAACAACTACATCCTTGATCATTCCGACCGGGTGGGCAATACTTCCATCTGCTAGACCAATTAGTACTTCCGTCTCCTCTAACTTTCCTAGCTTAAGAGTGGTGAAAAGGGACAAGGGAATCAAGTTGAAGCTTGATCCTAAGTCGGCTAGTGTGTCGAAAGCTTCAGATTTTCCTATCTTACAAGGCAAAACAAATATACCCGGATCATCAAGCTTCTTAGGCAACTTGCTTTGAACGAAGGTGGTCCCATTTTTACCCAATTTAAGTTTCTCATATTTCTCTAGGAGGGCACTATAGTAGGGAGCACGGGCTAAGACATCAATGACGGGGCGTTCAAGGTGGAGCTCCTTGAATTCATCGTCAAGGTCTTGTGTAGGAGGTGTTTCAACTATGTTACTGACCGGTTTAATATCAGATGTTTTATTCAATTAGTCCTTTTGAAGAATTTGGGTTTGCTTGAAACACGTGCTCATTGCTTTAACCGAATAGTATTGTGGACAAGAAGTAGGTGATGAAACCTATGATATGGCATTAACGTTTAGTTTTGGGTTCTTGACCGTGTCGCTTGGGAGTGCTCCTATTTCTCGGTCATTGAGAACTTTCGACAATGTGTCAATTTTATTGGTCATCTCACTTTGTTTTTGTTTGAAATCGGCTTCAAACTTAGATATGCGAGCTTCTTGAGATGCCATAAATTTGGACATCAATCCTTCAAGATTATTGGTACTACCATAGTTATTGGAAGGATTGTTGTTGAAAGTACGGTTAGAGGGTGGACCGTATGGTTGGTAACGATTAGGTGGATTGGAAGAATTGTTTTAGGGCATGTTTTGGTCTTGTTTCCACCTAAGGTTCGGGTGATTTTTCCAAGAAGGGTTGTAGGAATCACCGTAAGGGTTTGGCTCGGGTTTGAAAGTGTACCTCTTGTCTCCCGCTTCGTCGGTACGCGAGGATGCATAATCCGCAAAAGCTTGTCCAGGGAGTTCCACGCAATCACAAGTGTCATGGGGACCACTACATAATTCTCATAAAGAAGTGATTTTGTTCACTTGGCTTGAAGGCTTAGGAGCTTCATAGGATTTCATGAGAAACTTGACTTGGTCTTCAAGTTCCATGATCCTATGGTCGGGAGTGCTAGAATTGTTCGAAGGCAAAGATATTGCCTTGACCATTTTGTTCAAATCACGGGGATCATTCCAACTTTCGTTGTCATAGAGAGCAAGATCTTCTATGAGTTCCCATGATTCTTCCGCACTTAGATCACGTAGCTTGCCACCGGACGATTGGTTAATGGTTCGCCTTGTGGAGAGATCGATATGGTCATAGAAGATTTGGACTTGGAGCCAAAGATCTATGCCATGATGAGGGACTTTTTGGAGTAAGTCCTTGAAACGAGTCCATGCTTCATATAGAGTTTCACCTTGACGTTGTTGGAACATCAAGATATCATTTCTAAGCTTGGTAGTTCTCCCCGATGGGAAAAATTGAGCAAGGAAACGAGAAGTGAGATCATCCCAAGAGGTGATGATCCCGCGGGTAAACGTTCAAGCCATTGACTAGCTTGATCATGTAGAGAGAATTGGAATAAGCGTAATCGGGTCGACTCTCTAGTTGCAACATCAAGGTCTATGAAATCTACGATTTTAAGGAAATCCTTGAGATGTTGATTAGGATCTTCGGAACGAATTCCATGGAATGCACATCCGCTTTGCACCAACCGGATGGTGTCGGATCGCAAGGGGGACACATTGGCTCCTTGAGTGAGCTCAATGGTGTTTCGATAGCCTTGGTGGCTAGGACGGGAATACTCTCCTAAAGTTCGGGGCCTAGGAGGTTGGTTTGCAAGTGGTGGGTTTTGTGGGTGGTTTTGTTGTAGTGGGTTGATGGGTTCAAAGATGTTACCACCTTCCATGATGTCGGATGGTAAAGGTTACGAACAAAGAAATGAAGAAATAAGATAGACTAAAGAAAACCTAAAAATAAAAATAAAAATCTTACTAGAAAGGAATCTAGCAAGTAGACCTAATAAAAAAAAATCCTAACCTATACAATAACTATACCCCGGGCTGCGGCGCAAAAAACTTGATACGTGGGAATTGCGCCCTCGCATCAGGTTTTACCTCTCAAGGGATCTCGAGGAGCTTACAACTCTCACCAGGCAGTGTACCTGATCGTTGTAGTATAGTATAGTGACAAGTACCGGGGGATTGATCGTTCAACTCAGGAATAGTGTCGCTAGGATTAGAAAGCCTACTAAACTAGGTCTACAGGTGAGGGATGATTCTTTTTGTATTTTTATATTTTATAGAAAGCAGTTAAAATCTCGAGTTTTGAAGGAGTGGGCGGAATTAGTTTGCTAGCCAACTAACCCAATTAATCTAAAGATGCAATCAAAATAAAATAAAAGAAATGAAAATTAAACTAATTTACTAATGTGGTGGAAACAATAATGAGGAAAGTTGTGTTTACTTAGATTTCATTACTCCATAGATATCTTTTACATGTTAATTAGCTTGTTACAATTGCATGGATGACGGGTCATATTCCTTAATACTAGTCGTTGGGCCGTGTACAATATTCCCTAACTCTATAAGATCCTACTTCACTCCTATGTCGAGCCGTGAGAAGCTCCTAACATGGGATCATTAGAATTCTCTTATGCATTAAATACAACCAAAAATCATAGTACACCTCCGATCATGTTTCTTAAGCCGTTCAAGCAAGTTACCAATGGAAGTCTGCCAGTTTTCTTAAGCCTAACATCGAATACAATCATCCATAACAATTATAAACAAACAATCAACCCATAATCAACATCTAGGTTTCACTACATCTAAGCAAACACAATGAAAATCTAGCCTAGCATGTTAAAGAGAAGACAAGCGTAAGATATAATCACACAACACATAGACATATTCAATGATTTGAATAAGTACTTATCTTCAATTGAACACGGAAGAATCAAGGGGTTGAAACCCTTGAAAAGCTGTTAAAATTCGTCTAGGGTTTATTCCCTCAAAGTTGCACACTAAAAAATGAAAATTGGAAAGCTATATATAGATTTTACACCTTAACGGCATCACGTTATAACTTGTGACGCTGTCAACTCGCCGTCATGATAAAAATCATTTTACCTAGATCCACTTCTGACGCCGTCATGTAGAAAATCACTTTGGGCCGTCACTAGTATTTGGACCCTGACGGCCTTGGTGACGCCGTCAGGCCAATAAGCTTGAAAACTTTTTGGGACGTCACGTTTTAAATTCCACATCCACCTCTTTTGTTACTCTTGACGCCGTCACGTGTAGAAGCTTGATGTCGTCAGGTACTGTTCCAGCAACGAAATTTGAGACTTTGCCGTTTTCTTCACTTTTATGCTCCAAAAACGTCCAAAATGCTTCCTTTTCCAAATTTCTCTCCAAAAGTACCTAAAATGACAAAAGGAACAATTTAGGGCAATATTTGATCAAATAATCTCGAATTCGGGCTTAAATGACCCCTTAAAAGCGGTACACTTTTCACCTCATCAGCAATCAATCAAACAAGAGATGACAATCAATAATCCATAACTAAGTTTCATTCAATCTAAGCAAACACTAATAAATCTAGCCTAGCATATTAAAGTGAAGAGAAGAAAAACATAAAATCAAACAACACATAGACATATTGAATGATTAAAGTTGAATTACTTATCTTCAATAGAACATGGATAAAGTGGCTGTAGAAAACCTTACAAAGTAGCAGAAATTCATCTAGGGTTTCACCTCTCCAAAGCATTACAAAAATAAAGGAAAGCATATGAAAATATATATAGTTTTACATCTGTGACGGTGTCACGTTATGGCTTGTGACGTCGTCAGCCTGCCATCATTAGGGTTTCGTCGGTTGCTAAGTCGCAATTGTGACGTCGTCGCTAGTGTCTTCTAACGCCATCATAAGGTCTTGACACCGTCAGCCTTTAAAAGTTTTGGGTTATCTCGTATAAATTTTACTCTGAATCTTGGTCTTCAAATACAAGTAATGCCATTAGGTTATAAAGTCTTCAAAAGTTCTGAGCCATCACTTGTAAAATTTGTATAAATCTTTATCTCCAGTTTACAAATGACGGCGTCACGAGTAAACTATGACACCATCTGGAGCTCTTTTCTAGACATATTTTCGGCTTTGTCTTTTGTAACACCCCCAAAATATCATAGCGGAAAGTAATATCATTGAGGTGCTACTCATAGTACAACAATCATAATCATAGAAAACGACTCTAAATGAGACGTTTTAAAAGTTTATCATCCGATCATAATAAAACATCAGAGTTACAAGAGGTCCCAAATAGTTTTAGAAAACACAATGTATTAACATAAAAGTTTTCAAGAGTTTATCGAATGATAATGTAGAAACTAGAAGGGGGGTTGAATAGTTTCACCGTTTCTTTTTAGTGGCTAAAACGTTTCGCCATTTTTAGGTCCAGTTAATATTCTTTTACAAACTTGTTGAATTCTAATTGTTATGTTATATCAATTAAGTTACAAACAAACATAAACAAACAAGTAATGTAAATAGTAAGGAAAGAACACAACCAAAGAGACGCGGAGATTTATAGTGGTTTGGATTCGTCCTACTCCACTCCCCAAATACCACACTCGAGAGTTATCAATCACTAAATCAACACACTCCTTCAGGCAGAGCAATCCGTACACAAGCTTACACAAGGTTTAACGACACTAAGCGGAATGTCGAGTTCTGATCGTAGCTAGAACCAATCTACTCCAAGGCCCACGTGGCCACATGAACAAGCACTCTTGTCCAACTTGGATTTTCACCCAATCCAAGCCTTCACACAAATAACATACTTGGATCTTCACCCAATCCAAGCCTTCACACAAGACACGCTTAGATCATCACCCGATCTAAGCCTTCACAGAATGACTCAACTAAGTCCAAACCTACACACAAGGACACCACTCTCCTCACAACAAATACATGAACTAATCTAGTTACAAGACTTCTTGGATCTTCATCTTCTTCCAAGTTTACACACATAACTCCATCCCTGACTCACACACAATTCGGAAGTATTTACAATATTTACAAGAATGAAATAGAAGGAAGACTAGAACCGCAACACTTGTTACGTTTGTAACACCCCCATTTTTCACTAATCGCAGCGGATTAAGTGTTTGGGGTATTACTTCATAGAATCACAGATACAATAATAGAAAACGACTCGAAAAGAGACGTTTTGGAAATTTAGTTATCATTCATAATTATCAGAGTTTTAATCATAAAAGATATACTTTTATTTTTGATGAGGTACCAAAAATCTAAGAGTTAGGTTGGTTGTATTTGAATGATAACCATGAAAAGTCCTCCGAGTTCAGTACCTCCTTCTGCCATGGATCCATAGAAGTAATATACCTAGAATACATGCTTAAAAAGTCAACACCAGGTGTTGAGTGAGAATCACAGATTTAGGGGTTAGTGAATACAAGTTCCCTGGGTTCAGTTGTTACACCCATCTGGGAAAATGCAAGTTTTGTGATAATTGTCATCCATGCACAATTATCAAGAGTTTAGTAGGTTGCACTAAGCTCATGAATCACACCTTAATGATCCGGGTCATGTGGCCTGCAGACCCAACATGAAGGGATAGAAGGATAACTTGCCAAAGTTATTCCTTGAGTGGATTCAAATATAGTACTTATTGGCACCACCTAGTGGGGTGTTAATACCAATGAGAGTTGTCAAACTCCAATAGATCTATCAATTATATTCGCGTTCGCGTGGGTAAAATATCCCAAACGATTAGATTCATGAATTTTGGTTATGTAGTGGTGGTTGTTAGTTTACTCATGCAAACAACCAAAGAAAAAGACTTGTATTCGGTTTTAAGAAAAGCTTTTAGCATGTATCCCCCTCACAGGGTTTATAAAGCATTTAGAGTGAAAGCATTTTAAAAAGTATGAGGCTATGAAAACACACCTGGGTGTAGAGTAATCTAAGTGATGCAAATAGTGACTCGGGAACTAGACCGCTGATGAGGCGAAAAATGATCCGTTTTTAGGGGGTCATTTAAGCCCGAATCCGAATTTATTTGATCAAATATTGCCCTAAATCGTTCCTTTTGTGATTTTAGGTGTTTGGAGAGTGAATTCTGGAAAAGAGGCTATTTTGGACGTTTTTGGAGCATAAAGTGAAGAAAACGACAAAGTACCAAAAATCCAAGCTGGAAATACAAGGTGACGGCGTCAAGGGTTTGCTCTTGACGGCGTCAGACATGAAGAATAATTTACCGTAGCTGGTGACGGCGTCAGATGGAGAGGTGACGGCGTCAAAGTGGCCAAGAATAATTTACCGTGGGTGGTGACGGCGTCACATAGGCCGTCACGATTGGATCTAGGGCGTCCGAGGAAGTGTATGGCGGCGAGTTGACGGCGTCAGATTTAACTCTTGACGCCGTCAGGACGATTTTCCTATATATAGTTTTCTAGTTTTTTCATTAAAAAAGGAGAAGTTTTGGTGAAACCCTAAAGACGATTTTGGTGCCTCTTTTACAGGTTTTTCAAGGGTTCCAAACCCTTGAGACCTTGCATTGTAATTGAGATAAGTATACTCTTAATTCAATCAATATGTCTATGTGTTGGTTGTTTATCTTTTGTTCTTATCTTAATTCTACTATGCTAGGCTAGATCTCTCTTGTGTTTGCTTAGATCTAATGAAACCTAGATGTTGATTATGTGTTGATTACTTGTCTATTCTTGTTTTGAATGAATGATTTTATATGTTAGGCTTAAGAAAACTGGCAGATCTCCAAATGGTAACATGCTTGAACGTCTTAAGAAACATGAACCGAGGCGTACTAGGTCTTTATTAGTTGTATTTAATGCATGAGCCACTGTTTACAATCCCTATAGTTGTGCTGGGTCATGGTGTAGGAGGAGATAAGAGCTCATAGAGTTGGGGAGTTATGTATGCCACTCCACGAATGGTATTAAGGAATACAACCCGTCATTCATACAAGTGTAACAAGTAATTGACATGTAAAAGATATCTAGGGAGTAATGAAGTCTAAGTAAACACAATTTCTCCAATTACTGCTCACAACCTTAGTTTAATTAGTTTAATTTCATTTTTATTATTTTATTTTGATTGCATCTTAGCTTTGGGTTAGTTGATTAGCAACTAATTCCGCCCACTCTTTCAAAACCCGAGATTTTAATTGCTTTCATAAAATATAAAAACACAAAAATAATCATCTCTCACCTCTAGAACTATTAATTAGGTTTTCTAATCGTAGCGACACTATTCCTAAGCTGAACGATCAATCCCCCGGTACTTGTCACTATACTATACTACAACGATCAGGTACACTGCCTGGTGGGGGTTGTAAGCCTCGCGAGATCCCTCGAGAGGTAAAGCAAGGTGCGATTCCCACGCATCAAGTTTTTGGCGCCGTTGCCGGGGAATAGTTATTGTCTAGGTTAGGATTTCTTTTTTTATTAGGTCTACTTGCTAGATTCCTTTCTAGTAAGATTTTTATTTTTTTTTTAGGTCTTCTTTAGTCTATCTTATTTCTTCGTGCCTTTGTTTGTAACTCTTCACCATTCACCATCATGGCAACCAACGAATTCTCCAACCTTAGGATCACTAGAAGTCGTAGCACCACTAAAGACCTCGTCTTGCCTTATGCAGAACCCGAAAGAGAAAGGTGTAGGTTAAGACGAACTCACTCAACACCTGAACCATCCAGCATTGCTATCGACTTTGATGCACCTCTCTCTGAAGAAAATTCAGAAAATCACATCACAACCCCAAGCTCCCACAATGAGACGAATACTCCTATAATACCTCCTCCTAAGCGTCTCAAGGATTACTCTTCCCCAACTCCTCGTGGGTTCTCCAATGCCATTGTTTATCCAAACGAACACACCAACGAGGTCTTGCATGCGAATGATATTTGGCTTGTCAAAAGTGTGTGTAAGTTCCACGGACTTGATGAGGAAAATCCGATCCAACACATCAAGGACTTCCTAAAAATAGTGGATACCATCCATACGGGTGGGACTACTAGAAACACATCCCGACTGCGATTCTTCCCTTTTACCTTATACGGAAAAGCCCAAGAATGGTATAACAAACTCCCTTCCGAATCTATTTTCACATGGGAGCAACTTATATCCAAGTTCTATGAGAAGTTCTTTCCACCTGGAAAAACCTCAGCATTCAGGGATAGGATCCTTCGTTTCCGAAAGGGGAAGGATGAACCCTTCCATAAAGCGTGGACTAGATTCAAAGATTTAATAAGACAAGTTCCACATCATGGCATTGAACTTTGGCTCTTGGTCCAAATCTTTTACGAAAATATCTCCTCTAATGACCGGAACGGAATCAACCAATCTAGGAAAGGAAGATTGGCCAATCTTAGTGCCGAGGAAGGATGGGACAGGATTGAAGAATATGCCCAAGACCTGGATGACACTTGGGATGAACCTGAGTCGACTATCGGCATTTCTGAAACCACCTCGGATCGATTGAGCAAAGTTCACAAAAGAATGGATTGCCTTGCTGGATCACAACCACCTAAAATGCTGTCTAATCCTTACTTGATCTGCGATTACTGTGGAGGTCCGCATGAGGTGGAGGAATGCGGAGGAGCAGCCACAACTGAACATGCATGCTTGTCAGGAGGAGACATTTATGCTGATCCCTCCCTTTTGCCTTTCTACCAAAATGATGATTATACCCTTTGGGGAAATCTGGTAAGGAAAAGAGAAGGGGAGGGAGGCCCTGAATTCAAGATCAGGAGCAATTTCGAAGATGACCTTGGTCACTTCACTCAAGAAAAAGACTTGCAAATGAAAGGGCTTAATGAGCTTTTCGACGAACAGCAGGAGGATGTCGGAGAATTCTTCAGCAAGCTTAACTCAGCCCTAGATAACCTCCAACCACCGTCAGAAAGAGGAAAAGATCCCATGCTCGCGATAACCACACGGGCCGGAACGACAACCAAGGACCCTCCTTACCCAAATTCGTCCCCACTCACACTCAATTCAGACAAACTTGGGGAGGAGGAGCAGGATGTCGTCATTGGCACCCCGGACCAACCACCAGTAACAACCCCCTCCCCATCAGCCCTTCCTAACCCACCTGTGAGAATTCCATACCCATCCCGACTAAGGAACCAAAAAACGGAGAATGATAACAAGAGGTTCTTGTCATACCTAAAAGACTCGGTTGTCACCATACCTCTCCTGGATGCTTGCTATCACATGCCAAAGTATAGCACATATTTCAAAAAACTGCTCGCTAACAGGAAGAAGCTCGAGGGTCTTGTAACCCTAGGGGAAGAATGCTCAGTGGTGACCCATAAAGGGCTACCAAAGAAGGTAGACGATCCGGGAAGCTTCACCTTGCCATGCTCTATAGGTCCTCTATCAATCAAGAATGCTCTTGCCGATTTGGGAGCAAGTATCAACCTCATGCCTCTCTCTATGTTCCGTAAACTAGGATATTCCGGATTGAAGCCTACCCGTATGAACATCCAACTAGCCGATAGATCAGTCAAATACCCCGAAGGGATATGTGAGAACGTGCTAGTCAAGGTTGGGAAATTCAAATTCCCTGTCGACTTCGTAATCCTGGATATGGAGGAGGACGACGTGGTACCTATCATTTTAGGTAGACCATTTCTTGCTACCGCTCGTGCAGTCATCGATGTCTACGATGGCAAATTGACCTTACGAGTAGGAGACGATAACACAACCTTTGACATTAAGGATTCTATGGACCTCTCCCTCGAAGCATCCAACCGGCTCTACTTTATCGGGGAAGTAGATGAGCTCACAGATATCATTGATGACTGCATCAATGAACAAATCGATGAAGGCTGGCTACGGGACGAGAGTTTTCTTCCTTTGCTGGAGGTGGAAAAGACGGAGGAAGTTAATGCAGTCTCTTTCTACCTCAGACAAGAGACAACGGAGCATCTCGAGCTCCGAAAGCCCGAGAACAAGCTAAAACCTTCTATTATCGAGCCCCCTGACGTTGATCTTAAAGAACTCCCTAATCATTTGGAGTATGCCTTTCTTCAGGGAGAAAACCAACTCCCGGTAATCATAAATTCTTCCTTGGAAAAAGAACAAAAAGTTAAACTCTTAGAGGTCCTGAAGAAATACAAGGGGGTACTCGCATGGAGTGTGGCCGACATTAAGGGGATTGACTCCACTTTTTGCACACATAAGATTCTTATGGAGGAAGATTATAAACCCACTGTGCAACCCCAGAGGCGAGTTAACCCTAACATTAAGGAGGTAGTGAAGAAGGAAGTTATCAAACTTTTGGATGCAGGACTGATTTACCCGATCTCGGATAGCCCATGGGTTAGTCCTGTGTAGGTTGTACCTAAAAAGGGTGGAATGACTGTAGTAAAAAATGACAAGGGTGAGATGGTGCCACAGAGAACTGTCACTGGATGGCGGGTATGCATTGACTATCGAAAGCTCAACGATGCCACGAGGAAAGATCACTTTCCCTTACCATTCATTGATCAGATGTTAGAAAGATTATCTGGACACGAGTACTATTGCTTCTTAGATGGATTCTCTGGATATTTTCAAATCCCCATAGCACCTGAGGACCAAGAAAAGACCACGTTTACTTGCCCCTATGGAACGTTTGCCTACAAACGGATGCCTTTTGGGCTATGTAATGCCCCCGCCACTTTCCAACGTTGCATGACCGCAATCTTTCACGAACTCATGGAAGACAGCATGGAAGTATTCATGGATGACTTTTCAGTCTTCGGGAACTCCTTCGACCGCTGTCTTGCTAATTTAGAGAAGATGCTTAAACGTTGCGAGGAAACCAACTTGGTGTTGAACTGGGAAAAGTGTCATTTCATGGTAAAGGAAGGGATTGTGTTGGGCCATAAGATTTCAGGGAATGGGATAGAGGTGGACCAAGCTAAGGTTGAAGCTATATCTAAGTTACCATACCCCACAACTGTTAAGGCAATACGCAGCTTTTTGGGGCACACCGGATTTTATCGGAGATTCATCAAAGACTTCTCCAAAATTGCCCGGCCAATGACACAATTGCTTGTGAAGGATGCTCCATTCGATTTTTCCCAAGAATGCAAGGATGCTTTCGACCTCCTAGAAAGGGAACTCACTCAAGCTCCAATCATAATCACACCCAACTGGGAGTTACCATTTGAAATAATGTGTGACGCTAGCGACTTCGCTGTCGGGGCTGTATTAGGTCAGCGACGTGACAAGCTTTTCCAACCTATTTACTATGCTAGCAAAACCATGAATCCCGCCCAAGAGAACTACTCCACCACAGAAAAAGAATTATTAGCCGTAGTGTTTGCATTCGACAAATTCCGACAATATCTTGTCCTTTCAAAGACAGTCGTCTTCACTGACCACTCAGCTCTTAGATATCTGTTTGCGAAACAGGACGCCAAGCCACGACTAATTCGGTGGATCTTGTTGCTACAAGAATTTGATGTTGAGATTCGCGATAAGAGGGGGGCAGAGAATCTAGCCGCCGATCATCTATCTCGCCTGGAAAACCCCTTGGATAAACACGATAGAAGTGAAATTAAGGATTCGTTTCCCGACGAACAACTGATGTCTATCCTTGATTCGGAACCATGGTACGCCGACTTCGCCAATTACTTCGCAAGTAGATGTAGACTTGTTCCTGAACACCTGACCAAATACGAAAGGAAGAGGTTCTTTTCCCAGCTGAAATATTACTTCTGGGATGAACCATTTTTTATTCCGAAGGTGTCCTGACCACATTATAAGGCGTTGTGTTTCGGAGAATGAGGCAGTAAAGATCATGAGGGAATGTCACTCCGGTCCCTCTGGAGGGCATCATGGGATAAATGTTACTGCTCGAAAGATTCTCGATGCAGGATTCTATTGGCCCACAATTTTCCGTGATGTAAAAGATATGGTACAAGCGTGTGATGCATGTCAACGGGCTGGAAATATATCACATAGGGATGAGGCACCTCAGAACTTTATACAAGTTTGTGAGGTATACGATGTTTGGGGGATTGACTTTATGGGACCCTTTCCATCCTCAGGAGGAAACGAGTACATCTTGGTCGCCATTGACTATGTTTCGAAATGGGTTGAAGCACAAGCCCTTAGGACTAATGATGCTAGAGTGGTCATTCATTTCCTAAAAAAGCTTTTCGCAAGATTCGGGATTCCGAAGGCTCTCATCAGTGATAGGGGGACACATTTTTGCAACGCGCAAATGGAAAAGGTCATGAAGAGGTATGGAGTACCCCACCGATTCTCCACCGCCTATCATCCACAGACCAATGGCCAAGTCGAAAACACCAATAGAGCTATTAAAAGAATACTTGAAAAAACGGTTAGTCAAAACAGAAAGGACTGGTCATTCAAACTCGACGAAGCCTTATGGGCATTCCGAACTGCTTACAAAACACCTATTGGAACGACCCCGTTCCGCATGGTGTATGGTAAGGCATGTCACTTACCGGTAGAATTAGAACACAAGGCTTATTGGGCGCTTAAGGCATGCAACTTAGATTACACAACTGCGGGGAACCATAGGTTTTTGCAATTACACGAGCTTGATGAACTTAGATTAGAAGCCTACGAATCCTCCATCACATATAAAGAGAGAGCTAAAAGATGGCATGATCAAAGAATTAAGAAACCCAAAGAATTTTCAGAAGGAGACAAGGTCCTATTATACAATTCTCGGTTGCGATTATTTCCGGGAAAACTTAAGTCTAGATGGTATGGGCCGTTCACGGTGAAGAATTCCTCTAAATTTGGAGCTGTAGTGTTAGTTGATGACGAGGGTAGGGAATTCACGGTTAACATACAACGTGTAAAACATTACCAAGAAAATAACAATGAAATGATTAATGAGGAGGATGTGATGTTTGATGATGAAATCACGTAGTAACCCACGACTTTGAGTCTAGCTACAAGACTCGTAAATAAAGAAAAGCGCTTCTTGGGAGGCAACCCATGTTTTGTGTGATTTTTAATTGTTTGATTGTTATTTGCTTCCGTATGCATGTTTTATTTTTATTGTTGGTTAATCATGTTTCTCAATTAAAACGTGAAATACTTTATTATGTTGTTTAGCCTAGTCTTAACTTCAACCTAAAGGTATTTTTGCAAAAGATAAGTGTAAGGGGAAACCCCAAATATGTTTTTAAGAAACAAACCGATCATGATTATCCACAATATTTAATGAACATGTATATTCGTATTTGTTAGAGTCAAATGCTTGTATTGATTCATAATGAAGTTTTGCAGGATTTTCCAGGAAGTAGGACAAAGTTTTTCCAGAAATTTTCCGGAAACTTAACATAAAGATTTCTGCAGGTCCATTCTGACGGCGTCAGGCAATTGCTCTTGACGGCGTCAGGAGTCAAAAATCTGGAAATTTTACCGGTTTTGTTTTTCTAACGGAGTCTTATGGTTTTTGTGAATTATTAAGTTTTATAATCTCCAGGAAATCTGCAAACTTCATTCCACAAGCATTATATCTTATTTTGTTTTCTAGGATTTAGTAACTTATATAGGATGCCGCCGATTTTACGCGAGGTTGCCTTGTCTACTTTTGTCAGGATTTACAGGTTATTTGTGACAAGAAGATGATTTATATTCTGGAAGGGAAGCTTTGATTGTTCGTTTTCTTGGAGGAAGATTTAACCTGGCCAACTAAAATCCATACCGAGCGAATCAGGGGAGTATTTGATTTCATTCTCTTTACTTTTTAACTTTTACATTCTTTACTTGAACATTGGGGACAATGTTCATCTTAAGTGTATGGGGAGGGTAAAAAGATGATACCTTACATATGCACTTTCGCTTGAGCTTGTTTTGTTTGATAGTAGATGTGTAATAAAACTATGAGAAATACTTGTTAGTGTAATTTTAGCGCCAAATTTAAATTTTTTTACAACATTTAGGAGTGAAACTTTAGCCGTAGCAAGCGTCTCATGGATAGGAGATTGTATGACTAGCACATAACCGTATATTCAGAAAAATTTTCCACCCAAAAATGTGAGGTTCGCCTTTAGATTTGATAGGAAAAGCATTTACTATTAGTGCTTATGAGTGTACCGGTAGCATTTAGATTCTAGAACTTGCGTTAGTGATGCATCCCGAGACCGCTAGTGAGACTACATTCGTGTAGTAGGATTTACTACATGATAAGAGGCATTAGGATCACCCTTGTGTTAAACCCGTATTATAATTACTTGACCATTTAAGTCATATTACTTGGCTAGTTAAGTCAACTAATTTTTCCCACACCCTTTGCGTTGTACTCATTTTTAGTACACGATACCCCTAGTACACCCCTCCGAGCCTATCTTTTCGTTTCTAACTTTAAGCATTTTACTTAAAGGAAGAATTTGTTACACCCCACTTAAATGTACAACCAAATCGCCTTAGCCTTCCGTGTATGCGCTCATTTTTAGTGCATTATTGTTATTTGTTAAACCCTAAGTTAACTTTCTAATTGATTACATGGTTGCTAAGTCGAGTCATATCGTTGTACATATTGTTTTGGGACGATTGGGACTCATGGGTAAGTACTTATTTTATGGAGTAATGGGGAAGAACATCACTTATTACCCCCATATGTACGTTAATTTTAAAAGTGCTCCAAGTGTTTTGATTTTCTTAATTCGAGTCATTAGAATAGGTTAATGTAAAGTATGTAAAGATTCAATGTAAGGGGAATTCTCAACCCCTATGATGTATTATTTTGGATGGTAGGGTAAGAGTGTATGCAAAAAAAAAAAAAAAAAAAAAAAAAAAAAAAAAAAAAAAAGAAAAAAAAAATTGAAAAAAGTTAAGAAAAAGAAAAAAAAAATAGAAAAAGGAAAAAGAGAAAAAAATATACGGACTACCATCCCGTTTCATTCTATGTTTATTTTATATTTTTGTTATTTTTCATTTATTAGCTTAAGTCGAGTCTAGTCTTGGCTTAGCAACGCCATCTTGTACATGTAATTTACTAAGATTGTTAACTCGCCACCAGTAAAATTCCCTTTATCCAACAAAACCGTGTAATTCATATCCCTACACCTAACGTTATAACCCTTTAAAAAGACCTCTTTGATAGTTTATCCTAGGTGCTTACGCCATGTGGTGGAGGTTTGATCCTTTCCCAAGCCTATGGTAATCTATTTTGCTATGACAGGTAGTGAGAGATATCTTCCATTTCCATAATGTTATATTACTTTATTACACCCGAGAGATGTGAGTATCTAAACACTATTTGTGAGGTGCTTGTGTATGACCTCCGTGCTTGTTTATTGGTCTTTAGTGGAACGATTATTTGTTGTAATTACTTTTATATTAGTGTTAAATGACCCCTAACTTGTCTTTTGAGTAGAATAAAAGCTCATTTGCTTGAGGACAAGCAAATCTCAAGTGTAAGGGTATATGATGAGGCGAAAAATGATCCGTTTTTAGGGGGTCATTTAAACCCGAATCCGAATTTATTTGATCAAATATTGCCCTAAATCGTTCCTTTTGTGATTTTAGGTGTTTGGAGAGTGAATTCTGGAAAAGAGGCTATTTTGGACGTTTTTGGAGCATAAAGTGAAGAAAACGACAAAGTACCAAAAATCCAAGCTGGAAATACAAGGTGACGGCGCCAAGGGTTTGCTCTTGACGGCGTCAGACATGAAGAATAATTTACCGTAGCTGGTGACGGCGTCAGATGGAGAGGTGACGGCGTCAAAGTGGCCAAGAATAATTTACCGTGGGTGGTGACGGCGTCACATAGGCCGTCACGATTGGATCTAGGGCGTCCGAGGAAGTGTATGGCGGCGAGTTGACGGCGTCAGATTTAACTCTTGACGCCGTCGGGACGATTTTCCTATATATAGTTTTCTAGTTTTTTCATTAAAAAAGGAGAAGTTTTGGTGAAACCCTAAAGACGATTTTGGTGCCTCTTTTACAGGTTTTTCAAGGGTTCCAAACCCTTGAGACCTTGCATTGTAATTGAGATAAGTATACTCTTAATTCAATCAATATGTCTATGTGTTGGTTGTTTATCTTTTGTTCTTATCTTAATTCTACTATGCTAGGCTAGATCTCTCTTGTGTTTGCTTAGATCTAATGAAACCTAGATGTTGATTATGTGTTGATTACTTGTCTATTCTTGTTTTGAATGAATGATTTTATATGTTAGGCTTAAGAAAACTGGCAGATCTCCAAATGGTAACATGCTTGAACGTCTTAAGAAACATGAACCGAGGCGTACTAGGTCTTTATTGGTTGTATTTAATGCATGAGCCACTGTTTACAATCCCTATAGTTGTGCTGGGTCATGGTGTAGGAGGAGATAAGAGCTCATAGAGTTGGGGAGTTATGTATGCCACTCCACGAATGGTATTAAGGAATACAACCCGTCATTCATACAAGTGTAACAAGTAATTGACATGTAAAAGATATCTAGGGAGTAATGAAGTCTAAGTAAACACAATTTCTCCAATTACTGCTCACAACCTTAGTTTAATTAGTTTAATTTCATTTTTATTATTTTATTTTGATTGCATCTTAGCTTTGGGTTAGTTGATTAGCAACTAATTCCGCCCACTCTTTCAAAACCCGAGATTTTAATTGCTTTCATAAAATATAAAAACACAAAAATAATCATCTCTCACCTCTAGAACTATTAATTAGGTTTTCTAATCCTAGCGACACTATTCCTAAGCTGAACGATCAATCCCCCGGTACTTGTCACTATACTATACTACAACGATCAGGTACACTGCCTGGTGGGGGTTGTAAGCCTCGCAAGATCCCTCGAGAGGTAAAGCAAGGTGCGATTCCCACGCATCAACCGCCTTACTCACGTATCCTAGTGTGTTGTTGGTTTTGTATGTATGTTAGTGACTCGGGAACTAGACCACCTTACTCACGTATTCTAGTGTGTTGTTGGTTTTGTATGTATGTCAAGCTTTAGTTTTTATGTTTCTTAAGTTTTTGTTTTTAGGTTCGTTTATGTTTTATATATATATATATATATATATATATATATATATATATATATATATATATATATATATATATATATATATAACATAACACCGTTCAGGCCATTGTAATTCAGAAGTATATGACTCCTCACATGAAGCTCCCTACTATTGTATTATGTTATCAACATAATACCATTCGGGCCATCAGAATTCAGAAGTTAATACTCCATATACAAAGCTCCCTATTATTGAGTTATGTTGTTATTAGGGTTTAGTTATAATCATATCACCGTTCGGGCCATCATATCTCAGAAGTATATGCCATAATCATTCGAGGAGTCAGGGCCCTTTAATTCGTAAACCCAACAAACTCGTCAAAAACGAAATATCCACATAGTACTCCTTGCATGAAGCTCCCTAGTTTTGTGTTATGCTTCTAACTTTATTTATGTTTTATACTCATATGATATTTTCACTTTTTACCCTTATAGTTTATATATTTACGTTTTCTGTGCTAAATTTATATTACTTATATTACTTATACTAATAACTATCTATACTTGACACAACTAGTCCCTAGACTTCTATATTTTATGTAACTAACCTAAGACTCCTAAGTTTTCTATATTTACCATTTTAGACCTTTAACTTTATAATATTTATGTTTTTAGTCCTTTTTAGTTTAAACTTATTTTATTATCTATCCTAGGGTTTTAATATTATGCAAAACTAGTCCTTACTACTTATAAATTCTAGGAAATGTCAAAAACAGTCCCTAGACTTTATAATTTCAGGAATTTACGATATATACCCTTATGCATGTAAAGTTTTGCAAAACTAGTGCTAATATGCATGTAACTTATATTTTATCTAGTAATTAAGTTTTTTTGCCTATGTTTTACTTATTTTAGCTTATCTAGTTTATGTATAACTAGTGTGTGACCTAAAGTAATGACTTATAGCATGCATGCAAGTATATGACTTGATCTAGGGTTTTAAAACTTAAACTAGCAAATAAAAGGGTTCAAGGCTCATGCAAGGGTTCCTAGGGTATCTAAGGCATTTTAAAACTATCCTAAGACTATAATAAAGCTAAATTAACTAAATGTAAGACTTACTTGGCTAGGGGGGTTTACGTGGGTGAAAACTAGGGTTAGGGTTTTCTAGGGCTTGTACGACTTCAAACCACAAAACAACGTGACCAAGGACTAGGTACTCATTCCTTGTGGCTTCTAATGACTTAGTACTACATAAATGTGAGTTAGAGAGAAGAGGGAGAGGTTTGAAGAAGAAATGAGGGGAGGGGAGGGTATTTATAGCTGTGGTAAGGTGGTTTTGGGTGGTGCGAGGTGTTTAGGTGTCACGGAGGTGGAGGGGTAAGCAAGAAAGGCTAGAGGGTGATGTGGTGAGGCTACATGGTGATGAGGACGAGCTAGGAGTAGCTAGGGGGCTGAATTTAGGCCGGTTGTGGTGGTGGTGAAGCCTTGGAGGCGGTTTGGTGAAAGTATCTTACAAGGAGGTGATGCACCTCCTTTCTTAGGTGCTTGAGGTGTTAGGGTGTTAGGGTGAGGTTTTTGAGGTGTTATATTTAGGTTTTACTTGTTTTAGTTAAGTTTAGACCTAGTTTCTACTTATTAAGTGTTTAAGGTTTTACTTAAGGTTTAGTGCCTAAGTTAAGTTCCTAAGTGTGTTTAGTGACTATTCCTAAGACCTAAAGGGTTTATTCTAAGTGAGGGTAACTTATGGGAAAGGTTTGGGAGGGTTTGACCTAATTTTGTAACCTAAATAACCTAAGTGTGTGTAGTGAGACTAGGGTTTATCCTATGGTTTAGTGCCTAAAATAGCGTCATATGGGTGTCTAATAACTATTCCTTAGTTCTAAAAGTCATACTAAGTGGTAGTGACCTATGGGGAAGTTTTGGGATGGTTTAGACCTAATTCTAGTTATCTATGACCTAGTTATGGTTTAGGGCTTAGGGGGTTTGTATCTAAGTTCTAAAGGGTTTATTCTATAGCCTAATAGTCCAAATACATCCTAATATTCCTAAGGAAACTCATACTTAAGCCTTGGACACATTCATACTAGTTAAACTAAGCATATAGGTTCAGATAAGCACATAATCCTACTTAAGTTTTAGTTTAGGGTTTATTAGGGTTTTGTGTTATGTTTAGTGTTTTAGATTGGTGAATTACTTATTATGGTGTTGTTATGATTTTATGCTTGACATACCTGGGGTTTATAGGATGTGAGTGTTGAGTTATTTGGCTTGTGTAGATACGTGAGCAGGTCTAGTGAGTCATGCAAGTAATAATGTATATAAAAAGCAAAAATTTACCTGTGAAATACCTACTATAGGTATTTGTAATGGGAATGATAGTAATGGGTGATTGTGGGTTATTATAACATTTATGTGTGGACTCTTATAACATCTCGAATCTTCATCTACGTCGAGAGTTCTTCTCTTGCACTTTGCGGAAGAGGAAATCACTTATAAACATATGCCGACATGTTATAGTGATCAAAGAAGAAAGAAAAATAAAACAGAAAGTTTTTGTGTGTGTGAGACTCTCGTTTCTGAAAAGGAACAGTTCACTATTTATACACGACAGGAAGGAACTGGCGGTCCCTTAAATAGGTGACGGTCCTTTATCACTAAGGGACCGCCAACCACTTTGAAGGACCATCCCGACAGATGCTCCTATTTTTGTCCTGACGTGGTGAGAACTTATCTAGTGAAAACTCAACTGTTTTGATGGGAAATATAGCTGTTACAAATTTGAATTTTGAATATATTTTCTTAACAAAACATTTCTTTGAAAATGCAAAAATACTTTTGGGAAAATGTTTTGTCAAACTTAAAAATGTAAGTTTAGAAGAAAATAAAATTCTTTGATCACTTAACTAATGACGGTATATAGTTTGTTCATACCCGAAGTGACATTGTAGTAGCTACGTAGAAGTAACGAGTTTCCTCGATTAAAAACTTATTAACTGTAACTTTACGTAACATGTCTTTATATTTTGTGATTATCAAAACGCAAGAAGATTGAATAATACGAATAACGTTTTTGGCATTATTTGTATTAACAGATAACACAATGCAAGCCATCAAAACATTATCAGTACGACTTCATGCTTGTCAATTACCTTAAGGACCTAAGATAAAACATGCTAAAATGTAAACACAAAGGTTTAGGAAAATTCATAGGTTTATAAATAAATAATGGACCACAAGATTTCAGAGTTAAAATAATAATTGCAACGAATATAATTATGGGTAAATAGTAAGTATTCCTCTAAGCTCATGACATTCAAACTGATTGAAGGTTCATAGTAATAACCAATGCCCTGAAAGGTAATTTTCCATTTTACCTAGATATCCAAATATAATGCGCTTGTGATATCCATCTGATCAATAGAAACGGGATTCGTCAATCCCAATAAGCATATTCACAATATTCGCGTTTACATAAAGTAATTAATGGTTCATGATTCGTTAGGGACTTGTTTTTGGCAATATCAATACTTTAGCAATAATACTTTCAAGTAAGCATATAGTTTAAAGCACTTGTGTTCAAATTATAAAATAGCATGTATCTCCCCCAATGGGTTTATGAATAATTTAAAGAGTTAAAGTGGGGCTATGAACTCACCAAAGATCAAATAGCAAGATGCAAATAAGGAATGAGGAAACCGAGATGTCCTACGAGCAACCTAAAAATAATGTGTTGTGTCTTAGGTTTTAAAATAATACAGTATGAGTGCAAGTAAGTATATTATATCAATCATGCAATTGTACATAGTGTTTTTAAGGTTTATAAAGTGACATGGACTAAAATTAACAAGTTGTGAAAGTGTTACGAACCTTAACTTATAAGTTGTCTGAGGTTCGATTTTTTATGTTATTTCTATAGTCCATATGTTCTAATGTGTTAATATATGGTCAATTTGTCTATAAATAAATTAACAAGTCTATTCCTGACAATGGGTCCTACCACTTCGGGTAAATGTAAACATATTAAGTGTTTCTAAGAATCATTAATTTATAAACTTTAAGTTTGTATAAAACACTTATATTAGTGATAATCATTATTTATAATGTTTATAAGTTTTATAAAACATATGTGACCCTTTTTAAATTAGTTTTGACAAGTTTAACTAATTTTTAAACAAAAATACACCGTTGGTCCCTAAACTTTTCCAAAAACATCGCCTAGGCCCCAAACATGGGAGAATCATCGCCGATAGTCCAAAACCCAACTTTTTGAGGCCGAATGCGTCCTTTGACCCGTTTGGTCTCGGTCAACGCACATTTTGTGTTATATTTTGAGGGGCATAATAGTCCTTTCACGATTTAACTATACCTCTAAACTCAAACTAAACCTGATCCTCAACTTGAGGGACCAATGGTGTACTCATACATTGTTAACTATGCAACTTGACCGTATCGTTTCTGATACGCCTATTACTGTTTCCGCGAGAACCAATAAACCCACACCCAACCATTGTCACTTGAGTAAAACCCGATCATCTGACACACACATTGTCACATACAAGATACAAACTTTATCAAACACAACCCTCAACAAGCTACCCACATTCTATCTTATTTCATTCGATCAAATCTTACACTCACAAACACACCATCAGAAGTTACAAGGCGTGCAAAATCAAACAACACGCATACTAGGTAATAATGTTTTACTGATTTTTACTTCATTTAAACGTTATTTTTTATAATCTTAATCGTTAATGCAGTAGCTATGTATAGGAATCAATTTCTTTGCGTTGTGGAGGATCCTGAAGACGTTTTGGATGAGTTTGTAAGTTAACACCGTATATGAATTAATTGTTATTTCTCTAAGAAACTCGTTTTAAGAAATTGACAATGCTTAAAACTTAATTATGATATACAGGAACTTCATAAGGATTACATTTTAGGAGGTTCCTATCATGGGAATCATTATATTTATTTAGTTAACTATACCGGCATTAGATGGAGAGTACGTGTTAGGAGAGTGTCAAAGTTAGTGTATGTTGTTGAGGGAGCTAGGTGGAATGATTTTGTTATGCACAACATCACCTGTTCGGATGTTGCTTACATACATTTTATAGAAGATGGTGAGGATGTGTTTTTTGTAAGTTGCTACAGTGAGTATGGGGAGGAGCTTCATAATTATGAACCCGAAAGTGCTCAATTTTGGAGATGTTTAGTGCCAGTGACAGACACATCTCTGAGTATGCAGTGGTTGCTGATTTACCTCAAACAGTCAACTAAGTTTACCAAGTGATGGTCAACCAAGTCAAACGTCTAAGGCAAATGCTTCCGTGGAATACAGTGTTTCCCCGGGTCGTAATGTCCCAACGAGGTGTGCGATGGTTTATTAAAAACGAATCTGTGATCGAGTGAATGTGAACAGGAAAGGATATAAGTGTGTGTGAGTATTTATACTAAGTTTTTATAACTTAAATAAACTATTTGAACGATTACGTGAAAGCTGGATATTTAAAAACGTTTAATAACTAAAAACGCGTACGTTTAATTTAATTCTACGTAAACGTACGAAACAAAAACGATTTTAACTAAAGTAGTAATTTGCAAACCTTAGGGGCTTAAATGCAAATTAAATAAACTTAAAATATTTATTTTATAATTACTAATTATTTAATTAATTATTTTTATTTAATAACTATTTATAATTATCTAATAATTCACTAATAAATAAGAAAATATAATATAAGTCTAGAAAATTAAAATTAAAAATTTGTAAAAGTCTAAAATATTATAAAACTTATTTTAAAAATAAAATTATATTTTTAAGACTATTTATCTAATTATTATTAATTATTAACTATTTAATTATTATTTAACTATTTATATGATTTAAATTATTATAAATACTAAATAGACTTAGATAATTAAGAAGATTTTTATAAATCTAATTAACCATCACAGGAATCCTAAAAAATTATAAAAACTTTATTTTATATATTTTTAAACAAGTTTACTAATTATTATTCTAATTATTATTTAATTACCAATTAAACTATTTAAATTATAAAAACTATAATATGAACAGTAAAAATTCTAGAAAAATTACTAAAATTATTTTATGACTTATAAAAGCTAGGAACAATATAAAATCTAGGTGTTGCTTTATAAAAATAAATTATGCTATTTATAACTTAATTATTGATTAATTATTTATAAAACTAATTTAAATTATAATTAATACTAAAAGACAAAATAAAAATCTGAGAAAATTATTAAAAATACTTTAATATAAAAGGAAATTAATAAAAATATAAAAAGGTAGGTTACTTAATGAAAATCTAAAAATGAAAATTAAAATTAAATTATATTAAATAGAAACTATCACTTATTTTTATATTGATTTTTCTGGAATTTTCTTTTACAAAACTATATTATACTTAAAAATAGATAACTTTTGTAAAAACAACTATTTTATAAGCTAATAATAAGCACTGTGGGGGCTTATTACCTCCACAGTTGACTTTGGTTGACCAAAGTAGCAAATAAGCTCAACTGAGCCTGTGTGGGGCCCACTATGGTATATTCTGATTCCAATGAGTTGTTTAAACAAGTATTAGCAAGATTTGATCAGATAAGCTGGTGGAATAAGCTAATAAGCACTTAATAAGCACTTGGATACTTGTATGAACTCAGAAACTGGGACAAACTTTTGTAGCTTAATTAGGTGGGACCCAGGGGTCTTTTGGTTAAACAAATGGTCAACTAAGGATCCCTGGTAGGAGGGGGTTGGTAGAACCCAAAACTAGTGTGTGGGACCCACTGTGGTGACCTACAGCAACCACCAAAGGTGGTGGTGTGGGTGTGATAACTGCTGCACAGAGGAGGTGTTCTCCCTGCAGTTGTGTTTGGGGGGGTGTGGGGCCCAGGGTAAAAATCACAAAAATGTAACCAAGTGTGGAATCAAAAGATGAGGTGGTAGGCTTCAACTAGAAACAAGTTTCAAGTCATGAGACCAAACACAAAATTCTACTAAATTACTTGAACTTTTGTAAAAATCTGAGAAATGCAATTTTGACTTTTAACCTAAACTACTTGGTTTGACTTATATGAGATTCTAATGACTGATACTGATTGATTAAGTTATAATAAGCTATAAATAAACTATTTTAGGCTAGAATACCTACTTATGAATGGAAATGGTGGAAATACAAAACCTAAGACCTAACAGTTAACTAGTGAGAGTGAATCAAGGAGAGTTTTGACTTTCTGATGTGAAATAGACCAAGTAAGAAATTGAATTGGACTAATAATGGTCTAAGGAGAATGTCTAAGCTGATTCTAACTAATAATAACACCCCTAGCTCAGTTGACTGTCTTAATCCAAACACTCCCTATATGTTGACTGTTATGAGATTTGTGAAGAAAGTGATGGAATTGGACCTTGAAATTGATTTAGCATGACATAGTATGATGTAAGAAACTGTATGAAGCACAAAATTACCAATAACAACAACAAACACTCATGAATGATGAAGATGTTAGTTAGGCAGTTAAGAGCTAAATAGAGCATAAGGCAATCAAATGGACCAGAGAACAAATAAACACATCCAAACAACTTAAATACACTTAAATAAAC
Source organism: Artemisia argyi (assembly GCA_030686995.1). Taxonomy (NCBI): domain Eukaryota; kingdom Viridiplantae; phylum Streptophyta; class Magnoliopsida; order Asterales; family Asteraceae; genus Artemisia; species Artemisia argyi. The sequence goes on from CM060677.1 coordinate 132,591,966, forward strand.
ATTAAACATCAAGAACAAGCAGATTTAAATACTACTACAGTAAATAGCAAAAATTACAAATATAGTTTTCAATGGATTCCAAGGCATAACAGGATAACCAGGACCTCATTAACTACCATCTACACTCCTCATGGAGTTCTAGTACCAAAGGCCATCCAAAAGCTACCTTGCTCCAGCTTTCTTTATCATTATTTATTTATTTTTTATTTTTCACTTATTTATTTCTTATTTTTTTTATTTTTAGTAAACTTAACTAAAACTGATTTATAAGTTTGGACAGCTAAAGAATGCTTATAGGGACTTAATGGAACAACTTTAACAATACTTAACAAGCTTTAAGCAAATTTGTCAATTTTGCTTAAATATTGCCAAAACTGAGTTTATTAAATGGAACTTGAAATCGATGATCAAAACTAGCTTTTATTACACTGAATTAAAGATTACAAGCTATTTGAATTGAAAAGAACAACTGAAAAGGAAATTACACTAACTACGATTTAAATTAAACTAAGCTATTCTAATAATTCATCTCCTCTGCTTCTCTTTCCTTATGTAGATGATAATTAGGGTTAGTGGACCCCACTGAGCTTTTCCCACTTCAATTTACAACCATTGGATCACTTGGTTCCATCTTGGCCTTTAAATATTTTTTGGCACCAAAGTCATGGGTGTCAGCTGGGGTTACGTGGAGAGGGAATTCAGGGTTTTGGAAGGTTGTGGAGGTGGAGGGTAGTGGGTAGGACAGCTGGGGTGGTGAGGTGGAGGCAATACCAGGGTGGTATGGAGTTGCAGAGGTGGAGGTGGTTTTGGGAGGGAAAGGAGATGGGAGTGGTTTGGTCAAACGGGGAGTTGACCCCGTTTATATTATAGGGTGGATTGGGCTGGTGGTACTTGGGCCAGGGAAAAGAAATGGATCAGGGGTGGGCTTGGTGTGTAACTTGGATTGGATTTGGATTTGGTAAAAGATGAAGGGCTGGTATTGTGATTTTCCCAAGGTTGTCACAAGGACCAAACTTGACAAGGATGAATAGTACGAGGTCATATTTTGATATTTTCCATGTTTTGAATTTCCAGGGACCAATTTTGCCAAAACTGAAACTCCAGGGACTTAACATGTAATTTCTCCAAACTTCACATCCAGGGACTAATAGTGACAATTATGAATCCCCTAGGACCCTTAATGATAATTTTCCCATTTTAAACATCTGGGGACTAAAACTGTCAAGTTTGAAACTTTGAGGGACCTGTTGTGCCATATCTTCAAACTCCAGGGACCCAATATGAAATTTCACCAAACTTATCACCCAAGGACCATTCCTGCAAAAGATTATTAGTACAAGGACCAAAATTGATTTTCTCAAAGTTTTTACATCCCAGGGACCATTTATGTCAATTTCTAAAGTATAGGGACTAAACTTGTAATTTTGTGAAACTTTGTACCAAAGGACTAAATATGTAACTTTATGATTAAAAAGGACCTTTGGTGATTTTTTTTAAGTTTCTAGAATAACCAGGAACTAGTTTTGACAACTTTTGAAACTTGAGGGACTGAAACTGCCAATTATGCAAGCTTTGTACGTTTTTCATCTGTTTTTGATTATTTTGCATTTGAAACATATAAAACACACTTCTAAGATATTTTCAGTATTTTGATGCATATTTGAGTGTTTTAGTTTGTTTTGGCAACTCAGATTAGTATAAAATGATGAGTATTTAGACACTCATCAGTTGCCGGAAGATTTTCTAAAGTATCTGAATGGTCCAACCCCTACAGACCATGTCGTGGTTACCACTAACACGACTGAGTACAATATGGAGGTTGAAAGTGAATATATATATGATCGATACGTCTAATCCTTCCTGTTTGCGTGTGGTTGGGAGAGGCTTGTCCAAGACTTGAATATGAAATCTGGCCAATGCATGGTGTTTACTCAGGTTGTCCTAGAGGAAGAATATAATTTCATGTTGTTTGAACGTAATGGAGGGGCCATCACAATAGTGGAGACATATAGAACCAACATATTCATGAATGCCCTCTGCCACCAAGCACATGACTATGGTATGTTTATCTTGATTAACTTTAACTACATGGAGTATATGATATCAGTGTAACATTTTGGCGTATCTATAACCAATATGTATTATTAACTTCAGGTTTTGAAGCCCGTCGGATGAACTGGATGTGTAATTGGACGTTTCACACTGTCCATGACCAAGAAGAAAGGGCATTCTACAGAAAGATGACTGCATGCTTTTGGAGAGATGGGCGACTTGTAAGTGTTTTCAAACTTTGATATACTTCATGTATGCGTAGTTGATGTGGTCCTATATTTTGTTGTGTGTATTTGGCCTGTTTGGAAAGCAGTAGCGAGAGAGTTGCTTAGTAAGATGTGTAGCTGTCAATTTTTATGAGATATTGTGAGTCTGATAGGATGATTGATAGATCATAATGTCTGATAGAATCACCCCAAAAACACTAATGCTTAGTTATGTATATTTTGTAACAGGATATACCATCAACACTTGTGAAGAAGTACAACTTGTATGGGTTCTTTGTCGCTATTGTGAAGCATCAATGGATAGAAAAGTGTTCGAAGTGCGTGAGAGAAGTGTGCAAGTTGGTCAAGGGAAGGTAAGGAGGAAAGTGGCAATTGTTTCATTAGCTAGTTTCAGGGAGTTAAGGGTGGAAGCAGGGTTTGGTCAAGGTTCAATGGTCCGCTTGTTTCTAAGTGATGAAACAAATAGGTCAGAGAGACTTTTAAAGTTTGATGTGTGCTGATGGTTGTTTGTAACTTGGATAAATGTTCTTTAATAAACAACTTTTGTAGTATTTGATTCGGATAAACCATATGGGTTTATTCCTAGTAGCATGTATGTATGGTGGGCAGAAAAAAAAACTTGACGAATGCTTAGACAATGTTTTGTAACTATCTGTGTAGGATAAAGAATATGGGTTTGTTCCTAGAAAATGTTTTGTAAGTTTGATGCAATCTATATGCATAATTTTAGGTTTTTAAACGGATTATTAGTATCACTCGTTTGGTATGTGTTGACTTTATAAGTCAAATTGGGTTATTCCAAACAGTCCCCCTATACTGCATATGCAATTGCAAACTCATAAAATGTAAGCACCAAAAATTAAAGCTGCAAATGCATACATAGGATTTTTTTAATTGATTAAACTATACACGTTTGTTACTAATTTTTTGGTATGTGTTGACTTTATAAGTCAAAAATGGGTTATTCCAAATAACTCCTTAAATGGGTTATTTCAAACGGATTATTAGTAACTCTGTTTGGTATGTGTGGACTTTATATGTCAAATTTGGTTATTCCAAACACTCCCCATAAACTGCATATGCAATTTAACAAACTCATAAACTGTAAACACCAAAAATTAAAGCTACAAATGCATACATAGGATTTTTTGCTGATAGACACAATACACCAAATAGCACAAGTGGAACTGCTAAAACATAGATTTATATTGTATCATAGTTAGAGTACATTACAATAACATCAGGAAGTAGAACAACCCTTCATCAACAACCAAATGAAAGATACATTTAAATAACCTTGTTAACAACCTAAACATGGAAAACAAGGTACCAAAACACCTCATTTACCTACCCCCATCAAATACCCAAAAGTGACTAACTATATTCAGCCATGGCAATAACATAACATTCCTGCTTATGAATACCTTCATCAGCTTCACCATAAATCTTTATCAAACGAGCAAGTTGGTCGATTTGCCTAGCCTGGGTTTCTCTAAGCGCAACCAAACTGGAATGCACCACACCACGCTCTCCCAAAGCTTTATTCTCCTCAATCAACTCCCTATGCTTAGGAATCAGCCTCTTTAGATGATCAGATCAATAAAGGCACAAATTAGGTTTTTAAAAAACCCTTCTTCAGCAGCCTCTTGACCAAACCACATTCCCATTCGATCATTTAAGAGTAAAAACTCAACCACTTCCATAAGTTCATTCAACATTGGGAAATCTTCCATTGAGATATGTGTGAGGAAAAGGCGGTGGAATGGGTTTATTGGTTAACGCACAAAAGTAATTAGCGTCTCAGGGAAGAGACGATCAAGGGTTTTAATAATGAATATTTTTTCATAGTTGGTCCCTTAATTTGTCTATGTTGTCGTTGTCATACTTAAAACTCCCGCCCATTATTAAGTTGAGTGTTTCACATTTGGTCCCTAAATTTGAAATTTAATATAATTAATCCCACCTTATTAAATCCTCTCATACACATTGAATGGTACAAGTTTTTTTGTTACATTGTGTTTTGCAAATTTTGTTGTTACTGATATCACTAGCAGTTTGGGTGACTATCGTTGAATGTTGCAAATCATGGACCACAACCTGGCATATGGATTTGCAATTCTGACTTTATAAAGTCAAAGTTCAAATAAAAAATGTCATTTACCGTTTGAGTCATGGATTGCAGTGTTGCTTTCTAGACTCAAATGTAAATGGTATTTTTCAACTTTGACATTCTAATGCCAAGTGGAAATGCTATATGGAAGTTTGACTTTCTAAATTCAAACACTCAAATCCATAAGAGACCCTGAGTAATTCAAAACTTAGACAAACACTATTTAGCACAATTTGGAAACCAACATATGCACAACCTAAATTGCGCATTGTTTTTACAACCTAAAGTTAATGAAACCATATAAACAAATGCCAAACAACAAAATACAAAGTTAATTGTCTTAGGGTATTCAACCCATACATAAATAACAAATACTAGAAGAATTCCACTACAACTATGCAGGAAGCTCGGTGTAGTTTCAATCCCTAGCCAACTCCCATTTTATCCTCACATTTTTAGAGATCATCACTCAAATTACTGAGCTTGATATAAAGTATCTTCAGCAAGGGGGAACACGCAAGTATTAACTTTATTATTGTTAATTCATTCATTGATCTAGGAAAAGATCTAAACACCATGCTCTCAAGCTGGCTCGACCTCATTTTGTTGATGCCTAAATCTAACGAATAAATTTTCAAAGTTAGATCACTTTTCAATGAAGCCTGCAAATTGAGATAGTATTGAGATGCACAACCACGGCAATTTAAGATGGTTTATTTGATACATATGCATTCCAATTACTCTAGTTTCTAGCATTTGCAATTTTGGAGCTCCACGGATCATTTGAATGATGAATGATACCATTGCATTATTCCCAAAATTGACTCCTGATAGATTTAGAGTCTTGAGGGATACAAATGCCACAGGGACATTCATCCAGAAGCTACCTTCTGCTAACAACTACAAAATGTCGACTTTTTGTAAGTTTGAAAGATTACTTTTGTTAAGTATTATACATTACTTTAAAATTCTGTAATTTGAAGTGTGAAACTGAATTTGGTCTTACCTGGCACTCCTGAAAATCCAATGTAAGCGACTCAAGATTGGGAAGACTTCTCAGCTGAAAGATATTGTAAGTTGTGATTGTCGTGGGATGGTTCTAAACACCAAATGACAAATTCAACTTCTTCAAATTCCCAAGTTGTGCAATATCCAATAGTCTCATCTCGTTTGTATCAGGACAATTCATTTTAATAGACTCAACTAAGGGACAACCAGCAATAAACTCCCAAATTGTACCATTATGAAAATTGACGGATAACAATTCTAAGCTCAAGAGATTTGGAAAACTCATAAAAGATACCAAACTAGTAAAAGTACACCAATAAAGTTCCAGATGTATCAACTCCATACGATGGTACAATTGGGTCGGCAACGTAACTGGTTCACCATACCAGTTTCGAATAATGAGGTCCTCAATTGCTTGTCGAGCCAATAACAACAGCCAATCATGAATCTCTTCATAATTGAAGTCATCTTGTCCAAACAACGTTTTGGGCTCTACGGAAATACAAACCTTCTTACAGGACCTTTGAGCTAAAGTAGTAGTCTCGTAACATGCCTCCCATCAAACTTATTTTGTCAAAAAATAAAAGAAATCCTCATCAACTATGACATTTGCGAGCAATGTCCACTTAAACCTCCAGTTTTTCGCTAAACTATCAGTCCTCGCCGCATTTTTTAGTGGCAAATGATTCATAATATTAGTGATCACATTATCCCGCATGTTGCTAATATAATCCGGCATTGTACTGATAACATTACGTCCAAAAGACATGGTATTGTTGGAATTTGATTTGGTTTAGTAAGTTTTGGAAAATTAGAGTTTGGATTTCATTTTTTATTTTCGGTAAATCAGGTTTTTTTATTTTGGATTTGGTTTTTCATAAGGGATTGTGTAATTATAGTGGGTATAGCTGTATAGGAGTTTGGTGGGTGGGTTTATTGATTCGCGCGCAAAATTAACTAGAGTATCAAGGAAGATACGGTCAACTTGCAAAGTCAAAGTTCATGATTCGTTCATAAGGTTAATTTTAGCCTTAACTACGGTTAAGAGGTATAGTTAAATCGTAAAAGGACTATTACGTCCCTCAAAATATAACACAAAACATGCGTTGACCGAGACCAAACAGGTCAAGGGATGCATTCGGCCTCAAAAAGTTAGGTTTTTGACTCCCGGCGATGATTTTCCCATGTTTGGGGCCCAGGCCATGTTTTTGGGAAAGTTCAAGGACTAACGGTGTACTTTTGTGTAATTTTTATGTTAAGTGCGGTTTTTGATTAAAAGTCAATATTTTTTATTAAAAATTCCGTTTCTCCTAAATCGTAAGGGGTTATATTACAAATTTAATATTTCTAGAAAGGTATTTAAGTGTGCTAATCAGATTGTAGGTCTTATTGCTCTTAAAGTTTCATAGCCTAAGTGAATTTACCATTTTATCCTTATATGTCAAGTCTGATCCTGGACAACTCTAAACAGTCCCACTATTTTTGCAATAAGTTAAGTTTCGTAACTCTGTTTTACACGGCTTTTCAGCTACGTTCAAGTTAAAGTGTTACCTTCATTTCATAAAATTGGACCGAGTCTCATAAATGATTAGATCTATGAGCTTTTTATGTTTAAAATCGGGTGTGCGTTTTCCAACTAGTTTTACCGTTTATTTTCTAATTAAATCATCGGGTATCGTCACGCGACCCTTCACCCGGAAAATCAAAGCTAAGAGATAGATCTACAGACCTATATTTTTACCTAAACCTCAAAGTCTACTAATTAATTGCAGTAATAATGAGAACAGTCCCTAGTCAACAAGGTCTTTGCAAATCTAGTCCCAATGATAGTTTTAAGCATTTTAAGCTATGTACAATGCATAAATAAAATAAATATATGAAACAGGAAAAATACATATAATAAAATGTACATCAGGGGAAATGAAAAATATGGTGTGGTTTCTTACAAGAGTGGAATGGAACACACAAGAAAATCAAGATCAAAGCACTAGATCTAGTAACCAATAGACCTTCAATCTTTGCACAATAATACAATATGATCTAAAGATGATGATGGTGATCTTGGAGCTGTAAATGAAGTGTGGCTTTGAGATCTAGAATGGGTGGTATCAAGTTAAATGGTTTTTGTTTATGGTATTATGATAGTGGGGAGCAATGGTAGAGGAAATGGAACAAAGTGTTATATGACACTTACACAAATCATCCACCTCAACATGAAGTGGTAAAAAAATGTCTAGTTTTTGTGTTATTTTGCTTAAAGTGTACCATTTAGCATATAGTTTGATCCCGGTAATTGCAAATATGATGTTTTTAAGATGCGAAACTTAAAACCGGGTAACGTAAAAATACAAAACTTACAAAAATGTTAAAACTTGACATCAAAAACTATTTTGATATTTTAGGTGATTATTGAGCTCGTTGGGTGATTAATTGTTGTTTAGAAAATTGCAAACGTAGACTAAAAATGTGTAAAACGGAAAATGTGCAAAGTTTAATTAAAAATGGAAAAGTAAATGTAGGGTATTTAAAATATGATTGTAAGAAACCAAAATGTTTAAAAATAATTATACTAAGTATTGTCGGGTGTCGGTTTAAGTTAAATGTACGTTTAACGATGTACACGGAATAACCTATTTAGTTACTCGCATGAGTAAATTTACTTAAACTAAATATTAAGTAAAATTAAATACTTAAATAATGACCTCAAAATTGTGAATTGTTACATCTTTTCCTTCACTTTCTTTTTGATTTTAGTCCAAAACATTGCCGGTTTTCATATTTCGTGTCCCAATTACCTAAAATGCAAAAAGAAACAATTTATGGCAATATTTGATCAAATACATACGACTTTAGGGACTAAATAACCTCTTTAAAAGGTATGTTTTAAATTCTAATTAAATATCCTTACACTTTGGATTTGCTTGTTCTAAAGCAAACGTGCTTTTATCCTAGTCAATCTACAAGTTAGGGGACATTTAACATTGGTATAAAAGTAATTACAACACACATTCATTCCACAATATTCATAACAAGCACGGAAATCATATACTTGTAACTTAAATGAAGTGTTTGGATTCTCACATCTCTCGGCTGCATAAGTTATATAACATGTATGGAAACGGGAAAATAAAATACTCTCTACATATCATAACACAGAGATTACCATAGGCTTGAAAACGGATCAAACATCCACCGCTTTGGCGTAAGCACCTAGGATAAACTATCAAAAAGGACTTTTAAAGAGTTGTAACGTTAGGTGTAAGGGTATGGAAAACACGGTTTTGTGAATATAGGGATTTTACTGGTGGCAAGTGTCACAACCCGCTATTTCCCAGGTCAATACTAATTTCTAAACTAGAATTTAAATTCTTGACGTTTGATTTGAAACATTTTTACATAAGCCTTTTACTTGAATCGACGCGAATTTCTAATTAAATTCTAAGTACTCTAGGACTTAGGTTAATTTTAGTCCACAACGCTCCGGTACCTTGCTCCTTTCCCCAGTTCACCATTTTATTCTATAAAACGAATTTCTATTCTTTAAATACTTACGGTTTTTAAATCCTACATAACGTTAATTTTTATTCAAGAATGTAACACTCGACATACCCGACTTTCTCAACAATTATTTTTAGGGTATTTTTATACTTCCAAAACTATTACAAAAGTCCTAAAAAAATATTTTCCGATGTCCAAGAGAAATTCTTTATATCTTACTTTTAATTACGTATAACTTCCGTTAACTACCAAACTAATACCCGATACATATTTTTACTACCCAATACATTTAATATATACATTTTATAAAAATTACATTCATTTTTTTTTCTATTTAGTCCTATGAGCCGCCCCCCCCCCTATAATGTGTAAAAATACCACTACAAAATCTACCAAAAATTTCAATCTTATTATCATGGGAGACATGCAATTAATTTTGGTGGCTAGAGCAACTCAATTGCCCCCCTCCTTTTCCATGAAATTCGGCAATCACAAGGACCAAGTCCTTGTGATATTTTTGACCACATTGACCATATGACTATATATATGTACACCTAAACTAGTTCTTCATTTTAGTTAAAAAGAAAACATACTCACCTCCCACTCTTACTCACCATTCGATCCACCCTAAGGAGCAAGGAAGATTAGAGAGCTTGTTGGTCACTTTCAAGAGTACTTAGGATAGTTTAACAAGGGTTTGGAGTACTAATCTTGGGGTTACATTAGTGTTCTACTAACCTCATCTCACTAACCTCTTTGTAAGTGATTTTTACACTACTAATATTTCTTGATTCTTATAATTTTATGCTTGTTAAGTAGCTACACATGATTATCACTTGGTACATGTCCAAACATCTTACATCCACTTTAATATTTTGCTAAGAAAATACATTTTTGTATAAGTTTTGATCTCAAGAAAAGTGTTAATAAATCTCTACAAGAAAATAAAAATAAACTTTACATATATATATATATGTTAGCTTTGAAAACTTGGATGATCTTGATCAAGGACTTTAAATATTGTTGGGTTATGTTTAGATCACTATTTTTTTCTAGTTGATGGATGACCTAGGACCATAGTTGGAGTTGTTGACAAAAGGTTGTAGCAAGTAAACACTAGAAAAATATAGTTTGACATTATTTATGGTAAATCTGCCCTTTTCGACCTCCTGTAGAAACTCAGTATCTTGGTGGCCATAATAGGCTAGAAATATAGAAACTAGACTTAATAACGAAAACATAGCCGCTTGAATGGGTTGAAACGGCCTTATAACGAAAAAGATATGCTATTTTCAAGATTTACGACGAAAACTACTTTTTCTGAAAAATGGTTTCTGTCCAGATTTTTGAGCTAGGAAAAACTGAGGTTAAATGATTTCTAAACTAGCCGAGACCTTGAAAATACTAGAGTACACGTGAATACCTTCGCGGGGATATAAAGAACTTGAAAAAACGGAACTACGACGCGAAAGTTATGGCCTTAGGAAGTTGGACAAAACCATATATATATATTGACAGTTTTTATTTATTTTGAAAGCTGATGGAAATGTTCAACATGAAATTTGGACACTTTAAGGTGTGTTTTGGCTAAAACGACGTAAATAAAAGTGGTAGAACTTTACGTATACTTATGGGGTACGTTAGAGATTTTCAAAATATATATTTTTGAGACGACTAATATTTGGTCGTGAGATTTACAAATTTCTTTTTCTAAAATGGTGGATGACTTAAACTCGAGATCACTTTGATCAAATACATTTTTGACGACGAATACTACGACGACATGTGCAAGTGATAATGTAGTGTATGACTTGCATGCTTGACTTGATTTCGGTAACTAAGACATATGCATATTTAGGTCGCGACTAGTGATTGTTGGACCTATTCTATCAATTTCATAACTCTATTTTTGGATTGCTATTGCTAAGGTGAGTCATAGCCCCACTTTTACTCTTTACACTTGTTTTAACTCTTTGGGGGGAGATACATGCTCAACTACTTGCTTACTAGTATAAATACTCAAAACATATTTTTCTTGATATTTAAAACATTTATACTTGATTGTTTTATACTCGATTGTTTTATACTTGATTTCATACATACGTGATTGTGCTATACTTAACTGTGTTATACTAAACTGTGATGGTGTATTCTTGAGACTTCCAATGGCCCCAGATTAAGTTGCTGGGCACAACCATGGAAACAAACATACATACATGCTTCCACTGGCCCCAGATTAAGTTGCTGGGCACAACCATGGAAAACATACATACATACATACTTCCAATGGCCCCAGATTAAGTTGCTGGGCACAACCATGGAGATATACATACAAACGTGAGGTCTTCGGAGATGAAGTGTAGACTCACGACTAAATGCTTAACTGTTGTGATAAACTTATACATATTTTATTCATACTATATATTGTAGCAGTGGGTTGTGAACACACAGGTTACAAGTCTCTTATGGCGGGACTTGTAACTGAGTGGATTTACGATGCCTTTGCTGGGAAACATTCATACATATGCATAAACTTTATTTAGTAAACAACTCTATGAACTCACCAACCTTTGTGTTGACACTTTTAAGCATGTTTATCTCAGGTTAGAAGGGCGATAGCAGGTATGTGGAGCGGAGAGTCTTAGGGCATGCATTTTGAAGACTTTCGCTTTTATCTTTTACCATTCGATACTTTTCAAAAACTTATGTACTATCAATTTGGGATCTTTTGGTTTGTAAACTATGATTTTATCTATTCGAATGGTAACTTTTTAAAAACGTCTCATTTAGAGTTCGTTTTCTATACCTTGTACTTTGTGCCCTGAAGTAGCATCCCAATGACACAGTCTTCCGCTGCGGTATTTTGGGGGTGTTACAGATTGGTATCAGAGGCTTGGTTATAGAGAACTAGGTTGTTTTTAGAGTCTAGACTATAACCACATACATTTAGACTCTCCTCCCTATCGCCTTGCATTTTTCATACACGTACGCTTGCCGATATTTTCTTAGACCTACACTATTAGATATTCTGTGGTACCGATGGGGAAGTCCCAAAATCTAGGCAAGTTATCAGAAATATGGAGCTCGGTGATAACTGATCATTTAACTTAATCTTGTGACAGTTCTTGTTTGATGAGACATGAGACTAAGTTAAATGAAGGTTATTACTTAGCTGTAGAGATTTGATGATTTGCCCGAGGATGGGAGTTCTCTTGAGGTTACTCTTTAGAAGCCGTTAGAAACTAGACTACCTAGTGACTTTAGCACTTAAGGGAGAATCCTTTGTTCCTTCGTACTGAGCATGACATTCCCTAGATTCCCATTTAAGCAACGTCTACCACTGAGATATGTGTGCCTGGTGATATGTACACCTGTGAAAGGAAACATTTATAATTGTGGTGGCCAACATAATTATAAGTGCTTCACGACACACGTGGACATATGACTATGCATATGTAGATCGGTGTTGGCACGACTTAGGAGACAATTGGTGGCACGGTATTATATATGAGGATGTTAAGTATAGACTTTGGTTAAACAACGGTTTTCCCTCAACTCTGACGTTCACTAAATGTCCTTCCTCCCAGGAAATCATGGCACCAAGGAGAGTGACTCGTAGCTCTGGTCGAGGAGGCGCAACACCAAGGGGTGGAAGGACTGGTGGACGTGGAGGTAGAGGAGGTAGAGGAGCTGCTCATGACACTAGTAACCCAAGTAACGATGGTCGAAGAACTGGTAGACGTGGAGGTAGAGGAGGTGGTCACGGCGTTGAAAACAATGATAACAACAACAGTGGAAATACTGATTTTGAAGCCATCATCGCTCGACAACTTGAAAACTTTCTCCCCACTATTGTCACTCAAGTTGGCGATCATATGAATAACTTGGCAAATCACGAAAGCGGAATTAACAACACCAATGGTTTAGGCCAGAATGGTAATGGCAACAACAACATTAGGACTGGATGTACGTATAAGGAATTTACATCGTGTAAGCCAATTGAGTTCGATGGTGTAGGAGGCGCGTTAGGGTATACTAGATGGGTGGAAAAGATGGAGTCGGTGATCGACATTAGTGACTGTGCACCACATCAAATGGTGAAGTACTCCGTATGCTTGCTATCAGGAAAGGCATTGACATGGTGGAATACGCAGGTTCAAGCTAGGGGTAGAGAGGCAGCTGTAGGTATGACATGGGATGATTTTAAGGCACTACTGAAGGAGGAATACTGCCCGGACAATGAAATGCAGAAGCTAGAGGATGAACTTTATCATCACTCTATGATAGGGGCTGGACATGCAGCCTATACAGATCGATTCCATGAATTAGCCAGACTAGTTCCACACCTGGTTACCCCTGAGTCCAAGAGGATCGAGAGGTACATATATGGTCTTGTCCCAGAAATTCGCGGGACTGTGAAAGCAACTGAGCCTTCTACAATTCAGAGTGCAATATTGAGAGCAGGAACTCTGACAGATGAGATGGTTAGAAATGGAAGCTTGAAGAACAATGATAAAAGGAAGGGAACAAGCGAGTCGAACAAGCATATAGGCGCAATAGCTGACAACAAAAGAGCAAGGACCTTTGCGGCGACTAGTTCTGGTCAGAAAGAGTATTTAGGCTCGCAACCTAAGTGTACAAAATGTAATTTTCATCACCAAAAGACTGTGCCCTGCCGTATTTGTGCTAATTGCAGACAGTTTGGTCATTATGCAAACCAGTGTAGAGAACCGGTGAATGTGGGCAATGTGATGAACAATCAAAAGACATGCTATGAGTGTAACAGCCCGGATCACTTTCGGAACACCTGTCCTAAGTTAAAAAGGAATCTTAACCAAGGAGGAAATCGTCCAAAACTAGCAGCAGCAATTGAAGGGCCACAAGATGAGGCCATTGAGATTCCACCCGCGCGTGGCAGAGCTTACTTCCTAGGAAACCCTATCACCCAACATGTCCAAGATAGCATCACGGGTACATTCTCTTGAACAACTATATTATTTTAGTAGCACTTAAGTCTTGGCACAGAACTTATACCCAACCTCGACTAATCTGAGACCTAGCATCATTAACCTAGTTATATAGGTAGTAGATGATTTGATTTGTGTAAACAACTCTAACGAGTTTGGGAAGGAATGAGCTGAACACTAGGAACATATGTGGAATGAATGAGCTGAACTTCGGGACGAAGTTCCCTTAAGGGGTAGAGACTGTCACAACCCGCTATTTCCCAGGTCAATACTAATTTCTAAACTAGAATTTAAATTCTTGACGTTTGATTTGAAACATTTTTACATAAGCCTTTTACTTGAATCGACGCGAATTTCTAATTAAATTCTAAGTACTCTAGGACTTAGGTTAATTTTAGTCCACAACGCTCCGGTACCTTGCTCCTTTCCCCAGTTCACCATTTTATTCTATAAAACGAATTTCTATTCTTTAAATACTTACGGTTTTTAAATCCTACATAACGTTAATTTTTATTCAAGAATGTAACACTCGACATACCCGACTTTCTCAACAATTATTTTTAGGGTATTTTTATACTTCCAAAACTATTACAAAAGTCCTAAAAAAATATTTTCCGATGTCCAAGAGAAATTCTTTATATCTTACTTTTAATTACGTATAACTTCCGTTAACTACCAAACTAATACCCGATACATATTTTTACTACCCAATACATTTAATATATACATTTTATAAAAATTACATTCATTTTTTTTTCTATTTAGTCCTATGAGCCGCCCCCCCCCCTATAATGTGTAAAAATACCACTACAAAATCTACCAAAAATTTCAATCTTATTATCATGGGAGACATGCAATTAATTTTGGTGGCTAGAGCAACTCAATTGCCCCCCTCCTTTTCCATGAAATTCGGCAATCACAAGGACCAAGTCCTTGTGATATTTTTGACCACATTGACCATATGACTATATATATGTACACCTAAACTAGTTCTTCATTTTAGTTAAAAAGAAAACATACTCACCTCCCACTCTTACTCACCATTCGATCCACCCTAAGGAGCAAGGAAGATTAGAGAGCTTGTTGGTCACTTTCAAGAGTACTTAGGATAGTTTAACAAGGGTTTGGAGTACTAATCTTGGGGTTACATTAGTGTTCTACTAACCTCATCTCACTAACCTCTTTGTAAGTGATTTTTACACTACTAATATTTCTTGATTCTTATAATTTTATGCTTGTTAAGTAGCTACACATGATTATCACTTGGTACATGTCCAAACATCTTACATCCACTTTAATATTTTGCTAAGAAAATACATTTTTGTATAAGTTTTGATCTCAAGAAAAGTGTTAATAAATCTCTACAAGAAAATAAAAATAAACTTTACATATATATATATATGTTAGCTTTGAAAACTTGGATGATCTTGATCAAGGACTTTAAATATTGTTGGGTTATGTTTAGATCACTATTTTTTCTAGTTGATGGATGACCTAGGACCATAGTTGGAGTTGTTGACAAAAGGTTGTAGCAAGTAAACACTAGAAAAATATAGTTTGACATTATTTATGGTAAATCTGCCCTTTTCGACCTCCTGTAGAAACTCAGTATCTTGGTGGCCATAATAGGCTAGAAATATAGAAACTAGACTTAATAACGAAAACATAGCCGCTTGAATGGGTTGAAACGGCCTTATAACGAAAAAGATATGCTATTTTCAAGATTTACGACGAAAACTACTTTTTCTGAAAAATGGTTTCTGTCCAGATTTTTGAGCTAGGAAAAACTGAGGTTAAATGATTTCTAAACTAGCCGAGACCTTGAAAATACTAGAGTACACGTGAATACCTTCGCGGGGATATAAAGAACTTGAAAAAACGGAACTACGACGCGAAAGTTATGGCCTTAGGAAGTTGGACAAAACCATATATATATATTGACAGTTTTTATTTATTTTGAAAGCTGATGGAAATGTTCAACATGAAATTTGGACACTTTAAGGTGTGTTTTGGCTAAAACGACGTAAATAAAAGTGGTAGAACTTTACGTATACTTATGGGGTACGTTAGAGATTTTCAAAATATATATTTTTGAGACGACTAATATTTGGTCGTGAGATTTACAAATTTCTTTTTCTAAAATGGTGGATGACTTAAACTCGAGATCACTTTGATCAAATACATTTTTGACGACGAATACTACGACGACATGTGCAAGTGATAATGTAGTGTATGACTTGCATGCTTGACTTGATTTCGGTAACTAAGACATATGCATATTTAGGTCGCGACTAGTGATTGTTGGACCTATTCTATCAATTTCATAACTCTATTTTTGGATTGCTATTGCTAAGGTGAGTCATAGCCCCACTTTTACTCTTTACACTTGTTTTAACTCTTTGGGGGGAGATACATGCTCAACTACTTGCTTACTAGTATAAATACTCAAAACATATTTTTCTTGATATTTAAAACATTTATACTTGATTGTTTTATACTCGATTGTTTTATACTTGATTTCATACATACGTGATTGTGCTATACTTAACTGTGTTATACTAAACTGTGATGGTGTATTCTTGAGACTTCCAATGGCCCCAGATTAAGTTGCTGGGCACAACCATGGAAACAAACATACATACATGCTTCCACTGGCCCCAGATTAAGTTGCTGGGCACAACCATGGAAAACATACATACATACATACTTCCAATGGCCCCAGATTAAGTTGCTGGGCACAACCATGGAGATATACATACAAACGTGAGGTCTTCGGAGATGAAGTGTAGACTCACGACTAAATGCTTAACTGTTGTGATAAACTTATACATATTTTATTCATACTATATATTGTAGCAGTGGGTTGTGAACACACAGGTTACAAGTCTCTTATGGCGGGACTTGTAACTGAGTGGATTTACGATGCCTTTGCTGGGAAACATTCATACATATGCATAAACTTTATTTAGTAAACAACTCTATGAACTCACCAACCTTTGTGTTGACACTTTTAAGCATGTTTATCTCAGGTTAGAAGGGCGATAGCAGGTATGTGGAGCGGAGAGTCTTAGGGCATGCATTTTGAAGACTTTCGCTTTTATCTTTTACCATTCGATACTTTTCAAAAACTTATGTACTATCAATTTGGGATCTTTTGGTTTGTAAACTATGATTTTATCTATTCGAATGGTAACTTTTTAAAAACGTCTCATTTAGAGTTCGTTTTCTATACCTTGTACTTTGTGCCCTGAAGTAGCATCCCAATGACACAGTCTTCCGCTGCGGTATTTTGGGGGTGTTACAGCAAGTCAGTTATTTAAGTCAATCACATGTATAACGTGGCGTTGCTAAGCCAAGACTCGACTTGTTAATACAAATAATGTCAAAAATGTTATTCGAATTATTCGGTCTTCTAGTGTTTTGATAATCACAAATATAAAGACATGTTACGTAAAGTTACGGTTTATAAGTTTTTAATCGAGAAAACTCGTTTCTTCTACGTAGCTGCTTCAACATCACTTCATGTATGAACAAACTTTATACCGTCATTAGTTAAGTGATCAAAGAGTTTTATTTTCACCTAAATCTACATTTTAAGTTTGATTAAACATTTTCACAAAAGTATTTTTGTGTTTTTAAAGAAATGTTTTATTAAGAAAATAATTCAAATTCAAACTTTATAACAGCTAGTTTTCCCCCCAAATCAGTTCAGCCTGAACCAGATAAGTTTTCACCACGTCAGGACAAAAACGGAGCGTTTTGTCGTGGCGGTCCCTTAAATAGGCTGACGGTCCCTTAGTGATAAAGGACCATCTGGCATTTACGGGACTGTCCATCTCCCTCCTGTCGTCTATTAATACTGAACTGTTACACTTCAGAAAACAGACTTTCACACACACAAAACTTTCTGGTCTTTGTTCATTTTATTCTTTGATCACAATAACATGTCGGTATATGTTTATAAGTGATTTCCTCTTCCATCAAGTGCAAGAGAAGAACTCTCGACAACTATGAAGATTCGAGATATTATAGGTGTCCACACACAAATGTAACAAGTATTACGGTGATAGGTTATGTATATTCTGTCATTGTTTTCTGACTTGTGTGTGAGTCGAGGATGGGGATATTTGTGTGAACTTGGATGGTGATGTAGTTCTGAGAATTATATTTGTGTGAGCTTGGATGGTGATGTAGATCCAAGAAGTCTTGTAACTAGATTAGTTCATGTATTTTATGTGAGGAGAGTGATGTCCTAAAGTGTAGGTTGGGACTTGTTGAGTCATTATGTAAAGACTTGGATCGGGTAATGATCCAAGTGTATCAAGTGCGTGAAGGCTTGATTCGGGTGAAGAATCAAGTGAGTCATGTGTGTGAAGGCTTGGTTCAGGTGAAGAACCAAGTATGTCAAATAAGTGAAGGCTTGGATCCGGTGAAGATTCAAGTTGGACAAGAGTGCTTGTTTGTGTGGCCACGTGGGCCTTGAAATAGATTGGTTCGAGCTACGATTAGAACTCGACATTATGCTTAGTGTCGTTAAGCCTTGTGTAAGCATGTGTACGGATTGCTACGCCTGAAGGAGTGTGTTGATATAGTGATTGATAACTCTCGAGTGTGGTACTCGGGGAGTGGAGTAGGACGAAGAGTGAGCTTCGTGCCGAACCACTATAAATCGCCGCATCTCTTAGATGTGTTCTTTCTTTACTCTTTACTTTACTTGTTTATTTGTGTATGCTAGTAACCAAATTGATATCACATAACTAGTAGGATTCAACAAGTTTGTAAATGAAAAATAACTGGACCTAAAATGGTGAAACGTTTTAGAAAATTTAAAAGAATCGGTGAAACTATTCAACCCCCCTTCTAGTTTCTACAATTGGTATCAGAGCTTCGTTTATCAAGATCTTTAAAGTATACTGTACTTTAAAACTTGAATCGATCTATGGAATCAAAATGATATTTAGAAGGGCGTTATTTGAAAGAGCCACCATTTTTCAAATATGAAAATTTTGTCTTTTGGAAAAATGAATTTGAAAGTTATGTGAAATTAATAGATTATAATCTTTGGCATGTCATTTCAATTGATGATTTATAATCAATAAAAGGAAGCTTTGATAATAAGTTTTTCATAAGAAACTTGTATGAAATATTTGAAGCAAAAATCTTGATTTAAAAATCTTTGCCGAAAATTAAGTTAGATAAAACAATTTTATGTCAATTGGCAAATGGCATTTAGTAAAATGGTTTAAAGATACATCAAGAAAATGTTCAAGCCAAAGATAATCAAAATGTGATATTAGAAAAACACTTAGTTTAAGTGCAATCATATACTGCTAGTTTGAATGTCTTCATTGTAGGTAATGTTGCCGACAAGGTTCTCTTGAGCAACCTAGTTGGTGTACCAATCTACGTGTTTTGATGTTATGATATTATAGAAGACAATGTGCAATGTGGATAGCTAGCTAAGAAGACAATATGTGCCTTAAGTATGTAGACAACCAAATGGTTATCCCACCAAGCCGATCGCATGACTAATCATATGGACAAATTGCCAAGTGAGTATCATCTAGTCTTGCATCACCAACAACACATGTTTTGGTTATATGCTAATAAGGATAGCTAAAGGCCAAGGTAAGTTTTCTTACAACCTTGACTATCATACTTGCTATTTGAACTTTTGCTATATGATCATGTGACTACGTGATTAAGTATTACTTGCTTATATACTAGATGGTGTTTGTATGCTAATACGTGCTAGATGCTTTATGTGTTTTAGACGTTTTGTCTAAATGCTTATCCTTCTTTGGATTCAAGCAAATTATTTGGAAAAACAATGGTCTTACCACAACCATTGTTTATAGCAAACTTGACGTCAATCAATCACTATAGACGATGCACACTTACTTCACTCTTTGTTTGCTCTCTAGTTCTCGTCTATGACTTTTATCATATATGACATGATTGACTTCTAGCTTCCTCGATACAAATCTCATCCTTAAATCTCATTCTCTCTTTTCTTCTGTTTCGACTCAAAATCCACTCTTTAATCAAGCATATCGAGTCTTTCACTCTTCTTATGTGTCAATTCCACTTCATACCCATTCCTTAGCCTACTCGTGCGTATTGAGTCATTTTCGTGTCTTAAAACTCAATGTGTTATGTTTTAAAACCATCTGAAACTAAAGACTTTTCATACTAACCAAAACACCAAAAATCGTCCAAAGACCACAAACTACTGGTAGCAGTCCCGTAGCTCTCGGTGGTCCCATATCGATAAGGGACCATCTAGGATTTTAAGCCTACACCCCTTTTTTTTCAACTGCAGAATTTCCAAAAACAAAACCAAAAACCCCTTTAGTGCACAAAGTGACGAAAAACTCAACCCAATACTCAAATCCTCACTAACCCATTATCAAATTAGTTCAAGGTTTCCAAAGTTAAGATCATCAACCACCTATACTCACTAATCACTCCATTGTAAGTCAATTTTATCAATTTCATCCAATTAATTCGTAATTAAATTTCTAGGGTTCATATGAACTCAAAATTAAAAATTGGGGATTCTCATTTCTTTGCAAAATCAGCAACAATTGAAGGTTAATCTTAATAATGTATCACTAACAACACGTAAATTAACAAGTCAAGTATTTTAATTCGTGGGTTTTGAAAATGAGACAAAAATGAGATTATCCCTAACTCAAATCTGAGACTGTTAATATTGTTTAATCACGTAACAATAATATAATTATGTATTGTTAATACATGTCAAAAACGTTTTCATAATCATGCAACAAAATGAATCAGGAATTTCAAAACTAAAGTATATTATGGTATATGGGAAGTGTTTAGAATAAGCACAATATTATTATCTAGTTAACCTCAAATTAATTTTATATAGGTACAATCATGCCTCACACGTATGATATCGATTACATCTTAACTCAATCTTATATTCCAAAAATTTCTTCTGAATTTGATATACCACCTGAATTTATTCTATGTATCAAACCATTTGAGTTAGGTCATGTTCATGAAGGACGAATGGTTGATCCCTTGTATCCTGATAAGGAACGCATCGAAAGAGATTTTTGTTTCATAGGGTTTGATAGTCTTCTAAACATTAATGAACCTATTTGTCCTCGCTTTATACATGAGTTTTACTCTAGTGTTAATTTCAAACGAGATCGAAATTACTTTATACACCTTAGGTGTAGAATTGGTTACTACAATGTCCATGTATCTCTTAAACAATTTGCTCAAATCCTTGAACCTCCAAGTAATGAGCAATGAGCTTATTCGGAAGAATTCGATCTCAACTCCCTCCTTGAAAATCGAGAAGATGAAGGTCCATATCGAACATATGTTCCTTCTTCAGCCAAAATAATTGAGTCAATTTGTCAAACATCTAACACTCTTCACCCAAATAAAATTCGTATTTCTGAACTTTGTCCTGGTCTTCAAGCTATGGCTGTTATTCTACGTGAAAACATTTTCCGTCTTGTCAAGGATCGTGAGTATGTGCCAGCATGTTGTGCTCACATGCTGTATTGCATAATCAATAAACGACCTTACAATCTAGTTTATTTCTTCGCTAAGCGAATAATGCAACTCGAGGACACTAACGAAAGTTAATGCCCTATGGGATGCACTTGACTCGTTTTTATAACTTCGTAATGCAAACATATCCACACCTCCAAGGCACTCAATACCAACTCTTTCGTCATGTTATGGATCCTATATCCAAGTCACACATTTCATCGTTCCTTGAGCTTGAAAGGCTTCCGATTGATGATATTCTCGATGAGGAGTTGTCCATATATCAAGAGAGACGCATCGAAGAAGACTGAAGTCAACAATCATGTAGTTATAGTTGCTATGTTATAACTTTGAATGTTTCATAGTATTTCTATTTACTATCGTTTTTCGAATTGTTATTCTTATCATTTGTATGAACTAATCTCATTTCTATTAGACATGAATGTTTATTGATGATGTTATTGGCTTATTTAAAGTTTGCATAACATCTTTCATGGTTAAACTTTTGTTTATATTGGTCTATGACAAATAGGATTAAAATGTACATGCATGTTGTAGAAATGAGAAACTGGCCAAAATTCTGTGAACCCACTGCCAGCTCTCCCTTATTGATCTGGCGGTCCTCCAGTGATAAGGGACCGTCTGGGTTTAAAGGACCGTCCCTGTGGGATCATGGACTTTTACACTATTTTCTTCATTCCTGCAATCCTAAACCTATTGCATAATTATCACCACCTTACCTTGTTTAGATAAACATTTTTAAGTGCTTAAACCTAATGCATGTTGTTGATATAAATAATGTTTAAAAAGGTTATTAATATCTCTCAATAAACCTATGTTTTGATAATCACAAAACTCAAATCAAATTAAGTCAAGATTAAGACGTAAACAAGTATTTGGTAACAAATATTTACCTCTACATCTAATATCACTTAAGGTATGCATAAAGCAAGCATCTTATGCATTACATGATCAAAGGAAATTTTGTCTTAAGACATAACATCTTATAAAATGATATAAATATTTTATATATATTTGTAAATCATTTTTGGTAATGCTATATTAAACTACAAAGATATGATTTCAAATTTCCAACCAAAAAGGGTAAATTTTATCCAGAAAAACTTTTTCAACGTTCAGGAGGGCGGCCCCCTTAATCATTAAGGGGACCGCCCCCTAATTAAGGGTACCGGCACGCTCCAGAACAGTATTTTCTGGCCCTATAAATATTGGATCATTTCACATATTTTTCTCACCTTTTTGCACTATAAACTTTCTGATCCAACCTCCATTTCTAGATCTAAAATCCTTTGATCATATAATTGATAAGTCTTTGTTTCCATGTGATCCAAAGCTTCATCCATTTAAGTGCAAGAAGAAGAACACTCCTCTACATCCATCTAATTGTAGTAGTGTTGTGAATAGCTAGTTTCATATTGTAGTTGTGTTAGATATTTGTAAAAGTGTTGTGTAAAGTTGTTGATTGTAGAAACTAGGTGTGTTGTAAAGTAGTTTAGTAGTTGTGAATTAGTTGTGCATAGAAGAAGGTGTGAAGTTGTGAAGGTGTGAAGAAGGTGTGAAGCCTTGAAGAAGTTGTGAAGGTGTGAAGAAGGTGTGAAGCCTTGAAGAAGTTGTGAGATTGGTTCTAGCTACGATTAGAACTCGACATTTAGCTTAGTGTCGTTAACTCGTGTAAGCCAAGGTGTGTAAGGTTTCTCCACCATAAGGAGTTTGTTGACATAGTGAAGAAAACTCTCGAGTGTGGTACTCGGGGAGTGGAGTAGGGCAAGGAAGGTGTCCTTGTAGCCGAACCACTATAAATTTGTGTGTTGTGGTTTGATCTTTCTAACTCTATCTTTTCTTCATTATATTTCAATACTTTCATTATTAGATTAGAATTGCTTATTTTGGTTGTCATTTGAATTCACTTGAGATCGAATCGAAAGTTTTTTAAAAAGCTACAAAATATTTTGGTAATAAATTTAAAAAGGACGTAAAACTATTCAACCCCCCTTCTAGTTTTCCACAATTGGTATCAGGAGCCACGTCTAGCAAGATCTTTAAAATATATTGTATTTTAAAACTTGTAACGATCTATGGAATCTGAAAAATATTTAGAAGGGCAATCTATGCAAAGACCACCACTCTTTGAAAGTGATGGATTTTTATATTGGAAAAATCGATTCGAAACTTATGTGAAGTCAAAAGATCTTGATCTTTGGCATGTTATTACCAATGGTGATTTTTTACCTATTCAAAATAACCCCGAAACAAAGAAAGATGAAATCGTACCTTTTGAAAAACAAAATGATGATTTAAAAAGAAAACTTGCTAAAAATAATGAAGCAAAAATGGTTATTTATAATGCGCTACCACGTAAAGAGTACGAAAGGATCTTTATGTGTGAAACCGCAAAAATGGTTCTTTACTAATAACTCACCAAGGTAATAGTCAAGTCAAAGATAATAAGATAGATCGACTTGTTCAACAATATGAGCAATTCACGATTCCGGAAGAGGAATCAATTGATAATGCTTTTGCTAGATTTAACACTATCATCACAAGTTTAAAAGCACTTGATGAGAATTTTTCTAGTAAGAATTTTGTTAGGAAGTTTCTTAGGGCTCTTCATCCAAAATGGTGAGCTAAAGTGACTGCTATTGAAGAATCAAAGAATTTGTCAACATTGCAACTTGATTGTAACACCCCCAAAATACCGCAGCGGAAGACTGTGTCATAGGGGTGCTACTTCATAATACAAAGTACAAGGTATAGAAAACGAACTCTAAATGAGACGTTTTGAAAAGTTACCATTCGATTAATAAATTCCGAGTTACAAACTTGAGATTCCAAAGTATGATACATAAATGTATACAAAGTTTTGAATGGTAAATGATAAAAGCGTAAGTCTTCAGAATATGCAGCTTGACTCTAAGTTCCACGCACTAGCTATCGCCTTACTAACCTAAGATAAACATGCTAAAGTGTCAACACAATGGTTGGTGAGTTCATAGAGTTTGTCTTAAAACAGTTGAAAAGCCTTAAAAGAATGTTCACACAGCAAAGGCATCGTGAATCCACTCAGTTCCAAGTCCCGCCATAAGAGACTTGTAACCTGTGTGTCCACAACCCACTGCTAAAAGTTAGTTTATACAATGCACCGGATTATATTCACCCAAGGTCAAGAATAGACACAAGGGCGGGGGCATCTTCCCAAATAGTACTACGTCATCCAAGGTCAAGTATAGACACAAGGGTAGGGGGCATCTTCCCATGAGTACTACCAATACCTCTCCGACAAAATAGAGTATTATGTATGCACGTAAATACGAATCTTGTATTTAAATTAAGCAAGTATAGTGTAATAAGTATGTATAACGCAATCAAGTATAATGTCAATCAAGTATAACACAATCAAGTATAAATGTTTAAGAGTATTTGTACAAGTAAGCAAGTAGTTGAGCATGTATCTCCCCCAAAGAGTTAAAAACAAGTATAAAAAGAGTAGGGGCTATGACTCACCTTAAGTCTATGTAATGAGAAATGAAAGTGGTAGTCGAATCGCGAAAGTCTCTAAGAGCAGCCTATAATAGAACGTTGCGACTTAGGTTTGGAGTAACGTCTAAGAATACTAAGAATTGCCTATATATGTCTTGCATAATGTTCATGATGTAATACTTAGTATATAGTGTAAGTCGTTGAATATAAGCGGTCTATGAAACATGTATAGTTTGTATATCTCTTACTACCGTTCGGGCCGACATAATTCAGAAGTCATGGAGTAAACGTTCGAGGAGCCAGGACACTTTAATTCGTAAATCCACAACTCGTCTCGACGGCTTACTTAATGAACTCCTCACATGAGGCTCCCTACTATTGTAGTATTTGATAACATATATATATATATAAGCTTTTTGATCTTTAAAAGTTATATGGTCTTTAGCTCTGGCTTTGCCGTGACCTTGGTCATTGTTACCATGGTCTTGAGACTCAACCTTGGCTTTAGCCATGGTTGTGGTCTTGGCTTTAGGTCATTAGACCGCTTGGTCTCATCTAATTATAATCATTATATAGTAACTTTGGTCTAAAAATGGGATGTTAAGAATTTGAAGAAATTTATCACTCAGAAAGCATTTTCAGGGCTCGAGCTTCTTTGTGCCTGAACGAAAATGTCGTTCCGGACAACTTTCGTGTTTTAACTTTTTGATGAATCGGACCAGAAGGGTGACTTTCAAAATGGCAGAATGCAAACAGTTTGCATAGGCAGTTTCGGCGTTTTGGTTTCGCTAACTTCTCATGGCCATAACTTTTGACTCGTGTACTCGTTTTGCGTGATTCAAATTGCTATATTTTCCTTGTTAAGTCCTCTTTAACAGTAAGTAAGTTTCAAATATCAAAGTTATACTATTTTAGTCATGGTTCTCCATAAAAATCACTAGTTTGCTTGTTTACTTGTCATAAGTTAACATATGTATACCAATACTTGTTTTATCCATTTTTAAACATCATGAACACAATAACAAGAACATATATAGCATGAAAGGAATACAAAGAGCATGAAAATGATAATTAAGCAAGGAGTATGTTAGGGTTTGCTTACAACTTTTGGCTTTCTTAAGAAAGGAAGTCAAGTATAGAACTAGGACACTAAACCTAAGCTTGTAAACCCTTCACCATAACTCTTGTAACCCTTGCTAGCCTTTATATAACCCTTGTGAAAACCCATTAACTTCAGCCCTAGTAACCTTGTGTAGCTCCTAATTCAACCATGGAATCACCAAACAAACTTAAGAACTAGGTAGAGAATACTAAGACATTGAACTTTGTAGTGTAACTTGTAGCTTGAAGATCAAAGGATCATGGTGCTAGGTATTTATGTTGTGGCGTTTTTATTGATGAGAAAGGAAGCAAATGAGCTTGTATTTATACTATGAAGAGGAGGTTAGGAAGCTTACTAGGAAATTACATAAACTTGGTGACCAAGTTTAACTTGGAGCCAAAGTTGTATACATGTGTACATCTAAGGAATCAATGGTCTAGATCAAGCCACAAGTGTGAATCCCCCCCCCCCTAGTGGCGGTTCATAAGTCTTGGGGAGCAAGTGTGGACTTTTGATGATATTATCCTAAGTATGTAGCTAGTTTTGACTCCGTAAGTTGCTAACCGTAAGTTGTTAAGTCACGAAACGTAAAACCGGGTATCCTAAAAATATGAAACTTGAAAGTATGGTTAAACATGTCAATATACTTCATAATAAAATATAAAATGAGTGGTAGGTTCTATTGGGGTGCTCAAACCCTGCTAAAACTGGAAACACGGGTCTAAAACGCGTAATACGTAAAATGTACGAAAGTTGCGTAAAATAGAGAAAAGTAAAATGTAACTTTTCTTATAGGATACTAATGACTTAAAATGACTTATAATGTCTAGGCTGGGCTCTGTCTAGTGTCGGTTGGTATTAAATGTCTTTTAGACATAAAACCGTAAGCCTAAAAATCAAGGAATGACTTATAAGATCAAGGAATGATTTTTGGTCAAAGGAGGAGGGAAAAATATGTTGACTTTTTCTAATAAGTTGAAAACTCAAATCGTCTTAGAAACGCGGTGCAGGTATAGGCTAAGGTTACGGCTAAGTAAAAGTGCTTAAAAACGAGAATTCCTGTTTTTCACGGCCGAGGTTTATTTTGGTCATATTTTTCACAGTCATGATTAATTCTATAATTAATCATGAGAGTACTAAACATTTTTCTGATGCGGGGTCACTTAACGCGGTCGAGTTTCGTTGTGCGTAGAATTTTTGAATGACGTTTTACCCTAAAACGTGTAATTCTGTGTAATTCCTTAATAACTTTCACGAAAATGATCTGCTGAATGTCAAACTTTTAATTTGCCATAGAAATGATTTATCACTCGAGGCCAAGAAAGAAAAATCAAATTTCGGGAAAACTTTGGGAAAATGAATAGTAAAAGTGAATAGTAAAATTTTCTGGGAATAGTAATTAATCTGAAAATGCGAATTGTTACATTGATGAATTAATTGGAAATCTAAAAGTTTACGAAGTTATTATTAAGAAGGATTCCGAAATGGTCAAAGAAAAACGAGAGCAAAGCAAGTCAATCGCCTTGAAAGCTAGAAAGGAATCTAGTATCGAAGATAGCTCATCTTCCGAAAGTGATGACGAAGAATACGCCATGGCCGTAAGAGATTTCAAGAAATTCTTCAAAAGGCGAGGAAGATTCGTAAGACAACCGCATGATGAAAAGAAAACATTTCAAAAGAGTAAGGATGACAAGAACTACAAGATTGAAAGGAAATGTTTCAAGTGTGGTGATCCAAATCACCTCATTGGAAAATGTCCAATGATGACAAGAGATCAAAATCAAAGAGCTTTTGTTGGAGGCGCTTGGAGTGATAGTGATGAAGATAAGAAAGAAACGACAAAAGAAGAGAAGTGTCTTATGGCGAATACATCAAATGAGGTACGTTCCGAAACCGAATATTTTAGTGATGAAAGCTTATCATTAGATGAAAAAGATCTAGATAATGAATATAATAGACTATGCAAATTAGGACAACTAGTAATGGCCAAAAACAAATCACTAAAATACATAAACAATCAATTGGAAAATGAAGTACTAGAACTAAAAATTAAAATACATCAACTCGAAAAAAGTAAAGAAATTTTTGAAGAATGTAAATCATGTCAAGAGCTTAAAGGTGAAAACGAAATACTTAGGGAAGAAATTCGCAAACTTGATAAATTTGAAAATAGTAGTCACTCACTTAGTAAAATAATAAGTATTCAAAGAACATCCGGAGATAAAACCGGCTTAGGATATAATTCAAATGAAGCTTCAACAAGTGAGATTAAAAATGTCAAATTCGAAAATGAACCTAATGAACAAAAACCTCTAAAATCTAATCCTAAGTATATACTTATTAATGATAGAAAAATACCTCTTGCCAACAATGAAGAAGTAAAAGTTTTCTATAAACCGTCTTTAAAAAATGAGGCAGGATCTTCTAAACCTAAGACAAGATCTAAAACACCACCACTTAGAAAACCAAATAATCCTAATCCTAGGTCTAAAACACCTCAACCAAGAAGAAACCAAAATAGGCAAAACTATAATAACAATAGTAATCAAATGTGGAATTACTAACAAAGCTACAATCCTTGGGGTATACTACCACCTTTCATGCATCCTAGTCAAATGTTAAACATGTTCGGACCAAACAACTTTGGACCAAAGAAACAATGGGGATCAAATGGCTAGATGAACATTCCTTGAGGCAATCTTGAAGTTTCTCTCAACATAGACTTTTTCAAAGTCTATATGTCATCTTGATGATTTTGAAGATTTTTTTGAAGACCACCGGGTACGCCATTCTTTCATAACTCATTGCCATGCTTAGATAAATATGCGTTATTTGATTACGTTGTTTGCATAGATATAGCTTGCTATTTCTTTCTATTTGTTTGATCATATACTTATATATATATATATATATATATATATATATATATATATATATATATACTTGCACATAACCTAGATACGTCATTAGTTGACTCTCTAGAACTCCAGGAAATTGTTCATTATCGAACCCTTTCCTTCCCCCCTCGCGTTATTCTATTAAGTCCTCTTTTAGAAGACTCATGACGATGAAGGGATATGAGTCAAGTGGACTTTTATCATGCAAGAACGCCTTCGCACGTGAACACTGTGGATGAAACAAACTCCTCTCGCCGACTATATCCTATCTCCACTATTATCTTTCAAACCTCACCCATCAACCCATCTTTCACTCACATTTATACTTATATACATATATATATATATATATATATATATATATATATATATATATATATATATATATATATATATATATACACTTATTCACACATTCCCGAACACACCTCAAACCCCTCATCAACTTAACACTTTGATCATTTTATCCAAAATTGTCAAAGGTACATTTTAATTATCGAAACGGTAATTAAAAATTGTTAAGTATCTTATCATAGTGCCAATAAACGTTTACGTATTTTTGATATATTATAAATCTAATTATATATGTATAAATTTATTTGTTCCAGAAACTAATTCCGCGAAATCTCAAAAATTTCAAAGGCGGCCCCCTTAAAGATTAAGGGGACCGGCTTGTTATCAAGGGCGGTCCCCTTAATGTTTAAGGGGACCGGCCATCTGACACTTCCAAATACGTTTTCCACCTTATTTCCATTCCCAAACACTCCATTTGCTCATTCATCTCT
Organism: Artemisia argyi; assembly: GCA_030686995.1. Lineage (NCBI taxonomy): Eukaryota > Viridiplantae > Streptophyta > Magnoliopsida > Asterales > Asteraceae > Artemisia > Artemisia argyi. The sequence goes on from CM060677.1 coordinate 132,621,643, forward strand.
TCCCCATTACTGCTGAGTACGAACCAAAACACCCAAAACCATCAAAATCCTCCACCATATCACCAATCCGGGGTTGTTTCGCAAGGGGCAAACGTTAACCAAACATATAACAACATCTTTTGTAAGTTTTCCAACATGCATTTCATCACATTTCATTCGATTTGGTGTCTAATCAATAATTATGCATTTTATTAAAATTTATTTTAATTCGAATTTTAGTGAAATAGAAGCTAGAAATTGAACTACCAAATGCTTCCCATAGGATTAGGATGATGTATTGCAACTCAAATTTAGTATAATATATCATTTTGTCAAAATCATTAATCACCCAAAAACCCTTGTTGAATTTTATTTTTCAAAGGGCACATTGTTGATATAACTCTCAAAAACTATTTAAAACTTACTACATTACATTGTTTTAGTGTTATAAACAATCAAAATATACTTTTCAATTCGTTATAAAATGGTTCATGAATGCAACATGGGCGTTTGGTTCATGAACAAACTATAACTATATGTAGTTATTTGAAACTTAAAACTAGCTCATAAAATTTGTTAATGCTGTTGATATAAATAAATGACTAAAAACGTTATTCATATCTTTCGATGTCTCTATGTTTTGATAATCACAAAACGAAAACTCATCAAACCAAAGATTATGACATAAACAAGTATTTAGTAGTAAATACTCATCTTTACCATTAAATCACTTAAGGTATGAATAAACAAAGTGTCTAATGTATTACAAGATCAAAGGAACATCTTTGGCCTTAGAGATGAAATTCAATATATGTTTTCATATATTGAACATTTGCTTACCAACCCACCACCAACTCCACCATCATCTCCAATCATTCCTCCACCACAATTCTCACCCATTCCTCCACCATCACCATCATGCTCTCCAAATTAAGCATTTGATATGCTTAATAAATAAAGCATCTACCACCCTTTTGCTTGCAAGCTCTATGAAGACAATGTACTCTTCGCATGATGATGTATTCTCCTAGTTGTTTATTTGTGTACTAGCTTTTCTACTTGTAATCCTTATTGCTACTTGTATGTTGTGTCTTAACACAACCATTTCTTTTATATGAATGCTTTCTTTAAACCATGTTTTTTTTATCACCTAATATATGTTTGCATGAATATACTTGTGCTTCTAATATTTTTGTGTTGCAAAGCATTCCATAGCTCGTTCTCTTGGTGCCCCCAAACGAGGGGGAGTACACATCAAGGGGGAGATATCTTCCCGTCAAATTTTCACGTTTGAAAATTGTCGGCATAACCTTTTTGATTCTACAAAAAGGGGGAGAAGTAAATATAAACTCACTAAAATACTTGTTTAAAAATTAATTTTTGAGTTAATGAGTTTAAGTTTTGTAATCATCAAAAAGGGGGAGATTGTTGATATAAATAATGTTTAAAAAGGTTATTAATATCTCTCAATAAACCTATGTTTTGATAATCACAAAACTCAAATCAAATTAAGTCAAGATTAAGACGTAAACAAGTATTTGGTAACAAATATTTACTTTTACATCTAATATCACTTAAGGTATGCATAAACTAAGCATCTTATGCCTTACATGATCAAAGGAAATTTTGTCTTAAGACATAACATCTTATAAAATGATATAAACATTTTATATATATTTGTAAATCATTTTTGGTAATGCTATATTAAACTACAAAGATATGATTTCAAATTTCCAACCAAAAAGGGCAAATTTTATCCAGAAAAACTTTTCCAATGTTCAGGAGGGCGGCCCCCTTAATTTTACTAGGCGGCCCCCTTAATCATTAAGGGGACCGCCCCCTAATTAAGGGGACCGGCACGCTCCAGAACAGTATTTTCTGGCCCTATAAATATTGGATTATTTCACATATTTTTCTCACCTTTCTGCACTATAAACTTTCTGATCCAACCTCCATTTCTAGATCTAAAATCCTTTGATCATATAATTCATAAGTCTTTGTTTCCAAGTGATCCAAAGCTTCATCCATTCAAGTGCAAGAAGAAGAACACTCCTCTACATCCATCTAATTGTAGTAGTGTTGTGAATAGCTAGTTTCATATTGTAGTTGTGTTAGATATTTGTAAAAGTGTTGTGTAAAGTTGTTGATTGTAGAAACTAGGTGTGTTGTAAAGTAGTTTAGTAGTTGTGAATTAGTTGTGCATAGAAGAAGGTGTGAAGTTGTGAAGGTGTGAAGAAGGTGTGAAGCCTTGAAGAAGTTGTGAAGGTGTGAAGAAGGTGTGAAGCCTTGAAGAAGTTGTGAGATTGGTTCTAGCTACGATTAGAACTCGACATTTAGCTTAGTGTCGTTAACTCGTGTAAGCCAAGGTGTGTAAGGTTTCTCCACCATAAGGAGTTTGTTGACATAGTGAAGAAAACTCTCGAGTGTGGTACTCGGGGAGTGGAGTAGGGCAAGGAAGGTGTCCTTGTAGCCGAACCACTATAAATTCGCGTGTTGTGGTTTGATCTTTCTAACTCTATCTTTTCTTCATTACATTTAAATACTTTCATTATTAGATTAGAATTGCTTATATTGGTTGTCATTTGAATTCACTTGAGATCGAATCAAAAGTTTTTTAATAAGCTACAAAATATTTTGGTAATAAATTTAAAAATGACGTAAAACTATTCAACCCCCTTCTAGTTTTCCACACATGCTTTGCCCAAACCACAACCATGCTTCATTATTTAAACCATCCTCATCACCTTCAACCTCGTCACAATCATCTTTCAATCCAACTTCATCATCTACAATGGCCTCATCCTCCACTTCCTTGCCAACAACAAACAAAGAACCCACAACACAACCATCAAACAAAAGGCCTAAGCTCAAAATGATTCGACCTCAAACAAATTTCATTGACCTCATACTCTATGACACCACTCCATCTCCTAAGTCACCACCATCATCACCTCAAGCACCAAGTGCACCACTCAAAACACCATCCACCAATGGAACATATCACTCTTCATCTAAGACATCCTCTAGCTCAAAGACAACTACATCACCTTTCTCATCATTCGTCAAAAACTTGTCACCCTTTCTCACCCAATCTAGTTCGGGTGCTTACACTCCATTCGTGAGTAACCAACCATCATCTCCCACTCACTCTATCTCATCACCAAGAAACCAACATCCTCCTCCAACAAACTCATCTAATCATACCACCACGTCACCAAACGGACCTTTGGAGAACACTCCTCTTACTCCACCATCATCTCCAAATCTTGGCAATCTCGTTCCCTACTACTTTGCTAACAACCACACTGTTGGGTGTGCTTGTAATGTCATTCACTCTCTTCGAGATGAACTTCACATCATGTTTAGTCACATTGAGTTTCTTCTTACTCAAAAAAATGTGCAATTAACTCCCCTTGCTTTAATGCCACCATCGGCTCCACCTTCATCCTCACCATCATCCACTCTACCCTCCGACTAGATATTCTCAAAAATCTAGTCATGAATAATCAGGTGGAAGTTGTGCTTTGGACCAAACATACAATGGGAGCTAACTTATTGTAGTATTTTATGATTAATGTTGTTGTTTCCATGATGTGTTTGTCATGGAATCTTTATGGTAATCATTGTATGATTCTTGCATGAAATGAAATGAATGAATGATTATGTTTTAGATATGATAATATGTTATGATATTGGTCTTAGTTAAACATGAAAATGGACTAAAAATATCCAACCTTGAAAATGGGAAGTTACTCAAATCACAACATATCTACCAACTTGGAAGCCTATTGCCGGCGGTCCCTTAAATGAACTGGCGGTCCCCAAATCAATAAGGGATCGTCCCCTATTTGCGGGACCATCCCAAGTAGTGCTCATAACTAGATTATATTCTGTGTTTTTGTATCTGATTCCTGCACTATATAATAGATTTCACATCCATATCATCTTTAATATATGTATATGCATGCATGTGCTTTGTTCTAACTCTGTTTTGTAGCAAATCACCATAGCTCGATTCCCCGGTGCCCTCATTAAGAGGGAGCACTTAGCTAGGCAGAGCTTGTATTTCGTTGATCACTCCAATGATTCTCTTTCAAGGGTGCTCGTGTCTCCTCTCCTCAACAACCACGACACACCTTTTTGATTCTACAAAAAGGGGGAGAAGTAACGGGAAAACTCATTAAAAATTTATCAACGCATAATTTTACCTAAAATGAGTTAAAAAGGGGGAGATTGTTAATAAAAATAAGGTCAAAAACATTATTCGGTCTTCTCGTATTTTGATAATCACAAAATATAAAGACATGTTACGTAAAGTTACGGTTTATAAGTTTTCAATTGAGGAAACTCGTTTCTTCTACATAGCTGCTTCAACATCACTTCAGGTATGAACAAACTTTATATCGTCATTAGTTAAGTGATCAAAGAGTTTTATTTTCACAAAACTTACATTTTTAAGTATGACAAAACAATTTCACAAAAGTATTTTTGTGTTTTTAAAGAAATGTTTTATTAAGAAAATAAATTCAAATTCAAACTTTATAACAGCTAGTTTCCCCCCCCCCCCAAAATCAGTTCAGCCTGAACCAGATAAGTTTTCATCACGTCAAGACAAAAAGGGAGCGTTTTGTCACGGTGGTCCCTTAAATAGGCAGACGGTCCCTTAGTGATAAAGGACCGTCTGGCATTTACGGGACCGTCCCTCTCCTTCTTGTCGTCTATTAATACTGAACTGTTACACTTCAGAAAATAGACTTTCACACACACAAAACTTTCTGGTCTTTGTTCATTTTATTCTTTGATCAAAATAACATGTCGGTATATGTTTATAAGTGATTTCCTCTTCCATCAAGTGCAAAGAAGAACTCTCGACAACTATGAAGATTCGAGATGTTATAGGTGTCCACACACAATTGTAACAAGTGTTACGGCGATAGGTTATGTGTATTATGTCATTTTTTTCCGACTTATGTGTGAGTCGAGGATGGGATATTTGTGTGAACTTGGATGATGATGTAGTTCCAAGAATTATATTTGTGTGAGCTTGGATGGTGATGTAGATCCAAAAAGTCTTGTAACTAGATTAGTTCATGTATTTGATGTGAGGAGAGTGATGTCCTAAAGTGTAGGTTAGGACTTGTTGAGTCATTATGTAAAGACTTGGATCGGGTGATGATCCAAGTGTGTCAAGTGTGTGAAGGTTTGATTCGGGTGAAGAATCAAGTGAGTCATGTGTGTGAAGGCTTGGTGTAACAACTGTAGTTTTAGCAGGTTAGTTAGACTTTTAGCCTCGAGTTAATCTAACTTTGTTTGGTGTGGTTTGAGTAGTTATATGTGTGTTATTGTGTGTTATAGTGTGATTAGTATTTGAGTTAGCACTAAATCCCTTCGCGTTGTGGTTGTTATTGTGATTTTTGATGATGTTGATTTTGGGAAAGTTCATTTTGACCACCTATGTGGTGTAGAAATGACTTGTGTATATTTGGCGCGTTTTGAGGTTTTGCGTAACGAGTCTTCGTTCAAGTTATTGAGCGTTAGTAAGTTACGCGAATGTTGTTCTTGTGAAGAAATGCTTATGGAGTATGTGAAAATCTATTTTTGGAAACTTTATTTTGAAAATGAATATTTTCCGGTTTGTCGTAAAATTAAGGTTTATCGCGAAAGACGTTAGGTTTTGTTATGGGAATACATAAAATTTGAAAAGTATGAGGTTTTGAGTGTAATAAATAAATTTAATAAAAAAAATAAAAAAATATATATAATAATAGGGGGCGGCCGAAAATTGGGTTAGGAGGAAAAAAGGAAACCAAATTTGATATCAAATACAAATCTAAGCCTTAAGGGTTATCCAATATAATTATAAATACAAATCAAAACTTCCCTACCCCTTTTTCCTGCAATTAAAGTCGACACAAGGGAGGAACAAGAAGAAAAAAATTAGGGTTTCATAATTGTCTAGCAATAATCAAGAATCAAGGTAAATTCTTTAACCCTTACATGTAATTAATTAATTATTGTTATGATTCATGTAATATTTAATATGATGGGATCTAGGGTTTATATACTTCTGTAAATTATTGAAGTAAAACATGTTATGATGCTTAGATGTCAATAATATGGTTAATGGTTAAGGGAATTGAGTGTTAAACGCGTTAGATTATGTGTTAGGGTTTGGACAAAAAACTATGGCTGTAAAGATGTAAGTGTAAATAATAGATGCTGAGGAGTTAAGTCACGAATTTTAGGTCTAAATTGAAGTATAATGAAAGAGCTTTCCAAAAAGTCCAGCCACGATCGATTTTAAGGTGGGAAGTCGGTCTTTTGATTTTTCTTTGTTAAGGTGTCAAAGCTGTCAAACCGGGACAGATTTTGGGTAAAAGTTTAAGGGTGTCATGTGGTTGTAAAAGTGGTATTTTGACTAGGCCTTCTGGAATAGTTACGTATTAGGTTATACTAGACTACCACGAAGAGGATTCGCGATAAAAACTTGTGGAAGTATTTTATGGAAATCAAAACTTTTTGGTGTGCGTTCAGATCCGAATTTGAGTAATTGACAAGTTTTAATTTATTATGGGTATTTGTGTGTTATTGGTCCATGGCCTTCTGGGATTAGCTTCTATGCTTATGAGAGACCATGATGAATTTTTGGTGTGAGTTTTTAAGCTTTATTTGTCGTGATTTTATGTGGGTGAATGTACCCAAAAATTCTGTGTTTTCTGATTTTAAGAGTGCAAGGGATTTAGTGAGTTTTAAGTTATGGTAGTGGTTAGTGTGGTGTCTAGGAGATCCATGGTGGGTCATATGAGTCTTAGACATCCATCATATGTGTATTACATGGGTTGTAGCTTTTAGCTTGACCTTGTGTAATGTGGATTATTTTTTTGTGTGTTATAGATTGTGAGTTGTTTTTGTGGAAGCTGCGGAGTTTAAGGTGAGTTCATAGTCCCATATTTTTACTTTGTTTTAAACTTTGGATGGGAATGATGCTTGTCTTAAATGATTTGAGTTACTGTGATTATGTGTGGTTTAAAAGCTTGGACTTATAATCTTATCGTAATAATGCTATGTGGTACATGAAAGTGTGATTCCGATTAGGTTAGCGACCTAATTAATGCTTAGGTTAGCGACCTAATTGATGCTGTGTGATTTCCAATTGGTAGGATGCTTATCCTGTTGCTCGCGTATGCGACCCAATTGATGATGTGTTTTGGAGCGGGGGTCACGTTCCGGCCCGATGGTTGCCTTTTGTGTGATGATTGGTTTATGGATACATGTAGCTTGTATGATAACTATATTTATTTGTCCAGCTATGTTTTTATAATCACAGTGAACTGGTTGCCTTGAGAGTGTAAGTGTGTCTAAACCTATGAATCTCACCAACGTTATGTTGACATTTTAAGCATCATTTTCAGGTGAGCATTCTAAGGCCAAAGTTGAGGGCAGCAATTAGGCGAGACTTAGTTGCATATGGAGACCTTACTTATGTTTTGGGATTTGACTTTATTTGGATTTGGTTTTGATACATTTATGTTTTCTGTTTGGTACTTTCATATCTATTGAAGATACCTTTTGGATTTTGTTTTGGTTATTTATCTTGGGGTATTGTTACAACACTGTGTGTTGGTACATTGCTTTATTTTTGTGCATGTACTTGTTCTCTATGTTGACACCAGGTGTTGTGACGATATCCATGAAGTTACACCCGCGTGTTTCCGCCGTGGCGGGGTGTGACAGATTGGTATTAGAGCCTTGGTTATAGAGAATTAGGTGGTTTAACCTAGACTATAGCTTAGGAGTCCCTCATATAGTTGCAGTTAGGACCTATGTGTAAGTATAATATCTTTACATGTTTATTTTCCTAAATTATGAGTTATTTTACCGAGTTTTTGAACGTCTATTGAACCCTGTACTTAGCATCGTGTGTATGTCATTTATAGAATGGCACCTCCTGCGCGAAAGACACTTCGTTGGGCCACAATAGTTGCTAAGGGACGTAAGAGAGTTGGGAAGATGAAGAGAACCAACAGGAGGATATTGGTCCCCGCTAGCATGGTACCATGTGTGATTGAAGAGAAGCTGACACTCGAGAATGTGAATGGGGAAATGGTGGAGAGATATGAGACAAAGGTAGCTGATAAGGAAGGTTTCACCACCAAGTACCCGTGCAAGTGTCCTCAGTTTCTGGAAGATGATGGGGTAGTTTGGGCTAGACCCCGAGGATTGTATGATTTTGTGGATAGGATAGATGAAGAGTTAAGAAATCGTGAAGATGATTTTGCAAGACGTCCTCTACCACAGAATCATGGAAATAAGAATGGATGGGTGAGCGAGGAGGAGGAAGTGGATCCGGACTTGGAGTCCACTGCGCGTACACCGTTTTAGGTCTTAGATAGGACTCGAACTGCGTACGACTTATTTTTAATGTTTTATGGTTTTGTTGAGTTGTTTTGACGCTGATTGTATGTTGGAATGTGAATTCCTTCGGATTTTTGGGATTTATCCCGTGTTTTAATGAGAAGCCTTGGGCGAGTTTGAATATTTTGGTGTGTATTTATGTGTATTATGGGAGTATAGTTTGAATGGTATTTATTGTTTGTTATAAGATGTTACTATTGTTAGGTGTGGCTTTGGAAGTAAGTACACATGTAGAAGGATACATCTAAGATTGTGGGTGGCCAACACAATTATAAATGTATCACGACATATGTGGACTTACAGCCAATGTTACATTGAACCGATGGTGATATGCTTATGTGTGGTAGAGTTGAGTTAATTTGGTTATATGATTGAGAGTGTCTCATGTGATGGGAGGTAGATGATTGGGTATGATTACGGAAATTGTGGAATCTTGTGAATGGTCTCTAATGGTTCTATTGTCCTGCGTGTTTAGGAAATGGCGCCAAGGAAACCAAGATGACCTATCACTAAGTCACCTATGAGTGGAGCTTTCCGGACATCGAAGAAGTCCAAGAATTCGACACCCATTATTGGGGATAGCAACTCTATCTTTCAGCAAATGATAAATCAACAGCTAGAAGCTTTAATGCCTGAACTTGTGACTCAATTGAGTGCGCAGATAGGCAGTGGAGCTCATCCTGATAGTGCTGGGAGTGGAGGAAGCAGAAATAATGGGTGTACTTATAAACAGTTTATGGCTTGTAAGCCCAATGAGTTTGATGGGAAAGGTGGGGCGATTGCACTCACTCGATGGATAGAGAAAATGGAGTCGGTGATGGACATAAGTGGATGTAGTGAGGGCTAGAAAGTTAAGTATGCGGTTAGTTCCTTGGTTAACAAGGCGTTGACCTGGTGGAACACGCAACTGCAAGCTAGAGGATGAGTTGAGGCTTTGGGTATGACTTGGGAGGACTTCAAAGCCATAATGGTGGAGGAGTTTTGTCCAACCAATGAAATGCAGAAATTGGAAGAAGATTTGTGGAATCATACAATGGTTGGGGCTAATCATATGGGGTACACTGATAGGTTTCATGAGTTAGCTAGGATGGTTCCTCATCTAGTAACTCCTGAATCGAAGCGTATTGAGAGGTATATCCGTGGGTTGGTTCCACAGATTCGCTCGATGGTTAGGGCGACTGAGCCGACAACGCTTCTAAGTGCTATTCAAAAGGATGGTGCACTGATAGATGAAGCGGTTAGGAGTGGAACACTTGCAAAGTCAGGAGAGAAGAAGCGAGAGGAGGTTGCTACTACTAAGACAGTTGGTTTTAGTGGTGACAATAAGAAAGCAAGGAAAGGGAAGGGGTTCGTAGCAACGGATCCTATGATGGCAACAGGTTATGTGGGAACAGCTTCTACGGCTGTGACTGGTAATAATGAGAAGAGGGGATATGTTGGTAATGCCCCTAGATGTGCTAAGTGTAGTGGCAATCATCCTGAGAATACTGCTTGTCGTGTGTGCTTCAAGTGTGGCAAACCTGGACACTTTGCTAAGGACTTGATGCGTGGGAATCGCACCTTGCTTTACCTCTCGAGGGATCTCGCGAGGCTTACAACCCCCACCAGGCAGTGTACCTGATCGTTGTAGTATAGTATAGTGACAAGTATCGGGGGATTGATCGTTCAGCTTAGGAATAGTGTCGCTAGGATTAGAAAACCTAATTAATAGTTCTAGAGGTGAAAGATGATTATTTTTGTATTTTTATAATTTTATGAAAGCAATTAAAATCTCGGGTTTTTAGAAGAGTGGGCGGAATTAGTTGTTATTCAACTAACCCAAAAACTACTTTGTAACTAATTAAACTAATGAAAATAAAATTAAACTAATATTAAACTAAGGTTGTGAGCAGTATTTGGAGAAATTGTGTTTACTTAGACTTCATTACTCCCTAGATATCTTTTACATGTCAATTACTTGTTACACTTGTATGAATGACGGGTTGTATTCCTTAATACCATTCGTGGAGTGGCATACATAACTCCCCAACTCTATGAGCTCTTATCTCCTCCTACACCATGACCCAGCACAACTATAGGGATTGTAAACAGTGGCTCATGCATTAAATACAACCAATAAAGACCTAGTACGCCTCGGTTCATGTTTCTTAAGACGTTCAAGCATGTTACCATTTGGAGATCTGCCAGTTTTCTTAAGCCTAACATATAAAATCATTCATTCAAAACAAGAATAGACAAGTAATCAACACATAATCAACATCTAGGTTTCATTAGATCTAAGCAAACACAAGAGAGATCTAGCCTAGCATAGTAGAATTAAGATAAGAACAAAAGATAAACAACCAACACATAGACATATTGATTGAATTAAGAGTATACTTATCTCAATTACAATGCAAGGTCTCAAGGGTTTGGAACCCTTGAAAAACCTGTAAAAGAGGCACCAAAATCGTCTTTAGGGTTTCACCAAAACTTCTCTCCTTTTAATGAAAAAACTAGAAAACTATATATAGGAAAATCGTCCTGACGGCGTCAAGAGTTAAATCTGACGCCGTCAACTCGCCGCCATACACTTCCTCGGACGCCCTAGATCCAATCGTGACGGCCTATGTGACGCCGTCACCACCCACGGTAAATTATTCTTGGCCACTTTGACGCCGTCACCTCTCCATCTGACGCCGTCACCAGCTACGGTAAATTATTCTTCATGTCTGACGCCGTCAAGAGCAAACCCTTGACGCCGTCACCTTGTATTTCCAGCTTGGATTTTTGGTACTTTGTCGTTTTCTTCACTTTATGCTCCAAAAACGTCCAAAATAGCCTCTTTTCCAGAATTCACTCTCCAAACACCTAAAATCACAAAAGGAACGATTTAGGGCAATATTTGATCAAATAAATTCGGATTTGGGCTTAAATGACCCCCTAAAAACGGATCATTTTTCGCCTCATCATATACCCTTACACTTGAGATTTGCTTGTCCTCAAGCAAATGAGCTTTTATTCTACTCAAAAGACAAGTTAGGGGTCATTTAACACTAATATAAAAGTAATTACAACAAATAATCGTTCCACTAAAGACCAATAGACAAGCACGGAGCTCATACACAAGCACCTCACAAATAGTGTTTAGATACTCACATCTCTCGGGTGTAATAAAGTAATATAACATTATGGAAATGGAAGATATCTCTCACTACCTGTCATAGTAAAATAGATTACCATAGGCTTGGGAAAGGATCAAACCTCCACCACATGGCGTAAGCACCTAGGATAAACTATCAAAGAGGTCTTTTTAAAGGGTTATAACGTTAGGTGTAGGGATATGAATTACACGGTTTTGTTGGATAAAGGGAATTTTACTGGTGGCGAGTTAACAATCTTAGTAAATTACATGTACAAGATGGCGTTGCTAAGCCAAGACTAGACTCGACTTAAGCTAATAAATGAAAAATAACAAAAACATAAAATGAACATAAAATAAAAACGGGATGGTAGTCCATATGTTTTTTCTCTTCTTCTTTTCTATTTTTTTTTTCTTTTTTCTTGTTTTTTTTCTATTTTTTTTTTTCGATTTTTTTTTTTTTTTTTTTTTTTTTTTTTTTTTTTTTTTTTTTTTGCATACACTCTTACCCTACCATCCAAAATAATACATCATAGGGGTTGAGAATTCCCCTTACACTTGAATCTTTACATACTTTACATTTAACTATTCTAATGACTCGAATTAAGAAAATCAAAACACTTGGAGCACTTTTAAAATTAACGTACATATGGGGGTAATAAGTGATGTTCTTCCCCATTACTCCATAAAATAAGTACTTACCCATGAGTCCCAATCGTCCCAAAACAATATGTACAAGGATATGACTCGACTTAGCAACCATGTAATCAATTAGAAGGTTAACTTAGGGTTTAACAAATAACAATAATGCACTAAAAATGAGCGCATACACGGAAGGCTAAGGCGATTTGGGTGTACATTTAAGTGGGGTGTAACAAATTCTTCCTTTAAGTAAAGTGCTTAAAGTTAGAAATGAAAAGATAGGCTCGGAGGGGTGTACTAGGGGTTTCGTGTACTAAAAATGAGTACAACGCAAAGGGTGTGGGAAAAATTAGTTGACTTCACTAGCCAAGTAATATGACTTAAATGGTCAAGTAATTATAATACGAGTTTAACACAAGGGTGATCCTAATGCCTCTTATCATGTAGTAAATCCTACTACACGAATGTAGTCTCACTAGCGGTCTCGGGATGCATCACTAACGCAAGTTCTAGAATCTAAATGCTATCGGTACACTCATAAGCACTAATAATGAATGCTTTTCCTATCAAATCTAAAGGCGAACCTCACATTTTTGGGTGGAAAATTTTTCTGAATATACGGTTATGTGCTAGTCATACAATCTCCTATCCATGAGACGCTTGCTATGGCTAAAGTTTCACTCCTAAATGTTGTAAAAAATTTTAAATTTGGTGCTAAAATTACACTAACAAGTATTTCTCATAGTTTTATTACTCATCTACTATCAAACAAAACAAACTCAAGCGAAAGTGCATATGTAAGGTATCATCTTTTTACCCTCCCCTTACACTTAAGATGAACATTGTCCCCAATGTTCAAGTAAAGAATGTAAAAGTGAAAAAGTAAAGAGAATGAAATCAAATACTCCCCTGATTCGCTCGGTATGGATTTTAGTTGGCCAGGTTAAATCTTCCTCCAAGAAAACGAACAATCAAAGCTTCCCTTCCAGAATATAAATCATCTTCTTGTCACAAATAACCTGTAAATCCTGACAACAATAAACAAGGCAACCTCGCGTAAAATCGGCGGCATCCTATATAAGTTACTAAATCCTAGAAAACAAAATAAGATATAATGCTTGTGGAATGAAGTTTGCAGATTTCCTGGAGATTATAAAACTTAATAATTCACAAAAACCATAAGACTCCGTTAGAAAAACAAAACCAGTAAAATTTCCAGATTTTTGACTCCTGGCGCCGTCAAGAGTAATTGCCTGGCGCCGTCAGAATGGACCTGCAGAAATCTTTATGTTAAGTTTCTGGAAAATTTCTGGAAAAACTTTGTCCTACTTCCTGGAAAATCCTGCAAAACTTCATTATGACTCAATACAAGCATTTGACTCTAACAAATTCGAATATACATGTTCATTAAATATTGTGGATAATCATGATCGGTTTGTTTCTTAAAAACATATTTGCGGTTTCCCCTTACACTTATCTTTTGCAAAAATACCTTTAGGTTGAAGTTAAGACTAGGCTAAACAACATAATAAAGTATTTCACGTTTTAATTGAGAAACATGATTAACCAACAATAAAAATAAAACATGCATACGGAAGCAAATAACAATCAAACAAATAAAAATCACACAAAACATGGGTTGCCTCCCAAGAAGCGCTTTTCTTTATTTACGAGTCTTGTAGCTAGACTCAAAGTCGTGGGTTAACGTGTATCGCTTATGCTCACGTAACCAAGTGTGAGCCATCTAATAGTCGCCTCATCTTTCTTGTATTTGTCTCCTAACTCTAAGCACCCGCGATAATATCTTTTATTCTTTTCATACGTGTACTTAAGTCCTTTCCTCTTATCATTCTCACTTAGCATTTCCATAGGCGGATACCTACTACACTTTTCCATGGAGAAATCCTTGAACCTAGGGTGTGTGCGGGGCATTTGATAGACAAATTCTTCATCCCCATCCGAGAATGTAATTAACCCTTCTATGAGTTTTTCATCGAGGTTGGTCAATCGTTTGAAAGATCTTCCAAACACAACTTGGGTCAATTTATCTTCAATAAATTCTCCTAGATTCTCCATAACCATGAATTCAACAAGATAAACCAAACTTCCTACAAACACATGTAATGGTATTGCCATAGCCACAATGTTTTCTCCTTTATATTCTAACTCATCTACCATGATTTTATTGTATTCATTACGTGAGATTATGTTCATGGGAAGAGATGAGTTGAGATAGGCGTTAAAGCTCTTAAATCCAATCTTACAAGGGAATTGCATGTTAAATGAACTATCACACTCAATCCTAGTTCTAGGGTCAACATACCTAAGAGGGTTTACTTCTTCTTCCATTCTATCCTCATTAATCACATCACCATCATCAAGATCCTCATCGGAGTCTAAATAGTAAAAAGGACTAGCCCTATGGTCATTATCATGATCAGACTCTTCCAACTCAGAATTATTGTCAAAGTGGTGGTTGGGTGACAGGTTAGGTGGGTTCTCATTTTCTGCTAAAGGAAGTGGGGCGGGCATTTGGAAAATCCTACGACGAAAAACACGAATAACAGGAATCAAGCGATCAATGTTATTGTTATCCATCGAAATTGTTTACGAACAAAGAACACAAAGAAATAAGATAGACTAAAGAAGACCTAAAAATAAAAATAAAAATCTTACTAGAAAGGAATCTAGCAAGTAGACCTAATAAAAAGAAATTCTAACCTAGACAATAACTATTCCCCAGGCTGCGGCGCCAAAAACTTGATGCGTGGGAATCGCACCTTGCTTTACCTCTCGAGGGATCTCGCGAGGCTTACAACCCCCACCAGGCAGTGTACCTGATCGTTGTAGTATAGTATAGTGACAAGTACCGGGGGATTGATCGTTCAGCTTAGGAATAGTGTCGCTAGGATTAGAAAACCTAATTAATAGTTCTAGAGGTGAAAGATGATTATTTTTGTATTTTTATAATTTTATGAAAGCAATTAAAATCTCGGGTTTTTAGAAGAGTGGGCGGAATTAGTTGTTATTCAACTAACCCAAAAACTACTTTGTAACTAATTAAACTAATGAAAATAAAATTAAACTAATATTAAACTAAGGTTGTGAGCAGTATTTGGAGAAATTGTGTTTACTTAGACTTCATTACTCCCTAGATATCTTTTACATGTCAATTACTTGTTACACTTGTATGAATGACGGGTTGTATTCCTTAATACCATTCGTGGAGTGGCATACATAACTCCCCAACTCTATGAGCTCTTATCTCCTCCTACACCATGACCCAGCACAACTATAGGGATTGTAAACAGTGGCTCATGCATTAAATACAACCAATAAAGACCTAGTACGCCTCGGTTCATGTTTCTTAAGACGTTCAAGCATGTTACCATTTGGAGATCTGCCAGTTTTCTTAAGCCTAACATATAAAATCATTCATTCAAAACAAGAATAGACAAGTAATCAACACATAATCAACATCTAGGTTTCATTAGATCTAAGCAAACACAAGAGAGATCTAGCCTAGCATAGTAGAATTAAGATAAGAACAAAAGATAAACAACCAACACATAGACATATTGATTGAATTAAGAGTATACTTATCTCAATTACAATGCAAGGTCTCAAGGGTTTGGAACCCTTGAAAAACCTGTAAAAGAGGCACCAAAATCGTCTTTAGGGTTTCACCAAAACTTCTCTCCTTTTAATGAAAAAACTAGAAAACTATATATAGGAAAATCGTCCTGACGGCGTCAAGAGTTAAATCTGACGCCGTCAACTCGCCGCCATACACTTCCTCGGACGCCCTAGATCCAATCGTGACGGCCTATGTGACGCCGTCACCACCCACGGTAAATTATTCTTGGCCACTTTGACGCCGTCACCTCTCCATCTGATGCCGTCACCAGCTACGGTAAATTATTCTTCATGTCTGACGCCGTCAAGAGCAAACCCTTGACGCCGTCACCTTGTATTTCCAGCTTGGATTTTTGGTACTTTGTCGTTTTCTTCACTTTATGCTCCAAAAACGTCCAAAATAGCCTCTTTTCCAGAATTCACTCTCCAAACACCTAAAATCACAAAAGGAACGATTTAGGGCAATATTTGATCAAATAAATTCGGATTTGGGCTTAAATGACCCCCTAAAAACGGATCATTTTTTGCCTCATCAGGACTGCCGTGCAGTGATTACTCAAGCGACTCCAATCAACTCGGTTAGCGCAGGGGTTAATTGCAGGGCATGCTACGAGTGTGGTAGTACCGATCACCTGCAAAACTGGTGTCCCAAACTTGTTGGAATGTTTGGACGGCCTGGGAATCAGCTGGCTATTGAAGGAGGACAAGGACAAGGGTTTAATAGAAATGCAGCTAAGGGAAAGGCATTTACAATGAATGCAAGCGAGGCGCGCCAAGACCCGAACGTTTTTACTGGTACGTTCTCTCTCAATGGTCATTATGCTACTACGTTATTTGATACGGGTGCGGATTATTGTTTTGCTACTACTGAATTTGCTAGAATATTGGGTGTTGAGTTTAGTGAACTTAGACCTAGTATTTTGATTGAAATAGCTAGTGGTATAGAAATAGAAGTTGTTAAGGTTATTCGTGGGTGTGTTATCGTGTTAGAGGGTGTTGTGTTTAAGATTGACTTAATACCCTTAGGACACGGTAGCTTTGATGTGGTAATAGGGATGGATTGGTTGGCTAGGCATAAAGCTGAAGTAATATGCCATGAAAAGGTGGTTCGAATTCCATTAGAGGGTGGTGGTGTGCTGCGAGTACAAGGAGAAAGCATGGACAAGAATTCGAAATCCCTTATGAGTGCGAAGTCTAGAGAACTCAAAGTGGGGGATATTCCAGTAGTGTGTGAGTTTTCGGGCGTTTTTCCTGAGGATTTGTTCGGATTACCACTGATACGACAGGTGGAGTTTCGTATTGAGTTAAATCCTGGAGCGACGCCGGTAGCGAAAGCTCCTTATCGATTGGCACCTACGGAGATGTAGGAGTTGGCTGCACAGTTGAAAGAACTTCAAGATAAAGGGTTTATTCGACCTAGTCATTCTCCGTGGGGAGCGCCTGTTTTGTTCATTAAGAAGAAAGATGGTTCGTTTAGAATGTGTATTGATTACCGAGAGTTGAATAAGTTGACGGTGAAGAATTGGTATCCTTTACCTAGAATTGATGATCTTTTCGACCAGTTGCAGGGTGCTAGATTTTTCTCAAAGATAGATCTACGATCTGGTTATCATCAGTTAAGAGTGCATGAGGAGGACATTCCCAAGACAGCTTTTAGAACTCGTTATGGACATTTTGAATTTACTGTTATGCCATTTGGGTTGACTAATGCACCAGCGGTATTCATGGATTTGATGAATCGTGTGTGTAGGCCCTATTTGGATAAATTCGTAATTGTGTTTATTGACGACATTCTGATTTACTCCAAGTCGAAGGAAGAGCATGGGGAACACCTGAGGTTAATACTTGGCTTGTTGGAGAATGAGAGATTGTACGCTAAGTTCTCTAAATGTGAATTTTGGCTGCAAGAGGTGCAATTTCTTGGTCATATAGTGAATAGTGAAGGTATACATGTAGATCCTAGCAAGATAGAAGCGGTCAAGAATTGGAAGGCTCCTACGACACCTTCTGAGATACGCTCTTTCTTAGGACTGGCAGGATACTACAGGAGATTTATAGCAAATTTTTCAAAGATTGCTAAGCCTCTCACTATGTTGACTCAGAAGAATAAAAAGTATGAGTGGGGAGATGAGCAAGAAGTGGCTTTTCAGACATTAAAGGATAGTTTATGTAATGCACCTATTCTGATGTTACCTGACAGACCAGATGATTTCGTGGTATATTGTGATGCGTCGAATCAAGATTTTGGATGTGTGTTAATGCAAAGGGGGAAGGTGATAGCTTATGCATCACGACAACTCAAGGTTCATGAGAAGAATTATACCACTCACGACCTAGAGCTTGGTGCGGTGGTATTTGCTCTCAAGAACTGGAGACATTATTTGTATGGTACGAAGAGTACGGTCTATACTGATCATAAGAGTCTTCAGCATATTTTTAATCAGAAGGAGTTGAATATGCGTCAAAGAAGATGGATGGAGCTGTTAAGTGATTACGACTGCGACATTCGTTATCATCCTGGAAAAGCGAATGTGGTGGCCGATGTTTTGAGTAGAAAAGAGAGAATTAAGCTAAGGCGTGTGCGAGCTATGAGCATAACATTGCAGTCAGGAATTAAGAGTAAGATATTGGCAGCACAAGAGGAGGCTCTCAAGGATGAGAACCTTGTGGTTGAAATGTTGCGCGGTTTAGATCAGCAGATGGAAAGGAAAGAAGATGGTGGACTATATTTCTTAGATCGAATATGAGTTCCACTAGTGGGAGATGTGAGAAAGGTGATCATGGATGAGGCTCATAAGACGAGATACTCGATTCATCCAGGTTCTGATAAGATGTACTATGATCTTAGAGATGCTTATTGGTGGCCGGGAATGAAGAGGGAGATAGCTGAGTATGTTAGTCGATGTTTAACTTGTTTGAAGGTTAAGGCTGAACATCAGAAACCCTCTGGATTGTTGCAACAGCCGCCAATTCCTGAATGGAAGTGGGATAATATAACTATGGATTTCATTACTAAATTGCCTCGCACAAGTAATGGACATGACACGATATGGGTCATTGTGGACAGATTGATGAAGTCTGCACATTTTCTGGCCATTCGTGAGGATTACAAGATGGAGAAGTTGGCAAGGATCTATATAAATGAGATTGTGGCAAGGCATGGTGTGCCTGTGTCTATCATTTCAGATCGGGATAGTAGGTTCACTTCGCGGTTCTGGCAGTCGTTGCAAAAGGCTTTGAATACACGGTTGGATATGAGTATTTCTTATCATCCACAGACCGATGGACAAAGTGAGCGAACGATTCAGACGTTAGAGGATTTGCTTCGTGCTTGTGCTATTGATTTTGGAGGAAGCTGGGATACTCATTTGCCTTTGGCTGAGTTTTCTTATAATAACAGCTATCATTCAAGCATTAGATGTGCACCGTTTGAGATTTTATACGGAAGGAAGTGTAGATCACCGGTGTTATGGGCAGAGGTTGGGATGAGTCAGTTAATTGGACCTGAATTGGTACAAGAGACTACAGATATGGTCTTTCGGATTAAAGAAAGACTTAAGGCTGCGAGAGATCGTCAAAAGAGTTATGCGATCGCTGCAAACCTTTGGAGTTTAGTGTTGGAGATTTTGTGATGTTGAAGGTGTCACCATGGAAGGGTGTTGTGCGTTTCGGTAAGAAAGGCAAGTTAGCACCTAGATATGTTGGGCCCTTTGAGATTACGGAGAGGATTGGACTTATGGCATATCGTTTGAGATTGCCTAAGGAATTAAGTGGTGTGCATGATACGTTTCACGTGTCTAATTTGAAGAAGTGTTTGGCGGATGCTATTTTGCATGTGCCCCTAGATGAGATTAAGGTTGATAGAACACTTCACTTTGTGGAGGAACCGGTTGAGATTATGGACCGAGAAGTTAAGAGTATGAAGCGTAGTAAGATTGCATTGGTAAAGGTACGATGGAACTCCAAACGTGGTCCTGAGTTTACTTGGGAGCGTGAGGTTCAAATGAGAGCTAAGTATCCTAAGTTGTTTGCTAAGAAGTCTGATGATACGAGCTGTTAAATCTCGGGACGAGCTTTCCCTAAGTGGGGGATGATGTAACAACCGTGGTTTTAGTAGGTTAGTTAGACTTTTAGCCTCGAGTTAATCTAACTTTGTTTGGTGTGGTTTGAGTAGTTATATGTGTGTTATTGTGTGTTATAGTGTGATTAGTATTTGAGTTAGCACTAAATCCCTTCGCGTTGTGGTTGTTATTGTGATTTTTGATGATGTTGATTTTGGGAAAGTTCATTTTGATCACCCATGTGGTGTAGAAATGACTTGTGTATATTTGGCGTTTTGAGGTTTTGCGTAACGAGTCTTCGTTCAAGTTATTGAGCGTTAGTAAGTTACGGGAATGTTGTTTTTGTGAAGAAATGCTTATGGAGTGTGTGAAAATCTATTTTTGGAAACTTTATTTTGAAAATGAATATTTTCCGGTTTGTCGTAAAATTAAGGTTTTTCGCGAAAGACGTTAGGTTTTGTTATGGGAATACATAAAATATGAAAAGTATGAGGTTTTGAGTGTAATAAATAAATTTAATAAAAAAATAAAAATAAATATATAATAATAGGGGGCGGCCAAAAATTGGGTTAGGAGGAAAAAAGGAAACCAAATTTGATACCAAATACAACTCTAAGCCTTAAGGGTTATCCAATATAATTATAAATAGTTAAATACAAAATCAAAACTTCCCTACCCCTTTTTCCTCCAATTAAAGTCAACACAAGGGAGGAACAAGAAGAAAAAAATTAGGGTTTCATAATTGTCTAGCAATAATCAAGAATCAAGGTAAAATCTTTAACCCTTACGTGTAATTAATTAATTATTGTTATGATTCATGTAATATTTAATATGATGGGATCTAGGGTTTATATACTTCTGTAAATTATTGAAGTAAAACATGTTAGGATGATTAGATGTCACTAATATGGTTAATGGTTAAGGGAATTGAGTGTTAAACGCGTTAGATTATGTGTTAGGGTTTGGACAGAAAACTATGGCTGTAAAGATGTGAGTGTAAATAACAGATGGTGAGGAGTTAAGTCATGAATTTTAGGTCTAAATTGAATTATAATAAAAGAGCTTTCCAAAAAGTCCAGCCACGATCGATTTTAAGGTTGGGAAGTTGGTCTTTTGATTTTTCTTTGTTAAGGTGTCAAAGCTGTCAAACCGGGACAGATTTTGGATAAAAGTTTGAGGGTGTCATGTGGTTGTAAAAGTGGTATTTTGACTAGGCCTTCTGGAATAGTTAAGTATTAGGTTATATTAGACTACCACGAAGAGGATTCGCGATAAAAACTTGTGGAAGTATTTTATGGAAATCAAAACTTTTTGGTGTGCGTTCAGATCCGAATTTGAGTAGTTGACAAGTTTGAATTTATTATGAGTATTTGTGTGTGTTATTGGTCCATGGCCTTCTGGGATTAGCTTATATGCTTATGAGAGACCATGGTGAATTTTTGGTGTGAGTTTTTAAGCTTTATTTGTCGTGATTTTATGTGGGCGAATGTACCCAAAAATTCTGCGTTTTCTGATTTTAAGAGTGCAAGGGATTTAGTGAGTTTTAAGTTATGGTAGTGGTTAGTGTGGTGTCTAGGAGATCCATGGTGGGTCATATGAGTCTTAGACATCCATCATATGTGTATTACTTGGGTTATAGCTTTTAGCTTGACCTTGTGTAATGTGGATTATTTTTTTGTGTGCTATAGATTGTGAGTTGTTTTTGTGGAAGCTGCGGAGTTTAAGGTGAGTTCATAGTCCCATATTTTTACTTTGTTTTAAACTTGGGATGGGAATGATGCTTGTCTTAAATGATTTGAGTTACTGTGATTATGTGTGGTTTAAAAGCTTGGACTTATAATGTTATCGTAATAATGTTATGTGGTACATGAAAGTGTGATTCCAATTAGGTTAGCGACCTAATTGATGTTGTGTGATATATGATTCTGATTAGGTTAGCGACCTAATTGATGCTGTGTGATTTCCAATTGGTAGGATGCTTATCTTGTTGCTCGCGCATGCGACCCAATTGATGATGTGTTTTGGAGCGGGGGTCACGTTCCGGCCCGATGGTTGCCTTTTGTGTGATGATTGGTTTATGGATACATGTCGCTTGTATGATAACTATATTTATTTGTCCAGCTATGTTTTTATAATCACAGTGAACTGGTTGCCTTGAGAGTGTAAGTGTGTCTAAACCTATGAATCTCACCAACGTTATGTTGACATTTTAAGCATCATTTTCAGGTGAGCATTCTAAGGCCAAAGTTGAGGGCAGCAATTAGGCGAGACTTAGTTGCATATGGAGACCTTACTTATGTTTTGGGATTTGACTTTATTTGGATTTGGTTTTGATACATTTATGTTTTCTGTTTGGTACTTTCATATCTATTGAAGATACCTTTTGGATTTTGTTTTGGTTATTTATCTTGGGGTATTGTTACAACACTGTGTGTTGGTACATTGCTCTATTTTTGTGCATGTAGTTGTTCTCTATGTTGACACCAGGTGTTGTGACGATATCCATGAAGTTACACCCGCGCGTTTCCGCCGTGGCGGGGTGTGACACTTGGTTCGGGTGAAGAACCAAGTATGTCAAATAAGTGAAGGCATAGATCGGGTGAAGATTCAAGTTGGACAAGAATGCTTGTTCGTGTGGCCACGTGGGCCTTGGAATAGATTGGTTCTAGCTACGATTAGAACTCGACATTATGCTTAGTGTCGGTAAGCCTTGTGTAAGCATGTGTACGGATTGCTCCGCCTGAAGGAGTGTGTTGATATAGTGATTGATAACTCTCGAGTGTGGTACTCGGAGAGTGGAGTAGGACGGAGAGTGAGCTTCGTGCCGAACCACTATAAATCTCCGCGTCTTTTGGTTGTGTTCTTTCTTTACTCTTTACTTTACTTGTTTATTTGTGTATGCTAGTAACCAAATTGATATCACATAACTAGTAGGATTCAACAAGTTTGTAAATGAAAAATAACCGGGCCTAAAATGGCGAAACATTTTAGAAAATTAAAAAGAAACAGTGAAACTATTCAACCCCCCCCCCCCCCTTCTAGTTTCTACATGACTCACTAACTTCTAACTATTTTTGTATTTTTCTTGACACTTTTCTTGAATTAAACAAAATATTAAGACGGAATGGTAGTCCGTATGTTTTTTTTCTCTTTTTTTTCTTTTTTTTCTTTTCATTTTTTTGATTTTTTTTCATACACTTTTTCCCTACCATCAATAAAATACACATCCATAACCAACGGATTTATAGTTGCATCCCTACACTTGAACTTTTAAATAAATAAAAACTAACTAATGACCCGAATTGCAAAGATCAAAACACGTGGAGTACTTTAAAACATTAACGTACATATAGGGGTAATAATATTGACTTACTTCCCCCATTACTCCATAATAAATAGTACTAAACCCATGAGTCCCATCGTCCCAAAACTGTATTTACAAGATATTACTTACCTTAGCAACCATGTAATCAACTAGACAATTAACAAAGGGTTTAACATAAATGTTGTAACAATAATGCACTAAAGATGAGTGCATACAAGGAAGGCTAAGGCGAGTTGAGTGTACATTTGGAGGTGGATTGTAAACAATGCTCTTCAATAATTATTCGGAATCCACCGAAATATCAGGAGAACCGCGAAAAGGATAGGCGCTGAGGGGTGTACTAGGGGTATCTTATAATAAAAATGAGTACATAGCAAGGGTGTGAGGGAATTACTTGACTAATGAAGCCAATGTAATTATAAAAAAAAAAATGTTTAAAACAAAGGTTATTCTAATACCTCTTATCATTTAGTAAATCCTAACTACACGAATGTAGTCTCGTTAACGATCTTAGAATGAATCACAAAAACAAGTTCTATAATCTATATACTACCGGTACACTGATAAGCATTAAAGGTGAATGCTTTTCCTAAATATTTAAAGGTGAACCTCACATTTTTGGGGTGGAAATTTTTTGAGTGGTAGGGTTTTTGTGCTAGTTATATGATTCCTATCCATGAGACGCTTATTAAAACTAAAGTTTCACTCGTATAAGTCATAAAAACTTTAAATTTGGTACTAAAATTACCTTCACATGTATTTCTTTTAGTTTATTACATAATTACTTAAAAACAAGACAAATATGAAATATCAATTGAGTTCTAGTTTATAAGGTGTCCCTTTTTACCCTCCCTACACTTAAATTAAACATTGTCCCCAATGTTCTTGAAAAGTAACAAAGTTATGATAAAGGGATAAATAAAATAGATGAAAGAAACTAATACTCTACTGATTAGCTCAGCATGGACGATGTTGAAACATGGTTAAATCCTCCTCCAAGAAGATAAAGTGATAAGCTTCTTCTTCCAATGTGCACTTGCATCTTCTTGTCTAATATAACCTGTAAATCACTAAGAAAACAAACACGAAACCTCGCATAAAATCAGCGGTAAACACTATATATAATAAAATAAATCCTAAAAAGCAAATAAGATATAATGCTTGAAAAATAAATGTTTACAGAAACCTGTAAATTTAAAATTTCTGAAAATTTTCAAAAATTAAGTTTCAACAGAAAAACAAAAATCTGGAAAACTATTCTACTACAGTTCCTGACGTTGTCCAATGTTAATCATGACGCCATCAGGGCATACGTGACAGATTATTACATTTTGTTTCCAAGAAAATTTCTAAACAAATCTAATTATTAAAACCTGGAAATTCTATAAAATATTCATTATGACTTGATACAACCATTTGACTCAAATAAACACTCAAATATGATAAAATATATGCTCATCATTAATTGTAAACTTTCATGTTCGAATTTCGTTTTTTTAAAACAAATATGAACTTCTCGACGCTTATCTTTTTTAAAAAAATACCTTTATATGTAATTAAGAAGAGGTTAAAAACAATATAAAGCATTTTTACAATTCAAAACATGAAAGATAAACAATGATGATGAAACATATATATGACACCTCTATTGGGGTTCCTATAGTCTCTTCTACTTCTTCCAGGTAAGTCACGGGCGGTGTGTATGCCTCGAGTGATGGTAGGACTTGTGGGGTACATTGTGGGCTTGGATTATTCACCTTATCCTCCATCGTATCTAGATCACCTATGTGCTTATTATGTGTTTTAGTAACATCTAACCCCAACATATACCTAGGTATCTTAAAACTAACATATTCATCCCCAAACAAACTTTTTTCATGATCCTTCAATTTTTTTATCAATTGATTTGTAATAACATTTGTTGGGTGGTCCCTTTTTTAATCGTATTAGGCATAATTCTCTATGATTTTCCAAGTTTCTTCAGCACTTAATTCCCTAACGTCCCTGTCGGCTACATAGTCAATGTCCATTTGGGTATATTGGTCGACACGATTGTAAAAGATTTGAATTTTGGGACCATAAATCGAGGCCATGATGAGGGAATTTTTTGGAGTAGGTATTTGAAACGAGTCCACGCATCATAGAGAGATTCATCATGATGTTGTTAGAATATCAAGATATTATTTTGGAGTGGAATGCGTGGATTTCGTGGTGGGTGGTATGGTGGATTCGCGTTCTCCATAATGGCTAACGGAATAGATGATGAAAAAGTTTTTATGAACAAAGACACAAAGAAAAAGATAGACTACGAGAAAGTTAATAAAAAGAAAAACAAAGATCTAACTTGATAGAAATTTAGTGAGTAGACCTAAACGAGATAGAAATCGAAACCTAAACAATTCCTTGGCAGTAGCGTCAAAAACTTGATGGGGGTATTGTAAACCTTAAGAAGTTTTACAATCAACCTAGGCAGTGTACCTAACCGTTGTAGTGTAGAATAGGCAAGACATGGGGGATTGATCGTTCTCTAGGGGAATAGTGTTGTAAAGGCCAAAGTGTATGTCGAGATAGGTCTAAATATGAGGGGTGAGTATTTTTGTATTTTTACATTCTTTTAAAAAGCAAGGTAAAATCTTAGGGTTTGAAAGAGTGGGCGTTTTAACTACTAATTAATTAAAACTAATTAAACTATAAATAAACTAAATATGCGGAAAAAAAAGTGGTAATTCTTATGATAGAAAAAATGTGTTCACTTAGATATCTTTACTCCATAGTTATCTCTTATTGATTAATCAAATTGTCATATGCTCTAACTCTATGAACGTATAAATCTTCCCTAAGAAAGCTTAAAGTCTATTAAGTCTCCTAGGATCTACAAGCCGCAATTCACGCAATAAGTACAACGAGAAAAACCACTAGCGCACTCTAGGGTTGCGTTTAATAAGATGGACAAGCTAGTACATATAAGAGTTAAGTCGGTTTTCTTACCCTAACACGAGGCAATCAATCAAACAAGAGACGACAATCAATAATCAATAACTAGGTTTCATTCAATCTAAGCAAAAACTAATAAATCTAGCCTAGCATGTTAAAGTGAAGAGAAGAAAAACATAAAATCAAACAACACATACACATATTGAATGATTAAAGATGAATTACTTATCTTCAATAGACTATGGATAAAGTGGCTGTAAAAAGCCTTACAAAGTAGCAGAAATGTTCGTTTAGGGTTTCACCTCTTCAAAGTGTTACATAAATAAAGTAAAACATATGAAAATATATATTGTTTTACGTATGTGATGGCATCACGTTATGGGTTGTGACGCCGTCAGCCCGCCGTCATTAGGGTTTCGTCTGTTGCCAAGTCGCCATTGTGACGCTGTCGCTAGTGTCTTCCAACGCTGTCATAAAGGTCTTGACACCGTCAGCCTTTAAAAGTTATGGGCTATCACGTAGAAGTTTTACTCTGAATCTTGGTCTTCAAATACAAGTGATGCTGTCAGATTATAAAGTCATCAAAAATTCTGAGCCGTCGCTTGTAGAATTTGCATAAATTTGTGGCAACTGGTAATTTTAAGGACTTATTAGGTACTGCGTTGCGTGTAATTAGAATATTTAAGTCCTGAGAAACCATCCTTGGAATGTATAAGGTTTTATTTAGGAATATTGATATTTGATATGTGTTTTTGACCCGGAGAACTTAAGTTTGAACAAGACATGAATCGGCACGAAACTAAAGCTAAAAATACGTGAAATAATTGATTTAAGACGTGTGGAACACATATAGGTGTATAGGTAGTCATTTTTAATGGAAAAAAATTCTAGAATTAATGGCGCAAGTTAGATGGTCTCACAAAAAATTCAACTAGCTTAAATAAGCCTAAGAAACAAAATAACGAAAGAATAGCCAAACTACGCGTTTGACCCCTCGTGTTAAAATACACCGCGCCCCCTTTTGGTTTCCAAAATTAACATAAAAGACCCTTAGGGTTATTAAAACCCTACACCTCTCTCATTTCTCACCCTAGAACACCAATAACTTTCTCTCTCCATCCTTTAACACACTTCTGCCGTCACCACCTGAAACCACCACCACCACTGTCACACCGCCACCTCCAACATCAAAACAACACTAAACCCACCCTTATTTCATCCTTCTTATCACGGATTTGTGGTGCACGCGCCGTATCACCACTTAAACAGGCCACCACCGCCACTATTCTTGGCCGCATTTCTTGTTTTGGTAACTGTGGTAAGTAGATCTATGGGTTTAGGTAACAAACTTGTTAAAAACGTGGTATCATCATCCTTGTGTCGCGTTTTCCTTCTCTTGGTATGCGTACTGAGAGCTTAAAGCTCTCGTACGACTTGTTTGGTCTTGATTCGAGCTTATTTTTAAGCTCGCGAGCTTATTTGGTCATTTGGTTATTTGGTTTTATTGTTGGGTTGACTTGGGTCACGGCTTGAACCGAACCCACAAGTGGGTCTCTGTCAAAACTTGGTATTGGTTAGGTTTAGGTTAAAGTTTGGTCCAATATGGTCGTCTTGTACGCAGCATAGATTCACAGCTAAGACCCCGTGGTCTCGGCGAGGCAAGATTTTTGGTCTGAATAGTTATAGTTACATTGTAGTTGTTGCGACTTGATTATGACTTGGAAACTCGAGCCATAGGATTAGTAAGTCCGTCATAATGATTATGAACTTGGACTTGAATTGTGATGTTTTGGCCCCATCGTAGTTAGCCCAGAACCCGTGGTCTCGTTGTGATCACGATAGCCTAAAATGGATTATTTATAACTTGGACATGTTAGTACGTTTACTTGTTGACTCGGCTTATGACCGTGGAATTATTACGGAAATGTGACTCGAGACGATAATGACTCTCGTGACTATTAAAAAACAAAAAGAAAAGTTAAATAAAAATGGTGATTAAATGTATTAACTAACAATTTATATTGTTACTTAATATATTATAACAAAAAGGGGAATAAAAAAATCGTAAGTAATTAATTTGGATATAAACGGAAACACATGAAGTTATTAGACGTTTCGACGCACGTTTACCCTAGTACGTTATATTTGAAATTGTTAGAAATATATGTGGATTATTTGAAGTTACGGATTGGTTTAACGTTAATAGACCTGACTGACACGATTATCGGACTTATTGGGTTGACGACTTCAATAAGGGCCCGGTAAGTGTGTTGGAGGAACTTATTAACGTATGACCTATCCTTAGGGCTTACAATTTATGTGCAATGTGTTGGTTGGGCTTTGGATTAATAAGCGAGACGAAGGAATTATTGGACTTATCAAGTTGACAAATTCGATAAGGATTCAATAATTCGTACGGATACCTTATTAAGCTTTTAAGCTTAATCATTTGATCTTGACTTTGATTATTTGACTTGATGGATGAATGGTAATCGGATTACTTGGATTTACAACACCGGGATTGAAACATAAACTTGGAATTGGAATATTATTTGACTTTGGACATTCTAAGCTATTGGAACACGAAACGACTATAGTACATTAGACTCATAATGAATTTAATGTATTCGAGCTGTAACAGGTAAACAATGGAAATACTGTCTAATGAACAATAATATTTATAACACACGTTATTTAAGCATAATTGCAAATTACTAGTAATAAAGTCATTCGACTTGGAACGTTCTATGAACGAACAAGTCATAACGAAATTTTGTTTTAACTTATAAAACAAGTATATTATAAAAGAGTGAAAGCTAAAGATACGCAACATATTTATTCAAAACACTTGATGTATGCAATATACTTTCAGAATTACCGTTGTACGCAATATATTTTCAAATTTGGTACAATGTACGTAATATGACCTAGAACCAGCTGGTTACCAGGTTTCTAAGTTTGAAAATTAACAGGAATGGTCCTTGTGCCTTGCGTTGACTTTCACCGGTCATCCCTTGACTTTTTTTATCACTTAGAAAAGTTATAGTAATGGTCCTT
Organism: Artemisia argyi; assembly: GCA_030686995.1. Lineage (NCBI taxonomy): Eukaryota > Viridiplantae > Streptophyta > Magnoliopsida > Asterales > Asteraceae > Artemisia > Artemisia argyi. The sequence goes on from CM060677.1 coordinate 132,650,813, forward strand.
ATGGTTTGCATTGACTTTCACTTTTAGTCCGTTTTTATACTTTTCACCCGTTCTCTTACCTTTTTATCCGTTTTCATCCGTTTTTTATGTTTTCATTCATTTTAATACGTTTTTGTTCGTTTTTATAGGCTTTTGTTCGTTTTTAAATATTTTTATTAGTTTTCATCCGTTTTAATATGTTTTCGTCCATTTTGATACGTTTTCGTTTGTTTTATACGTTTTCATTCGTTTTATACATTTTTATCTGTTTTCGTCCATTTTTACCTGTTTTCGTCCATTTTTATACGTTTTCGTCCGTTTTTATAATTTTCTGTCCGATTTCGTATGTTTTGTTATGTTTTTATCCGTTTTTGTCCGTTTTTATATGTTTTCATCCGCTATTTTATGTTTTCATCTGAGCGAAAATATTTTCATCCGATTTTATACGTTTTTTATGTTTTTATCCATTTTCGGCCGTTTTTATATGTTTTCATCCATTTTTATACGTTTTCATATGTTTTTATACGTTTTTGTCTGTTTTATACATTTTCGTCCGTTTTTATACGTTTTCGTTCATTTTGTACTTTTTATCCGTTTATATACATTTTTGTTCGTTTTATACGTTTTCGTTCGATTTTATACATTTTTATCCGTTTTCGTCCGTTTACATTTTCATACGTTTTTATACATTTTTATACGTTTTCTTGTGTTTTTATACGTTTTTGTCCGTTTTTATACGTTTTCCTTTGTTTTATACATTTTTATACGTTTTCGTCTATTTTTATACATTATTGTCTGTTTTTATATGCTTTTATAAAATCGAACAAACAAAAACGTTTAAAAATTAACGAAAACGGATAACAATATATAAAAATGAATGAAAATGTATAAAAACGAACGAAAACATATAAAAATAGATGAAAACGGATAAAAATATATAAAAACGAATGAAGATGTATAAAAACGAACAAAAATGTATAAAAACGGACAAAAACAGATAAAATGTAATAAAAAAGAATGAAAACGTATAAAAACAAATGAAAATGTATAAAACGGACGAAAATGGATAAAAAGGTATAAAAATGAACGAAAACATATAAAAACGAACAAAAACATAAAAAATGGACGTAAATGGATAAAAATGAACGAAAAGGTATAAAAACAAACTAAAACGTATAAAAATGGACAAATGCGTATAAAAATAGATAAAAATGGATAAACATATATAAAAACGAACGAAAATGTATAAAACCAGATGAAAACATATAAAAACGGACTAAAACGTAAAAAAAACTGATGAAACGGATAAAAACATAAGAGAACCGGTGAAAAAGAATAAAAACAGACTAAAAGTGAAAGTCAATGCCAACCGTAAGGACCATGACTGTAACTTTTCTATGTGATAAAAAAGTTAAGGGATGACCGGTGAAAGTCAACGCAGGCCACAGGGAGCATTCCTGTTAATTTGAAACTTGGAAACCTGGTAACCTGCTGGTTCCAGGTCATATTACTTACATTGTACAAAATTTGAAAATATATTGCATATAATGGTAATTTTGAAAGTATATTGCGTACAATGTGTGTTTTGAATAAATATGTTGCATGTATTTAGCTTTCACCCATTATAAAATTGTATGGGATTATGGGAAATTACCGACAATTGCCAATCACTCCATCTACTTGTTGTGTTGTCACTTGATGTCTGTGTTCTCCTCTCTTCATCTCATCTTGACTTCTTTTCTCTTCTCCATGACGATTCCATTATCGTCTTTCTTTTTGGCGTGTGTACTCTTGACTCAGTGTCTTCTTACAGTTACACAAGCGATAATACCAAACTCTAATAAATGGATAAAACAAGATAAATTTGGAAATAGTCTTGGGAATGGGAATAGTTAACTTTTGGAAACTTGTACGCTTTAGTTAGATTATGGGATATACGTTAAGATTAGTCTTTATATTATTATGTCATGCCGAGTCCGTCGTGCTGTGAGATTCTATTTGCTGTTGTGCTAGGCTATCCTTGACTATTGTATCTGTGCATTGCTTGACAGAGGTGAGTTTCATAGCTCCAGTTTTACTCATATACTGTTATTTGAAATCTTGGGGGTGAGAAAACATGCCAAACTGCTTTGAACGGACCTAACTGTTATTTTATTATTTGCTATAACTCGTTAACTGGCTAAGGTTAGATATTACATGAGGGCTCCCGTGTCATTGCCTTTGACATGAGGGCTCATGTGTCCTTGCTTCTGACATGAGGGCTCCTGTGTCCTTGCCTGCTGTTATATGTGATTATGTGACTGATATTTAGCTTAGTCCAGTGTAGCAAATAACTTATCTTGGTCCACTATTTATACTGTTTGCTTAAACCTATGAACTCACCATCGTTAGCTGACCTTTTAGCATGTTTTCTCAGGTAATTGATGTAACTGCTGTTGACTGCTTAGGATTCGGAGGCTTGGCAAGTGGCACGATCCTTGGATCACTTTCATACTTTGATAACTTAATTTGGGACCTATCTTTATGTTTTGGGCTTACTTCCGCACTTTTGAATAAATGTAAACATTAAATACTTGGTTCAATTGTTTTATTAAAACGGATGAGGTATTTCCGTTTTCTTATGCTTGTGTTGTGTACCAATCCCCGTAGCACCCCGAAGGTTTCTGCTGTACCAAATTTTGAGGGTGTTACAAAATCTTCATCTCTAGTTTGCAAATGACGGTGTCACGTGTAAAGCGTGATGCCATCTAAAGCCCTTTTCTAGACAAATTCGCAACTTTTTCATTTTCTTCACTTTCTTGTCGATTTTAGCTCGAAACATTGCCGGTTTTCATATTTCGTGTCGCAAGTACCTAAAATGCAAAAAGAAACGATTTAGGGCAATATTTGATCAAATACATACGACTTTAGGGACTAAATGACACCATAAAAAGGTATGTTTTAAATCACTATCAGCAATAAGTGTGATTTCTTATTCTCTCCATCACCTAAAACAAATGAGTGTTGAGTGAATTATTGAATTATACTTCATTCCTTTTTGTAAAGTGCTTAGATATGTTATCAAGCAAGAGAATCCATATGGTTTTGTCAAATATCTAAGTACTTTCACCATTAAAAGCTCAAAGCTATGAATTGTATCGTGTGCACCATGTGGATTAATTTTCTTTCAATTCTAGATTTTCTTGAGGGCAAGCAAAGTGTAAGTGTGGGAGAATTTGATAACGCTTAATTTGTACATATTTTTAGGCACGCTGTCCTCACTTTTGTACATGTTATTTGGTTGATTTGATGAACTTGTGGTACTTATTAGCGCGAAGTTAAGTTTTTAGGTTCATGATTAGCCAAGACAAATAAATCAAAGAATAAGATGAAGAAATGATGAATAAACGTGAAGTCATGCATGTAAAAGAATTCCCGCTATATGTACATCTCGTGGAGCTTCTTTGAGAAGACAAAGCCATGAAGTTATTGCTCCTAATCCCTTTGAAAAAAGATTTTGATGTTTTTGAAGTAAAAGAAATAGTCACGCCCCAAAGAAACAACACCCGTTGAGCTAGACGAAGAAGAAAGGTGTGTGCGCAAGGAATTGCCATACGAGCCGCGAGTCCATCCGCCCAAACTTGTGCGCTAGCCGCCTAAATCAACTTTCACTCATTTTATGACCCTTAGGCCCTAAGGAGTTCCATTAAATACCGAAGTCCTATGTGCAACCATATATACCTTCTTTTGGCTCGACATTTGAGGCTATATATTATCAGTTGCTACCAACTACTTACATACACATTCTCTCATTACCAAAAGCATAATTCTAGCCATCATACCACTAGGAAAACTGCAGGAGAAAAGGAGGGTCATGATCACATAATTCCAAGGTCGAATCATCAAGTAATCATCACCAAACGTTGAGGCATCAAAGCTTTATCATTTGTAATCTTAGTTACACTTTGGTAAGACCTTTTTATCATGTTTGCTAGTACCAAATGTTCTGTGTTTATGTCTTTGTTTGCTATGAGTGGCTGGTGCTTTGTGCACTTTCTTAAATGATGTTTGTGACATAAGGAATTGATTGATTGTGACAACATGTTTTTACTCAATTTCAAGCTATTATTAAGATCCAATTTTACTTAAAAGTTTCATGTGACAATTGTTTATCAAATTAGATTGGTTGGTAATAATGTCATAGGTCAAAAGGGTCATTGTTATTAAATCAATTGTAGCCTTTTGTCTATGATTGGCTACCTTTTGTATTGACGATTTCCTAAGTAATTTGATTAAAAAAGAAATTTAAGTGTGATTGTTGATAGACTTGTGAAACTACCGCTAATCGGGTTTATTGAAATTATGTTAGTCCTGAATTGGTTGATTATTCTTAATGCTTGTTTTTATCATTTTATGATCTTGATGAAGGTTCTGAGTCTTAAGAACAATAGCTTAAATTACCATCTAATTATCTTAATCAACTTGTTAAAAATTATTTTCACAATCAAGCAAAACTAAATGTCTAAACTTGTCAAGCAAGTGTAGTTTTTATATCTTGAAATATCATCATCCTCATTTTGCTTGCATCATTATCTTTGCATAATTGTTATTGGCTAAACTATTGATTCTAATCTTACACAAAAAACTAAACAAATCCTTGCGAATGATCTCGGATTACCGAATATATCTTACTACACACGGACAAGTATACCTGCTCATATGTGTTTTGTTTGAAATAGAGGTAAATCGTGTTTATAAATTTAAAACTTGCACGCGTGAAACACATTAGGCTTCCGCTTGCCTTTTAGCAGAATCATCCATAAACTTCTTCAGAGATTCCTCTAGAGATGCTCGACGATCTCTTCCTAAAGGTTCGTTCTCGTTACGAGAGAAGTATCCTAGTGCTCTTGTCTGTACCCATTTCTATTACCTGAGAATGGTTGCCCATAAAATTCCCCATATTTGACTTTTTGGAGCTAAACTTCATCTTTCAGTGGGCAATCTTTTTCCAAGTGATAGCCATGGCATATGTCGCAACCAACTTGAATTGCATGAACCTTTTCTTTAACATTGGTAAGATCACGACCCTGTTTGTCGAATTTGGCGGTAATAGCGGCCAACCATGCAGAATTGTCCACCGCTCTTCTACGTCGACGGTGGGAATGATCAGCCATATCTTGGATATATTTCTTACCATTAGCTGAAGTCATATTTGGATGGGACCTTGTGAGTCTAGCATTTGACGAGTTGGCACGTTAAGTCCCTTATAGAACACCTCTAGCATCGGATTAAAATCATGTTGTGGACATTTAAACAGTAAGATCTTGTATCTTCCCCATGCTTTGTATAGAGTTTCACTAAATTCTTGCTTGAAGTTGTAAATCTCCTCTATTTGTCTTGCAGCCTTAGAAGGTAGACAATATTTTGCAAGAAACTTGCTTTTCAGAATTTCCCATGTAATATTAGAACCGGTTGACCCAATGCCTTTGGTCTAGTGGTATTTGAGTTGCCTACCAACGTAGAGGTTGTGGGTTTAAGCCTCGCCTGAGGCATTTGTGAGATAAGTGGTATACGGTGTGAAAAAATTGTCGCTCAAAATAATAATAATAATAATAATAATAATAATAATAATGATAATGATAATAATAATGATGATGATGATGATGATGATGATGATGATAATAATAATAATAATAATAATAATAATAATAATAATAATAATAAGGCTCACTCTTAAGCAATCTTCTTGTTAATCCAATTAAGGTCTTTAGAAAGATAGTAAGCATGATTTGATCTCTAGTTGCTCCCAGAAGGTTAAACATATCAGAAATTTCCAAAACCTTCTTGATTTGTTCACTAGCTTCCTCATCATCCTTTCCAATAAGGGAGTGTCCCTTAGCTCTTTTAGAATGTGACCTTTGATTTCAAACATGACTTTATCCTCTATCCTAGGGTTGCACAACTATCACACCATGATTGGTACGAGTCCTTTCCATGGGTAAAAGGTTTTCCTGATAAATAAATTCCTCTAAAAAACAATTAAGTACATAAGATAAGGGTGAATCCCACATTTCAGCCTATTACAGGCAAACAAACGCACTTATTGTGCTTCAAAGAAAATCTATCATAAGAGAGACATGCCACTTTTATGGACCTACAAAAAAATGCCAACAAAAAAACTAAAACTACTTCTTATCTCTACCACCAATACAGATGTCCCATGCATCACAAAAAGCAAGTTGTTCCTTAGTTAAGTCATTAACATCATACTCGTAACCATCATAATCTTCATACTCAAGGAGACTTGCATTATTAGCTCTTCTACTAGCATAACTCGGGTTAGCCGTATATCGAGCAATGTCATCATTAATATCCTCAACTTCGTCACTATCTGAATCTTCCCATGCTTTTCCATAGAAGTACTAGGTTCACATCCCGATGGTGCCACAGTAGCTTCCTTTTGTATATGTGGCGGCTTCTCGTCATTATCCAATAACACAAGTTTCCCATCAAGCATTTGACTTTCTAGTTCATTAATCCTTGCTGCCAGATATGCAGCACCTGGACTACCAAATGCTAAATCTATATTACCCTCTACATCCTCCACATCCACCATAAAGCTTAATACATTAAAAGAGTTCAAAGTGGAAGAAACCATAGTATCAGTTTTGTCATTAGTTTCCTTAGGTTTCCTTGGTGCCATAGGTACATAAGTGAACCTAGTCTTCAAACCAATCTCCCCACAAATTGTATGCTTAGCCATTTTGTGTTCTTCGTCACCGTGACAAGTTCCATAATCACATCGTTAATGTCTGTCATTTTCTTGTTATCTGAAATATGACCTAAGAAGAATCAGTAGTACTAGCAAGCTAAAAGTAAACCTAAGTAAACTAAGCTAAACTTAAACTACATTAAAATAAAAAGTTTTCCTTTCTTTCATAAATTCTATACGCCATATAGGTAATGATCCTATACATTGTATATAGTTTACGTCGTATACTACTTGAGAGTATACGTCTTATGTATGCCCTAATAAGGAAAAAAATCAAGATGAGAGCTCTTAAGCCATATGCTATTAAGCATACGCCGTATGTGTGCCCTAGTTTGAAAAAAATTCATTACGTGAGCTCTTACGTCGTATGCTAAAAGAAGAGCATACGTTGCATGGGTATGTAAACAGTGATTTCAGCAAAATCAAACGCTACTTTAAATATTAAAGCACTTTAAATTTATGGTATACCAAATCCTTTAGACGTTCACCAACACTAATGGGCAGTGTACCCATTCGTATAGTATAGTGAGTTCACAAGACTGGTCGTTCGTAGGGAGCGAAGAGATCCTCAATGTCTAACAGTAGTTTTAATTAACCACCTGCGTTAATCTGCCGATTATGTTCTTAATACAATAACTAAGAACAAAATATAAAATAAAATAAAATAAAATAAACAAATGGTAGTTCTTTGAATAGAAGATCAAGAAATAAAGGCATGCTTGCCTTGTTAATCCCTTAATTCCATTAATGACATCGTTCTAGTGCAGTGTGCTTTAGTGAATCTAAGGTAGAGGAGGTCGAGTACGTTTGCTTTCGCTCCTAACTTCTTCCTAAAAATTGAGTAGGCCAGGTCAAATCATCTACACTAACTAATGATCTAAGCATTAAGTGTCATCTAACTAATTTATGTAACCTATGTTTTTGTGTGTGCCAAACCACTTAGTTTTCTTAATAAAGGAGAGAGCGCCCTTTCAGGTCCAATAACGTCAGTATCGCCACTAAATCTTAAACCTTATTGTCTGCCACATTTAACAAGGTGGGTAGCTATTGGTCCGCCTCACCATTAATGATACGTGATATAGTATTATTAATACAAGTGTCCACGATCTCGTTGCATGTTATATATAACTATAGTTGACACCATAATCAACAGGTAACCGCGGTCAACGCAAAGACGTAAGTCCATAATAGCACATAAATCATCCAAAACACACAATAGATGAACTAAAGAACATATGTCAATAAATAAAAAAGGTTCATAACAAAACAAACACAAAAGGCTTAGCCTTCTAAAAAATGATAAACAACGATAATTCAGAGTAAACAAGAAATCGAAATCATATTGAAACATGGATAATCAATGAATGATGATGTGTAAAACCTTCACACTTGGTGTCTTCCTTCCTTCTATAGCCTCTTAAAATGAATTAGGGTTGCAACACTCTCCAAAACTTTAGGACTCCAAAACTTCCTCAAATGTGTGTATTGGGTATATATTTAGGGTGTGTTTGTTTCATGGGAACGGGAATGAGGAATAAATTTCATTCCTTAAAATGTTTTTTGTTTTGAAGGTTTGGATTTTAAAATTGGTAATCAGATCCATAAAACGGACAAAAACGTAAGAAAACGGACAAAAACGTATAAAAACGTATAAAAATGGACGAAAACGTATAAAACAGATGAAAACATATAAAAATAGGCGAAAACGTATCAAACCGAATGAAAACGTATAAAAACATACGAAAACATATAAAACAGACGAACACGTATAAAATGGACGAAAACTTTAAATTATAAACGGCCGCTATTATAAAGGATAGACGATACAAATGGTCGTTAGCCAAAAGGGCTAACGTGTAAATGATAACAGAATCCACTTAACACAAGTTAAAAAAGGACCAAAAGTGTTATTTCTTTGCAATGATAGAGACTGCCCATGCAACTTTAAACTATCAAGGACAAAAGTTGCAACTTTTGACAGACCACAGTGACTATTTATGTAATTTACTCGTTATTTTATTATAATTTTAGTGTAAATTTTTATTTTAATTATTAATGATACATTTTTTAATTTAATGAAATTTTAATTTTAGTATTTAAAATAAAAGATTTTTAATGAAAAAATATAAATTGGTGGTAATGCTGGTGGAGAAGAGAAAAGCTGACGTGACGCGAAATTAACAGTAATGTTTGCGGTGACTATCACATACGTTATTACAACATTAAAATCAATAAAATACTCACTTTATCTCAAAATAAATATTCATTTTGTACATGCACAAAATTTTGAAAAAAAAAATCCACTAACTATATTGTTTACAAAACTTTCTTTAATTGGTTGAAAATCAAAAAATAAATATTTATTTTAAGACACCTTTAAATGAAAACAAATAATTTATCTTAGAACAAATAAGTAACAATTAAATCGTGATAAAACAGGAACTCATCTCCTATCGAGAATAGAAGTAATTTGCATATTTCACTAATTGATTTGCACACTTAAAAGTATTGTGTTTTAACATTTATAACTTTGCATATTTAAACGTATAAATGTCAACACAATACTTTTGAGTGTAGAAGTCAATTGGCAAAAACTCGAGTGTGCAAATCACATGCTCGTTAATACCCACTAGTAATAATAATAATAAAAAAGACAAAAAGAAAAAGCAAAAACCGAGCGAAGACCAGTTCTTGTCTTTATTTTTTTTTTCTCTCACTACAACTTAAAGTAAAAAGACTTCCTTCTCTCTCTCTGTAAGACTCTCACCGTGTTTTCGAACGCGACAACCTCAAAACTATCCCAAAATAAACAACTCATCTTTATAAATCATATCTTTAACCAATATCACACTCAAATATTCATACCCTTTTGATCATATGTAAGTTTTTTATTTTTACTTTTGATCTTTATGGCGTTTTAGCTTATGTGTTGTGATTAATTTTCAGTTTTAGTGATAAAGTTTTCTACTTTTTGGTTTTTTTGAGGTTTTTGAGTATTGGGTTTTGTTTTAAGGTTTTTAAAGACTGTTCTTGTGTTGTCTTTTTGTTGATTTAGTGTTAGGGTTAGTTGCAAATGATTGGTAGGGTTTGATTAATGTGTTTTTAGTTAAAATTTTAGGTTTATATATATGAGGTATGTTGAAAATGATTTTGTGCTTATGGAATTGATGTAGGTGTTCAGGTTTGACGGTTTCGTGTAGATGAAGAGTTGAGTTTGGGGGTGGGTATATTGTATAAGTTATAAGATGTTGGAGGGTCCGAAATACACGGGTATGATGGGTGTTAATAATGGAAATGATAACTTTGTTGATTTGTCACAAGTGTTTTATCATAAGCTTGGTGAGGGGTCGAATATGTCTATCGACAGTTTCAATAGTTTGCAGATGAGTAATGGTGGCGGGTCAGTTGCTATGTCTATGGACAATAGTAGTGTTGGGTCGAATGACTCACATACTCGTATTTTAAATCATCAAGGTTTGAAGCGTGTAAAGAATAATTATATTGATGCCCAAAGTGTGAATAGAGGAAGGGTTTCACAGGGGTTAAGTGATGATGCTTTAGCTCAAGCTTTATTAGATGCTCGTTTTCCTACTGAAGGGCTTGAGAATTTCGATGAATGGACGATTGATTTGAGGAATCTTAGTATGGGACCGGCTTTTGCACAAGGGGCGTTTGGGAAGCTTTATAAAGGTACTTATAATGGTGAGGATGTTGCTATTAAGCTTTTGGAAAAGCCAGAGAATGATTTAGATAGAGCACAGCTTATGGAGCAACAATTTCAGCAGGAGGTTATGATGCTTGCAAGATTAAAGCATCCAAATATAGTTCGATTCATTGGTGCATGCCGTAAGCCTATGGTATGGTGTATTATTACAGAGTATGCTAAAGGAGGTTCTGTTAGGCAGTTTTTGACTAAGAGGCAGAATAGATCTGTGCCTTTGAAATTGGCGGTTAAGCAGGCACTGGATGTTGCTAGGGGGATGGAATATGTGCATGGACTTGGACTTATTCATAGGGATTTGAAGTCAGATAATCTTTTGATTTCAGCTGATAAATCAATTAAGATTGCTGACTTTGGGGTTGCAAGAATTGAGGTGCAGACCGAAGGAATGACACCTGAGACCGGGACCTACCGCTGGATGGCTCCGTAAGTTTACTTCATTTCACTTATTGAAATCTGTTTTGTTTATCGATTTAATTTTTCATTTCACTTCGTAGCTACCATTTATTCCTTTTTATCAATACTCGGCGGTAAAGCTTTAAAAAATAAAAACTTATCTCTGCTCAAATTGCTCAATGTTTTGGCATTGACAAGTCCTAACTATGCACTCTCTGTAGTCTTGTTTCGCATGTCCTCATGTGCGTAGTTTTCTTAAGAGATTACCCCTTTATATCAATTAAAATGTAAATTGCTAGTGAATAGTGACATTTTACTGTTAATTTACTAAATTTAGAAGTCTCAAAAAGTAAACAAAAGGCTGGTGTGTTGGAGCCAAAGGCAAAATGCTAACTGATGCGCTTTCAATCCGCATTTTCCTTTTCTCATTTTGTCTAGATTTTTGCTCAACTTTTTACAACTACTTTGAAATGACCTGTCAAACATATGTTAATAGTGATTTATTAATAAAAAGGTATCATGGCTAGGCCATTAGTCTAAAATCTGAATTGAAAGGGTGTAAGTTCGAATCTATTAACATAGTAGTTATAGTAGTAATATTAATTATTATTAGTATGCAATCACCGTTACGTACTATTTTTATTTTTATCATTATTGTTAGATTTGAAATTTAGTTATTTTTTTATTTTTTATTTTATTTTATTTTATTTTTTATTTTTTTTAAATTACGTGCGTGTTTGGTTTTGGGTGGAGCACAAAAAAACATTTTAAGCCGTCACTAAAATAAAGTGCTTGAATCAAAGTTTAGCTCCACCTGATTTTCCATTAAGTGGATTAATATATCTCATATCTTTGGATCATTCGGGCTACAGATTGCCTTGAACTATGCACAAACCTTCACCTTAGTGAGTATCTATGGCAAAAGTGACAAACATACCTGATTTTTTTTGGATAAAGATAAGATAATGAAATCAAATTTGATCAAAATAAGAGTTCATCCCAATGCTGTGCGTAAGCCATATAAACCTTGTGGATCAATGCATGATGGGTGCAACTTGTTTAAGGCCACTGAAGAAATTTTCCAGTTACCAACAAAACTTTGGATTATTAGGTCGTTTTGCTTCAGTCGTAGTGCCTAATTCGTTTACAAATCTTGCTTGAGTTCGTGATGATCAGTCCTTCGTTTCTAAAAGTTTCTTTTATAATCATTTTCCCCATCTGATAAACAAATTTCCTCGAGTTACATTACAAATGTTATTGGTAGTTGGAGTTGTAACAAAATTAACACAAAGTTATGGTTTTTTTCATTTATTTGATGTTTGGGAGTCTGACATTTAAGGGAAGACTGTAAGAAACTTTTTGCACCCTAGATTACCACTGGACAATATTGCTATCACTTTGTATTAATTAAAATTGAGCACGTGCGTTATTTTTGGCGTGTTGTTATGTTATTGTTAGAAATAAATCATTTACACTGAAATGCAATCTTCATACTAAGGTCCTTCGTTTATTCTTATGTTTTTACCCTATCTGCGTCTTCACTTGAGGATATTCTGTTTCGTCATCATGAGCTCATTACTTTCTGAATGTTAAAGCTATAATTGTAAATACATTTTTAGTAAGAACAGATTCTTTATCATTGAAACTAATTTTGTGATAATTGAGACTCTAGTCAATTAAACATTCTCGGTATCAACACGGCTGTTATAAAGGTCATCAGTGTGTTATGTAAATGCAATCAGTTACATTTCTTTTGGTGTTATGTTGGGCGAACTTATCAATCCTTTTCTTTCTTTTTGTTAAAGCTCTTTGAATCGTCCTTTTTTTTATAAGCAGAAATTCTACATGTTGATGCATTTTCTAATCCCTCATTCCCTAAATCATTTTCTTTTGGGAACACGTTCTGATGTTGTCCATTTTCCGTACAAGTGTAGTTTTGTTCCACTCATAGAAACATAATTTGTTAGTAATGACACAAATTGTGATCTAGCTAGTGCGTTCCCAATCACAGTTATGATTCCGTTCCAGATCGTGCGGCATTGCCATTTGGATCTGGAAATTAACGTTCCTGTCATGGTTTGGTATCCAAATCAGGAGCTTCCTATTCGTGCATGCGATTCAATCCTTGGTTTGGCGATTTACATCCATAAACGGAGTCAATAATTTGGAAATTGATATATTTATAAAATATAATACTCTAAAGACTAAAGAGTAGCTTTAATACTCTTATTAATGGCTGAGTCCTTTGATTTCAGATCGAATAATTCTAAAAGTGCATTAATGATACAACTATCAGGTTATAGATAATTAAGATTCTAAGATGTGATTTAATTTTGATTTTTTTGTTTTGTTTTTGTTTTTGTTTTTGTTTTTGTTTTGTTTTGTTTTTGTTTTGTTTTTTTTTTTTTAATTATTATTATTATTATTATTATTATTATTATTATTATTATTATTATTATTATTATTATTATTATTATTATTATTATTATTATTATTATTATTATTATTATTATTATTATTATTATTATTATTATTATTATTATTATTATTATTATTATTATTATTATTATTATTATTATTATTATTATTATTATTATTATTATTATTATTATTATTATTATTATTATTATTATTATTATTATTATTATTATTATTATTATTATTATTATTATTATTATTATTATTATTATTATTATTATTATTATTATTATTATTATTATTATTATTATTATTATTATTATTATTATTATTATTATTATTATTATTATTATTATTATTATTATTATTATTATTATTATTATTATTATTATTATTATTATTATTATTATTATTATTATTATTATTATTATTATTATTATTATTATTATTATTATTATTATTATTATTATTATTATTATTATTATTATTATTATTATTATTATTATTATTATTATTATTATTATTATTATTATTATTATTATTATTATTATTATTATTATTATTATTATTATTATTATTATTATTATTATTATTATTATTATTATTATTATTATTATTATTATTATTATTATTATTATTATTATTATTATTATTATTATTATTATTATTATTATTATTATTATTATTATTATTATTATTATTATTATTATTATTATTATTATTATTATTATTATTATTATTATTATTATTATTATTATTATTATTATTATTATTATTATTATTATTATTATTATTATTATTATTATTATTATTATTATTATTATTATTATTATTATTATTATTATTATTATTAATGAAGATATTTTGATTTGTGACCCTTTTGTTGACTGTTGGTTATAAGTATTAAACTACTTCGGTTATAAATGTTTGGATTTTATATAACACTATTGGAGTATGTTAATTATAAGTATCCTATACTTTTGGCTCTGCTATCAGTATTACTATGAAAGTATAATTCTTAAATATTATTACATGTGTTACTCTATGTAGTATGGATAAACTTTTAAAAATATTATTGACAGGCTAGAATAGGGATCCTACTGAATATGTGGCTATCATGCCTTCCCATCATGATTTAGCACCTGGGTGCATTCTACAATGTTTTATGCTCTTGGTTTTATGTCTTATATAAGTGTGGGCCATTTTCTGCATCTTATCCATGCCTCCCATCCTTGTCGAGTTGTTGCATTCTATACAGTAGTTATGCATTGTAAAGTTCAAACATGTAGATGATTATAGACCTTGAACATCTGTGGATGCCTGTTGTTAGTGACTTAGTTCTCAGCAAGGCTTCCGCAAGCCTCAGGACCTGCTTCGATTTTGTTCCAACCTTCATAAGCTTATTTGCAATCTCCCAAGCCCAAACCTTTAGTGACCTTTTTTTTTCTCTTAAAATGTCAACTCAATCCTGTTATAGCATTATTCACCTTCGATCTCAAATCTCACCTTGTCAGATTTTTATCAATTTTTCATGCAGTTTCTGTACTGGGAGTCTGGGATGCATTTGAACTTTAAGAAAGTTCTGGGGACCCTTTGTAAATTTGTAATTCTTGATGTTCATGAATGTTTAGAGAATCAAGAAAGTTCATGAGTCAGTTCATCTTTTCAGGAAGTATTAGAACTATTGTTCTATAAAGAGGATTAACACTTCAGGATACTACAATTCGCTATGTTTTTTAGTAGTGTAGCATAGGGTTATCTAGCGCACCCCTGAGCCAAGTAAAATTTGGCATCTAGAGTTTCTCACATCTAAAATGTTCTAAGGCGCCCAAATCAACAGTAGTTTGTTATATGTAAGCAGTAAAAAGAGTGTATTAAGCTTCTCATTCAAACTCTGAGGGGTGTTTGGGGTTGCCTGTTTTTTCTGCTTCTTTTTAGTGTTTATGTAGAAGCAGTTTTATTTCGTCCAAACTGCTTTTATTTTGAGGTAAAATAAGCAGGTTAATAGCTGCTTATTTCAAAGTGTCTATTCAAGACAATTAAACTTACCTTTTTACCAACAATGTTACACTGAAACTTTATAAACGGATTTGAGTGAAATTTGCAAAAAAGGATATTATTATTATTGTTGTTATTTTTTTTACAATCTAAGCAAAAGCAAACACTTAATTAAGCAGAAGCATAAGAGAAATAAAAGAGCAATCCCAAACACCCTTTAACAAAATCCTTTCAAACTTGAAAGTTGTCCTATTTCTTTTGTGAATGTCCCTTCTGACGATATAGTGACATTATATAATTTAAGAAGTTTTCAAGGTGTTTTGCAATTTCTTATTGTAATTGCCAAAAAAGCCTACAACCGGTGCATATTGGAAGAGGCACTCATCAGTCTGCTCCCTTAACCTCATTTCTCCAACTAGTATTTATAGATGAGTTCATAAATATTGATATACTAGAAAGGTGCCCGCGCGATGCGAGGGCGGATTGTTGGGGTGAAGAGGAGGGAGGTGGGGTGGTGGAAAGTGGTTGTTGGGGTGGTTGTTGAAGTGGTTATAAATTGTTGGGGGTGATTGTTAGGGGTGGTTGTTTCCATAATTAGTAAGTAAAAGTCTGAATTTTTAAGCCTTTCTAATTATAGAATAGTCCCAAATACATTATATAGTAGTATAGATGATTTAGGGTAGAGGTGGCAATTTGTGCCCAAAATCAAAAATCAAAAAAATGGGCTAAATGGGCAAATTTTTAGAAGATTTTGGTACATTTAGGCCCCCTCTTTTTTTTGGAATGGGCATATATTGCCCATTTAGAAGTTAAATGGGCATAATGGGCACATGTTTTTCTCTCAATTGGAGAACATTAAATTGTTTTTAATGAAAAACTTATGGATATAGTATGTTTAGTTACTTAAATATAAATGAGGTGTTACGTTTGAGGAATTTTTTTTTGTTGTTTTAGGTCTTTTCTAAACCGATTCGTATAACATGCGCCCGTTTGGCCCGCGCCCGTTTAGCCCGTGCCCGTTTAGCCCGTAGCCCATGGCCCACCCGTTTTGCCACCTCTTTAGGGTTAAGCTGTTTATATAAGTACAGATCGTTCATCCTATCACCAAAGGCTTCGACTCTACCTGAGTTCCATTCAAACAGGGTTGATAATGTTTATGGAAATCTGATAAGAGTGTAAAACTAGTACTAATCTTATTATGGATCAGTCAACCTGTCACTAAAGATTAAAGACTTTGAGGCTGATGGAAATATTATGTATTTAGTGGTGTGAAACATCACAGATCCGCATGTGCTGTAAACCATGATAAGTTCTTATTCTGCTAGGGAGATTGGATGTGAACCATGATAAGTTCTTATTATGCTAGGGAGATTGGATTACTTTTAAGAAATTTTTTACATCCTGTACTTAGTGCGTCTGTTAGGCTTGTACACAGTGGACTCCATCTTTCCATAACTTTTACTTTTGTCAAGTGGGTGTAAGATAGATACATGATTTATATTCACTGCACCTTGTGTTACGAAGAAATGAGATATGATGTTTTAAGAAGAATATTAAGTACAAATTTACAATTATGCGTAGTGACTAGAGCATGACAAGTTGAGCTGTCTTGATCCTAGAGATGTCAATTTCTACCCATTAAAATGAAAATAGGTTGAGGTATTTCTAATTGGTCAAATCAAAGTTACCAAAAATGATAATTGAGTTGGTCAAAACAAGTTGAAAGTCCTAACAATCTTGTTCAGTTGTTTTCAATCTTTTAACAAAAAATTTGTTCATTGTTTAGATTTTATTTTATTTTATTTTATTATTATTACTTTTTTATATGATACTATCTTCCCTAATCATATTTAGTACCCATATATGGGCAATTTTTTTGAGGCATCATCAACGCAACCCTTTTGCCGTTTATTCTCTTAAACTAATCAGCTTGCTTTAGAAGATGTATAGGGTGTTCTATTATTATTACGTAGTATTACTTTACATGTGATTAATGTAACGGGCAAACGTAATTTTATTCTTACAAACTATACAGCCAACTTTTTGAATGACCAAAATAGTATATTTTGTTCCGTTGTTGATGTAGGAAAAAACTAGAATGAGTTCACCGTATGATTTTATATCATTGGTAAGTAATAAGAAATAAACTTAAAAATTAAAATACAATAATTATGCAAAATTTTGCTTACTGTATGCTGGCCAGGAACAGGGAAAACTGCAAGTATCATAGAAGTTTTTAGTGGCACCGAGATCTATTTTTCTAATATAGTGGTTGATTAGTCACATACTTGCTCACCATTGTATCATATTTGATAACACACTTTTAATTAATTAATACACATTATTTATTAAGGTTTACCACACTTTATGCATTTGTGATAAGTTGATTATGCAAGTACATTTTAAACGCAGAAAGTGCAATTTGTTTGACTTGTTATTATGTTGGTTATTGCAGCGAGATGATCCAGCATAGGCCCTACACACAGAAGGTGGATGTTTATAGTTTTGGGATCGTTCTATGGGAACTCATCACAGGAATGCTTCCATTCCAGAACATGACAGCTGTACAGGCTGCATTCGCTGTTGTCAATAAAGGTGTCCGGCCCACCATCCCACACGACTGTCTTCCTGTTCTTGGTGAAATAATGACTCGTTGTTGGGATGGAAATTCAGATGTCAGGCCACCCTTCACAGAGGTTGTCAGAATGCTTGAACATGCTGAGACCGAGATTATGACTACTGTCCGCAAAGCTCGATTCAGGTGCTGCATGAGTCAGCCCATGACTACTGATTGATGTTTGTGGAAGAACAAGACATTTTAAAGAAATGGAAAGTTCAAAAACGAAAAGTGAAACAGAAACAATAGCTGAAAAGCCATGTGTATCTATGACGGTAATTTCTTTCTTTAAAATAGAGTGAAAAGAGGAAGAAAATTATATTACTTGTTTTGTTGGATTCTTTTTTATTTTATGGATTGTGTTGCTAAATTAGTAGTAATGGGAGGAGATTTGATGTATTTATACATGATCTTATTTTCTATACATTAGAAACTGCATGTTCTACTTGTTTAAGAGTTCTTATGTTTGCAAATGATTAGTAACATATAATTTACTATTTTGCTGGTACGCATCTTTCAAAGTTTCTTGGTTTTATTGCAATTCCAAAACAGTACATATACCTTTAATGGGTTGGGGGGCGTTTGTTGGATCATGTATAGACCAATTTAGGGTACCTGAGCGACTGGAAACACAGTGGACATGCTAAATAAAGGGAAATCTTGATCAATGAGATAGGTTTGTTGTTAGAGTAAAGACAAAATGCTTCATGTAAAATAATATATGAGATTCATTATGAACCACGGTTCATGTTTCCATGTACAGTCCAAACCTGACTCACCAGGGCCAGTTATGAGGGTGAAGACAAGGTTTTTTTTTAAGACTATGATTTGCACAGTCGAATATATATATATATATATATATATATATATATATATATATATATATATATATATATATATATATATATATATGGAAGGGATCCGGTACGTTTTTGGATTTTATTGCGGATGTACGGACGAATCTCAGCCCTCCATCTAGTCAACCATCTGAAAAAAGCGGAGTGGCATTATCGTAAATATCCCGACTTTTTTAAAAATCGTTAATATCACAGTAGCTTTTTTTATTGAAAAAATTTTAAAAAATCTGAAAAAATTAAAAAAATAAAGAGAACAACAAATAATTATAAATCACTGAAAAAAAATTTCAAAAAAAAAAAATCATTTTCATCGTTAAAGGTATTGTGATATTAGCGTATGATTTTGACTTTTTTACAAAAGTCAAGATCTAATCTTGACAAACAGATCTTGACTTTTGTAAAAAAGTCAAAATCAGATTTTGATATCACATAAACTTTTTTTTTTTTTTTTAATAAAAAATTTAATATCACAATAACTTTTTTAGTATCATAAAAACTTTTTCTTAATAAAAATTGTTAATATCACCGTAACTATAATGCTTTCTTACTATCAAAGTTAATTTTTTTTTAATATCACCGTAACTTTTTTTAATATCGCAATAAAAAAACAGTGATATTAATTTTTTTAATATCATAAAAAAATTTTCTTAATAAAAATTGTTAATATCACCGTAACTATCATGCTTTCTTAATATCAAAAGTTAATTTTTTTTAATATTACCGTAACTTTTTTTAATATCGTAATAAAAAACAGTGATATTAATTTTTTTTTACTAATATCAAAGTAACTTTTTAAGTAAATTATCGTTAATATCACGGTAGCACTCATAATATCCTTAATATCACGGTAGCACTCATAATCACCAAACAAAAAAGTGCTTAGAAAAATCTGAAAAAATAAAAAAAGTAAAGAAGATAACAATAGTAAGGATCGCTCAAATGGTCAATTGATTAATTGAAGGTTGCGTTGGATTTTGACTTTTTTACAAAAAGTCAAGATCAGATCTGGATGGGCGGCCCAGATTAATCCGTACATCCGCACTAAAAAAAGTTATCCGCACATGATCCTCACTATATCTATATCTATATATATATATATATATATATATATATATATATATATATATATATATATATATATATATATATATATATATATATATATGAGGAAAGTGAATATGAGACTGTCTCACTTATAATCTTACATGTGAAACCACTTTAAATCAGCTAGAATTATGTCATTTTTATTGATTTTTTTCTCAAAATTTGAATAGTGGAACCCATGTATGAGTAGTGCAACGCTTTTCAATCGTGAATTTAATCAAACAATTGTTTAATCTAGATTGAGTTGGTTTATTAATCAAACAATGTGCTAATCAAGATTTGGGATATAATGTGTGGAATATGTATGATATGCGTAAGTTATGATGTATTGTTGTGGACTAACCCATGTTGTAAGTATACAAATGGTAATCTAACCCATTTTGGACTTCCACATGAGAGGATTGTTTGTTTGTTGCATGTTGTGATTTATGTAGCTAGACCATCACAAAGGTGAGACTCTTGACCCATGGATCCCCGCCTTGGAACAAGGGGGAGCAACGATCTAGGGGGAGCTATGATTAAGGGGGAGCATGTTCGGGTGCATGTACAAGCTACCTATTATCCCACAGGCACAAGTTCGAAACCTGGCTTGATTGGAAGTCCCACCTTTTTTATTCGACAAAAGGCGGAGAAAGAAAGCAAGAGTGAAGACCAATTCAAGATAAAGATAATGGCTTCACCAAATTACAAGGCAAAGGTTAAGTCGCAAGCTACACCAAAGGCGCGCTTTATCTTTGCTAAGTTTTGTAATTTTATTTGCTTTCGGTTTTTATTTGTCATCATCAAAAAGGGGGAAATTGTTGAGGCAACATGATCAAGATATCTTTATGTTTTAATGATGACAAATAAACTATCGAAACACATAAAATAACAAACGTTAGCCAAAATTCCCCGGAGGCCATATCTGCTCCTGGCGCGCTGCCCGCGCGTCAACGCGTGGGTGACGCGCCAGGCCACTGTATGAAAGCTTGAGGAACAGTGATAAAAGGAAGGGAACAAGCGAGTCGAACAAGCAAATGGGCACAATAGCTGACAACAAAAGGGCAAGGACCTTTGCGGCGACTAGTTCTGGTCAGAAAGAGTATGTAGGCCCGCATCCTAAATGTACGAAATGTAATTTTCATCACCAAAAGACTGCGCCCTGCCGTATGTGTGCAAATTGCAGACAATCTAGTCATTTTACAAACCAGTGTAGGGAACCAGTAAATGTGGGCAATATGACGAACAACCAAAGGACATGCTATGAGTGTAACAGCCCAGATCACCTTCGGAACACCTGTCCTAAGTTGAAAAGGAATCTTAACCAAGGAGGCAATCGTCCAAACTTAGCATCAGCAATTGAAGGGCCACGAGATGAGGCCAATGAGATTCCACCCGCACTTGGCAGAGCTTACTTCTTAGGAAATCCTATCACCCAACATGTCTGCGATAGCATAACGGGTACATTCTCTTGAACAACTATCTTATTTTCGTAGTACTTAAGTCTTAGTATAGGACTTATACACAACATCGATTAATCTGATACCTATCATTATCAACTCTAGTTATATTGATAGTAGTTGATTTGATTAGTGTAAGCAATTCCAAAATCGAGCCAATCTTTCAAAAGACCTTTTGCATTGTCGAATCAGACCACTAGGCACATATGTGGATCGAATGAGCTGAACTTCAGGACGAAGTTCCTTTTAGGGTGGGAGACTATCACAACTCGTAAATTCTGGTCATTTCCCGAAGTTTTCAAATTTACTATTCATCATTTTACTATTCATTATTTTACTATTCATCATTTTCGGAGTCAGTTTGTGATTTTGAGAAGCGTTCAAAAATTTTACTATTCATCGATCACTATTCATCATTTTACTATTCATCATTTTCGGAGTTAGTTTGTGATTCTGAGAAGCGTTCAAAAATTTTACTATTCATAAAACACTATTCACCCCCCGGAGAAAATTTGTCATTCATGCGTGAGTTTGCATCATTTCTGTATACGTACGGTTATCTACCTAATAAACATTATCCTATAAACTATTACTATGAATAATTGATCCGACAATCCCAACTATGGTCCTAACACATTTTTACACTCATTATAATGATATAAAAGTTATATTATTAATTTACCCGAAGTTTTGAATTTATTTGATATACGCATCGTTAAACGTTTATAACTACGACGGTTTTCTGTAACTTCAATACGACAACTATTTATTCACCCAATACCCACGAGAAATGAGATTTTATAATTTTTACCACTTTCATATATCCTATTTTGTTCCGTAAAAATTTATGTCTAACAAACACAGTAACCAAAACTTACAACGTAACACGTTATATACACTAAATGACTAACAATACACTTAATAATACACAAAACACAAAACACAAATATCTACATATATACATACACATGTTAATGTAAGACTTTGCTACCTTGGTGAAATTACTATAATGCCCTCATTTGCAAGATATTTTAATACATAAACACTTAAACTAAAACATAACTAGTTTTGTAAATCAAAAAACAAGGTTTTTGTCTTTCTTTTCCTTCCTACCTCACGACATCAACAAGGATAATCAAGGAATCCATGGTTTTTCAAGAATCAATCATATTATTAACTCTAGATTACTCCTTGTTCAAGTTTTGAAATAAAAACTTAAGAAGTATTAGGATACCTTGATCTTTTAAACCTCTTCTTATCACTAGTAAGTTTCAAGTAATGTTTTCATCAGCTAATACTTTCCTTTTCATGATAACATGATGTATTTTCTATTTATATAGAATACATGTAAGTATATATATGTTAAAGATACCACTTTCAAGTATATTTTAATTTTACAAGGTTATAATTAATCCTATGATCATCCCTTTGATATCCTTTTGGTTTTGTGAATATTAGGAACCCATGACACCCTAAGAAGGTGTATGGTAAGATTAGACTAGCTTGTGGTGTATTGAAGTGGTTAAAACATAAACTAGAAACAAGAAAAGTGAGTTTTAAACAAATAAAATACCTACTGTCCCTATTTGTAAAACGTGGGAAATCCAGGGGGTTAGGAGTACTTTTGGGCCAAAGATTTAGAAAATACTTTCTAAGACGAAACTATGGCCGAAAGTTTGGATAAAAACGAGTTAATAACGAAGGAGATATGATTTTTCAAAGTTTAACGACGAAAACTATATTTTTCAGAAAATTGCTTGCTGTTGAACAGTTTTCATGGACTGTTTCGAGGCTTAAAACTTGATCTAGCCGTCCCGACTTATCAAAAATATGTTAATATGCCATCCCACGATTCCGGGGATATAAAGAACGTAGAAAACAAGCTTATAACGAAAAAGATACAAGCGTTTGAAATCCGACGAAACATATACACTTTTGACAGCTTTTGCTATAATAGAAATTACTAAGTGTTAAACACTATATTTTTCAAGTAACGACATGGAGAGCCAATTTTCTCATCGATCGAGGCGCGTACGATCAGAAGTTAAACAAGACGACATCTAGATATTGTTACAAGGTTTTCAAAAACGCCGAGCTTGAACACTAACACTTAACGTACTATATTTCACGACTAGTTTTGTGAAGCCGTTAGAACATATTTTCTAAGTTAAGAACAATGTTAAACTACGCAGGAAACTTTATATTTACTCATACAACAATAAACGATAAATGTTATTTTCAAAAACTACAAGTGGTATGGATAACGTACGTATACGCATGTGTTGCATTGTTTCATTTCTTACATTAGAATCATATCATTCATAATAGGTTGCGGTTAAGGAATCGAGCCTATTTCTGATCAGTCACTAGCATTATTATAGCTGTTGCATCAGGTGAGTCATAGCCCCACTTTTACTCTTTTACTACTCGTTTTAAACTACTTGGGGGAGATACATGCACAATACTTTCTTTGATACTTGAAACGTTTATACTTTTATACTACGCTAAGTTGTTATTACTTTTAGCAGAACTACTATATGTGCCTTAATGTGTAAATCTTGATTGTGTATTCTTGAGCAACTTATACTTTGGGAAATGACACCCAGTAATCTTTTATACTTTGGGAAATGGCACCCAGTAATCTTTTATACTTTGGGAAATGGAACCCAGTAATCTCATAACTTTGGGAAATGACACCCAGTAGTCTTTAATCTTTGAGCATTGGCATGTACACATATCGTATTCTCATATGTCTTAATCGTAATATATATTAGCAGTGGGTTGTGAACACACAGGTTACAAGTCTTGTATGGGCAGGAATTGCAACTGAGTGGATTCACGATGCCTTTGCTGTATGATCATTTTTATAGGCTTTATTTGTTAAACAAACTCTATGAACTCACCAACCTTTGTGTTGACACTTTTAAGCATGTTTATCTCAGGTTTGTAAGGTGATAGCAGGTGTGTGGAGCTGAGAGTCTTAGGGCATGCTTTTGGAGACTTTCGCTTTTATCGTTTACCATTCGATACACTTTAAAAACTTATGTATTATTCTACTTTGGGATCTTTGTTTTGTAAACCATGACTTTTATCTATTCGAATGGTAACTTTTCAAAACGTCTCATTTAGAGGTCGTTTTCTATATCTTGTACTTTGTGCCTTGAAGTAGCATCCCAATGACACTATCGTTCCGCTGCCATATTTTGGGGGTGTTACATCTCATTTCTACAAAAGACAAATACCACCATATCCAATCATATCCAAATCATATATTCTCTTACACAAATCTCTTACACAATCCCTTACAACATCACATCTCTTATATTCCTTACACACTCTACATCTCAACCATCCATTCCCTTACAACACATCTCAACCCTTCACATTCAACACATGGGAATTATTTGAAATCCAAACATAGGCTCCCTTTGATCCTAGCCATCTATTTTAAATAAACACATCTCAACCCTCCATATTCCCCACATGCCAATTATTTGAAATCCAAACATAAGGCTCCTTTGATCCTAGCCATCCAATTCAAACCATACCATCTCAACCATCCATCTCATTCTTTCCCCCAAGCAAAGGAGGCTCCCTTTGATCTCAACCATCCAATTCAAACAAACACATCACAACCATCCATCCAACCTCCTCTCTATTACATCACATGTTTTTAATCTACACCATCCATTTCAAACCAAAACCATCTCAACCATTCATCTACCCTTCCCCCCCCCCCCCCAAGTAAAGGAATATACCTTTGGAATATCCCATGGCATATTCTCTTCTCTATTATGCCATGTGAGGAATATCATTTCTACCCCTTCCAAATTACCCTATCTACACTTTATACCCTTGGTAATTTGCTTTCTCTTTAAACACTTAACAAAACATTTTCCAAATTGGCTATTTGAGTTGGTAAACCTTATATTGATTAATGTTAAGGTTTAGTGTGAAGTACAATTGGGGGTTTATCAAGGATAGGAATTTATAAGATCCAACACCCAACACTTGGGAAAAAGTTTACAGACGCCTGGCGCGCTGCCCGCGCGTTGACGCGCGGGTGACGCGCCGGCCTCTGTAAAATTTCCCAAGTTTGGGTTCTTGGCCTATAATTACATACCTTGCCTCTTGTATTCCTCACCTCTTGCCCAACATTCTTTCTCTCTAATTTCTTTTCTCTCTACCCTCTAAGTCTACTACACATCTTGTGTTTTTAATCTTTCTCTCTTTTCATCTTTGAAAGAACACATATTCTTGCAAGGGAAGAATCACAAGAACCTAATCAACTCTTGTGATTGTGTCAAGGGTCTTCTTCTCTATACCCTTTCTATTAGAATCGAGTCACTAGGTTAGGTTAGGGCTTGGTTCAAAGAAACTTGTATTCATTCAAATTGGTTGTAAAGGAAGTCTTGTGTCTTGGTGACCAAGCCTAGATCATTGGGGATCTAGTTGGGGTTTGATACTTCCGGTGGGAAGTTTTGGTTGGTAGTGGTCTTGGTGACGCACAGTGTAAGTCGAATCACGAGATTCTTTAGGGTGGTTTCCGAGGTGCGGAATACCGTGGGAGTAACTCCTTTTTTGTGAGCATCGATATTGGTGAATATCGGTGGAGTGAATTATAACGGTTTGTAGTACACCGAAAGGATTATACTAGTGGAATAGTATCGGTGTCGTGGATTCGCAACTGGACGTACAAATGGTATAAACCCCCCATCCTGAACCAGTATATATCATGGTGTCTTTCTTTACTCACTTTATATACTTTGGTTGTGTTTGTGGTTGTTTGGATTGATTATACAACCACTTGGTGTTCTTTGAGGCTTAAAGTTTTTAAACGTCTTAAAAGCCGAAGAAACCGTATTCACCCCCCCCTTTACGGTTCTACAATTGGTATCAGAGCGGTATACTCAAGTTTTTGAGCATTAAAACCTTCCCGAGAAGTCGTTTTAAGTCAAAAACTTCTTTCCCAAATATCTATAATCCTAACTAAGATTTTTGGCAATGTAGAGTATAGATCCATGGCTCAAGAGAACTATGTTGAGGGGTGCTCTATGCAAAGACCACCTTTGCTAGAGACCAATGGGTTTTGTTTTTGGAAAACCCGGTTTGAGACCTATGTTAGGTCGAAAGATCTTGATTTATGGGAAATTATTCAAAATTGCAACTTTGTGTTCATGGTGGAAGACCCCGAAACAAAGTTGTTAGTGGAAAAGCCCAACTCGGATCTAAAAGATGATGAGAGGAGTAAGATTGGTAAGAATGATGAAGCCAAGATGTTAATCTACAATGCTCTACCTCAAAGGGAGTTCGAGAGAGTTCATATATGTAAGACCGCCAAGGAGATTTGGCATTCACTCATCATCACACATCAAGGTAACTCACAAGTCAAAGATTGCAAGATCGACTTACTCATCCAGCAATATGAGAAGTTTGCGATCTCGGATGAAGAGACCATTGGCAATGGTTACACACGGTTCAATGCTATTATCACAAGCCTCATGGCTCTAGATCCTAGCTTTTACAACAAGAACCATGTGAGAAAGTTTCTTCGAGCTCTTCCGGTTAAGTGGAGGCCAAAGGTGACGGCTATTGAAGAAGCCAAGAACTTGGCGGAACTTCCTCTTGACGAGATAATCGGCAACCTCAAAGTGTATGAAATGATTTTAGAAAACGACAAGGTTGTTTCTAAAGAGAAGAAGACAGAGGTTAAGTCACTAGCCCTCAAAGCTAAAGTCACTAGGGAACAAACTAGTGATGATAATGATGAAGGAAGTGATGAAGACGATGAAGAGCTCAACCTTATGGCAAGGAACTTTAGGAAGTTCTTTAGACGACAAGGTAACCCTAGGCATGGTAATCGGTTTGATAACCAAGGTGATAGTAATGGTAGAAAGGTTAGAAGAGATCGTGGCTATAATAATAAAGGTGGTGGAAACTCAAGGCGCGAACGCGAGTGCTACAATTGTGGAGGCAAGAATCACTTTATAAGTGAATGTCAAAAGCCTAAAGAAAATAGGACATTCGTCGATGGAGCTTGGAGTGATAGTGAATACGGGGATCATTTGGAAATGAATGCAACGTGTCTCATGGCGTTTGAAACTCAAGAGGTATCTCCGAACTCTTCTACTTCTAATAAAGATTTAAATATTCATAATTTGCAAAAAGAGAATGAGGAACTTTTTAAAACTATTGAAAAATTTGTTGAGGAGAAACACTCTCTTAATGACAAAGTGTTTGAACTTGAACGAGAAGTAAAGAGACTTACTCAACGCAAAGAGGTGGTTGAACCTTGCACAAGTTGTGAAAAACTTGTACATGAGGTTAACTCTTTGAATGACAAAGTATCCAAACTTCAAAAAAAGTCATTAAGTTTTTCTAAATTTAAGAAAAGTAGCAATGATTTGGATGACATGTTAAGTCAACAAAAATTGTCCCAAGATAAGGAAGGTCTTGGATTTTCAAAAATTGAGAAAACCACTTCCGTAAGTTTAAGCAAACCAATAATGTATGTAAAAGAAGGACAAAATGAAAAACCAAATGTTTTGTCTAATGTTCTTGTTAAACCAATTGTTCCTCAAACTCCTTTTGCAAATACTCGAGGTACTCAAACACCCGTTACAAGAAGAGAAACCTCAAAACAATTTTACAACCCGATTTCACGTAATGAAATTGGACACACACAAGCTCGAGTCGACCATAGACCTATCTTACCCACACCAAATATGAAACCATCATATAACCAAAAACATGCTTTTCAAAATAATCAATCATCTTCAAGGAGAAATTTCTACAACAAGCAAAGGTCTTCACATCGGCAATATAACTCATACCAAAGGAGAGACAACTCCTACCCAAACCAAAGATTTTTTAGACCACACAACCATCAAAACTTTGGACCAAGTTTTCAAAACCAAAATGACTTTATAAACAACCCTTGGTCTATGTTTTCAAGCTATGGTCTTGAAACACTAAATGTCTTGCTTCATGACCTAAGAATGTTCAACTTGGGAATGTTTTATGCTAACCAAAATGGACCCAACAAACATTGGGGACCAAGTTTTTGAGTTTTATGTTTGATCGGTATAGACTTGAATCGGTCTATTTGACAATCAAAATGGTTGAGTTAATACACATAATCGGTTGTAGAAGATTGTTTATTTCATACAAGGGGTATGATGGTGTACATTAGTAACCTTCGAGGAAAGGTCATCAGTAGACAAAGCATCAATGGTGGATCTTCATCTTGTGGTCGTAAAACAATAAACATCCATTAAAATCAAGCTAAGTCTTCTATTATACCTATGAATCCTTGATAACGCTCAAAATTAACATATTTTTAGTCGCGTTATTGTTTGATTTATGAGTGGAAATTGGTCATATTTGTATATATTTGTTACTTAATCGTGGAAAAGTGTTTATACATGCAAATATAGCCAAAAGCAGGTAAAAATGATTAAAAGATGAAGAAATAAAGTGGACATGCATTTTTGGAGAGTTTCAAGAGGATCAAGGAAGAAAGAAACGTTGCATGGACAAAAGGATTTGATAAAGACAAGTTTACTACACGAAATTATCAAGGAAATATCAAGTTCTAATGGACAAAGTCATGCCACGAAGTAAAATATTGCATGCAACGTAAAACGACGAAGAAAAGACATAGAAACATGTTCAGACTAAATCCAACCGATCGGTTGCAACCCGCAACTGAGTCGGCTGGAAACATGCCAGGATTGACCATCCGATCGGATGGCGAGAAACTGATCGGATGGTGATAACTGAAGTTACAAGTTTTGTATTTATTGGCGAATTTACTCCCCATAATCATATGAGGCTGATCATTTCTGCTTATTTACTGAGGATAGACGTTTTTACTTGAAGGATAAGTGTCATTAAGCTATATAATGAGCACTTAGGGCCTATAGTTACTTGTACCACCATTATCTAACTTAGTATTACACCAAATCTTGTTAGTTTATCTTATATTGCCTGAAAGTTTACTAAGTGTTGTAAAAACGTCCAAAACGTGTTGAGTTAGAGTCTCAAGCATTGGTTCGAGTGTGGAGTTGTTTACTTACGTTAGTGAGCAATTGGAGGAGTGTGGTTGCTATAGTTTCACAAGTTTACTCATTGTAATTTTCAAGACTAGGTACACCTTGATATTTATAATGAACAATTGTTACTTTAAGTTTTATGAAAGTTTTCTTATTTACTTGTGTTTTAATATGATTGCTATGGAGTAATTTGTGATATACTTGTGTATATGATGTGATTGGTTAATGGAGTAGTATTTTATGAAAAAGGTGATGCATGAAAACATATCTATTTTATGAGTTTGTTGATATAACACCTTTTCTTGCTTAATTTGTCGGTAAAAACAATTTCTTGAAAAATAGGTCCGAAAGGATTTTCAACTTGTTTTTATTCCAAAATATTAATGCACCAAATTAGTATGGAATAGGATGCTTGACAACCATCTTATTTACTTGTTAAAATAGATTTGAGACGATTTCATCACGAAAAATGACCGAAAGGATTCGTAGGAATTCATAAGAAAAGAATTGATTTTCTAAACAACCATGTGTTTATAGGATTGTCATACTAATTTGATATGTCCGAAAGGAGTCATTTAGGTGATAGAATTCTTAGTGGTAGTGAAAACATGACATACATCATAGATTGTATAACTACTCATTTTTAAGTTGCGCATCATAACAAGTTTTACACCATACTTCGTACTCAAATTGTTACGATACTTCTAATTACCTATCAAGGAATTATACACAAGTATATGTTTAGTTTTTATTGAGTTTCTTTTAAATTAAGATTTTACATAAATTTGGATTGACAACCCTTATTTAACAAACGTTTTTCTTATTACTAAAACCACCAAATCCCTTGGGACGATCTCGACTTACCCACCTTTATTACACCGGACGAGTATACTTGCTCGTATGTGCTAGATAATAATCGGATAATTCGTGTTTATAAATTTTAAAACTTGTACTAATAAAACGCACATAAAGTTTTTTGGCGCCGTTGTCGGGGATTTGATTAATTTTCTTAGTTTTTAGTAATAAAATTGTTTGTAATTTGTGAAATTTAAAAATTTTTAGAGTAAAAAAAAAAATTGGTTTTTTGACCAACCGAATTGGATGGACAACCATCCGATCGGTTGGTGGTCTCGGTAAAATTTATAGGATTATGTTTTTAGTAATTAATTTTTATTTTTCTGTTTTTAGTTAATTAGTTTTAATAATTATATAATTAATGTTAGTTTTTAATAGTTTTAAGTTGCAATTATTAGTCATTTTAATGTTTTAGAAGTTTTAATTTCAATTAATGATTTAGTAATTTTTAAAGATACCTTAGTTAATGCCAGTGTTCTAAAAGGCGCGCCAAGGCGCCGCCAAGGCGTCGCCAAGGCGCGAGGCGTGGCCTCGCCGCCACGAAATAGACCATGGCGGCTGCTCTAGGCGTGGCGTGGGAAAAGGCGTGAAAAGGCGTGGCGCGCCTTTTTGAAACAGTTTTGGTTTTTCTAGTTTTTTTTTAATTATTATTATTATTTTAATAACTATTTGAACGATCATTTGAAATTTGGGCTATTTGTTATTTGGGTTTGATAATTATATAATAAGTAGTAGTTAAATGTTTAATATAGTAGTCCAAATGTATATGAAATATGATATTATAACATAAATGATAAATATATAAATATTTTTTCGCCGCCTTAGTCACGCCGCAAAAAACGCCATGGCTTCGCCATGGCGCGTAAGGCTTGAGGCGTGGCCTTGCCGCCACGCCACGCCTCACGCCATTTATAACATTGGTTAATGCTTTCATTGTTTTTAATTTCATAATTAAAGTTTTATTAAATATTAGTAAAAAAAATATTATTTAGTGTAAAAACTCCAACCGATCCGGTTGCGGGTTCCAACCGATCGGTTGGAGGTGGTCATTTGTGCTAACCGATTCGGATGGGGTACAAACCGATCGGTTGGTCGTCTCGGTAAAATTTTAGACATTTTTAATTTTTAGTTTATTTTCAATTTTTTGTGTTTTATTTAGTTAATTTACTTGTTCTTATTTCATATTAAGAGTTATTTGATTATAACTAACCCTCATGCTAATGATTTGGATTTTTTTTTATGGTTATGTTATAGTTAGTAAGTGCTTAAGTTGAAATGGAGAGTTTGAGTCAGATTTCTGTGTATTTGAAAGACTTGGAAGATATGTTCAAGGATTCCGGTGATTCCTTGGAAAAGTTGGAGAGTATGTTGGAAAAAGCCAAGTTGGATTTAGAAGGAGAAGAAGTTGTTGGTGACAATGTTTCTTATTTGCTACATGAAATGTGTTACCCAAAGAAGGAGAAGGAGAGAAAAGTTGTTGTTTTCACTAAAGCACCACCTAAGAAATATAATGCTCCACACATGAGGTATTCTACACCTTGTGCGGTGGAAGGAGTTAAAGCGTGGGATGCGGAATTGAATATGGAATATAGAGACAATTACATTTCGGAAGAAATGCTTGACAAGCTTGGTTTTGTTAGGCTTGATTATGGAAGTTATGGTAAGAAGGAAGTGAAAGGAGTTAGAGTGAATATTCATTGTCACATCTTTAAAGTTGATTTTGTTGTTTTGGAGTATACTAATGAAGATGAACCGGAAGTGATTTTTGGTAGAGATTTTTTAGTGAGTACCAAGTGTAGTTTGGATTTTGCACTTGGGGAGTTGAGAATCAACATAAGTGATTTGGAAGAAGGGAAGAGTGTGAATGATATGCTTGTTGATGTTTGTGAAGGAATGGAAATGATGAAGGAAGGAACGGATGAAGTTTGTAAGATGGGAAAAGCTAACCGAAACAAAACACCATTGAACAAATTAACCCAACCCTCCACCCAAAAAGAAAACAAATCATCATCATCATCATCATCATCATCATCATCCAAAACACCACCTAATTCACCAAAAAGTACCAAACCTTTAACCAAAGAGCAAAAACAAGCTATTTTGGAAAATCTTGAAGCAAAAATTAGTGAATTGATGGAAAACAAACCGGTCATTGAGGTATTGAGGAATTATATGGAGTATAGGAAGAAATTAGATGGAGTTATGTTAGTAAAGTCTAAGTTGGAGGATAATAGTTTTGATGAAGTAGAGGAGAGAAGGATAATTGAGAATGGGCTCCCAAAGAAAATGAATGATCCCGAAAATTTTGTATTACCGGTTAAAATTAATGGGACAACTCCTTTATATACATTAGCCGATACGGGTTCTAGTGTGAGTATTATGCCTTATCCATTGTATCATAAGTTAGGATTAAGAGACCCTACACCTAACAATTCTAAACTCACTATGGCCGATAATTCTAAGGCGAAAGCAATGGGAGAAGTAAGAAATGTGAGAGTTCAAATTGGTTATCAAGCATTCTTGGCGGATTTTCTTGTGTTTGATGTTGCGGTTGATAAGGAACTACCTTTGTTGTTAGGTAGACCATTTTTAAGAACTTGTGGAGCTATAATAGATATGGGAAGAGGTACCATGACAATTGATGATGGAGTTCTTAAGAATACTTACTATCCAAAGCCTAGAGGGGGTAGTAATGGAGATGATAATGATGAGGACCAAGAGGAGGATTACCTTGGTTGCTTTGAAGTAGGAAGGGATGAAGATGGTAGACCAAAGTTTGGTCCATGCACACCTAGTTTCTTTGATATTGAAGATGAAATGGAAAGAGCTCTAGCAATGGAGGCTTTCTTTAATCCATTTAAAAATATTTTTGTGTTTAACAAGTTGACAGATTTTCTTGGATCTTTACCGGTCAAATTGAAGAACTTGGAATGGGGTTCCGAAGGTCATAGCATTTACAAAAGAGAAGAAGGAGATGGTGATTGGCATTGAAAATTTGATATCACATGTCCTAGCGGAAAGAACTTTGCACGAACTTTCAAAACTCAAAAGACTACTAGGAAGTTGGCAAACAAGTATCGTGGAGAAGACATTCTTAGGAATGAATATTTCTATGGATGAAGAAGATTGATCACAAGAATAAAGCATATCTTGTGCTAGTTTGTTTGTTTCGTACTTTTATTTTTCATGCATTTTATTTCATGTTTTTAAGTTTTATGCATCTCATGTTTGAATGAGACTATTTATTTAGCTATCTATCTATTTATTTATTTATTTTTTATTTAGTTTTAGTTTTTAGTTTTTAGAGGTTAAGTTATGTTTTTAGTTTTAAGTTTAGAAGTAGAAGTAGATGACCAAAATTTTTGGTAGACAATGTGTGTTGGAATACATACAAGATTATAAGTTTGAGAAAAGAAAAAGCTACTAGCACTTGTGTCAAGTTTAGTAGTGGAGAAAAAACTTTGAAAAATCAATTTCATACCAAACCGAACGGATGGATTCACAACTGATCGGATGGAGTTGAATATATAAACCAAAATTTTCAAAAACTTAAGAAAAACACATACACACAATTCACCAAAAATTGGGGTTAAAAATTCGACCATAAGAAGTTGTTAGAAGGTTGCAGGAGTGATAATTAATCATCAATGGCATCAAGTCAAGTAAGTTATATCATCAATTTTGTTCAATTAAGTTTTAATTCGGATGATTGAAATTAGGTCACGAATTGGGTATTTTTGAATTAGTTCGAATTAAGATGTAATATTTTGGGGATAAGTGATTAGATGATAGGAGAAGGTATTGCAAAAAGAATTAGATCAATTGGTTAAGTTTTGAGTAAGAATTCATTGATTGAATTTTCGGATTGAATTGGGTATAATCTTTGGAGCTAGTTTATTTGCAATTGATGAATCCCAGAAGTTATATGATTGATAATTAGTGATGTTAGGTTATTGCATTGTTGATTAGAGCACTAATTGGAAGATTTTAGTAGATGATGTTCTTGGTTTTTATAGAATCATTATGTTGATGATTGGAAATGTTAAGAATCATTGTTAGGAGAGTTTGAATGTTAGAAGTACTCAAGAATGGGATATTACAAGTTAGAAAGAAGTTCGGATTGATTGGGAAACGTTTAGGATGGATTGAGGATGAATGAAGTTTGCAGAAAACTCCAACCGAATCGGTTGCGAGTTGCAGCCGATCGGTTGGGAGTGTGCCAAAGTTGCATCCGATTCGGTTGGACCTCAAACCGATCGGATGGGCGCCTCGGAAAAATTTTTGATAATTTTTGAAAATGTGTTTTCTAGTTTCTAAATTGATTGATATTAGTTCTTATACTTATATACTAACCTAATTTGAGATTCCTTTCAGGGAAATGTTGCAAGATTGGGACGAAATCCGATTGTTAACAAGTATTTGAAAAGGAACGAGAGGAAGAGGATTACTTTCAGTTTGAAACCGGAGTCTAATGAAAATGTCAAGTTTTCTCATGTGCAAAATAAAGATGAGTAGAATGCATATAGAGAACGTCTTTCAAAACTTCAAGAGAGGAAGATTGCTAAGCCTAGGTTGATTGATTGGGAATTGCTTGAGGAGTATGAATGTGAGGATCAATTGAGGAGCATGATGACTATGATTTATGTGTATCCTGGTGATGGAGATAGATTTGAAGATTATTCTTGAGAAAGAGCTTTTAGTATTCGTGAAGATGTTTACAAGGAATGGTGTTTGGAGTTATTTTCTACGTTCTACTTTGATAGAAAGGTAAATGATGTTCTTGGGGATGTTTGTGTTTGGTTTAGATTGTGTGGTCGCGAACATGCTTTATCTTTGCCAAAATTTGCAGTTGCACTTGGTTTGTATGAGGAGAGTGAGATTCAACATAGGTTGTTTGGACCACATTTTGTGAGTCTAGCTAGAGGTAATGATCAATACACGGGTATTGATGAATATTGGAATAGAATTGGTGATCCAACTTGTCTTAGGAGAAATTCTTCTAGGATTAGGAATCCATTGTTGAAGGTTTTACAAAAGTTGATTTCTTGGGGATTGATACATAGGAGCGGTGGACAAGACAAATGTAGTCAACCGGACCTATGGGTAATGAAGTTGTTGGAGGAAGACAAGAATGGGAATGTGGCATGGATTATTGCCGAGTATCTTTCTAAGAGAGCACCGGGGATTAAGAAACAAAGTGATGTTTGTGGA
Source organism: Artemisia argyi (assembly GCA_030686995.1). NCBI lineage: Eukaryota > Viridiplantae > Streptophyta > Magnoliopsida > Asterales > Asteraceae > Artemisia > Artemisia argyi. The sequence continues at coordinate 132,686,213 of CM060677.1, forward strand.
GGTCATTATGTGACCACGTTGGCTAAAAATCTTGGGTATTTTAATGATGATGAGTTGAGGAAGTGTAGAGTGAGATTGGCAAGTGAGATATGGGATGCTTTTAGTTTTGGGAAAGCATTGGATAGGATTAACAAGACTTTGGGACCTTGGATCGAACCAAGTGTGGGGGCACAATCCGGAGCTTATGCAGGAGCGCCATCACAACCTCAAATGGGGAGTTTTTCGGGTAATACCCAAAGTGGTTTTGATTCAGGATGGGGTGATTGGAACCGTGAATTAAATGCTATTGAGTGTAGGGATGTTTGGAGAGATTCAATGCAAATGAGGAATAATTACAACTATAATTATTCCATGCCTATGATCCAATATTTGGCACAAGATGCTAATTATGAGGTACCTCCCTACAACCCACCAAATGTTCCACCATACCCTTTACCATATTATCCATATCCTGGACCATACCCCTATCCTTATCCTGGTTATTCACCATTTCCCGAGCCATATCCTCCATACGGTAGACTTCCCGAGTATGGTAGTTCAGGTGTTAATGTGGGTGGACCAAGTTTTAATCCTGGAGGATCGAGTTATGATGTTGGAGGTTCGTCATCAAGAGCTGGAAAGAAGAAGAGACGAGTGATGAATGAGGACGATGAAGAAGATGTTGATGAGGATAAAGAGGAAAGCGAGGACGAGTTCGTTCGTTCCGATGTGAGTTATTGATGGTGACGTTTGATCACATGGATTATGGTTGGTTTTAAAAACAATTATGTGTCGAACAATTTATATTTCTATTATCTTTAACTATTTCTAGTAGGATTTATAACGTAACTTAATTTTATATTTATTTGGTTTAGATATGTTTTTGTTTGTGTTTGTTTGGTTGATTCGTATATTTTGCAGTTTTCTTGCAGGAGTTTTATTACGGAAGCATATAGTTGATCAACGTTTGGAGTCGGTAAACTCATTTGCTTATTATGATTAAATATGCATGTTGCGTATTTAACTCCGGTATTTTCTAAATGTTTCCATTTCCTTTACTTTGAAGTTATTATTTTTTTATTACATTGAGGACAATGCAAAACTTAAGTATGGGGGAAGAAAGAAAATAGAAAAATTGCATAATTTAAAATTTTTGTTTTAAATTTTCGTTTTAGAGTCGTGAACTTTAGTAACTAGTAGTAGTTCGCCCTTCATATTTTAGTTAAAATAAGGTTGATTTCATGGTAAATAATAATGATATTTTTGGAGAATAAATTCAAGTTTTAAAGAGCAATTCGTCTCGAAATTGATAACATTTGCTAGCACAATCTTATACCCTTATTACTTTAAAATTATGAGGATTAGTTTTTTTATGAGAATAGTATTTCTTATACTATTTACATATTTCATGATGAGTGTGCCGGTAGTTGTGTTAATTCTAGAACTTGTACTTGTTATGCATTACGGTTAAAATCATTTTCGAATGATAAGGATATATTCATATGATAAGAGGCAAACTTAGGAATAAAACCAAATGGCCATCCGTTTACAAAATAATTTTTGCTAACCACATTAGTTAGTTAACCTCGTATTTGGAACCCATTTGTTAGCGTTTATCTTTAGCGCTAGATACCCCTAGTTTCACCCTTTGAGCCATCATTTTCATTTTGTTAAATCCAAAAAAATACAAAAAGATTTTACACTTTAAACCTTAGCCTAACCTTTGTCAAAGTCTAAATGGTGGATTGCTAGTTGCTTGGTTACTGGATTGTTTTTGATGATTAATAGTTAGCCACACTTCACAATTCATGTGTGTGCCATTCCAACAAAGATGAAGGTAAGTAACTTCGTGTTTTGTATTTTTTTGTGGTGTATGCTTATGCGAAGTGTGGGAGAGGTGTTATAAAAAAAATAATAAAAAAATAAAATAAATAAATAATAATAATAATAAGTCATCGCAACTATAAGGTGACAAATATAGCCAATGTGTTATATTATTATGAATAAAGAAAGTCATGAGATATGTTGTTAGCCGATGTGCTAAGTTTGAAGAATATTTTTATGGTGAATCGATGTATCAACATGTGGAAGTCGAAGAGGAGAAAGATTGTAACTATTATCATTTTTGGGTTTGTGGATTATTTGAGATTAGCAACTATGGGACTTAGACTTTGATTTTATTTTTTTTCTTTTAAAACCAATTTCATAAATATTCCCATGCCTTATCCTTACCTTTTTGACTTAGTGTAATTATTTTGCACGAAAGTTTATAAAACCCTTAGCCTAAACATTACAACCCGAATAAATGACCTCTTTGATGAATTATTCTATTGTTTTGATACTTGTACAAGCTTATGGTAAGAAACATAAATCATGACTGTGCAATGAGTGATCTAATAATCGTTACACATATTGAGTTATGAGTGAATTTCAAATTATCTTCGTGAGGTGCTTAGAATTGTTATCAAAGCTCTTTATTTACTTGATTGAGTTCAAATAAGATATTTGCACTATTGCCATTGAATTCAATTTCCTTTTGATTAAGACTTGCTCGAGGGCGAGCAAAGCTCAAGTGTGGGGGATTTGATACCGCTCAAAATTAACATATTTTTAGTCGCGTTATTGTTTGATTTATGAGTGGAAATTGGTCATATTTTTATATATTTGTTACTTAATCGTGAAAAAGTGTTTATACATGCAAATATAGCCAAAAGCAGGTAAAAATGATTAAAAGATGAAGAAATGAAGTGGACATGCATTTTTGGAGAGTTTCAAGAGGATCAAGGAAGAAAGAAACGTTGCATGGACAAAAGGATTTGATAAAGACAAGTTTACTACACGAAATTATAAGGAAGTATCAAGTTCTAATGGACAAAGTCATGCCACGAAGAAAAATATTGCATGCAACGTAAAACGACGAAGAAAAGACATAGAAACATGTTCAGACTAAATCCAATCGATCGGTTGCAACCCGCAACCGAATCGGCTGGAAACGTGCCAGGATTGACCATCCGATCGGATGGCGAGAAACCGATCGGATGGTGATAACTGAAGTTACAAGTTTTGCATTTATTGGCGAATTTACTCCCCATAATCATGTGAGGCTGATCATTTCTGCTTATTTACTGAGGATGGACGTTTTTACTTGAAGGATAAGTGTCATTAAGCTATATAATGAGCACTTAGGGCCTAGAGTTACTTGTACCACCATTATCTAACTTAGTATTACACCAAATCTTATTAGTTTATCTTATATCGCCTGAAAGTTTACTAAGTGTTGTAAAAACGTCCAGAACGTGTTGAGTTAGAGTCTCAAGCATTGGTTTGAGTGTGGAGTTGTTTACTTACGTTAGTGAGCAATTGGAGGAGTGTGGTTGCTATAGTTCCACAAGTTTACTCATTGTAATTTTCAAGACTAGGTACACCTTGATATTTATAATGAACAATTGTTACTTTAATTTTTATGAAAGTTTTCTTATTTACTTGTGTTTTAATATGATTGCTATGGAGTAATTTGTGATATACTTGTGTATATGATGTGATTGGTTAATGGAGTATTATTTTATGAAAAAGGTGATGCATGAAAACATATCTATTTTATGAGTTTGTTGATATAACATCTTTTCTTGCTTAATTTGTCGGTAAAAATAATTTCTTGAAAAATAGGTCCGAAAGGATTTTCAACTTGTTTTTATTCCAAAATATTAATGCACCAAATTAGTATGGAATAGGATGCTTGACAACCATCTTATTTACTTGTTAAAATAGATTTGAGACGATTTCATCACGAAAAAGAACCGTAAGGATTCGTAGGAATTCATAAGAAAAGAATTGATTTTCTAAACAACCATGTGTTTATAGGATTGTCATACTAATTTGATATGTCCGAAAGGAGTCATGATGAGTGCTCAAACACTCATCGTTTTCAATATATTTAAACTGCCAAAACGCACAAAAACAATCAAAAAGATATCAAAATACTTAAATTATCCCAGGGATTGTGTTTTATGTGTTTTAAAAGCAAAATGTGTGCAAAAACAAAGAAAAAATGTACAAAGTTTGCAGTATTGGCAGTTTCAGTCCCCCGAGTTTCAAAACTTGTCAACTTTAGTCCCTATGCATTTATTTTTAAGGAAAAGTCAACCCAAGGTCTTAAAAGTCAAATTAAGTCAAAATATCATAATTGGGTTGCAAGTTTTCATAAATTACATAATTAGTCCCTAAAAATCCAAATATGACAAAATTAGTCCCTGGGATTTTTGAAATTTTGAAAAATGTGGAAAAGTGCAAAATTGGTCCTTGGTTATTGGTATTTGGCATAAATTGATCCTTTGAAGAAGTTTTGGAAAGTTACATTTCACACCCCTCAACTTTGAAGGAATTGCAAATATGGTCCTTGTGATTAACTTTTCCAAACCGGACCCTTGTTATTCATTAAACCCAAAACCAATCCAATCCAACACCCTTACCTGATCCACCCTAGCCCAGCTGATCCCCAAGCCCAGTCCACAAGCCCACCCCTTTTTAAATAATACCTGGGCGTTGACCCAGGTCAAACCCCCACACCCCGTCCTTTCTTCCCCAACAGGCAAGCGCAAAACCAGGGAGAAACTTTCCCCCTCCTCCTCGCCTTTTCAACTACTTCACCCCCCACAATAAATACCCTCACCCACCAACTCCACCACCATTAATGCTTCCCTAATACCCTCACCAATACCACTAGTTTTGCCCCGTATAAAAAGTGGCGCCAAAATACGAATCAGTGGCTAGGATGCATGGAAGATAAAATTGATGGTTGGGATTTGGTCAGGGGTCAAAGAGAAGACATGTGGGGCTCTTAGTTTTCAAAAAGAAGCTATGTGGAAGACATGAGGGTTTATTTTTAGGTCGTTATATAAGAAAAAGCTCATAGAAGCTTAGTGTGTGTAATTTTCTTAGTTTATTTGTAATTTCAGTTCATTTTCAATGTAATGTAACTCTTTTTATTAATGCAAGTTCATTTTGAAGTTTAAATTCCAATTTCACTTTTCAAAATCTCATCTTAAATTTCCAAGTTCCAATCAAGTGAAGTAATTTGTGTTTAAGGAACACAGAAGTTCTTACAAGCTTAGAAATAAGATATTACAAGTGTTATAAGCTTATGTGAACACTTTTAATTCAATTTTCAATAAAAACTAAAAAAATAAGAAAAATAAAAATAAAAATAAAAAAGTGGTGATCATTTGTTGTATGAGCAAGGAGCACAGTGTAACAAGGATGGCTGTGGGTTAGGAACCTCAGGGGAGGGCATAGGATTGTTTGGTTTGGTTCCTTGGTACTCACTCAGTGCATGGAAGGCTTTGTAAGCTACAAATCCTTTCATCTTTATTCTTAAAGTAGCCTAGGTTGTTTATTTAAGCTTATTGCATATAAATATTAGCTTATAAAGTAGTTTGTACCATCTGTTTGTGTTTATTATTTGTTTAAATAGAAATCTCTTCATTAACTGTGTTTAAAAGGGTGTTTGGTTGTAACTTGTTTAGGGTGTTCTAGCTGTGTATCTTAGCATCCATTAGTTTCTAATAGTTTTTTGGGTGTAATAAAGCTCAGGGGAACAAGAGTTTTGGTACAAAACCTCACAAAAGTCAAAATCAAAAGATAATAATCACCACAGTCCACTGTGGTGATTTTTGGAGTCCAAATCTCACAAAACCTTTCATAAGTTGAAGTTTTACCCAAATTAGTTTTAATATAGCTTATCTTAGCTTATTGGATTATTAAATCAGCATCACAAGTTCATAAAAGTCAAAGTTGTGCAAAACTTTTTAAAGTCAAAAACTTGTTTCAGTCATTTTGAGCAATATTGGGAGGGGTGTAACTTGTTTGATCTTAGTTGTTAGAAGCTGGAACTTGGTGTGCTTATTATCTACCACTTTGTAGATTTTTGTGAATTTTTCCAGATTTTTAAGAATTTGTTTGGTGGGTCCCACCAAGCCTTGAAGTAGGTTGCAGGGCAAAGGTCTGCCCTGCTCTCAGTTACCTCAGCCATCCACCCAACTTCATTGGTGGTTTGTGACTGACCCAGTGGGTCCCATAGCCTTTACCTTGCACCTTTCAACCCCCCTCCTACCCAGGAATAAGGGTTGACCTTTTGTTTGACCCCAAAATCTGTGGACCCTACCTAGTTTGACCCATAAACTTTGTCCCTCAGCTGCCTCAGTCAACAAATAAGCTAAGTGCTTATTTGTTATTTTTGGCTTATTTAGGCCACTTATTGGCTTGACTCTTGCTTATTTGTGATCATTTGACTCAGAGAAACCAAGAAATATAATTGTGGACCCCACATTTTCATTTTGAGCTTATTAACCTTCACAGTCAACAAAAGTCAACTGTGAGGTGAATAAGCACTCCAAGTGCTTATTTCCAGGGGTATAGTAAAAGTGTCTTAATTAAAAGTGCTTATTTTTATCTTATAATTAGTTTAGAAAAAGAAAAAAAACCAAAAAACCAACTTTAAAAATAGTGATAGCTTCTATTTAATAGGATTTATCAATTTAATTTTCTTTTTAATTAATTTCTAAATAATATATCACTTTTATATTTTTAGAAATTACATTTTAGGTTAAAATAATTTTACAAATTTTTCCAGATTTTTATTTTGTCTTTTAGTGGTATTTTTAATTAATTTTAGTTTAATTTAGTTTTAATTAATATTAATCAATTAAATAGCATAATTAGTTTTTAAATAGTATAACCTAGTTTTTATAATTTTTATAGCTTTTATTTTAGTTAAAACATTTTTATAAATTTTTTCTAGAATTTTTACTGTTCCTTTAATAGTCTTCATAATTTAAATAGTTTAATTAGATATTAATTAATAAATAGAATAATAATTAGTTAATTAGTTTAAAAATACATAAAATTAACTTTTTATAATTTTTTAGGATTCCTGTAATGGTTAATTAGATTTATAAAATTTTTCTTAATTTTCTAAGTCTTTTTAGTATTTTTAATAATTCTAATTAGTTTAATTAGTAATAAATAGATAATTAGTAAAATAATTAATATTAAATAATTAAATAGTGTAAAAATACTTTTTATTTTTCTTAAAATTTTCTTTAATTAATAGGATTGTAAAAATATCAAATTTACACTTTTACCCCTCTCAGTTCTTCAGTTGTACTTTTTGTACGGTTCATCAGTATACGTTTTTAATTAAAACGTATAATTTTCGGTTTAAGCTCAAATTCTCGTAATCCAAATTCCAGTAATCCATCACATAGCTTTCCTAAGCTATATCTGTTAATAATTTCCAAGTAATTTTAATCATAACCCTTTCCTGTGAATAATTACCCGATCCCTAATACGCTAAGGTCACAATTCACACTTCAACGGGATTTCACGACCCGGTGATACATTATATTACCCGGAGCATTGACTCTAAGCCTTTGACTTTGTTGACCATTATTTGGTCAATATAAGTTAGGTGGTTTGGCATCAATCAAAATTTGGCGCCGCTGCCGGGGAAGTGTGCGCGTTTCTTTAGCGTTATTTGAGATTAGTATTATCTCACATCTTTCACTGTACAAATACCATCACTTGTGTATATTTTCATAATCAAAATACAAAAAAAGTCATTAACACTTTTCCTAAAGTGATTAAAACACCAAAAAAAAAAAAAACAACAACAAAACAGATCGTAACGTTTTCTGATTCGGTTTTCTTTTAAGGTGATTCTTAAAGAAAACGATTTTTGTAAACGAAACGATACCAAAAATATTTTCCAAAAGTTTTTAAACCCATACACAAAACACAAAAACATTCGTCTCTTTCTTGTGAATAATAACTCTACATAAAAATAACCGTCGCAAACCAAGACAGAACACCTTCCAACTGGGGGTGTGAACAAATAAGTTCCCAAACCAAAAAGATTAAAACTTGCCTTTGTATCCTTGTGGGTGGTGTACCTTTTCTAAAGAAGCCACTCACTTGTGATTATTGGTTTAAGTTCACTGTGGTTTTGTCTCGACTTTGTTTTGATTGATTTTTGTTCCTAGTGCATGCGCACTCGTTCTTCTAGGTCTACTAGCCCATTACGTGAGCTTGTACGAAAACCTAGAAGACCTCGTAGACGTTCAGCACCAACAGTCGGATCTGAGATCCGTACTGTTGCCACACCCACTGTCACCATGGCGGAAGACCGTCCCATGTGTGAACTTCTCCAAGCACCCATCGAGGGTTACGGAGATGCCATTGTTGTCCCAGCCATTGTGGCTGATAGTTTTGAGCTCAAAACCGGGTTACTCAATCTTGTAACCTCAAGTCAATTCTACGGTTTTGAGAGGGACGATCCTCATGCTCATATTCGATGGTTCAATAAAATCACATCAACCATCAAGTACAAAAATGTCCCGTGTGAAGCAATAAAACTTCTTCTCTTCCCATTCTCATTGGAGGGACAAGCCCGGATTTGGTTTGAAAAACAACCTCCACGATCTATTGAGACTTGGGAAGATCTTGTCAAAAAGTTTGTGAATGAATTCTTCCCACCTTCCAAGACCACGAGTCTTAAAAACGAAATCACCAAGTTCACTAAAAAATACGATGAATCTTTTGGTGAAGCGTGGGATCGTTTCAAAGAATTACTTCGCAAGTGTCCACATCATGGTTTCTCTGAGTTGATGCAACTCGATACGTTTTACAATGGCGTGAGCCAAGCTGATCAGGATTCTCTCAATGCCTCCGCGGGAGGAAATTTTTTGAGTAGAACCACAAAAGAAGCTTTGAAAATCATAGAAAACAAGTCCAAGGTCCGCTCTACACGAAGCAAACCGATTGTTTCTCAAATCAATGCGGGTCCTTCTACTTCATCTTCTGTGGGTCAATCTAGCACGGATGCTAAGATTGACAAGCTCACTGAAGCGATCCAAGCTTTGGTTCTCGCCCAAACAAAGAAAGTCTCATTTCCACAACATCCTCCCCATGCTGAGGTTAAAAAAGTGGAAGTCTGTGTGACTTGTGGTGGGCCTCATGCCTACTACAATTGCACAGCTACTGATGGTACTCCATATGAAGCTAATGCTGTTATCGGGTCCCAAAATCAAGGGGGAAATCAATACTGTCCTCCTATTGACCCGAACTATCGTCCTCACCATTATCCTGGACCTCCCGGTTTTAATCAAAACCAAAATGTTCAAAACCGTGGCCAAAACCAAAACAGAGTTAACCAAGGTTATCAAAACCAAAATAATTTCAATCAGGGTCACGGTTTTCAAAATCAAAACCAAAGTTTTCAAAATCAAGGTTTTCAACATCAAGGAAACTTTAACCGGAACCAAGGTCAGGGTAATTTCAACCCCGGGAACTTTCACGGAAACAATCACCAGAATCAAGGGAATTTCCATCATCAAAACCAAGGAAATTTCAATCAAGGCCCCAACCCGAACAATCGAGCTCCAAATATTCCTAATCCGAATCAAGCTATTGTTCCAACTGGGCCTTCATCCGATGAATTGTTGAAGCAATTCATGAAGTCCCAAGAAGAGTTGAACAAGTTGCTGGTCAGCCAGATTTCTGATATCAAGAAGTCTTTAAATGATCGACCCTCGGGCTCAGGTACTACTTTACCGAGCAACACGATCGCTAACCCGAGGGGCGATGCCAAGGCGATCACAACACGAAGTGGTGCTTCATATGATGAGCCCGCGATTCCTACTACCTTTTCTTCCTCTCCTCCTAAGGTAGTGAATCGTGAGCCTGAGGTAACAAAGGACAAGGTGCAAATTCCTAGCCCACGAAGTACAGCACACGTCCAACCTCAGGATAATCCTGAAACCAGATGTAAGCCTGGAGTTGTCTTCGAACCACCAGAAACTCCAGTGGACAACCCGAAATCCAAAACTTCTATTCCATATCCTTCACGTCTCAGTGAACAAAAGCTCCGCGAAAAAGCTAATCACCAAATGGATAAATTTTTCCAAATCTTCCAAGATTTGCACTTTGATATCAGCTTCGCGGATGCTATTCTCTTGATGCCCAAGTTTGCATCGACAATCAAAAATCTGTTGAGTGATAAAGAAAAGTTATTCGAGATGGCAAGAACTCCTCTGAATGAGAACTGCTCTGCGGTTCTTTTGAAAAAGCTTCCTGAAAAGCTTGGAGATCCCGGGAAATTTCTCATTCCTTGTACTTTCCCGGGTATGGTTGATTGCTTCGCCCTGGCCGATCTAGGTGCTAGCATCAACTTAATGCCATATTCTGTATGGAAGAAACTTTCTCTCCCAGAACTCACTCCCACGTGCATGACTTTAGAGCTTGCCGATCGCTCGATTTCTCGTCCCATTGGCATTGCCGAGGACGTGTTCGTTAAAGTGGGAAAGTTCCATTTTCCAGCAGATTTTGTGATTGTTGACTTTGATGCCGATTCTAGGGTCCCTCTCATTCTTGGGCGGGGATTCCTCAGAACTGGGCGCGCTCTTATCGATGTATTTGAGCATGAGATCACATTGCGTGTTGGAACGGAAGCTATTACCTTCAACCTAAATAAAACTTCGAGATACTCCTCCAATTATGATTGTGAGTCGGTGAATCAAATTGATGTCATCGATGTTGCTGCTGAGGAGTATGCTCAAGAGATTTTAGGTTTCATTGATGATTCTTCGAGTGAAAATCTCACTCAATCTTCTCATCCCATCATAGCCAATTCTTCTCCTTCCCTCACTCCGTTTGAGGGAAGTGACTTCATCTTAGAAGAAATGGAGGCGTTTCTCAAAAGTGATTCGATTCCCGATGGAGTCGATAGCCAAGAGATCGACCTTGAGAGGGATATTCTCCTGCTTGAAAAATTGTTAAACGAGGATCCCTCTCATCTTCAGGTTCTACCACAACAACTTCATAATGAGGAGGTCAAAAATGTTGAGAAAACTGATGACTTCCCCGAGGTTGAACTTAAGGACTTGCCGCCTCATCTTGAATATGCATTTCTGGAGGGTGATGATAAATTACCCGTCATAATTGCCAAAGACTTAAGCGATGAGGAAAAGGCTGCTCTTATCAAGGTTTTGAAATCTCATAAACAAGCAATTGCTTGGCGTCTCTCAGATATCAAGGGCATTGACCCTGAGTTTTGTACTCATAAGATTTTAATGGAGGACGATTTCAAACCTGCGGTCCAACAACAAAGAAGGGTGAATCCAAAAATTCACGAGGTTATCAAACAAGAGGTTTTAAAACTTCTTGATGCCGGATTGATTTACCCTATCTCGGACAGTCCTTGGGTCAGCCCAATCCATTGTGTTCCAAAAAAGGGTGGCATTACCGTTGTCACAAATGAGGAGAATGAGTTAATTCCAACACGTTTGGTTACGGGTTGGCGCGTCTGCATTGATTATCGTAAATTAAATGACGCCACCCGTAAGGATCATTTTCCTCTGCCTTTTATGGATCAGATGCTCGAGAGATTAGCGGGGAATGAGTACTATTGCTTCCTCGATGGTTTCTCGGGTTACTTTCAAATTCCCATTGACCCGCAAGACCAAGAAAAGACCACTTTTACGTGCCCCTATGGAACCTTCGCATATAAACGTATGCCATTTGGCTTATGTAATGCTCCGGGCACGTTTCAAAGATGTATGATGGCCATCTTTTCCGACATGATCGGGAAAAGTATGGAGGTCTTCATGGACGATTTTTCGGTCATTGGGGATTCGTTTCAAACATGCCTCTCCCATTTAGACAATATGCTAAAACGTTGTGAAGACACAAAGTTGTGTCTAAATTGGGAGAAGAGTCACTTTATGGTCAAAGAGGGCATTGTCCTCGGCCATAAAATTTCAAAAAACGGGATTGAGGTTGATCGTGCCAAAGTGGACGTCATTGCAAAATTGCCTCATCCCACAACCGTGAAAGGTGTTAGGAGCTTTTTGGGTCACGCCGGTTTCTATCGTAGGTTTATTCAAGATTTTTCAAAAATTGCCCGGCCCATGACCCATCTCCTCGAGAAGGATGCTCCTTTTATCTTCTCCCCTGAGTGCATCGAAGCCTTTGAAACATTAAAGAAAAGGCTTACCGAGGCACCGATTCTTGTTGCCCCCCGATTGGGACTTGCCCTTCGAACTCATGTGTGATGCTAGTGATTATGCTATAGGGGCAGTCTTGGGGCAACGCAAAACAAAACATTTTCAGCCTATACACTATGCCAGCAAGACTATGACCGAGGCACAAAGTCATTACACCACCACTGAAAAAGAATTATTAGCTGTGGTGTATGCTTTTGAAAAATTCCGGCCATACTTGATTCTGACTAAAAGCATAGTGTATACGGATCATTCGGCTTTGAAATATCTATTTGCAAAACAGGATGCAAAGCCGAGACTCCTCCGATGGGTTCTCCTCCTTCAGGAATTTGATATCATTATTCGTGATAAAAAAGGAGCTGAGAACCTAGCTGCTGATCATCTCTCCCGTCTTGAAAACCCTCACCAAAATGATTTCGAGAAAAAGGAAATAAATGAAACGTTTCCTCTCGAAACCCTCAATGCGGTTTCATTTCGTGGAGACTCGATTACCCCATGGTTTGCCGATTTTGCAAACTATCTTGCGGGTAACTTTATTGTGAAAGGGATGTCGTCCCAACAAAAAAATAAATTTTTCAAAGACGTAAAACATTACTTTTGGGACGACCCCTATTTGTTCAAGATATGCGCGGATCAAGTCATCCGGCGGTGTGTGTATGGTCAGGAAGTCGCTGAAATCTTAAAGGCTTGCCATGCTGGTCCCACGGGGGGCCACCACAATCCCAACTACACCGCCAAAAAGGTGTTTGATTCTGGCTTTTATTGGCCCTCGATCTACAAGGATGCCCAAGAATTGGTCAAGTCCTGTGACGCTTGTCAGCGCCACGGGAATATTTCACAAAGAAATGAAATGCCTCAGAATGCAATTCAAGTTTGTGAAAGCTTTGATATCTGGGGCATCGACTTTATGGGGCCATTTCCATCTTCTCACGGCAACAAATACATACTCGTGGCAGTTGACTACTTGTCAAAATGGGTTGAAGCAAAAGCCTTACCCACAAATGATGCCCGAGTAGTGGTGAAATTTTTAAAAGCTCTCTTTGCCCGATTCGGAACTCCACGTGCTATTATTAGTGATCGTGGTACGCACTTCTGTAATGACAAATTTGACAAAGTCATGCAAAAATACGGTGTGACTCACCGTCTTTCCACTGCGTACCACCCTCAAACAAGTGGACAAGTCGAAGTGTCCAATCGGGGCATTAAAAGAATATTGGAGAGAACTGTAGGTGAAAATCGTGCATCGTGGTCGGACAAATTAGATGATGCACTTTGGGCTTTCCGTACGGCTTACAAAACACCCATTGGGTGTACGCCTTATAAACTTGTGTACGGGAAAGCGTGCCATCTTCCGATCGAACTTGAACACAAAGCCTATTGGGCTCTCAAGCATGCCAATTTCGACCTCAAAACGGCGGGTGATCATAGAAAAGTTCAACTAAATGAATTAAACGAACTTCGTGATCAAGCTTACGAGAACTCTTTGATCTATAAAGAAAAAACAAAGAAGATTCATGACTCAAAAATTAAAAACCGCGTTTTCAACGTTGGTGATCGAGTCCTTCTTTTTAATTCTAGACTCAAGATCTTCTCGGGAAAGCTCAAAACCCGATGGACTGGTCCATTCACTATCACAAAAGTTTATCCTTATGGCACCGTCGAATTATCTCAAAGTGACGGTCCAAATTTCAAAGTGAATGGACACCGGTTAAAGCACTACTTTGGAGAGGACGTACCATCCATGGTCGTCCCGGATCTCCAAACTTTCCCCAAGGACAATTGAATTCGGGGATAGAGTCAAGCTAACGACTCGATGACCAAAAATTAGCAACAATACGGGTTTTCACCCGTATCTCTGATTCTTTTTATTTTCTACCACTAAGTGTGGGGGAATGGCCAACCCCCCGCTGTTTGAAAAAAATGTATATATGTATAAAAAAAAAAAAAAAAAAAAAAAAAAAAAAAAAAAAAAAAAAAAGGTTGTATATATAGAAATAAAGTGAAATTGTTATTTCCGCAGTTAGATTCGAATCTTGGCTTTTTACGTTCCTAGCTTCGGCATAATAGCCGGGACTTTGAATATTGAGGACAATATTCATTTCTAAGTGTGGGGGGAAATTCTAACGAATTTTAGCAAATATCTTTCAAGTACCCCCCCCCCCCCCCCCCCCCCGTTTTGGCCAAATTTTTCAAAAATTTTTCACTTTATTTCAAAATTTTTAGGGTAATCAGTCCGCCTCGTCTAAGCGACAAAAGGGATTGGCTAATCCAGGAGCAAACGGCTCTTGGTAAAGATAAATCAAATCCGTTGACGGCTGGCAATTTGCCCAAAATTGTATGGTTCATCAACTCCCCGAAAACAAATGAGTTGGCTAGCCCGCAAGATTATGGCTTGTGGTAAAGGCCGTGGAAAATCCATAATTAGTAATCAGCTCACCAAGATGTCGACTAGGTCCATCAAGATGCTGGCTAGTCTAGGAGCAAACGGCTCCTGGTAAAGACTTAACAAATCCGTTGAAAGCTGGTGGTTTGCTCAAAATCACACGGTTATCAGGTGTGCCACAGTTCTTACACCTGGCTACTCCAGAAGTGATGGCTTTTGGTAAAGAGTTTAAAATCCATCAAGTTTTCTAAAAAGATTGCTAGGGACTAGCAATAGTTCAGTGTGGGGGATTGATGAGTGCTCAAACACTCATCGTTTTCGATATATTTAAACTGCCAAAACGCACAAAAACAATCAAAAAGATATCAAAATACTTAAATTATCCCAGGGATTGTGTTTTATGTGTTTTAAAAGCAAAATGTGCAAAAACAAAAAAAAAACGTACAAAGTTTGCAGTATTGGCAGTTTCAGTCCCCCGAGTTTCAAAACTTGTCAACTTTAGTCCCTATGCATTTATTTTTAAGGAAAAGTCAACCCAAGGTCTTAAAAGTCAAATTAAGTCAAAATATCATAATTGGGTTGCAAGTTTTCATAAATTACATAATTAGTCCCTAAAAATCCAAATATGGCAAAATTAGTCCCTGGGATTTTTGAAATTTTGAAAAATGTGGAAAAGTGCAAAATTGGTCCTTGGTTATTGGTATTTGGCATAAATTGATCCTTTGAAGAAGTTTTGGAAAGTTACATTTCACACCCCTCAACTTTGAAGGAATTGCAAATATGGTCCTTGTGATTAACTTTTCCAAACCGGACCCTTGTTATTCATTAAACCCAAAACCAATCCAATCCAACACCCTTACCTGATCCACCCTAGCCCAGCTGATCCCCAAGCCCAGTCCACAAGCCCACCCCTTTTTAAATAATACCTGGGCGTTGACCCAGGTCAAACCCCCACACCCCGTCCTTTCTTCCCCAACAGGCAAGCGCAAAACCAGGGAGAAACTTTCCCCCTCCTCCTCGCCTTTTCAACTACTTCACCCCCCACAATAAATACCCTCACCCACCAACTCCACCACCATTAATGCTTCCCTAATACCCTCACCAATACCACTAGTTTTGCCCCGTATAAAAAGTGGCGCCAAAATACGAATCAGTGGCTAGGATGCATGGAAGATAAAATTGATGGTTGGGATTTGGTCAGGGGTCAAAGAGAAGACATGTGGGGCTCTTAGTTTTCAAAAAGAAGCTATGTGGAAGACATGAGGGTTTATTTTTAGGTCGTTATATAAGAAAAAGCTCATAGAAGCTTAGTGTGTGTAATTTTCTTAGTTTATTTGTAATTTCAGTTCATTTTCAATGTAATGTAACTCTTTTTATTAATGCAAGTTCATTTTGAAGTTTAAATTCCAATTTCACTTTTCAAAATCTCATCTTAAATTTCCAAGTTCCAATCAAGTGAAGTAATTTGTGTTTAAGGAACACAGAAGTTCTTACAAGCTTAGAAATAAGATATTACAAGTGTTATAAGCTTATGTGAACACTTTTAATTCAATTTTCAATAAAAACTAAAAAAATAAGAAAAATAAAAATAAAAATAAAAAAGTGGTGATCATTTGTTGTATGAGCAAGGAGCACAGTGTAACAAGGATGGCTGTGGGTTAGGAACCTCAGGGGAGGGCATAGGATTGTTTGGTTTGGTTCCTTGGTACTCACTCAGTGCATGGAAGGCTTTGTAAGCTACAAATCCTTTCATCTTTATTCTTAAAGTAGCCTAGGTTGTTTATTTAAGCTTATTGCATATAAATATTAGCTTATAAAGTAGTTTGTACCATCTGTTTGTGTTTATTATTTGTTTAAATAGAAATCTCTTCATTAACTGTGTTTAAAAGGGTGTTTGGTTGTAACTTGTTTAGGGTGTTCTAGCTGTGTATCTTAGCATCCATTAGTTTCTAATAGTTTTTTGGGTGTAATAAAGCTCAGGGGAACAAGAGTTTTGGTACAAAACCTCACAAAAGTCAAAATCAAAAGATAATAATCACCACAGTCCACTGTGGTGATTTTTGGAGTCCAAATCTCACAAAACCTTTCATAAGTTGAAGTTTTACCCAAATTAGTTTTAATATAGCTTATCTTAGCTTATTGGATTATTAAATCAGCATCACAAGTTCATAAAAGTCAAAGTTGTGCAAAACTTTTTAAAGTCAAAAACTTGTTTCAGTCATTTTGAGCAATATTGGGAGGGGTGTAACTTGTTTGATCTTAGTTGTTAGAAGCTGGAACTTGGTGTGCTTATTATCTACCACTTTGTAGATTTTTGTGAATTTTTCCAGATTTTTAAGAATTTGTTTGGTGGGTCCCACCAAGCCTTGAAGTAGGTTGCAGGGCAAAGGTCTGCCCTGCTCTCAGTTACCTCAGCCATCCACCCAACTTCATTGGTGGTTTGTGACTGACCCAGTGGGTCCCATAGCCTTTACCTTGCACCTTTCAACCCCCCTCCTACCCAGGAATAAGGGTTGACCTTTTGTTTGACCCCAAAATCTGTGGACCCTACCTAGTTTGACCCATAAACTTTGTCCCTCAGCTGCCTCAGTCAACAAATAAGCTAAGTGCTTATTTGTTATTTTTGGCTTATTTAGGCCACTTATTGGCTTGACTCTTGCTTATTTGTGATCATTTGACTCAGAGAAACCAAGAAATATAATTGTGGACCCCACATTTTCATTTTGAGCTTATTAACCTTCACAGTCAACAAAAGTCAACTGTGAGGTGAATAAGCACTCCAAGTGCTTATTTCCAGGGGTATAGTAAAAGTGTCTTAATTAAAAGTGCTTATTTTTATCTTATAATTAGTTTAGAAAAAGAAAAAAAACAAAAAACCAACTTTAAAAATAGTGATAGCTTCTATTTAATAGGATTTATCAATTTAATTTTCTTTTTAATTAATTTCTAAATAATATATCACTTTTATATTTTTAGAAATTACATTTTAGGTTAAAATAATTTTACAAATTTTTCCAGATTTTTATTTTGTCTTTTAGTGGTATTTTTAATTAATTTTAGTTTAATTTAGTTTTAATTAATATTAATCAATTAAATAGCATAATTAGTTTTTAAATAGTATAACCTAGTTTTTATAATTTTTATAGCTTTTATTTTAGTTAAAACATTTTTTATAAATTTTTTCTAGAATTTTTACTGTTCATTTAATAGTCTTCATAATTTAAATAGTTTAATTAGATATTAATTAATAAATAGAATAATAATTAGTTAATTAGTTTAAAAATACATAAAATTAACTTTTTATAATTTTTTAGGATTCCTGTAATGGTTAATTAGATTTATAAAATTTTTCTTAATTTTCTAAGTCTTTTTAGTATTTTTAATAATTCTAATTAGTTTAATTAGTAATAAATAGATAATTAGTAAAATAATTAATATTAAATAATTAAATAGTGTAAAAATACTTTTTATTTTTCTTAAAATTTTCTTTAATTAATAGGATTGTAAAAATATCAAATTTACACTTTTACCCCTCTCAGTTCTTCAGTTGTACTTTTTGTACGGTTCATCAGTATACGTTTTTAATTAAAACGTATAATTTTCGGTTTAAGCTCAAATTCTCGTAATCCAAATTCCAGTAATCCATCACATAGCTTTCCTAAGCTATATCTGTTAATAATTTCCAAGTAATTTTAATCATAACCCTTTCCTGTGAATAATTACCCGATCCCTAATACGCTAAGGTCACAATTCACACTTCAACGGGATTTCACGACCCGGTGATACATTATATTACCCGGAGCATTGACTCTAAGCCTTTGACTTTGTTGACCATTATTTGGTCAATATAAGTTAGGTGGTTTGGCATCAATCAAGTCATTTAGGTGATAGAATTCTTAGTGGTAGTGAAAACATGACATACATCATAGATTGTATAACTACTCATTTTTAAGTTGCGCATCATAACAAGTTCTACACCAAACTTCGTATTCAAATTGTTACGATACTTCTAATTACCAATCAAGGAATTATACACAAGTATATGTTTAGTTTTTATTGAGTTTCTTTTAAATTAAGATTTTACATAAATTTGGATTGACAACCCTTATTTAACAAACGTTTTTCTTATTACTAAAACCACCAAATCCCTGGGACGATCTCGACTTACCCACCTTTATTACACCGGACGAGTATACTTGCTCGTATGTGCTAGATAATAATCGGATAATTCGTGTTTATAAATTTTAAAACTTGTACTAATAAAACGCACATCAATCCTTAAGTACTTTACATGATAGTTGTTAAAAATAAATGCTATGTGAACTTGGTTGATGCTAGGTAGCTTATTTTGTCACAACTTGAAGTTTATTAGAGCTTAGACACTTAAAGGCGATTAACATAAAATGAGACTAAACTTGCATGTTATGTGCTTAGGGAAAATATTTATGTGTTTAAAATTCTCATGTCTTGGATACATGCTCATCTTAAATGTGACATACCTAATTGATCGAAACACATGTCTAGGAAATTAAATGTTAAACTTAACCCATGAGATCTCATATCATATGTAGGGTTAAATAAATATGTGTAGACATGAATACTATTGAATATTGTCCACACATGATTGTTTGTTGAAAACTGAAATAGTGGAGTAACTAAATTTAAACAATCCTTCTAGATGAATATGAATAAAATTTACATGTAAAGTGCTTGTAAATTTAATTGATATGCATACACGAATACATTTGTTAGATTAAGTAATTGTAGGTTTCACGTTGTTACATAACATCATGTGTAGTTTGCTTACTTGCTTAATATGTATATGTAAACACCTAAGTGGAAATCTCAAGGAACATATACAAATAGATAGAAAGAATGATTACGTTGCTAACAATATGTGCATAATGAATATGTGCATAATGAATATGTGATTAATCGTGAAAGTGATAAATAAAAGTTGCTCACACGTCTACTTGCCATGATTAATTGCTTTTTGAGTTTGATGATATGTGATCATGTGCGTACATGCCGTAATGATTAAATGGTAATATAAAACCTATGTGTGCATGTAGAAAATGCCTTAATGCTATTCGCTTATATGCATACTTGTCATGATAATCACTTGTTTGTGTTCAATTTGTTTGCATAATTAATCAGTTTTATGAGCATGATAGTATATCATAAATTGGAAATACTTGGACATAATGCTTACTTGTAGTAAAGTCCAATTAATGATAAGGTGGACGATATGTGGTTATTTGCTCTCTTGTCTTTGTGATTAAACGTGCTTTCATGAGTAATATGTCTTTAAATGCCTAATTGCCGTGATGCTAGTTGATTTTATGGATATTGCTAACATGCTAATTCTTTACATATTTGTTAAAGATAATGCTTGCTTGATATTTACCAAACTCTTAAAATTTGGCTAAATTATGTGCTAAGAAATTATGTGAAAGACATGGTGTTAACCTTGAGAGGTTGTATTAATCTAAGGGGAAGGTAATTCACAATGTCATTCACTCACTTAGGTATCTCCTTATGCCTTGACTTGTTACTAGGTAGTAACTTGTACTTAGATCTTGCTTTGCACCCTTGAGAGTGTTTATATGTGAAACTATGTGCTCAAATTTGAATACGTGCTATGCTCACTTGTGTAAGTAATATGTTTATGCTTGCTTGATTAATCCGATCTATGAACAACTATGCGATGAAGTTATGTATGTGCTAATCAAGATTTGGGATATAATGTGTGGAATATGTATGATATGCATAAGTTATGATGTATTGTTGTGGACTAACCCATGTTGTAAGTATCCAAATGGTAACCTAACCCATTTTGGACTTCCACATGAGAGGATTGTTTGTTTGTTGCATGTTGTCATTTATGTAGCTAGACTACCACAAAGGTGAGGCTCTTGACCCATGGATCCCCGCCTTGGAACAAGGGGGAGCAACGATCTAGGGGGAGCTATGATTAAGGGGGAGCATGTTCGGGTGCATGTACAAGCTACTTATTATCCCACAGGCACAAGTTTGAAACCTGGCTTGATTGGAAGTCCCACCTTTTTTATTCGACAAAAGGGGGAGAAAGAAAGCAAGAGTGAAGACCAATTCAAGATAAAGATAATGGCTTCACCAAATTACAAGGCAAAGGTCAAGTCGCAAGCTACACCAAAGGCGCTTTGTCTTCGCTAAGTTTTGTAATTTTATTTGTTTTCGGTTTTTATTTGTCATCATCAAAAAGGGGAGATTGTTGAGGCAACATGATCAAGATATCTTTATGTTTTAATGATGACAAATAAACCATCGAAACAAATAAAATAACAAACGTTAGCCAAAATTCCCCGGAGCCCATATCTGCTCCTGGCGCGCTACCCGCTCGTCAACGCGTGGGTGACGCGCCAGGCCACTGTATGGCTTCAGACAAATTTTGAAAGTCGGTTTTCCGCTTACCCGACAAATGTGGATTTTTCAATACAGGTATGAATATGTTATGTGCTCAATTGAGAACACTCGAAACGAGTTTTCGGATTAGAAAGATCCAACTTTCAAAACACCCATTTACGGGAAAACGCCAACTCATGTTTTCTAATTCTTGCCTCTAGCCAAGGCTTTTCTAAACTTAGGGAGCCTATATATTTCACGTAACATCATGTGAAAGCATCCATATGCTCATATCCCGTGTTTACGTCTTCTCTAATCACGTAACAGGTTTACTCCCTTATTGGTCAAACTAAGTCAAAGGTCACTTTGCGTAAACTCATCCTTTCCCACTTTGGTTATGCTTTACATCAAGGCAAAGCACTTAGCTTGTTTGAACCAAGGTATTAGTTGAGAACGTCGAGTCGTGGAAAGTCACGAGATATGAAACTATGGATTCTCGACGTTGTGTTACTTGAACTTATAAGTAACCTATGATTTTCTCAACTCATAATCTTAATTGTCTAAACTTTCTCTTCTTAATGACAATTAGATTATTTCTTAATCTTCTCTTACTCGCATTTCTACAAAAGACAAATACCACCATATCCAAATCATATATTCTCTTACACAATCCCTTACAACATCACATCTCTTACACAATCTCTTATATTCCTTATACACTCTACATCTCAACCATCCATTCCCTTACAACACATCTCAACCCTTCACATTCAACACATGGAAATTGTTTGAAATCCAAGCATAGGCTCCCTTTGATCCTAGCCATCTATTTCAAATAAACACATCTCAACCCTCCATATTTACAGGTCGTTTTCTATATCTTGTACTTTGTGCCCTGAAGTAGCATCCCAATGACACTATCGTTCCGCTGCCATATTTTGGGGGTGTTACATCTCATTTCTACAAAAGACAAATACCACCATATCCAATCATATCCAAATCATATATTCTCTTACACAAATCTCTTACACAATCCCTTACAACATCACATCTCTTATATTCCTTACACACTCTACATCTCAACCATCCATTCCCTTACAACACATCTCAACCCTTCACATTCAACACATGGGAATTATTTGAAATCTAAACATAGGCTCCCTTTGATCATAGCCATCTATTTTAAATAAACACATCTCAACCCTCCATATTCCCCACATGCCAATTATTTGAAATCCAAACATAAGGCTCCTTTGATCCTAGCCATCCAATTTAAACCATACCATCTCAACCATCCATCTCATTCTTTCCCCCCAAGCAAAAGGAGGCTCCCTTTGATCTCAACCATCCAATTCAAACAAACACATCTCAACCATCCATCCAACCTCCTCTCTATTACATCACATGTTTTTAATCTACACCATCCATTTCAAACCAAAACCATCTCAACCATTCATCTACCCTTTCCCCTCAAGCAAAGGAATATACCTTTGAAATATCCCATGGCATATTCTCTTCTCTATTATGCCATGTGAGGAATATAATTTCTACCCCTTCCAAATTACCCTATCTACACTTTATACCCTTGGTAATTTGCTTTCTCTTTAAACACTTCACAAAACATTTTCCAAATTGGCTATTTGAGTTGGTAAACCTTAGATTGATCAATGTTAAGGTTTAGTGTGAAGTACAATTGGGGGTTTAGCAAGGATAGGTATTTATAAGATCCAACACCCAACACTTGGGAAAAAGTTTACATACGCCTAGCGCGCTGCCCGCGCATTGACGCGCGGGTGACGCGCCGGCCTCGGTAAAATTTCCCAAGTTTGGGTTCTTGGCCTATAAATACATACCTTGCCTCTTGTATTCCTCACCTCTTGCCCAACATTCTTTCTCTCTAATTTCTTTTCTCTCTACCCTCTAAGTCTACTACACATCTTGTGTTCTTAATCTTTCTCTCATATCATCTTTGAAAGAACACATATTCTTGCAAGGGAAGAATCACAAGAACCTAATCAACTCTTGTGATTGTGTCGAGGGTCTTCTTCTCTATACTCTTTCTATTAGAATCGAGTCACTAGGTTAGGTTAGGGCTTGGTTCAAAGAAACTTGTATTCATTCAAATTGGTTGTAAAGGAAGTCTTGTGTCTTGGTGACCAAGCCTAGATCATTGGGGATCTAGTTGGGGTTTGATACTTCCGGTGGGAAGTTTTGGTTGGTAGTGGTCTTGGTGACGCACAGTGTAAGTCGAATCACGAGATTCTTTAGGGTGGTTTCCGAGGTGCGGAATACCCTGGGAGTAACTCCTTCTTTGTGAGCATCGATATTGGTGAATATCGGTGGAGTGAATTGTAACGGTTTGTAGTCCACCGAAAGGATTATACTAGTGGAATAGTATCGGTGTCGTGGATTCGCAACTGGACGTACAGATGGTATAAACCCCCCATCCTGAACCAGTATATATCATGGTGTCTTTCTTTACTCACTTTATATACTTTGGTTGTGTTTGTGGTTGTTTGGATTGATTATACAACCACTTGGTGTTCTTTGAGGCTTAAAGTTTTTAAACGTCTTAAAAGCTGAAGAAACCGTATTCACCCCCCTCTACGGTTCTACATGTTCCAAATAGAATCTTTAGTGAATGATTACGTAGATGTAGTAATTTCAACGTCCTACTTGTAAGTATTTATTTGGGTTGATATGGGTTCACTTTGTAAACAACACCGGGTCAAATGTTCTTAGACACAAAAAATGAAAACAAATAGGAAAGTTTTCATGTAATTTATGTAAAAAGAAGAATGAAAATGTCTGTAACTCAAGTACTTTATGTACATCGACCAAACAACGTTATCTAGAAGTCCACATTGTCTATGGACTTCCTTAATCTTGTCTACAGACCGACAAATCCCACTGCAAGTCTAGTCAAATGATGCTACACATGAGTTTCCGGCTCATGCTTTCCACTACTGATGGTATTTCCCGAATCTTGAACCCAAATACAATTTGATCTCATATACAAAAGAACCTTAGTTCGAAGGAGGTCTTGATAAGATGAAGACTGCTGATTTTTTGTCTGACTATAGAACTCGTGACTTCTTTCCTGTGATCAAACCTTAACCAAGCATGTGATTTTTCCTGATGCTCCCTAAGTTCCTGCATTTGGAGGGGTGGGTGTTATTGAATCAGATTAGAGATTACTTTGATTGCAAAGTCAAGTAATAAACTACCGTTCATAACTTATATGGAATAAAAGGGAGGAATTTTTAACCATTAACTAATATATATATATATATATATATATATATATATATATATATATATATATATATATATATATATATATATATATATATATATATATATATATATATATTGTTGGACCATAATGTTATAGAAGCAAAAGTTAGGGTAGTCTAGTGTCATTATAAGTTATGTATTCTGTAAGTTTTGGTATGAACCGACCCATTGTATTAGGCTGGGTCACAAGAAAGAAACGGTTATTTGTAGGGTTACAACGTTTAGAATAGGTCGTGACTTTTAGGAATCGACATGTCTCTTTGAAGGCACCGATTCAGTATGTATATATAGAGTAGGATTCTGTAATCAACATTCAACCCAATTCGATTATATATCAGTTATAAAGGGTTCAACCCATTTTTTGTTTCATTATTGATTCTTGTTTGATATATACATGATGTTGTTATGATCATATTCGATCCTGGAAGTGGAAGATGCAAGACAATCGAAGAATGATCGATTGAAGAGCAAGAATCAATCAAGTAAGAAGGAAAGAGGAAAGAAGAATACCTGTTCATTCGATTGAAGAATAATCGAAGTCTGATCAGAAGAAGACAAACCACCAATTGTGGCTACCCAAATCATTGGCATCAGAGCAAAAGTTTATCAATCTAGGGAAGAACGCGTGCAAGTGGCCATCGATTGAGAAGCAAGAATAAACAACGAATGGTTTCTGTACAACCTTGTGTATAGCGACCAGAGGAAAAAGGGAATCAACAGCGAATACTTGGAAAGGAACCAGACAACCACACCACCGATTGCAGAAGAAAGAAACGGTTTTGGTTCTTTGTGTCGATAATAATCAGAAAGAAAGAAGATTGTAAGTGATTGTTTTTTTGAATAAGTGCTTCTCGCTTTCACTTTATTAGAATTAGAATACGAACCCTTGTGGTTCACAAAGTAAGAAGTAAGGGAAGATTGTTTTGAAAAACATTAAACGCGTAAGTAAGCACGCTTGTAAGAACGAAGGCGTAACTAAGCACGCTTGTTTAAAGAACGCGTAATGTAACACCCCCAGTTTTAAAATATGCAGCGGAATTTAGATTGGGTGTTACTTCATGGCTTAACAGTTTAATAATAGAAAACGATCATTATTTTAGTCGTTTTAAAAGATTTACCATTCAAACTTTATAAATATCAGAGTTTACAAAATGGGGTCCCAGTGGTTTCAAAGTTTGTTAAATAAGTTTTCGAATGATAGTAAAATTTATGGCCTTCATAAGTGTTCGTGCTCCTCCGTGCCATCCTTGCTCATTATGGACCTGAGATAAAAACATGCTAAAAGCGTCAACACAAAGGTTGGTGAGTTCATAGAGTTTATATGTAAAATAGTTGATTTCCAAAATCAGAGAGTTTGTGAGTCCGTAGTAGTTATAAATAAACAGTTGATTATCCAAATTCAAAGGGTGAGTAAATCCATGGTGTTTATAATTTAAACAGTTAATTAGCAAAATCAAAGTGTGGATAATTCCTTAAAGTTTTTAGTTAAAACAGTTGATTTGCGAAATCAAAGAATGAGTACATCCGTAGGGTTCATAATTTAAACATTTGGTTTTCAAAAGTAAAGAGTGAGTGAATCCATAGAATTGGCATAAAGTCAGTTGATTTTCCAATAATTCCAAGTTGAGGTAGTAATGGTAATAGATACCATTATTAATAAAATAAGTAGTGGGTTACGTTGTTATACACCCACAGTTGGTTTGGTTGCCCTACCAGGTCAACACAAAGTAGTTATGGTTTACCAAGTAGTGATTTTTCTGCTATATAATGAAAACAAGTTCGAAGTTTGATAAACGGTGGGCTACGTTGTTATACGCCCATAAATTTAGTAGTTTTAGTACTGTATCATGACTACAGTACTGCCTTATTGCTCTAAGTCTCATGAACGCATCCCTTAACATGTGTGACATCAGAAATGATGTAAGTAATAGTGCCCTCGTGTAGGAGTTTGCCAACATCCTATTGTTCTTCAAATAAAGTGCATTTGGCTACCTATCCGGCTAGCACAAATGGGGCGTCAACTGCCAATAGATCTATTCACTATATTCGTGTTCACTCGCAAGTGATTAAGGTTCATGATATGAGGGACTTTCAGAGGTAAAACTGTGTCTTAGGCAATAATAATCAAGATAGCATACAGTTGAAAATCACTTGTAATCATGTTTATAGCAGGTATCTCTCCATGAGAAATAAAATGTGTAAAAGTGGATTCATAAGTTCATAATGATTCGCAAAAGTTTATAGTACCTTTGTGAGTAAAAGCGAGTATTGTGTTTCAATAACCAGTAGAGTGGTTTATCAACTGAGTATAATGTATAAAGTAAACTAGTAAAATTTATATGTAATAGAAGCATGTATTTCCCTCGAAAGTAATTCTAAATAGGTAAAAGAGTTGGGACTATGGAACTCATAGTAATATGTAACTATTTAACGAGTACTTGTAAAAGTGTAAAACATGTAGTTGAGCATGTATCTCCCCCAAAACATTTATAAACAATTATAAAAACGGGGCTAAGAACTCACCTTGGTGGAATGGAAAACAAAGAATAAGTAATATCAACGCAGAATGGGCATGGCTCCTAAAAGACAACCTGAATAATACGTAAGTCGGAGATAAGTTTGACTTATTGAGAATAGTGATTTGAAACAATGTCGGATGACAAAATGATTCTTGTGGCAGAGGTGGCTCGCGTGGCAAAACGCTTAAAGTTCAAGGACAATGTTATATACTATATAACTTGTCCGTTATGTGTTACTTATTGCTTTTGTATAGGTTATTCGTTAACGATATATATATATATATATATATATATATATATATATATATATATATATATATATATATATATATAGTGTAACTTTCAAATGAGAACCATTTTAAGTGCAAGAACTGCGAGAACCACTTTTTAGCCATTAGATCATTTCATCAATGGATGATATAACTTGTGCCATTAATGCAATTAATTAAAAGATATGGTAGTCATTTGTAAAGCACAAAGGGTATTATAGTAATCTGTTTATTACTAAATCTCCCACTAATTAAGGAAAATAACTAGGTACCAAATAAATACACGGTTTATTTTTTTTCTACCCTAACTGCCGCTCTCTTCTCCCTCACCCAAAAATCTGCCGCCTGTCTTTCTCTTATTATTTGGTTCGTTTGGATCTGTCACCATCGCCAAGAACCGTCACCGCCACCGCCACCATATTCAGATCTATTTCTCAAGATCGAGCGAACATCAATGATTATGAGGGAAAAACAAACACCACAAATCTCTTTTGATCGTTGTCATTACGTTCTGAGATCAAAATCATTTTTTTATAAGCCACGACTGCCATAAATCATCTTAGTTTTCAGGTAATTAATTTTATATGAATATCAAAATGTTTATTTATTTATTTATTATTGTTTTTTATATACTATATATATTTAAAATCGTTTTGGTTTATTGCCAGTTTTGGGTTGTGCGATCGATTTGGATTATATAGTTTTTGTTTATTAAATCGTTTTTCGATATGTAGTAGGAGAATTTAATTTTGATTCTATCTTTTGTTAAATCGTGTGTATTTAAATTATATCTTTTGTGAATTTGTTTATAGAAAAGTTGTGGTACTCACTACTACTGAGGTGAAGAAGAAACAAAAATGAATGGTTTAGGATGGAAAAGAAGTTAGTATTTTATATTATCTGTTTGAGAATTTTCTTGATTACAGTGAGTTTGATTCATGGAAATATGTTTTAGAACATACTAGTATATGTTTTGTTAAAAAAAATGGAACCAGTGTAAAACATCATAGTGTACAAGTGAGTTGTTTGGCATCTAGAAGTATGTTATTTGATGCTCAAAAGTTGAAATATATATTTTTTTAATAGAAAACAAAGCGAGCTTAAAACATTATACGATACAAGTTTATGTTTTTCAGGACATGTATGTTTTTTAAGAGGACATGTATGTTTTTGAAAGAGGACATGTATGTTTTTGAAGGCGAACATGCATGTTTTAAATTGTGCCTATGCATATTATATTGTGCATATATGTTATCCTAATTATTGTGATTAAATTTAGTTTCCTATTTAATTGTTTAATTGATTTTGTGTATACTTTTTTCAGATTGATGAAGATGATGACCATTGAAAACCTAGAAGTTGATGAACACATATATACATGAAGATAATTTGCGATTATTGCATGTGTTTTTTGTATTTGTAATTTGACGAAATGTAAAATATGAGTATATGCATCTTATTTTTTACAAATGTCCATATTTTTTATTTGTATTTTTAGATTGTATTTTAATTAATATTGAATTTTGTGTATATTAGTTGTGTTTTTACTTTGTTATAAATTCACATTCTTTATAAAAGAACAGATACACCTTACAATTTGAAAAAACATACATGTTAAAAAATATATTTCAAAAATTAAAATAAAATAATTAATTCCAAAAAACACATGTGCACTGAATAATTCAAAAACATGCATGAAAAAAAAAAACGAAAATTAGGGGTTATAAAAAACGGGAATTACTAAAAAAACAAAAATAAAATGAAAATGTCATTTACTATTATACCCTTTTAAATTAAATATAAAAAACAAAATGCTATGGAGCATTAAATGATGTACATTGTGTATTATTAGTTGTAAAAAGGTGGTTCTCGCAGTTCCTGCACTTAAAATGGTTCTCATTAGAAAGGGACCCTATATATATATATATATATATATATATATATATATATATATATATATATATATATATATATATATATATATATATATATATATATATATATATATATATATATATTATGTATACAAGTTTTATAAAGTAACCCGAGCCGTTTAAAGTGTTAAAATATATTCCCAAAATATTATATGTTTATTGTGGTTAAATAATATATTGGGACAATTATATTATTTATAGTTTATGCCTATGTGGTCACCAAATAAAATAAGTCTTAAATATATTTATTTAGACGAACGGTGGTAAAATAGCGTAAGTTTATTAGCTTACCAAAAGTTTTAGGATGAAAAATGTTCAAGTGTTCAACCTTGAGGGGTTGAAGTTGTAAAAACTATATAAGTCACAAAGTTATAAAGATTTTTAGAAAACGTCAAGTGGTTAAAGTTGAGGGGTTGAAAATGTTATAATTTATATAACTTATAAAAGCTTTTAAAGAAGGTGACAAGTTACTCGAATTGGAGGGTCTAAACTTGCCAAATGTGGAAGTTGCAAAATAACTAAAAATAAGTAAAACTGCCATGGGTAGGCTTCGAACCAAGGACCCTTCGCTTAGAAGCCAGCACCCCAACCAACTGAGCTAGACTATTTGTTGTTATTATTTCCCAATAGATCGATTAAGTAGTATTTTAGTTCTGGTGACATATCTAGTTATATATTTTCACAAACGTGCATGGCTGTTTGTGTTTCAAAAACTGCTTTTGCCATCTTTTTAAATGAGTATAACCGTAAGTTCTTAGTTATCGAAAAGAGGTCGAAGGTATCACAAAGTTAGTCTCAACTTGTTTAATTCTCGCGACCCGATTCCAAACGAACTCAAAAATTAAGTTTTTGCTTATGTTTTCTTTTTCTACAAAACTGACTTGGATATATCATCTATATACGTCAACTTAAATAAGTTTGAGTGAATAAGTACTTCTCGTATTGGCTTAAAAACACTTGAGTTTCAAATTGGGCCTTATGGCTCGTTATGCGTTCGAAATGGTTTTGTATATGAGCCCGAATATTTAATAAGTTATGAGCTTTTAAAAATATATAGGTTATGTAAAGTGATAAATAAGCTATTTGAGTCACGATAAATATAGTAAGCCGAGTATGCACTTGTCGCGAGAGCCAAGAGTTAAGTTTATGTTTCTTTTATGTTTAAGAGTTTAACTTATGTTAACACGTAGTTTATCTGTTGAGGTTTCTTTGTTACATGGCCATATAAGCACAAGATACATTTAAGATTTGTATTTCGTTATCAAAGTTTCACAGTTACCTATCTCTGTTTGTTTACGTTAGTAATAAGTTCAACATAATTTCTTATTAGTTGGACATACAAGTTTTTAAACACAACAAACCACCTCTGAGTATGCATGCATGTGTATGGAGAGACGGATAAGGTTTCTAAATAACCTTTGTAACACCAAGGTTCGCTATTAATTATGCATGGAAGAAAGCAACAAGATGGAATGGGTTGAGGGAAACTTACTACACAAAGAAGGAGATGACGAGTATTCACATGGACTATGGACGAGGGACAAAGGAAAGTCGAAACTTCCAAAGTTTTGATCGTCATGGTGCAAAACCAAAAGGCTATAAGAGCTTCGAAAGTTAACGACCCAAAACATTCTTGCCTCCACTTCTTCTCACACGGCAGAAAACCATGAAGGAGTAGAGTGTGTTTGCTTACTGTCGTGGGTCAAGAGAGAAGAAGAAAATAGTTTGTGTTTTTGTACGCATGAAGTGAGGAGGGAGTTGAGGTTTTGTCTTTGATTCGTGATGGCAGCAGGGGGGGGGGGTGGTTTGCATGGGTTTTAAATAGGATAAAGGAACACATGTTTAAATGTAGTCAACCTTGTTTGGTAACCTTGTCAGCGAAAATGTGGGAAAAAAATAGAAGAATAGAACAGGGAGCAATGGACAAAGTGTCTTGTCTTCTTTCCTTTGTCGACAGCTAGTACATGTTTAAAAAAAAATATAGTCAATTGGAGTTGGTAATGTGGCTGCGGAAATTTTGGAATGACACAAAGAAGGAGACAAATATTTTTAATGTGAATTGTCTTATCATATGTAAGAGGTCACATGATTTCCCTTATTTTCCTCCCATTACTTTTTGATTCAAAAGAAGGAGACAAGCAAATAGGACTCGATTTGTTTGTGAGTGTCACATGGTTTTGATTTGTCTTAAATGTATGTTGACTAAAGTGTGAAAAGGGTAGAGCAATGATTCATATTTTGCATATAAATAGTTCAATATGTGAGTTGTTTTGTGAAATGTGAATGAAGAAAATGGGTACATGGTCCCTGTACATCGAATAGTATAAAAAAAATAATAATGAAAAAACTTTGACCATTGAAGTTACAATTCATTTATCTCATTACATGGTAAGAGGGTGACATAAAGAATGTGCGAACGCGTTACGACGTTTAGATTAATTTAGTTGAATAAAAGCAAAAATTTAGTCCATAAAACTGGTTAATTGAATCGTGACGTTAGATTACTCTCGTTAATCATTTAAAATTAAGAGAGAAATTTACGGGATATTACACGTAAGTAAGCACGCGAGTAACAAAGTAAACGTAAGTAAGCACGTTTACAAGAAAGAAAGCGTAAGTAAGCACGCTTGAACGAAAAGGTACGTAAGTAAGCACGTATCAGAAAGGAAGAAAGCATGGCAAATGAAGTCAAGTAAAGAAGCCTAGATTTGCGTCTATAACATTAGGGGCGAGAATGTTGGACCATAATGTTATAGAAGCAAAAGTTAGGGTAGTTTAGTGTAATTATAAGTTATGTATTCTGTAAGTTTTGGTATGAACCGACCCATTGTATTGGGCTGGGTCACAAGAAAGAAACGGTTATTTGTAGGGTTACAACGTTTAGAATAGGTCGTGAGTTTTAGGAATCGACATGTTTCTTTGAAGGCACCAATTCAGTATATATATATAGAGTAGGATTCTGTAATCAACATTCAACCCAATTCGATTATATATCAGTTATAAAGGGTTCAACCCATTTTTTGTTTCATTATTGATTCTTGTTTGATATATACATGATGTTGTTATGATAATATTCGATCCTGGAAGTGGAAGATGCAAGACCTGTGTAATATATATATATATATATATATATATATATATATATATATATATATATATATATATATATATATATATATATATATATATATATATATATATATATATATGAAAAATAAAAGCAAATGTGGATTAAAAATATAACAATTAAATGGTGGTTAATAATATGTGCAAAATAAAAGCAAATTAGTACCACAATCTCAGTCTCAAAGCACCACTCAGTAGAGAAGTTTGATTCCTTCCACAAACTGTAGGCCTAAAAATATTTTAAGCATCTGTAACAAATCAGTATATATTATGTCGAGTGATATGGGGGAGGGATTTGAATTTGGGAATGCCGAGAGAAATGGGGGACGGATTAAAAATTGTTTGACCAACATTGAAGATGACGGATGTTGGAACGGTAGAGTAGGGGTTTCTGTTTTGATAGTATGAGATAAGGGAAGATGGTAAATGTTTGTGTATAATATAAGTTTGGAATGAAATTTGTAACATTACCGTGTTATGAAGTAGCAACTTATCGCCATCATCTTTCATGGTTTCTAGTAGCCTACTTTTATGAAGGCATTGAGATGGTCGAGTTCTTCCCTGTGCTCGCTTACAACTGCGCGGACCACATCTCCAATGGAAACCATTCCCAGCATGCCCTTTTCATCAATCACCGAAATGTGTATGATATGATTATCTGTCAAGAGTAAACAACCAAAGTGAGCCTTGACATTTAAATCACCCAGGCTACATTCAAGTTACGGCCTAAAAGAAATCCACAACATTATTCTTTTGTTAGCCTAAACGATCTTTTGTCAAGTCTAAGAAAACTACAAGATCAACTGTTATTATTACAGCTTATCTTATTTTGTCACTATTAGATGATGCTAAAAAAACATTTGACTGATTGTTGAATTTTTCAATAAGACAATTTATCTTGTTGAAGTTGCAATGTTCATGGGATAAAAAGGTTTCCTCAAGAAGTCCAAATAGAAAATCAGGAAAAAATATACATATAGATTAGTCATTCGTCTGTTCGTCCCATTAAAGTCGCAAGAGTTACATTTTCTGGCATATTTCAAATTTGGAATTGCTCATTTGGTCATCACTGTTAATATAAATATCGCCTAAAAACGTTATTTATATTTTACGATCTTTGCTAAGTTTTGTTAATGACAAAGTATGAACTTTATCTATTAGTAAATCATCACTTTAAGTGTTTAAGTCTTGTTTAAACTAAGGTTTACATTTCCTTTTAAACAAAACATTGTTTTTATTTCTTTAATTAGAAAGTGTCTTGTCACATCATTCATTTATGGCAAGCTTGTGTATTTGACTTGCCATAACATCTTACACATTTTTGGAAGCTTTCCAAATTGGATTTAATGTGTTTGACTAGTTGTTGTTGATGTGACTTTGGTTGGTTTGTGTTATTTATTGTAAAACCTACTTCAAGCCTGGCGGAACCCTGGGGGTACACGGGCGGAACCCATCTGAAGGTTCCGCCAGACCTGCTGTTTGTTTTACTATAAATACCAATCCACTTGTTTGTTTTGTGCAATTACTTTAGGACATATATTTTCATATACTCTCTCAACTAACTCAGTAACATTTGACTTGTGTGATCCTCTTATGTAGCAAGGGACTTCACAAGATCATTCAAGAAGTTACAAGCTTCAACTCTAAAGTTGCAAGACTTGTTAGCTTTGTTATGTATAAGCTTTGGTAGTTTATACTTCATTTGTATCATGTGTGTAGAAGTGATCGGTTAGTATTTTAGGCCTCAAAATACATAGTGTGTCGGGAGTTGTTGTACCCTTGTAAAATAACTAACGGGAGTGGTTGTACCCTTGGTAAAGAACTCGACATCTAGCTTAGTGTCGGTAAAAGTGTAAGCGACGATGGGAGTGGTTGTACCCGTGTAAAAGAACTCGACATCTAGCTTAGTGTCGGTAAAAGTGTAAGCGACGTTGTAAAGGTTTCTCCACCGGGAAGGGAGCTTGTTGATTAGTGCTTATAACTCTCGAGTTGGAAACTCGGGGCGTGGATGTAGGGCAAGGAAATAGAGTCCTTGTAGCCGAACCACGATAAAGAATCGTGTTGTGGTTTGATCGTTTCTCTCTTTGTCTTTGCTTATTACATATTGTCTTTAGTTAGAATTGTTAATCACACGTAAAGCTTTTCAAAGAATGAAACAAGTAAAGTTAGAATTGTTATTCACATGCAAAGCTTTTCAAAGAATTAAACATGCAAAGTTGTACTTACATCTTTGAACAAACGTAAAGTTTTAAAAATATAATCAAGTTAAAAAGCGGTAAACTATTCAAACCCCCTTCTAGTTTTCCACAATCACCATTATAGCTTATACTTGCATTTTGCAACTATTAGAGGGTATATAAGGAAACAGTCAAATAAAGTCATAACTATTTGTGTTTGGTATATGATATACCTGTCATTAACTGCATTGCTTTCAGGACTTTAGTTTTTGGAGTGATTGCGATAGGCTTGTTCTGTAAAAAAATGCATCAGGGATGTACACATGACCCATGAAAACATGGTCATGTGTGGAGGTTGTAAGATTATAATTATACTTCTTCAGTCATGATATCTGCAATCTTAGTTTACTTGGATGATCTTCCTTGAACTATGATTTTTCTAAGATAATCTGAAGGGAAAAAAATATGTTACTTATTACTAGCCAAACAATCATGTCCTATCATTACCAAAATCACGATCATGTAAATTTGATTTGTTAATACAAATATCGCCTAAAAACATTATTCATATTTTACGATCTTTGCTAAGTTTTGTTAATGGCAAAGTATGAACTTTAGCTAATAGTAAATCATCACTTTAGTGTTTAAGTCTTGTTTAACTAAGGTTTACATTTCTTTTTAAACAAAACATTGTTTTTATTTCTTAAATTAAAAAGTGTCTTGTCACATCACATTTATTTCTTTAAATAGAAATATCACATCACATTTATGGTAAGTTTGTCAATATACATTTATGGAAAGAAAGTGTGTTTGACTAACCATAAGTTTTCTTGTGCAAGTTTGTGTTTGACTAGTGTTTATGTGATGTGACCTTGTTTGGTTTGGAAGATCTATTTCAAAACCAACTGCAGCCCTGACGGAATCCTGGGGATACACGGGCGGAACCCTTCTGAGGGTTCCGCCGTATCCGCCAGACCTGCAGAATGTTTTGCTATAAATACCAAACCACTTGTTAGTTTTGAGTAATCACTTTAGGAGATATTTTCATATACTCTCTCAACTAACTCAGTAACATTTGACTTGTGTGATCCTCTAATGTAGCAAGGTGATACGTGGGAAACGCACCAGGCTTTACCTCTCAAGGGATCTCGAGAAGCTTACAACCCCCACCAGGCAGTGTACCTGATCGTTGTAGTATAGTATAGTGACAAGTACCGGGGGATTGATCGTTCAGCTAGGAATAGTGTTGCTAGGATTAGAAAACCTAAATACTAGTTCTAAAGGTGAAGGATGATTATTTTTGTATTTTTATGTTTTTTTTAGAAAGCAAGTAAATATCTCGGGTTTTAAGGATTTGGGCGGAATTAGTTGCTAGTCAACTAACCCAATACTAAAGATGCAATCAAAATGAAATACTAAAAATGAAAATAAACTAAATTAAACTAAGGTTGTGAGCAATAGGTGGAGAAGTTGTGTTTATTTAGATTTCACTACTCCCTAGATATCTTTTACACGTTAATTACTTGTTATAGTTGCGTGGATGACGGATTGTATTCCTTAATACCATTCATGGGGTGGCGCACTTAATTCCCCAATCTTATGAGTGCCTACTT
This sequence comes from Artemisia argyi, assembly GCA_030686995.1. Taxonomy (NCBI): domain Eukaryota; kingdom Viridiplantae; phylum Streptophyta; class Magnoliopsida; order Asterales; family Asteraceae; genus Artemisia; species Artemisia argyi. Next base: position 132,721,947 of record CM060677.1, read on the forward strand.
CACTCCTATGTCGAGCCGGCTAAGAAGCTCCTAACATGGGATCATTAGAATTTACTCATGCATTAAATACAACCAATAAAACCTAGTGCACGTCAGTTCATGTTTCCTAAGACGTTCAAGCATGTTACCATTTGAAGATCTGCCAGTTTTCTTAAGCCTAACATCGAAATCATTCATCCAATGCAACCATAAACAAGTAATCAACACATAATTAACATCTAGGTTTCATTAGATCCAAGCAAACACAAGATAGATCTAGCCTAGCATGATGGAATTAAGACAAGAACAAGATATAGACAACCAACACATAGACATATTGATTGAATTAAAAGAATACTTATCTCAATTACACATGAATGGGTTCAAGGGCTGAGAACCCTTGAAAAACCTGTAAAATTCGTACTAAGTTCGGCCTTAGGGTTTCTCCAAAACTTCCCTTTTTTTTATGAATGAAAATTAAAAAACTATATATAGGAAATTGAGTCTGACGGCGTCAAGACAAAATTGGTGACGCCGTCATCTCGCCGCCAAAATACTTCTCGGACTGCCTTGATCTACTTTTGACGCCGTCACGTTATAGCATTTTCCAGGCCGTCATGTATTTTACTCTTGACGCTCTACCTCGTGACGCCTTCAATTCTGTACTGGGCCGTCATGAAAATTACTCTTGACGCCGTCAGGATTTTCTTCTTGACGCCGTCACCTACTGTTCCCAGCAAGGAAAATTAAGACTTTGGCGTTTTCTTCACTTTTATGCTCCAAAAACGTACGAATTGCTTCCTTTTCCAGATTTCTCTCCCAAAGTACCTAAAATCACAAAAGGAACGATTTAAGGCAATATTTGATCAAATAAATTCAATTCCGGGCTTAAATGACCCCCTAAAAGTGGTTCATTTTTCGCCTAATCATATACCCTTACACTTGAGATTTGCTTGTCCTCAAGCAAATGCGCTTTTATTCTACTCAAAATACAAGTTAGGGGTCATTTAACACTAATATAAAAGTAATTACAACAAATAATCATTCCACTAAAGACCAAAGACAAGCACGAAGGTCATATACGAGCACCTCACAAATAGTGTTTAGATACTCACATCTCTCGGGTGTAATAAAGTATAAATTACAATATGGAAACGGAAGATATCTCTCACTACCTGTCATAGCAAAATAGATTACCATATGCTTGGGAAAGGATCAAACCTCCACCACATGGCGTAAGCACCTAGGATAAACTATCAAAGAGGTCTTTTTAAAGGGTTGTAACGTTAGGTGTAGGGATATGAAATACACGGTTTTGTTGGATAAAGGAAGTTTTTACTGGTGGCGAGCTAACAATCTTGGTTAATTACATGTACAATATGGCGTTGCTAAGCCAAGACTAGACTCGACTTAAGCTAATAAATGAAAAATAACAAAAATATAAAATGAACATAGAATAAAAAGGGATGGTAGTCCGTTTTTTTTTTTTTTTTTTTTTTTTTTTTTTTTTTTTTTTTTTTTTTTGCATACACTCTTACCCTACCATCCAAAATAATACATCATAGGGAATGAACATTTCCCTTACACTTGAATTTTTACATACTTTACAATAAACTAATCTAATTACTCGAATTAAGAAAATCAAAACACTTGGAGCACTTTTAAGATTAACGTACATATAGGGGTAATAAATGATGTTCTTCCCCATTACTCCATAAAATAAGTACTTACCCATGAGTCCCAATCGTCCCAAAACAATATGTACAAGGATATGACTCGACTTAGCAACCAAGTAATCAATTAGATAGTTAACTTAGGGTTTAACAAATAACAATAATGCACTAAAGATGAGCGCATACATGGAAGGCTAAGGCGATTTGGTTGTACATTTAAGTGGGGCGTAACAAATTCTTCCTTTAAGTAAAATGCTTAAAGTTAGAAACGAAAAGATAGGCTCGGAGGGGTGTACTAGGGGTTTCGTGTACTAAAAATGAGTACAACGCTAAGGGTGTGGGAAAAATTAGTTGACTTAACTAGCCAAGTAATATGACTTAAATGGTCAAGTAATTATGATACTGGTTTAACACAAGGGTGATCCTAATGCCTCTTATCATGTAGTAAATCCTACTACACGAATGTAGTCTCACTAGCGGTCTCGGGATGCATCACTAACGCAAGTTCTAGAATCTAAATGCTACCGGTACACTCAGAAGCACTAATAATAAATGCTTTTCCTATCAAATCTAAAGGCTAACCTCACATATTTGGGTGGAAAATTTTTCTTAATATACGGTTATGTGCTAGGCATACAATCTCCTATCCATGAGACGCTTGCTATGGCTAAAGTTTCACTCCTAAATGTTGTAAAAAATTTAAAATTTGGCGCTAAAATTGCACTAACAAGTATTTCTCATAGTTTTATTACACTTCTACTATTAAACAAAACAAACTCAAGCGAAAGTGTACATGTAAGGTATTATCATTTTACCCTCCCCTTACACTTAAGATGAACATTGTCCCCAATGTTCAAGTAAAGAATGTAAAAGTGAAAAAGTAAAAAGAATGAAATCAAATACTCCCCTGATTCGCTCGGTATGGATAATAAGGTGGCCAGGTTAGGTCTTCCTCCAAGAAAATGAACAATCAAAGCTTCCCTTCCAGAATATAAATCATCTTCTTGTCATACATAACCTGTGAATCCTGAGAAAATTGACAAGACAATCTCGCATAAAATCGGCGGCAACCTATATAAGTTACTAAATCCTATAAAACAAAATAAGATATAATGCTTGTGGAATGAAGTTTGCAGATTTCCTGGAGATTATAAAACTTAGTAATTCACAAAAACCATAAGACTCCGTTAGAAAAACAAAACCGGTAAAATTTCCAGATTTTTACACGTGACGCCGTCAAGAGTAATCTCGTGACGTCGTCAGAAGTGACCTGCAGAAATTCTTATGTTAAGTTTCCGGAAAATTTCTGGAAAAACTTGGTCCTACTTCCTGGAAAATCCTGCAAAACTTCATTATGACTCGATACAAGCATTTGACTCTAACAATTACGAATATACATGTTCTCTTAATATTGTGGAGAGTCATGATCGGTTTGTTTCTTAAAAACATATTTGGGGTTTCCCCTTACACTTATCTTTTGCAAAAATACCTTTGGGTGAAGTTAAGACTAGGCCAAACAACAAAGTAAAGTATTTCCACTTTTTAGTTTAGAAGCATGATCTACCAACAATAAAAATAAAGCATGCATACGGAAGCAAATAACAAACAAACAAAATAAAAATCACACAAAACATGGGTTGCCTCCCAAGAAGCGCTTGTTTTTGTTCGAGTCACGAGCCTGACTCTACCCTTATTTAACAGAAATAGGGGAGGTTTTCCCTACACTTAGGATTAAGTGCGGGTGGAAGTAGCGATACACACCCTTAGGGTGGAAATATGCCTCGTGAGGAAAGAGTGGTGGATGAATTATATGCTCAAAGGGGTGTGCTCCTATCATCATAACCTTACCTAATTCAATCGGGTTAATGGGTGGATTAAGATTTTCTCCTAGAAAGGGATCATTTTCAATCAACTTCAAGAGATTACTAGTTGGGGATCCATATTGACCTAATAAACCCGGTTTAAACCCATAATGTTTCTTATGATCAATCATGAATGGGTGATGTAAGTATGTAAGGTCATGTTCCACTCCTATGTTAGCTTCCTCTCTACAAGGCTTAGAGTCTACTACCTTTGTCCTAAGACTACCCGGACTATATGGTTTGATGGGTGGATCGGAACCTATTTCAATTCCTAAGTTTTCATCCAAGGATGGAAGATTAGGTAACGGTTTTGGTTGATGCTCCGGTTCATCAAAACTAGGAACTTCCCTAGAACTAAGAGTAAGATTATCATTATAAGTATTCAAACCTATATCCTCTAGTTGTGTTTGGTCCAAGGGTTCTACCTCTATTGGGGTTCCTAAAGTCTCTTCCACTTCATCCGAATAAGTCACGGGCGGTGTATATGCCTCAAATGATGGTAGGACTTGTGGGGTACTTGGTGGTTTTAAATTTTCAACTCTATCCTCCATCTTATCAAGGTTACCAATGTGCTCAGCTTGTATTGTGGTGAAATCAAACCACCCAGTGTGCCCAGTTATCTCATCTATAGGTTTATCCCCAAACAATCTTCTTGCCTGTTCCCTTAAACTTGCTATCAATTGATCTGTAACAACGTTTGTTGGGTTGTCCATTTTTTTGGCAAGTTTGGCACAATTCTCTATGGTTTCCCATGCTTCATTAACACTTAATCCCCAAAGGTCCCCATCTACGGCATGGTCAATGTCCATTTTGGTATAGTGGTCGACACGATGGTAAAATATTTCAATTTGGGACCACAGATCGAAATTATGATGAGGGACTTTTCGGAGTAAATATTTAAAACGAGCCCATGCATCATAGATAGGTTCATCCTCATGTTGTTTAAACATCAAGATGTCATTTGGAGTGGGTGAATTATGTGGTTGGTAGTATGGTGGATTCGCGTTCTCCATAATGGTGAACGGAATAGTCAATGAAAATTACGAACAAACACACAAAGAAAAAGATAGACTAAAGAAAACCTAGGAATAAAAATAAAATCTTACTAGAAAGGAATCTAGCAAGTAGACCTAATAAAAAGAGATTCTAACCTAGACAATAACAATTCCCCGGGCTGCGGCGCCAAAAACTTGATACGTGGGAATCGCACCAGGCTTTACCTCTCAAGGGATCTCGAGAAGCTTACAACCCCCACCAGGCAGTGTACCTGATCGTTGTAGTATAGTATAGTGACAAGTACCGGGGGATTGATCGTTCAGCTAGGAATAGTGTCGCTAGGATTAGAAAACCTAAATACTAGTTCTAAAGGTGAAGGATGATTATTTTTGTATTTTTATGTTTTTTTTAGAAAGCAAGTAAATATCTCGGGTTTTATGGATTTGGGCGGAATTAGTTGCTAGTCAACTAACCCGATACTAAAGATACAATCAAAATGAAATACTAAAAATGAAAATAAACTAAATTAAACTAAGGTTGTGAGCAATAGGTGGAGAAGTTGTGTTTACTTAGATTTCACTACTCCCTAGATATATTTTACACGTTAATTACTTGTTATAGTTGCGTGGATGACGGATTGTATTCCTTAATACCATTCATGGGGTGGCGCACTTAATTCCCCAATCCTATGAGTGCCTACTTCACTCCTACGTCGAGCCGGCTAAGAAGCTCCTAACATGGGATCATTAGAATTTACTCATGCATTAAATACAACCAATAAAACCTAGTGCACATCAGTTCATGTTTCCTAAGACGTTCAAGCATGTTACCATTTGGAGATCTGCCAGTTTTCTTATGCCTAACATCGAAATCATTCATCCAATACAACCATAAACAAGTAATCAACACATAATTAACATCTAGGTTTCATTAGATCCAAGCAAACACAAGATAGATCTAGCCTAGCATGATGGAATTAAGACAAGAACAAGATATAGACAACCAACACATAGACATATTGATTGAATTAAAAGAATACTTATCTCAATTACACATGAAAGGGTTCAAGGGCTGAGAACCCTTGAAAAACCTGTAAAATTCGTACTAAGTTCGGCCTTAGGGTTTCTCCAAAACTTCTCCTTTTTTTATGAATGAAAATTAGAAAAATATATATAGGAAATTGAGTCTGACGGCGTCAAGACAAAATTGGTGACGCCGTCAACTCGCCGCCAAAATACTTCTCGGACTGCCTTGATCTACTTTTGACGCAGTCACGTTATAGCATTTTCCAGGCCGTCACGTATTTTACTCTTGACGCTCTACCTCGTGACGCCTTCAATTCTGTACTGGGCCGTCATGAAAATTACTCTTGACGCCGTCAGGATTTTCTTCTTGACGTCGTCACCTACTGTTCCCAGCAAGGAAAATTAAAACTTTTGCGTTTTCTTCACTTTTATGCTCCAAAAACGTCCGAATTGCTTCCTTTTCCAGATTTCTCTCCCAAAGTACCTAAAATCACAAAAGGAATGATTTAGGGCAATATTTGATCAAATAAATTCAATTCCGGGCTTAAATAACCCCCTAAAAGTGGTTCATTTTTCGCCTCATCACAAGGGACTTCACAAGATCATTCAAGAAGTTACAAGCTTCAATTCTAAAGTTGCAAGTCTTGTTAGCTCTGTCATGTATAAGCTTTGGTAGTTTATACTTCATTTGTATCATGTATGTAGAAGTGATTGGTTAGTATTTTAGGCCTCAAAATACATAGTGTGTCGGGAGTTGTTGTACCCTTGTAAAAGAACTAACGAGAGTGGTTGTACCCTTGGTAAAGAACTCGACATCTAGCTTAGTGTCGGTAAAAGTGTAAGCGACGATGGGAGTGGTTGTACCCGTGTAAAAGAACTCGACATCTAGCTTAGTGTCGGTAAAAGTGTAAGCAACGTTGTAAAGGTTTCTCCATCGGGAAAGGAGCTTGTTGATTAGTGCTTATAACTCTCGAGTTGGAAACTCGGGGCGTGGATGTAGGGCAAGGAAAAAGAGTCCTTGTAGCCGAACCACGATAAACAATCGTGTTGTGGTTTGATCGTTTCTTTCTTTATCTTTGCTTATTACATATTGTCTTTAGTTAGAATTGCTAATCACACGTAAAGCTTTTCAAAGAATTAAACAAGTAAAGTTGTGTTTATATCTTTAAACAAACGTAAAGCTTTTCAAAGAACTAAACAAGTAAAGTTAGGATTGTTATTCACACGTAAAGCTTTTCAAAGAATTGAACATGTAAAGTTGTGTTTATATCTTTAAACAAACATAAAGTTTTTAAAGATAATCAAGTTAAAAAGCGGTAAACTATTCAACCGCTTTTGGCATCAGGAGCTACGTTACTCAAGATCTTTAAAATATAATGTATTTTAAAACTTGGATTGATCCATGGATTTTGAAAATCTCAAAGAAGGGCAACCTATTCAAAACCCACCGCTATTTGAAAAAGAAAACTTCCTTGAATGGAAAAGTATATTTGAAAACTATGTAAAATCAATTGATCAAGATCTTTGGCATATTATTTCTATTGGCTATTTCAAACCAACGAAAACAAGTTTTTAAAACCAAGTTGACTATTCTAAACTTGATAAAAATACTAAAGCTAAGATAATGATTTATAAAGCTTTATCAAGTACCGAATATGAAAGAATATATTTTTGTCAAACGGCTAATGATATTTGGAAAAATATAATCAACTTTCATCAAGAAATATGTCAAGTCAAAGATGATCAATTTGATCTTACATATGAATTAGAAGTTTTAGAAAAACTAATAGATAGACACTTAGTAGAAGTTAATACATGTGCTACTAGTTTAAATGTTTTAAATGAAGGTACAAGTGAAGATAAGTACGTATGTCTTGATGAACTTGCTTGCGAATAATGGAATGAAACGGATGTAGACGAAGACAATGATCCGGTGGGTGATTGTCAATTTATTGAAACAACAAGAAAGGTACATGTTGAAACCAAACAATTTTGCTTTGACTTATTTATCTTAGAATTTTCTAAATTAGAAAATGAGTCTAAACTTTTAGGTAACATGAACCTAAAAACTATCTTTAACAATGAGTCTTCAAAATCTTTTGTGAATAACTTTGAAAAGGAAATCTTGTTAGAAGATAAAATGTCTAGACTTGAGAGTAATGTTGAAATTGATCTAGAATGTAAATTATGTCTAGATTACAAACATGAGATTAAAAAGCAAAATGAAAAAGGAAAAATGCTTACTAAATTTGAAAAAAGTTCAAAAGCTCTTGTATGTTGTTTAAAGAGTCAAAAGTCATTTAGAGATAGAACCGGATTAGGATTTAACTCTAATGAACTATCAACAAGTAAAACAAAGCAGGTTGTGTTTAACTTAAGAGAGAATTGTAGGAGTAATTCTATCTTTAGTAGAAGCTCATGATAAAAAGATAAAGATATCATGTTCAAATATTTTTACGTGTTTGTCTAACCTTCTTGGATTCATAAGTATTTGAGTTTAGCTTTTCTACGAGTCAAGATTATTTGCTTTATGATTATCTTCTTAATGGCTAATCTATGGAGCTTAAAAGGTACACGTCTCTTCAACTCACCTTTCAGTGTTTCATATTGATTAGTATTAAGTTCTATTATGAGTGATACTAGTAGTTTTTACTCTAAGATGGTTATATTGTGTAAGTAACAATAAGGATTAGATCCTTTGTGATTAAAGGACTTAGACACTACTTTTAGTAGGAGATATAAGGTGTTTTACTTCTTTTAACCTTCGGGAAAAGACACGAATAACTCTTGAGTGAGTCTTACTTAATACTTGTCTACAAGTGAACTAACTAAGAATCTCCTAAGTGATGAGACAACCAACACTTTTGTGATGCTTGCAAATCTAGCAAAACCACAACATTTCATAGATATTTGTAGTACAACGTCTTTTGACATTATACCTTACATTTTCAATTGTGTCTTAAATTCAACCATTCTTTGTTAAAATTTCATATAAGACACACAAAGAAAAATAAATCATTTGAATTCATTAGGATGATAGGGAGAAAATGATTTATAAACATCTAGGATTTGCACATCAAATTTGACCCATAGTCTTATGATGTTGCATCTCTTGGACATTTACACTCATAGTGTTTTAAGTAAATAAACCCAAAGAGTCGAGGAGTCATTGAATTTAACATTCGATGAAAGACCACCTCCTTCTAAGATATCATCTTTGGTAGATGATGACTTAGTCGAAAGTCCAAAATTGATAATGTGGAAAACTAGAAGGGGGGTTGAATAGTTTACCGCTTTTTATATCCTTTTTAACTTGAATATCTTTAAAAACATTTACGTTTGCTTAAAGATATAAACACAATGTTATATGTTTGATTCTTTGAAAAACTTTTCATATGAATAACAATTCTAACTTTACTAGTTTCATACTTTGAAAAGCTTTGCTTGTGATGATCCTAACTCTACTTGTTTAGTTCTTTGAAAAGCTTTACTTTTGTTTGAAGATATAAACACATCTTTAATTGTTTAGTTCTTTGAAAAGCTTTATATGTAACTAGCTATTTTAACAAAAGAACAACATGTAATGAGCAAAGATAAAGAAAGAAACGATCAAACCACAACACGATTGTTTATCGTGGTTCGGCTACAAGGACTCTTTTTCCTTGCCCTACATCCACGCCCCGAGTTTCCAACTCGAGAGTTATAAGCACTAATCAACAAGCTCCTTTCACCGGCGGAGAAAACCTTTACAACGTCGCTTACACTTTTACCGACACTAAGCTAGATGTCGAGTTCTTTACCAAGGGTACAACCACTCCCGTTAGTTCTTTTACAAGGGTACAACAACTCCCGACACACTATGTATTTTGAGGCCTAAAATACTAACCACTTACTTCTATATACATGACACACATGAAGTATAAACTATCAAAGCTTATACATAACCAAGCTACCAAGACTTGCAACTTTAGAGTTGAAGCTTGTAACTTCTTGAATGATCTTGTGAAGTCCCTTGCTACATAAGAGAATCACACAAATCAAATATAACGACCTAAAAAAAATCCGGTTTAACTTTTACGAGTAATTCGAAATCCGTAATATTGGCGAACGATACGTTATAACGTTGAAATATAATCTATGACCTAAGATAAAATGCACTCGACAACATGGTACCTTACAAAAATTATCACACGTCTAACATGTCTTTCAACAAATTTGGTACACAATATGATTTGCTCATGATTCCATATAGGCCGAAAATGAATAAATGTTGTAAAAAATTTGAGGCTTAAAAAGGTATTGATATATTGCAAATTTGAATGAAGATTTGGTCCATTAACTCCCCATTATTTTCGGCTGGAATTTTCCCCTTATACCTCCTATGATTCTTGGCCAAACTTCCTCGTATATCTCCCCTCCCATTCATTCTTCTGTCAACCGAATATACAAAACAAAAACAAAAAATAAAAATAAATAAATAAAATAAGGGCGGAAGCCTTGTTTCTTGGTGTATTCGAGCTGTGAAAAGGCGTACAAAGGGGCTCGCAAAGGAGGTATTAATGATCGAGTGGTGTTTCTGGTTCGCAATGGGCTGGTTTTGTTTCACTTTGGTTCTATTCTGGTTCAGTTCTGGACCTCGTGGTTTTATTCTTTTCGACTTTCGCTCTACGATCTAGGTAATATCTAATCTCGTCTCGTCCTCTCTTGACATGCATATGATATGGCGTATAAAACATGTAAAGCTAAACTAAGTTTGGATCGGCTATAATATAAAACGAAGAAAAAAAAGTTTTATCCCATGAAATAATAAAACATGAAACGCATAAAATGATGATGAAGGATAACCGCATGAAATAATAGTAAATATGTATATGTCGATTGAATTATTATGTTGGGCTGTCGGATCAATTTTATGCATGTTCTATTTTAATCTTTTACTCATGTTAATATCTATTATCACACGTATATAATAAGAAGAAAAAAAAATTGCATGTTTGTTTCATTATTTAAAGATCGAATACGGGAAGGATGGTGACATTAGAATTATTAATTTATATATGGTATTCAAAGGCTGTAACATGGTTGGGGTGTGAGTCGCATGGAGTTAAAAGGGTGTATTCGGATTACTATTTTATGTGTCGTGTGTATGTATGAGTATACATGTAAATAATCATATTTTGGTCGTCGCGGTTTAAACCTTAATGTCTAGGCTACAATATAAATTTAATGACTGGGTCTAAAATTATCGTTTTAATATAAAATTATAGTATAAACTTTAAAATAATTTTATTTGACATTTTTAATATTTAATTTTAATAATTTACATGTTGACCCTAAATTTTACTAAATTGACATAATTAACCCCAAACTACTATATTGGTCATTATTAACCTTTAAGTTTATTTAAAAGTCATCTATTGCCCTAGAGTATAAAATTACTAATTCAGGAAACTTATTAAATATGAAAAGTTACTGTTTTCGAAAAGTTACTAAAAATGGAAAGCCGACTAAAATAAGCAATCTGATTTAAAAGAAGTTATTAATAACGAAACGACCATTAATTCATGTAGATTCGCTGAAGAAGGAGTAACTTCCTATCCTTATGTTCTGAAATGTTTTCATCTACGGTTTGAGGTACAGATATTTTACCCTCTTTCTGTAAGGGTGTTCTCTCTCTATCTCATGACTTTTTAATCCTTGACTTTGATTCGTTTGCTATGATATGATTCATTGATATAAGCTTTTGCTATGATCCCTTAGATATGATTCGTTGCTATCCATTTTGTTGATTACCTGATTACTATCTCCTGGTTGAGATTCTGTTTGATTATGATATGATTCGTTTGTTATGGATATGCTTTGTTTGATATGATTATGTTCTTATGCCCGAGTCTTTATTCTACTCATGGAGGTACTATGGGCGTGTTAGTGATGGCACCACTGACATGACACTTTCTGGGGAGGTGTGATTGATCCCTGGCATTCCCTTCTGTTTGATATATGTGCACTATGGCCAATTAGTTATATATGTGTCCAGTCATGAGCTGGCATGTGTATTTTGTTTGTTTCAGGGAGTGTATGGATGCATCCTAGGTTCTGTTTTGTTCTGAGAAGACAGTGACTGGCTGTACGTGCCTTGTACCCCTTTCACTTCTGGTACATTGGAGTTAGCTACTCTATGTACACCATATGAATTGACGGATATGTGGTTATGTGATTTGAGACCTATTTGAGTATCTCGTTAGGTCGGCTCGTGGCTTTCCTATGTTTCTTGTGTCTATTCGAGTATCTCGTTAGACGTGCCTTTGTTGATACGTGCTCTTTGATTCTGGTTATTATATGATTCATATTATCACTTGACTCTTCATACTCATTATTCATTTGACTTATGATATTTGTTCAGTTATCGTTGATCTCTTATGCACTTGACAGATGATATTCCGTTCAGCAAAAACTTATGATTTCCAACTTATTATACTTATATACATTTCATTCATTCATTTGCTTTTTAAGCTCAGCCGCATTTCCTTTCCTGCGGCAGGTTATAGGTTGGAAGCTGGGGTTGGGTGAAGAGAGAGCATAGAAGCTTTAGTGGACTACCCCATGGACTAGAAGCCATTACATCTGGACTAGTTTGGACTTGGATTAGATTAGACTTTGTTTAGTTTGTATTTTCATTTCTTTTATAGTTTTAGTATTTCTTTTGTACATTTAGATTTTTCCCTTGTAACCTTTTGTTTTAAATCTTCCGCTTGCGTTGTATGCTTTGTATGCTTTGATATGTCACCATACTGTAGCGCTCCGGACCCATGTCGGGTTGGGGTGTTACATCAAAAGGTTACTGAGTTAGTTGAGAGAGTATGTGAAAATATATCATAAAAGGGTTACACAAAACTAACAAATAGTTTGGTATTTATAGCAAACCATTCTGTAGGTCTGGCGGATACGGCGGACCCCTCAGAAGGGTTCCGCCCGTGTATCTCCAGGGTACCGCCAGGGCTGCAGTTGGTTTTTGCAATAAATCTCCCAAACCAAACAAGGTCACATCTCATTACTTCTTGCAAACCAAACAATGTCACATCTCATAATATCAAGTCAAACACTAAACTTGCAAGCAACCACTTAGTAAGTCAAACACACTTCTTACCATAAATGTATATTGACAAAGCTTGCCCTAAATATGATGTGACCTTACTATATTAAGAAATAAATGTGATGTGACAAGACACTTTCTAATTTAAGAAATAAAAACATTGTTTTGTTTAAAAGAGATGTAAACCTTAGTTTAAGCAAGACTTAAACACTTAAAGTGATGATTTACTTATAGCTAAACTTCATGCTTTGTCATTAACAAAACTTAGCAAAGATCGTAAAATATAAATAACGTTTTTAGGCGATATTTGTATTAACAGATAATACAAGTAAAAATCAATAACAAGGAAGATGAACTATTAAGATTGAAAAACAATATTCTTTCGTCTTGTGTCAAACAATGAGTCAAGCAATATTGACAAGGTCATAAAAACTTGATTCATAAGTCATAGTTGTGATTTAAATAAATTTGATAAAAAGTATTTTTGGACATTAGAGTAAAGCAACCATTAAAATAAAATGAGTCTTTTAAAATAGAAATTAATGTAAATCTATGAAAGATTTTTTGTTTTTATGCAAGCTCCAAAAGCAAAGGATAATCACTCAAAGACATTCCTAGTTATTCACATGTTCACAATGATTAAGTCCTTTATGACTTATTAAGAATGAGATTAGTAAATCCGTAGGTAAAACTAAACATAGAGAAATGCTTAGAAGTTTACTTATTCTCACAACGAATAAATCCAACATTATGTTTAGTGCTTGTCTATGTGCTCGTTCTTTTTAGAGAAGATCCTAAAACAACTCTCTCGAAAGAGCTTGTTTGGATTCATCATAAGGTACTACACAACTAGGATTATGGTATCCCAAAAGAACGGGAATAGAAACCATAGTGTATGCCAAATGGAATTATGTCGGTAATAAGTTGATAAGAAAAGCCCAAGTGGTACTTGCACTTTTATACTTACTTACCCAATGATTCTCCAAAACGCGTAAGGTTCTCAAATTAGTATTGGATGGAGAAGCACATCAACAAGCTGCTTGAACAAGCAAATTCGTGTCAACAACGGAATTCTTTTATCAACATTGTTATCCCTTCAACAAAGGAAGCATCGACTTCAGCAACAATTCAATCCATTATGTTCTTTATTAACATATTGTGATCCATCATCATCGCCTTGGTAAAAAAGTTCATTGAGGAACGTCTTAACTAAGAAAGTCTTATAAGTTAACCATTCTATCAACGTTTTCACAAAACCTCTTGAATGAGAAGCATTCATCATCCCTAGGCTTAGTCAAAGACTCATAAGACCTAAAACCTTAGTTTTGAACATTAAGATAAAACCACAAAAATCAAGACAATTCCTTTTGAATTTTACCTGCAGTACCCACGGAACCCTCAGACCATATGGGCGGAACCCTCCCTTTGGTTCCGCCTGGCCCGCCAAAATCTGCAGGATATTTTATTTTTTATTTCTAAACCAAACACCCTCATAACCTTTCATCACTCAAACCTCAAACAACCAATGTGAAATGAGAAACCGAGTTATCCTTTGTCCTATCAATATCGAGTCATCCATCATTTCCATGCCCTCAAAGAAACCAAGAGTCAATATCATCTTCACCAATAACTCCACCTATTCATCTTCACAAGAAGATTCCACAATGTAACCAAACAAGTGTGTCATCCCCACTATAACCTAACCTATTAAGATTAAACCACCTTTCATGATACATAAACCTATGTTCACCCTTGTGTCGCTCTTTGAAACAAAGGGCAATTGTCATATCCATACTCTCATTAACATATTTGTCTATGTCGTCAAAAGTCAAGTGAATTTCATTATGAAATGAGTCTCTTCCACTTTCTAGCAAGTGAAGAACATAAAGAAGATATCCAAGCTTCAAGTGTTGTCAAGCAATCACCACCTCATTTCACATATCCACTCTCGGTCGTCAACCATACTTTACCACCGTTCACCACATTGTTAAAACAAATGAAAAACGTCATTGAAACATTGCATTATAAAACGTTTTTAAGCATCAAAATGAGTCAAGTTAACCGCACCTCCACATTGTTTTCATATAGGCACACATTAGAACATACACATTACAATAGTCGTTTACTTAGACTAAAATGTGAAATTTTGATTTTCTAGGAATCATCATGCCTCCTCTAACTCACTACGACCACAAGGACACCATCAAGTACCTACCCAAACACTACAAAACCAAAGGTCTTACTCAAACTCAAATCGTTGTTTTCAAAGCCTTAGAAAAACGATATGTCCATAAGGGTAGAACCATTGATCCATCCTTCTTAGAAGGTACAAACCTTTACACGGAACTTGCCACAATCAACTTTGAGTGTCTCTTAGAAATCGACGAGCCTATTTGTTCTAGGTTCATTTTAGAATTCTATGCATCCGTCACCCTCTCTAAGGATGAGTATGGTCGCATGTCTATTAACTTTAGGGCTAGTAGTCATCAATACTCCTTCACTCTCGAGGAGTTTGCTCAAATCCTAGGTGTCCCAAACCATGGTACTTGCATCTACTCCGACTTGCACTCCCTCTCAACTCTTGACACACTCTTTGACCGCATCCATCCCTATGATACCCCTCTTGTGTCCAAAGATGAACTTCGTGACCACCTCTTCATTAGGACCACCAACACTAGGAGAACTAGAACCGGAAATGAGGTCATCAAGGACCCATATGAAATGGAATTCAATGAACTCAAGCCCCAATTCAAGAAATGGGAAGAACTCCTTAGAGCCAATGTAATTAGCACCATAGGAAACCGGGATCACATCAATGTTTGCCTTTGCTACATGCTCTACTCCTTGTCCGTTAGGCAACCCTTCAACCTTGCCTACTACATGACTATGAGAATGGCCGACATTCCCGTGCAAGGCACAACGTCTATGCCGTATGGAATGCTCTTGACCCGTCTCTTTAGGTTCATCTCTCCCATTCCATCAACTCCTAGAGGTCTTCACCTAGACTACTCTCTCTTTCCACACGCTTTTGTCCTACTAAGTGATAGGAGAATCTACAAAGCCCAAGGTAAACATTTTCCAACTCTAGGCTTTGCCCAACTCTAGGCTCCCACCTCTAGAATACATTTTCCAACTTTCGGATATTCCAAATGAGTCGGCGGAGTTCAAAAAAACAAAGGGGATGTTCAAAAACATCGAGAGATTTCTTGGAAAGCTCAAGAAGAAGATTGACCGTCAATGAGAGCGGGTGTGTAGGAGTGTTTGGCACTAGGTGCTATTTGAACAATTTGGTCGTTTAAACATTACGTGTTATGTATTTGTGTGTTGGTAAGATATTTGGTACTATTTGGAACTTGTAGGAACTAACAATGATGCAGGAAGACAACATTTGGCATGTTGTCAAATTTTCAAGTTTATGATAATTTCACTAAGTATAGTTAAATTCGCTAGCCCCCGGTCAAAGTCCAATGGTATGCGTCTTTACAAGTCCAATTTTTGCATTTCCTAACCAGATATGAATTATATTTTTGTTTTTAGAAGTTTTCGAAAAATTTGAAAATCGTCTCGCGGGTCAAAAATGCGGACTGCCAAGTTTTTCAGGTCTGGCGGATCTGGCGGCACCCAAAAATGGGTTTCGCCAGTGTATTTTCTGGGCAATCCAGAAATGGCCCAACGAACCAGCCGGAACCCTCAGGAGGGTTCCGCCAGTCACCTGCAGAAAATTTTTGTCATTTTTCTTAAGTTCAAAACTTGTAAAGTGTCAAATCATTTTCTTTAGTGAGAAACATCTTCCCTTACCTCCAATAACCATACTATGACAACTCTCACTCACTAAAACAATTAGGAAGTCACTTCCCGCCAAAAATTCGAATTCAAACATAACTAACCCAAGGAACCCTTTTAAAGGATCCTTCAAACCATTGGAACATTTTCAAACCAAATCACTTCCCATGATCACAAAGCATTGAGTTCATATGTTGGTCTTTCACTCCACCCAATTCCATTGGATTGACATCAAATCATTTGAAACCTCAATCTTTGTATGGAACACATCAAATCCAAACACTCCTTCCCACAATTCTTTTTAAGTTTGATCACTTTAGAATACCCAAAAACTCACACCAACACCATTACTTCTCTCAATCTCAAAACTCTTGCAAACCAAAGATTTGAGATGACTAAATCAAACACCTCATCCGAATCATCAAGCTAAAACCACTAGGATTAGTGTTAAACCTTGTTGCTTCAACAAAACCATCAAATCAAGCTCATCACTTGACATTTCTTCACCTATCCAAGACTTCCTTAACCTTACTACCTCAACACCATATTCAATACCTTGCAACATCAACATGACCACTATTCAAGATTTCCTCAATCTTGCTACTCCAACATCCTCTCCTAAACATGGCAATACAAACATATACACTTTTCAACCATCGATCACTAACATTTACACCAATGGAACTTTTCCATACACCACCAACATCACCACTACCATATTTGGATACTTTTGAAGACCTATCACCTAAATTATCAAGCCTTCCATCTTTGTCACTCTTTGACACCATTGCTCAAATGGAAACCGAACAACAACCAAGTGAGTAATTAGATGATCAACCCCATCAACCATCATTGGTAGAACAGTTGGCTTACCGTTATGCTAGATTCTCTATTTTTCCAAATGATCAAGGTTTTACACACCTACAATCATTTGTGTCTCACCCCATTTACAAAGAACCAAGCTTACACCATTTTGTTCAAACAACAACCACCACAACAACAATAACTACCACCACCACAAGAACCTTCCCAACACTTTGAATCTCTATTTTCTTCGTATAAGAAAATAGAAGCATCTCAATGATCCTCCACCAAGACCAACAAAACCACCACAAATGAAAAACCAAGGTCATTGTTTGACCAAAATGAGTCTTTTGACCGCAAACAACTACCACAACAAGAGTATCACCACCCAAAACCATTGTTGTTTCACCCTATCTACAAAGACATCCATGGTTCTCTAACCAATGAAATGAGGTTTATCCTAAACCACATTTTGGAACATCTCAAGTTTAGAGTCTCCAAAATGAAACAAAATCGTTTCTTTTGGAAAATGTTTCTCATTAAAACCAACAAACCAAGTTTAGAGAACCAACATCAAAACCAACAAACCAAAACCGTTTCACCTCCACAACATTCAAAACAAAACCCGCTACATCATCCAACACACATTTTCCTCCTTAAACAACCTTTGCCTTGTTTTTGGAAAATGTTTCTCATTAAGGAAAATGATGGTTTCCTTTTATCGATGTAGGATTTAATGTTCTTAGTTTCTTTTTATTTTTCTTTTTAGAAGTAGGATGCTTTCTTCCTAATTTCTTGTCCTTGACTTTCTAAGAGTCAAAATTTTACATGAAATGAATTTCTTTCTACTACAAGGTGTGCATTGTTTGTTGATCATTTAGGTATGATGAGTAAACTATACCTCGCTATGGTAGCATACATATATCTTGTGTTTTAGAAACTAACCTTTCTTTTTGTAGGATCATTTTCCATGTTTTCTTTCCTTGATACTCCATTTAGGGGAGTAACATTCAAGGGGGAGCATGAGTATTGCATTATTCCGCTTCACAACTCTTAGTTGTGTTTTAGACATGAAATGCTTTCATGACTTGTCTTGTGCGGCAACTAACTTTTTTCTTGTAGGTTCAAAATCCATGTGTCCTCTCTTGGCACTCCATTTAGGGGGAGTATCATCCAAGGGGGAGCAAGTGCATACTTCCGCTTCGCTACTCTTCTTTTTGTTTCGAAAAAAAGGTGGAGAATGTATATAAAAACTTGTTCTCATTATCTTTTTTCTTTCTAACTCTTGCACGTCACAAACAAGTTTTAATACTAACTTTATAAGACTTAACACTAAATCTAGTGGCTTACTTATAAATAAAGTTTATGTTTTGTCATCAACAAAAAGGGGGAGATTGTTAATACGAATATCGCCTAAAAACGTTATTTATATTTTACGATCTTTGCTAAGTTTTGTTAATGACAAAGTATCAACTTTAGCTAATAGTAAATCATCACTTTAGTGTTTAAGTCTTGTTTAACTAAGGTTTACATTTCTTTTTAAACAAAACATTGTTTTTATTTCTTAAATTAAAAAGTGTCTTGTCACATCACATTTATTTCTTTAAATAGAAATATCACATCACATTTATGGTAAGTTTGTCAATATACATTTATGGAAAGAAAGTGTGTTTGACTAACTATAAGTTTTCTTGTGCAAGTTTGTGTTTGACTAGTGTTTATGTGATGTGACCTTGTTTGGTTTGGAAGATTTATTGCAAAACCAACTGCAGCCCTGACGGAACCCTGGGGATACATGGGCGGAACCCTTCTGAGGGTTCCGCCATATCCGCCAGACCTGCAGAATGTTTTGCTATAAATACCAAACCACTTGTTAGTTTTGAGTAATCACTTTAGGACATATTTTCATATAATCTCTCAACTAACTCAGTAACATTTGACTTGTGTGATCCTCTTATGTAGCAAGGGACTTCACAAGATCATTCAAGAAGTTACAAGCTTCAACTCTAAAGTTGCAAGTCTTGTTAGCTCTGTCATGTATAAGTTTTGGTAGTTTATACTTCATTTGTATCATGTATGTAGAAGTGATTGGTTAGTATTTTAGGCCTCAAAATACATAGTGTGTCGGGAGTTGTTGTACCCTTGTAAAAGAACTAACGGGAGTGGTTGTACCCTTGGTAAAGAACTCGACATCTAGCTTAGTGTCGGTAAAAGTGTAAGCGACGATGGGAGTGGTTGTACCCGTGTAAAAGAACTCGACATCTAGCTTAGTGTCGGTAAAAGTGTAAGCGACGTTGTAAAGGTTTCTCCACCGGGAAAGGAGCTTGTTGATTAGTGCTTATAACTCTCGAGTTGGAAACTCGGGGCGTGGATGTAGGGCAAGGAAAAAGAGTCCTTGTAGCCGAACCACGATAAACAATCGTGTTGTGGTTTGATCGTTTCTTTCTTTATCTTTGCTTATTACATATTGTCTTTAGTTAGAATTTCTAATCACACGTAAAGCTTTTTAAAGAATTAAACAAGTAAAGTTGTGTTTATATCTTTAAACAAACGTAAAGCTTTTCAAAGAACTAAACAAGTAAAGTTAGGATTGTTATTCACACGTAAAGCTTTTCAAAGAATTGAACATGTAAAGTTGTGTTTATATCTTTAAACAAACATAAAGTTTTTAAAGATAATCAAGTTAAAAAGCGGTAAACTATTCAACCCCCCTTCTAGTTTTCCACATGATTAATCAATTAATCACCTCTTTCTTTGATAATTCCAACAATGGACTTCTCCTCTCCTGGTTTCACCACCACCAACGCTCTAACTTTGTGTTGTGTCATATGCAATTTATGTACATGTTTAGTCACTGTATCTATCTTAAACATATACTATTAATTAAATTACATACTGATTTGATGGCAACATACACGGAATCCTCAGTTGTACACCAAAGCCACGAGCCGTCAGCACTCTTCTCCTTGCCTTTTAAAATGTTTGAAATTTTAGTGCTTCCAAAGCCATGCTCTTCTATACAAGCACTGAAGTCGAATCATGCTTCACAAGACACGAGGATTAACCAAACAAATGTGTTAGAAAACAACATTCTTCACAATGCTTCCATGTGATACAAAAGCTCCAATTCCTCTTTTGCCTTTTTACCTATTGGAAACTCATATCTTAAATGAAATAAACTTTATTCAAATGAAGGACTTCTTGAAATTTGCTTGTTATTTATTGTCTAGTAAATCATGTTTTAACAAACAAAATATATATTGTTTATCCACTGATGCTTTCTTATCAGTAACAAAAATATATCATTCACCTAGTGTAACTGATATGCATAGCCTAAGCGGATATCAAATGTGACCATCAACCAAAAGACGTGGGTTCAGACCTTGGCAGAGGCGAAAGACGTGTGTGCGTAAGTTTTTTTTTTTACTTATATACCATATAAAAGACCCATTATTTAATTAATGGGTCAAAACTGCCACATCCACATGCATGATAAAATAAAGTTGTATTAAATAACATTGGCAGTAAATGAGTACGTACCTGTTGCATGTATTGCTTAGCAGTTGAGACTATCTCATGGTGTACCACTCAATTAGGAAGCACCTTTACAAGAAAAACATAATCATCAACAATCAATATAAAGCACCATCATATACAGCTTATAGTTTTTCAAAGTTTGATTGTAAATTGTAGCCAGAATGTTACCTTGGCTAAACCAGAGCTCGAGTGAATATATCTCATGTATCATTGCCAAGTTGGGGAAGTATCCTGAAAAGTACCCAAAAGATTAATACACCATGGTGGTTATAATTTATCTTACAAACTAAGCGAGTTTGTGTACAATGTGAGATAATGGCCTTCTTAATTGCTACCAAATCACCATTGCTTGATGTTAAATCGATTTCAACTTTTTCAATAGCCCCTCCAACTGCATTCTCAGGTCTCAAGCACACTCCATACTCCTCACATGCATTTAAATTAAGTTATTATATTATTAGATCAGTAGCATGCTCACTTGATAACTTAGATAGACTTGAAGTTACAACTAAAAGTTGAAAAGCAGTTTTACCCTTGCAAGCCTAAAAAAGAACCATATAATTGTTCTCATAAAATTTCTTGTTAATACAACTAACAAATATGATTATGTGATCTAACAATGTACCTCTCTGCCATGGACTTCTTTATCTGCTTAAATGTAGATATAGTTCTTCAAATGGTCAAGGGCAGCTCAACCTATTTATCAATCCACTTCTGCATTAGACAAACAACCACATCTCTCTCATGGCCAATCTAGCACATAAATAAAAGATTAGATAATCAATGCACTAACTCTATGAAGATAATACATGTGGAAAGATAGGCATCATAAGAAAGGGGTTACAACAATGACTTGTTCTAGTATTTCTGATAGCAACTATTGTATCTCCATAGCATCCGTTGCATATTGTGTCCATCACCATTTGCCAATATGTTAAACCTTAATTTAGGTCTTGCCTATGAATGTGATTAATTCATCAGTCATATCACTTAACAGCTTAAGGAGCAAAAATGTTAGTTCGGTTTAAGAAAGGACCTTAACATGCCACATCGTTAAGCCTCTCCATCTTTGCTCATATGGTATTAGCAGGATCCATTTAACACACTGAAACAAAAGCACGCTATCAACTAACTACTAAAAACTATCGAGAGAAATTAAATGCCTATGACTGAAGTACTAAAAATCTACCAAGATTAAAGTCTAAGCATGTTACAAACTATGGTTTAACACAGTCAAACAAAACGGCCAAATATAACCAACATCATTTATAGAAGCTATATAACACATGCATATTAAATCTCAGAGTCAACAAATACCATCTTAGCTTCATAATCATTTCATCAAACATATGCTGTGCATAAATTAATATAATCGATTACTTTTAATTCAATTAAGTATAAGCACAAATATAAAAGTTAGGGCAAAAGAACAACACATACCTGCTGAAATTAATAATAACAATAAATGATTTATTCACAATGGATGAACAATGTATGATGGATACCTGGTAAATAACATAAGAATTAAGAAATAACATCAGAAATCCCTTGTAATGAAGAATGATTGATAAATCAAAATCTGTTTACATATGAATAAAAAAAATAAAGATATTTGGTTAATTTGTTAGGAGCAGATGGTTAAGAAAATACCTATGATTTGTGGATGGTATAACCAGATCTTGTGTATGTTTATTTGAGTCTCACTCAGAAATTAAGGATTTAGATCGATAACTCAATGATAATTAGGATGTTCCATGATTTAGAGCATCATAGAATTTGAAATTCAAAAGATCTGTGATAATAATGAGAAAGATAAAGATGGAATGTGTGTTATTGTTTTGAGAGGAGAATGCCTGATTTCAAGGGATGCGTTTTGATTGAGTATTGAAGTGAAATTGGTTTTGAAAAAGTCAAGGGATACATGCGTTTTGATTAAGCATCTATATTTTGTTTTGAAAGCTTAGTACAAAAACTGTCAAGTGCTATAGTGGTTGACACTATTGTGTGTGAGCGCCATGACCCGGGTTCGATTCCCATATGTGCCTAATTTTTTAAACATAGTCCGAAATAATGTTAAAGTGCCAACATGGAGGTGCCAACGTGGAAGAAGTTGATGACATGGCATATGACTCATATTATCCAGTCAGCAGTGTCAGGGTACAGCTTTCAAAGCATCATGTGCAAGTCAAAACTTGTCTCATATATATATATATATATATATATATATATATATATATATATATATTAAATGGTTTTATTCTTACGATACATAAAGTTTATAAATATTAAATTGAATAATTGAGTCATAAAATTAACACGAGCTAACAACATGAAAATAAAATGTGCTAAAACAAAACATGTTACGAACATTGTGTCGCAATTTGATATGGTAAATTGGTCATATATTCTTAATATATTATACTCCTATGCTGTTAAACATTTCACCAGTTTGTAACTATCATTATCAATTAATTTATGATGATAAGATTGTGAAAATAAATTAAAATATTTTATAATATACTTATCAATTAACAACTAAAAACATTTAAAAAAAAATAAAAATAATAAAAAATCAACATTAGGCCTAAAATATGCATGCCATGATTTGATTTCACAAAGTAGGTACATATTATTATTGTTTGAAAGATTCTTATATTTGATCATTTTCTTCATCATCATATTATCATCTTTAACATTTCTTATTTAGCAAAAATAGAGGTTCATCCTTGGTATCGGATGAGGTGGGTGACGGCTTAGAGCATCAAAGTTTAAGAGGCATCAAATTTTACATCCATGTTGTTTTAGTATAGAAAACTATATAGAAGATTAGATCCAAAAGTTTTAATAGAGAATGAAGCTAAGAAAGAAGATGATGGATTATAGAGAGAATACAAAGAGATAAAGGAGTATGTTAATTGTATTGAGGCGTGTTATTTCGCATCCCCTTATTCTCATACATTCTAAGAGATTAATTCCAACCACACAAATCATTTGATTTAATGGACAAGATGATACATTAAAAAACATCCAATTCCACCCATCCCAACACCTTCTTTTTAATTAAAACTCAATTTCACTCTTCTTTTTTGAAAATAATATATTTCAAAAACTATTATCGTTAGACGAAACAAATTACATGATTACGACAAGCATCTAATTATCTTTCAATAGAAGAGTAGTTTTATATACTTTTGACATTTTTTTTTTCTTTTTTTATTTAGGGGTTTTTTGGGTACACGAGTTTATATGATATATCACATGTGATATAATACTATTTGTAAGTTCGGACACTCAACATACTGTTATAAAATTGGTATAAGTATTTGTGTAGAACTCCAAATGATTCATCGTTTTTTACATTTTAAAATTCAAATCATTAGCTTTCTAACCATATATCACACATAAATTTTGAACTTATAAGTCATTAGGCTCCTCACACTGGATCTGAAAAAAACAATCATGGGGTTCGATCGATCGATATTCAATATCGATCGCCCCAATGTGGGACAAGTTTCAAAAGCGAGCGCCGGTCAACACAAAACACAAATCGATCGGATTTCCAACCGATATTGAATCAACACATTCCAAACCAAATTTACCTTTTTTCAAAAATGTATCCGTTTGTGGCATAAAAAAAATAAATAAAAATAAATAAATAAATAAATAAATAAATTTCTAAAATATTTACCACTTTTCATCCTATAAATACCCACATCAAACCCACTTTCAAACACACAATTTCAAAAACAATTCATCCAAATTCACACCAAAAAACACACAATGTCAAAGAAAAACACTCCACAATCAAAAAACCGACGATCCCGACTAACCCAAAATGCACCGGACATAAATTTCTCTCCGCAAAACACCTTTGAACTAACCGGCATAACACCACCGCAACAAGGGAACATATGCTTTCGTCCACAATCTTTTGAATATCCAACACAATTACCACAAGTCAATCAAAGAGAAAACTTATTTTTCGTTCATCGTCCTTTTGTCCCACCACAACGTGTTAATTATCACGAAGAACCAAGTGAGGCGTCCTATCGTCCTAACATGGATTTCTTGCATTGTTCCCAACCGTATCAAGAACATTCTCCGATTCGGTCTACTAATCTTGATATGAATTTGGATGATTGGGCAGACTTTCATAACTATGGCTATTCGACCCAACACTATCCAAGCCAAGACCAACCGAGTCAAGATGTTTCGATGGGGCAAGGTTCGGGTCACGGTTCCTACCACGGTTCTTTGCCCGTTGATGACGACGAGTCTGATGAAATCGAAGCGACATCACCCGTCAAGCAAAAGAAGCCTTCGCGACGTGCTACAAAGGCGAAAGCCAAAGCCAAAGAACCCGAACCGGCCAAAAAAATTGAACCATGGTCTAGCAGAGAAGAGGTCATTCTTTGTAAAGCTTTCATCTTTGTTTCTGAAAATGCAAAAAAAGGAAACACTATGAATCGGCCCAAATTTTGGGAGAAAATGGTAGCCTATTTTTGGAGAGAAACTGGTTCAGACCGGACAATGAATTCGATCATTTCCAAATGGAAGACTAGATTTCGTTGTCAAGTTGCGAATTTTGGTGCTATTGTTGATAATGTCAAGAGGCCACATGGAAGTGGCGAGAATGACCTTGACGATTTGTCCAAAGCTCTTTTGGAGTATCGTGCACGTTACGGTCAAGATTTCACTATGATGGAGTGTTGGAAAGTTTTGAGGGGGCATGATACCTGGAAGGAAGAGATACCCCTTTTCCAATCAGGCGTTCGAAAGAAAGTGAAGGTTTCAACAACTACATCGGGGTCAACACAAGGCCCCTCGAATTTTCAAGACTTGGATGATGACGAGGATGAAACGGAGGATGATGCTAGAGAATCACGACCACAAGGTCGTGACAAAGCAAGGAGGAGATCATCCACCTCCTCCTCTCATGAAACATGAAAATCATTCATGAGTGGGCTAATAGCGGATTTGTGGAAATCAAAACCGTCAAAGAAGGAAAAAGGTAAAGAGCGTGATGAGTCGTGGAGACAAATCAAGGAACGAGAGCTAGCGATCAAAGAAAAAAAATTGGAATATCAACAAAAGCTCTTGCAATGCCAGGAGGAACAAAAGGAACTCTTGAGAAATACCAAACGGGATCAAGAATTGATTTTCTACAACTCGGCTATCGACCCAAATTTGCCCGAACGACAACGAGAGGAACTTATGCGAATTAAAGCGGAAATCAAGGAACGCCACAACCTAAATTGCTAGTTTTTAAATAAGTGTTCGCGTGTTTAATTTTTAGTTGTTTAAGTTTTTTATTTAGTTGTAATGGTTTTTATTTCGTATCGTATCGTTTATGTAATATTTACGTTTTATTAATAAAATTTGTGTTTGTGTTAAAAATGTTTTTTTTAAAGAAAAAAAAAATATGATGCAATATGGGTTGCCACTGTGATGAGAGAGATGAATATGGGTTGAAGAGAGAGAAAGCTGAGGTGGCAGCCGGAAAGATGATGCAATATGGGTTGCCACTATGAGAAGCCTTACAGTCTATTCATAGAAGCTCTAGAAAATATAGGATTATATATATATATATATATATATATATATATATATATATATATATATATATATATATATATATATATATATATATACTTTTTGATGCTAAAAGCAATGAATCATTTGAATTTCTATACAAATATTTATACCCGTTTTATAAAAGCACGTTGAATGTTTGAACTTACAGATTAGTGTTATATCAAATGTGATATATCCAGCAAAATAATGCACCCAAAAAAAAAAAAAAAAAAAAAAAAAAAAGTTTGTCGAAAGTATATGAAAGTGCCAATTTATCGAAAGATAATTAAATGTTCGTCACGATAGTGTAATTTATGTAGGTTAACGGTTTACGGTTCTTGAAACATGTATTTTTTTAAAATCAGAGGGGTGGAAGTAGGTTTTAATTAATAATATTAATGGGTAAATTGCAAATTTTGTCCATAATATTTTCTGAAAACGCAAAGATTACACCAAGACGAAATTTGTTACAAAACATCCACTAATGTTTACGTTTTTTGTAAAACAGCCAATAAGAGCTATTGTTCACTAATGCACGTTAGTTCTCCTATTAATTCAAGGTCAAAAAGCACGTGAAATGACTAATATACCTTCTTCTTTTTCCCCACTTTTAAAGACATAATTTATAATTTACCTTTTTGTTTATTTATTTATTTATTGGAAGCTTTGTTATTGTCCAACCACATCACAAACACAGCCGCCGCCGCCGCCATCACCACCACCACCATCATGCCAAATTGGATTGCAGCAAAATTATGCTAATCATTGTGATATACTGACATCCCATTACTGTGAAATATAATTATTTGATCCTTTGCCCCTTTGCACGTTAATGCATCACGAATTATAGTCACCATCATAACAATCACTATTGCTGATAAATGAAGTTTATTGTTTAAATACTGTCAACATTAAGGTCTTTGTAAAAGAAGAAATTTTAAAAGCGTTTTCTCCAACATTGATG
Source organism: Artemisia argyi (assembly GCA_030686995.1). Lineage (NCBI taxonomy): Eukaryota > Viridiplantae > Streptophyta > Magnoliopsida > Asterales > Asteraceae > Artemisia > Artemisia argyi. The sequence goes on from CM060677.1 coordinate 132,749,237, forward strand.
GTATGACTACAGTTGGATTATGTATTTCTGTTATGTTATCACTACTAATTTAATAATTTGCCCAACAATTATTAAACTAAAAAATTAACCACAGATGAAGTTAACGTGTTTTCTTGGACAAATGTGGTGGCATTATCATTGTATATTGTTTTATACTACATATAATTCATGAAGTACTCTCTTTTCAAAAAATTTAGATTTACAAGAAATCATGCATGGGTTACAACACTTTAATGCACCTAATTTTCATAATTACAACAAAGTAAGCATATTGTACAACAAAAAACAGCGTGGTGTCATTTTAAGACCAAAATTCTACCAAACAACATTAATGCTATTAAAAACATCCCTTCATCAAAAAATTACAACCATTTAAGCACAATGTACAATAGCTTTTAAATAAATACAAGTGATAAAACACAAAGCACAAGTATATAAATCACAATGATTTTAAGGTCAACAATCTATTCAATACATATAATTAATACACTAATTAATTCACCCCTTCACTAAAATATACAATCATTTAATCATAATGTACAAGCTAATCAAGCTACTAAGCCAAGTACTTAAAAATAAAGCCATTAGTATGGGCACTGTGGTCGGTCGACCGGACCGGTCGCCCTGGGCTGACTGAGTCGCCGCCACTGCAACCACAAGATCGATGAAGGTCAGACGGCTCCAAAATTCACAAACCAGTCACCCCCTCGACCAATTAATGCGTTCTACAAAAGAAGAAAAAAAATGTAGCGTTACATATTAAAACAAAAACGAAGATGAAACGAAAAAAGAAAAGAACAAACATCAATCAAGCAAAACAGACATCAAACTTATTCCATCTATGGTCTATGAACAAAAAGTATACAGCAACAATAAAACCCAAGATCTACATCTTCTTCAGTTCTAACCCCATCTCAAGAACACCATCACGGTTAACACAACATAAAACCTTAGAGAGAGTTTTCGTTTGATATTCAAAAAAAGGGTATGATTTTCTTGCAAATATAGATTGTTGGTTATGTTCGGTTATCAAGATAAGAAAGAAAGGAAGAGTACGTGATGTTTGTGTGGCTGCAAATTATGGCTGCGTATTTTTGTGAGAGAAATTAGGGCAGGAATGAGGGAACTTAGGTTTTGTAAACGTATTCATTAGTCCTAACATTTGAGTTATATAACGGTTTGATTGTTAATTCGGCTGGCCAAATGATATCACAAATTGTTTGGTAATTTTATAATGAGCCTTAATAGATATTGATGTTTAAAGTTTGTTTAGACTGAGAATGGTTTTAGACTAATCATTAATTGATCCGTATATTATTTGTATGGTATAGTTGATTTTGGGCTAATTTTGATATTTGGTTCATGTGAATATTATATATTAAAAATGAAAATGTAGGGGCTATATATAGTGTAAAAAATGGATTTTTTTGAAATAAAAATAAAAATGTCGGTCGCCATACTATGCCTACCCCTACCTAAGGTAGAGATGCTGCTTCCAGTTATATTTAAGATAGGAAAGGACCTCCGGCCTTTTGTAGAGAGTGAGGATCGAACCATTGACCTCTAAGTTAAGATGCAAGGGGTTTTCCAACTGATCCAACCCTAAAATTATTGTTATTTGTAAATTAATCGTTAAAAAAAATATGGCCCCATAACATCACATTACCAGAAAATATAGTTACATGTTACTCGCCGCCGCATCGCGCGGATACCCTGCTAGTTTAATAAAATGGAAGAGATGGAATGTATTTGTAGCTTTAAGTTTATGTTTACGTTTCAGATCCTTTAGTGATGATATATGTCAAAGATCTTTTGTTTTATTTTCTTGAGAGAATTGCAAAAATCGTCCCTAAAGTTTGGTCAAATTACATGTTTCGTCCTGGAAGTTTGGAAAGTGAAAGGATCGTCCTTGTGGGAAACTTTTGGGGCAAAATTAGTCCCTGGCCTACATCAAATGACTAAAATACCCTTGTCCATTTATTACATTTCAGTTTCTTACACAAATGGTCCCTGTGTTTCGCCAGGTTTTGCTGATTTAGTCCTAACTTTTTTTTTAATTAATTTATTTAACTATTAATATTAGTATTATTTTTTGTTAATACAAATATCGCCTAAAAACGTTATTTACATTTTACGATCTTTGCTAAGTTTTGTTAATGACAAAGTATTAACTTTAGCTAAGAGTGAATCATCACTTTAAGTGTTTAAGTCTTGTTTAAACTAAGGTTTACATTTCCTTTTAAATAAAACATTATTTTTATTTCTTAAATTAGAAAGTGTCTTGTCACATCACATTTATTTCTTAAAATAGTAATGTCACATCACATTTAGGGCAAACTTTGTCAATATACATTTATGGTGAAAAGTGTGTTTGACTAACCATATGTTTGCTTGCAAGTTTTGTGTTTGACTAGGTGTAATGAGATGTGACCTTGTTTGGTTTGGAAGATTTATTGCAAAACTAACTGCAGCCCTGACGGAACCCTGGGGGTATACAGGCGGAACCCATCTGAGGGTTCCGCCTGATCCGCCAGACCTGCAGAATAGTTTGCTATAAATACCAAACCATTTGTTAGTTTTGAAACACCCCTTTAGGACATATTTTCATACACTCTCTCAACTAACTCAGTAACATTTGACTTGTGTGATTCTCTTATGTAGCAAGGGACTTCACAAGATCATTCAAGAAGTTACAGGCTTCAACTCTAAAGTTGCAAGTCTTGTTAGCTTTGTCATGTATAAGCTTTGGTAGTTTATACTTCATTTGTGTCATATATGTAGAAGTGATTGGTTAGTATTTTAGGCCTCAAAATACGTAGTGTGTCGGAAGTTGTTGTACCCTTGTAAAAGAACTAACGGGAGTGGTTGTACCCTTGGTAAAGAACTCGACATCTAGCTTAGTGTCGGTAAAAGTGTAAGCGATGATGGGAGTGGTTGTACCCGTGTAAAAGAACTCGACATCTAGCTTAGTGTTGGTAAAAGTGTAAGCGACGTTGTAAAGGTTTTCTCCGCCGGTGAAAGGAGCTTGTTGATTAGTGCTTATAACTCTCGAGTTGGAAACTCAGGGCGTGGATGTAGGGCAAGGAAAAAGAGTCCTTGTAGTCGAACCACGATAAACAATCGTGTTGTGGTTTGATCGTTTCTTTCTTTATCTTTGCTTATTACATGTTGTCTTTTAGTTAGAATCGTTAATCACATATAAAGCTTTTCAAAGAATTAAACAAGTAAAGTTGTGTTTATATCTTTAAACAAATGTAAAACTTTTCAAAGAACTAAACAAGCAAAGTTAGGATCATCACAAGTAAAGCTTTTCAAAGTATGAAACAAGTAAAGTTAGAATTGTTATTCACATGAAAAGCTTTTCAAAGAATCAAACATATAACGTTGTGTTTATATCTTTAAGCAAACGTAAAGTTTTTAAAGGATATTCAAGCTTAAAAGGATTTAAAAAGCGGTAAACTATTCAACCACCTTTCTAGTTTTCCACAATTGGCATCAGGAGCTACGTTACTCAAGATCTTTAAAATAGAATGTATTTTAAAACTTGGATCGATCCATGGATTTTGAAAATATCAAAGAAGGGCAACCTATTCAAAACCCACCGCTATTTGAATAAGAAAACTTACTTGAATGGAAAAGTAATTTTGAAAACTATGTGAAATCAATTGATCAAGATCTTTGGCATATTATGTCTTTTGGTGATTTCAAACCAAAGAAAACAAGTTTTGAAAACCAAGATAACTATCTTAAACTTGATAAAAATACTAAAGCTAAAACAATGATTTATAAAGCTTTAGTACCTAATATGAAAGAATGTATATTTGTCAAACGGCTAATGATATTTGGAAAAATATGTTAAACTTTCATCAAGAAATATGTCAAGTCAAAGATGATCAATTTGATCTCACATATGAATTAGAAGTCTTAGAAATATTAATAGATAGACATTTAGTTGAGATAAATACATGTACTACTAGTTTAAATGTTTTAAATGAAGGTGTAAGTGAAGATGATTACTCATGTCGAGCTCTTAGTGGACTTGCTTACGATTCATGGAATGACACGGATGAAGATGAAGCTAACCATCCGGTTTGTGATTCTCAACTAGATAAAGCATCAAGCAAGGTACATTTTGAAACCAAACACTTTTGCTTTGACAAATTTATCCTAGAGTTTTCTAAACTAGAAAATGAGTCTAAACGTTTATGCAACATGGACCTAAAAACTATCTTTAACAATGAGTCTTCAAAATCTTTTGAGAATATCTTTGAAAAGAAAATCTTGTTAGAAGATAAAATGTCTAGACTTGGGAGTAATGTTGAAATTGATCTAGAATGTAACACCCCCAATTCATGGTTGCAGCGGAATTCAAACTGGGTGTTACTCGAAGGCACAATAGTCACAATAATAGAAAACGAACTCCAATTGAGTCGTTTTAAAAGATTTATCATTCAAATTGTATAAATATCAGAGATTACAAAAATGAGGTCCCAATTGGTTCCATGTTTACAAATCACATTAAGTGAGTTTTTGAATGATAATAAAATTTATAGCCCTCTTGAGTATCCGTGCCCTCCCGTGCCATCCTTGATTGTCATGAACCTGAAATACATGCTTGAGAGGTCAACACAAAGGTTGAGTGATATTCATAGAGTTTGTTTAATGTTTGAACACAATATGTTGTTAGTGTGAGCTATAGACTCACACCAATGTTTGGAAAACAAAACAGGCAGGCTACGTTATTATACGCCCATAAAATGTATTATACACTAAGCTTATGACACCAAAACGTTAACGTGTACCAATATCGATCGGCAGATTTATCCCGGTAGGTACTTTGCCGTCATACCTAATGTCTCAAATATTAATGCATTTGTTTGAACATAGTCAAAACAAATGGGATTCGTCAATCCCAATAGGCCTATTCACAATATTCGCGCTCACTTGCAAGTAACCCTCGCAAGTGATTAAATGGTTCATAATAAGGGATCTTGGTTTGGCAAGGATGTTACTTAGTGATAATAAAACATAGTCGAATAGCATACAGTAGAAAGCATTGTGTTCGATTTAGAAATAGCATGTATTCCCCCCAAGGGTTTGTAAAATAGTTAAACAATAGAAAGTGGGGCTATGAACTCACCTTAAGTAAGATAGCAAGTAATGAAGGTAATGGTTGAATCGTGTAGGTTTCTACGAGCAACCTATAATAGAATGTTACGACTTAGGATTTGAGTAATGAATATGAATAAGTGCCTATATATATATAACTTGCATTTAGTCCATGATGTGGTATGATGTATATTGTAAGTCTTTGAAAGAAAAGATTCATGAATATGTATGTTTTGTATATCGTTTACTACCGTTCGGGCCGACATAATTCAGAAATCATGTTAGTAAGCGTTCGAGGAGCCAGGACACTTTAACTCGTAAATCCACAACTCAACTCGACGGCTTACATAATGAACTCCTCACATGAGGCTCCCTACTATTGTAGTAGTTGATAAGATATATAGATATAAGTTTTGATCCGAAAAGTTACATGTCCGATATTTGTATAAACTTAGGAAAGTTTATTAGTACATGAAGATTGTTATTAGGGGTAGTTTCATAATTTTTGTATGACCATTTTTCTTTGTAATGTCTCATGGTTCCTTTAAGTGAAGTAGATCCAAATTGCTTGTTCAAGTTATCGTCAACTCCTTGTTTCATGTTTACGCCTAAGTAAGCTTGCATGGTCATTTCGTCATGGCCTTGCCATGACCTTTGGTCATTGTTCCATGGTCTTGAGACTCAACCTTGGCTCTAGCCATGGTTGTGGTCTTGATTACAGGTCATAAGACCTCTTTGGTCTTCATAAACCATAACCTATATGTAATGACTTTGGCCTAAAAATGGGCTGTTTAGAATTTGAAGAAATTATCACTCGGAAAGCGTTTTCAGGGCTCGAGCTTCTTTATTCCTGAACGAAAACGGCGTTCCGGACAACTTTCGTGTTTTAACTTTTTGATGAATCGGAGCAGAAGTATGACTTTCAAAAAGTCAGAATGCAAAACAGTGTGGTTTAGGCAGTTTTGCCGGAAATCTTTGGTAACTTCAAATGGGCGTAACTTTTGACTCGTATACTCGTTTTAGGTGGTTCAAATTGCTATGGTTTCCTTGTTAAGTCCTCTACTGTAATATGTAATGATCCAATATCATAATTTTACCATTTTGATCAGGTTATACCAAGAAAGTCACTAGTTTACTTGTTTTAGTAACTTATCTTGTCAATCAATTACAACAACTTGTTTTGCTCACTTTTATACATCATGGACATAACAACAAGACAATATATAGCATGAATGATATGTAAATAGCATGAATATGATATTTAAGCAAGGAAGTGTATTAGAGTTTGCTTACAACTTGTGAAGAAATTAACTAGAACCAAGATCAAAACCAAGAATTACTACTTAATCTTTCAAATATTTTCCAACCATAGCCAAGCTTCCATATCAAAAACCCTATCTGATAATCCCTTGATAAACACTAATCTATCACAAAAACAAGCCTTAGTAAAAATCTTCACTAAAAACACTTGGAAATTTAATGAGTTTTTGTGGTGTTTTATGGTTGAAAGGTGTTAAGGATCATGCAAGGAACTTAAACCTTCAACTCTAATGGAATGAACTAGCTAAATCATGATCAAAATGGTAAGTTATGGTTGTTTTGGGTCGTTGGTATTGAGAGAAAAAGGAAGAGAATGAGTCTTGATCTTATAAGGAAATGAGGAGGTTAGTTATGTTGACTTGTCAACACTTGGTCACCAAGTATAACACATTGATGAAATCTAAGGGCTCAATGCATGAGATTAAGCCACCTAGGGGCTGAATCCCCCTCCCCTAAGTCGGTTTGCCAAGCTTGGGGAGCAAGGGTGGACTTTTGATGATATTATCCAAGCTTATGGAGCTAGTTTCGACTCCGTAAAATGCTAACCGTAAGTTGTTACGTCACAAAACGTAAAACCGGGTATCGTAAAAATACGAAACTTGGAAGAATGATTAAACTTGTCAAAATACTCCATATTAAAATATAAAATGAGTGGTAGGTTCCATTTGGGTGGTAAAACCCTGCTAAAAACTGGAAACACGGGTCTAAAACGCGTAATACGTAAAACGTACGAATATTGCGTAAAATTGAGAAAAGTAAAATATTACTTTTCTAATAGGTTATAAATGATTTAAAATGACTTATAATGTCTAGACTGGGCTCAGTCTAGTGTCGGTTGGTATTAAATGTCTTTTAGACATCAAACCGTAAGCCTAAAAATCAAGGAATGACTTATAAAATCAAGGGATGATTTTTGGTCAAAGGAGGAGGGAAAAATATGTTGACTTTTTCTAATAAGTTGAAAACTCAAATCGTATTAGAAACGCGGTGCAGGTATAGGCTAAGGTTACGGCTGAGTAAAAACACTTAAAAACTGAAAATTCCAGTTTTTCACAGCCGAGACTTATTTTGGTCATGTTTTTCTCAGTCATGATTTATTCTCAAATAAATCATGAGTGTGTCAAACATTTTTCTGATGTGGGGTCACCTGACGGGGTCGAATTTCGTTATGCGTAGAATTTCTGAATAACGTGTTACCCTAAAACGTGTAATTCCTTAATAATTTTCACGAAAATGATCTGACGAATGTCAAACATTTAATTTGCCATGGAAATGATTTATCACTCGAGAATATCAAATAAAAATCAACTTTCGGGAAAGTTTCGGGAAAATGAATAGTAAAAATGAATAGTAAAAGTGAATAGTGAATTTTCCGGGAATAGTAATTAACCTGAAATTGCGAATTGTTACATAGAATGTAAATTATGTCTAGATTACAAAAATGACATTAAAAAGCAAAATGAGAAAGGAAAAATGTTAGCTAAAATTGATGAAAGCTCAAAATCTCTTGAAAAATTGTTGAGGAGTCAAAGGTTGTTTAAAGATAAAACCGGATTAGGATTTAACTCAAAAGCACCATCAACTAATAAAACAAAGCAAGTAAAATTTGTCAAACCTAGAAGAGAGATTTAGAGATAATTCAATCTCTAATAGAAACTCATGATGAAAGATTCAAGATTATCATGCTCTATGCTTTTATATGATTATCTAACCTTCTTGGATACATGAGTAATTGAGTTTCAAAGCGTATCGTCAAACCAAGATTTTACGCGTTGCGTTTATCCTCTTGATAGCATCTCTATGCAATTTAAAAGGTACGCATTACTTCAACTTGACTTTGATTGTCTCTTGTTTCTAGCATTATGTGTTGGAATATGTGTTATTAGTTATACTCTAAAGTGTTTACCTGCTATTAGTAATAACTAAGATTAGATTCTATGCAACAAGGAATTTCGTCATTAGTACTAGTAGGAGATATAAGGTATTTTGGTTCTTTAACCATTAAGAGATAAACACGAGAAACTCTTGAGTGAGTCTCACTCAACTCTTGCTTACAAGTGAGCTAACTAAGAATTTCCTAAGTGTTAAAATGTTCAACACTTTTGTGATGCTTGCAAAACAAACCTTTGTCAAACAACATTCTCAAACACCATACTTTGAGTCTTAAATTGTGTTTTTCTTCAATCACTCCTTTATGATAATCTCACATAAAACACACAAGGTGAAATAAATCACATTAGCATACATTAGGATGTGTGAAAGAAAATGAGTTTTCAACATCTAGGATTTACACATCAAATGTGACACTTAGTCTCATGATGTTGTACCTCTTGGACTTTTTCAAAACAAATAGAGTTCATAGTGTCTTAAGTAAGAAAACCCAAAGAGTCGAGGAGTCATTAAATATAACATTTAACGAGTGATCTCCTCCTTCTAAGATATCATCTTTGGTAGATGATGACTTAGTCGAAAATCCAATGATGGCAAGACAAGTATGTTGTGTAAAACATTAAGAATAAAAGTACAAAATAACATCTTCTTACCTTGAGTCAAACATTGAATCAAGCAAAATTGACATAAGTTATAAAACTTGATTTATAGGTCATAGTTGTGTCTAAACAAATTCAACAATAACAGTTTTTGGAATTTAGAGTAAAACAACTAGTGAAACAAAATAAATGTTTCGAAGTAATCATGTGATTATAAGTGTCAATTTTTGAAAGTCTTTTTGATTATAAAAGCAAGCTCCAAAAGCAAGGGATTTTAACTCAAAGACATTCCTAGTTACTCTCTTGTTCTCAATGGTTAAGTTATTGATGACTTATCAAAGAATGAGATTAGTAAATCCGTAGGTAAAACTAAACGTAGAGAAATGTTCGGAAGACTACTTGTTCTCATAACAATTAGATCCAACATTATGTTTAGCATTTGTCTATGTGCTCGTGTTAAAGAAGATCCTAAAACAACTCTTTAGTTGAGCTTGTTCGGATACATCATAAGGTACTACACAACTAGGATTATGGTATCCCAAAAGAACGGGAATAGAAACCATAGTGTATGCCAAATGGAATTATGTCGGTAATAAGTTGATAAGAAAAGCACAAGTGGTACTTGCACTTTTATACTTACTTACCCAATGATTCTCCAAAACACGTAAGGTTCTCAAATTAGTCTCGGATGGAGAAGCACATCAAAAAGCTCCGCTTGAACAAGAAAATTCGTGTCAACAACGGAATTCTTTTATCAACATTGTTATCCCTTCAAAGGAATCATCGACTTCAGCGACAATTCAATCCATTATGTTCTTAATAGACATATTGTGATCCATCATCATCACCTTGGTAAGATTGTTCATTGAGGAACATCTCAACTAAGAAAGTCTTCTACGTTAACCATTCTATCAACGTTTTCACAAAACCTCGTGAATGTGAAGCATTCATCATCCCTAGGCTTAGTCAAAGACTCATAAGACCTAAAACCTTAGTTTTGAACATTAGGATAAAACCACAAAAATCAAGACAATCCCTTTTGAATTTTTCCCTGCAGTTCCCACGAAACCCTAAGACCATACGGGCGGAACCCTCCCTTTGGTTCCGCCTGGTCCGCCTAGTCTGCAGCATGTTTTATTTTTTTTTCAAAACCAAACACCTCTTTAATCACAACTCCAACTTACCAACAGCCATTCCTCACTCACAAACACCATACCACACGAAAATTAGGGCTCTCACTTACATCTCTTCCAATCCAATAAACTTTGTAAGTATTCTTATCATAATTGCATTTTCAAACAAAATCTCATCACATTCACCTTGTGATATATCTCAGCCCATAAGATTCACAAAATGAGCAAAACTTCAAGCATCTTCCTCATAAACTTTCATCACTCAAACCTCAAACAAACAAAGTGAAATGAGAAACCGAGTTATTCTTTGTCATATCAATATCGAGTCATCCACCATTTCCATGCCCTCAAAGAAACCAAGAGTCAATATCATCTTCACCAATAACTCCACCTAGTCATCTTCACAAGAAGATTCCACAATGTAACCAAACAAGTGTGTCATCCCCACTATAACCTAACCTATTAAGATTAAACCACCTTTCATGATACATAAACCTATGTTCACCCTTGTGTCGCTCTTTGAAACAAAGGGCAATTGTCATATCCATACTCTCATTAATATATCTGTCTATGCCGTCAAAAGTCAAGTGAATTTCATTATAAAATGCGTCTCTTCCACTTTCTAGCAAGTGAATAACACAAAGAAGATATCCAAGCTTTAAGTGTTGTCAAGCAATCACCACCTCATTTCACATATCCACTCTCGGTCGTCAACCATACTTTACCACCGTTCACTACATTGTTAAAACAAATGAAAAACGTCATTGAAACATCACTTGCATTATAAAACGTTTTTAAGCATCAAAATGAGTCAAGTTAACCGCGCCTCTACATTGTTTTCATATAGGCACACACTAGAACATACACATTACAATAGTCGTTTACTTAGACTAAAATGTGAAATTTTGATTTTCTAGGAATCATCATGCCTCCTCTAACTCACTACGACCACAAGGACACCATCAAGTACCTACCCAAACACCACAAAACCAAAGGTCTTACTCAAACTCAAATTGTTGTCTTCAAAACCTTAGAAAAACGATATGTCCATAAGGGTAGAACCATTGATCCATCCTTCTTAGAAGGTACAAACCTCTACACGAAATTTGCCACAATCAACTTTGAGTGTCTCTTAGAAATCGACGAGCCTATTTGTTCTAGGTTCATTTTAGAATTCTATGCATCCGCCGTCCTCTCCACGGATGATTATGGTCAAATATCTATCAACTTTAGAGCTAGTGGTCATCAATACTCCTTCACTCTTGAAGAGTTTGCTCAAATCCTAGGTGTCCCAAACCGTGGTACTTGCATCTACTCCGACTTGCACTCCCTCTCAACTCTTGACAACCTCAATGACCGCATCCATCCTTATGACACACCTCTTGTGTCAAAAGATGTACTTCGTGAGCACCTCTTTGTTAGGACAACCAACACTAGGAGAACCCGTTCGGGAAATGAGGTCGATAAGGACCCATATGGAATGGAAATGAATGAACTCAAGCCCCAATTCAAGAAATGGGAGGAAGTCCTTAGAGCAAATGTCATTAGCACCATAGGAAACCGAGATCATATCAACCTTTGCCTTTGCTACATGCTCTACTCCTTGTCCGTTAGGCAACCCTTCAATCTTGCCTACTACATGGCCAAGAGAATGGCCGACATTCCCGTGCATGGCACAACGGCTATGCCGTATGAAATGCTCTTGACCCGTCTCTTTAGGTTCATCTCTCCGATTCCATCAACTCCTAGAGGTCTTCACCTAGACTACTCTCTTATTCCACACGCTTTTGTCCCACTAAGTGATAGGAGAATCTACAAAGCTCAAGGTAAACATTTTCCAACTCTAGGCTTTGCCCAACTCTAGGCTCCCACCTCTAGAATACATTTTCCAACTTTCGGATATTCCAAATGAGTCGGCGTAGTTCAAGCAAACAAAGGGGATGTTCAAAAACATCGAGAGATTTCTTGAAAAGCTCAAGAAGAAGATTGATCGTCTATGAGAGCGGGTGTGTAGGAGTGTTTGGCACTAGGTGCTATTTGAACAAATTTGGCCATTTAAACAATGTTTGTGATGTACTTGTGTATTAGTACAATGTTTGATACTATTTGGAACATGTATTATCTAACTTTGATGCAGGTAAACAACTTTTGGCAAGTTGTCAAATTTTCATGTTTATGATATTTTCACTAAGTATAGTGAAATTCTCGACCTCAAGGTCATAGTCCTATAGTGTGTGTGTTTACGTGTCTATTTTTTGCATTGCCTAACCAGAAATGCATTATCTTTTTGATTTTAGGAGTTTTCGAAAATTTTGAAAATCGTCTCGCGGGTCAAAATCGCGAACTGCCAATTTTTCAGCCCTGGCAGATCTGGCGGTACCCAAAAATGGGTTCCGCCAGTGTACTTTCTAGGCAATCCAGAAATGGCCCAACGGACCAGCCGGAACCCGCAGGAGGGTTCCGCCTGTGTTGTCTAAGGGTTCCGCCAGTCACCTGCAGAAAATTTTTGTCATTTTTCTTAAGTTCAATACTTGTAAAGTGTCAAGCCATTATCCTAAGTGAGAAACATCTTCCATTAACTCCAATAACCATATTAGGACAACTCTCACTCACTAAAACAATTAGGAAGTCACTTTCCGCCAAAAATTCGAATTCAAACATAACTAACCCAAGGAACCCTTTTAAAGGATCCTTCAAACCATTGGAACATTTTTAAACCAAATCACTTCCCATGATCACAAAGCATTGAGTTCATATGTTGGTCTTTCACTCCACCCAATTCCATTGGATTGACATCAAATCATTTGAAACCTCAATCTTTGTATGGAACACATCAAACCCAAACACTCCTTCCCACAATTCTTTTTAAGTTTGATCACTTTAGAATACACCAAAAATCACACCAACACCATTACTTCTCTCAATCTCAAAACTCTTGCAAACCAAAGATTTGAGATGACTAAATCAAACACCTCATCCGAATCATCAAGCTAAAACCACTAGGATTAGTGTTAAACCTTGTTGCTTCAACAAAACCATTAAATCAAGCTCATCACTTGACATTTCTTCCCCTATCTAACATCCTCTCCCAAACATGGCAATACAAACATACACACTTTTCAACCATCAATCATCAATACTTACACCAATGGAACTTTTCCATACACCACCAACATCACCACATCCACTATTGGAAACTTTTGAAAACCTATCACCTAAACCATCAAGCCCTCCATCATTGTCACTTTTTGACACCATTGCCGAAACGGAAACCCAACAACAACCAATATTTCAACCAAATGAGTCATTGGATGATGCACCTCATCCACCGTCATTGCTTGAGAGTTTGGCTTACCATTATGCTAGACCCTAATTTTTTTTCTTCAAATGATCAAGGTCATACACACCTACAATCATTTGTGTTTCACCCCATTTACAAAAACCTTCATGGTAATCCTTCCGGAGAACCAAGCTTCCGTCACTTTGTTCAACAACAACAACCACAACAACCTTCCCAACACTTTGAATCTCTATTTTCTTCGTATAAGAAAATAGAAGCATCTCAATGATCTTTCACCAAGACCAACAAAACCACCACCTTTCACAAATGAATAACCAAGGTCATTGCTTAACCAAAATGAGTCTTTCGACCACAACCAACCACCACAACAAGAGTATCACCACCCAAAACCATTGTTGTTTCACCCTATCCAATAAAATGAGGTTTATCCTAAACCACATTTTGGATAGTCTCAAGTTTAGAGTCTCCAAAATGAAATAAAACCGTTTCTTTTGGAAAATATTTCTTATTAAAACCAACAAACCAAGCTTAGAGCACCAACACCACCTCAAGTTTAGAGTCTCCAAAATGAAACAAAATCGTTTCTTTTGGAAAACGTTTCACCATTTAAACCAAAACCGTGTCACCTCCACAACATTCAAAATAAAGCCCGTTACAACCCTCAACACACATTTTCATCCTTAAACAACCTTAGCCTTGTTTTTGGAAAATGTTTCTCATTAAGGAAAATGATGATTTCCTTGTAGCATTTTATGTTCTTAGTTTATTTTTGGTTTTTCTTTATTATTAAGAAGTAGGATAATGTTGTCCTAATTTCTTGTCTTTGAATTTTTAAGAGTCAAAATTCTACATGAAATGTATTTCATTCTACTACAAGGTTTGCATTGTTTGTTGACCATTTAGGTATAATGAGTGAACTATACCTTGCTATGGTAGCATACATATATCTTGTGTTTTAGGAACTAACTTTTCTTTTTGTAGGATCATTATTCATGTTTTCCTTCCTTGATACTCCATTTAGGGGAGTAATATTCAAGGGGGAGCATGAGTGTTGCATTATTCCACTTCACAACTCTTAGTTGTGTTCTAGACATGAAATGCTTTCATGACTTGTCTTGTGCGGCAACTAACCTTTTTCTTGTAGGTTCAATATCCATGTCTCCTCTCTTGGCACTCCATTTAGGGGGAGTATTATCCAAGGGGGAGCAAGTGTATACTTCCGCTTCGCTACTCTTCTTTTTGTTTCGACAAAATGGGAGAGAATTTAGATATAAACTTGTTTTAAATTTTTTTTTGCATATCACATCATCTTAGCAAAAACAAGTTTTTATACTAACTTCATAAGACTTAACACTAAATCTAGTGACTTACTTATAAATAAAGTTTATGTTTTGTCATCAACAAAAAGGGTGAGATTGTTAATACAAATATCGCCTAAAAACGTTATTTATATTTTACGATCTTTGCTAAGTTTTGTTAATGACAAAGTATGAACTTTAGCTAAGAGTAAATCATCACTTTAAGTGTTTAAGTCTTGTTTAAACTAAGGTTTACATTTCCTTTTAAACAAAACATTGTTTTTATTTCTTAAATTAGAAAGTGTCTTGTCACATCACATTTATTTCTTAAAATATTAATGTCACATCACATTTAGGGCAAGCTTTGTCAATATACATTTATGGTGAGAAAGTGTGTTTGACTAACCATATGTTTGCTTGCAAGTTTTGTGTTTGACTAGGTGTAATGAGATGTGACCTTGTTTGGTTTGGAAGATTTATTGCAAAACCAACTGCAACCCTGACGGAACCCTGGGAGTACACGGGCGGAACCCATCTGAGGGTTCCGCCAGATCCGCCAGACCTGTAGAATGGTTTGCTATAAATACCAAACCATTTGTTAGTTTTGAGTCACCCCTTTAGGACATATTTTCATATACTCTCTCAACTAACTCAGTAACATTTGACTTGTGTGATTCTCTTATGTAGCAAGGGACTTCACAAGATCATTCAAGAAGTTACAAGCTTCAACTCTAAAGTTGCAAGTCTTGTTAGCTTTGTCATGTATAAGCTTTGGTAGTTTATACTTCATTTGTGTCATGTATGTAGAAGTGATTGGTTAGTATTTTGGGCCTCAAAATACGTAGTGTGTCGGGAGTTGTTGTACTCTTGTAAAAGAACTAACGGGAGTGGTTGTACCCTTGGTAAAGAACTCGACATCTAGCTTAGTGTCAGTAAAAGTGTAAGCGACGATGGGAGTGGTTGTACCCGTGTAAAAGAACTCGACATCTAGCTTAGTGTCGGTAAAAGTGTAAGCGACGTTGTAAAGGTTTTCTCCGCCGGTGAAAGGAGCTTGTTGATTAGTGCTTATAACTCTCGAGTTGGAAACTCGGGGCGTGGATGTAGGGCAAGGAAAAAGAGTCCTTGTAGCCGAACCACGATAAACAATCGTGTTGTGGTTTGATCGTTTCTTTATTTATCTTTGCTTATTACATGTTGTCTTTTAGTTAGAATCGCTAATCACATATAAAGCTTTTCAAAGAATTAAACAAGTAAAGTTGTGTTTATATCTTTAAACAAATGTAAAACTTTTCAAAGAACTAAACAAGCAAAGTTAGGATCATCACAAGTAAAGCTTTTCAAAGTATGAAACAAGTAAAGTTAGAATTGTTATTCACATGAAAAGCTTTTCAAAGAATCAAACATATAACGTTGTGTTTATATCTTTAAGCAAACGTAAAGTTTTTAAAGGATATTCAAGCTTAAAAGGATTTAAAAAGCGGTAAACTATTCAACCCCCCTTCTAGTTTTTCACATTTTTTTATACCTTTTCGTCCGTTTTTGTCTGTTTTT
This sequence comes from Artemisia argyi, assembly GCA_030686995.1. Classification (NCBI taxonomy): domain Eukaryota; kingdom Viridiplantae; phylum Streptophyta; class Magnoliopsida; order Asterales; family Asteraceae; genus Artemisia; species Artemisia argyi. The sequence goes on from CM060677.1 coordinate 132,765,438, forward strand.
CTTATGTTTTTGTCCGTTTTTCTCACGTTTTTTTCGTTTTTTTTCGTTTTTCGTCCGTTTTTCTTATGTTTTTTTCTGTTTTTGTCCGTTTTTCTTAGGTTTTTGTCCGTTCTTCTTAAGTTTTTTCCGTTTTCATACATTTTATCCGTTTTCCTTACGTTTTTTTCGTTCTTCTTCGTTCTCCTTCGTCTGTAAATGGAAAAAATGTAAGAAAAACAGACAAAAACGTAAGAAAAATGGACAAAACGGAAAGAAAAAAAACGTGAGAGAAACGGATAAAAACGGACAAAAAAGTATGAAAACGGAAAAAATGTAAGAAGAATGGACAAAAACGTAAGAAAAACGGACAAAAACGTATAAAAACGAAAAAAAACGTAAGAAGAACGGACAAAAACGTAAGAAAGACGGACAAAAACGTATGAAAATGGAAAAAAACGTAAGAAGAACGGACAAAAACGTAAGAATAACGGATAAAAACGGAAAAAAACGTGAGAGAAACGGATAAAAACGGACAAAACGTATGAAAACAGAAAAATCGTAAGAAGAACAGACAAAAACGTAAGAAAAATGGATAAAAACGTATGAAAACGGAAAAAACATAAGAAAAACGGAAAAAAACGTGAGAAAAACGGACGAAAACGTAAGAAAAACAGACAAAAACGTAAGAAAAAAAGAAAAAAAAAAGACGAAAAGGTATAAAAAAACAATTATAATATTAATAGTTAAATAAATAAATTAAAAAAAAAAAAAGTTACGACTAAATCAGCAAACCTGGCGAAACACATGGACCATTTGTGTAAGAAACTGAAATGTATTATAAGGACAAGGGTATTTTAGTCATTTGATGTAGGCCAGGGACTAATTTTGCCCCAAAAGTTTCCCACAAGGACGATCCTTGCACTTTTCAAACTTCCGGGATGAAACGTGCAATTTGACCAAACTTTAGGGACGATTTTTGCAATTCTCTCTATTTTCTTTTAACGAGTTTGGTAAGGTGAGCAACATAAGCACCTACTATTATAATTCAAACATAAGTTTTTTTTTTTTTTGGTAAAGGGTTACCCCGGTAAAGTATATTACTCAAAAAAACGTTTCAAGTACAATGGAATATGGCTGAATGCCATATTAACTTCAAACCGAGGTTTGAACTACCAAAAAACCAATGATAGTATGACAATGAACTACCAACATAAGCTTTTTTTACTGCCCGGAAATCAATAACTTTTGTCTTTTTTGAATGTGAATCTAGCATTGTTTTGATGATGATAGTATGACAACTTGACAAGGCCCCTACTACTTGTTACTGCATCTGTTGATATATAAAAATGGTACGTCCTGAAGAAAACAATTAGTGTTTATGGTGACCTGAAAATGGCTGGTGCAGTTATATGGGTTGGGCGGTCTTCCATTGAGGTTCAACTTGAAGTTACTCAGTTGTCAAGTGGTACGTATATGTTTAGATCAGGTGCTTAAAGCTAGGAATCGTAGTAGAATCTAACTTTATCTCAATAGTCAATTTTCATAAGGCAAGTTTTTACCTACTTCTCCCAATATGAGATAATTAATAGATCAGAGGTAATTAGTTCATACACACATCCAATATCAAACACCACTTTAATGCTTCGCTTGCCCCAGAATCATTACAGTATTCCCTTCTAGGCATATTTCCATACGAACCTTGTCGCCTGTTAATAGCTATTAGTCCTATTACAAACTTTTAATTTTAGTCCACTAGTTCCTGAATCAAATACTTTCTGCAACTTCTTGTATCTTGGGACGAGTATAGATTGACTTAGTGGGATTGCTCTTCATATCGTAAGGAAATTAGCGATGCATCGAAAGTTGCCAAAAGTGGATATTCTTGCATAAAACCTCATAAATCATTCTATTGTAAAAATTATGTTACATTGGAAACAATATAATTTTCGTGATCAGTATTTCGCACACTAATTCCTTATACCAAACATGAAAATCTGAACCAGAAATGTTTTGGTCCAACTCAATACAGCCGGATTCATTTCGATCGGGCAAAAGTTGCTCGTTTCGCCATGTCACTTTGAAATGTATTATGAAATTAGTTGTGTGGAAAACCTAATATGTCATTTAAAAAAAAAAAGAAAAAAAAGTATTTGATGGTGGTGGTTGTGTGGTGGTGTTGGTTGTGTAATAGGGGTGTTATCGGGTCTTTTCGGGTCGGGTTAAGTCGGGTTTCGAATTTTAGAAACTCACCCGCAACCCGACCCGATAAAGAATCGGGTTATCGGGTTCGGGTGATATTCGGGTCGGGTTGTATCGGGTCGGGTGATTCGGGTTATCGGGTGATACTATAAACTTACGATACAACTAATAAATTACCAAATGTGATTTTTTTTCCGAACAATTACCAAATGTGATTTTATGTTCCTTGTCTTAGCCTTTCAAGTACAACCTCTAACGAACTCACCTTCTTACAAGCTGAACCCATGTATAATTTTAGTACAGAGCTATTTTGTATGATAAACTCTTAGAAACTTTCTCTCGTTAAAGCTTATCAGAGAATAACTAATAACCAAGTTGAAAGGCCACATATGCTAAGCATATACTAATGTGATTAAAAACCATCTCATCTTTTTCGAAAGGGCACAGTAAGCATATACTAAATGTGATTAAGTAAATTAAAGAGCGGTGACACCTAAATATGTTCAGCTAATAATAATTCTACTAATGTGTAAATTTAAGATTATATACGTACCTTCCGGTTTTTATTTAGAGTATATCTATAAGAGGACTGGGAGTGGGTACGGTATGCTGCGGTGCAGTATCCATAAGGCACGGGAATACCGCCGCCGGGTAATCCTTACCGCACGGGGAGACCCCGTTGAGTGAAGAACTCACGCACGGGAAGAAAATTGAAAAAGGAACGTTGGGTAAAATATAGTCGTTGCAACGTCTTTTTTTTTTTTTTTTTTTTTTTTTTTTTTTGTATTTAAAGAGTGTTTGTTTGAGGGTGGAAAGCACACAAAAAAAAAAAAAAAAAAAAAAAAAAAAAAACATATACCGAGAGCCAAAAAAAACATACAAAGAGCAAAAAAAATATGGAGCGTGGCAACAAAAATAGAGATCCTAGAAGAGGTGGTCGTGGATCGAGAGGCACAATTCGTCCTCGAATTCAATCAAAACCCGGTTTCGAATCATCTTCTCAAGCACAACCTTACCGCCCCGAAATGTATCCTCAATCTCCACCATTTTTTTACTCCCAACAACCCCTGCTGCAAATTCCTACTAACTTCGATCCGTTTGAGCCGAACTATACCCAACAATCCCCACCGCCAATTCCTACTTTCAACTCGTATGAGCCGCGCTTTACCCAACAAAAAAGGCGTGAACCGGTTATTGAACCGTTACCCATTCGTGATGATACCGATGATGATGAATATTTCGACAATGTTGACGTGGTACCCGAGACACAACCAATTGATGACGAGGTCGAAGAGGAGCCAAGTAAGCCTTGGACGCTCGATGAGGAGGAGTCGCTAGCTAAGTCTTGGATTAAAATTTCGGTGGACAAAGAAATTGGCGACCGTCAACCAAAGTTAGGATTTTGGAAGCGAGTTCTAAAGCATTTTAGAACTCTTGTCCCGAGAACCGAACGCACTCATCATCAATTGAACTCGAAATGGACTCCTATGCATACTTTGATTGTTGCGTTCAACGGTTACTACACACAAGCAGTATATTTTTATATTTATGATTTTTTAAGTTTTTTATTGTATATTGTTTTATATTGTTTTTTATTGTATATTGTTTTATAAATATGTAGAACCGCTTGAGAGATAGTGGGTGCAACGATATTCAAGTCCTTGAGAGATCCAATCGTGATTTTGAAAAACAATATAAGAAAACTTTCGCGCATTCTAAAGCGTGGCACATTCTCAAAGATCAACCAAAGTGGCAAGAACAACCGGTGGTTAGTCAGACTCAAGAATCCACGGGATCGAGCAAGAAAAGAAAGTTGTCGGAGTCAAGTAGCGCTCAAACGCCAACAAACGACACTCCAATAAACGTGGAAGATTTCGAGTGTGACTTACCGAACCTCAACGAGAACCCAACTCCATCACGTGAATCGAAAGGCAAAAAAAAATTGAATTATGGAGATTCAAGCCGAAGCTCGTTGCGTGATACCCTTGCAAGTTACACGGCCGAAAAGAAAAGTTTAATGCAGGCGCAGTTGGAGGTTTAAAAGAAAAAAGACGAAGAATATTTCAAGTTTATTGATGGGGAGGTCTACAATCGTGACATGAAGTTCGTTATGGACCCGCACGACAATATCCCGGACCCGACTTTTAAGGATTTCGTCATCGCACGGAAACGCGAGATATGCGCCAAATATGGGTGGCCGTGTAGCTTGTGATTTTAATTAGTCAGACTCATGGAACTTTAGTTATTTTATGTTTTTTAATAATATTATGTAATGTTTTTTTAATTTTAATGAAATTTTAGTTTTTTTATAATTTTAATGGAATTTAAAAAACAAAAAAGAAAAAAAAAGGAAGTGAGTGAAGGGTGAGTGAAGTGGCGCCTCTAAAAATATGAGTGAGTGAGGGAAAAAGTGAGGAATGATGTGGCGCATTTCGATTGGTTGGGAGTGAGTGAAAGAATGAAGGGTGAGTGAAGCACTCCCTCCCCCTAAGAGGAGAGGGAGTGGGTGCGGGGAAGGAGCGGGGAAGGTGAACCCCCGCACGGGAACACCGCCGCCTCGCGGGGAACCCCGCACGGGGAGGGGTTTTGAGTGGAAATACCACGCATGCGGGGAGAAGAAATCTAAACGTTGGAGAGGAGCGTGCATAGGCCAACGGCTCTTTTTGGTTTGATTTAAATACGTGAGCAAGAGGAAGAACAAGCAAAAAAAAAAAAAAAAAAAAACACACCCGTATAAAAAAAAAAAAAAAAAAAAAAAAAAAAAAAAAAAAAAAAAAAAAAAAACTCACGGATACAAAAAAAAAATGGAGCCTAGAAGAATTGGTTCGACGCTATTGTTAGACGAGCCGTTTGAGTGGTCTAACGATAGTAGTCTCGAGTTTTTTGCAAACGCGATTGACGCAGATGAAGAGGAAGATACGGCAAGGTCGACACGTACGTCAGTGAAACGTGATCGGGTCAGCGCTGCAGAAAGATTGCATCGTGATTATTTTTGTGAAGAACCAAGATACAACGAGCAAGTGTTTGAAGATAGGTATCGTATGCCTAAAAGTTTATTTTTGAAAATAACACATGCTATTGAGGCTAGATTCGAGTATTTTCAGGAAGGTTATGATGCTAGACACAAAAAAAGTTTTACAGCCATACAAAAATGTGCGTCTGCCGTTAAGCAACTCGCAACCGGTAATCCTCCAGATGAGTTTGACGAATATTTACAAATGGCTAAAAGAACGTCACGTGAAAGCCTTCAATTTTTTTGTGATGCTATTATTCAGATATACAGTCGAGATTACCTACGTAGGCCAACAAGCCATGATATTGCATGTTTGTATGAAGCACACGAAGCTCGACATCACATTCCGGGTATGATCGGTAGCCTAGATTGCACACATTTCGATTGGAGGAATTGTCCAATCGAATTGAGGGGTCAATATAAAAGGGGTGATCATCGATACCCCACAATTATGATGGAGGCAGTGGCGTCTCAAGATTTGTGGATATGGCACGCGTTCTTTGGTCCGCCGGGTTCAAACAATGATATTAATGTTGTGATGCAATCTCCGCTATTCCTCACCGAGCGTAACGGTACGGCACCTAAGTGCCCATTTGTTGTGAATGGCCATACATACAAGCGTGGCTACTATCTTTGTGATGGCATATATCCTTCATGGTCTACTTTTGTTAAAGCGTTCAAATTTCCTACCGACCCGCAAGAGAGAAAGTTCAAAAAACTACAAGAGTCGGCTCGAAAGGATGTTGAACGGGCATTTGGTGTTCTCAAGCAAAGATGGGGTGTATTGAGACGACCCTTACGACCGTACACAGTAGCCAGAATTAGTAAACTGGTTTATACATGTGTGATATTGCACAACATGATTCTACATGAATCTGGTAACGCAATATCCCCCGTTCATATTCGGGATCCTCCGATCGAACCGGTGTATGACGACGAAGCCTTAGACGAGATACGAAATGAGAACACACATTTTCGTCTCCGATTTGATCTTATGGAGCATATTCACGCTCAACAATTACCATACCTCGAGGTGGACGATGAAGCCGATGAAGTTTAGTTTTTTAATATTACGTAATGTTATTTTATGGTTTTTAATATTATTATGTAATGTTTATTTATTTTAATGAAATTTTAGTTTTAAAATAAATTTTAATAGAATTAAAAAAAAAAAAAAAAAAGTGAGTGAAGGGTGAGTGAAGGTGCCGCCCCCAAAAATGAAGTGAGTGAAGAGTGAGTGAAGGAAAAAGTAGGAGATGATGTGGCGGAATAGGATTGTTTGTGAGTGAGTGAAGGGAAAGGGGTGAGTGGAGCACTCCCCCCACCCTAAGTAAGGTTGCACCTAGTCGGTGTCTCGGTGATTAATCACCATGAAGTCCCATGCATATTACAGATTCTAGTATTGGGCTATTGAAGTTATTAGTAAAAAAATCAAATATTGATTTTCGGGTCTTATAGGGTTCCCGATAACCCAATAACAAAAATTATCTAACCCACTATGTCGGGTTATCGGGTTCGGGTGAAACTAACCCGATAAGCATTTTCACCCGATTTAAGCCAACCCGATAAGATTTATCGGGTTCGGGTCGGGTCAACCCGACACTACTGACACCCCTAGTTGTATAGTGGTAGAGGGTGATGGTGGTGGTGGTTGTGTTTGTGATGTGGTGGGACAATGACAAAGCTTTCAATCCAAAATAAATAAATAAATAAAAAGTAAATTGCAAATTATGTCGCTAAAAGTGGGAAGAAGAAGAGGTTATACTAGTCATTTCATGTGCCTTTGATCTTGACTTAACGGGAGAACTAACGCGTGTTAGTGAACAGTGGCTGTTTTGAAAAAAATGTAAACATTAGTGGCTGATTTGCAACAAATTTCGTCTCGGTGTAATCTTTGCATTTTCAGAAAACATTAGAGACAAAATTTACACTTTACCCAATATTAATTAAACCCCTCATTTTTTTCTTTATAAAATGAGAAAGTGGTTGAGATTTTTTCACTTAGAATGCAGGAAAATAATACGTTCATTGAACTTTTATCTAATTGCATTATATTGTAGGGTCATATGAGATGTGAAGAAAATAAACAAAGTTTCACTTCTACAGATAAGTGTACTCAAATTCTTAATTAACATTGGGAGTTATATTAAATACTAAGCTTTTCTTACACATCAAGGGATTCATCCCACCATTTATCTAAAAAGGAATCAGTGGTTGAGATTAAAAGCATTTTAATATTTCACCAATTTTTTATAATTTAAATCTCTCTTAAACCGTTAATTGTTAAGCGAAAATAATTAAACCATCTCGACGAGCATTTAATTATCTTTTTATAAACGGGCACTTTGATATACTTTGACAAAAAAAAAATCGTTTTTTTTTCATATTTTTTTTCGTGGCCGAAAAAATCATATATGATATTACATATCATATACGATATTACATATATGTAATATCATATATGATATATCATATATGATATGATATAATATCATATATGATATATCATTTATGATATGATGTAATATCATACTTCCTCCGTCTAAAAATTATTGTCAGGAGACAAGAATTACAAAGTTTAATAAAAGTGAGTCCACTTTTGTTTTTAACTACTCAAAGAGAATATTCATCTACTATATTATCTAGTTTTTACTTAAAAAGGAAAGTTGACAATTAATTTGAGACATCCCAAAATGGAAATGAGGACAATAATTTTGAGGCGGAGGTAGTATATGATATATCATATATGATTTTTTCCGCTACAAAAAAAACGTGAAAAAAAACAAAAAAAAATTGTCGAAAATATATTAAAGTGCCTATCTATAGAAAGATAATTAAATGTTTGTCGTAACGGTATATTTTTTTCGCTTAACGATTAATGGTTTGAAAGATATTAATATCTGAAAAAAAAATGATAAAAGTGGGTTTTTTTAATTTTTGTGATTGATCTCATCCATTAGATCAAATAAAGATGGAGGAAAAATGGAGAGTCGAGATTAGTCCTTTGGTATGTAAAAAAAGTTTAATCCTCAAATTATCTTATATCAATTACTATTTGTATCTTTTTTTTAAAATGACCGCTACTTGCTTCTTTACTTATACAATAAATATCAACTATTTTCAACTACTTATGTTATATAGCATTTTTGTTATGTGGCACCTGGATTCAAAGAATTTGTATTGTGTCTACTTATGTTATATAGCATTTTTGTTATGTGGCACCTGGATTCAAAGAATTTGTATTTGTATTGTGTCTACTTATGTTATATAGCATTTTTGTTATGTGGCACCTGGATTCAAAGAATTTGTATTGTGCTTAGTAGTTTTTTATACGTTTATGTTTCAAAGTATGTTGATATTTAATTCATATGATATGCTTATACTTAATTATGACAAAATTTTCATTATTAGATAAGTTTTTAGTTTTGTTGCAAATGTTGACTATAGAAAGATAATGAATGTTTCTCTTTTTCAAGAAAAAACGTCATTTTGTTGAGCTATATTCTACTTGAGGTAATCTTCTTACATTGTAACATTTTAATTATTAGATGAAAATTGATGTGGGATGAATCGCCTAGTTTGACTAGGTTGTAAACCCTCATAAGGCAGTAGGTCGTTTGCTTATAAGGTGCATTTTTCGACCGTCTCACTCAAAGCCGCAGGAATCTCAGAACCGGCCATGCAAAAGTATAACGGTGATTCTCTTTAAACGTATTATCATTACTAAAGGAAAAGTCGAGAAATCATTAATACAAAATGAATAAAAGAACCAAAGAAAATAAAATCTAAAGTAAAAAAGTAAAAAGGAAATAGAAAAAAGAAGAGGGTTAAAAGACATTCAGGGCCTGTTTGTTTAATTTTTTATTAAGTCATGTTAAATTAAAGTGTCTGTCTGGATATATGATGTCTTTTTATAGACGAATAAATGATTGTTTGTTTTGTGTGCTGAATAAAACGACCGAATTAGAAAAATTATTGTTATACCATTTAATTTAAAATAAGTGTTGAATTAGAGGTTAAGAAGTGAGAGGTTAAATATGTAAAAGTAGGATAAAAGTCATGACTTAATATAGAGACCCCCACTCTCATGGTTTTTTCTAGAAAGTCATCCATTTAATTTAAGCACCAAACAAACACTCAATTAATAACTTAATAAATTTACATAATTATGAATTAAGACTTTTAAGTCATTATAAAACACTACCTAAGAGTTAGTAAGATGTTCTCTTCACATCTATTTTGTTAAGCGGTCTGAGCCTCTTACCACCTCTGAACGACGAAAAAAAAAAAAAAAAAAAAAAAAAAAAAAAAAACCGCACTTAGTGATCAAAACGTTTGACCGCGTGTTAAAAGAAATTTTCTAAAGAGCAAAGATCACCCAAGTCCCGAGGAGGTGAACAACTTGCTCCATAATTTCTAGATGCACTATTGTGTATTTGCATGCATGTATATTTTGGAAGCAGGAAGTCGTTCATCAATCATCACAAACCAATAGTCCCACGTTTCATTGCATGTTCATGTGTTTGGGCCTAAAGTTTAGGAGAGTGGACTATTTACTTTTCTACTAAGGGAGCAGTAATTTGTTGAATGAATTGAATGAAGAAGAAAAGTTATTTAAAAAAAAAAAAAAATCTAGCTTTTATTTTTTAGTTCTTAGAAAATTGACCATCGCAAATATATCTCTTAGGGTGCTGGGAGTACATGCGTGAGCATGCGGTGCGGTGTGTTACCCCGCACGGTAACACCGCCGCCTCGACTTGTACACCGCACGGGGAGGGGAAATGAGTGAGCAGGTCACGCACGGGAAGAACGAAAAAATGAATGTTGGAAAGCTTGAAATGTATACGTTGGGCTTCCAACGGTTTTTTTTTTTTTTTTGAATTGTATAAAATGGAGTTGTATACGTTGTGGAGCATATAGATTGAAACAAAAAAAAAACCACATACCGATTCAAAAAAAAAAAAAAAAAAAAAAAAAACATACAGATTCAAACCAAAAAATAAAAAAATAAAAAATAAATAAAAAAAAATCTTGCATATGGAGCATAAAAGAATAGGTTCGACTTTATTGTTAGACGACCCGTTTGAGTGGTCTAATGATAGTAGTTTAGAGTTTTTTGCTAACGCGATTGACGCAGATGAGGAGGAAGATATGGCAGGGTCGTCACGAACATCAGTAAAACGCGATCGGATCACAGCTGCAAAAACATTGCATCATGATTATTTTTGTGAAGAACCAAGATACAACGATCAAGTGTTTGAAGACAGGTATCGTATGCATAAAAGTTTTTTTTTGAAAATAACACATGATATTGAGTCTAGATTTGAGTATTTTCAAGAAGGTTATGACGCTAGAGCAAAAAAAAGTTTCACAGCCATTCAAAAATGTCCGTATGCCATTAAACAAATTGCAACCGGTAATCCACCGGATGAGTTTGACGAATATTTACAAATGGCTCAAAGAACGTCACGTGAATGCCTTCAATTTTTTTGTGACGCTGTTATTCAGATATACGGTCCAGTTTACCTATGTAGGCCAACAAGTCATGATATTGCATGTTTGTACGAAGCACACGAAGCTAAACATCACATTCCGGGTATGATCGGTAGCCTAGATTGCACACATTTCGATTGGAGGAATTGTCCAATCGAATTGAGGGGTCAATATAAAAGGGGTGATCATCAATACCCCACGATTATGATGGAGGCAGTGGCGTCTCAAGATTTGTGGATATGGCACGCGTTCTTTGGACCGCCGGGTTCAAACAACGATGTGAATGTTGTGATGCAATTGCCGCTATTCCTCACCGAGCGTAATGGTACGGCACCTAAGTGCCCATTTGTTGTGAATGGCCATACGTACAAGCGTGGCTACTATCTAACCGATGGCATATATCCTACATGGTCTACTTTTGTAAAAGCCTTCAAATTTCCAACCGACCCGAAAGAGAAAAAGTTCAAGAAAGTACAAGAGTCGGCTCGAAAAGATGTTGAACGGGTATTTGGTGCTCTCAAGGCTAGATGGGGTATACTGAGACGACCTTTACGGCCGTACACAGTAGACAGAATTAGCAAACTAGTTTATGCGTGTGTGATATTGCACAACATGATTCTACATGACTCCGGTAACGCAATCTGCCCAGTTCATATTAGAGATCCTCCGATCCAACCGGTGTTTGACGAAGCAGCCTTGGACGAGATACGAAATGAGAACACACATTTTCATCTCCGATTTGATCTTAAGGAGCATATTGACGCTCAACAATTACCATACCTCGAGGTGGACGATGAAGATTAGTTTTTTAGTATTATGAAATTTAGCATTTTCGTATTATGTAATGTTATTTTATATTTTTTAAAAATATTATGTAATGTTTATTTAATTTTAATGAAATTTTAGTTTTTAATAAAGTTTAATGGAATTTAAAAAAGAAAAAAGGAAAAAAAAAAAAAAAAAAAAAAAAAAAAAGTGAGTGAAGGGTGAGTGAAGTGCCGCCTCTAAAATTATGAGTGAGTGAGGGAAAAAGTGAAGAATGATGTGGCGCATTTCAATTGGTTGGGAGTGAGTGAAGGAAGGGATGGTGAGTGAAGCACTCCCTCCACCCTTAGAGGTGCGATCCCCTACAAAGGGGACTAAAAACACAAAATCTACAAAGGTTAGAAAGCCACTCATCATGTGACAAGTGTCCACCACCCATTCTCTCCCTTTTTTATTTTTAAATTCGGTTATGGGGCATTTTGGTCATTTTAACCCGTTTCTTTATTCCACCCTAAAACTTCAAACGCAAATATCTTTCAAACGACAAACTTTTACGAAAAACCGATTTCACCATAATTTTTAAAATTTAATCCTCTTTAATTTGGTATAAATCTTGTTAAATATTTCGAACTTTTTTTTGTTTACATATAAAGTGGGTGTTGATTTTCTTGATTTTTTTGTCATTTTTTGCCCTATTTTTTACCCTTATAAATGTTGAATCGTTAAAAACTTAAAACATGAAAGTTATAGATTTTTGTTCACTCTTTACATAGGTTTTTGAATCACTCAAATCCGATCTCATATGAGTAAGATAACACACGTTAAAGATGGTGTTTAACTCATATTTGTTGCACACAATGTATTTGATAAAATATCTAGCTTATATATTTTGTGTTAAAACTGAGCTAAATGCACTAATTTTTGTTTCTCAATGCATTATTAATCATTTTATTAATGTAAGACTCAAAAAGTAAAGTTTTTTAATCATTATATATTTAAAATATACATTTAGTTCATCAGTTAGGTTATTAGGTTCATTAGTTAGGCTATTAGGTTTATCAGTTAGGTTACTTTGGTTCATCAGTTTTTATGGTAACATTTTTGACTAATTGATGAACCTAAACACATAACACATGACAAATAATTATAACTTCATCAATTAGTCAATAACTGATAAACAAACTGATGAACCTAAAATTAATGAACCTAACTGATGAACCTATAATTATAGGTTCATCAGTTAGTCAATAACTGATAAACTAACTGATGAACCTATAATTAATGAACCAAAAAATCAATGAACCTAACTGATGAACCTATAATTAGTTAATAACTGATGAACCTATAATTATAGGTTCATCAGTTAGTCAATAACTGATGAACCCAAACATTTGATCAAATTTGATGAACATGAAATTGATGAATCTGAAAAAATTAATGAACCAAAGTAACTGATGAACAAAATGTCTAACTGATGAACCTATAACCTATAACTTAACTGATGAACAAAACATAACCTAACTGATGAACCTAATAACCTAACTGATGAACTAAATGTATATTTTAAAAATATAATGAGTAAAAAACATCACTTTTTGAATGTTACATTAATAAAATTATTAATAATGCATTGTGGGACAAAAATAAGTGTATTTAACTCGATTTTAAGACAAAAAATCTAAGCTAAACATTTCATCAAACACGTTATGTGCAACAAATATGACTAAAACGTCATCTTTAACGTGCGATATCTCTCATATCATATCGGATTTGAGTGATTGGAATTTCTGGGTAAAGAGTGAATCAAAATCTACAACTTTCGTGTTTTAAGTATATTATGATTCGGCAATTTTTAAGGTAAAAAATAGGGTCGAAAATAGTAAAAACATCAAGAAAAGCATGACCCAATGAATATGTCAAAAAAAATGTTTCAAAAAAATTAAAAAGATTTATACCAAACTAGAAAGGTGCCCGCTCGATGCGGGGGCGGATTGTTGGGGTGAAGAGGAGGGAGGTGGGGTGGTGGAAAGTGGTTGTTGAGGTGATTATAAATTGTTGGGGGTGGTTGTTAAATTGGTTATAAATTGTTAGGGGTGGTTGTTTCCATAATTAGTAAGTAAAAGCCTGAATTTTTAAGCATTTCTAATTATAGAATAGTCTCAAATACATTATATAGTAGTATAGATTAAAGAGAATCAAATTTTAAAAATTATGGTGAAATCGTTTTTTTCTAAAAGTTTGTCGTTTAAGAGATATATGCGTTTGAAAATTGAGGTGAAAAAGAAAAAACGGGTCAAAAGATCAAATTACTCCTTGGCGAATTTTATGTATAATTTAGAGTGGAGGACATGTGTCACACTATGAATGGCTTTGTACACTTTGTAATTTTTATCACTTTGCAAGGGACCCGTATTCATATCTCTTAACATCTAGAGCGTGTGGGATGGATGTAGCAAAATTCTAACATCTATTGTTAATTTTTCTTAAGTGATGTTGTACTCTTACACAGAATTATCACGAATGCTAAACAACTTACACGACTATAATTGGTAACTGTACGGACATTACTTATGAAATTGATTATATTAGTTTATCACTATTTTTATTTAGAGTAAATTGCAAAAAATGTCCATGAAGTATACATGATTCGCAAGTTATTTCACCGAAAAGTTTATTTTGCAAATTATGCCATCATTGTTCACTTTTAGTTGTAAATTGTGTCCCTTAACCGGTCAACAGCTTGAAAATGACTAATATATCTTCGTCTTTTTCTCCCTTTGATTTTTTATTGAATTTATATTAATTAAACCAAAATAAAAAACATCAAAAACATAAACCCAGAAGTTAAAAGAAAAAAAAGAAAAAAGAAAAAAAAAATCCCGGATTCACCAAGAACACATACAATCACACAAAATGGTTACACCAATCAATCAAGAACATCGCAAAAAAAAACTACTCCCTCCGTCCTAAAATTATTGTCCAGTTTGAATTTTCAAAGTCAAATTGGTTCAACTTTGACCATAAATATATACTTTTTTATTATATAATACTTGATGAAAAATTATACCATTGAAAAGTACACTTAAAACTCAATATATTTATATATTTTACATCAAATATTATATAACACCTACAAAAATATTTAAGGTCAAAGTTGAAGAAGAAATACTAAAAAAATCAATAGTGAACAATAAATTTGAAACGGAAAGAGTATTAAATTATCAAGAATACCACAGCCTATGACTAATCTATCCCATCCACTATCCTAACTCAATCCATTGTCAACAACAACACATCGAACAACAAGACTCGAATCAATGAAAACAAAAATGGTAGCGTAACATGCTGGACTCCGAAAGAATAGTTTGATAAATGGTAGCGTATATTACAATTTGTAGGTGCTAGTTGACATTTGAGTATAGTTGGTGACCAAGGGCAGGGCAGTAGAGCACCAAGCATCATCCTGAGTGAAATAGATATGCTTGTTTATTAAGACGACACTTCGTATGTTTTAATGTGATTTTGATCCAATCTAATAGATACCAAACTGTGTATCACAGTTATTTCTTTCTTTGGAAAGATTTATATTTATGGTTTCTAAGTGGTTTGCACTCTTGTTTTGGTGAGATTGGGGATCGAATTTCACAAATTAATGTCTATGGTTTGTAGGTCATCTTCTAGGCAGATGACAAGCGCCATGTATATTGTGGATTGGTGGTCGATACTTTAATAATTGATTATTGTAAAACTATTCATGACCCTGTTGAAGCAATGAACTCTCCTCGCTCCCAAATTGTAAAGCTATGACAACTGAATTTTGAGTTATTCATGTAAATACGTTACATAAGACTAGAACGGTACCCGCGTAATACAGCGGCAGGTACTCTTTGACTAATTTTGTGAGAAGCAAATGTTTTTTTCATTTATGAAAGAGAAGTTGATTACAAAACATAATAACGAAATTTTACAAAACAATAAGTTTACATATACTTCCCTTTTGACAATTACAGTAGTATTTTATAACTACATGCTGAAGATTTGATAAGGAGTATTGTTTTTTTTACTTTGTTTAGATATATTACGAGAAAATACTTGGTTATACAATATAAACTTTATAAATAATAAGGTAACGGAAAAGATCACTCAAGATGGTAAACTAAAAAATAAAGTAAAAAAAGTACGGTTGTAATTGTTTTCTTTAAAAATAGCATTATCTATTTTTCATCATCTTCCCCAACTCCTTTCTCTCTCTTCTTTCACCATTTCATATTCTTCTATATTATCTTTCATTTTTTCATCAAACACTACTAAATCAAATAGATTTGTATCTTTATTTTCAGCTCATCTCTCCACCGATCCACCCCAAGATCCCCTTTCTCACGTGCCACATCACAACTCCCCCGCTTCACCCCACGCGCCACCACTTTCTCCACCTCCGCCTCCACACTCGCTCCATCATCATCAGTCACAACTCCGCTGATCTCCAGATGTTACGACGGCAAGATCACCGATGAGTTCATCGGAGTAGGATCGATCGGACAGGTGCGTCAGGTGACAGCACTTGAGGTGTTGGATAATTCGATTAGGCTGGTGCTTGAAGTGGCTCAGCAGCAGAGGTAGCAATTTGGACTATTCTATAATTAGCAAGTAAAAGTCTGAATTTTAAGCCTTTCTAATTATAGAATAGTCTCAAATACATTATAATGTAGTATAGATAAAAAGTTATGTGAATTGTTAAACCATTTGTTAATACGCAATTTTTAATCATTTTCTAGAAAATTATATCATAGAATCGTTCATAAGTAACGAGCTAGAAGAAATTTTTTGAAATAACAAATTGTAATATGCGCTACCATTTAATTGTTTTTGAGTGATGTTTTTGATTGATTGAGTTTTGAAGTGGTGTTTTTGACTAAGTGAGTGTAACCATTTTGTGTTTTGAAGTTCTCGGTTTGTGTTCTTGGTGTTATTCATTTTGGATTAAAAATAAATATAAATTCAATAAAAAATCAAAGAGGGAAGAAGCCGAAGGTATGTTAGTCATTTTGTAGACCGTTGACCGGTCAAGTGACACAATTTGCAGCCAAAAGTGAATAGTGATAGCGTAATTTGCAAAAAAAAACTTTTAGGTGGTATAATTTGCGAATCAAGTATACCTCAGAGACATTTTTTGCAGTTTACTCTTTTATTTAACTGTAGTCAGTTATGATAAAGCCATTTCAAGAAATTGTGATTTTTAGGTTAAATAAGCCATATTGAGCTTTTGGTTTATCTAGGATATCCATAGCAAGGTTTTCAAGATCGGATCTTACCCAGGATTGTTTTTGTCTTTGCAAGATCGTGATCGTAAGATTGGATCGGGATCTTAAGATCCTACTCTAATGTTATTTCTTAATAGTTTTTATAATAATAAACAAATATGCAAATCTTTTATATAATAAAGGAATTACATTATTTCGGAGGTTTTTTTACAAAACAATCTTATAGGAAAAATAATTAGACCAATAGAAGAGCTCAATTTTGACACATAGGCGAAATCAAGCAATATGATTAGCCAATAAAAAGTCAAAATTGAATTACTTTTGGTCAAACTTTAATAAATTTATTGGAGAATTTGGTTGAAAAAAAAACACATAAAAATATATGTGTCAAATTTTTGAAAAAAAAAAAAAAAAACTTAAAAAAAGATAAGATTATTAATCAAACTTTCGTGATTGAGTTTTAAATATATTATATAGAGTTAAGTGTAAATTGTAAGTCTCCATGTTTTTAAATAACTTTACGCAATAAACAAATAACCCCCTATACTTTATACCTTTAGAGTTTATAATATGGAATTATTTACAATTACATGAGTATTAGTATTAGTTTGAGATTTCATCCATTAAAATTACAAAATTTTGTTTCATTTACTAAAATATTTTTTTTACTATGTACGTTAAATAAGAACTCAAGTTATCCTACTTAAAAATATAATTTATGTGTACACGAGTTTGAATACTAAATACAGAAAAATTGTTATTAACAGTAATATAAATATCAAATGGTAAGCATTAGTTACTTTGATATAAAAATAAATATAATCGATTATACTTATAACAACGACTCATGTAATTATTATTTAAAATTTATATATGGACTAGAAAGGTGTCCGCGCGATGCGGAGGCGGATTGTTGGGGTGAAGAGGAGAGAGGTGGGGGTGGTGGAAAGTGGTTGTTGAGGTGGTTATAAATTGTTGGGGGTAGTTGTTAAAGTGGTTATAAATTGTTGGGGTGATTGTTAGGGGTGGTTGTTTCCATAATTAGTAAGTAAAAGTCTGAATTTTTAAGTCTTTCTAATTATAGAATAGTCCCAAATACATTATATAGTAGTATAGATATCTGGAAAAACATTTGTAAAAAACTACGGAGTATATTTTAATTTCATTAACGCTTATTATGTGCTACTAAACTCGCACATTTTGTACAACATGATATCAATAGTTAAACTAAAACAACAATATCAACCTGAACTTCAACATCTATGTCATATAAACAAAGTTAAATATTTCATCCATTAAAATTTTTCAAAAAATCTTAATAGATACTTATATCATAATTTTCACGGGTAAATTATTATTTGTCAATATAGAAACTAAAATTTTAAAATAAATTTGATTTATGTGTAAACCCCGTGCGTGTACGGGACTTATAACTAGTTATTCTACATTATAAACACAAAATATTATGAATGTTTCATATAAATATTGTCCTAAATTATGATTATGAAATGTTTAAAAAGATTAACATGTTGTTTTTTTAATTCTACAAAAAAATAACCCATGAATTTATAGTTTTTTAGTTTGTAATCTGAGAAAAGTAATATCGGATCGGATTACATCTTAAAATCGTTTGGTCAAGATCGAGATCCTATAAGATCTTAAGCTTGCTTAGATCCTATGTAAGATCCGGATCATTTTTGCTTTGCAGTATCGTAAAATCGTAAGATCCTAAAATCAAGATCGGGATCATAAAAACTATTATCCATAGCTCAATGGAATGCAGTTGAATAGATATCACAATGGATTGATTGGAAAGTGGACAGATTATTCGGTTTCGTTTGACTTTTTAGATTTTCACTAGTTTAAATTAGTCAAAAAGGGAGGAATGAACTCTCTCTCTCTCTCTCTCAATATATTTCTCCTACCTCTCTCTACAAAACCAATCCGACCCTATCAAATCAAATCAACCTTTCCGGCGGCCGGTTTTGGCCGGCCGTCCGGACCTTTCTTTTGTACTTTCCATTTCCACAATAAAGCCTTAATCGCAGATCTGCCATCTCCCATTTTCGTCGTTGCTGCTGTTGTCGCTGCTACCACCACAGTTTTCTGCTCAAATCCGTTACCAGCTAGTCTCTTCTGCTTAGAGCTGTTGTGGTCCGTCATCGACGGCTTGCTGCAGCACTGGGATTTGACTTTAGATCTGCTAGGTTTTGGTCTAGCTCCTGTTAGGATGTTTACTTTTTTCTTCTTTGTATCTTTTATGTACTTAGTGTACTTTTGTCAAGCTACACATTTAAATGGTTGTTTCTACCAAAAGCTCACTTTGGTGATTCCCCCCACCTCATAATGGTGTTGCTACAGGGTGTCACAGCTATTATGGTGTATGTCTTGTTTTGGCTTAACTTGTTATGTTCGATGTAACTTGTTATGTTCAAGTTTCCTCCATTTGTGAGGTGTGATAATGAAATCTTTGTTCAAAAAAAAAAAAAAATTAGTCAAAAAGTTTAATTAGTTGGAACTGTATATGTTTTATGAGCTTGTGTAGTTTGCTATTCGCATGGAGTACCAACATTACATCTACGACAACCTATACTTATATGGATCGACCGTTACATGTTTAACAATCAAGTTTAAGTCATTACCTGTCGCTAAAATGACTTATTAATTGCATTTAGGAAATTCCTCATACACTTAATATGTAACTTCTTCACAATAAAAACTACATTCGAAAGGAACAACAGTTGTTCAAAAAAAAAATCGTTCAAGACTTTCTCATCAAACAAATGATGTTCAAATTCATCAAACCCAAAACTGAAACTATACTAGCAAAACTAATCTCTAACTCGTCATACAAAACTAATAGGCTAACCTATTCGATTCAATCGGAATAAAAGCTAAAAATAAAAATTAGCTTAGAAGAATGACAAGAAATTGAAGGTTAAACATGGATTTGGAAACCGGAATTGACCTTCTATTATCACAAAATATTGGCCTGAAATAATTATTGATTTTGTGTGTGTTCTATTGGCGTATTTTTAGTGTGTTAGATTAGTTCATAGTTATCTCGTGGTTTTATTTTTTGGGTTTGCCGAGTCATCATTATTGACATGACATTGATGACAGAGAATAAGGTGATTACGAGCATATATGACCTGTCCCGATTTATTATATAGGTGGGAGATAACTCGAAACCCATATATTAAAAACCCACCACCCCCATATCCGCTGCTACCACCATATACATCCATCGTGAACACCAAGCAGTCCACAGCCCTAACCACTCCTGTGCGTACAACTTTGTTGATAAGATAATATCAAAATGAGATGAAAAAAATTGGGTGCTTATATGTTTATAGTGTTTTTTACTCAAGTATCAAGTTGGTCTTAATTGATATTTAAAGGGTTAATAACATGTAATATCAACGTATTTTCACATTTCATCACATATCAGATACGAACCCAAAAAGTATCACAATACTCATCACATATTCAAATTTTGTTTAATTATCATACATTTAGAGTCATCTCTTTGCATCGTTAATCCTTTTGACTAACGACCTTTTGTAACTAACTCTCAAAATGTTCTCTTTTTCTTTTCTATTTATTTTTAAAATTTTCTTTACATTTAAAAGTTTTTCGATTTTATATAAACGTTTTTATATGCTCTCTTATATGTTCTTATATATATTTTTATATGTTTTTATAAACGTTTTACATTTGTTTTTATACATATTTTAATACGTTCTTATATAAAAACAGATACAAACGTATATACACTTTTATATATTTTTTTATACACGTTTTATCCATTTTTATATACGTGTTTAGATACGTTTGAATCGGTTCTTATATAATAATGTATAAAACGGATATAAATACGTGTGTAAATACGTATATAAAAACATATAAAGTTATATATAAAAACGGATAAAGTCGTTTTATAAAAACGTCTAAAAGAGTATATAACAACAAACAAAAACGTTTATAGAAAATCGAAAAAGTTTAAATAAAAAGAAAATTTTAAAAATAACTAAAAAAAAAGAAAAAAAAAACATATTTTGAATTACTTACAGATGGTTGTTAGTTAAAAGGACTAAAGGTGCAAATAGATGACTCTAAAACGTATGATAATGAAACAAAAATTGAAAGTTGGATGGGTATTGTGGTATTTTTTTTTTCATATCTGATACATAGATAAATAAAAAAATACGTTGCTATTATATGTCGTTAACCAATATTTAAAATAGAAACATTAAAATAATTGCATAGGCACAAATGGTTATCTTACGCATTTGCTCCATTACGATTATTAATTTATTGATTGTTAAGCACCAACCCAATTGTAAAATGAATGTCACGCACCAACACATTAATTATATATTTTATGTGTATTTTTTAGTTATTAATTATTAATTGTTCACTATTTGGATTTCATTTGTGGTAATGGTGATTTTGTACGGTGGTGAGTATGGTCGTGGATTTACCGCATGAGTGGCTTTTGGGGTTTTGACGGTATTTTCCTAAATAGAAAGGTTTTGCTTTTGGGGTTTATCTATGTGGTAAAGAAGAGCAAATCTGAAGTTTTATTTTTGTTAAATTATTCATGGTACCAACTAGTAGAAGAATATAAGTATATAATTAAAGAAGTGATTTAGAGACCTGAAATTCTTGCCTGAATTTGTGTGGCAATAATTCATTAGTTGTAGCAACCGGGTTTACTTCTTCACAACTCAATAATCTAATAACACATAAGTTAGGCATAAAATTAGTCATTAGTTTTAGGTCTCTTAATCTTTTTCCGTATAATTGAGTGATTGACTAGGCTTTGACTTTTGGATAAGATCATGGGGTTTGTGTAGACTATGCGGTGGGTTTGGGTTTTTGAATTGCAGTTTTATTTGATGATGATGGAGGTGATCGGGATGTGATGGTGGTGGTGGGTGGTGGTCAGTTTCTGTGGATGAAGGTGTCGGTGGCCAGATATGTGTGGAAGAAGATGGTGGTGGGTGGTGATGGTTTGAAAATAAAGATGATGATAAAGATATAAAACTGTTCATATATATATATATATATATATATATATATATATATATATATATATATATATATATATATATATATATATATATATATATTTTGAAGGAAGGAAATGGAGTTAAGGGTAAATTAACCATGTGCATAGCACATGAGAGATTTAACGAAGTTTAGTGTGTGTAACAACCAATTTTAGTAATATTACCCGTATATTATATAGTTTAAAAGTTTATTGTATTATAGTTTTTGGAGTTTCGTTTAAATAGAAGTACCTTGAATAAAAATAACTTAATGGATAAAGGACCTTGCACGTGATATAATGACTAATGAGGACTAACTTTGCCAAGTAATGAATTTTAGTTGAAATGACAAATATGGCCTTATGTATTACTCCCTCCATCCTAAAATTATTGTCCCCTATTGACTTTTTCGGTCTTTCTTTGTTAACTTTGACTATAAATATTTTATTTGTATTATACAATACTTAATAAAAATTAAACCAATGAAAATACATTTAAAACTCAATTCGTTCATATATTTTTCATCAAGTATTATGTAATATAAATAAAAATACTCAAGGTCAAATTTTAAAAGTAAATACCAAAAAAATCAATAGGAGACAATAATTTTGAGACGGATGAAGTACTAGAAAACTTCACATGAAGGTTTTCCCTCCCTCACTACGTGTCTTAGGAAGTGATTATGTGTTCTTAAGTGATAATCCATTTCTCATAAGCTAAACAAAGTGAAGGTGATTCTAGCAATTGGAATTAGGAATATGATCATATTTACTAGAGTTGCGGAGATGTCATTGTTTGATGAAGCAAAGTTGATTGAGCTTGGGATTGTTGAGTTGAATGGGGTAGAGTTGCCCGAGTTTATTCGTCCCACTTGTGGAGATGGTGTTGAGGCTAGTGTTGCTGCTGAAGCCATTGTTTTGCACTTTACTATTAGTACTCGACTCATATAAATTGCAAAGGGTTCTTTTTTGCAAAATAAATAAACATGACTATAACCTACGAAACTTGATTTATTATAAGCTATTGATCTTACGAAGTCTTATGTTTGAATAAATGGGTCCAGCTTACATCTGATAATGCTTCAGCTTCTTACGACGAGACTTGCAAGATTTATTAGTTTATAATGGGTTTTCTAAATTAAAGTTTTACACTTTATTATCGATGACGAGTTTTGCTCCGACTAATGACTTGCTAGGCATAACGCATTAGGTCAGGCTTACATACCGTAATTTTCTCTCGCGAGTTCTTGCAAGTGAATGGTTTTAGCAAAGTCTTTAGGTTGATTGACCATAATTTTATCCACGCGCCACTACATGCTTCGACATATGAGGCAATTATGGAAGAACTTGGGTCTTCGACTCATGTAGTAGTACAATATAGTGGTTGGTCTTTCTTTAATTGGTTTTACCAATACCAAGATAAAAAGTGCATTACTTTAGCTTTGAAATCACGTTGAATCGTCAATTTGAAAAGTGTAATGTCTTTATTTTTATATACACGTGCTATATATATTAAATTTAAGTGACATCTTGACACGCGATAATAAAATAACTTAATTGAGTAAAGTTTTTTTTTAATTTTTTATCTTTTTTTATTTTAAACCTATGATACGAAGATGTATGCATGCTTTGTACATATTTGATAGTGATAGACATGGTATTTGTCAAATAATAATACTCTTTGAAACTAAGTCATTGCCACCCAATTGTAATAACACTTAACTAATTATATAATGCATGGCTTCTGAAAGTCTTACCGTTCCATGTGCAAATATATTTTGCAAAATCGGGTTATAGATTATGATGTTATTCCACCATGTTACTATTTCATGTGTATTTATACACGTTTTCTTTGAAACCTACTTCATCATGGATTATAGATTCAAATGGTCATATTACATTGTTGTCTGGTTTGTTTTATTCATCCCTTCATCCTTTAGTCAAACGGCATACATGTGATCGGGATCTCTAATTAAATTTAAACATTTATAACCATTTATATCTTACCCACCATTTAAACATTCAAAGAAAATAAAATGAGAGACTAACTCATTAATTTTTTGTTCAGTTGGTACCATCTCTGAAGAATCTATGGGACCACCGAAGAGATTTTATTGATAAAAGGTCATGGGTTCAGGTCTTTGCTTGCGCCTACTATGGTTGCTGCCCCGCTAGGCAAGGAGAATTGCCGGAGCTATTCTTTGTGGGGTGGACAATGGTTAGTGTCAAAAGACACCCGGGGTCAGGTGGTCAGGGTGTTCCTGCCAATCTAAATTTTTTTTCCCAATACTTAATATATATTAGAGGAGAGTTATATTAAATACCAATCTTTTTTTACATACCAAGGGACTCATCCCCACCATCCATTTAAAAAGAAATCAATGGTTGAGATTAAAAACATTTTAATATTTCACCAAGTTTTTATAATTTAAATATCACTTAAACGTTAATCGTTAAGCGAAAATAATTATAACATCGCGACGAGCATTTAATTATCTTTCTATAAACGGACACTTTGATATACTTTCGACAAAAAAAAAAATTCATTTTTTTCACGTTTTTTTTCGTGGCCGAAAAAATCATATATGATATTACATATCATATATGATATGTAATATATGATTTTTTCGGCAACAAAAAAAACATGAAAAAAACGAAAAAAAAAAATTGTTGAAAATATATCAAAGTGCCTATCTATAAAAAGATAATTAAATGCTTGTCGTAATAGTATATTTTTTTCGCTTAACGATTAACAGTTTGAAAGATATTAATATTTGAAAAAAATGATAAAAGTGAGTTTTTTAAATTGTTGGAATTAATCTTATTTATTAGATCAAATAAAGATGAAGGAAAGATTGAAAGTGAAGATTAGTCGTTTGGTATCTTATATCTATATATTGTGATATTTAAAGAAATTAAAACAACAGACCAACTCTTTATCTACACTTCAATATGTGTCGTATCAAATGGGCAAACACATCCATACTTCATATATACTCCATAGTGTGTAATCTCTACTTCACCTTTGGAAACTTTATTTATATGCTATAACAGTAAATTACACTTTTCGTCCTTGTGGTTTGTGCGTGTTGACCAACAAGGTTCGTACTTTGACCCAAAAAACGCACCATTGGTCATCAAATGAAAAACGTTATCTACCTTTAGTCTATCCTCTCTAAAAAACGTTAATTTTCAATGTTAGTTTTCCCCGTCATTATACAACTAATATATGTCTTCATGTGAGTCCACCTCTACCATCTTCCCCATCTCTAGGGTTCTTATTGAATCTAGGGATTTTTAATGCAGGTTTTATGGTGGTTTCTATCTAGTTATTCTATTTGATTGATTTATTTTTAATTTTCACCTACCTAGTGTTTAAAATTAGGATATTGGAAATTGAGTATGGAATGATAGAGATTGGTTAAATTAAGAGCACATTTAAAGATTGTTTGGTTGTATAAATTTAAAGAGGGAATAGATTCAATAATGATAGATTGAAAGATAGGGGTGTTGATGAGTTTTTGTGGGTATTAATATTTTTAGTGGGCCCATTTACCTTTCTACTCTCATCTTTTTTTATATTTATATTAATTAATAATATTTTTTTTATTAAAAAATTATTATATAAAATAATTAATACTATTAAATATTTTTTTTTCTCTCCTACATCAAATCCAAATCATAATCCAAATCCAAATACAAATCCTAAACCCATATACAAACCAAACGGGCCCTAAGATCAATAAAAATTCAAAGATAAAATGAGACAATTCTAAGTTTCTAACAACTCATTTCAACAAAGATGAGAAAACCCAATACATACTCTTTTCTTAAAATTAAATATCTCGTAAAGCATTGATCATTAAGTAAAATTAATTACACAATCATATCGAAAATAAAATCATTTTTCGTTAGAGGGACACTACTATATACCTTCTAGGAACTTTGTTTTTTGATTTTTTTGTTGTAAGTGTTGAAATTTAAGTTTTGAAGAGTCACATATGATTTGTAAAATCACATGTGATTTGTAATATGAAAAAACAAATCACATGTCATTTAGGTTTGAAATTTAAAACTCGCATCACAAATCACATGTGATTTCATGTTGTCTAATATTTAATACCCAAAAATGTGAGAAAAATTTTGTCGAAAGTTATCGAAGTACCCGTCTAATAAAAGAAAAAATAAATTTCGCAATGGTGTATTTTTTTGGCTTAAAGATTTACCATTTGTAAGATAATTTATTTAAAAAAAAAATGTGGAAAGTGAGTTTTTTTTAGATGAAAAATGAATTGTCAGATTTTGTCTATTTGATATCTGATTTTTTTTTCTATTATTATTATTATTATTATTATTATTATTATTATTATTATTTATCTTTGTTTAACTTACCCCTAGAATGATAATGGAATGGATTAATAGTGAATCTGTTGTGGTAATATAATCAGAGCAAAAAATAAAATAAAAACTTATATTATTGGAATGTTTGAGATATACCTATTATTCATTTATTTGAACTTTATTTTATTTTATTTATTTATTATTATTATTTTGTTAAATTTTAAAATGGTAGTGAGTTAACATTTGAAGAGCATGGTTGAGGGTGACGATGGTTGCTGAAAAGATGAAGATGAGAGTTGAAATTTACAGAAGGGGAAAAAAAATATCAAAATGCTCTCAAATAAATGTTACGTGCGTGTTGATGCAGGTTTTACCGACCAGGTTTTAATATTTATAATACTCATTTTACCTAAGGTCTACCTATTTGCACTAACGGATAGAGAATCCGGTCGTGTGTAGGATAGTAATGGTAACTTCGAGGTCGTCCCAATAGCTATGTGGTGCGGACTATATCTAAGTCTATTGTCACTAATTAAAAGTAATTAAAAGGAAATGATTGATTGAAAGTTGGAAATGAAACTAGAAAACAAAAGCAATCGAAGTAAAGGTTGTGAGCAGTGGAGAAAAGTGTACTAGCCTAGTTACTCCTCCTACATCGTTTATGGTCATGTTCCCTATTAAACTAATCTTATGCTTTAGGTGGGGCGGACATATATCACTAGGTGCATATGGTCAAGTTCCCTAGCCTATCTCCCCAGAATCTTGTCAGGAACCACATGCACTACCCCATGCTAGTAAGCCGACGTATAGTAGACGGGTTTGAGTCATTAAGCGCCACTACATGCTAGACTTATCTTTAATATAAATTCATCCATTTATACCTCAAACTAGGGCAAACAACAACTTCCTAATCATAAACTAGACTACACGGTAGGCTAAGGTGTAATGGTGTATCGAAACAATATATATTGGGGTAAGAAACGAAAGGAAAGGCTTAGAAGGGTGTACTAGGGGTATCTTGCACTAAAGGTGAGTGCAACAAAAGGGTTTACAATGGGGTCGAGAAGTCGAGGTGACTAATCGACAAACACACACATATAAGGCTATTTGGGTGATAATCCTAAAACATTGCCTTCTAAAATTGTCCATTCTAAATGTGTCTAGAACATTACTCGTCTATGGGTTTGAAATGATGTAAAAGCCAAGTTTTAAAGTTTACAAAACTACCGGCACACTCAATATTTTGGTGGATTTGGGTAAATAGGGGGAAACTGAATAGGCTAATCCTCACCATATTAATTCAAGGGTTAAGTGCGCTCGGCTAAAGTCTATTCTAGTTTGGTTAGGAAAAACATGTCAAAAGTTTAAAAATGGCCAAAATTTTCAAAATAAACTAGAAAATGAGGACAAAATAAAGTTCAAGATAATTCTACTCCCGTCCCCCCACTTGAAATGTACAAAGTCCCTTTTGTACTAAAAATGAAGTAAATGTGAAGAGAAGGTAGAATTAGAGCGATAACTTCCCTGAAATTTGCTCCAAAATGAAAGAAGGATCACGAGAAATCTTTGTGCCTTCAACTAGCCTTCATGAACAAACTCCATTTCCCTGAAATCACAAAACTACCACAAGCATAAATCTAAAAAAATAACAAATAAAAACAAGAAAATATCCTAACTCAATTTCGTAGGAATCACGGTTGCATTTAGCGTATGCAACAAGCCTTTTAAACCACTTGGTGTCCCAAGTGGACGAGTTAAGTCTCGTGAGGGTTTACAGGGAACATACCCACAAAGTTCATTTAATTACTAATACAAGTTTAATATGTTTGAAAATATTTTAAAGGAAAACACCTTAGAGAAGTATTATGGCGTAGCCATGAAAATGAGTTACGCCGTAGTTAGAGAAAACCTGGAGAGATCAGCTACGGTAGGATGGTTACGGCATAGTTATAGGAATGTGTTATGCCGTAATTACTGATCCGATAGCATCAGTAAATAGATTCTCTCGCTCCTCCATGCTCCAATTCCTGCAAAAATATTAGACAAACATGCAAACCAACAAAAACAAAGAAAAGGATAATACGGGTTGTCTCCCGTAAGAGTACTTTTGTTTATTAACGAGACTTTAAGTTAGACTCATTCCCACGGTTGATCATCTGGGTTCGACAACAAATTCGGTGTTCATCTCCTCTTTGATCAAAGCCTTAAACTTTTCGCCATTCATCCGCCCAACCGGTAGTTACCTATCAAGAGACTTCTCCGTACAAATAAATCTTCCAATACCGCTCACAGTATATCTTCGGACTTTAAATGTCTCCATTTGTATTTCGGGCGGATCATACCTAACTCTTTCAATTTGGCAGCCTTGTACCTCCATGGCCTCAAGTTCATTTTCCTGCCAAAAAGATCTCCTTCCATTGTAGGTTCTTTCACACATCTCCCAAATATCAGCCAACATGCACCCCTGTTTGCCAATCTTGAGCTCATATTTATCTAGGAGTTGCAATACTTCCGCTTCAAATTCATATTTAAATATTTCAAAACTTCTTTCGTATGGGTCACTGTCTTGATCAGCAGGCCTTGCATCATCCCGATCACTATCAACCATCCACTATACAAACGCCTTAATTTTGGCTTGCTTATTGACTTTAGTGGTCCCATAACTTCTTCTTATCCATTCATCGAGGGACAGATTATGTTCATCTGGTGTCTTATCTTGAATCAAGTTCTTTTCCTTCAAGTAATTATTAATTATGTTTTGGTTGCCAAAAGATCGATTCTTCGAAGATTGCTCAGTTTCGGCTTTAACAGTGTCGTCAGTAATAGCTTCTGTCTTATTGATACTAGGAGTCCTATCATCCTTGACTTTCATAGTAGATCGGTTATCATAATCTCTTTGTAATCTTGCTATTACTTCTTCATTCAGTAGGGCATTTCCATATCGAACCTTGTACCATTCTTGAAAAGAAAGATTCCCGAATTCAACATCGCTCAATCCCATGGGCACAAGTCCATTCTAAATGTGTTCGATGTTCCTTGTCCAGTTCTCCGTGGCCTCCTCCATTGCATTCGCCACAGAAATAATTGCATGATGGCCAAGTTCGCGTAATCCCATCATGGATAGCGATTATGGGGTTGCAATAGTGGTTATTTACCACTTCTTCTCTTCTTTCGGTAATTTGGTTCAGCTCATGGTTTACCTGTTCCTGCTTAGAATCAACATTCTCATTTCCACTTACGTTAGAGTCATTTTTTCCACAAAATTGCAACTTAGGGAAGACATCCATGTTAGATTCTTCCGAAGATCCAAGGCATAGTTTAAAAAGATCTTTTAGGACAAAATTAATTCTATGACCCCCTGCTTCGAAAGAAATTTGTTTTTCAAAAACTTTAATGTGAGCATGAGAGGTTGCTAAAAATGGTCTCGCTAAAATTAAGTTATTATGCTGACGTTGATCCATATCAATGATGACAAAATCAGCAATATGAAGGAGTTGGCCTGTTCTAATTAGAACGTTATCTATAGTTCCCCTAGGCCTAGATCTAGATGTATCAGCCATTTCAAGGATCATAGTTGTTTTTTTTTTTTTTTTCATGTTTGTAAGACTTAATTATTTAAATAATGAAAAAGACATTAGATTAACGCTAGCTCCTAAATCAGCAGCAACAAGAATTTAAAGGTTACTGATAGTGCAGGGTAAAAGGAAGTCTCCCTGATTGGATTCCTTAACTGGTATTTGGCAAGGAAGGACTTCTTCTTATATCTCGCCTCCATCTTTTTGCAAATAATTGATGCCACAAAGCTCATCAGTCAGGTTGGTGCTTTGTTGCTCATCCTCTTGCTCCTTTTTTGTGAACATTACCTTGCAGATCTCAACATCCACTCCCTTAGCTTCGAAATTTTTAACGAGTTACCCAACCTGAATATTCAAATTTTTGATTGTGGCTTCTTGGTTTCGCACATTTCTATCAGTATCTTCCTTAATTTTAATCATCCATTCTTTAAACAGGTAACTCTATCTTGTTGACTCTTCGATATGCTTATTGACCAAATCTTCAAGGTTGGTCTTCTTTGGAGCTTTGTCGTCAATCTTGGTATAATAGCCTTGAGGTCCAACGCGGAATTTTGCTCCATCTCCACCAAACCCTTGGAATGGTTTGTTGAAATTACCATACTTTACTCCTTCCACTCTCTGAACCTCTTCTTTGAGCGGGCAATTTCTAGTAATGTGGGTTCCCTTGCAAGCTTCACATCCAACTTGTATGGCCTGAATGTTCTCTTTGATTTTCTTAACCTCTCTGCCAAGATTTTCAAATTTATTAGACAGAGCGTTCATGCCTTCGAGATTCCCCCCCGTGTATCTACCATTTTCGCCTTCATGCCATTTTTGCGAGTGGTTTGCCAAGTCCTGAATAGAGTTAAGAGCTTGAACGGGAGTTTTCCCGGGGATCGGCCGCCAAGAATCCAACAATTGCCTAGTTGCGAAGTTGATTCCTTTGTAGAAAAGGTTCACCTTTTCCTGTTTGTTCAAATCGTCGGTTGGGCATTTATAAAGGAGATCATTGTACCTATCCCAAGCTTGGTATAATGTCTCGTTAGCCTCTTGTTTGAAGTTGTGAATTTCCGTTAATTGCTTCGCTGTTTTAGAAGGAGGACAATATCGTTGGATGAATCTATTCTTCAAGAGGTTCCATGTGTTGATCGTCCCTCTTGGTACTCGGTCGACCCACCTTCGAGCTGCTCTAGATAGTGTCTTTGGAAACACCCTTAACATAACAGCATCATGTGATATGATGAGGCGAAAAGTGTACCGCTTTTAAGGGGTCATTTAAGCCCGAATTCGTGATTATTTGATCAAATATTGCGCTAAATCGTTCCTTTTGTCATTTTAGGTACTTTTGAGGTGAAATCTGGAAAAGGAAGCGTTTTTTACGTTTTTGGATCATAAAAATGAAGAAAACGGCAAAGTCTCAAATTTCTTGTTGGGAACAGTACCTGACGACGTCAAGCAATAACACATGACGGCGTAAAGAGTGACAAAAGAGGTGGATGTGGAACTTATAACGTGACGGCCCATAACATTTTCTTTGTTAATGGCCTGACGGCGTCACCAAGGCCGTCAGGGTTCAAACCCTTCTTTCTTCCATGCTTTTATAAAGATAAGTTCTCCAATAATCATTCAATATGTCTATGTATTGTTTGATTCTATCGTGTGTTTATCTTTCTTTTAACATGTTAGGCTAGGTTTTTATTATGTTTGCTTAGATGTAGTGAAACCTAAACGTTGATTATTGGTTGATTGTTTGTTTATAATTGTTATGGATGATTGTATTCGATGTTAGGCTTAAGAAAACTGGCAGACTTCCATTGGAAACTTACTTGAACGTCTTAAGAAACATGATCGGAGGTATACTATGATTTTTGGTTGTATTTAATGCATAAGAGTATTCTAATGATCCCATGTTAGGAACTTTTAATCGGCTCGACATAGGAGTGAAGTAGGATCTTATAGAGTTAGGGAATATTATACACGGCCCTACGGCTAGTATTAAGGAATATAACCCGTCATCCATGCAATTGTAACAAGCTAATCAACCGGTAAAAGATATCTAGGGAGTAATGAAATCTAAGTAAACACAACTTTTCTCATTATTGTTTCTACCACATTAGTACATTAGTTTAATTTTCATTGCATCTTTAGTAAATTGGGTTAGTTGGCTAGCAACTAATTCCACCCACTCCTTCAAAACCCGAGATTTTACTTGCTTTCCATAAAATATAAAAAATACAAAAAGAATCATCCCTAACCTCTAGACCTAGTTTAGTAGGCTTTCTAATCCTAGCGACACTATTCCTGAGTTGAACGATCAATCCCGCGGTACTTGTCACTATACTATACTACAACGATCAGGTACACTGCCTGGTGGGGGTTGTAAGCTTCTCAAGATCCCTTAAGAAGTAAAACCTGTTGCGAGGGCGCAATTCCCACGTATCAAGTTTTTGGCGCCGCAGCCCGGGGAATAGTTATTGTCTAGGTTAGAATTTCTTTTTATTAGGTCTACTTGCTAGATTCCTTTCTAGTAAGATTTTTATTTTTATTTTCAGGTTGTCTTTAGTCTATCTTTTTCTTTGTGCATTTGTTAGTAAATTATGTTCATTGACTATTCCGTTTGCCATTATGGAGAACGCGAATCCGCCCTACTACCAACCACGAAATTCACCCACTCCAAATGACATCTTGATGTTCAAACAACATCAAGATGAACCTATCTATGATGCATGGACTCGTTTTAAATATTTACTTCGAAAAGTCCCTCATCATAGTTTCGATCTGTGGTCCCAAATTGAAATATTTTACCATCGTGTCGACCACTATACCAAAATGGACATTGACCATACCGCAGATGGGGACCTTTGGTGATTAAGTTCTGAAGAAGCATGGGAAACCATAGAGAATTGTGCCATACTTGCCAAAAAAATGGACAACCCAACAAACGTTGTTACAGATCAATTGATCGCAAGTTTAAGGGAACAAGCAAGAAGTTTGTTTGGGGATAATAAGCCTATAGATGAGATACCTAGGTGCATGGAGTGGTTTGATTCCACCATAATACAAGATGAACACATAGATAATCTGGATACAATGGAGGATGAGGTGGATAATCCAAGCCCACAAAGTACCCCACAAGTCCTACCATCATTTGAGGCATACACACCGCCCGTGACATACCTGGAAGAAGTAGAAGAGACTATAGGAACCCCAATTGAGGTAGAGCCATTGGACCAAACACAACTAGATGAAATAGGTTTGAATACTTGTAGTCACAACCTTTCTCTTAGTTCTAAGGAAGTTCCTAGTTTTGATGAACCGGAGCCTCAACCAAATCCGTTACCTAATCTTCCATCCTTGGATGAAAATTTAGGAATTGAAAAAGGTCCCGATCCACCAATCAAACCATATAATCCGGGTAGTCTTAGGATAAAGGTGGTAGATTTTAAGCCATGTAGAGAGGAAGCCAATATAGGAGTGGAACATAACCTTACATGCTTACATCACCCATTCATGATCGATCACAAAAAACATTATGGGTTTAAACCGAGTTTATTAGGTCAAGATGGATTCCCAACTAGGAGTCTCTCGAAATTGATAGAAGATGATCCCTTTTTAGGAGAAAACTTCAACTCACCCATTGACCCAATTGAACTAGGTGAGGTTATGATAAAAGGAGCACACCCGTTTAAGCATATAATTCATTCACCACTCTTTCCTCATGAGGCATATTTCCACCCTAAGGGTGTGTATCGCTACTTCCACCCGCACTTAATCCTAAGCGTGGGGAAAACCTCCCCTATTTCCGTTAAATAAGGGAAGAGTCATGCTCGTGACTCGAACAAAAACAAGCGCTTATTGGGAGGCAATCCAACCCATGTTTTAAATTGTTTGATGTTTTTATGTTATTTATTTGTTTGATTGTTTGTTTATTTGATTTTTTTTGTTTCCGTATGCAAGTTTTATTTTTATTGCTTGTGGCTCATGCTTCAAAGTAAATTGTGAAAATGCTTTATTTTGTTTTTAACTTCGTCTTAATTACATATAAAGGTATTTTGCAAAAGCTAAGTGTAAGGGAAACCCAAATTTGTTTATAAGAATGAAATTGAGCATGAACCACAACAATATTAAATGAGCATGTATATTAGTATTTGTTTGAGTCAAATGCTTGTATCGAGTCATAATGATGTTTTGCAGGATTTTCCAGGAAATAAGGCATGAGTTTTTCCAGAAATTTTCCGGAAACTTAACATAATATTTTTCCAGGAACATTCTGACGGCGTCAGGAGTTACAACCTGACGGCGTCAGGTACCAAAATTCTGAAAATATTTGTGAGTTTTGTTTAAACCGGAGTCTTAAAGTTTTTGTTGATTCTTTAGTTTTGTAAACTCCAGGAAATCTACAAAGATTCATTCCACAAGCATTATATCTTAAATTGCTTTCTAGGATTTGTTAGTATATATAGATTGCCGCCGATTTTACGCGAGGTTTGCCTTGATTGTTTTCTCAGGTTTAACAGGTTATATATGACAAGAAGATGATTTATATTTCTGGAGGGAAGCTTTCAACGTTCATTTTCTTGGAGGAAGATCTAACCTTGTTGACACACTATCCACACCGAACGAATCAAGGGAGTATTTGTTTTCATTCTTTTACCTATTTTACTTTTACATCCTTTAATTGAACATTGGGGACAATGTTCATCTTAAGTGTAAGGGGAGGGTAAATGATGATACCTTATAGGATACTATTGCACTTGAGCTTGTTTGTTTGATGGTAGGTGTGTAATAAAACTAAGAGAAATACTTGTTAGTGTAATTTTAGCTCCAAATTTAAAATTTTTTACAACATTTAGGAGTGAAACTTTAGCCTTAACAAGCGTCTCATGGATAGGAGTTATATGACTAGCACAAAACCGTACCATTCAGAAAACTTTTCTACCCAAATATGTGAGGTTCGCCTTTAGATTTGATAGGAAAAGCATTTATTATTAGTGCTTATGAGTGTACTGGTAGCATTTAGATTCTAGAACTTGCGTTAGTGATGCATCCCGAGACCGCTAGTGAGACTACATTCGTGTAGTAGGATTTACTATATGATAAGAGGCATTAGGATCACCCTTGTGTTTAAACCCGTATCATAATTACTTGACCATTTAAGTCATATTGCTTGACTAACAAAGTCAATTAATTTTTCCAACACCTTAGCATTGTACTCATTTTTAGTACACGATACCCCTAGTACACCCCTCAGAGCCTATCTTTTCGTTTCTAACTTTAGGCATCTTACTTAAAGGAAGAATTTGTTACAACCCACCCAAATGTGCAACCAAATCGCCTTAGCCTTCCATATATGCACTCATCTTTAGTGCATTATTGTTACATGTTTAAACCCTTAGTTAATTATCTAATTGATTACATGGTTGCTAAGTCGAGTCATATCTTGTACATATTGTTTTGGGATGATTGGGACTCATGGGTAAAGTACTAGTGTTATGGAGTAATGGGGAAGAACATCATATATTACCCCCATATGTGCGCTAATCTTAAAAAGTACTCCAAGTGTTTTGATTATCTTGATTCGAGTCATTAGAATAGTTGATTGTAAAGTATGTAAAAATTCAAGTGTATGTGGAATGTACATTCCCTATAATGTATTATTTTGGATGGTAGGGTAAAAGTGTATGCTAAATATATATATATATATATATATATATATATATATATATATATATATATATATATATATATATATATATATATAGAAAAAGAAAGAGAAAAAAAAACATACGGACTACCATCCCGTTTCATTCTATGTTTGTTTTATGTTTTAGTTATTTTTGATTCATTATATTAAGTCGAGTCTAGTCTTGGCTTAGCAACGCCATATTTTACATGTAATTAACCAAGATGATTAATTCGCCACCAGTAAATATTGCCTTTATCCTACAAAACCGTGTTTTCCATATCCCTACACCTAACGTTATAACCCTTTAAAAAGACCTCTTTGATAGTTTATCCTAGGTGCTTATGCCAAGTGGTGGAGGTTTGATCCTTTCCCAAGCCTATGGTAATCTATTTGCTATGACAGGTAGTGAGAGATGTTTTCCATTTCCTTATTGTGATATATACTTTATTACACCCGAGAGATATGAGTATCTAAACACTATTTGTGAGGTGCTAGTGTATGACCTCCGTGCTTGTATTTTGGTTTTTAGTGGAACGATCATTTGTTGTAATCACTTTTATATTAGTGTTAAATGACCCCTAACTTGTATTTGGATTAGAATAAAAGCGCATTTGCTTGAGGACAAGCAAATCTCAAGTGTAAGGGTATTTGATGAGGCGAAAAGTGTACCGCTTTTAAGCGGTCATTTAAGCCTGAATTCGTGATTATTTGATCAAATATTGCCCTAAATCGTTCCTTCTGTCATTTTAGGTACTTTTGAGGAGAAATCTGGAAAAGAAAGCGTTTTGGACGTTTTTGGAGCATAAAAATGAAGAAAACGGCAAAGTCTCAAATTTCTTGCTAGGAACAGTACCTGACGACGTCAAGCAATAACATAAGGCAGCGTCAAGAGTGACAAAAGAGGTGGATGTGGAACTTATAACGTGACAGCCCAGAATATTTTCTTTGTTAATGGCTTGACGGCGTCACCAAGGCCGTCAGGGTCCAAATACAAGTGACGGCCCAGAGTAGATTTGCACATAAAGGCGTCAAGACTGGATCTAGGCAATACGAATTTCAACTTGGCGGCGAGTTGACGGCGTCAGAGGCTAATACATGACGCCGTTAGGATACTAAGTCTATATATATTTTTCCAATATTTCATTGTAAAGTGTGGAACAAGTTGTGGAATACTAAACACAAACCCTAGGTCAAATTTCCTGCATATTGAAGGGGTTTCAAACCCTTCTTTCTTCCATGTTTTTATAAAGATAAGTTCTCCAATAATCATTCAATATGTCTATGTATTGTTTGATTCTATCTTATGTTTATCTTTCTTTTAACATGTTAGGCTAGGTTTTTATTATGTTTGCTTAGATGTAGTGAAACCTAGATGTTGATTATTGGTTGATTGTTTGTTTATAATTGTTACGGATGATTGTATTCGATGTTAGGCTTAAGAAAACTGGCAGACTTCCATTGGTAACTTGCTTGAACTTCTTAAGAAACATGATCGGAGGTGTACTACGATTTTTGGTTGTATTTAATGCATAAGAGAATTCTAATGATCCAATGTTAGGAGCTTTTAATCGGCTCGACATAGGAGTGAAGTAGGATCTTATAGAGTTAGGGAATATTGTACACGGCCCTACGACTAGTATTAAGGAATATAACCCATCATCCATGCAATTGTAACAAGCTAATCAACCGGTAAAAGATATCTAGGGAGTAATGAAATCTAAGTAAACACAACTTTTCTCGTTATTGTTTCCACCACATTAGTACATTATTTTAATTTTCATTGCATCTTTAGTAAATTGGGTTAGTTGGCTAGCAGCTAATTCCGCCCACTCCTTTAAAACCTAAGATTATACTTGCTTTCCATAAAATATAAAAAATACAAAAAGAATTATCGCTCACCTCTAGACCTAGTTTAATAGGCTTTCTAATCCTAGCGACACTATTCCTGAGTTGGACGATCAATCCCCTGGTACTTGGCAATATACTATACTACAACGATCAGGTACACTGCCTGGTGGGGGTTGTAAGCTTCTCAAGATCCCTTGAGAGGTAAAACCTGTTGCAAGGGCGCAATTCCCACGTATCATGATACACCCAGAATATTGAAAAGGCTGGTGATTTATAGGACATGCTCAATATGCTCATAAGCATCTTCATCATCGCTTCCGGAGAAAAGTTTTGTCCGTAGTTCTCTCATAAACTGATCCTTTATTTCAAACCGAACATTTACTCCAATCATTGGCCTGACAAGGCCCGGTCCTTGCTCATTCCTAGTCATGGCAAGGTACTATTCCAGAGTCATTGCTTCAATGTCAACAGCTTCCACGATTCCGGAAACTTAAAACAAAAATATTAGAAAAACAAAATAAAACTAGAAATTTTTTTTAAAAAAAAATTAAACAACAATCCTGTTATAGCTCCCCGACAATGGAGCCAAAAACTTGATGTAGGTTTTACCAACCAGGTTTTAATATTTATAATACTCGTTTTACCTAAGGTCTACCTATTTGCACTAACGGACAGAGAATCCGGTCGTGTGTAGGATAGTAATGGTAACTCCAAGGTCGTCCCAAGAGCTATGTGGTGCGGACTATGTCTAAGTCTATTGTCACTAATTAAAAGTAATTAAAAGGAAATGATTGATTGAAAGTTTGAAATGAAACTAGAAAACAAAAGCAATTGAAGTAAAGGTTATGAGCAGTGGGAGAAAAGTGTACTAGACTAGTTACTCCTCCTACATCGTTTATGGTCATGTTCCCTATTAAACTAATCTTATGCTATAGGTGGGGCAGACATATATCACTAGGTGCATATGGTCAAGTTCCCTAGCCTATCTCCCCCGAATCTTGTCAGGAACCACAGGCACTACCCCATGCTAGTAAGCCGACGTATGGTAGACGGGTTTGAGTCATTAAGCGCCACTACATGCTAGACTTATCTTTAATGGCCCGTTGTGACGATCATAGGCCATTTCTATAACTTCTTAAGTTCATCAAATACGGTAGGTGATCCTATGGTCAATTCGCACACGAGGCAATATGGTCAGTTGTCATCCCTCCCATTTCCTCGCAATCCATCAGGCTAGTGTCCTATGGTCAATTCTTCTAGCCTACTAACTCAACTGGGGTCTTAATTCATTTAAAGCTAGCGTAATGGATACAACTGCATGTCAAAACTACCAAACTAAGCATGCACACACGTAAAAGCATATAAGAAAAGTACGGAAACATGGTTAAAACAATATAGGAATCATAACTAGGCTAGCACCAGAGGTGCTTAGCCAATCATGTTAAATTCAACACTTGAAATAATGTTTACAAGATCCATGTATTCGAAATGTAAATGAAACAATGAAATGCTAAAACTTATTGTGATTGAAGTGTGATTTCTCCCTCGGAAAGCCTTCGTATGCTGCTGTAGAAGGGCTTCCTAAAAGCTCCTAACGATCTCTGACTTTGTGTGTGAGAAAATTGTTCTTCAAATGCAGAAATTAGGGTTGTATTTATAGGCCCGTCGAGAGTTATGGCGTAACCACGAAGTGTGTTACGCCGTAACTTGTGAAATCTTCTCCAGATCTAGAGTTTACGGCGTAACTATGAAATGTTACGCAGTAACAATGATATTAGGGTTTCTTCTCCGTCATAATTTCCAAACGTGTTACGCCGTAGAATATTTATCGGATCTGAGATCTCTTGTAGTCTTCGTTACGCCGTAGCCCAAAAGGTGTGTTACGCCGTAAGTTGATTCTTGAGCTTAGACTACTCTCGTACTCGTTGCTACACCGTATTCCATAGTTGTGTTATGGCGTAGTCTTTAGATCTGAGGATTCTTCAAGACTTGTGATTGTTACGGCATAAACAATGGAATTAGTTAAGCCGTAACTCTTGGTCCGTGTTGACTTTGGTCTTCTTAGTAGAAATCCTAGCTACGGCGTAGTTGAGAGAATGAGTTACGCTGTAGCTTCTTCCAACATACTTGGATTTGTCTATCTTTGCACGTTCTTTCCAATTTCCTTGTCTCTTTAGCTCCTATGCTCACTTGTGACCTGGATACAAAATATAAAGGAACAAAAGCATATATCCACATAATCATTAATATAAATGAGCATAATAGGGGGAAATTGACAATTAAATATCAGGATTATTTAATGTTATCACTTGTATTTAACGAAGGTTGGTGACGGTCATTAGAGGATGGACTAATAGGGGTGAGCAAACAAAACCGAAAAAACCGAAACCGAACTGAAAATCAAAAAAACCGATTCAAAAAAACCGACCGAAACTAAAAACCGATGGTTCGGTTTTTAATTTTTCAAAAACCGAAAAATACTGTTCGGTTTTGGTTTTCGATCAAAAACCAAACCGTAAAAACCGAACCAAACCGATTTTATTATATAAGAATATATAATTATTATAATATGAATAAATAACTAAATAAATCAAATTTATAAATTAATATTCGTTTTGTGGGTAGATTTATAATATATTTATCTTAATGTTTATGTTTATATGCGTGTTTGACGTGTCGTGTGTTTACTGGAGAATATATATCAATAAATATACGACGATGATCACACTATATGTATGTTCACTTGCATGTGTGTAATTATAGAATTATGAAATAAATATTATTATGCTTAGATTGATCAAA
Source organism: Artemisia argyi (assembly GCA_030686995.1). Lineage (NCBI taxonomy): Eukaryota > Viridiplantae > Streptophyta > Magnoliopsida > Asterales > Asteraceae > Artemisia > Artemisia argyi. The sequence goes on from CM060677.1 coordinate 132,805,432, forward strand.
AAAAGTAAATAAGAATAACCAAATTTCTATGTAATACAAGTTTGTTGGTATAAATTTGTCATGCCAAAATATAAACGGTTAGAAACCGAAAAAACCGAAAAAACGAACCGAAACCGATAATAAACCGAAAAACCGAACCGCCAAAAACCGAACGGTTTTGGTTACGGGTTCTCTAAAAACCGAACATGACGGTTCGGTTTCAGTTTTACCAAAAACCGACCCAAACCGAATCGTGCACACCCTTAGTATATAACATTTTGCATTTAGAGACGAATGGTGCAGTGTAATTTACTCATACCTTAATATTTGTGAAAAGGTAATTGTCTCTTGAGTAAATTACACCGTTTGTCCTTGTGGTTTGTATTGATTGCAGACCGTAGAAATGCGTTGTTCGTTCCCAACTATCAAACATTATGCACCATTAGTCCTTCCCTAAAACGAACCTATTTAACTAAAATGCACGTTTTTTCTTATACAAGTTATTCTATCTCAACCTATATATAGAACAAGTGCGATTGTTATTTTTAGAGGCACAAAACTCCCCAAAATTCTATTAAAACTCCACGTGGAAACATCACCCGAAATAGAAAGATTGCAAAAATTTTGAAAAGGTTTTTGGAAGAAAAATTCAAATCATCAATCCCTGAAAATAAGGAAACGATTAGAACCAACTTCAAAAGCATATATCTCTTTTTATTATACCATCACCGCCATATCAATCTCACTCATTAAATCAATTCATCCCAAAACCCATGAAGAGACCCACAATATGAAGCGAAACAATTGAAGATCCAAAATCAACCAAACTGATCGGATAAAATTCATCAGGTACATATGATTAAAAAAAACTTTTGAAGAGATAGTTAGAATGTATGATTTTCCTGTGAGTTTTAGATTTGGTGGATGATTGACTCCGAACGGTCAACCTAATTGACCAGGTGATGGTCAACCAAGTCAAACTGCCTGGAGTCAATGCTCCGCGGAATATAGAGTTTCCCCGGGTCGTTATGTCCCGACGAGGTGTGGATTGTTATCAAACGGGTCTGTGATCGGGTGAATTTGGACAGAAAGGGGTTGTGAATTATCTGAACTAAGGAATCTACAAAGAAATAGCTTAGATAAGCTATATGAACAAGACTGGAAAGTTAGAAAAACCAGAAACGTTTTAGACCTAAAAACGTGTACGTTCAGATTAAAGTCACGTGAACGTACAGAATAAAACGCGAGTTTTGGTAAAATAAAATACTTACAAAGATGAAAATCACATTTTTACAATCCTAATAATAAAATAAACTTTTTGGAAAATTAAAATTAATTTTTACATTATTTATATAATTATTATTAATTAATTACTATTTTCTAATTACTTATTAATTATTTAAATTAACCTAAATTATAACTAATTATGAAATTACACTAAAAATATGAAAAATAGATTTGGAAAAATCTAAAATATTATAAAACTAATTTTAAAATTAAAATTATATTTTTCCTACTTTTTGAATAATTACTATTAATTAAAAACTAATTATTAATTAATTTAAACTATTTTAAATTAAGAAAAATAGAAAATGAACAGTAAAAATTATAAGAAAATTTCTAAAATTATTTTACAACTTATAAAAGCTAGGAAAAATATAAAAACTAGGGTTTACATTATAAAAACTAATTTTGCTATTTAAAACTTAAATATTAATTAATTACTAATAAAACTAATATTAAATCTAATAAATACCAAATCAAAATAAAAAAATCTGAGAAAATTACAAAAATTACTTTAACATGAAAGGAAATTAAGAAAAATATAAAAATGCTAAGTGCTTAAACAAAATCTAAAAAGGGAAATTAAAAATTTAAATTATGTTAAAAAGAAACTATCACTTAAAATTAATTTGGATTTTCTGGATTTTTCTTTTTGAAAACTATTTTACAACTAAAAACAAGGAACTTTTGTGAAAACAACTTGTATGGAACTTTGAAAATAAGCTGAGTGTGAAGCAATAAGCCAAACAGTTGACTTTGGTTAACCAAGTAAGAAAATAAGCTCAAATGAGCTTATGTGGGACCCACAAGGGTGGAACTTGGTTAAGATATGTTGTTGGGACATGATTAAGCTAGAATAAGCAATTAGGGTCCACAGAATAAGCTATAAGCACTTAAATAAGCACTTTGAAACTTAGCTCAACTCAGAAAAATGGGACAACAAGTAGGGGTGATTTCAAGTGGTGTCCACAAGGTCTGAGGTCAAACTTATGGTCAAAACTTAAAGAGTGCTAGGAGGGGGGTTGGGAGAACCAAGGAGGGGGCCTGTGGGACTACTGAGGTGGCCAGAAACCACCACCAAAGTGGTGGTGTTGGCTGGGTGGTCTGCTGCACAGGGGAATACCCTCCCCTGCAGCTCAGTTTGGGTGAAGGTGGGGCCCTCAGGAAAAATTGCAAAAATATGAAAAAGCAAGGACCTTGAAGCTTAGCTGGGTGGCTTTAAATAGAAACAAGTTTCAATCCCTAGATCTAATCACAAAATTCAAAACAATTCATCTAAGAATTGGATTTCAGCAAGAACATGAGATTTTGACTTTTTGAAATACTTATAAACTTTGACTTTATTGAGTTTATAATGCTTCCTAATGATTTAATATGTTGTAATAAGCTGTAATGAAATGAGATTAACCTATTTTAACCACTATAGAACTGATAATGATGACTATGCTGCTCCAAACCTTGACAGTGAACACTGTATGAGGATTCAAAGAGGATTTTGACTATCTTGTTAAATACCACTAAATTTCATGACTTATAAAAACTAGTGAGACCCTATGTGAGTTATGACAACCATTAATACCAAAAAAAACAGACTAGAGCATGCAAAGAACATCAATGCCAAACACCCCTTAATCAAATTGATTATGAGCTTTTCACATCAAATCACTGATAAAGACCTTGAAACTGAACCACAGAGTTGTAATATACTAACCTCAACAATTTAAAGCATAAATATCACATTAATCACAGCAAGACAACATAAATCACTAAGATGCTTATTTGAACTGCCAAAATGAAATATTAAGCAACTAATAAAACTGATAAACAAACATGTGAAATTAATACATAATCTAACTAAATAACACTAAATAATCACATAACAACAAAGATAAGCATAATAACAGTAAAGAACTAAAAATAGTGAAAAAGGCTTACAAATGAAACAGGACTGAGAATAAGAAATCATGGACCAAAATCACAACCTGTTGCCTAACATCTCCCAAGATATTCTAATACCATCCAAATCCAACATTCATCAGGCTCCAAAGCTTCAATCTCCTTCACTTTTGATTTTTTTATTTTCTCACTATTTTTCTATTTTTTTTTGTATTTTTGATATTAGTGAACAAGACTTGTTCAAATAATATTAGGCTTATGGAAACTTAATAAGGAACTAAAAATGAGCTTATAAAACAGAGATTAACAATATTTGAATGAACATGAGGAATTAAGCATATTTAAGCAAAAACAAGGATTAAGTAAGACAACTGAAGTTTTTTATCGAATCAAACCTTTGTAATACACTACTAGTACTCATAATACAACTTGAAATCTCAAAGTTACACTAAAAATGGGAAATACATTTAATTCGACATTAAAATCTACCCTAAGAACTATTCTACTCTAACTACTGCTTCTTCTTTCCTTTTTTCTTGATATAAATAGAACCTGGAGTACTTATCTTTCATTCCCACCATTTTTCTAAGCCATTGGATGAGCTTAATTCAATCTTGGCCTTCCAATTCTTTTTGGCGGGAAATGTAAGTTTTGGCAGTTAGGGGTTTGAGTGTAAGTTTCTTGGAGCAATTAATGCTTCTTGGAGGGTTGTGGTTTGGAAGGGGGGACAAGGTGTGGGCTTGCTGAGGTGGAGGAGGGGGGATGGAGTGTATCAGGGGAGTAGCAGCCAAGTGGGTGGGGAAGGAGGTGGTCAATGGTTTGTTTGACCGGATTTTAAATATCAAAAGGGACGGGGTGTTTTTTTATTTAGGGAGTGGGCCGGATTATGGTTTTGGGCTTGAGGTGGACCAGGGGTGTTGTTTTGGTTTGTGTTGTTTGGATCAGGCTTTGTTTGGATTTGGAATTGGAAGATAATAATACAAAGGGGTCCAATTGGTTTTGTATTTGTAAATCACAAGGACCCAAAATGTAATAAGCTGAAAATTGAGGGTAGGTTTTGGCAATCTTCCAAACTTGTTCCAAGGACTTTTCCTGCCATGTTATAATTCCACAAGGACCTTTCATGTAATTTTACAATTTTAAATTTCCCAGGGACTAAAAATGTCAAAACTCAAAGTTAAGGGACCAAAATTGTAAACTTTTCAAAACTTTCACCCAGGGACCAATTTTGACAAATTTTGATTTCCCAAGGTTCAAAAATGACTTTTTATCCAAAAATGTCCCACCAGGGACCAATTCTGTCAATTTCTGAAACTCCAGGGACTAAACTTGTAAATTCTCAAAACTTTTGAAATTTTCATCAAAGGACTAAATATGACAACTTATGATTTCAAAAGGACCTTTGGTGATAATTTTCCATATTTTGAATGACCAGGGACTAGTTTTGACATTTTATGAAAGTTGGGGGACTGAAACTGCCAATTTTGCAAACTTTGTACGTTTTTCATTTGTTTTTACTCATTTTGCATCTAAAACATATAAAACACAATTTTGAAATATTTTTAGTATTTTGATGCATTTCTGAGTGTTTTTTGTATGTTTTGCAGTTCAGATTTGACCAAAAATGATGAGTGTTTGAGCACTCATCAGTGGATTCATTAGTGTCATATGTGCAGATTGATGTGTTTGTATGCCTTATTTGGAGTAGTATTCTTTTATGCCCACAAAGTGTTTGATGATATGTCTAATATCAGCATACACATTCCGTGTTATGAGATTCGGGTTCATAGAAGATATGATTGTGGTGTGTGGTTTAATTGGATTCCATAATTATGTTATAAAATTATATAATTCACAATTTTCCATTTTGATTTTAGGGGTGTACAATTGAAAAAATTATGACACACTATTATCTTAATTTTAAAGGTATCGTAGTTTGATGTTCTTTTTTTACATGAGGTCTACAAAGCTTTTGAAAAACTATAATAATTACTTGATGGACACCAATTGTTTGATGAAATGTTTAAACGAAAAAAGAAGTTTTTCGGCACAGTTTAATTATTATTTATTTATTTCATCAAAAGCATATGTAAAAGTTGCATCAAAACCACATATTACATGATGCACTCGAAATTAAAAACGTCAAGGATGTTAATGAGCTTCATGTTTGACCAGATTTCAAAATAGCTAAAATGTAGGGATTTTGATGTAACAAATATGGCATGTTTATAGGGATTTTTATTAAGCTCTATCAATCACAGCTAATCATTCTCAATCAAAATTTAAAAAAACACACAAATCGTGGAATTGTGTGGTTTAACAAAAAATTCACATACTATGCAAAAAGATCAGTGACATTTATGATTTTTTCAAGCAACTTTGAAGGTAATTACATGTTATTATGAAGTAGCTTAAACATGTCAATCTTTACCGACTACCACAAGACTTCTATAGCATTTCAAAAATTAGGAAACTAACATTCTATCCTTTGCACCATCGTACTATAATCTATATCTGCAAACTTTAACACCAATGTCTTGCCTGTGCAAAGTTTTATGATAATTTATATATATGGAATAATACATAATGATATTAAGATACTAATTTATTTATGTTATTTGAGCAGGAAAAACAGCGAGAGGAATAGGAAGCAATAGCACTATGTAATATACAGCGTGCCGAGGAAGCAACTCATGCCAAATTAGCTAGGGATCTAAGGAATGAGGTAAGATAGTTATCTTTTCTTGAAAGCCAAGACAAATCATTATATATGACATGTTCATTCTACTAATGATATGTTTTAGAGGATGTAAAATGGGCAGGGTAGGCATTATGTTTAAACGGGTCGTTTTTGTTTGAACTATATAAATTAATTACGTACTACAAATAGCGAGTTGTTCCTTTTTTTTTTTTTTTTTTTTTTTTTTTTTTTTTTTTTTTTTTTTAATGGGCTGATTTAGGATTATTTGAGCATTTGAATACGCTCAAATAGTGGGTCAATGCTCTCCAACATTTGATTGATGACATAGACGACATTCTTAACGACTTGGCAACTTATGTTAAGAATCGTGAGTTCATCGAGCAATCCCAAACCAACACCAGTAAGGTAAGTAACTCATCCCAACTTGCTGTGGAAATTTCTCACTAATTAACAGGATGAGTCATACGTTGGATAATATTAACATTCAAGGCCTTACCCATTGAGTGTTGTTCTTGGGGAAATATTAAAAGTTTTTGTAGGGCTAATTGGCTAGAAAATGTATGTATTTGGACAATTCTGCTATAACGAATGGGTTCAATGGGCTATACAAGTTAACATGTTACCACGCTGCCTCTTAAGATGCTTTATATAATAGCATTACATTATACATGGTAACTTGATTTTATAATTTTCAGGCATGTCTACCTCATGCTAACAGCAAAAGTGGACTCTTGTTAGGGATACGATTATTCATATTAAAGACTCGGTCACTTCGAGTATGGCTTAGCTTTATGTAGCTCGTACACTGGTACAAAAAGTTGTATTGGTCACGCCAAAAATGTGTGACGATATGCATATAGTCACACACTTTTATTCGTTGTGTGTCACCATAGGTCCCGCCACCGTAGGTGGCATATGGTCACATTGTTGAGTTCGTGGCCTTTTCCATCGAAAAAGAGTGACCAAAACCCCGAATATGTGTGACAAATTAGACACAAGTTTTGTTGGATTAGTCATTATCAGTGACCGTAAACACTTTATAGTCACGCGAATGTTTTTTTTGAGAGTAACTATTTTTCAGCCTTTGGCCACATAAATATATAATATATGTGACATTTGAGATGATATATTCAAGTAAATGTGTATTTTGTGTGACTATTTCCCGTCCTGTGGCCACATGAATATACAATAAATGTGACGTTTGTGATAATTTAGTCACACAATGGGTGTTGTTTTTTTGGAGTTAGTCACATACAATTTAACACAAAGTGGCTAAAAGTGTTAATAAGTGTGACCATATGATGTTTAAAGTGAAGAAATGTGTATTTTGTGTGACTATAGATCATCCAATGGCCACGTGAATTTTATGTTTGTGTGGCCTTCTGTAATATTTAGTCACACAAAGCTTGGTTGTTTTTGGTATTTAGTCACATACCATTAAGCAAACAGTGGCCAAAAGTGTTAATAAGTGTGACCATATGCTGTTTAAAGTGAAGAAATGTGTATTTTGTGTGACTATTGATCATCCAATGGCCACATGAATTTTATGTTTGTGTGGCCTTTTGTAATATTTAGTCACACAAAGCATGTTTGTTTTGGGTATTTAGTCACATACCATTAAGCAAACAGTGGCCAAAAGTGTTAATAAGTGTGACCATATGCTGTTTAAAGTGAAGAAATGTGTATTTTGTGTGACTCTTGATCATCCAATGGCTACGTGAATTTTATGTTTGTGTGGCCTTTTGTAATATTTAGTCACACAAAGCATGTTTGTTTTTGGTATATAGTCACACACAATTTAGGAAACAGTAGCCAAAAGTGTTAATAAGTGTGGCCGCATGCTGTTTAAAGTGAAGAAATGTGTATTTTGTGTGACTATAGATCATCCAATGGCCACGTGAATTTTATGTTTGTGTGACCTTCTGTAACATTTAGTCACACAACGAATAAAGCAAATAGTGACCAAAACTGATAATAAGTGTGATAATAAGTGACCAAAGCAAATAGTAACCAAAACTGATAAGAAATCAATATATATCAAAACAAATTCAAATATATTTCAAAACAAATTCAAATACAATAAAATTGTAAATATAAAATTCGTATATAACTCTATACCCTAGGACCTCCTTTTATACACCAAGGAGTCCTAGTTGGCGTACAATACTTTCCTAAGTATCTATAATCTTTTTCATAAACAACTAATACATATCATACTATACAAGCAATACTAACTATATGAAACAACACTACTAACTTATAACTAGCAGTTGTAACTTATACATTAGTAGTATTAATGTCGAGCAGTCTTAATCTCTGAGCAGTCCACACTTTATACTAGCAGTACTAACTTTCACTAGCAGCACTAACTTTTGTACTAATCTCATCATCTGGATTTTCTCCATCTCTTTTAAGTAGAAAAGACAAAAGTTAGAAGCACATACAATATCCTTTCTTGCCATCGATGGCTGTGTTTGATTTGTATGTGTATGTGCATGTGCTTGCATTTAAGAGATAAGAATAAATTTACCAAGAGCTGATGGAAAAGCGGTCTGATGTGTCATCTGCTTTCAAATACCAATTTTGCTGCAGTTGTAGAACAAAACGAGCAGACAGTTTAGTGTTATTAATCTGTATGAATTTAACGGGTATCGCAAACAGAATTAGAAAAGCCCTCTAATTAAAAAATACCTTCATGCAGTTCAAGCTGGTCAAATGGAGAACAAAGTGTCTTTGCAGCTCCGACCTCCCCTTTTGTCTTAGCTTTCACATCCTTCTCGACTTCCTGAAGCATGGATTACATTTATAGGTCAATCTATAATACATTTATAGGTCAATCTATAATACATTTATAGGTCAATATATAATACATACAGATACCTCCGCACTAGTAGTATAAAGCCCACCAGCAAACTTCTCCAGCTCACTATTTTTCCCTTTCACAACAAGGACGGCCAAGTACTCGAACATCATCTCCCCACTGCCAGATAAAGTAGTCCATATGTGGCTGTTGAAGACGTGAAGATAGCCTGACTATAAGCTCGATTGCATGACCTCAAAATGGACTCAATTGCAGCTTTTGCTTTTGGAACATAATGGCCAATGTCATGAGCTGCCAATGAAGCACAATGATAGAAAAAGGTCAAAACAAGGTTGTAAATAGTGCTGTTCAAATGTATCTCTAGACAACGAGTTAAACTAATTAATGTTACCCGAAGATGCTTGTACAGTTGCACCATATGAGGATCAAAGTTATTGAGACATACGACAGGATCACCAAGATAGAGAAGCAAAGTCACCAAAGCATAAACAACCTAACATGGTGAAACAAGAAGCAAACGTTATAATTTCAATATACGAGGAGAACCAAGTAAGGTTATGCAAAGAAGCAATGCAAACTCTATATTATAAAAAGATACGGTCATTTACTTACAGCTATATGTTCGCTATATTTATCTGTCCAATGCATGAGTTGCACTTTTATGCGTGCAACTGCTTCATACCATAAGTTAAGTGCGGGGTGTACACCAGGTGGAGGCCAGTTACCGTTTCCACCATCTTCAAGTGGTACTAAAATGTTTGACAACATATTGCAAAGTGCATGGTGAAGTTCATTCTTTCATTTATGGGGAGCACGATTTAGAGGATTGGCTTTTGCCACAAAGGAAGCCGAATTGAAGCATTTAGACCGCCATCTGTCTTGACCTGCCCAAAGGTATTCACAGTATTACTATATACTTTTCTTTAACAAATAAAACAACTAACCAAAAATTAATATGTTGTATCTTTAGGTAGCGCATTCCATTAATGATAATGATTGTTTCACTTCGAGCACCACTGGTATCAATCCGCCGAGTTAGCATAAACCCCGAGCTTCAGGTAGCGCATTCTATTAATGATTCTTTCTTAAAGGATGAAACGAATTGAACCCTAATTTCAAGAAAACATAACAGTTAATTAAAACCCCAAAAATCAACGAGATTAAAAACCCCAATAAAGGAACAAAATCAAAAGATAAATCTTACCAATAAAAGTCAAACCTTGGTGGCATGTGTTTGGTTTCTCCCAGATCCGATATTTTTGTGGGGTGTATTTAATCATCTTTATGTATGATCTTTGATGATAAAAAAAAAATAATAATTAGATTCAAGACTAGTGTTTTTTCCTGGTGTTGTAGGTTTGTAAACCGGCAATATGTGGAATAATTGATTAAAGGTGTGTGGTTTTTTGTGGATTAACTGATTTGGGGGATAATTGGTTTTGGTGTGGGGGGGGGGGGGGGGGGGGAATTGATTTGGGGATTATGATTGTGGTTTATTTTGTTCGGTTTTCAAATATGTATGGAGGGATAATTTGATTTTTAGAGAAAACTTAGTGCGGGACAACTGGAAATGTGAGAGGGAAATCTAATGGGGAATTGATTTGGGGATTATGATGGTGGTTTATTTTGTTTGGTTTTCAAATTGTTGGATGGAGGGGATAATTTTGATTTTTGGAGAAAACTTAGAGCGGGACAACTGAAAACGTGAGAGGGAAATCTAATTTAATTTATACTAGACGAGTACCCGTGCATAGCAACGAGATTTTTTATAGCGGTAGATAGTTTATTGATAAAAAAATTATAGGTTATAAACGAAAAATAATAAAAAGTTTGAAGATTTGGGAATTAAACATAATGTTTTGAAACCCAGTTCGACCCGGGTAGTTCAACCGGTTGAACCGTTTCGGGTGAAAAATGAATCGATTTAAACCTGGTCAACTTGCTAGGTTGGGTCGAAAACGGGTCAAATTAAACTGGGTCAACCCGCCGGGTTTGAAGAGTCCCGGGTCAACCCGGTTTGTGTTTTATTTGGTTGTATTTAATTTGATAGATTTGTTTTTAATTGGTTGTACAATGTAAATAAATCATTGTACTTTTAAGTAATGGATAATGTTTTGAAACCCGGTTCGACCCGGGTGGTTCAACCGGTTGAACCGTTCCGGGTGAAAAGTGAGTCGATTTAAATCTGGTCAACTTGCTAGGTTGGGTCGAAAACGGGTCAAATTAAACTGGGTCAACCCGCCGGGTTTGAAGAGTCCCGGGTCAACCCGGTTTGTGTTTTATTTGGATGTATTTAATTTGATAGATTTGTTTTTAATTGGTTGTACAATATAAATAAATCATTGTACTTTTAAGTAATGGATAATGTTTTGAAACCCAGTTCGACCCGGGTGGTTCAACCGGTTGAACCATTCCGGTCGACAAAGGGGTCGATTTAAACTGGGTCAACTTGCTAGGTTGGGTCGAAAATGGGTCAAATTAAACTGGGTTAACCCGCCGGGTTTGAAGCGTCCCGGGTCAACCCGGTTTGTGTTTTAATTGGTTGTATTTAATTTGGTATATCTGTTTTTAATTGGTTGTACAATGTGAATAAATCATTGTACTTTTAAGTAATTTGGTAGATATGTTTGTTTAAGATGAGAGGGCCCACAACTATGGTAATGAATGATAGAAATCCTCCATACTCTATATACCTCAAAACAGTAAGGTATGAATCTTTCATACCGAGGGGCCCACTACTACTATCAAAATCATTCCTATTTTGATTGATGGCGACATACCAAACGCACCCTTAATCTTTGTTTATATTAGAAGCGGAAATGAGCCGAGCCGATCATGAAAAACTCAGGATCATATTAGTAAAAAGCTTGAATGAGCCAAGCTTAAACGAGCTCGCGAGCTCGAGCCTAAGTTGCAGCTCATCTATCAATCGGGCTCAAGCCTGAGTTTTACATAAAAAACTTGATTTGGCTCACGAGCCTAAATGACACTATGATATTTTACATATTAAACATGTATAAAATGTTATGCATTTGTATTATAGGTGAACTTATTAACAAGCTCGATAAAAAGCTTATTAACGAGCTCAAATAGATATATTACGAGCCAAGCTCGAGCTAAACTTTAATTTTTTCTTAATGGCATAAATGAGCCGAGCTCAAGCCAACTAGTGTTAGTTCGAGCTAATTCTTATCGAGCTTTGAGCTCAAGCTCAAGCCTATATATATATCAAATAAACTCGAAATGTTTAATGAGTTGAGCTTAACCTTATATAAGTTCGACTCGAGTTATTGTTGAGTTTTCAATTCTTAGGTTACATTAGAATTTTAATTTGTGTAAGAAAACAAAATAAATCGAGCTTTTCAAGTCAAGCTCAAGCCGAGTTCAAACTTTCTCTATCCTGGATAACATGATCGAGAGGTCCCTGAATACTTGCTTCTTAGTGTTTGTGACTTTTACCAAGCCGGTGCAACCCATATGCATGACCGCCTTTAATAACTTCAAATACAATTCAGATAACCTTCACACTAAACACCTACCAAGCCGGTGCAACCCATATGCATGACCGCCTTTAATAACTTCAAATACAATTCAAGCTTTTATGAACATTTTCCTCTGTATTAAAACGTTATGAAATGTTTACTACGTTCTCGTACATTTTTGTATGACTTTTTCGTTTTCACACGTCCTTATCATTTTTTCTTTGTTTCGCTAAGTTGTGTTCGCTTTTGTACATTTTGTACGCCTTCATACGTTTTTTTAAAGAAACTGTCAGACAATGGACAAAAACGGTCCTAGACGTACAAAAATGGTCAAAATCAAGAAAGAAAGAAAAAAAAAAAAAAAAAAAAAACGAAACAAAAACGGTTTAAACCGTTATGATATTTTACCCTTTAAACCAAATAAGCTACAACTTATTTAGTTTTGCTAAATTCAAAATTTTAAAAGTGGCTTATAGTGTCATGTTATCGACCAATACATTCCTGGTGATCGACAATGGGTAACACACTATTGGGTAATGGGTCATTGCATTATGCTTTACCAAAGCATATTTTTTTATTACCTTTCCCATTCTTCACCCCCTATAATTAACCCCTTACCACTTAGCATTAGGGGTGTTTAAATCGTGGTTGTCAGGATCTCGATCCTGATCTTAGGATCTTACGATTTTACGATACTACAAAGCAAAAATGATCCGGATCTTACATAGGATCTTTGAAAGCTTAAGATCTTATATGATCTCGATCTTAACCATAGGATCTTAAGAAAATGATATTACAAAACTATGATATATAATAATTTTGTGTTTATGATATATAATAATTTGTAAATTTGTATAATATTACAAAACTATTAAGAAAATGACATTATAGTAGGATCTTAAGATCCCGATCCGATCTTACAATCACGATCTTGCAAAGACGAAAACGAACCTGGGTAGGATCCCGATCTTGAAAACCTTGGTTCAAATAACCCGAGAAACCGACAAACCAAGCATTTGGTTTCGGTTTTTACTTTTAGATATCCGTGGTTAACCGAACCGAGCCGTATATAATATAAATAAATTACCCCTACCAAGAGTATCAAACACACTTCACTTTTAAACTTATAATATATACAAACTTATCAAACACACTTCACTTTTAAACTTATAATATATACAAACTTATCAAACACACTTCGAACACTTCAACATAATCCTCTCTTTCTCTCTCACACTCACAGTTACAACTCACTCGGATCTAGGGTTTTGATCCCAAATCTCAAAAAGCTGATAAGATCACAAATTAATATAATCCAAATACCCCCTTAGAGCTATTTATTCTTAGGCTTAGGTTGATTATCTGTTATAAGAATTGCGTTGCATTTGTATTGATAGAATAAGGAAGAACATGCTGTGTTGTTTTTGCGAATAATTAGAGCAAAAGAGATATTAAGGTTTGCTTGGATTAGCTTATTTTATCTTAGGCTTTGGTTGACTATCTGGTATAAGAATTATGTTGCATTTGTTTTGAGAGAATAAAGAAGAAAAGTGGCGGATGTGTGTGCGAATATTTAGGCTAAAACACCCAAGTATCAAAGATGGAAGAAGTATCATCATGGGTGAACAAACACCACTTTCAAGTATGAACATAAACTTGTTTTGGTGTTGTTCATCCATGTTGATTCATCTTTGCTCTTTGTCAAAATACAGAAACAATTATCAAGTATAATTTGTAGGTTCGATGCTTGAATTTAGCGTCTTCGTCTTCCAGCATGTTGGTAGGTTAGATATTCAAGGCTGAATAATATGTTGTTGTTGGCCAGGGTAGAAAGGATGGTAGTTCATTGCACTGTTAATATAAATTTTACATGATTTCATTCATGCACAATTAGCTCTCTAATATCGTAGAATCTACATAATTAATATGTATGTTCGTCACATTTAAGGGAGCAATATAAATGATAGTAAGAATCTGTTTTCTAATAACTTAAAGTTCAATGATTAGGGCAGATCTATCTAGCGTTGTAGATGGTTACATTGCTTAATTTGGAAAACGTCTAGTACCGTTTGTGTGGTTATTATACGGTGTCCAAAAAACAAAGCAACGGAACCTTTCTGCAACGTTAGATAGATCTGGCCTGATCATTGAGACGTCTTCAATGCAATAATGATATAGTGTGTACTGTTCATGACATGCCACACTCCTTCATTATTGCATTCAAGATGAGTGATGTTACTTAGACTCTATTCTTTACTCAACATTTGTAGATTATTTGTATTACTTTGAGTCTGGAATTTCAACATACCTTTCCATTCTAACTTCCCATACTATTTCTTTTGTTTTTTCAACAATCTAGCAATGCGGCTGGTGCAGTCCTTTGCTCAAAGGGAGTTGAAACGGCAAAAGGAGTAGTAGTGGGAACTTACAAGGGTTACGTATGTTGGTTTATTGCATTCCATTCTTTTTTATGATCTAAAACCAACCATCCACTAAGTAATGTGGCCATTGGAGTTCCAAGAACAAAGGTTGTTTCAAACACACCTTGAATTGCAACATTATCTTTTATTTCATTTACACTATATATTTTTTTTTAATTTTAATATATTTTTTTTTTATTTTTTTGCAGAAATCATTAAAATTGACAGCAGTGACACAAGTTCATTTCACATATCAAGCAGTTCTGAAGGTCCTCCAAATACATGGGCAGACTATTTTCCAAAGGGATATTCTGGATCAGGCACAAAAAGGAAGATGCTAGGAAGGTTAAAACTCCAAAAAAGACTGCCAAAGAGCTTTTTGATGAGAGGGTTCAGGTGCTAGGCCTGCCCAATGCTAAGACTTGTGAAGACAAGGGTATAAAATCATGGGAACCAAAAATGCCCAAAGTTTGTTCAAAAGGGAAGGGTAAAAAGAAAATGTATTAGTTGAGTTAGGAAGTAATTTGAATAAATCTTGTAATCCTTTTGTACTACTTTATTTGACTTTATGAATAAATATGTTGTAATCTTTTTAGATTAGTAGATTTTTCAATGTGTACCTTTTGTTACCAGTATTTTGTAATTTTTCATTTCAAGTTTTAATGGAATATGTTTAATTTTAATTCCCGTAGTTTGTCATTGCTAAATTTTCTCATTAATTGTTAAAATATTTTGATTGTAGTGTTCATTAACAAGAACTTGAGATATATTTTGTATTATGTTAATCAAAAGTTTCTGCTCTCTTCAAAAAAAAAAAAAAAAAAAAAAAATCGAAATCAAAAGTTTCTGCTGCTAAGAAAACGTTACTTCAGGTGGGTTTGTACTGCTAGATATGAGAGTGCAGGGGTGGATTGGTAACATTTACACTTAATCGTTACAATATTTTGATTGTTGTGTTCATTAACAAGAACTTGGGATATATTTTGTATTATGTTAGTCAAAAGTTTCTGCTCTGTTCAAAAAAAAAAAAAAAAAAATCAAAAGTTTCTACTCCTAAGAAAACGTTACTGCAGGTGGGTTTGTACTGCTAGATATGAGAGTGCAGGGGTGGATTGGTAACATTTACACTTAAGGGTTTAAATCCCCAATTAACTAGTTATAAGGCCGTATAAGCCGCTTTCGTACAATAATGTCAACCTACATAGTTTACTACATAACATTGTCTACAGATAAACCCATATGGTTCATCCTACATTAGCTAATTACATACCATTGTCTAGTGACAAACCCATTTGGTTTATCATACATCAGATACTCACAAAAAAGTTTATCCAACTTACAAAAACTTTCAAGTTTCAAACATTGTTTCACCCATCAACAAACATAAAACCATCAACAACCATCAAACCATCAACATACATCAAACCTTAAGACTCTTTGGGACCTGTTTGTGTCATCTGTTAAAAAGAAGTGGACCCTTGCAGCTGCACCAAATCCGGCTTCCTATCTCAACTCCCTGAAACCAGAGCATGAAACAATAAACACCTTCCTCCTCACCTTCCCTCGATCAGGTACCACCACTGTTCTCTCACGTACTTGGAACACTTTCTGTATCATTTGGTGCTTCACAACAGTGATAGAGTACCCATACAAGTTGTACTTGTGCACAATTTTTGATGGTATAGTCTGTTACAAAATGTACAAAGTTACAACTGCTATAGATTGATAGTTGTTTAGTTTGTAATCTCATTGAAATTATAGCATAACAATTTGACAAATTATCAAAGTTTTCAAGACACTTACTTGTCGTCCATCTCTTCAGTAGCATGCAATCAGTGGTCGGTAGAATGCCCTATCTTCTTGGTCGTGGACAGTGTGAAACGACCATCTGCACATCCAATTCATCCGTCCGGCTTCAAAATCTAAATTTAATAATACAAAATGAGTAAGTTATAGATAATCCAAAATGTTATAAAGATATCATATATTTGATGTAGTTAAAGCTAATAAAGGAAAAAATACCATAGTCATGTGGTTGGTGACACAAGGCATTCATGGCAATATTGGTGTTGTATGTCTCCACAGTTGTGATGGCCCCTCCATCAGGTTCAAACAACATCACATTAAATTCCTGGCCCGGGTCAACCTGAGTAAAAACCATCCACTGACCAGCCTTCATATTCAAGTCTCAAACGAGTGTCAACCAACCACCACCATAGAAGAAGGAGTGGACGTATCGACCATAGAGATGATCACTGGCCTCCCTAACATTGTAGTCAGTCGTGTTAGTGGAAACCACGACCGAATTAGTAGGGGTTGGACCATCCAGATATCTCAGAAAGTCTTCCTCCAACGATTGCATAAGTAGAGATGTGTCTGTCACAGGCACTAAACATCTCCAAAATGGGGCACTCTCGGGTTCATAATTGTGAAACTCCAACTCATCCTCACTATAGCAAGTTACATAAAACACATCCTCACCCTCTTCAACAAAATGTATGTACTCAACAGCAGAACAGGAGATGTTGTGAATGACAAAATCATTCCACCTTGCTCCCTCAACAACACACCTAAATTGTAAGACTCTGCTTACACGAACTTTCCATCTAACCCCCCACAGTTAACTAAGAAAATAAAACCATTGCCAGTATAGGAACCTCCTAGGACATAATCATTATGCAGTTCTTGTATATGAAAATAAATTATACAAATGAAAACACAACTAAAAACTTAATCCATTCATATATCTTGCATCAAGTACTATATAACACGAACAAAATAATTTGAAGTCAAAGTTGAAGAAAAAAGACTTGAAAAAGTCATAGTGGACACTTAATGTGTGACTTTTTAAGTCTTCATTTGAAAATTTTGACCTTATATATTTTTATTTGTGCTATATAATAGTTGATAAAAATTATACCAATGGAAAATACATTCAAAACTTAATCCATTCATATATTTTGCATCAAGTAATATATAACACAAATAAAAATATTTAAGGTCAAAGTTGAAAACTAAAGACTTCAAAAGTCAATAGTGGACTATAATTATGGGAAGGAGTAATTAAACTAGTTTCCTAGAGAAATACAGCTTGTCAATAATGGTGTTAACTTACAAACTCAATCAAAACATCAGGATTGTCCACAGCGCAAATAAATTGATTACGAAACATGGTTACTGCATTAATGATTAAGGTTATAAAAAAATGCAAAATACCGTCTGAATGAAGTAAAAATCAGTAAATGTGGTTACCTGGTACGTGTGTTTTTTTTGAAGAATCACGACTGCTAAGCACCGATGATACGTGGGAATTGCGCCCTCACAACAGGTTTTACCTCTCAAGGGATCTTGAGAAGCTTACAACCCCCACAAGACAGTGTACCTGATCTTTGTAGTATAGTATAGTGACAAGTACCGGGGGATTGATCGTTCAACTCAGGAATAATATCGCTAGTATTAGAAAGCCTACTAAACTAGGTCTAGAGGTGAGGGATGATTCTTTTAGTATTTTTATAATTTATGGAAAGCAAGTAAAATATTGGGTTTTGAAGGGGTGGGTGGAATTAGTTACTAGCCAACTAACCCAATTAACTACTAATGCAATCAAAATAAAATAACAGAAATGAAAATAAAACTATTATACTAATGTGGTGGAAACAATAATGAGGAAAGTTGTGTTTAGTTAGATTTCATTACTCTCTAGATATCTTTTACAGGTTGATTAGCTTGTTACAATTGCATGGATGACGGGTTATATTCCTTAATACTAGTCGTAGGGCCGTGTACAATATTCCTAAACTCTATGAGATCCTACTTTACTCCTATGTCGAACCGTTAGAAGCTCCTAACATGGGATCATTAGAATTCTCTTACGCATTAAATACAACCAAAAATCGTAGTACACCTCTGATCATGTTTCTTAAGACGTTCAAGCAAGTTACCAATGTAAGTCTGCCAGTTTTCTTAAGCCTAACATCAAATACAATCATCCGTAACAATTATAAACAAACAATCAACCCATAATCAACATCTACGTTTCACTACATCTAAGCAAACACAAGAAAGATCTAGCCTAGCATGTTAAAGAGAAGACAAGCGTAAGATATAATCACACAACACATAGACATATTGAATGATTTGGATAAGTACTTATCTTCAATTGAACATGGAAGAATCAAGGGGTTGAAACCCTTGAAAAGCTGTTAAAATTCGTCTAGTGTTTATTCCCTCAAAGTTGCACCCTAATGAATGAAAATTGGAAAACTATATATAGAGTTTACACCTTGATGGCGTCATGTATTAACTTATGACGCCGTCAACTCGCCGCCATGATGAAATTCGCATTGCCTAGATCAATTTGTGACGTCGTCATTTAGGAAATCACTCTTGGCCGTCACGTGTAATTGGACCCTGACGGCCTTGGTGACGCCGTCAGGCCATAAGCTTGAAAATTCTCTGGGACGTCACGTTATAAGTTCCATATCTACCTCTTTTGTAACTCTTGACGCCGTCACGTGTAAAAGCTTGACGTCGTCAGGTACTGTTCCAGCAAGGAAATTCGAGACTTAGCCGTTTTCTTCACTTTTATGCTCCAAAAACGTCCAAAATGCCTCCTTTTCCAGATTTCTCTCCAAAAGTACCTAAAATGACAAAAGGAATGATTTAGGGCAATATTTGATCAAATAATCTCGAATTCGGGCTTAAATGACCCCTTAAAAGCGATACACTTTTCGCCTCATCAAATACCCTTACACTTGAGATTTGCTTGTCCTCAAGCAAATGCGCATTTATTCTAATCAAAATACAAGTTAGGGATCATTTAACACTAATATAAAAGTAATTACAACAAATAATCGTTCCACCAAAAACCAAAAACAAGCACGGAGGTCATACACTAGCACCTCACAAATAGTGTTTAGATACTCACATCTCTCGGGTGTAATAAAGTATATATCACAATAAGGAAATGGAAAACATCTCTCACTACCTGTCATAGCAAATATATTACCATAGGCTTGGGAAAGGATCAAACCTCCACCACTTGGCGTAAGAAACTAGGATAAACTATCAAAGAGGTCTTTTAAAGGGTTATAACGTTAGGTGTAGGGATATGGAAAACACGGTTTTGTTGGATAAGGCAATATTTACTAGTGGCGAGTTAATCATCTTGGTCAATTACATGTACAATATGGCGTTGCTAAGCCAAGACTCGACTCGACTCGACTTAAGCTAATAAATCAAAAGTAACAAAAACATAAAACAAACATAGAATGAAACGGGATGGTAGTCCGTATGTTTTTCTCTTTTTATTTTTTTTCTATTTTTTTTCTTTTTCTTAATTTTTTCGATTTTTTTTTATTTGCATACACTTTTACCCTACCATCCTAAATAATACATCATAAGGAATGTACATTTCCCTTACATTTGAATTTTTACATACTTTACAACTAACTACTCTAATGACTCGAATCAAGATAATCAAAACACTTGGAGTACTTTTCAAGATTAATGCACATATGGGGGTAATAATTTGATGTTCTTCCCCATTACTCCATAACACAAGTACTTTACCCGTGAGTCCCAATCGTCCCGAAACAATATGTACAAGATATGACTCGACTTAGCAACCATGTAATCAATTAGATAATTAACTAAGGGTTTAACATGTAACAATAATGCACTAAAGATGAGTGCATACACGGAACGCTAAGGCGATTTGGTTGCACATTTGGGTGGGTTGTAACAAATTCTTCCTTTAAGTAAAATGCTTAAAGTTAGAAACGAAAAGATAGGCTCGGAGGGGTGTACTAGGGGTTTCTTGTACTAAAAATGAGTACAACGCTAAGGTGTGGGAAAAATTAATTGACTTTACTAGTCAAGTAATATGACTTAAATGGTCAAGTAATTATGCTACGGGTTTAACACAAGGGTGATCCTAATGACTCTTATCATGTAGTAAATCCTACTACACGAATGTAGTCTCACTAGCGGTCTTGGGATGCATCACTAACGCAAGTTCTAGAATCTAAATGCTACCGGTACACTCGTAAGCACTAATAATGAATGATTTTCCTATCAAATCTAAAGGCGAACCTCATATATTTGGGTAGAAAATTTTTTTGAATGGTACGGTTTTGTGCTAGTCATACGAATCCTATCCATGAGACGCTTGTTAAGGCTAAAGTTTCACTCCTAAATGTTGTAAAAAATTTTAAATTTGGCGCTAGAGTTACACTAACAAGTATTTCTCTTAGTTTTATTACACACCTACCATCGAACAAACAAACTCAAGTACAATTGTATCCTATAAGGTATCATCATTTACCCTCCCCTTACACTTAGGATGAACATTGTCCCCAATGTTCAATTAAAGAATGTAAAAGTAAAACAGGTAAAAGAATGAAAAACAAATACTCCCCTGATTCGTTCGGTGTGGATAGTGTGTCAACAAGGTTAGATCTTCCTCCAAGAAAATGAACATTCAAAGCTTCCCTTCCAGAAATATAAATCATCTTCTTGTCATATATAACCTGTTAAACCTGAGAAAACAATCAAGGCAACCTCGCGTAAAATCGGCGGCAATCTATATATACTAACAAATCCTAGAAAGCAATTTCAGATATAATGCTTGTGAAATGAATGTTTGCAGATTTTCTGGAGTTTATAAAACTAAAGAATTAACAAAAACTTTAAGACTCCGTTAGAAAAACAAAACTCGCAAAATTTCCTGAATTTTACTCATGACGCCGTCAGAAGTGACCTGAAGAAATCTTTACGTTAAGTTTTTGAAAAATTTCTGGAAAAACTTATGTCCTACTTCCTGGAAAATCCTGCAAAACATCATTATGACTCGATACAATCATTTGACGCTAACAAATACTAATATAATGTTCATTTAATATTGTGGCGAATCACGATCATTTTCATTCTTATAAACAAATTTGGGGTTTCCCCTTACACTTAGCTTTTGCAAAATACCTTTATATGAAGTTAAAACGAAGTTAAACAACAAAATAATGCATTTTCACAATTTTAGTTTAAAACATGATATACCAACAATAAAAATAAAGCATGCATACGGAAACAAATAACATCAAACAAATCAAACAAATAAAAACACACAAAACATGGGTTGCCTCCCAAGAAGCGCTTTTCTTTATTTACGAGTCTTGTAGCTAGACTCAAGGTCATGGGTAATTACGTGACCTCATCTCTCGGGATGACGTATCCCATATAATTATGATCCTCGCTATTGAGGTGGTGGTGTTTCAATCGATCGACACTTGCAGTCACTTCCCCTCCTCCTTTACTGCTCAAGGTAGCTATCCCATCTTGGCGTATGCTTTCAATTGTGAATGGTCCATACCACCAGGGACTCGGCTCGTCGTGAGGTACTTTTATCTCTGAATGCCTTAAGAGTACCAAGTCTCCTTCTGCAAATGGTACATGATTCCCCGTCGGTTGAATACATTCAAACTTGACAAGAACTTTATTGCAGCTTTTGCCTTTCTCAGGCTTAGTTTCTTTGTAGCTTTTGATTCTTGTTTTCCATGCAAGGATTTTTTTCTTAAACACGATTAGGCGATGTGTCAATGTTGTTTTCGAGCTTTCTTTTCATCACGCTTTCTTGCACACATCATGGGGTCATAGGAAAGCTAATCTTTCTTTTTCCTGACTTAAGTTCAATTTCCCTTTTTTCATACCTAATGACAGCTCTTGCGGTGGTGAGGAATGGTGCTCCAAGGATTAATGGCATGCACCCACCTCCTTTATCGTCGATGATCGTGAAATTGACAGGATACATGAACCCTGCAACATTGACCAGTACATCCCCTGCAATTCCCAAAGGGTATACATAAGTGTGAGCAGCGAAGGATAGCCTAACACGGGTGGTGGCCGGCATTTCCGTGGTTAGTTGGGTGTAAATAGTTAGGGGTATAAGATTTACTTCCGATCCTAGATCGGCGAAAGCATCCAGATATTGCAACTTCCCAATGCTGGCTGGTATCTCAAAGTTCCCACAAGCCATATGCTTAGTAGCCACTTTTTGTACAAGTAGCTTCTCGAATACCGGTCCCCCAGGTAATGTATCATACTCATCTTTCCCCTCTTTCTCCTTCTTTGAAACCTATTTGGAGGATTGGTTACGCCCGTCACCCTTTATCCAATTTGTTATGGTATTCTTATTTATATCATGTTTTAGGTAGTAACCTAGTGATTGGGATTTTAGCGGTTCCTCAATGGTTTGTACACTAGGGGTTTCCTCTTCCTCATTATCCTCGTGGACAATTGTAATAGAGTTAACAAATCGGGTAGTGGGGGTAGCGCTTTCTTTTCTTAATAACATCATTTCTGGGGTTTTTTGGTTTGAGTATTCCTCCACTAGGCTCATCATCTCCTTCATTTTCTCTTGCATCTCCTCCTTTTGTTTATAAACAGCTTCCTCGAATTTAGCAATTCGCTTAGAATGGGTTGCCATGTACTCTCTCATTCGAGCTTCGAATTCTGGGCTGAGGTTTTGAGGAGGTGAATAAGGTGGATCATAATTTTGAAAGGTTTCGACATTCTCTCTAGAGGGTGACTCAGACAATGGCGTCGGAATCATATTTGAGACAGAATTGACTGCTGCCCGTCTAAGACTTAACGGTCTCTTTTGTTTTTCCATGAGATAGTCAACCTTTTTCTCAAGTTTGCAAAGGAGTTCTTCGGAGATTTGAGTGGTTTCCCCAGGTGTCGAGATTGCGTTGATAGCCGAATTTATAACATGAGTGACTTCCCATAATTCATGATTGTCGAAGGCAAGCTCATCAATAATTTCCCAAGATTCCTCGGCGTTTTTATCACGCAACCTACATCCGGAGGCTCGATCAATGGTGCGTTTGGTGTGAAAGTCGACATGGTCATAGAAGATTTGAACTAATAGCCAAAGATTTATGCCATGATGAGGGACTTTTTGGAGTAAGTCCTTGAAACGATTCCATGCTTCATATAGAGTTTCACCTTGACGTTGTTGGAACATCAAGATATCATTTCTAAGCTTGGTAGTTCTCCCCGGTGGGAAAAATTAAGCAAGGAAACGAGTGGTGAGATCATCCCATGAAGTGGTGGATCCCGGGGGTAAACGCTCAATCCATTGACTAGCTTGATCATGTAGAGAGAATTGGAATAGGCGTAATCGGGTCGACTCTCTAGTTACAACATCAAGGTCTATGGAATCTACGATTTTAAGGAAATCCTTGAGATGTTGATTTGGATCTTCGGAACGAAGTCCATGGAATGCACATCCGCTTTGCACCAACCGGATGGTGTCGGATCGCAAGGGGGACACATTGGCTCCTTGAGTGAGCTCAATGGTGTTTCGATAGCATTGGTGGCTAGGACGGGAATACTCTCCTAACGTTCGGGGCCTTGGAGGTTGGTTTGCTAATGGTGGGTTTTGTGGGTGGTTTTGTTGTGGTGGGTTGATGGGTTCAAAGATGTTACCACCTTCCATGATGTCGGATGGTAAAGGTTACGAACAAAGAAACGAAGAAATAAGACAGACTAAAGAAAACCTAAAAATAAAAATAAAAATCTTACTAGAAAGGAATCTAGCAAGTAGACCTAATAAAAAGAAATTCTAACCTGGACAATAACTATTCCCCGGGCTGCGGCACCAAAAACTTGATACGTGGGAATTGCACCCTCGCAACAGGTTTTACCTCTCAAGGGATCTTGAGAAGCTTACAACCCCCACCAGGCAGTGTACTTGATTGTTGTAGTATAGTATAGTGACAAGTACCGGGGGATTGATCGTTCAACTCAGGAATAATGTCGCTAGGATTAGAAAGCCTACTAAACTAGGTCTAGAGGTAAGGGATGATTCTTTTTATATTTTTATATTTTATGGAAAGCAAGTAAAATCTCGGGTTTTGAAGGAGTTGTCGGAATTAGTTGCTAGCCAACTAACCCAATTAACTACTAATGCAATCAAAATAAAATAACAGAAATGAAAATAAAACTATTATACTAATGTGGTGGAAACAATAATGAGGAAAGTTGTGTTTAGTTAGATTTCATTACTCCCTAGATATTTTTTACAGGTTGATTAGCTTGTTACAATTGCATGGATGACGGGTTATATTCCTTAAAACTAGTCGTAGGGCGGTGTACAATATTCCCTAACTCTATAAGATCCTACTTCACTCCTATGTCGAGCCGTTAGAAGCTCCTAACATGGGATCATTATAATTCTCTTACGCATTAAATACAACTAAAAATCGTAGTACACCTCCGATCGTGTTTCTTAAGACGTTCAAGCAAGTTACCAATGGAAGTCTGCCAGTTTTCTTAAGCCTAACATCGAATACAATCATCCATAACAATTATAAACAAACAATCAACCCATAATCAACATCTAGGTTTCACTACATCTAAGCAAACACGAGAAAGATCTTGCCTAGCATGTTAAAGAGAAGACAAGCGTAAGATATAATCACACAACACATAGACATATTGAATGATTTGGATAAGTACTTATCTTCAATTGAACATGGAAGAATCAAGGGGTTGAAACACTTGAAAAGCTGTTAAAATTCGTCTAGGGTTTATTGCCTCAAAGTTGCACCCTAATGAATGAAAATTGGAAAACTATATATAGAGTTTACACCTTGACGGCGTCATGTATTAACTTATGACGCCGTCAACTCGCCGCCATGATGAAATTCGTATTGCCTAGATCCATTTGTGACGTCGTCATTTAGGAAATCACTCTTGGCCGTCACGTGTAATTGGACCCTGACGGCCTTGGTGACGCCGTCAGGCCATACGCTTGAAAACTCTCTGGGCCGTCACGTTATAAGTTCCATATCCACCTCTTTTGTAACTCTTGACGCCGTCACGTGTAAAAGCTTGACGTCGTCAGGTACTGTTCCAGCAAGGAAATTCGAGACTTAGCCGTTTTCTTCACTTTTATGCTCCAAAACGTCCAAAATGCTTCTTTTTCCAGATTTCTCTCAAAAAGTACCTAAAATGACAAAAGGAACGATTTAGGACAATATTTGATCAAATAATCTCGAATTCGGGCTTAAATGACCCCTTAAAAGCGGTACACTTTTCACTTTATCAACCGACTGTATTGACTGAGATATTAGGTTGAAAGAAGATAGAGCGTTTATGTGTGTGTGATTTTGTTGTGTTAAACACGACTTAGTTTTTTTATTTGCAAAAAATGTCCTTGTTGATTTTCGTGAAAGGGAGGTAGCTTAAGTGTGTTATAGTCGGGAACAGTGAAATGACGAAAATACCCTGACGTGCAACGCACGTGAGGGCTCACTAACGGGCTAGCAGCATTAAGTTCTGCCTAGCAGCATTAAGTTCGGAGTTACTAGCATTAGCAACATTATGTTTGGAGTTACTAACATTCACCCAAATTCCAATCCAAACAAAATTTTCTTTGCTTTTCCTGCAAAATGTTAGTCTAGAAACAAAGAAAATACAAGCCATAACATATGCACACTGATCCCAACATCTAAATATACTTAACAGTTCTAAGTGTAACTAGGAGCATTGTAATGGGGCAAATGAAGAGTCATGACTAATAGTCTGAACTCAATTCATGCAGTGAATATCAAATTAGACTCAAACTAGATAGAGTATACATAAGTTATCAGAAATGTGTGACCATATGTATCGAATTGTGACTACATTTAAATAATGTGTGACAAAATATGACACTATGATTTAGACACCTAAATAAATACTTCATGTGACCATATATATAGCATCTTTAATTTAGTTACACAAAAACTCAATGTGACTAAGTTAATGATAACTGACTTCACATTTTGCTATAAATAATAGTCACATGAATATTTCACAATGTGACTATTTTGAATGTATTGGTCACATTTAATACCCTTATGATGTGGCCATAAACATTATTAAGATACACATGTGTGATATGTTTTGACTATTGTAAAGCCTATAGTCACATGATCGTGCTTCAATTAAGTGTGGCTATACTCGTTAGGATTTGGCAAACAAACACACACTAAACTTTAGACACAGATATTAACTTACGTGACCATATGTATCGAATTTTAGTTACACTTAATCATGTTTCTATGGTTTAGTGTGACCATATATGACATTTGGTCACACTCTTCAAGTGTGTGACATATATTTGTCACTCTTAAACGCATTTCGTGACTAACGTTTCAAACTGAGTTTTTAGTTGTCACACATTTCAAATTCATATGTGGCTAACTATTCAACAAAGAATAGCAGTCACGTTTATATAATGTGTGACAAACTTGACTATATAATTTAGCCACATACGCAAGTACTTCATGTGACCATATATCTTTTTGGTCACACTGTTCAATTGTGTGTCATATATTTGTCTCATATGTATATCTATAGTGTGACTAATGTTTCGAGCTGATTTGTATCCGTCACACGTCCCGAATTAAAAGTGACTAAAATGTCGAAAAATATTTACCAGTTAACCTCTGGTCACATATATACACAAATGTGTGACATATATTTTACGAAATGGTCACACAAGTCGGATCAAGTGTGGCTGTTTATTTAAGGCTGGTACATTTAGTCACGTAAATATGTTGCTGTGTGACCATTCGAAATACGCTATGTGTGACGAAAGGCCAAATCTGTACTAGTGGTAGTATTTATCATATTAGTTTAGTTTACGTTTCACCATGGTGTCGGGTCGGGTCTTTACCCACTATCAGCCTGAACCATAGCCTACTAGAGGCGTTATTGTAATAAGTATAAATAGCCCTCTTCACCAAAGGAGAGGGTTGAAACTTTCATTTTTACAAGCTAATACACACTAAGTTTCTCTCACTAGAAAGGCTTCCACTCTCCCTCTCTAAATTTCTCTTACAATTCGATGCATAACTTACCTAAACCATCCTTATGTTGATTATTAATATACTACAATTGGTATCAAGAGCCGTGGTTCTATCCTAGGGTTCATGTATACTCGAATTTGTTGCTTGGTTTAGTGTTTTACTTATGGTTCGAATGGTACTGGTAGGTTTCACAATTGTTTGATCAAGTTAGTTGCATTTTGGTGTAGTCTTGTTGTACTTTCGTGTTTAGAAGTATTGTAGGTACCTTGTCTTGCTTTTGGTTAGGTTGTTTCATCAAGTTCGTAGACATTTGAGGTAATTCGAGTAGGTTTCTTCCTAGCGAGTTGGTGTTTTCTTCCTAGCGAGTTGGTTATCATTGGTAGAGATTTGCTGATTCTCTGACTAGCGAGTTGTCTTTTACTAGTTTGAGTAATACAGACAAATCGCTAAGACATCAACACTTTTGTCTCATTACGTAGCGAGTTGCCTATTCCAGCGAGTTGATCAGATTCCAGCGAGTTACTCAGATTCCAGCGAGTTGTTCTGATTCCAGCGAGTTGATAATTATAGCGATTTGGTTTGTTTACAGAGTTGGTAATTCCAGAGACTTGGTATCTTTAGCGAGTTAGAATTCCAGCGAATTGGTCATTTCAGTGAGGTGCTACTCTAGCGAGGTGCTAGTTGCTAATCTAGCGAGTTATTGTTTTTGTGATTCCAGCGAGTTGCTCACTTTTGAAATTTAGCGAGTTAAGGTTCAAAGACTTAGGATTCTTGTAGTGAGTTGCTTGTTTAATCAGTGTGTTGTGTAGTTTTAGTGATTTGGTTCTGGGTCAATCTTGTGACTTGTGATTTGTTGCGACTTAAGTTGTTACGACTAATTCGACTGTAACTTGACGTTGTGAGATAACACTTACGACTTGACTTATTACACGTTGATCGGTTATAACTTGACTTGTTGCGACCAAACACGTATTACATTTTGACCAAAACCTTGTACTAAGACTTAATCGTTAACCACAACATGGAAAGTACTTCTTCAGACGACATTCAAGCTGCAGGGTCTGACACTCGTCCTCCTATGCTGGATAGAACCGATTATGAATCATGGGCACAAAGAATTCGTCTCTAATTTTTTAGGAAAGAGAATGGTGTTAACATTCTGAAATCCATTGATGAAGGACCCTTTCAAATGGGCACCATTAGAGACACTGTCGCGACTATTGAAAATCAAGTTGCTGTTCTTGGACCAGACAGACAACGCACCTACAATGATCTATCTGATGAAGAAAAGAAACGTTGTGATGCTGACATCAGAGCATCAAACATTTTCATTCAAGGGCTCCCTAAAGATGTCTACATGCTCATCAAGTACAACACGGAAGCCAAAGCGGTTTGGGACAATGTCAAAATGCTTCTTGCCGGGTCTGAGTTAACCAAAGAAGATCGTGAGTCTCAGTTGTATGATGAATTTGAGCACTTCAAGATGAATCCGGGTGAAAGTATCACTGAATACTATGTTAGGTTTCACAAGCTGGTTATTGATATGAGGATCATCAAGATGACAATGCCTAACATTCAGCTTAACTCCAAATTTGTGAATAACATGGCACCTGAATGGGATAGGTTTGTTATGTATGTTAAACTGAACAAAGGTCTTAGGGATACTAATCATGAACAACTGCATGCTTATTTCCAACAACATGAAAAACACGCTGCTTATGATCGGTTAATGCGGGAAAAACTCAACCCTGCTGTAACAAATGACTCTCTCGCATTTGTTTCAAATGTTCAACAGCTCAATCAATCTTCTAATGATCAAGTTCAACAGCATCATCCTTCATCCTAGTCAACTACAACACTTGGTCATTCGTCAACACCCTCACCATCTGCTTTGAAAACTCATCTGGACTCTGGATCCTTCTAAACTGACATGATGATTGATAATCTTTCCAATCAAGCTTCTTTGCTAGTCCAACAGTTCAGGGCTACACTTCCACAAACTAACAACCAACTTCGGACCTCATCTAACCCACGCAATCAGGCAATCATTGAAGATGGAAGGGTTGTGGTTCAGAATTTGAAAGGAAGACAAAACTTGAATCAAAGGAATGTTGTTCGGGGTAATGGGCCTTATAGAGTCGGAAATGCAATTCAGGGACAAGCTAGGCAACCTAAGTGCTACAACTGTGGAGGACTGGGTCACATTGCAAGGAACTGCACTCAACCAAAGCATCCACAAAACTCTGATTACTTCAAAGACAAGATGTTGTTAATGCAAGCACAAGAGAATGGAAATGCTTTGGACGAAGAGGCACTACTCTTTCTGGCCGGTGATGAAGGGAATACATTTGATGCTGATCTGGATGATAACCTGTTCAAGATATGACACTTAATGACCGCAACATCTTCCAAGTTGAAGACTGTGATGCATTCGACTCAGATGTTGATGACGAACCCACAACTCAAACCATCTTTATGGCAAATCTGTCTGCAGCAGCATCCTCACCACAACAATCTGGCTATCCCATCACATCTGCTATCTCTGAGGTACCAAATTCTCA